>OX276352.1:20121106-21399856 GCA_946251885.1 Cosmia pyralina | reverse complement strand
CAGCGCACGCGCACCGCCGCGCCCGCGCGCCGCTGCTGCAAGCGTCTCCTGGCGGCGCTGCTCACACATGCGGACTAATTGACGACATTCTGCGCGCCTGTTATCAAACAAAGGGATATCTATAAGAATTAAAAAAGAAAAGAAAGAAAAATCGTTTATTTTGCACAAATAAAACGCACATTAGAAACTAAAAAATACACTTCTGGACACATCTTTTGGCCCACCTTGTATTTTCAGTTTCGTTTGGTCCTAGCTAAAATTTTATATTAGGTCGAGCAAAAAGTTTTTATGCAGTTTTGAACCTGGCACATTCACAATTTCATTCAATAGTCTTTTTTTGAATTTCGAACACAGAATTTAAAGAAACAAAAGACAATTTGGAGCCTGTTTGTTGATATCAAACAATCGAATACTAAGAAAACTTGGTTTTATTCGTTTACTTGGATTTAATTCTTGAAAAAGTTATTGATATCTTTGGTTTTGCAACAAACATTACTTATTCTTAACATTAAGGTGAGGTTCTATCAATAATCTATGGATACTTCACCTGAAGTCGCCGCCCAAGCTGTGGCACTTATTCAGGCCGGACACAGCCAAAGAAACGTGAGTGCTCAACTTAATTTAAGTCGATCTGCGATCCGAAATGTTTATCGGAGGTACCTAGAGACTGGCGGCTTTGTTCGTCGCCAAGGAAGGCCACGATCTCGGGTCACAACTGAAAGGCAGGATCGATTCATCGTGACGACCAGCTTGAGAAATCGTCACCTTACCTCCATTGAGATACAAAACCAACTTCGCGACTTCCACGGAGTATCTGTGAGCGCTCGAACTGTTCGGAGAAGGTTAAAAGAACGCGATATGGTACCACACAAGCCAGCTAATGGCCCCAAACTAACGCGAGCCCACCGAACAGCGCGCCTTCATTTCGCACGCAGTCGTTTAAATTGGACACAGCAAGATTGGAGCCGTGTATTCTTTTCTGATGAGCCTAAAATTGTGTTACATGGCAATGATGGAAGGAAGAAGGTCTACCGACGTAAGGGAGAGCGTTTCGCACAATGCTGCTTTGAAGAGAGGGTTGCTTATGGCGGTGGCTCATGGACTGTCTGGGGCGGTATATCCGCGAGCGGCAAAACTCAACTTGAGGTTGTTACAGGACCACGGCTGCCAACATTAAATGCTGAAAGGTACATTCGTGAGTGCTTAGAACCTCACGTGATACCATACGCGGACTATGTGGGCCCAAATTTCCTTTTTATGCATGATAATGCAAGAGCCCATGCGGCCGGTATCGTCAGGGAATATCTTCGGGATGTGAACATCACAGTTATGGACTGGCCAGCCAGAAGCCCAGACATGAACCCCATTGAGCACATGTGGGACGAGCTAAAAAGATGTGTTAGGGCTCGTCAGCCAGTTGCCCAGACGATGCAGGAGTTGAAAACTGCCATAGAAGAGAAATGGGAGATGATCCCTCAAAATTTCATAGAGCGGTTGATAAACTCTATGCCTATTCGTATGAGAGCTGTGGTAGATGCCCATGGAGGCAACACGCGTTATTAAATTAAACCTTTATTTGATAAAACATGTTTTTTATTCAAAAATCAATTGCCTTTAACAAGGCGCATATCCGACTTGTTAGGCGTAGCTCCATGTCGTTTGGTATTCTGAATTCAAATTTAAAACAATATGATCGAAAAAGATGGTAAAATGTATCAGGTTTAAAACTGCATCAACAGTTTTTGTTCAATCTAGCAATAATATTTCGGTAGGGGCCATCGAAACCTAAATTCTAAGGTGGGCCAATAGATGTGTCCAGAAGTGTAACAAAATACACACATTATGCAAAGTAAGCAAAAGCCTCGTATCCAAGTTGTCTTCGATCTCAGACCAAAGACAACAATTCAAAACAGTAGTTCTACAATACTACGTAGACTATGAACTCTATATTGCCTCTGGTCTGTGTTGTGACACTAGGAAATGTCATGCAACTAACAATAACAGCAGCAAACAAACAATAACAGGAGCTAGACCACCATCTCTTAAAGCAGTATTATTTTAATCTTACAGGAGTGTGGGAAAGAGATGGAGCTAGACGTCCTGTATAGCTCCATCTCTTTCTCACACTGAAGTAACATTAAAATAATACTGCTTTAAGAAGTGGTGGTTGGCCCCCAGATCCGAATTGCATAGTGTAAAAATAATACTTTTATAACAAAAATAACTAGAACACATTAATCCGTGCGTCGTATCTGTGCAAGAAAGGTCGTTGCTCAGCAAAATGCCGTGACGTCGGACGAGCCTATCATCAGCGGCGCTGATTTTCAGCAACTACCTATCGAATGACGTAATGACGTCCCCCTGTGTAACATAATATCTCGGGTAAGTAACTTTATTCACAGAGATACGTGTGAGTTTAGCTGAACATAATTTACCAATAAATAAAGATAAACATACAGAATAAAATAAATAAATAACATACATACCTATATGTCTTCAGCTATGCGTAACTTATAGAAACAAAAATGAAATACATAAATGGCGCCAATACCATTAGGTATACTTAATAATTCCTTACTCTAAACATTGTAGTGTTATTAAGTAAATATTAGGTTGGGGAAATACTCTTTTCGCATTATAGTATGTATGAACTTAAAATAAAATCTCTGTGGCTAAACTATTTGTATCTGGCTGGTTTTGGTATCATTGAAAGTTTAAATTTTAAAGAACATAATTCCAAATTCAAATTAGGAAAATGTGTGATTTTCATTTGTTTTTCGTACTGTCAAGATGAGTGAATCTAATGAAGAAATTCGATACATTTTTAAATTTTACTACAATAAAGATAAAAATGCAACGCAAGCCGCGAACAAAATTTGCGATGTTTATGGACCCAGTGCAGTGTCTGTGAGAGTAGCACAAATTTGGTTTAAGCGTTTTCATCCGGAAATTTTGATGTCAAAGATGCACGTCGCTCTGGTCGCCCTATTACGGATAAAATGGATGCCATTTTTGAAAAAGTGGAGCAAGATCGGCATATCAGTAGTTACGACGTAGCTGAAGAACTGGGAATTGACCACAAAACAGTTTTGGCACATTTGAAAAAAACTGGGTACACCAAAAAGCACGATATTTGGGTACCTCACGAGCTCACTGAAAGAAACTTAATGAACCGTGTACTCATTTGTGATTCTTTATTACGACGTAATGAAACCGAACCATTTTTGAAGAAGCTGATAACTGTGATGAAAAGTGGATCACGTACGACAAGAACGTGCGAAAAAGGTCGTGGTCAAAGGCCGGTCAGGAATCACAGACTGTGGCGAAACCCGGGTTAACTCGCAACAAGGTGATGCTGTGTGTGTGGTGGGATTGGAAGGTCATTATTCATTATGAGCTGTTATCACCAGGCAGGACCATCGATTCTGAACTCTACTGCGAACAACTGATGAGATTAAAGCAAGAAGTTGAGAGAAAGCGGCCGGAATTAATCAACAGAAGGGGTGTGGGTTTTCATCATGATAATGCTAGACCTCAACACATCTTTAGGTACTCAGCAAAAATTAAGAGAGTTTGGCTGGGAGGTGTTAATGCATCCGCCGTATAGTCCTGACCTTGCACCTTCAGATTTCCACCTGTTTCGGTCTCTTCAGAATTCTTTAGGCAGTGTCAGGTTAACATCACGAGAGGACTGCCAAATCCACTTGTTGCGGCATTTTGATCAGAAGCCCCAAAATTTCTATAGCAATGGGATCATGTCCCTACCTACAAGATGGCAAAAAGTTATCGAACAAAATGGTACCTACATACTTTAGATAAATGTAAATAATGTATATTAAAAAATGTTTTGAATTTTCTTAAAAAATGCGAAGAAACTTTTTCCCCAACCTATTATATCAATACTTATAGACGATGATTGCTGAAACGCATACTTTTCCTGGGAGATCTGTAATTATGTGAGTAACACAGTACCTTCTGTCGAGATCAGCATTAACCCTAGCTAGTTCGGTCTCGGCGTCCCGTAGCGAGTCACTCAGGGCTCCGGTCTCTGCCGCTAAGAAGTCCTGCATCTCGGCCGCCTCGCGCTCCGCCTCACACAGCCGCGCCTCCGCCACCCGCGCGCACTCGCGGGCACTGCACGACTCCTGAGAACGAGATTTTAGGGCTGATCTTTAGAAATCTGGATTTTATGGAAGAAGACAATGCTTTATGGCATTAAGTCTGTACAAATTATGCATAAAAAAGAAAATTAATAAATAAACGTTAACCCCAAGGATTCATAAAAAACTAAAACGCTCTACAAACCAATTTTAGTTAAAATTGTGTTTTGTCAATTTCTTTCGAATTATGATTTGACGAAGACAAAAAACTATTCTAACTAAAGTAGGTTTGTGGAGCGTTTTCGATTTTTATGAATAAGGGTGTTAGTCTCTAAGATTGATCTTGCGCGCGCGCATTGTCACGTCTTTTTTTATAAAACCAAACAAGACCTCAAATCTTAAACTAGGAATACTGAAGGCCTCATTAGAATCAGAATCAGATACAATTTTGATTTTGTTATTTGCCACATCTGTCGCCAATGGTAGTTTCCGAATTTCATGTACATTGTTGTGATTTTCAAAATCCAGAAGTTATACCTAGAGTACAACGTATTTTTTATGTTCGATACAAACTAGAAATCCTTCACGAGAGCGGTGCTCCCATTTCTCATGCTAACAATTTTCTTGCCATCCATTTAACTAGACCAAAAACATCAAGGTATACTAACAACGTGCAGTTTGTTGCATTGTTCCCGCAGTGCGTCTATTTCGGCGCGCTGCTTGGCGGCTAGTTCTCCGGTTGAGCGAAGTTGTTCCTCCAATACGCGCAGGCAGCCGTCTGCACCTGCGCCGGCGCCTGTGGAGCAAACATTTGGGGAAAAATTATTAGTGATAGTAATAAAATCATCGTCATCTTTCATTGCCTTTCTTATCCCGCCACAGAGCATAAGCCTCCTCCTACCTACCGTAGGTGGAGCTTACCAATTGCGACAATTTTGTCCAGGTCATATCTAAAACAATCATGACTCTTTTTACCATTGAGCTTTCTCTCCAATACTCCATACAATATTATGCAAAGATCAAGTTACTCCTTACAACATCAGCTATCATCCAGTGAAAGTCCCGTCAAAATCGGTGCAGCCGTTTCGGAGATTAGCCGGAACAAACAGTCAGACAGATATTTTTTTTTAAATGTTTTATTGTTATTTAAGTAGGTACCTACCGTATATACTTTCATATGTATTTAGTAAGTAAGCTGTTATTTTGACATTACAATTTTAAACAAAACTAAAAACGGGTCTTCTCGCGATATTCCTTTTTACGAGGTAAACAGGTACCTACTTGTTTCCCGACGTTTCAAAAAATGAATGCAAATCGCGGAAGTTTAAAAAGTTTAATTACAATTTTATTTATTTATGTGTGTGAAAAGATTTTCGCGATGTGTACGTTAGGTTTTACAGTTTTGTAGGCTCTAGGTTTAAGGGTTGTGAATATTTTCAGTTAAAATGACGGGAAAACCATATATTAATAACAATAGATTAAATTAGAAGTATGTTTACACAAGTGGCGCTATTTTGATAAACATTATCGATATAAGTACTTCATTCCAATAGGACATACTTAGGTACAATAAGCTGTAATTTCCTTAAAACATTACCCTTGTTTATTATACAACTGATAACGATAAATCGTCGCAATAAAAGTCTCACCCAGACAGGCGCGACGCGACGGAGCCAGCCATTCTGTTAGAACAATTTCCTTGAAGTTTTCATAGAAATAGTTCTACTAGAGTCGCATCGCGCTTGTCTGCGGGAGCCTAAAGGATAAAGATACCTATACATAATTACCTTGATAACTTTAAAATCCGACAAAATATAAACACAAAATTGCTTTTAAAAGGCTGTTTATAAAAGCAATTATCATTTTCTGATTTCTGCAATCTGAGGCTCGCCATGACATATAAAGAGGTTGCATCGGTAATTAACGCGAGAATTGAACCGGAATTGATCAGAGTTTAACTTTTATTTTTCTGGTGGTGTAAGGTGTTGACCCCAGTGACCTTATTACACTCAACTGCCTAGTCTTTTTACCGACTACGGCGAAGCAAAAAGGAGGGTTATGATTTTGACCGGTATGTATGTTCATCTGTTCCCTCATAACTTCTAAACTGCTTATCATAATTTGACAAATGCGGTATGTTACGTTGTCACACTAAATCGAACTAATCTGTTCGATTTATGCCCTAACATGCCCTACATGTGACTCTGGATTTTTTATTTCTTTGTCTTTTTCTATTTCAGAAGAGAATATTTTCTTGTTTCATACTTTTTAGAGCGTGATTTTTCAGTAGTCGGGTTTTATTTTTTAAACTTACTTTTTCCCAACTATGTTGGTGTCAGCTTCCAGTCTAACCGGATGCAGCTGAATACCAATATTTTACATGGAGCGAGTGCCTATCTGACCTCCACAATCCAGTTACTTAGTAACACGATACCCCTTGGCAAGATTGGTTCAACAGTGGTGGTGGACTTTCGGGCTTCTGACGACTCGGTAACTACTGTCAAAGATCCACGAATGACAGCCGGGACCAACGGCTTAACGTGCTTTCCGAGGCATGGAGGGGTCTTTGTATGTGGTCACCCATCCGCGGACCAACCACGGCAAGCGTAGCTTAACCTGATCGATCGACCCGTGCGGCTGTTATTACTTAGCCACGAGCCCTCTCTACCTTATTACACTTTAGGTCGCTAAATATTGGCAGATCATGAATTCGTAATTCAAACGTCCGAACGAATTTGAATGAATGAGGTCGCATTTCGCTCATCGTGAGCTCACACGTTAAATCTATTTCTGGCTGCAGCCCTAATAGCTACACTCCTACCAACTTATCTGTGAAATGGCGAAAATTGGAACCGGCGCATGTCATTCGATTGTGTCGACGCATCGACGGTGCCTCTTTCAGTTCACTGATAAGTTGGTAGGACTGTACAACTGGCTATAGTTCAGTAAGAAAGCAGCACCAAAAAGTCTGTTACGTAGCCTATAAGGTAGTGTTTTGAAGTGAAAAACTTCATTAGGCGGGATGAGCGATTTTTGGTAGGCGGAAATCTTATGGGTTCGCGTCATCGCGACACCTCGATACCGCGACATGCTATGCATTGCATAGTTTTATTTTCAAGTTTTCACTTCTGTCGGCAATCCCCATGACTATCAATTTTTTCCCCTTTGAGAGGATCATACACTAATTTATTGCGTTGTGGACTGTTGAGAATAAAAAAAATGCTGTACCTAAGTACCATAATATCTTTTACGCGACTACTGCAAAGCCAAAAGAAAAGGTTATGATTTTAGCAGTCTATGTATGTATGTATGTATATAAGTATGTATTTACGTGTGTTCCACCGTAGCGCCTAAATTACTGAACCGATTTTATTTACTGAGGTATGAATAGATTTGTAGTAATTGGCCGGGTGATATAGGCTATATAAATTCTCCCTAAATTTAACATGGTGGATTTTACACGTAAATTTCTGACCAAGAAAAAAAATTTATTGAGATAATAATGATATGTTTGGCATTATAAGAAAGGTCTTGACGAGCACATTACAAATATGTTTATATGTCATAATGTTTAAGTAAATAAATATGTTTAAATTGTTAAAAATAAGTAAAAGTGGAGGTAAATAATTAATAATTTTTTAGGAAATATATGTGTTGCAAGTGAGAAGACGAATAACGATCTGTCTGGTTTATTAAAAAGCGCTGCTTATATACAGTACCAGTCAATATGAATATAAATAAATAGGGTACATTAATAAATTTATTACAATCACAATTCGGTAATGTCGGTAGTACGTGCCGCGCTCCCGTCGTACAACTAGCGCGATGATACAGCCGGGCGTTCGCCTCCTTGTCCTTCGGCTACTCAGTACACGCTGGCCCACGATGGCGCGCGGCCGTATGATCTCTTCTAATTTGTATGTTGTACGTAAGTATGAGCTGCTACATCATTCCCCCGCTAGTGAAACGTACACAGGGCTTCGACGTCCTTCCTGATTTGGTAACGTATGCGTACGTATCTGTGACTGGTGTTTCTGACTCAGTGTTCATACGGAAAGCAGGCTTTAGTCTGTCTATAGTGATGTTGGCGCGTCTATTGCATAACTGGATAGTGTAATACTTGTCATTACGACTGATCACTTCGTATGGGCCATTGTAGGTAGGCGTCAGAGGCTTTCTTGATGCGTCATTGCGTAGGTAAACATGCGAACATTTATGTAGGTCGTCGTGAATAAATGTCGCTCGGGATTGGTTTGATTTCCGTTGCGCCTGGGCCTTCTTTAACACTCCATTCAACTTATTCATGAAGTTTGAAATTGTGTCGCGATGTTTTGTAGATTCTTCATAGAATTCTCCGGGTAATCGCAATGTTTGGCCATATAATAGTTCAGCAGTACTTGCACCAACATCTTCTTTTATCGAGGCGCGCAGTCCCAGCAACACTGTAGGTAGCTCATGCGACCATGTTGTAGTTTTGAGTCTCGCGGTGAGTGACGTCTTAAGTGAGCGATGCCATCGTTCTATCACGCCGTTACACTGCGGGTGGTAGGCAGTGGTGCGGGTACGATGGATTCCCATGCGTTGCATCAATTTATTAAATAGGTCAGACTCGAATTGTCTGCCTTGGTCGGTGGTTATGGTTACTGGGCAACCGAATCTCGCTATCCAACCATCATAGAATGCATTAGCAACCTTTTCTGCGGTTATGTCTTCCAATGGACAGGCTTCGGGCCATTTTGTTGCCCTGTCTATCATTGTCAATAAATATCGATAGCCGTCAGAAATAGGTAACGGGCCAACGATATCTATGTGCACGTGCTCCAGTCTGTTTGCTTGTTGAAAACTTGCTATTGGTGTCTTCGTGTGTTGTTGCACCTTAGCACGCTGGCACGCGTCGCACGCTCGAGTCCACACATTTACGTCACTATTCATAGAGGGCCACCAGTAGCGGGCAGTGACTAGCTTCCTTGTCGCCCTTATGCCGGGGTGACTAAGGTCGTGTATTGCTTGGAATGTGGGTTTCCGAAAATCTGGAGGCAGATATGGTCGAGCAGTGTTTAATGACATCTCACAGGTAACTTTGGTGGTTGTGTTGGGTATGATGATTTTTTTGAATAGGTATTTTCCTTTGTTTGCTAGCGTTTTCAATTCTTCGTCTTGGTCTTGTTTTTTTGCTAACTCGGTGTAATCCAGTGGTGTCGGGCATGTTATTGTTTCGACACGTGATAGTGCATCTGCGACTTTGTTGTCCTGGCCGGTTACGTGTTGAATATTTGACGTGAACTGTCCGATATATTCAAGGTATCTTGTTCGGCGGGGCGTCTCAGACTTGCTGTTTGACGTTAATGCAGTACACAGCGGTTTGTGGTCCGTGTAAACAATTAAATCTCGTCCTTCAAACACACGACGGAAATGACGTATTGCCATGTAGATTGACAGCAACTCACGGTCGTACGTGCTGTAATTGCGTTGTGCGTCACTGAATTTCTTGGAGAAAAATCCTAGTGGTCTCCACTTGCCGTTGATCTTTTGTTGTATAACGGCACCAGCACATGTGTTTGAGGCGTCTGTCATCAATGCGAAAGGTTCGCTCAGTGATGGATAGGACAATAATGCGCAGTTCTTGATATCTTGTTTGCATTGATTGAATGCTTCTTTTGCCTCTTCGGTCCACTGTATTTTTGTTTTATCGTTCTTCTTGGCGTTGTGAAAGTATTTACTCAATTCCTTTTGATGTTCAGCCGCATGGGGTATACTTGATCGATAAAAGTTCAGTATACCGACGAAACGACGAAGTTCTTGAATCGTATTTGGCAATGGGTAAGACTGGATTGCTTGCACCTTTTCTTCTGTCGGTGTGATACCTTCTGGGCTTATTGTGTATCCCAGGAAATCGAGTTTTGATTGGCCAAAGATACACTTAGCGACGTTTATTTTTAAACCATTGTCGTTGAGTCGCTTAAACACTTCTTGAAGCTCTCTTCTGTGTGCTTCTTGGTTCTCAGAAGCTACGAGAATGTCGTCGACAAATGGAAAGACGGGTAGGCCGCGAAGTACGTTGTCGATGTGACGTTGGAATGTTTGGCCTGCATTCTTCAAACCAAAACACATCCTAGTGAATTCGTACAAACCAAAAGGAGTAATCACGGCTGACTTCTTCACGTCTTCTTCTCTATTTTTAATTTGGTAGTAGGCCTTCTGCAAATCAATTTTTGAAAATATCTTCTTGCCTTGGAGGTTATGTGTGAAGTCATGAAGTCGTGGTATCGGGTATCGATCGGGTGTGGTTACTGCATTGAGTCTACGGTAATCACCACAGGATCTGTAGGTACCATCCTTTTTCAAAACCATGTGTAATGGACTTGCCCATGAGCTATTTGACGGTCGACAAATTCCCTGGCTCATCATGAGTTGGAATTCTTGTTTTGCAGCGTTGTATTTGTGTGGCGGTAGTGGTCTTGCTTTTGTAAATATCGGCGGGCCGGTAGTTTCAATGTAGTGTTCGACTTCACTATTTCCCAGTTTCGTTAGGTTCGGTCTCGTAATGTCTGGGAACTTAGCCAACAGGTCGTGGTAGGGAAGCTTGTCATCGATAGTTCTGATGCTTCCTTCTGCTGCAGGTGACAGGAAACCACGTGCTGATAAATTGGTTTTTTTATCCACCAGTCGTCGTCCATGGAGATCCACCATAAGTGCGTGGTGGTGCAAAAAATCAGCGCCTAATATCGGCCGACTGACTGTTGCAACCATAAATCGCCAAGTGTAGGCTCGCCGCATTCCGATGTTGAGTACAATAGTTCGCTCGCCATATGTAGGTATTTGTGAACCATTCGCTGCGTACAAGTAGTTTGTTGGAGTTCGCTGTTTATCGCGTGCAGTGGCGGGTAAAACAGAGACATTTGCTCCCGTGTCGACAAGGAATTTTTTGTCGGATGATTTGTCGTGTATAAATAGGCGGTATGTGGATAAATCGTCGACCTCGGCCACCGCCACGGCTTGAGTCTTCTTTAGTTTTCCGGCTTCTCACTTAAAATACCTTTAAAACTGCACGGACTTCTGCACCGGTATGCTGCCTTGCCGTATTTCTTGTGGAAATAGCACACGGCATTCACTCTGTCCCGAGATTTCGAGCGGGAACGGCTTCTGAAATTGCGGGATCGGCGTTGAAATTTGCGGGATTGATTTGTCTTCAGCGCTGCAACTTCCTTGGTCAGTGCTTCAATCATGTTGAAGAGTTTCTGGTGTGGAGGTTCAGATGTAGCCGCTATTTCGGCTGACGCCGCTGTCGCCGGCGCTTTTGACGTGGAAGGTTGACACTGGCAAGAACACACGGCGCTCACCTCTTTTAACTGTTCTTGCATCCTGTCTGCCATAGCAGCCAACGAGTCCAGCTTGGATTCTTCACTCACTGCCAACACTGTGCGGGTAGAAGCAGGTAGGTGTCCTTGCCACAACATTTTCAGGGTGTCGTCTGGCATCTTATTCCCAGCTAGGTTC
The DNA here is from genome assembly GCA_946251885.1 of Cosmia pyralina. Lineage (NCBI taxonomy): Eukaryota > Metazoa > Arthropoda > Insecta > Lepidoptera > Noctuidae > Cosmia > Cosmia pyralina. The sequence continues at coordinate 21,388,259 of OX276352.1, read as the reverse complement.
CTCATTCGGCGAAGCAACTGCGATGGACGTTGATCGCCGAGTTCCATATCATTCAGCAGTTTCTGTAGCTGAATACCCTCACTGTCCTCATAAACCTCCAGCAGTCTTCTTTTCACAGCGTCGTATCGGCCGGAGTTGGGCGGTGACAAGATGATATCGCTGATTTGGTCGATGTCCTTGATCTCCAGCTGAGCCACAACGAGCGCGAACTTGCCCTCATCGCCGAGCTTCTGGTTGAATATAATGACCTCAAATTGGGCGAACCACAGCTTTGGTCTGTCGCACCAGAATTTAGGTATGCGTGACTGGACGCTAATTGATTCGACGTCTTGAGGCGGAGTAGTATTTCCTTCTGACATTTTGAACGCGGGGTCACCACTTTAGGAAATATATGTGTTGCAAGTGAGAAGACGAATAACGATCTGTCTGGTTTATTAAAAAGCGCTGCTTATATACAGTACCAGTCAATATGAATATAAATAAATAGGGTACATTAATAAATTTATTACAATCACAATTCGGTAATGTCGGTAGTACGTGCCGCGCTCCCGTCGTACAACTAGCGCGATGATACAGCCGGGCGTTCGCCTCCTTGTCCTTCGGCTACTCAGTACCATAGTCTAAAAAAACAAGGTCTGGCATTCCGGGAGAGACACATGCTTACGTCACTATCCAGTTGCCACTTTATTGCAACAAAATATGAAATTAAGGAAACAGTTTCAGTCACTGGTAAGTTAAAAAATATTTCTAAAGCATTTAAATCGTCATTTCGTTAGTCAAATCAAACGAAACAATTCAATTTAAACGTATACCAACGATATTGTTAATTAAAACCGCAATGTTTTATTGAGCATTCACACAGGTAATAAAGGTGGTTAAGGAGTTATTATCACACACCTGGTAACACAGAAACGAGTTGTCTCATTGTTATTCCGCCATTTTGTTGTATATCGCTATTCTTGTTTAACGCGTAAGCCTGTCTCGCTCAGTGACAGTGTAAACAGTGATTCCCAAACATTTATTGTGGACGCCTAACAAGTTTGTTTGTTATATTATTTTCTTTGACCACAAGTGACCACAACATCGAAATGGTTGGTTGTTCTATTCGGAAATGTAAAAGTAGAAGTATAAAAGGCGGTACAATAAGGTTTTTTTCATTTCCCCAAAAAGAATCTGTAGCCAATGAATGGCTGCGCTATTGTGGACCTAAAACAACCACTAAAAATGGTAAGTATGTAAAATTACTGATGTATTTAAATTATAATTGGCAGTGATTATGTGCTGTATTCTCGAAAGCTAAATCGCGGTATGGTTATTGCTATTTTTATAACCTTTACCTAACCCTATAACCCTATTTTTTTAACTTTAAAGATTATTGCACAGAGTTGACAGCTTGGCCACAGACTATAAGATAAGAGTGATGTGAGTTTGTTAGTCTGTGGTTTTGCATGTTGCTAACCTAAACTTTTTGTTTTTTATTTTTCAGGGAGAGTATGTTCAAACCATTTTTTATCTTCTGACTATTTCAAGCCACTTCAGCAGATTCTCTTAAATGAATCGCCAAGAAAAGTGAGAAAATTAAAGCCAGATGCATTACCTACATTGCTGATCGATGATACAGACAATCAAAATACGCTTAGTATGCCGATAGAAGTAAACAGCCAAATTGTAGATACTTCGGGCAACATGAAGTAAATATTACTTATTATCCTTTGTAACTGTATCTATTATTTAACGCAGTCAATTATTTATATTCTTTGTTTCAGTGACGAAAATATCACTATTCCTCTGACTGAATATAAGCATACTTCAGGCAACATAAACTATTTTCCTGAATGTAACACAACACCAGCTAATGCGGTTGCGGGCTCTTCAAAGATTAGGTATGTATGTTGAAGATTTTTTAAAATTCTATTTCAGTCATGAATTTCTGTTAATAATATTATTATTATTTTCCTTGGTAATGTATCTATTCCCTACTGCAGTCAATTATTTATATTCTTTGTTTCAGTGACGAAAATATCACTATTCCTCTGGCTGAATATAAGCATACTTCAGGCAACATAAAGTATTTTCCTGAATGTAACACAACACCAGCTAATGCGGTTGCGGGCTCTTCAAAGATTGTAGAGAAAAGGTATGTATGTTGAAGATTTTTTAAAATTCTATTTCAGTCATGAATTTCTGTTAATAATATTATTATTATTTTCCTTGGTAATGTATCTATTCCCTACGGCAACCAATTATTTATATTCTTTGTTTCAGTGATGAAAATATCACGATTTCTTTGGCTGAATATAAGCTATTTAAAAGGAGTTTCAACGAATACGATGTTTTAAAAAAAAATCTGGAGAAAATTTTTACCCCCGGTCAAATTCGTTGCTTCATGAAGCCTAATAAGCGTCGTGTCAGATGGTCCGCGGAAGATATTGCTGCAGCTATTTCGTTAAGAAGTATAAGTCCCAAGGGCTATCGTCACTTGAGAGCTACCGTAGGGATTCCTTTGCCGGCTTTTTCCACTCTCCGCAAATGGGCGTCCAAGTTTGAGATTACAGAAGGGCTATTAGAAAACGTTGTTACTCTGATGAAATTCAAAGCCAAGAGTTTTAATGAGATGGAAAAACTTGTAACATTGTCTTTTGACGAGATTTATCTCTCAAATAAAATTGAAATTGATAAGAAATTTGAGCAAAAAGTTGGACCTCATAGCAACTGTCAATTTGTTATGGCCCGTGGCCTTTGCGGTAAGTGGAAGCAGCCTATATATTTTAAATGTGACCAGAAGATGACCAAGGACATATTATTTGATATAATAAAAAAAACATATGAGGCTGGTCTGACCGTGATATCAGTAACGTGCGATATGGGTCCTGGGAACCAGGGATTGATAAAATCATTAAATATTGGCGTTGAAGGTGGTAAACAGACCTATTTTAACCATCCCAGTGACAGCGATTTGAAAGTCCACGTTTTTTTTGACGTTCCTCATTTACTCAAACTGGCTAGGAATCATTTTATAGACCATGGATTTGTGTACAACAGCAAAGTATTGACAAAAGAGACAATAGAAAAAATACTGGTCATTTCTCAAAACGATCTTAAATTGGCTCACAAAATAACATCTTACCATCTCAATGTTGAAGGTTCGCAAAGACAAAAAGTGCGCCCAGCTGCCCAACTTTTTTCAAACACAGTGGCTCAGGCAATAAAATGGTGTGGCATAAAAAATTTTCTGCCGGACAATAATTGGTTAGAGCTGTCATACATTTTTAAAGTATTCAATGATTGGTTTGATGTTTTGAACGCCCGAATGAAATTTGAAGGAAACAAAACAGCATATGGCATCAACTTGGATGCTCAAAATTTGGTACTGGATGAAATGAACCACTTGATGGTCAACATAAAAACTGGCAAAAAAACCTCCAACACTCCATTCCAAAGAGGCATTTTAATATCAAATAAATCTCTTGTGTGTTTATTATCTGATTTAAAAGGAAGATCAAACATTGATTTGGAGTACATATTAACCTCTCGATTAAACCAAGACGTTTTAGAGAATTTCTTCTCATATATAAGAGGTATGGGTGCAACACATGACCACCCCACAGCGCTTTCTCTCAAACATCGTCTGAAATGGTATATTTTAGGCAAGCATTCCGCCGACGTTTTTAAATGTTCCACAAATACCCGTGAAGATCCAAGTGTCTCTTGTCTGATAGCGCCATTAGAAAAGCCCGAAACGTCCGCCTGTAATCAACCTGATCAAAGTGTAAATGAAGATGTAATTTTGACCAGCATACTAAATACCTACGTCGATTCAACAACATATGGCAATGACGACGAGACCTGTTCACTAATATCTTTATTACAACGTGACGCATTGGAACATGAGGAAAACGTTCCTAATTGTGACTTGGCCATGTATATTCCAACTGACGAAGAAGAGCAATTATTAAACGTTTTTGAAACGCAGATGGTTGAGAAAAACGTTGATAATTGCGACTTGGCTATGTGTTTTCCAACAGACGAAGAAGAGCAATTATTGCACGTATTTGAAACGCAGATGGCTAGTAATGAAGTCAATGAACAGGGCCTTAAATACATTGCTGGCTATGTTGCTTTCAGGTATTTAGGTAAGTATCCATATCTTGGCAATCAAACTCGGACTCTAAATCCTGAAAGTGGTTCCTGTGAGTGGATAAACTTTATTTCAAGGGGGAAGCTGATTTATCCATGCCAAGAGCTCATAAGCGTTGCTCAAACAATGGAGACCGAGTTTGAGAAATTTCATGGGAAATCGCTGTCCACGGTGAAATTCATTTTTAAAACCTTGGCTGGTATTGTGCACAATAATGTGAAAGACCGCTACCCTCAAATTGATTACTCTGTAATACTTTGCCTAGTCAGAACAAGAACCTACATAAGACTGAAAGAGTTAAATAGAAATATTGTATGTAATCAACTGGAAAAGAAGCGCAAAAGAAAATTATATAAAGTTTCAAACACTGTTTAGTGGCTTTTTCAGGATTTTTGCGTGATGCCGCCACACTACAATAAAAACTTCGTAAGGCGACTTGTTTTACAATGTGTGTTTCATAGTATCATGTCTTACGGTATTTTACTTTGGGGACGGGCTGCAGACATCGAGTCTATTTTTATTCTGCAGAAAAGAGCCATCAGAGCCATATATAATCTCCGCAGGCGCGATTCTATAAGGGAACTGTTTAAGAATATTAACATCATGACGGTACCTTGTCAATATATCTACGAAAACATCATGTACGTAAGGAAAAATTTACATATTTTTAGTAAAAGAGGTGATAAACATAATTATAGCACTACAAATAGGGACCTATTAGTTCAACCAGGTTTCAGACTAGCTAAAGTAGACTCATCTTTCATGGGTTACTGTTTAAAATGTTACAATAAAATACCTCCACATATACTTCAATTGAATGAGGCAAAATTCAAAAATTGTATTAAACGCACACTATGCAGGCAGGCATATTATAGGTTGGGGGACTACTTATCGGATAAAGATGCTTGGCTTAATGCTGGTCCGGCTCCACAAGCCACAACCACATCTGATTAGTATTGAAAATATTGATTAGTATTGAGCTGCTGAAGATTATAAGACTATCTTTGCATTGTATAAACTCAATCTACTTTGTATTATATAGTTGCATAGTCACATGTGTGAGTACTATGTACCTACTATAGAGCTGCCATTTACTGGGTACGTCTTTCTTTGACATGAATGTGCCCTGGCGGCTGAGAGTGTCATGCTCACTCTAATGTCTCGCTGATGGTGACGCGTGTGTTGGATCATTTAGCTCCCTTCAAAATGGTTGATCTGAATGGTGCTAATCCATGCGTCAGGTTCGTGAATGGGCGCTGTCAGTGGAGGCTGGTCATATCTTAGCTGCCACGGCTTATTTTTAATTTAAATTTTGAATTGTTTTATTTATTACGGACGCTTTTAACGTTCTGCATCGTTCTCACATGTATAATTTCAACAAGAATGATGTAACCAATATTTTGTAACCATTTTTTTATTTAAAAGAGTGTCCGTGGAGTTTCTTGCCCGATCTTCTCCATAGTGACCTACACCTACTACGCTTTGGAATGGGCGACTAGCTTCATCTTTCTGACTGACCGACCCCTTGACAATTCAAAAGTGCCTGTAATTGGTTTATTTGAAATAAATACTTTGAGTTTTGAGTTTTTTTTTGAGTTTTGTTTGAGTATTATTTTAGTAATCCCTAGAATCCACTATTAATATTATGAATAGAATGCTTTTTGTCACGGAAAACCTACAACGCAGGTTGAGCCACAGGCAAAAGCTAGTAGGAATTTTATAATTAGGTCAATATTTTATTAGACTGAATTTCCCCAAACTATAAAGTTTGAGAACCATTGATAGCGGTGATGACGTAGACTTGTGTCTCCCACGTGACCACTGTGACTCGGAATGCTATACCTGGCGAAGTATATTATTATACCATGCTCAGTACACGCTGGCCCACGATGGCGCGCGGCCGTATGATCTCTTCTAATTTGTATGTTGTACGTAAGTATGAGCTGCTACAATTTAATTGCTTACAGACCGACCGCGGCGAGCGTGATTTTTCAGTAAGTAGTCGGGTTTTAGTTTTAGAACTTACTTTTTATTATTATTTAAAATATGATGATTTTCGTTTCATTTTTAAACCGCTGAGTCAAGGAAATGAATGCTTATTGTTCCTTTCTTTTTCACGAATATGTGACCCAGTTTCAATTCAAAGCAAAACAAGACAATACAAATATCAAAAGCACGCTACACAACAGACATTCTTTATGGAGTCTGTAACGGCCTTTTTGCTTGACTACAGATGACTATCATGATGAATATCACAATGAGCACTTGTTATTTATAAAAAAAAGCAAAACAATAATGTACTGGCGCTGAGTACTGGGATACAAAAATCTTTGCTGACCGAATGTAATTCCGAACCATTCCGAACAGCGAAATTCTTTTTTTGATCAAAGAAACGAGCGATGGATGCTTTGTGTGAAAAAAATATTATTTTTTGAACTGACACGATACCGCGTGTCTAGATATTTTGATCAAAGAAACGATGGATGGTTCGTGTGAAAAATTATATGGCTGGAAAGGGAGCGATTTTTATGATGTCGGCTAATATAAATTTATGGAAGGATAAGACATGCCGCAAATACATTGCGATGAGGGCAGAAGGACGATGATGAGCAGCTGTGAGAGTACTAAATCTGCGGTCACTAACTTAGACATTTTGGAGGAAACAGCAGGGCGGTGCAAACAGGCCAGATATCTATGGTTGTCAGACTCACCAGCACCGGCTAGATCCAGCAGCCTCTGCGAGTTTCGGTCTAGTTCCGCGATGGCAGCCAGGCGCGCTGCCCGCTCGGCCGCCAGCTGCACCTCCGCCCGCTGGCGCCGCTCCCGCTCCTCGGCAGCCGCGGCCAACGCGTTGGCAAGCCGAGTGGCCTCGGCGTCTCGTGCGCTCGCCTGCACACCGCGGTGACAACGAGTCACTTCCACGCGACTGGAATGCATTACTTATCATCAGTAAGGGGTTTCAAGTAAAGTTCGTTTGATTAAAACGTATAACTTAACTCAATCTTTACGTTCGCTTGTTTCGTAACAAAATGAGCTAATTTACGTCCGCTCGTAGTTACGCTAGGTTAGGTGAGCAACGATCATTTACTTTGTTTTACGAAATAACATCATTACGTTTTATGAATAGGCAAGTGACTTACTTCTCAATATTTGGCACAATCCCTGCCAGTGCTGACTCGATGTCAGTACCGATCAGCACTGTCTGTGAGGTCTTCTCTGCGTAGATGCGTACTCGCGTCTTGATGGTGGAACGAGAGGAAACGGAGCGTGAGACGGTGGGACGTCGTGAAGAAGGCGGAGTACCCTCGTGTTTCGGAGAACCTTCTGGCTCCGCATCACGTCTCCTACGAGGCAGAGTCGCATACTTGTCGGCTGCCACTCGCGTCGCATTCGCGTCCGCCACAGTAGTCAACCGCGGTCCATTCGCCGGCCATCTTTTCTCCTCACTCGGTGAGTTCGGCGTCCGGCACCGAGCTGTCGAGGTTTTGGTAGGTTTCGCGCGCAGCGCGGGACTCTCGCGAACGAGATTGGGCAGGTCGGCTGTAGGCCGGATGCGAGGTTTCGGTGTGAGCGGTCGAGGTTTTTCTGGTGGAGTTGGTTTCTCCCGACTCCTGGCACGTTCACGGGTGGCCAGGTTGGGGCCGCGCGGCGCCGTCACGGGTCGCGGGGCTGCCGAGCCGACAGGTGAGCTACGTTTCGGCTCAGCGACGTTGACATTGACGCGACGTCGCGGGCGCGGCGGTGCGCCGGCAAGTGACGAGCTCTCCGAGCCGCAGCCGGAGCCGCATGACACTACACTGGAGGCGCACGATCGGGACCCACCGCCGCTGCTGAGGGCGCGACCGCAGCCCTCTACTCCGCTGTCACTGCCCGCTGCACCAAGAGCCAGTTCATCTCCTGCTGGCAAGCTATCTAGGTCGCCCAGCGACCTTGCGTCGTCGTTCGTTTCGGTGGGCTCGTGCTCAACAAAAGGCTCCTTAACCAATGGCGCGGGGCACTTGGCTTCCGCACTCACAGTTTCAGCAACAAAGACACTCTCTTCTTTTTTATTTTCACTTTCTTTTTCGTCATTACAACTATTCTTATTATCATTTTCGTCTTTAATATCTACATTTATAACACTAGTAACGAGGTTCTCTCCTTCCGGCTTTGACTCTGTGTTAGGAACATCTTCATTAGGCTGTACGTCGACAGTCTGCGGGCCGGTCTCGCCGGGGCAGGCTGTGGTCTCCTCGTCCATGGCAAGTGAATATCACATGTTCTGAAAGAAAACAAACGAGGTCTGTTGAGAAATGAATGTTAGTTAGCGAAGTGATCGGCGCGCAGTAATCAGTTCGCTGCAGCGGTATTGTGGGCTGGCGTCCATTGTGCGCCGGCCCTTGGGCACGGCTGCACTGGCGCAATCTCGGGGGAGCTTATTGCTATTGTTCCGGGTGTCGCCTATTCAAGTCCTGTCTATGCTAGAATAACTGTAGAATGAACAATCCTACAAATATCTACTTATAAAGATATGGTATATTGTTGCGATTAAATTGGTATAATGATGCAAAACTTTTACATAAACAACAGCTTACGTATATGACAAGGTTCACGGCTTCGACACAGGTTTATGGCTTCACGTTGCGTTCGCGTCCGTAAAAATACTTGTCCGACTACGTTTAATACTTGTACTAGTACAAGGCATTCAACTACATAAAAGCCGAGAAGTGGTCTCGGCAAAAAGCTAGGTAGAGAATATCAAATGGTGAAACGGCCAACAATGAGCAAAACCTATCGACGTATTGTGTAGCAACTATGCGGAGTATAGAATAGTTCTCATGAACGGGCCTCAGTCGGCCTCGCCTATTCATACATATCTGGGTGCAATCTAACGTTTTGCGTCAGGGTTTCAGAAAGAAATATCTTCCCATGTATAAGCTTACTACTCAATATTCGTGATAAATGGCAGTAAAATTAATTTGTCGATAGATTGTCTTCGTGGAATAACGACAATGTCTAGTATTAAAACATCAGACTTTATTGTAGAAGTATTTGAAACGACGACCGATAACAATGACGTGTCACGTGAGCAATCAGCTCAAATTCAAACCACACCGTTACGTTACGTTAGCCACTTGTGCTTGATACGTTATCGGCTATAGAATTTAACATATTTTTATATATTGGAATCACTGTAACTTAAATATAGGTGCAACTTGAGTCACATCAAAACATTCAAGAGTGATTTTTCTGATAACAAACCTCAATTATTTCCATAAAAGAAGTGTCATATTTTTGTTTAAAACTATTTATACTTGAATATACTACCATTCAACTGTTAAAAACATGTTGCTCAACATCCTTTAACCCTTCTATACTACATGTTGATACGTGTAACCCAATGGGGATACGGGAACAGGGTCATTGTACTGCGATTTGCTGGGGGGCATCAAGGCGTACTATTCAAACACTGAGCTAAGGCTATGGGCACCTATACAACGTGTTTACTATTCAATTTGTCACGGTAATCATGTTGCGACGCGCCGTCTACGCACCCACCGATAAATATTACTAAGGTTTATTTTTATACCGGCGATACAACATACAACAGACTTGCAGCTGGTAATTAATTAATCTAGAAAGGCCACGGCGAAGGTCTAAAGTCGTTGCCTCGCGTTAGAAAAAAATGCGTTGGCAGAATAAACAGATGAGTAATAAAATGCGCATGAAAGCTAAGCTCTTATGCTAAGTGCTTATGCTAAGCTAATAGCAGACACAATAACAATAAAAAAGACAAACAGTCAGAATTGCCATCGTCAGTTTCCACTTGAGCGGCTTCCTTGTAGATCACGTTTAAAATACAAATAAGCTATGTATTGCTTTACTTGATATTCTAGAGGGGGGTGATTGCGCCATGCCAGAAACGGAGCACGTAGACATCGCGTTTTTTCTTCGAGAAAACATTGGATTTCTTTTAGAGACAAAGGTAAAAGTACTTTTATAACCATTCCATCAGCGTTTTATGATACCAATAATAGAATTCATTATAATTTTTTATTTGATGACTATTGGGCCATAACTTACGAAGATAGAACGTAGGTAGGTATGTGTTATAAAAGTGAAAATAATATTTATGACTTGGCATGGGTTACTATTATTTTAAGTCTTAAAGGGCTTTATTTTCCCTTCTATTTCCAGGACCTAAGTATATCATTAATGATACAATCATTGAAATCAAACAGATACGATATTTTGTGGACAACGACTTATCTAAACTTTACAATTGAACATTTTGTTTCGAAACCCACCAAACTTTATTGCCGAGTAGATTTGAATTCGTTCGCCAACTGTTCTTTTTCCCGAATTATGGGAATTCGTATAATATTTTCCGACTCGAAAGCTATGGTTGTCGTGGGAACGTCGAGCCCACACATGATCATAACCTTTAGAATAGAGAGGCATAGTAAAATTTGACGATCCCTACCGTACTAAAAGCCCGTTACCGGTTCCGTTACGAGTTGTCTCAGACACGAAACGAGACATCAATCGATACATCTCGATACTCAATATAATTTTGCTTATGTACCCAAACCAAACGTTTCAGGTGTTTGGCTAGATTCCATCTGTAGACGTCAGTTCGCCGACATAGTTCAATTATTGTACCTAACTTAAATCTGGGTTAATGCAAGCAATTTGTAAATGCGTACAAACCAACTGCCTACAAATGTATATTCAGCAATATATAATTTTGTTTTGAAAGCAAATTGTAGGTACTTAAAAAAATATAAAAAGGTTGTAATGCACTTTATGTTGTATCATAATACTAATATGTTGTACTTGTAACCTTGTTCATTTTACTGGAAATAAACATTATTTATTATTTTTATTTATTAATGTAGCTACGTTGCAAGAGAACAGTCTTGGCGACAACGACAATGAAGTAACATGCGTGTCTTAACTTCGCCTTCGTGGCCATTTCTTCAAACGTCTACAAACCAAATGTTAAAAATAATCTGTTTTTCTCTTCTCTGAACAGTTTACTTTAACTGAAATAAATATTTAGTCCAAAACAAATGTTTAAAAATACATCAAAGTTACAGTTTTGGATACGGTTTGTAAATACTACTGTCTTAATGGTAATGCCTTTGCGAGTAATATCTTATTCAGATGTGGCAGAACACAGACATACAGAAGAATTTTCAATCAAAGGCGGCATCGTAATACCAGTTGGAAACTTATTTTTTGCGAGGCAATCATTTATCCAGTTCCATTTATCAAAAACTCGTTTGACAATGCTACCTTAAAGAAAAGAAGAGGTTTCCATTTATGATATTCAAATTATGATAATCTCAGACACACTTAACAGATTTGCATAGAGTAAGTATATTTGTGTGTAAAAATGTTTTAGCTCGTAGAAGTTTTCGAACGAGATAAGCTCACAGAGAGCCTGCCAAAAAGCAACATGAAATCACATGTGGTTTAATGTAGCACTTGTAACAATACATGAAACAGCAGTTGATGTTTCTCTGACGACCTTTACATTTTACACGCGGGACATGACGCAGCGTCATTGTATGGTATTCTTTTATTTCCAAATAAGTGTGAAGGTAAAACACATTATGTTCACATGGGAGTAACACAGTCGATAATATTGGTAAAAAAGGACGGTATCATCGAAGAGTGAACAAACAGGGCTGATGTCTGCCGCTGACATATTGACAAGCTCTTCTCCGAAAGAACTAGTCAGGGCTAGTAAACATTTTCCCATTGATTGGCACTACAGTAAACATATACTGTCGTCATCAATCATGTCACGTTATTCAACGGAGGTTCTCACTAACTTAGCATAAAAAGCCATGCAGTGCTTAACATCGGCTGAAGATCTTGGCCACACGTACGGAATAAACGAATAATAGAACTGCTTATTATCCTGAGTGTGTCGTAAAAAACAAGTAAAGGATACGAATACTGCCCTCCGCTAGTTGCTGGATATTAAATGGCACGACCATTTAGCTCTACGCAGAGCGATTAAAACTTACAAGTGCTTCAAATGCGGTTTAATTAGTGATTTCGTTCTAAAAAATTGTGCCAAAGCACGCAACACTGCTCTACTTAACCTCCAGGAATCATGAACGTAATTTTTATGTATATTGTCTATAAATAAGCAACACATTAGGCAAATGAAGTGGTGTAACAAATCTACATTCCGACACAGTTTTTGCTGAAACGTATATTATAATTAACTAACGTAGATAAATGATAGGTTGGCGTGCGTTGGAACAAAAACAGAATGCTAACGACAAAATGAGAGCAACACATCATTCTAACAACATAGCACAGACCTTGCAACATATATGCGTAAAAAAGAACTTGTAGAACTTGATTGCAATGGCTAAGTCCGTCATTTCTCGATTTGAAATACAGATAGAATACCTGCCATAGAACTCAATAAAAACAGGATTTTTATAGGAAAAGTTTAATGTCAGGTTTAACTGCTAAAACGCGCAGTACGTAGCTCGTCTACGAAATTTGGCTAGGTCCCCAAATCTCAGATTTAATGCTACAAAGAAAGTTTTAAATGTCGGCCACATTTCAATTACGCCTTCATCAAACTTAATACTACCATTAGTAAACTGTTAACGTATTTCTTCTTATACCTTTACCTAATGGTGATCAAAGACGTAACACCCTAGAATTAAAATTCATTTTCTTACATCAAATTGTTCCAGGAGACTATAAAACGTCGGCCATTTTATGTTCATGCAATTGGCACGTCCTTCCGTGTCATAGGTGGACGAGGCAAGGTCGTTACTCCGGCTTCGATGCGGACGCGTGATTTGGCAAAGTTTTTCTAAACCATGAACCGGGGCCGCCAAATTGAGCGACGCTACATCATCGCAGAATTTAGTTTCTGAATTCTACGTTTCCAATTTTACCGATATTTTTGAGTTGGTTGAAAACATGATTGACACTAACAATTTCGCTGTTTTTTCAGTCTACGAAAAGCTTTTAAAGATAACCAAAAAGTGCTCAAAGTTTGTCCCTTTTAAGAAAATAACAATCTTCTTTTATAACTACGATAACATCAATAACATCCAATATCATTGTTCGCCAAAGTCTTCTGTCATTATAAATTTTTGTTCGCTTCCTCCTGGACCAATTTGGTAAACGTGAAAATATTTGCCTTTCGGAAGCCACCCCTATCCGCCTAGTTACCGATAGTTCACTTTATTAACGGCGTCTGTTGCCACGCATAAAATTATTATGTCGGCCATAACAGGACCTGGGGCTTGGCCCACGTCCCCTAGGGCTCGGCACATTTACAGCTAATGTCTTGTCGTTCATCGCCATCACTGAAACACCAATACGTTTTAATGTACATTTTTTGAGCTGATGTTAAACAGACATGTTGAAGTTTAAAGCCCAACCCAAAAGCTTCACAATCGATTTATATTTTGTTTGACGATTTCTTCGAATAAATCTGAAAATAAATTGGACAGTGCTGGGAGTCTGTGAAGTTTGTGTTAAGATAATATAGAAGCTTCTGACTGCGACGAATGTCCTCTGTCTATAGGAGGAACTTTGATATCATAAACAGGTACGACAAAAGATTGTTTTGAGCAATAACTAGACCTGTTATGATTATTTATCATTGTCTACTTATACGCTACATGTAGCTTCAAAAACAAGTGTATAAGTACAACAATGGGTCTATTATGGTAACCCTTTCATTTCGCCATTAGCGGATCAGACAGGGCGGGACCGGAAACATAGGGTTCGTTTAGCGCCATACTAGTCTCATTACATGAGTAACATGTGTCTCATTGCCTATGTGAATGGAATAGAAAGTGAACTGAACTTTGTTAAAATTCTTGGCCTTGAACATCATCTTTAGTGAGTGATAAGCTTACGCTTGCCGGGGTTGGTCCGTGGATGGGTGACTATCTTTACATACCAAGACTGCTCCGTGCCTCGGAAAGCACGTTAAGCTTGGTCCTGGATGTCTTTCGTGGATCTTTGACAGTCGTTATGGGTCGCCAGAAGCCCGAAAATCTGACTCCCAGTCTTATAAAGGGGTATCGTATTAACCAGTTACTGGGTTGTAGAGGTCAGATAGGCAGTCGCTCCATGTAAAATACTGGTATTCAGCTGCATCCGGTTGGACTGGAAGTCGACCCCAACATAGTTGGGAAAAGGCTAGACAGATTGATTGAGGTTTATCAAATATTGACCCTTCTCAATGTCACGCGATTTTCATGCGTACATAGGAAGCATCTCTTCACTAATAGAAAGAATATACTTTTCTTTTTTTTTTGGTTTCCTGTCTATTGTCAGGTTCCGCTTTCCAGGGAACTGGTCGAGCAATACCGGACTTGTTGCCTTGTCTTTGGTATAGCGAGTTTCTGGTTTTAGGCACAGCGACTGAGGCCTGACTTTCGCGACAATCGGAGAAGACGGGTTTGATTGGTATCTGTTAGAGAGTATGGCTACCTGGCACTTGGAGAAGATAAAAAGGCCTGGAGATAATAGATTAGATTATATTTTATATAGAAACAAACATACGGGTAGACACTTTTAGACAGAAGTAAGTATGTCACAGGGTGTGTCACAATATAAACAATATTCAAACTTAGAAATAACAAAGCTGCCAGGTAGAGTGTTATAATTAACCGACTTCAAAAAGGAGGAGGTTCTCAATTCGTCGGAACCTTTTTTTTATGTAATAGGTTGGGGAAAAAGTTTCTTCGCATTTTTTAAGAAAATTCAAAACATTTTTTAATATACATTATTTACATTTATCTAAAGTATGTAGGTACCATTTTGTTCGATAACTTTTTGCCATCTTGTAGGTATGGACATGATCCCATTGCTATAGAAATTTTGGGACTTCTGATCAAAATACCGCGACAAGTGGTTTTGGCAGTCCTCTCGTGATGTTAACCTGACACTACCTAAAGAATTCTGAAGAGACCGAAACAGGTGGAAATCTGAAGGTGCAAGGTCAGGACTATACGGCGGATGCATTAACACCTCCCAGCCAAACTCTCTTAATTTTTGCTGAGTGGCTAAAGATGTGTGAGGTCTAGCATTATCATGATGAAAAACCACACCCCTTCTGTTGATTAATTCCGGCCGCTTTCTCTCAACTTCTTGCTTTAATCTCATCAACTGTTCGCAGTAGAGTTCAGAATCGATGGTCCTGCCTGATGGTAACAGCTCATAATGAATAATGCCCTTCCAATCCCACCACACACACAGCATCACCTTGTTGCGAGTTAACCCGGGTTTCGCCACAGTCTGTGAAGCCTGACCGGCCTTTGACCACGACCTTTTTCGCACGTTCTTGTCGTACGTGATCCACTTTTCATCACCAGTTATCAGCTTCTTCAAAAATGGTTCGGTTTCATTACGTCGTAATAAAGAATCACAAATGAGTATACGGTTTATTAGATTTCTTTCAGTGAGCTCGTGAGGCACCCAAATATCGAGCTTTTTTGTGTACCCAGTTTTTTTCAAATGCGCCAAAACTGTTTTGTGGTCAATTTCCAGTTCTTCAGCTACGTCGTAACTACTGATATGCCGATCTTGCTCCACTTTTTCAAAAATGTCATCCATTTTATCCGTAATAGGGCGACCAGAGCGACGTGCATCTTTGACATCAAAATTTCCGAATTGAAAACGCTTAAACCAAATTTGTGCTACTCTCACAGACACTGCACTGGGCCCATAAACATCGCAAATTTTTTTCGCGGCTTGCGTTGCATTTTTACCATTTTTGTAGTAAAATTTTAAAATGTATCGAATTTCTTCATTAGATTCACTCATCTTGACAGTATGAAAAACAAATGAAAATCACACATTTTCCTAATTTGAATTTGGAATTATGTTCTTTAAAATTTAAACTTTCAATGATACCAAAACCAGCCAGATGCAAATAGTATAGCCAAAGAGATTTTATTTTAAGTTCATACATACTATAATGCGAAAAGTCTTTTTCCCCAACCTAATATGTTCCCCGATTACTCGAAGATGGCTAGACAGATTTGGATTTTTTTTGTTTTATTCGAGAGGGTTATACATCACAGTTGGTCCCATACCTATAAAATTGATTAACTTTGCTTGGGTAGTTTTTGAGTTAGCTTCAATAATACGTATTTTTACCCCACTTTTATATGGATGATGTTCTAGTTTGTTTTGCAGATAGTGGTATTAGAATTTGTGTGGGGTAGGTACACAACTAAAAAGTGAAAAATAAAAACTTTTTTACAAAAAAATACAACCGACTTCCAAAAACAACACTACAAAGTGAAAAATAACTTTAATTTCGGAAGTCGGTGGCAAAAAACGAAAATACATTTAACACCGACACCGACACCGACTTCCGAAATTAAAGTTATTTTTCACTTTGTAGTGTTGTTTTTGGAAGTCGGTTGTATTTTTTTGTAAAAAAGTTTTTGTAGTTTCAACAGTATCACACATATGCTAAGGAGAGCCTTATGGATAGGCTCTCCATAAGGCTAGGTGCATAAGGTACCTAGGTGTAACATTAACGACTTCCGGAAGAAATAAACATTGCTAATTCAATCATTGGAGGAGATTAGGGTATAGGTATGAAGAGCTAGCCAGCTCAGCTTTCAGGTAAAATAATGTACAACTACCTAATACCAGAGCAGTGGTGGCCCAGTGGTAACGGCCGTGACTTACGAGTTGTAGGTCGTAGATTCGAACCCTGACAGGCTCTTTATTTTGTGAAAATTATTTAATCACCGCTGCTCTCAAAACGGTGAAGGAAAACATCGTGAGGAAACCGGCATATCCTAGAACCAAAGACAAGTTTGTCCCTTTTAAGAAAATAACAATCTTCTTTTTAACCGACTTCAAAAAGGAGGAGGTTATCAATTCGTCGGAATCTTTTTTTTTTTTTTTTTATTATTTTTTTTTTATGTATGTTCCCCGATTACTCGAAGATGGCTGGACCGATTTGGATTATTTTTTTTTTGTTTGAAAGGGTTATACTTCCCAGGTGGTCCCATGATCATCAAGTCAGGATCTGATGATGGGATCCTGGAGAAATAGAGAGAACTCTTCCAATTTTATAGGCACACTTGAAGCGATTTGGATAGTTTTTGGAAGAGTACTTTCTTGGAGTGGTCCCATTTCAATTTGGTGAAGATCTGATGAAGAACTTCTGAGATAGGCAACGGAACTCCTCAATAAATGATAGCAAATGGACTGGGATTGCTGAAATCTCATGTCTGTTTGTTGTTTACACCAGTTCATAACATAACATCACGCCAGTACGCTGTGAAGGGGTAAGCACATGTGAACCACTAAAAAGTGAAAAATAAAAACTTTTTTACAAAAAAATACAACCGACTTCCAAAAACAACACTACAAAGTGAAAAATAACTTTAATTTCTGAAGTCGGTGGCAAAAAATGAAAATACATTTAGCTAGACACCAACTTCCGAAATTAAAGTTATTTTTCACTTTGTAGTGTTGTTTTTGGAAGTCGGTTGTATTTTTTTGTAAAAAAGTTTTTGTAGTTTCAACAGTATCACACATATGCTAAGGAGAGCCTTATGGATAGGCTCTCCATAAGGCTAGGTGCATAAGGTACCTAGGTGTAACATTAACGACTTCCGGAAGAAATAAACATTGCTAATTCAATCATTGGAGGAGATTAGGGTATAGGTATGAAGAGCTAGCCAGCTCAGCTTTCAGGTAAAATAATGTACAACTACCTAATACCAGAGCAGTGGTGGCCCAGTGGTAACGGCCGTGTCTTACGAGTTGTAGGTCGTAGATTCGAACCCTGACAGGCTCTTTACTTTGTGAAAATTATTTAATTACCGCTGCTCTCAAAACGGTGAAGGAAAACATCGTGAGGAAACCGGCATGTCCTAGAACCAAAGACAAGTTTGTCCCTTTTAAGAAAATAACAATCTTCTTTTATAACTACGATAACAGCAACAACATCCATTCTGCCTAGCCTTTTCCCAACTATGTTGGGGTCGGCTTCCAGTCTAACCGGATGCAGCTGAATACCATTATTTTACATGGTGCGACTGCCTATCTGACCTCCACAACCCATTAACTGGGTAATACGATAGCCCTTGGTAAGACTGATTGTCAGACTTTCGGGCTTGTGACGACCCGTAACGACTGTCAAAGATCCACGAATGACAGCCGGGACCAACGGCTTAACGTGCTTTCCGAGGCACGGAGGAGTCTCGGTATGTAAAGATCATTGCAACAACATCCATTATCATGGCTAAACGAAAGTCTTCTGTCATTATAAATTTTTGGGCCTGCGTGGTGGATTACGGCCCACTCCTCTCACGAGAGGTCTGTGTCCCAGCAGTGGGAACATTATAGTCTGATGACGATGATTACCTAATAACTTTCTGCACAGAAGCCCAACCGATGATATTACTTTAGCACAAGTGTCAAACTTTGTCACATCAATTAACAAGATTCCATGAAAACCTTTTAAACTTAGAGACGTTGATCACAAACAAAGCTGAAAGCTTGACGTACAATTCTGGGAAGAGTTCAGAATGTTTGTTCTTTATCATTATTCTAAGTTATTTTTCAGATGGAGCAGACGAGTGCTGAAGGCCAATTCTCGTACCTAAAAACGTTCAAATTCAAGTCGCAATCTCATGCCAGCGACAATAAATGTCAAAAATGTAGGTAAACGCTATACAATTTTTGGCATATAGAGATGAGATTGTGAACGTTCTTAAAAATACAGGGATTGCCCCTCTGGAGTGGAAACCGCGTATCGGTAAGCGTAGTGTGGGGCTTCCCCCAGCTAGATGGACCGACGACCTTAAGAAAATGGCCGGGACAGACTAGATGCGGAAGGCGGAGGACAGGGTGTTGTGGCGCAGCCTGGGAGCGGCCTATGTCCAGCAGTGAACTGCGATAGTCTGAATTGATTGATTGATTTTTCCAATTCATTTAATTTCAATATTCATTCATGATTTCAGTTTAGTGCTGTGAGTTGTGACTTCGCCCAATAAATTGTTTAACTTTTTCATAAACATAGTACAGATTCATAAATATTAATGGATTCATTATCTAGAATTTGGATATCAGAATATTATGGAAGCCATTTTAACGTAGATATTCATCGCGTGATACGATATGTTATCAATTACCATAATTAAATTGTTTTGGTTCAAATACAGTATAGTTGTTTAATATATTTTTGGCAACGCACGGTAAGCAAATTAACTTCTTACAGTTGCCCCATTTAATTCGCTATTCTGAGAACCCTCTGTCTGCCCTATAACATGGCCCATACCCGTCTCTTACCGACCCCTATGACATTAATACAGAATCTGATATTGCCCCTATATTTAGCAAAGTATTTTTTTTAGGAACGAGCTCATTGATTAGTTTTGTTTAGTGGATTTTGTAAGAATCAATCCATTTTGAAGATGACATTTGAAATAAGACTAATTCGAGATTATCATAATTTATAAAAAAAAAAACGTTAAAGAATCTAAATGGGAAATTTATAAATGTGTTTCAAAATCTTCTCATTATCATTCTTCATAGCATGTTACATATAGTAGCGTTTTTAATGCATTAGACTCATGTCTTAATTAAGCTTAAATGAATCGGTCTGGCTGTCGACAACGAGGCTACGGAAAAACGATAAAACTTTCGAACAAGTGATTGCTAGCGATAAATAAACAACAACAATTATTTATTTAGTCATTGTTTGTTCAGTTCATTTATTTCTTTGTTTGTTTGAATGAGCATCTTTCGTGTTAGGATGCAAACATGTATCACACCCATTCGCATTCCCCATTACGCTCTTCATAAATAAGCCAGCCCATTAGTCATTCAATTTGCAAAACATGATTTTCAACTTAGATACATGTTTATTGCAAAACTGTTTTTCAAATATTCGTGATGTTTCCAGTAGAAAAATAACTTGCAGACAGTTTTAAAAGGAATAAATTGAAAGAACGAAGAATATCGCAAAGTAACCATAAACAAAGTACAGAATTGCATAAAGTCTGTGACAGAGACAAGGTGAAGGCTGTATCGATGAAATCATGGCGTGCGCGTTCCAAGTTCAAATATTTGTGTAATCGCGGAACAACGCGAATGTTATCATAGCCAACAATTTTATTGTTCCCATAAACACTGATTCCCCTAACTTAGCCACCCTCGTTCTTCGACTACACACTACGAATGCTAAATTGCTTACTCACATTGATTTTTGGGAAAAAGGCTGGTTTGGGGCAAAACTGTTCCACGACTGTGTGGTACAGCGATGCATTATGCATTGAAGAGCAATCAAACATCACATGTTTATGCCGCATGTAACAAAGTAGTTAGGTACTTAAAGTTAAGTGCTCGAACATGTCCATAATTGTTGCGAAATAATTTGCAGCTTGCATTTGATAGTAGCAGCGTTATCCTTATGCTCCATATGTAACAAACATGTGACCGCAACAAAATTAAAGAAAAATAAAAAAATAAAAACATACATTCAAATGCAAAATACATTCGTTTTCACTAAACTTTTGTATGAACAGCAGGTAAATAAATGGTATCAAATGTCAACTTCGGACCAGAAACAATTTATTCATTTTATAATGCATGTTTAAAAAAGTTAGTTATACCCAAATGTCATATTGAATGACCTTGAAACTTATATGAATATGTATCTATTCAAATTAAATGGTCCGATATTGATAAACGCATTTTATCTGATAACACCAATTTCGAAGTCATCGTTTACAATTACTTAGGTGTACTTATGGACAGGTAACGTTATGAATATAAAATTAATGTCATTGCTACTGAAGTAGTTTTTATCAATAAACTTAATTTAAAAGTCAATTGAGGAAAACAAAGTTTAAGCTTAACTTACCTGAAAGTTTATAGAACAGAAACAGTCTAGTCCAGACTATTAACTAAGCTATCAAGCCAAACAGTTCCAAACAAACAACTGCACAGTTCCACAGTAAAGTTTCAAGTAGTCAACAGAAAGCAAGTTCGAAGGAAAATCTTATCGTAAACACGTCAATATCCGAGACGGACGCGAATGGAACTACCAAATAAACGGGCGAGCAAAGCCGACGACCGGAGGGGCGCGGCGCGTCACCACATGGAGCCGATGTTAAAAACCCAACAATACACATGTGCCTTTCTCTATTAACATTTTTAAACAAGCAGAAGGCAGACATAACATGGCATCGTTATAGCTGCACGCTCCACACTAGATTATCAGCCTTGCAGCTGTGGACATCGAAATAAAAACAAGTATTCGCATCAAGATAGCAAGGAATGACGAAGTAGACGATGCTTGAATCCCATATTAATCGATGTTGATAAAACCGTGCAGCTTTCCAAGCAACGTTTCAAGAGAAGCGATTAACTTTTGTGACATTTTAATGTCATGATGAATATTAAGTGAAGAAGGTTGTCGAAAGCAATCAAAATTGAGTACAGAAAGTTTCAGAGTCAGGGATGGATGGATCATTTGACATTTTACTAACTTCATAAGTCTTTTTATCTTCAGAGAACTTGTGGCTAAGTAATAACAGCCGCACGGGTCGATCCATCTGGTTAAGCTACGCTTGCCCGGATTGGTCCGTGGATGGGTGACCATCTTTAAATACCAAGACCCAAGCCATTGGTCCCGGATATCATTCGTGGATCTTTGACAGTCGTTATGGGTCACCAGAATCCCGAAAATCTGACTACCAGTCTTACCAAGTGGGATCGTATTACCCAGTAACTGGGTTGTGGAGGTCAGATAGGCAGTCGCTCCATGTAAAATACTGGTATTTCAGCTGCATCCGGTTAGACTGGAAGCCGACCCCAACATAGTTGGGAAAAGGCTACGCAGATGTTGATGATGATGAGAACTTGTTGGACTCTAACCTTGTCCAAGCCATTACGTAAAATGTAATTCTATTGAAGTCGTAATGATCTTAAATTGGCAATCTGTTGTGCTTGGACGATTCAATTGCGTGCAGCGTGCAGCACAATGAGCAAGGATTGATCGGATACGCAGAGTGATCTCCTCAGATGCAACAACAGATTTGCCGCTAGCTTTATTTGCATGTAATATTTCCAAACATTTACATGATGATCTTGAAACAAATAAAATTCATGATTATGTAAACGACTTGCATAAAATGATCTAAAATAATCTAATAAAATACTTTGTTCTGCTAACGTTTACATTCATTATTACATCGAGATTACATTTGGGTAATGCAGATTAGCATTTTTGTACGAGAAGCAGGCATGTCTGCAGAAGCAGTGGTCCTAGGAAAAGTGATTTTACTGATGACATATGATAAAAACGTTGTGTACCTGACATTTATCAAAGACAGCTTAAACATTAATTACGATGAAAGTGAGGCATCCATGTATACTTGTAAATAGATACAAACAGAAGCATTATGCTAAATAAATACTCGACCGTGGGAATACCAGACATTAGAACTGAGACTATTATACATACAGTGAATCGTTTGAATGTCTAAATAAGCTTAAGAGGTTTTTAGAAAGTTATATAGTTTTCCATAAAGTGTGAAACTTACGTTGTGGTTATATCTAATTGAGAAGGAATATAAAAAGTCGCAGCATTTTAGGCGAGCCTGATTCACGAAATTTACTATACGACACCATTTGAATAAACATGTCGATAGAGGCTCCAATATTTTGTAGTGACGAACAATCCATTTAATCGACCACTACCAATCAATCAATGTCTAGAATAGAGCTGTTAACTAAAAACAGTGTTAAAACAGGTCCATTAAGTTGTTCAGACAGCAATATCCTGTCCAGTCGAACCTACGCAATTAACGTTAGCCAGTAATTTAATTTTCCTCGCCTATCGCAGCCATCAAGGGCTCGCCATGACGCGATTCAATTTCGATTTTCCCTACCTTTGAGCTTATTGATCTCGTTAATGAGCGGGAAATCAAATCGCCGGTGTGAGAAGGCAGCTGTAGCGAATTGAAATCAATCGCAACGTGCTATCCAATCACCTGCGAACGTGATTGGAAAATCATAACATTTCTTTAAAACGTTGTGCCCGTGAAATTGTGAAGCAACGTCATAAGCTACCATCAAACTTAAAAACCTCATAAAAGACCAATACGTAACTGCTTAACAATACAAGAATAAACGCTCAGTGCGCCACTTAACGCAGTTTCATTGGCAGTAATATTGGCAATCTGGGTCATAGCGTTTACACGAAACGCTATTTATCAAAGCTGATCATTTTCTTTGAAGTTCTCAAGTGTTTGCTGGGAGTGATCGATGCCCTTGACCGGTGTTCCGGCCATATGGCGTATATGCTTTGATTCTCGACTGGTAAGACGAGTGCCATAGATGGCAGGCTACTCGTGATCATCCAGTACGACCTTGCTTGCACGTGAGGTGTTAAACCGGACCCAAAATAAGGTCAGGTGCCGAGTCGATGAGAGATATTTTAGAGTGCAATCAAAAACGTTATTTTCTAAATTGGTATTAAGTAAATTTTGGGGCAAAGCATTCAAAAATATATTTGGTCAATATATTCTGCAGTATATTCTTAATGCAAATTAAATTCGTCACATCGATGTGAAAAGCTTCAATGATAAAACTAATTGATGATGCGCTATAATAAATTCTGCAACTACTCTGAATCTCTTAAACCGGTTTAAGACTAAGATGATTTACAACAAGCCACGATCTTATGATAGGATTCTTATAAGCTAAATTCCCAGGACTTAAATTAGGACCAAGGAATAAGAACCGCAGATACACATGAACATTTGTAATCGTGACGCAAGAAAGACGAAGTTGAGAGCATTTATTATAAAAGCTAATTAACAGCCCCACCTTATATAACGGTGAACATCTGTGTTAATAGAACGTTTTGTATTTTAAATACTAAGAATTCTTACACTGACATTCCATCTGCTAAGAATGGTGTTAATACATAATTTATATCAACATCAAGCATATTTTATAATTAACTTGCATCAAAAGTGACCTTATTAGGCATGGTCGTAAGTCTTAAGAACGCATTGACCTCTATGCTGGGGTTCATTGCAAGTATCTTAGCCGTAATTTAATATTTTAATGTTGTTTGTGAAATGTTTTTATCTTATTCCAGTCCAGACTTATAAATCTGTCTTATATACCTACCCACGTCTGTCTTCTAGACAAAGAAACCTTCTTCTTTCATACCTACATTTTGTCAAGTCGCCCAAAAAGTTAAGGATTTCAGACTTTGCCAGCAATATAGAAAATTCATGGTATTCAAATATTGTCTGGTTTCATATTAAGTTTATAATAGACACAAACTTATTAGCACTGTAATGCTATTCGTTACAGAACAAATCACCAGTGAGTCACCGCTTGGCTCCATGGAAGCAGAACGAGTGCGTCGATTCACAAACGAACTCGATACAAACACCACGCGACATTCAGACTTCGGTCCAGTTGTGGGCCTGCATCCGTGTCATTGTGTGAAGTGACCTGGGCATCGCCTGCAATCAGATCCTCAGGCACGGCGCGGAACCGAGCTTCACGGGTATCGAGTTCAATCGTCTATTGATTCATACGCCAGATTGTTGGTCACTTCACACGGGAATGCCATGGTATGCGTGTGCGGCGATAAAGGAAAATTACTTTATGCACTTCAAATTTATAGGCAACGGTATGCTTGTACGATTGCGTGCTTCTACACATGTTTGTAACTGTTACTTCTCTGTTCACAAACATCTTCAATCCGCCTAACCTTTTCCCAACCATGTTGGGGTCGGCTTCCAGTCTAACCGAATGCAGCTGAATACCAGTATTTTATATGGAGCGACTGCCTATCTGACCTCCACAACCCAGTGACTGGGTAATACGATACCCCTTGGTAAGACTAGTTGTCAGACTTTCGGGCTTCTGACGACACGTAACGACTGTCAAAGATCCACGAATGACAGCCGGGACCAACGGCTTTACGTGCTTTCCGAGGCACGGACGAGTCTCGGTATGTAAAGATGGTCACCCATCCACGGACCAACCCCGGCAAGCGTAACTTAACCTGATGGATCGTAACGTAAAGTGACAAGCGCATACTTCCCGAACTGGGTTGCTGAGATGCGAGGTAACAACATATTTTTCAAGATAAAAGTTTATTGTTGTTAAGAACACTGGATGAAAAATTTTTAATGCATGAGATTCTTTGGCCCAAAGATTCTTTTCAGTCACGTTATGGCCCAGTGAGTGCTTGTTACTGTTGTTAGCTTGCCAACAATAGCAACAGATTCCTATCGGCGCGGCGCTTGCTTCCATATTTTTCCAGCATTTCAGACCAGTTTGGAACTGAATTCCAATATAAACACCATTAATAGCGCGACCTTTTAAAGCTATCTAACATCAAGCTGTAAGGATAATTGTGACATTTAATTTTTTACTTTTTGTCCACTGACCTTAAATGTCACCATCTCAAATTAACTAAGACATTTCCTTCTATTGGTTTGTAACAAAAAGATCGCTAATTAACGACGAGGAATGGTTACGTAACCACCCTTTTCCGAGGCGCTTAGTAACCTCGAGGGCTCTTGGCGACGACGTCAGGCATCTTGCGTGAAGAAGCCTTTAGTATGCGACTTTGTATTTTAGACATATAAACAACGTCTTTATAATAGGCGTCTTGTAATTTATTTTGTTATCGCCTTAATAACGTTGTAACTTAAAACAATTCCATTGAAATTACCCGAAGCCCTTGACTTTGAAACAGCACAATACAGCTTGAAAGTCCTCTCAAACTTCAGGGTGTTACGAAAAATAGTTGATATGCCTCCGGCAGACTAATTATTTAATTACTTAAACAGCTTTGCAATGAAAGTTAAACAGAATTTCAAAACGAAATGCCTGTCGAATAAACAAGAATCAATACGCAAGTAGGTACGCGTTAACATAAACACCGAAAATGTAAAGAAATATAATTGGCCATGTCAGTTAATTGATGTGAAAAGTAGCAGAACGAAGTAATTTCTAAGCACTTTATTTCTTCACGAGTACTGAATGAACATTTTACTTAAGGGGGATCCGCTGTGATAGCCCGCGAATTTCAAATTTTCTTGCGTTTTTTGTAATTTGCAGGTTAGTGTCAGGTTGTATCTTAATCAAAATATGATTCGCGATAGTGACAAGTATATATTTACATAATTTTAACCATAAAAATCATCAATACATCTTTTTAAGTTAGATTTCCTCCGGATCCGTCTGAATTCCGAATTCAGACCAATCCGCAGGAAATCTAACTTAGTGTTGCCCAAATTCAGTCTTGGTCTTGCAGTCTTGGTCTTGTTCTTGCGTTTTTGCAAGACCAAGACCAAGAACAAGACCGCGTATTTTTAGCAAGACCAAGACCAAGACTGACCGTGCAAGACTTGAGCAAGAACAAGACATAGCCTGCAAGACTCTTGCGTCTTGCAGCTAGGACTTAGCGCTATTTCACTGAGTAGTTGGGTGTAACAGTTCGGTGTATAGGTAGGTACGCTTAGGAATTCTATGAGACGCAAAAAACTGTATCAAAGAATATGAAAATCTGGACCTATGCGCATTACGACTAATACCATAAACATAGCGAATAAAAAAATATCTATTAAAATCAAACTGAGTGCATGCATAGTTATGTTTTAACCATCGGCACTTTGATAATGCGGCATCAAAGGTTTTGTACTTACTTCTCAAAGAAATTTGCCGCTTTCCGGAAGTGATAGACGAGTTGGAGGAGTACCTGAGAAAACCAAGAACTGCCAGCTCGGAAGACATTTTAGATTGGTGGAGGACGCATGAGACAGAGTATCCGATTTTATCGAAAATGGCCCGTGATTTTCTCTCAATACCTGCAACTTCAGTACCTGCTGAGAGGTTATTTTCTAAAGCATCATTAGTAATTAGAAAACATAGAAATAGGTTAAGTGATGAGTCAGCCAGATGGTTACTTTGTATTAATTCTTGGTCAAAAAAAATTATATAAAGTATCATAACCTAATGATAAAGCTGTTGATTTGTGTTGTATTTTATTTTTTATTCAAATAAATGATAAATCGTAAAACTCTTTTATTAAATTTCTTATAAGTTGAGGGTTCAATCTCTTTCTAGACAGATAAGTATTGTTCTTTAAAATACAGTCAAGTTATTGTAATTAATTTGTTTTTTTACATGTTTTAGCAAATGTAAGCTTATAAATCATAAATGTTTATTAAGAAACAGTTACTTCCATGGAAAACGACATATAGGTCAGTTGATTTTTCGAATTTCTTATCAAATCTTCAGTTATTTATTAATCTGCTTGATCTTTACTATGGCTATGTTAATTCAAGCTCACAATGTTCCAATTCTAATACGTTTTTCTAAGATTTAAAGTAAACTTTAATAAATAGTAATAGACTAATAGGTAATTGCAAGACTTGCAAGACTCTTGCTGCAAGACCAAGACCAAGACCAAGACTGGGAGCGCAAGACCAAGACCAAGACCAAGACCAGGTGTATTGGCGCAAGACCAAGACCAAGACTGGCTAAGTCTCGTCTTGTTCTTGCATTTGGGCAACACTAATCTAACTTAGAGATAGTTATTGATGATTTTTGTGGTTAAAATTATGTAAATACATAGGTCTTACTATCGCGAATCATATTTTGACTAAGATACAACCTTACACTGACCTGCAAATTGTAAAAATCGCAAGAAAATTTGAATTTCGCGGGCTACCACTGCGCAATCACCTTAAGCAAAACGTTCGTTCCAAAAGGAGAAGGATTTACATGAACGGGTGAATCTAATTATATCTCCCGTCTCGTCGCGTGCCTAGCGTTCCAATCCTGAAGATGGGACACTTGTAAGTATGTATGTTAAAATATACATATCTGTGAGCCGTCTGCGAGATGCGAATAACAAAACTCCTCTATGTAATTATACTAATTTTGCAGATGTAAAAAGTCCGCATTGCCGTTAGAAATTTCGTATTTCCTAACTGCATTTTCTATAACATTAATTTCGGTAAAATTCACTCCAATTCCTCTTCGGTATTACGTTCTCTCAGGTGTGAAAGGCAAAGCCACTATTTATCACTCCGTTCAATTTGTAGGAGTCAGCTGAGAAAGACTGGTTGCTGTTGCTCCTAGGCATAGCTTTACGATCCGTTGGCATTTTGTGCACTCTTGCAATTTTACACTCAACACGTTTTATTATTGCTTTACGATTATGATGCCTCAAGCGATTTTAACGGTCAACTGTTGGAATTTGCACTGTAAAAGGAAAAAGATAATTGAGTGTCCCCACATGTTCAACATTCTTGGATAAGTACGTAGCCAAAACCAATTGCCGTAACAGCTTCATCTTGGTGGTTTCTCTACATTTTAGTAGGACAAGTCCGGGAACTAATAAAATATGAACATTACGGAACGTCAGATACGATGCGGATTAGTGTTCCACCGATATTTCATTTCGGCATGTTTGGACTGGACTTTAAAAAGGCGATGCTCTAACATGTTGGATGTGGCTGCACTTCCGCATGCCGCTCTATATTGAAAAGCGTCGTGTTATGAGATGATTTACAACTGACTTTAATATTTCAACTAGCCATTTGCCATAACGTTGAATGGGTTTAATATATTAGTGGCATGGCAGCCGTGAAAATTCTGTGCTCGAGTTCATTGAGCAGGGAGTCATTTATTTAGTCCATGTCATGTTATAATATGCCTGATTAATTTAAGCCTATTATAATTTGTCACTAGATTAAAGACCAAGCAATGTAGGTAGTTAATCTGAACATTTCCAAATACGTAGCATAATTCTGAATAGGTCTGTCAACTTCCATCATCAGCACTGCTATCTACACCAATATAGATTCACCAACTGTCAGCTATCAAAGCAAAGTCAACTCAACTAAGTAAACTAGACCCACAAGGGAAGTAAGAAATAACCAGATCATTTCATACCTGGTAGTTACGGGGCCTATTATGAAGATGACAGGTTTT
Organism: Cosmia pyralina; assembly: GCA_946251885.1. Lineage (NCBI taxonomy): Eukaryota > Metazoa > Arthropoda > Insecta > Lepidoptera > Noctuidae > Cosmia > Cosmia pyralina. The sequence continues at coordinate 21,359,122 of OX276352.1, read as the reverse complement.
AAGTTAGGAATAATGGTAAAGATGCCGGTAATGGTATAATCGCCTTTGGCCAGTGACGGTCGGGTGAAGGCCGGTCTCCCAAGCCGCGGTACATAAATACACTCGGTGCGTTACGATAAAGCTCCATACAGATTAGAGTGATATAGATAGCTGTATAGAGCATCTGCTTTAGCTATTTAACGCCAGAACGAAATCACTGGAATGTTTTCACAATCATCTCGCTTGACACGTGCATGGTAACAGAGTATGTTTTCCTCTTTCCTTTTGCTGTTATCCTCTTATCCATTATCCGCTCAGCTTGACTAGGTTTGGGTAATTTTTTTAATTAGGTATGTGGTTGAAGAACGGACCTTGTCACAGTATTCTATGATACTCGTAAAACTTGTAGCATCTCAACTAAAACAGCAAGATAACATAAGTGCCTACAACAGACAATGCTCCAACGGGTAGAGCAGTTGAAACACGGGCAAACTACACGTTCCACTTTGAACAACATAATGCCGCGGCCACACCAACGTCAATGCCCATCATCGCCATAAGCAAAGCGGCAATTTTTCCGATAATTATCGCAATAAGTTGAATGGCCACACTTGAGCGGCCAACGTCAATGCTCATTCAATTTTGCAAAAGTCAATCGGCAATGGGAATGCCGTTGTCAAATTATCGTAATAAGTTGTGGCTACAACAACGGCCTACGTCCATCATCGCGATAATTAACGGCGTTTCCCTTTGGTGTAGCGCGGACATAAGAACACAACGCAACGCTACAACAGTCCACAAGCACCCTAATGCGCATGATTCGCTAAATAACCGACTTCCGTTAGCGCCAGGCCAAACAGCAGCCGCAGCCGGTACCGAGTCCGACCACACGCCAATATCTATTCATTATGGACACTTAGCAGATATTATACGCAGAGAGAGCGTAAATCACCATGCGCAAGCAATTATTTACTATAGCTTTATAAACTGTTTGTGTTCAAATACAGATTCGGAATCCAGATGCATTTAGTTACCTACCATTTTGTTTGGATCTTGCTAAGATATTAGTCTGGAGGAAAACCCCAGTGAATATATTGGCTTAAGGGTGATGTTGTTACAAAAAAAAAAAAAAAAAAAAATAGACCATAACCATTCAATAAATGTAACGCCAGAGAGTCAGCAGAAAATGGAAGCGGAATTTCAAGGTTGTATTTGCTTACAAGAGACACGATAGACTGGAGATAGTAACGCCGCCAGTGTAGACAATCGAGACAGTCAATAGCTTACTCCTGCACCTGAATGAACCGTTCAATAACCGTTGCTCTAATCATTAAACGTTAATGAGCTAAATATAAAACGATGACGTAGTTGTTCAATAACAGGAAAGTCAAATTGCTACAATAAATAATAATGTTCATAAAATATACATTTGTAATCAACGCAGGCTCGAATGTTTCGTTTTATTTGAAATAATGATTGCCGGAGCTACTAAAAATTATGTAGGTACAATTAGAACAAAGGATTGCACAATAAGTTGATGATAAAAATATAATGAGAAGGAACAAGTTATTCATTTATTCCCTACCTGATCAAGTATTAAGTTTGCAATGCATACAGAAAAGCATCTTTCAGAAATATTTTCTATAGACGATACTTTTATGTTCAAGCCAATTGCTAACTTTCCACATATTTACGTATTTCCAACATAACAAATCTAATGCAACAGACTTTCTAATATAACTTACTATGCTGGATCTTATGCAAGTATTTGATAAAGAAACGATAAAAATATTAAGAAATTGTTCCAGTCTATACAACAACACACAACACACGTGTACACGCAACTAGTAAAACAATATTTATAATAATCCATTACGTTTTTGAGTTATTGACACAAATCTAGCAAGTTCTCTGTTGTATCAAAGCGAGTAATGCTGAAAAATAATCCACCGCTAAAATGAAGCCACGCAACCGATAGATACGCTATACTATACAATATAATTAATAAACACATGGAGGGAAAATACTCATTTATCGCCACAAAAATAGATGGACAGCAGCTGTGTCAAGACTCAAGAGCACGTGTTTTTTGTACACAATCAGGGCATCACACGTGTGACCCCGGATAAAACATTAACGAGAAAACAGAGTCATGACGGAAGGGAACGCTATTAAGCTAACAAATATCTGAGAAAGCAAAAACCCTTTTTGGGTTATAGACGTGGGAGTTTAAGGGAAATGGGATTTTATTCGTTAGGCGGGCGGAATAGTTGGCAGATGAAGAAGATTACGCTGAACAGCTACTTATTACTTGACGTATCTTTCAAAAGATGGACTAGCAAGTGGACTTCAAAGGTATATCTAATGTAATGCCTCAAGAAAAGACAAACAGTCGAACAGGGCCTGTAACTCCACATCCACGATTTCTCTACTACGATACTTTGACTAAGCCTTAACCAGTTGAAGTTATATCTTTTATACCAAAAGTTTCTACACTGTACGGGAACATAAGTGTAATTTTATGCATAACACACGCGTGACTCGTGACCCTTGCTAAACGTTACCGTAGACCGAAGACCCAAGTTTTATTTTATTACACCGTTATAAAAGGTACTTTGTAAAATCCCAAAGCTACATAAATAGGGTTAGTTATAGAAGATCCTGTTATAAAGGCAGGCTAATGCTCAACATGAACTACGAGAAATATAGTACCATTTATCAAGTTAAGCAGAGCAAATTGTTTGAGATAGTGGTCGGATTTTATTAGATGTTTGCTTAATTTCTGCTCATCTATTTCAACTGGCTATCCAAGCTTTCGGCGTACATTTTAGTTGCCTATTCCAGATTGTGTTGAAGTTTTAAGTGGGCTATCTATGAATGAAACTTAATTTGGCTGTCTACAACTTGACTACTTCGTCGTTAATAGTAATGATGTAACAGTTCCTTCAGCAATCAATTCCCGAAATAGAATATCTGACACATGAATCACTCCCCGCCTGTACGAAAAAGGTGCTAGAGAACCGTTTATGGCAAGGACTCTTCCTCCAAGTTCGTTGCTCCTTTGTTTTGCATTGTACCGGGACCAAGTCTGCATACTGATCAACGGTTCTTATATTTTTTTCTTTCTACAGGGTTCAGAGGATTGCAACATACCGCTTTCGGTTACATAATTGTTTTTTTCGCTGATTTCTTTACACCGAATGTTTAAGCGATGATTACCGAGTAATGTCCCGTTATTATTGACCGTCCATGTGCAATACTGTAAATGTTTATTTGCTCTACACAAAGTTTGAGTTAGGCACGAAGTTAATTTACTCTAAATTACCATCGGTCACCTAAGCTCGTTAAATGTTACATCACAAACGATCACAGTGATTGGCGGTTACGAGGATTGCATACAATGGAAGTGCCAAAGGCGCAAAATAGTCGACTACATCCGGGAAAGTGTGGCCGACGGGGAAACGATTCAATTGGCCTGCCGCAAACGTCCTAATCACTCACATTTTAATGCAACAAACCAAAAGCAATTGATAATGGCCAAATTGGATTAGCGTCGTGGTTCATTTAACTAGCACGTTCCAACTACTAAGTAACTATGTCGATATACTTCGGAGCAACCAACCAAATATAAACTTAGTTGACTCATAAATATCATCCATGAATGTCGACCTGTGCTTTTGTTATGGAATAAAGGTCACCTAAAATGGATGTTCCCATGAGGTTTGACGAAAAAGGTCGCGTCACAATAACCTATTGGGGTAATACCTGCCACTTCTTGCAAAAAGCTTACATAGTCGCGACGGCGACAATGAGTGTGTCGCGCGATCGACAAATTGGTACGTAGGCATCAATGCTGGTAGTCAAATCAAAGAAGGAAGAACAAAAAATACTGCTAATCCATAAAGCAGACGGATACCACACAAAATATACAGACACACGCCCAAAGTTCGATAGTAAACCGCTATCGTTTTACGATCCGACTCCCATTACTATAGACGATAAACAAATCCGTACGTCTGGAAAGCAAGATGTTGCACAGAAATACACGCCTGAATACAAACAATGTTGCCTTCGACCTGACTTTGAAAATATAGTTGAAACAAAAATAATATTGACGTATTGTAAAAATATAGACCCTATCTGACATCATCGGAGAGTTGGCACAATTCCAGTGAAAGCAGGAAACCGATACACTTTTCATCAAACAAGCACTTAGTGGATGATGCAAATATTTTTTTAGTATACTAAGAAAGTATAAACGGAGGCAACGTTCATTATTATAATGAATATTGCAGCAACTCTCACAGACAAAGTTCAGACAATGAGCCAGACGGACAAAAGAATAATGGTATAACTTATGTATTATGCACGTCCCAATAAATTATCATCAAACTAAGCTAACGGTGGGCAAGACGAGGAGTGCTTTGTAAATAAATGCATCGATTACACAGTTCTCAAGCTTGGACTGACTCAATTAAGTTTGCCATCGATACGCTAAGAAGACAGTTCTCAAATATATACACACAACATTTAAAGACAGAAAAGTTTCGGCAGCTTTCTCTCTAGATGTAGAATGATCACTAGAAAAATATAGTCAGCTGAGTAATATTCTATTTGGCAAATTAATGTTGAAAAATGAAGTCTCGTGACAAGGCTTTAAAGCTCATGAATCTTAAGAATATAATTTGCGTCGTGACATTTAAAAACATGACATTGAGCGAAGTGTGGCTGCTGACGAGGCTCGTAAGTAACAAGCTTCAGACTCTCCGGCGTCATCTGTGTTACCCTAGACGCGACACCACTTCAATGGAAAATAGGCCACAGAACGGCGAGAACACTTCGCTACGGGAAATTGTGAGGAAAAAGCTTGCGGAAACCCACGATGGTAACAAATGAGGAATTTTTTGCACCGATCTTCCATATCTACGACTGTTACAAAATGCGAAGCATTATAACCTCGAAACCAAACGGCTCTTCCGAATAGCGAGAAGTTTTTACTGATCTATATCCAATTAAAATTTTAACAATACGCCGCGTACTTAGCAAAAAATTCACGGGTCTAAATCTAGACACGCGGGAGGCAAAGAGAATGGCGTCATCACTCAATATGGCTTTTGGAACGTACATTTCATCTGTTGCCAGATGGATTACTTTGACGATGGCCACATTGGTTTTGTTGAAAAATTTATTTGACTTTGTTTTAAATTTACTGTCTCCTAAGATACAGGACTACCTAGTTTAGGAGATAGGGTTACATGATCTGTGTAGATTTATGTAGATATTCGTGTTTTATTGTTTTGTACATCTGCTCTTGTGTACCTATCATGAATCTTGTGTGTTTAATAAATATTATTCTTATTCTTAAATTTGCTGAACTAAACTGCTAAAAAGACTTATAAATTTTGGTTGATGCAAGGCTTACTGTCGAAGGAAAACAAATCCCTTAGATCTTAACTCCTAATCTAAGTCTTACAAGGTCGTCGCTCTAAAAACGATCTAACGGGTTCGACGCCCGATCGCCAATGTTGAGTTTAATCATTTACCTACGAACTTCTTGCGTGCTGCAAAAATAAACAAGGCTATAATTTTGTACCTGAAGATATTTCTGACTTAAGGTTTATAAAAAATGAAACCGTTTATTTGGCACCACGAAAGTCTTTCGTGGTGCCAAATAAAAAAAACAAAGTGCAACTGGTAAATTGGAAAATCTAAAGTCACTAGTCAGTCAGATGGTTTTAGAGTTCATATTAAAAATATAGATACTCACATTGGCAATGATTATCTGAAGATATCTCTGTAACTATCTCAACTTATTGTGTGAATGATTTGAAAAGTTTTTCTAATGATGTGTCCATTGTTGTCATATTGGATGAAAATCATGAAAATGCAATTAATAGGTTTATAGAAGTGTAATTACACATTGAAACAACAACAAGAAAACATTGTGCAGCAGATGCATGCTTCCATTATGTTTGTAATTATTTACCGATCCGGTTTCGTCAACAAAACACTCACTTTCGAACCGGTCTCAAAACGGGCGCCGCACGTCGTCTTGCGCCGACTATGCCAGCTATTAGACATTGCAAACCTATTATATTATGTATCTCTAAACACGAACCATTAATATTCAGTATCCGTCAAACAAATAATACCTACAAATACAAGGAAAATAAATCCATATCCGCAAAGCCAAACGCAAAGACGAATAATAAGAACGCTGAAAACATAAATAAACTACAAGTACTTACATGACATCAAAAAAGAAAACAACGAATGTTCAGTCCAAAATCCGGTTAGCACTTCATAAATAAAGTCACAGCGTAACTAAAACGAGCTGATCAAGTCCTTTAGAACATGAAGTGAACAGCGGAAAAACTATAAACATTAGGTGAAGTAAGAACCACAAGCACAACGCACGCGTCCAGCGCAGACGCGAGGGTGAACGTGACTGCATGGTTACTGCTGAACTAGCGATGCAACCAAAAGAGAATTAGACTGAAACTACGGACATAGACGACGATGTTTAATCAAACACATTTGTTATATAGGCTGAATAGAAAATTCTGAATCAAAATAAGAACTGTGATAAGAGCAAAAGCCAATTTTTTGGAAGATCTTTAACAACTTCCCAAAATATTCCAAATTGGACCGCAGATAGTTGATATGACCCGTATAAAATTATAGAATTAATTATTACAATACTGATACGTTATAAAGATCCCATAGAATTATCGGTTTAAACCGATTGGGGATTGCGAAAAGGAATAAGCTCAAGCTCCAAGCTAATTTTACCCGGGACGTTTGACGAGCCGTATCTAGATTCAACGTCCGTTCACATGTACGCTGATAAACTTGGCCATTTATTTTGTTTCCTTTTCATATTAAATTGTTATTACAAACAGGAAGTTGTATACTCTTCGTATACAATCTACAATTATTGGTGGCAATTTCGTAAAAGAAATTCTCAAATTACTTAATTGCAGTGAATAGCGCCTTGCGACAGGAACCAATCGGGATCTTTCGTAAAGCTTGCTTTGGTTTCCTTTTGTTGCATATTGGAAAGTGCCAAACTTGATCTTATCCAAGCTTTTAGAGCTTTCATGTTCCTTTTGTTACATAAAATATATTCAATAGAAACATTCCGAGGGCAAAAACTTCGATTAGCGATTGGCGCGTGGGATAGGCTTTTAAAAAACTAATTGCCTCGTAAGACGCAACTAGGTACTAGCTTTTCAATAATGTCAGATTTGAGACTAGTCCAGACTGCATAGGTACTATTCTAAAAAAGAAACATGTATTCCAAAAATGAATAATCCTAAAGCTTTAGTGACTTGATTTAGAAGAGGGAAACATAAAACAGACAGAAACAAAAGTATAAAATGAATAAGGATAGTGAGTAACTGACGCCGGGGAACACGTGGCACATGACAGGAAATTGCTGAGGCGTTAGCGCAAGTAAATGGACGCATTGTGAGATTGTGACGAATTCGCGCCACATTGGATGCAAATGCAACATGATATTATCGTACAGTGTAACACAGACACACAATCATATAAATCTCATGTGATCTAACTTGTAACGCAACGCAACGTGACTGAACGTATAGACTATAGACCTATATTCACACATTACGGCAAAGTTTACTAGGAGTTTGCGCAATTCCGGGGAAACTAAGAATAGACCTCAGAACCCGGAAACAGGAGGAAAATAAACATTTGAATGTTGGGAAATTATTACATTTTGTCAGTTTCACGCCTACGTGGCCGAGTCTCGTAAGAAACATTCAGGAATTGAGATTTAATGTATTTTGAGTGACATTTTCGGGTGGCGCCGGCAGTCGAGTGACCCAGATCTGAGGTCTGCGGCGGAGCCTGCGTACACCGCATTGAGAGGTCAGCGCGTTGCACGCAGCTCAGTCCATGACACCAAAATAACGTGTTACTTGTATTTATATCGAAACAACGAGCGTATTAGGTACCTAGGTGGTTGAACAAGGCAATGTCGTAAATGAGCTAGTAGAGCATGCAACTGATTTTTTTTCTTCCAACAAATATAACATAAAAAGTCATTGCGATTGCTAATATCCAATAGATAACTTTACTTTCATACATAATCCAATACAAGAATTCCCATAGATCGATACCTATCAACTTTTTCTATATTACGTGAGCACGTGAACACGTACAAATGGTAGGTAGGTAAGACAGTTGATAATTCTCACGTGGGATAAAAAATCAATTTTTATCTATTATACGTTTTGTTACATACTTCCCATTGTGTAGGTGAAAGTTCATAATAAAAAATATCTTGTTCCGCATATGAATCGTGTTAGACCCAATTACATAGTGCTCCATCTATAATTCCAGCAGAGATTACATCTCTTCGTTACATTGGATATTAATAAATAGTTTCAGCATTTCATCAGCTTCAGTTAATTAAGAATAAACAATAACATGTAATTAAACTTTTTCTATTTGCCAGTTATAAACCTAGTCAGTATTGTCTTGATGAGAGTATGTTATATGCTCAGGCAATGTGAACAAGATCCAAATAACACGTTCGAATGATATTCAAATCTTCCCACAGTGGTTTTTAACAGCGAGTCATCACTAAATGTATCACTCGTGGCTTTCACTGGAGCAATTTGATGCGCAATCAGCGCGGGTGCAGATTGTGGGGCAATTAACCAGTGCGGATATACTCGTACGTGTTTATGGCATACGCATCTTCCTGCCATCGAGGAAACGTTTCGGTTGTTGATCGAACTACCCGCCATATGACGCGACTATTTATTTTTAATAACCCAAATTCTACGACTAGTCGGATTAATTAAATACTCGTTGGAAAAGTTGTGGTTATTGAAATAACATTTACCTATTTTCAACTCCAGAAAGTCTGATCGATACTAAAGTTTTCTGAATAAATAATAGCTTTTTAATTATTCAGTGTTTTGTAATTTCGGTAGGCTTAACTGAACTTCAGCCAAACTTTGTTCATTCAGTTAAGTTGGTAAAACTTTGGTAACAAAACTTCTTGTTATCTTAGGTAAATTTTTTCACCAATTCGATAATTTCATGCGAACCAATTCAATTAGTTTAATGGAAAGTGTTTGATCGAATTAAACACACATTTTGACAAAGTTGCCATGCGTTTCTCCCGTGGAAACTTATCGGCAGTAGCGAAAGCGATTAGCAAGTATTCACGTAGTTTTTCCCACATAAAAACAATAGAACGCTTTCTATTTTTAAGTAACACTTGGGCAAAAGTTGGAGAGTATTTCTTGTTTCCTTACTCAGAAATAAGATATGCAGTCTATGCTGCTACTGGAATTATAAATCAGCTTGCTGAGTTAGGTACAGACAGTATTCTGCACCCGTACTCTGACAAGATTATATTTCAAAGCCAGAACAGTCGAATCCTTGGCAATATTGGAACACCAATTCCCTAGGTAAGTTCATTATTTCAATAGGCAACTTATGTCCATGTAAAGCAATATAAATGTCTGTGAACTGGCATATTTCAGCAGCCGCTTGTAAATTCAGTGCAGACTACAGCAATCCCTTGCTTGGGAATTTCATTAGTCTAGGTCTTGTATTCATGAATTACCAAGTGAGGTAAAATTTAGAAACCACTTCTAAACAAAATAATTTAAATTCATTGTTTTCCGTGTCCTCAACATGAACTTCAATCGCAAAAACCTTGACAAACGTATAATAACTAAAATCAAAAGTAAACTAAACAAATCGAAGTTGAATGGACTGTGACAACATACTTTTTCACACCTCTTTATTTCGTGATTGGTTGCTGATTAGCACGCACAGTTATGAACTAGTGTATGTATGTGATAGCCATCTTCTTGGAACTAAAATAAAGTGTTCTAGTTTGAGCAGCACAAGATAAATGATTTTTACTGGACATATTATTGAACAAATAGCAAGCATTCCGGAATGAGATATCCTTACAACAAGATCGAGACGGGGAAACATTCGGGCAATGCTCCTGGGGTTGCGTTCGATAGGATCCAAATTGCAATTATTTGGTGCAGTGAATAAAAATTGCTCTGCAATCCAAAAGCATGCATTTTCAGGCATTTCCCCTACTTTCAGGTTAATGATGAAATGGCGACAACATAGTAATATGGTGTTCATTCATCGTTTGTTGACTACAGACAGAGACTCATGTCTTGTATATCATGTCATGTAGAGCTGATTTATACGACAAGAAAAATATAAAATATCCCCTCTATCGCCTGTCAACTGGACTGATATTTCAGGAAGACTGCCGTAGAAAGTGCTAGAGTGTCAAAAGACTGCTAATTATAACCGAGCGGGCGACGTTCCGCACATACCTGCTCCTCCAGCCGACAGACACACAACAAAACAACTCGAATCTATTCACGTTAGATAAACTTTCAAATCAAGCGAGCTGCAAATGAACCATCAATCTTACAGCCTCTTGAGAGCCGATAGATCGTAGGAAGAGTGTTTTAAATCAATTGTCAAGAGCCTGTTTTAATACTAATCATGGTTTGGGCAATTGAGGATGGATTAAAATGTGTTTATTGGTTACCCAAATAGGTTCAAAAGTATTATTGCTGGTCACTGGTTTAATTTGGAACTTAGCTTCGTTGGGAAATTGCAACTAAACTGAAAATGCTTGCGCTAGTTTGGTTTGCGAAACAGTTCAAAAGGTTTAGAATAACCCAATTGATTCTGCATTCCAATTTTCAATCTCATTTTGCCTTATCTGTTGATATAGATTCTAGTGTCACTTCCTTTGAAGATAGTAACTCCAATACAAACAATGCATGATTTATGAATATTCGATTATGTGTTCGACAAACTAATGTATGACGTCCGTCCGTCGGGATTAATCCAATTTATGTCGATGCAGGGTTATTTACGTGTTTGATTTATTCGAGTTAATGTTTCTATATTCAGAAACCTAGGATTGTACCAAGGCTATCACGATTATCAACACGTTAGGTTCGTCGAAGATTGGTGTACCTACTGAAGCATTAATACGTGATTGGGATGTTGGAACACAAAGAATGTGTTACAACTGGTGTATATCTGCTTATCGATAGTTCGTACGTGTTCATAAGAGAAATAGATACAGGTTTTCCTTGCAGTCAATGTTATAAACTTCTCACGGCCGCGGTGCACCGGTATGTTTTTGATATTTTGTATGAAATTAACAACTTAATATTGTTGGGGTTCAGATAATAACTGAATCTGAATAGGGATTCGCAGTTGAGTGAAGGATAGCCGTCAAAGGCATGAATTATGTCTCAAACATTTGTGGGATTTATTCTGAAAAGTTGCCCATGCCCAGGCAGTGGCTTAAACAATATGTTGGCACATATTTTGATAACCTACTCCTATAAGTAATATGACACTAAACAAGAAAAGTTGCTTTCTTTTAGGAAAAGCCAGCCAGCATGCAGTAGGTACCTAATATTAGTTCAAAGAGCCAACATACCGATCATATACAATAATGTTTTATGGTTTTTATCAATAAGCCATAAATCTGGTCGCCAATACGTTTAATGACGCCCACATTGGTAACACCCACTAAGTAGAAAGGTCCTGGCAATTGAGACCAAAAAGTATTTACATAAAGATTTCTCAATACCAGGAAAGATTGCAAAAAATAAATGTGAAACAGTTTGAGCGAATCTAAAGTAGACCATTAACAGAATGAGCTTTATTCGCGGAAAGGCGAAATATAAAGTTTCTGAAACGCAATAAAGATTTGTCATGAAACTCACTGATGACTGGAAGACACGAAATGTCTGTTCTTCAGACTACGTGTTTTGTGAAAAATTGCGTGCCGTCTGACTCCATATCGTATTTCAGTCCAAGGTCACGTCTTTTCATGCTGACGGCGACTTATCATTGTGTCATTGTGGCAATCTCGCTATGAAAAAAAAAAAAATTATCTCCGCAAAAAACAGTCTGAAACCAGTTGCTTTATACAGAACACTTGCATGCCTTATTCGTTTTGTGGAAAGGAACACAGTCACAGATAATATCAATATCGTGATTTAAACTCGTGCTCATGTAGAAAGTGCGTCCGTCGTTAAGGCGCCTTTAGGGAGTCGAGCCACTCGGTAAACAATCACAGCTCACCCACGCCAGAACTGCCTGAATTGTAATCAAGCCTAATTTAGGAACAATAGAACATTTTCTACAGTTATTTAGATAAACAAGATTTAAATAGTTTCCTTGAAGAGTTGGCATTTTTGTGTCAGTCATAGATTAGAAGTAATTGTTGCGTTGATCGAGTGCTTTGAACTCAAGTGCTCCTAGTGTCAGGGCAGATATAAATCCTCTTTAGTCTAGAATGTGGCGTCCATGACTGGCGACCTCGAAATTGGCTGCGCTTCGTCAATGTAAGCAAACGTGGCGAATGGCGAAAGGTTAAATGGAAACGTGAATAGCTGACGTCAGTGTTGCCTTGTTTCAAAGGAGTCTTTAAAGCTAAGGTGCATAAAAATTACTTACAGTTTAAAAACGAAGACCGTATCTTGTTATTGCCCATCCGAAATTGAAACAAATAAATGGAATGAAACTGGTTTCTACACTGGCATGTCCTGATCATTGTCATTTGGAGCTTCTGCAACGTATTGCACAAGCAAAGGTAATCGCACTTTGAGTGCACGAGTTTGTACCAAAATATTTTGTTGGCAAATTGCGTTACATCGTTGATGGCTGCACCGTCGTGTCGCGTAACATAGCATCTCACCGCTAATGTTGCATGTAATTGCGTGAAGGTGACACATAGATCTACATCTCTCTTGCAACACCTCAATCTCAACACGTCAATTTATAACAATACGATTGTGTGTACATTTGATTCAGTAGAGGAAATGTGTCGCTAGCGAGTAAAAATAAATATAAATGTTTATTTCATCAACTTATGTAAATTACATGATTAAGTTTGGAGGCACCTTATAAGCAAAAATTTGTTTTGTTGTTTGATTTGGTGGTCCAGCTCTTCCAGTTTACATAAACTATAGGTTGAGAGAATAATATTTTTTTTTGAAACATGCCAAGGTTTTTAACAAAACAAAAACAATAAAGAAAAAAATAAAAAAATATTTAAATAAGGAATGCGCACAGTGTTTTGTGTTTGTATGGGGGGATATGTGGGAGGATATGTCGGAGGTGGGGGTGTGTGTGGTGTAAGGGTATGTATGTTGGTGTGGAAGGTGTTGATTTGTGTACTTTTTGTTATAGTCTGGCGACAAAATTGTATTATCTATCTATATAAATAAAAAGAGAGGTCCTGAGTGACTGCTGACTCATCAACGCCCAGCCCAGACCCTTTAACCCAGAAAGCTGAAATTTTGCACAGGGGAACCTCTGAACCTCCTCTCTTTATAATATAGACAAGGAAGAAGGAACGATTTCACGGTAGCAAGTTATGGAGGCAAAGACGAAGCTTTTACTGTGCTGGCATAAATCTAGAAATATCTATAGTATTTGCTAATGGGTTCATTCACAGTTTTCGGGATTGTGACAAAGTATGTTAACAGTTCTAGTGGCCCATTTCGTACACCGATCTTAACTGTATTCGCTCTACAAATGTTATGCGTGGTGGCCTATGTGTTTAAACTTTAAACCTAAAATACGGATCCAGTATTCAATCACTTTGATTATGATCGGTCTTCTTCAGTTATTCTTTTTAATGTCATGGAAAGCAAACGGCGAAAACGGAAAGTACTTTACTAACAGTTTAATAAATTTCTTGCTTGATCCGTTGACAAAGACGGTAAAGAGTTTTGTGACCAATAAACGCGAAGTCAAGCGATGGAATAAAAAGTATATCCCCTTGTCCCGTGTAATTGTAGTCGAAGACCTTGACAATAAATTGCAAACTGTCGATGACTGGTTGATGAGAAAACAAAAGAATCGCAACCACAACAGGCATGGATGGTCAGCGCAGTGATTAGAACAACGTTGAGAAAATAACACTTACTAAATTTGACCTAGATACGCATTGGGAAATTTGACTTTTTGGAATATTTGTTATGGCATATAAGAGGCTTCCGAACTACCCATGATCGTCTTAACAGGCAAATATCGTCATATCAAAATGGACAACAATAGCATCCACTGTAGTTCTAGTAGTAGCTTCCTAGAAAGATTACCAATTTGATTTTGAGACAGGTTCATATTAGTGCGTGTACTGTGGTAGTTGATGCTTATTTAATTGAGCCATCACTTTTCAGCTTCGGACTCCAAAATTTTGGGTCATGCAGGACTATGTGACAACTAGGATTATGGTCCCAGGACGTCTCGTGTCTTCAAGTCCCGGGACTTTTTATAAATTTTGTTGTCTCTATCTAATCTAGCTCTTGGACTATACCTTAAAAATTTAACTCATTATATCTTCTAAACTAAGACCCGACGAAATCTGTGACTTGGCGACAAATTGCGACTAATTAGCGACTAAATTTGGGAGAAAACAGATCTTCGCTAGGTGTCCTAGTTTTTGTGATATAAATGGGGAGATTCTCTCCAGATCGGCTACCTGGAAACGCTTATAACTTTTGAACCAGTGACCGACGGATTCTGATATTTGGCGACTAATTTCGACTAATTAGCGACTAAATCTGGGAGAAAACAGATCTTCGCTAGGTGCCCTAGTTTTTGAGATATAAAGGTGGCCAAGCTGGGGAGACTCTCTCCAGATCGGCCACCGATGACCCCTTATAACTTTTGAACCAGTGACCGACAAATTCTGATATTTGGCGACAAATTTCGACTAATTAACGACTAAATCTTTGTGTTATCAAAAGTAAAATCCCTGATGGTGGCCAAGCCAGTGTCAGCCACACGACGCCGAACCTAGATGTTGATTTTTACTAAAATTGCTTTTTGACTGATACTTTTAATTTTATTCTGAGAAATCTCGAAGTCCCGGGACGTCCCGGGACTTTGATCGTGGGTTGTCTCGTATCCCGAGACTTTGAGATCGTCGAAACTTCCCAAACCCTAGTCACAACATCATCCAGGAAAGATGGATGATGGATGACCAAGGAATGATTTTACGATTTAAATTATATTGCCCGAAGACTAGACTTAACTACGAAATGTGTAACTAGCGATTACCACGCAGTATGCAGTTCGCGAGAACGAAAGACAGATGCGCATAATTAACTGCGACCATTCACTTTAGAGAGACAAAAGAAGAACGTCTTCTGAGAACACTCGATAAATCACAACGATACGTACCTATGTGCTGTGTGTCTTCTTGTATAAGCCCATTTGCTGCTTTACGATGACGTCCTGGTTTGCTATGCGATTTTCTCAGAGATGCTAACTTAAATACACCGGGAAGTGCAATAAAAGTCATTTATACGTAACTCGTAAATGGCCTATTTCTAAATAGCTGTGGACTACATATCTATGTGTATGTTACTTATAAGTGTTAGCTGTTAATAGCTCAATTAGTAGCGTAAGGGCGGGCGGGGACGGCACTCGGCAGCGCAGCGTCGGCTCACATTTCAGCACGGCCGTTATGGACGAAATACGTTAATATTGACGCCGAAAATACGCGGTTGCGTCACTGCACTAACTAATGCCCTTAATCACGCAAGCCACGCGGAAACCACACATGAAATACGTATTCCAACTTATCATTTCAGAAACTCGCTCGGTAATAGTAGTTTGCATTGTTTTTATTACTTCCCAGTTAGTACAGATGGTCATGGGAGCACATTTGTGGAGATCTGATAAAGTTGCTTTATTGTCAGTGGCATATGGTATAAATCAGGTTTGTGTAACATAAAGCAATGGGAACTTCTAGGCTCGTCTATGACACTACAGTGTAGGACATCTTTTTAACGAGCTTTACCATTGTGACCAGCGTAATTTAATTTAATTTAATTTAATTTCCTTTATTTCAGGCAGCTGTGGCCCATACAAAATACAATACACAAATACAAACAAAAAATATTACAACATAACAAAAATGATATACTAATACATATAAAATACAACTTATAAATAAACTAAGACACACGAGGTGACGGCGTCGTGTTACGCTGCGCGGTGTCGCATAGCCTGCCGCGAAAACGTCGGTAGACTACACCCTTCGGCCAAAACTCTTCCTTTAGGAACGTGTCGAGATGCTGTGTCGGAACCCGCACCACAAACGACTTGAAGTTGGTGTTGTGACGGGGCTCCGGGGGTCATGGATAAAAAAATCTTCCATTTTAGACGTAATTTTACAAGCACTGTTGAAGTTTATTTTGATTGCTTAATTCTCCATCACACTGTTGTTGATTTTACGTCAAATTGAAGCAATTGGTGCTGAAGTGAACTGCAATTATATTGTTAACATCAAATTAGAGGATATAACAATCAATACTGAGCTACCCATGGTAATTGTTTAAATTGTTTAAGTGTGAATAGGTATTGTGGTACCTAATTAAAAATTATACTTACTGATATTGAGACTCATATTGAATGGTTATATTTATTTTATTGTTGTTAAATAATAATACTAAGCTCTGATCACTGGTAGCTGGTCCCTGTTCCCGATACCAGTGGGCTACTATTAAAAAAAAAATAAAAACGACAATGGCGTAGAGTGAATTAAAGGAAATAAAAACCGGTCAAGTGCGTGTCGGACCACGCACAATGAAGGGTTCCGTAGTTGAAAAGATTTTTTCCTAAAACAAACTTAACATCGTAATCCCAAAAAAAAAATTTTATGTGATAAAATTACAAATGAACAAATTTTTGGACTTTTTCCTTTACTTGCGCTGTGAGATCTTGCTTCTCGCCAAATTTCATGATTCTAGGTCAACGGGAAGTACCCTACAGGTTTCGTTGCGAGTAGCAAAAAATTCGTATAAATGGCTGTTTTTAGGGTTCCGTACCTCAAAAGGAAAAAAACGGAACCCTTATAGGATCACTCGTGTGTCTGTCTGTCCGTCTGTCACAGGATAGTTTGCTCCGAATCTAATGGACCGATTAAGTTGAAATTTGGTACACATATGAATTTCTGTGACCCAAACCCGGACGGGTAAAGTAAATAAATTAAATTTGAATATACAGGTCACTTTTGGGGGGCAAATAAGAAAATCTGAGCCTAAAATTTAAAAAAAAATACAGAAAATAGATCTTTACCTGTAGATTACAGGAAAACGAATAAGAAGTCTGTGGTCTTAAAATAACATGGTAAATCTATCAATATTGTGAGTACAAACTTACATTTACAGTTGGAATGTATGGGAGAACATGTTTTTCAACTACAATGTTAAGTTTGTTGACACGCACTTGGCCGGTTTTTTTATTGCGTTGACTTAGAAGCTTGGTTTTCTTAGAACGCCAAGGGACCATACCTACGTATTTGATATTAATTTCAACTTGATACCTTCACGCGATCCTGAGAAAAAGGGTCTCGACAGACTGACATACTTGTAAATATTTTTTTATGTGATAAAATTACAAATTAACAATTTTCGGACTTTTTCCATTACTTGTGTTGTAAGACCTTGCGTCTTGCCAAATTTCATGTTTCTAGGTCAACGGGAAAGTACCCTATAGGTTTTGATTTTCATGCGAGTATCAAATTATGTCGCATAAATTATTTTATTTGTTTAAATGCTTTAATTACTTACCTACTATCGAACAAACAATGACAACGCGTTCGATAGTAGGTAAGTAATTTATTAAAGCATTTAAACAAATAAAATAATTTTAATTCTAAACAATTGCTATTTTAAGTTAGTAGGTACTAAATTAGGTTGATCTTGCAATCATTTTTTATGTTTTTATTTTATTTTTTTCCTGGGTTCCTTTTTCGATACTGAACCTACCCATAAGCTATGGCACGCAATCACTTTAATATCCTGTATATGTCGCAGGGAAATGAGGATGCCAGGGATTTCACGAAATTCCTAACGAAATCCCTAGTGATACCACAAAATCACGGTAAATGTCGAATATTCTTCTTTATTACGTCAATCTTACTAAAAATGTTTGATAAAATGCTAATATAATATCTTTGACATGACGTTTCACTAAACTAAATCTAGTAAAATAAAATGAGAAAAGTGTTGACGGTTAAAATAACAAAACAAAATTACAAATTAACTGAGGCATTTCTATTAGATTCTAGTTGCGCCCCAGCTTCGTACGGGTGTACTAATGAAGAAAATGAGACCAAATCTTCCCTTTACAGTACGACCACGTAATTAAATAAAATGACAATTCAATAATTTCACAACGATAATACACTCATGCCCGTTTTCACCAACCATAAGTGACACTTGAATGAATTTCTAAATAAAAGTGCACTGTTGGATTTTCAACGCTAGGCTTAACAGCGCCGAGAGTTGAAAATCCAACAGTGCAATAATATTTAGGGATTCATTTATGTGTCACATAGGGTTGGTGAAAAAGGGCATTAGTTCTATAAACTACTATTACTGATGTTTTTCTAAATAGCAGGTATAATATAACGGTCTACAACATCTTTTTTCACAAAACTACCAAAACAACATTTTTTTTTTCGGATGTAACAGGTAATATCCCTACTGTCTTCTGTCTCACTCACTCACTCACTTTTGGAGATTTTTTAACCAAAAATTTTCACTCTTCCGTGCAATTTTTCAAACATTTTATTTTAAACAAACCTTGTCCTGACAATTACAAACACAACAAAAAAATAATTAGCCAAATAGGTGCAACCGTTCTGAAGTGATGCGCGTACATACATTCGGCAATTGATTTTTATTTAGGTATATAGAGTTTGAACCAACTGTTATATTCTGCCGATAATATTTTACCTTTTTCTATTATGTGAATTCGTTCATAACAAAAATAACAAGTACGCCAAGCTGGTACGAGTGGGCACGAGACAAATGCATGGCTCGAATGTTTTCTCTAGCGTCTGCTTTTTTTGATATTTTACTATATTTTTTACTAGTTTAGTGAAACGACATAATATATCACTGACATTATATTAGTATTTTGTCATATCACTAATCGTTTTTAGTGAGAAGACGTAATAAACAAGAATATTCGACATCTACTGAGATTTCGTGGTATCCTTTTTCCAACGACATTCCTATTTGAATATAATATACCTAGGTATATATCTATAATCACGTGCTCGAAAAGGGCTCTAACGATTTCAATGAAAGTTGCATTGAAAGGGTTTACGGGAGTGAAAAATCGATCTAGCTAGGTCTCATCTGGAAAAAATCATTTTCTCCGTATTTTCACGCAAAAAGATTCGATTCGTAATGTCGCCACCGCCTATTCAATTCTTTTTTATTTACTTTTAATTTTCATTGGTCTAAAAAAGCTCCAAAATTAAGTTTTTTAAACTTGAAAACGAAAGACCAAGGAGTTTATAATACTATATTTAAAATGTCGATTAGTTTTTCTAGGCGCCATCTATTGATGTGAATACTAATATTAGGTCTTTACCTATGAAATTGCCGTTCTGCAGTACTGGCCATTTCAAATCAAAATAATTTTTGTTTGGCTAAGAATTCTAATTTCAAATTAATTTTATTTTAAAAACATGGATTTTTTTTTCCAAAAGTAGTCATTTGTTTATTGATTAGTGTTACATTTGCATCGCATTTCAATCTTTTTCGTCATCATGGATACGTTAAAAATTCGAGTAATTACGGAATATGAGTACCGTCGTGGCAGCAACGCGGCACAAGCGGCACGCAACATCAACGACGTTTACGGAGCTAACACTACATACCAACGCACCACTTGTTATTGGTTTGCTCGCTTCCGTTCTGGAAATTTCGACCTGAAAAATGAACCTCGCGGTCGTCCGAAGACTTTGGTCGACAATGACGAATTAAAGGCGATTGTGGAAGCTGATGATACACAATCTACGGCTGAATTAGCAGCAGCTTTCGACGTTAGCGTCAAAACAATATTGGTCCATTTGCGTCAAATTGGCAAGGTAAAAAAGCTTGACAAATTGGTGCCCCACGAACTCAATGATCGCCAGCGCGAAGTACGCGTCGAGACGTGCCTTACACTGCTCAACAGACACACAAATGAAGGAATTTTGAACAGCATTGTTACCTGCGATGAAAAATGGATTCTGTTTGATAACCGCAAGCGCTCAGCAAGTTAGTTGGATCCTGGTTCAGCACCTAAACAATGCCCTAAACGAAAACTTACCCCTAGAAAAGTGATGGTCACTGTTTGGTGGTCTAGCGCCGGTGTGATTCATCACAGCTTCTTACCAAACGGGGTGAGCATTACTTCAGATGTGTACTGTGAAGAACTGAACACAATGATGGAGAAGCTGGCACATCTCCAACCAGCATTGGTCAATCGCTCGTCTCCGCTGCTCCTGCACGACAACGCGTGACCTCATACTGCACAGCAGACGGTCTCCAAGTTGCAAGCACTGGGGTTGGAAGCTCTCCGTCATCCTCCCTACTCACCAGACCTTGCGCCTACAGACTACTACTTTTTCCAGAATTTGGATAACTTCTTGGCGGGAAAAAAATTCAATACCCGAGAGGCAGTACAAAATGCCTTTGAAGAATTTGTTGCCTCCCGTCCAGCTGATTTCTTTAAGAAGGGCATCAATAAACTGCCACTGCGTTGGCAAAGATGCATTGATTGCATGGGTGATTACTTCGATTAATACAAATAAAAAATGCATGAAAAAAATTCGTTTAAATTTTTTCATACAAAACGGCAATTTCATAGGTAAATACCTATTATCAACTGTCATAGAAAAACCTCATTGCAGCAATGAGGTTTTTCTGCCTCCCATTAAATCTTATATATAAAATTCTCGTGTCACGATGTTCGTTCCCGTACTCCTCCCAAACGGCTTGACCGATTCTCATGAAATTTTGTGAGCATATTGAGTAGGTCTGAGAATCGGCTAACATCTATTTTTCATACCGCTACTTTTTATCCCGGTCTACGCGGGTGAAACCGCGGGGCGCAGCTAGTTATTTATAAAAGTTAAACATATAGACATAGTTGTACAGTCCTACCATACTTCACTTATCTGTGAACTGAAAGCGGACGCCACCGTCGATGCGTCGACACAATCGAATGACATGCGTCGGCACAATCGAAGACATTTCAACATGACGGCCGTAGTTCCAATTTTCGCCATTTCACAGATAAGTTAGTGGAGTGTACTGGTTTTTAAAAGGTAGGTAAAAGGTACTTGTTAATGAGTTTTGTGCATTTGGAAGTTTGATGAGAAATTAGAAATGATGAAAAACATAAATGTTTTTACAAATCCAACAAGGCTGTTTGGGCTTTGGGCATTGTTCTATTGCCTCTCCACTGACATGAAGCAAACCAACATTTTTGGCGCCAAGAAAGACGTTTATGTATTGACAACCACTATTATGTTTGCACTCTAGCATGTTGCGGGTGACACAGGTATGGCATGACTACGTCAGTGACAATATGCACAATTCAATTTTATCGATAACGATTCTTACAGCAAAAATCTCATTCTCCTAATAATTTTAAAAATGTCTTTGATATATCATATTATTATGAAATTTATTTTAAAATATGTTTTAATACAAAACATAAAAAAATCACATTCAGAGCACTACTATCTAAAAATAACTTTTTTTTCATGGTATAATTTTTTCGGCTAATTTAACTCTATAGATGTCTAACAACATAAATTTTAAAATACGTAAGTACAGTAATCTTTCTTTTTCTATAAAAAATATTGACTATCGATAAAAACCCCTAATAGCAATACATCTCATCACTAAACATGTCTATGGCGTTACGTTACACACCTATCACTTTGCTTAATTTTTCTTTAAATTTGATTTTATTTGTAGATAATAACATTTTGGCAGGATGATTTATTTTATTTACTACAGTTATTATTGAATCCATATTTTACGATTATGATATTTAGGGTGCAGCTAAAATATTAAATCATGATTTTAAATCACGATAATGTTCAAGAGTGAAAAGGAACAGTTCGTCAAATGTCAACCGCACCATGCTAGAGCGCAAAAACTATAACAGTTAATTTTTTTTAAACCATATACAAAATAAATAAACCTGTCTCATTTTTGGGAAAATTTGTTTTCTCTATTTTCACCCGAGCAGAGCTTGGTCGCCCAGGTACTTATCTTTATGTGGGTTGTAAAATTGTAAAGTATTAAATTATTTATTTCTATAACTACTTACGTGAAATAAATTAATCCTTGAGCTAGAAAGGGTTGAGCGATCAACAAAATTTTTTTTAAAATAAATATTGTCCGAAATCTAAACTGCACTGTGTTTAATTACATAGTGTATGAGTTTTTATATAAACTTAGCATATGAAATAAAAGTTCTCAGACACTTATCTCAGAATAAAAACGTTACTTATTATTTTAACGTGAAATAAAAAGCAAGGAGTATTGATTTATTGCAGAGTAAAACAGTAACTAAATTTAAGTAATTAAATATTGTCAAAACTGAATTAAACTAAGCCTATTCTGGTTTCAAAGGACCTTTAGCGGCTTTTTATTGCCATAAATATTTAAACTCTTATCAATTCATTTTATTTGATAAACTTCAACTGAGTGTCGGAAATATGGAAACTAAAAATATGAAGATGCTGACAGAAAATGTTAATAAAATTAAACAATACTTACATTGCACATGAAGAATTCCAAATGCATCACTTTGTTTTAATTGCCGATTACAGTTTATCACAAATGATAGGAAAAAAAATAATCCCACAACGTAAATGTAAAAACTTAAATTCCAAGCAACATGACACTTTACTTGACATAAAACAAAACGGAACTTGAACGAACGAACGAACGAAACTGAAAGGCAAGGCACCAAGCAGTGTTGCCAGTTGCAAACCAATCAACTCCGAATCGATTTCTTAATAAATCGCATCGGTACGATAATCGTAAAAAAATTAAATGATTAATTTTGACCAAAAAAGTGTTATACTGTAAGCCGAGGTTCACACGGACGTAAAAATATCGCTGCGATTTTTTTGCCCGATGAAAATCCAACAGTGTGTTTTACCGACGCGCTAGGATGCACTCTGTTGTAGTTAGGTTAGATTCTCGAAGCTCGGCTCAACACCGAGAGTTGAAAATCCAGTGCGCGATAAAATCCCGCCGCGATATTTTTACGCCCGAGCGAACATCGGCTAACTTTTGTGTCTATCCTAACTAATGCTACACACTATACACACGCCCTGGTTGATGGCAATAGGCTCGCCGTCTGTTACATGAGATTAAACGTAACTGGTGAAATTCGGGTGTACTATAGGTACACCACTGCCTTACCCTTCGGGGAATACAGGCGTCGTGGTTTCATGTTAAGTAGCTTCTGATTTTTGTTGAAAATTCTTGTTTAAAATTGATTAAAATGAATCGTGAAAATTCTAAGCTTTCGTAGGTTGCTCTACTACTTAGACTGAATGCTAAGAACACACGCAGTGACTGTAATTACCAGTGAGGTGACTTACTAGTCGCTGGCAACATCGCTGGCAGCTAGTCAGCAGTCAAAATCTGTATGTGAACGGAGGGTTTTTATTAGGTCATACCTATGAAATTGCCGTTCTGCAGTACTGGCCATTTCAAATCAAAATAATTTTTGTTTGGCTAAGAATTCTAATTTCAAATTAATTTTATTTTAAAAACATGGATTTTTTTTCCAAAAGTAGTCATTTGTTTATTGATTAGTGTTACATTTTCATCGCCGGATGCAGCTGAATAATGGTATTCAGCTGCATCCGGTTAGACTGGAAGCCGACCCCAACATAGTTGCGAAAAGGCTAGGCAGATTGATTGACATTTTCATCGCAATTCAATCTTTTACGTCATCATGGATACGTTAAAAATTCGAGTAATTATGGAATATGAGTACCGTCGTGGCAGCAACGCGGCACAAGCGGCACGCAACATCAACGACGTTTACGGAGCTAACACTACAAACCAACGCACCACTTGTTATTGGTTTGCTCGCTTCCGTTCTGGAAATTTCGACCTGAAAAATGAACCTCGCGGTCGTCCGAAGACTTTGGTCGACAATGACGAATTAAAGGCGATTGTGGAAGCTGATGATACACAATCTACGGCTGAATTAGCAGCAGCTTTCGACGTTAGCGTCAAAACAATATTGGTCCATTTGCGTCAAATTGGCAAGGTAAAAAAGCTTGACAAATGGGTGCCCCACGAACTCAATGATCGCCAGCGCGAAGTACGCGTCGAGACGTGCCTTGCACTGCTCAACAGACACACAAATGAAGGAATTTTGAACCGCATTGTTACCTGCGAGGAAAAATGGATTCTGTTTGATAACCGCAAGCGCTCAGCAAGTTGGTTGGATCCTGGTTCAGCACCTAAACAATGCCCTAAACGAAAACTTACCCCTAGAAAAGTGATGGTCGCTGTTTGGTGGTCTAGCGCCGGTGTGATTCATCACAGCTTCTTACCAAACGGGGTGAGCATTACTTCAGATGTGTACTGTGAAGAACTGAACACAATGATGGTGAAGCTGGCACATCTCCAACCAGCATTGGTCAATCGTTCGTCTCCGCAGCTCCTGCACGACAACGCGCGACCTCATACTGCACAGCAGACGGTCTCGAAGTTGCAAGAACTGGGGTTGGAAGCTCTCCGTCATCCGCCCTACTCACCAGACCTTGCGCCTACAGACTACTACTTTTTCCAGAATTTGGATAACTTCTTGGCGGGAAAAAAATTCAATACCCGAGAGGCAATACAAAATGCCTTTGAAGAATTTGTTGCCTCCCGTCCAGCTGATTTCTTTAAGAAGGGCATCAATAAACTGCCACTGCGTTGGCAAAGATGCATTGATTGCATGGGTGATTACTTCGATTAATACAAATAAAAAATGCATGAAAAAAATTCGTTTAAATTTTTTCATACAAAACGGCAATTTCATAGGTAAAGACCTATTATATCATCAGCGACTAGTGCGTCGCCTCACTGGTGATTAAAGTCACTGCGTGTGTTCTTACCATTCAGTCTAACTAGTAGAGCAACCAACGAAAGCATAGAATTTTCACGATTCTTTTCAATCAACATAAACTAGAATTTCCAACGAATATCTGAAGTTACTTAACATGACACCATGACGGTTGTATTCCTCGAAGGGTAAGGCAGACGTGTACCTATAGTAAAACTGCATTTTACCAGTTATGTTTCATCCCATGTATCAAGTGGTGAGCCTATTGCTATCAACCGGGCACAAATCCAGACTTCGGGCTGCTACTAAGAAATTCCAGATGGGAAAACTGAATAACACTTTGCCCGACCCGGGAATTGAACACAGGACCTCATGCTCAGCAAGTCAGCAGTAGCGCTAATTATGGATGAATCGAACCAAGCATTTATTCTGCTCGCGCTAGGTCGCGCCCATCCCTTTATTACGTTTAGTCTGTGTAGACCTCTAGTTGAAACAAATCAATCTGCCTAGCCTTTTCCCAACTATGTTGGGGTCGGCTTCCGATCTCTAGTTGAAACATAGATTAAGATATTTTTCGACGCAAAGTAGTTTTTATTCTATAGTTTTACTTTGTATTTCATTTTGTGTTTTAATTTGCATTCCAATGTTGCAAGATTTAAAACAGTTTTTTATGTTTTTTTATGATTGACAATATTTCTTTGACTTTTGTTTGATGGGTTTTTTGAGAGTTCTATTTGACAATTTTGACATTTCTGTATTTTGGTTTATTCTTTCATCTTGATTTTCGAAAAAAAAATTTCATGCTTTGGAAAATCAGCTTTATGGTTAAAAAACTAAATACCATTATTAATTTATTCATGTTGAATGTAAATAAAACTAATTCGTTCATTATATAAATAGCACTTCATGATCATAATTATTTTAAGTATACAGGTGAAAAACTTGTGGAACTTGTGTTGATAAAATTATAGATGTCTTATTATAGTAGACAATAAAACGTAATAATGATGGAAGCTGACTCCACGACATACGACAGCAGCACAAAGACTGAAATAATCGAGCCTATTCTACCATTTAACACATTACCTGGGTAAGATATCTTCCAATACTTTCAGTTGTGACTAGAAAGTGAAAGCTATTTTTGTATCCAGTACTTTTGAGTACATACTATCGTATTCAGCTAATCAGCTAGAGTTTTCAAGTGTTTTTTCCTATTAACTTGACCACCATGTGGCTGTAGTCATCATTTATTCAACCATTTACTGTTTTGATAATATGGGCCCATGCTTCAGCCGTCAAACCTCATTGGCTAACATAAAAAAGGTTTTGTTTCTATCTCCAGCAATCTGCAGCTGTACAAGGAGTTCACAACCAGCCATGGTGACCAGAGATTGGAGTGTCAACTGGTGGAAAGGCTGCAAACATTTGGACTTTTGCCTAAACTAATGAAGTGTACCTCAGACAAACCTGACTGCAAAGTTGTTTGTAGGACCGCTAGAGTAATAGACAGGTAAGCAGTTTTGATGATAGAATGACTAATTTACCTTTAATTATTAGTTTCTTATAATCACTTCAGTAGTTTCTTGGTGAGCCTGCAAAACTATCTAATAAACTTGTGTAGTAGCAGATGTTATCTAAACAAGTCTCATTAGGACTTGCTGGGAGAGTTGCTTTGTTTATTTATCCTGACTAAGAAAACTTGCAAGGCTCAAATTGCAAAACAGAGAGAAAAATAGAAAGATGGATGGGGATGCTCTGCAGTGGGACATGCCAGGCTTATAATTATAATAATACTAGCGGACCCGACAGATGCTGTCCTGTCTAGCAATCCTAGAACTCAACTGCAGCGCCTCCTATCGGGTCCAATTGTGCTTTCAAACCATCCAGGAACCCATTGAAATGTACACCCAAAATTTCATTTAAATCGGTCCAGCCGTTTAGGAGGAGTTAGGTGACAAACACACATACAGAAGAATTAATAATAATGGTATTACAAAATTAATTCCTGGATTCTAGACTGTAGTCATATTTGAAGAAATAAAATCAGCTGTATTAGCAATTTATGTTAATGTTAAGTGTGATGTAATTTTAAAATCCACAACCCAGAAACTGGGTAATACAATACCCCTTGGTAAGACTGGTTGTCAGTCTTTCGGGCTTCTGATGACCCATAACAACTATCAAAGATTCACAAACGAAAGCCGGGACCAACAGCTTATTGTGCTTTCCGAGACACGGAGGAGTCTCGGTTTGTAAAGATGGTTACCCATCCATGAACCATCCCCGGCAAGCATAGCTTAACCTGACGGATCGAGCCGTGCGGTAGTTATTACTTAGCCACAAGCTCAATAATATGTTTATTGAAGAATCTATTTCCCATATGCAAAATAAGCGTAATGATGTGGATACCAGCCCATATTACCTATTGAAGAATCTATCTAAACATTTTTTTTCATCTGCAATCCGCAATGAAGGTAAACATTGGCCTTAATATATCACTGAATACTAACATTTTTCTACTAATAATACTGTAAGATGTTTCGAATTTTCTTATCAGTAAGTGGTTGGTCATTTTCAGAGTGCAATGGATATGCGAGGGATGCAGCAAAAGGCAGCCGATAAGAACCGGTTCCTTCTTCTTCCGCCTGCAGTGCTCCATACTACAAACTATGCAGAGTATACTGGCCTGGAGTGAAGACGCTGACATGAATGTAGCTGCTGCACATTTTGGTAAAATTATACAAACTACTTAGTAGTTTTACTCAACACTTTGCGGGACAGTAAACGAGACACAATAGAAGTTTAACACTTTGATTGTGTTAAATTTTTGTACCCTGTGTCCTAACCGAAAGCGGCTGTCGCATGATTACGACGTACAAACAAACGTTTGACGACATAATTGATCACGCGAGTATGTAATACTCATTAAACAAACGCGTGGCGGCAGGCGACAGTCGCGTAGATGTAAGACAGTCGTGCGAATCGCGTAATTTCGGTTAGTACACAACCTTAAACTGGTTTTGCACAGAGAAAATACTACACAATATTTTAAAAACTAATAATAATTCTTTTCAATATTTCATGCTATCAATTACAAGTCTGAGGTAAGCTGTATATGTTGACGTTATGTATGTTATGTGTTTGTGTTATAGTTTTTTTTTTTATACAGTATTGCTTTACTTTCTGGAAAAGCTGTAGTTACCACAGCATCTGTTCAACAGTCGAAATAAATGTGTACTAGTTTTTTTAAACATTTATATTTTAAATATGTACTTTAAAAATTTCCTTTTGCACAGACTTGCCTATATATATTTTTTTATTAGCCTTTATTACCCCAATGGAGAGCAATGGCCTCCCTACTCTCTTTCCACTTCTCTCTGTCCAAAGCTGCCAAGGACCAATCTTTAGTGATGGAGTCCAGCTCTTCCCGCCATCTCCATTTGGTCTGCCGTGATGTCGTTTGCCAGTAAGTAGGACTCAATGAGTCGTAAGTGTGGCCCATTGATCGTCTGACAAGTGGCATACGCGTCCAGCCCAATTCCATTTAAGCATGGTAGCTTTCCAAGTGACGTAAGTAAAGTTATGGAACGCATTGTTGTATTCACCGGGTCCACTAGTTTAATACCCAGAATATTCTGTTCCAATTTCCATAGTTCTCTGGCAAACCCCGAGCGTGGACATCTGCTGAATTGTCAAAGATCCTGTTTGATTTTTTTTTCATAATTATTCTGCTAGGTCCACATTGTATACAAAATTGGATAAATTACCCAAATAGTCAATAATACATCCTTATTTCGTTCCAGGTGTAAAACCAAAAGTAGCTACTCTAATCTTCGACCGCCTTGACGAGCTAGCGATAATGGAGCAAAATAAAAGCAGGCTGGGTGGTGAGAACAGTGTGGTACTAGCGGAGATGTACCCAGACTGTGTGAACAGACTGTCCCCTGATACTACAGACCAGCCACATGTGCATAGGATTTTGATGCTTGCTGACACTAATGTAAGTCACAGTTTACTATACAAGGTATGCCAGGCTATGTCCAGGGCTGAACATAGGCACTAACATTTTAAACAGTCAGATGTTAGCAATGCTGGTTATGAGTCAATTGAATGGAATGGTGAGTGTCTTTGTATAATATCCGAGGGATATGTGACGGTATCATACGGTATTATGAGGAAAGCGAAATATCTACTACTAAGGAGAATAGTATTTCATAACCTACTAGCTGACCCTACAGACGTGGTCCTGTCCAAGAATTCATACAAAAATCCTACAGAATAATGGATGTTCAGTTTTTATTTTTTCTGACTGGGTCTGCTCTTGACCTCGATCACGCCTGATGGAAAGCGATGGATAAGGTCTATGATGGTTTTTTTTTTGAATTTTCCCGAATTCGCAAATTTTCCAGGAAACTTTTTTTTTTTCCTCTAAAAAACATAATTCGGACTATTACGAATATTTTAAAACAAAAAATTGACAAATCACCAACAGCAGTTCTCAAGTGATGCGCTTACCAACGAACAGCGTTTCATTTTTATTTAGCTCCACCTATGTTTGTATGTAACGGAATCTTTGAACTCGATTTTTACCCACTTTAAATGGCCAGATTAAATCAAGATTTTGCACACATAACAGGGCCCGATGACTATACAATAATTTAAAAAAAATGTTCCATTATCGTGATCAGGATCATGAAAAATATATTATAGTTTAAAAAACTAATTTTTCAATATAAGAATAAAGTGATTAACGAGAAAATTAATGTCTTTGCAAAAAAAAAACGTGGAGTGCTTTACAAAGCACTCGACGCCACCCCAATTTATTTTTTACTTTTTAGTTCAGTTTAATGGTATTAAAGCGTGTTTTTTAGTTTTAAACTATAATTTATTTTTATTATTTATGTAGATTTAATATTCTCTTACAGCATATTCCCACATCTTACTGGCTGCATGTTATGAAAGATGATAACAAAAAGACTACAAGTGGCACCCCAGATACTCAGGTAATAATAATCTAAAGATATATAAAAATATCTTGACTTAGCTCACGAGGTTGTCGACATGTGAGATGTGGACTCTGCAATCATTGTACCGATTATAGTTACGGTTAATGGCCTAATAGCGGAGAGCCTCGACCAACACCTCAGGAGGCTCTCTTTGCGTGGCTGGGTCAAGGGCTTGATTCAGAAAGCAGTACTCCTGGACCCGGTACGCATAGTGAGGACGTTCCTCTCTCTAGAGCCCTGACCACCGATAGCTTGGACCTTGTTTCCGATACCAAAGGCTATTTTTTTTTTTAATGTTTTTTAATTTTATGTTTTTATAATAATATTTAAAAATGTAAATGATATGTATGTAAATGAAATAAAAGAAAATAATGTCTAAAGATAAAATTAGACCAAAATTCATACACTCATCCATCTCACAGAATAGTAGAAAAACACATTTCTATTGTGTTATCTTTTAAATTCAGCTCAATAAGTATTATGATCTTTTTTTGAGCTAAGTTTATTAGATAACTCAATAGAAAATATGTGTTTTTAATAATTACATATTAAATTAATATTATTTATTAAAAATAATAATAAATTAAAAAAAAGCATCTTTTCATTTAACAATCTTAAAAATTTGGTTCCGTGTGAGCGAGAGAGGTGATAGTATACATTATATGTGACAGACATGAAAAGCGACTTTTTTTTAATATAGATTGTGAATGTCATAGGCTTTGACATCGGAAGTAGAAGAAGTAGTACGCAGAGCAGTGATACCGGGCTCCTTGGTGGTGACGGGGAACAACGTGCCTCTCATTGAAGGCTCCTCCCCCATACAGCAGCTTTTACAGCACTGCGATGCTGATATGCAACACTTTTGTAAGTATGACACTGTATTCCGTAGTTGCTTTTCTTTAATACCTTTCACACTTACCCTGTAAGGTAGTGCAATTGCCCAGTTTGCTGTGAGAGTAAGGTCTAAATTAATACGAAGACTTTTGATCATTTCAATTTTACCACATGATAGTTCCTCATATTATAATCAGAATTCTCGAGAATTAAGTGGGGAGCAGTGGTCGTGGTAACGAGGAGCTCGTGGCTAAGTAATAACAGCCGCACGGGTCGATCCATCAGGTTAAGCTACGCTTGCCGGGGTTGGTCCGTGGATGGGTGACCATCTTTACATACCGAGACTCCTCCGTGCCTCGGAAAGCACGTTAAGCCGTTGGTCCCGGCTGTCATTCGTGGATCTTTGACAGTCGTTACGGGTCGTCAGAAGCCCGAAAGTCTGACAATCAGTCTTACCAAGGAGTATCATATTACCCAGTTAATCGGTTGTGGAGGTCAGATAGGCAGTCGCTCCATGTAAAATAATGGTATTCAGCTGCATCCGGTTAGACTGGAAGCCGACCCCAACATAGTTGGGAAAAGGCTAGGCAGATTGAGTGGTCGTGGTAACGTCCCTGACTTACGAGTTGTATGTCGCAGGATCGAACCCAGACAGGCACTTTGTATAAATTGTTTCGATCGCCACTGCTCTCAAAACGGTGAAGGAAAACATCGTGAGGAAATCGGCACTTCTATCAGCCACTGGGCCCGCGTGGTATATTACAACCGACTCCCTCTTGTAGAGAGAATGCCTGTGTCCCAGCAGTGGGAACAAACATTATAGGCTGATTATTATTATCCGACTGGCTATTGCCTACGACATCGTCTGCGATCCAGGATGAAAAGTAGTCTATGTCCCTCTCCAGGCTACCTACTTATTTGTAAAATTTCATAACGATCGGTTCAGTGGTTTAGGCGTGAAAAGATAACACTCAGTAACATTCAGAATAATATTAGTGTGGATTACCTTATTTTATATACTCATCTTAATTCTCCGTTTAAATACAACAATATCATAAAAGAAACTTGTCATCCATTTCCCAGTGAGTACCCGCATCTGGCGGCAAGCGGTCACATTATGCTGCGCGTGCCGCTCAGTCTGCAGCGAAGGCATGCCGATAGTGTCCTGCGCAGCTTCAGTGCAGCGGTACCTGACCACTGCGCTGTACAGGCTAAGACATGATGACGGCTTCTTTAACCATGTGCTCAGTACTATCGCTGATGAGTACACCGATAAGTATGATAGTTAACATCAACCATCATAATCTGCTTAGCTTATCCTAACTATGTTGACCCCAACACTGTAAGGTACCCAGGCTTCCAGTCTAACGAGATAGTTTTAATGATGTGAGATTATGTTTTTGGGCAGTTGTAAAGTTGTCGTCATATAAAAAGAACGCTGAGCGACAGTGGAGGGGATGTGTCTGCGCTCGGGTACAGTCGCGTCCTAAAGGCTCATCTGCCTAGCCTTTCCTCTCTTTCCTCTTGTTCTCTTCAATATACAACGAATTATAACGTTGCTAAATTGAGGAGTACAACTGTGTCGTAGCATGACAACTGAAGTGACAGGTACGTTTAGTTGGTTAACCAGAAATGTGTTTTTTTTTCGTTTACCTTTAATTACCTAAACCGATGGAGTATTGATGGGCGATTCTCTTATTTAAAAAATGTTATTTATTTTAAAAACAAAATATTCTAATGCCATTGTAAATACGTAAATAAGTTATTAGGTAAACGCACCTAACACAGTAAGGTGTCTTCACCTTAATTTTGACAGTGATTTGCTCAGAAAAAATGAGAGTAAGATTACATTTTGAACGTTTTACATAAACACACACGCACACACGCACATACATAAACTGACGCTTTCTTCTCATGGGGGTAGGCAGGTATGGACGTTTTAATACGAGAATTTAGTCTCGGGTTTTTTCCTAAAGTGTGCTAGGATTCCCACAATGGAATAGTTAATCCAGATTGGATGTTTTGTAGTTAGATATTTCGTGCAAAAATGGAGCCCAATATAAGGCATATGATTTCATTTTCAAGAAAAGAAGAAGATTCTGTCTTCTTTCATAAATGTGTGGATAGATATTAAGGTGTTTGATATTTTTCTGTTATAAAATTACTATTGTAACTTACATAATTCATTTTCATCTTTACTATATAAAGTGTTGAAATAGTTGTACGCCAGTTGTTAATATTGTCTGAATAGCTCATACATTGATTTCAAATGTTACTTACTGTACACGCAATATTATTTAAGATGTTATGAAATTAACTCTAAAAACTTTAAGGAGCGCTTTAGACCATCCAACTGAGTAACTTTTACTTTGAAATCGCGAAAAAAAATCAGCTGTTGCCTACATTTGTGTTCGCATAACTCGTCAAAATGTACGGAACAGCTGTTTTTTTTTTCGCGATTTCAGAGTTGGGCCCAGATTAAAAGTTATTCAGTTGGATGGTTTATAGAGTTAATTTTTGAACACCTTATTACAGGGTTAGTTTTCAATAACCGGCCAAATTTTCAGAGGGTGTTCTACACATGAATATGAACAACTTTCACTATGGGATCAACTCGGATATCACGAAAAAAAAAACAGCTGTTCCCTACATTTTGACGAGTTCATTATCATTCTCCTGCCCTTATCCCAATCTATTTGGGGTCGGCGCAACATGTCCCTTTTCCCATACTTCTCTATTAGTCGTTACATTTTGAGGAGTTATTAGAGAAGTAACACCATTTAAATAACACCAATTTATATCTAAAAATATACATACATAATATAAATTAAAGTAGGTTTTCATATCTCTGTGTGACCACGTTATTGTTCTAAAATACGCAACGAATTTTGATGTGGTTTTTTTACCATAATTTAGAGAATTTATTCCAGAAGGTTTATGTGTACAGAAGCCAGCATATCATGCTACTACAACCTATCAAATTTCTTTAATAGATTTTCATCTTTAACGCTAAAGCATTAGGTTCAAGGTCGATTGGGAAAATTTGACAGTTTCGGATGGCTTGACCTGCTGGCGTCTGTACATTAATTAATACATTACACATTACATATATATAAATAAAAAGAGAAGTCCTGACTGACTGACTGACTCATCAACGCCCAGCCCAAACCCTTGAACCTAGAAAGCTGAAATTTTGCACGGAGGTTCCCTTTATAACGTAGACAAGGAATAAGGAATGATTTCCCGGTAGGACGTTCCTGTGGGATATTTTTCGACATCCACGTGGGCAAAGCCGCGCGGGAAGTGCAAACATAAATGTAGGGAACAGCTGAATCTTATTTCGTGATTTCAGTGTTAGTCCCATAGTGAAAGTTGTTTATATTCATGGTTAGAACACCCTCTGAAAATTTGATCGGTTATTGAAAACTAACCCTTTATACGTATATTTAGATACTGTGATTGTTAATATTTTAGAATAGATTCTTCCATTATTTACATTTACTGTGTTGCGCATTTTTTTAACGTGTTGCGCGTTGTATTTCGCGGCAACTGACTCAAACACTGTTTAACCATTCTTTAATAACTCGTAAAAAACTCGGTTATTATTTAATCGCTTATGTACTCATGTTAAGATATTATTTTAGAATTAGGATATTAAAATAATTATAGTAACTAAGTGCCTTTATAATGTACTGTCTTCCTAAGTGCCTTGTGGTTGGATAGTGTATTTAAGTTTTTGTTAAAGTTTTATTTTCTTTGTTTGATACTTAATTAAATCTGTAATAATATTCATTAAACGTGTTGTGAACGAAGTTGATATTATGTTTGTCCGATACCGCTGTGCTGCGGGGGGCGGGGGGCCGTGAGCGATTACGAAAATGAGCGGCATGCGCTGCCCCCCTGTCTCGCCGCGCACATAGTTTTAGCGGTCAATCTAAAGTAATAATTCAAAATACATTTACAGTTTGCCAACTCTGCCGCTGTCTATCTCCCTTCGGGGATTATAGGGGTCATATTATGTGTTAATAAATATCTATATTTTTAAAATATTATATACCTGTGCTCATTGTGCACCTTCGTGCAACAGAGTTGGTAATTCTTAATAAGTTTTGTAAAAAATATGTCAGTTATGGTAATTTTGAAGCACAAAAGTCTTCCTACCTTTGTTAGATAATGTAAAGCAGTGAAAAATAAGTCTGAAATAAAAAAAGTATTTTTGTACCATTAAAAATTGTTTTTTTTTTTTTTTTTTTAATTAAACATTTACACCATGAATGGGCTGAATCTATCAGTATCCATCCGGATAGGCACTATCCACGTGATAAATAAAAAAATTAAGTCGTAAAAAGAAGTTAGTGACAAAAAACTAAAACACAGATCCAAAGACACCAACTTTTTTTGGAAGGCGATTGTTTTTATTTGAAAAAAAGTTTTTTATTAGTGGGTCGGTTTGTAATAATCTAAGGGAAACATTTTCAATGGTAGTCAGATAAGGGCTGATTGTTCAATAGGTTGATAACTTTTACCTGAAGAATAAATGTGACAGTTTGACATATTTTCTAAACAAAAGCTGTCAAACCGCCATATTTATTTCTCTAATAAAAATTATCTAACTATTGAACAATCAGCCCTAAGAAGAATAAATATTTCAATTTGACATCTTTTGCATAGAAAATAATATATCAAACTGTCATATTTATTCTTCAGATAACAGTTATCTGACTATTGAAAAATCGGCCCAAATTTACCACCTTTTTACAAACTATTGCTTTTCCTGATGTAGGAACGTTAATTGTTGAGGAGTTCTCCTGGTACTTCACCGTCAGCTCCACTTCCCTCCACCATTGTGATGAGCATAAATTGCTTAGCACCCTTATTAAAGTACGTAATCGAATCGCAACCCGTGAAATATGTATTATTGAGTAGTTCCAGTGGCCATCTGTGGTCTTCATCATCAGTTCCACTTCACCTAATGGTGCTTTCTGAAAGCAAATGCACGAGTTACTATAAAAAATACCCAAATCGCTTTAGGTATGCCTTTAATATTTTAAGAGTTCCCTCGATTTCTCCAGGATCCCATCGTCAGATCCTGACCAATTGCCAATGGGACCACCTGTAGACCCTTTCAAACAAAAAAAGAATTTTCCAAATTGGTCCAGCTGTTGTCGAGTAATCAGGGAACGAACATAAAAAAAAATAAGATACCGACGAATCTGAGAACCTTCTCTTTTTTTTGAACTCTGTTATAAATGGAACACAATCTGTACGATATGAAAGTATCTTCCAGACAAGATATCCGGATTCTTGCTAGGTTCAAATCTTTAACCTCATCTCCAAGAAGATATAATCGTAATAAAATAAATTAATCACAGTGTTATCATGAACATCACTAGTGTAAGTTGCCGATAGATCACTAACCTTTGGTTTGACGAGCTCCTAATTTGGAAGGCGGATGGACATGTAGCCTAGCCTAGACTGGTTGCGTGGCCGCGCCTATCTCCTGTATCAGACAGCCATACTACTCCACCCTAATACTAAGCCATGCGTTAGGTTCGTGAACAGGCACCGTCAGTAGGGACTGGTCATCTCTTATCTGCCACGGCTTATTTTCTTTTTTCGCTTTTAAAGTTCTGCTGCATCGTTCTCATAATGTATAATTTCAACAGGAATGATGTAACTTTTGTAACTATACTCGTATTATGATTTAAAAGAATGTCCGTGGAGTTTCTTGCCTGTTATTCTCCATAGGTACCTACTGTGAGGGCTCGAACCTCACAGGAAAACTCATTAACACTTTGCCTGACTTGGGAATCTATCTCAGGACCTCATGCTCGATAGTAGCGGTTTCGATCTACTGCAGTAGGTAAATACTTAACCAAACGAAAGATCAGTTAATTTTAGAAACGATAACATTTTATCCATCCCAGTCTTGCCAGCTATTATTGTTACACCTTACACAGAGCAGTAAGAGGACAGGACGGCGATTTGGCAAGGATAGGGAAGGTACCTAGCTAATTTGGTATCCAGGCCGTTAAGATATAGACTAAATAAAACACCATGTCATGTTCCTAGCACGGCAGGCTGTGCTGGCGCCGCTGCTGCGGCTGCCGAGACCCTCGAGTGGCGCAAACCTAACCTTATTAATAACTACAGTTTTGAGGCGTTTGGTGTCGAAACGCTCAGCAACATAATTGCGTAGGTATAACACCCTATTGACCGGAATCCGAATCATTTTGAAGCAAATTGCATATCCATTGCTTCAAATGTTCGAAAAATTTGTCTGCTCAACAACTTATAACGCAATGAATTTTGTTGAAATGTCAAAATGAAACCGAGTTCGATTAATGGTGTGTTACGCAAGGTGCTGGTCATGGGGCGCGAGTGCACGTCTCCTTTTTAAGGAAATTTCTCGACGACTGGTCGACACTTCACGTGACACCGCTGGCTCGTTCTTTGGCCAAAGAATTAGCATTACCATTCAACGTGGCAATACTGCTAGTCTTCTGGGCACGTTTCCGGATGACAGCGATGCGGACGAATACTTCGACGCCAAGTGTCCTTTTGTTTTTAAGTATTTATTTGTACAGTTAGTTAGTCATTTAATTTAGCTTGGTACCTAGTAAATAGTCTGTTAGTTGTGTTAAATAAAAAAAATAACAGGCTAGACTTATGACTTCCACAGTTAGTAGCATACTTAGGTACTTAAGTATTTAATTTTTTCTGGGCATCAGTAAATGCATGATAAACGTCGCGTCCGCCCTTAGTACTTAGGTACTTATAAGTAAGTTAAAGTCCCGCATCCCGAGCTAATCTAATGGGGACTTAGCCGATTGGCGACTCAGCCGCAGGTACCGTTGTCCCGAAGTTCCTGTTATCTGAGAAAACTGGACGCTTTGCACGGGAATGCAAGATGCAACGGTGTTAATGAAATTACTTTGCACTTTACATAAATTGAAAACCAGTTCCCCAATCTATTTAGTGCAGAACGGTATTCGGCAGCAGAGATAAAAATAAGGAGAGCTTTCATACGATTTTTTTTTTACACGAACAAAATTCAAAGAGATCCCTAATTCAATAATTAAACTTTGTGCTATGGACAGATTTTACCATTAATATTATTTTGAAAAGATTTTATTAGTATTATTTTATTTTTATTACCTATTTTTTTTATTTTTTTTTTATAAATCGAAAATTTATATTTGTGATGTTGCGACAATATTCACGAGTGATTCAAATAGCAGCTCAACATAACTCACTTCACCGCTGCAAAAATCAAACTATAGGTACCTACCTACAATCTGGATGAGGTCTATAGGGGCTCCTAATTTTTGCCACATTATTTGTAGTTCGCACATTAACGACTCATTCAACATCCTGCTTTACGGCAATTTTACAGCGAGACTATTCAACCGACATATAATAAAACTAGGTGTAGTAGAAAGTAAGCCAGACCTGTTTGTGAAGAGCTAACAGTTTCTAGCTCTTGTCTAGAAATCTGGTGTGTCGTTAAAAGTGTGTAAAGTCGATATATTAATTTACTGTTAAGAGTGTTAAACTTTCAAGTAGACAATAATGAGTTTATGGAGAGAGGGATGGCATTTATGGCACTCATAAGTTTTATTGAAGGTTCTTTTATAGCTATGTTCCTGCACAAAATCCACGGATGCCTAGAAAAATACCATTAAAAATAAAAATAAAATAAAAAAATAAAATTTATTGAAGTATAAAGTAAAAATAAGATTTAAAATAATTACAATCGAGGAAAATTTAATTCTAACTGTAATGTAGACCTGCCTGATCTAGGTTTATGAAAACCTGTGTTTCAGGCCATCAATTTACTTCAAACATTTAAAAAGAAGACAACAATAAAATTAGAGGCTAAATTAAAAAGAAGATATAATATTTTCAGTGAAGAGTAAGCAACTATAATATTTGGGTATTATTATTTTAAAACTAGATTATGTAAGATATGTTTAAATAAAATAAACGAATAATATTAAAGTAGATAAAGTAGAGACTATTATTAATTAGGTAAAGGCAGAGACTTATATTAGAGTAGGTAGACAGAACTACTTTAAGATTTCTAGTAGTTTTTTTTTGTCATTGGAGACACTGGTGCCGATTCTCTTGTCACAAACGCCACTAAACTAGACTAAAAATCACTAAAATTTAGTTTACTCCTGTCAAACGACGATTTCCCATTCTGAAATTGACTAAAGTGACACAACTTAACTATATTTTAGTTTGACAGGACTAAGATTGTACAGAGTTATTAGTTTAGTGAAAATGGCAATTTTGCTATTCTGAATTTGACTGTTTTCACATGGTTTTCACCTAAATTTTTAATTATCAAACTAAATCAGACTATGTTTAATCGCGATTAAAAAGGTGTGGAATAAAATTAGTTGATATGAACTAAAATTCACACCGAGACCTTGACTTCGGATGCAAAAACAGTAGTGTATTTTTTTATTTTCTTTTGCATATATCTCGAAAACGGTGAGTCCTATCGCAAAAATAATGAAAATTTGACCCCCCTTTATAAAACTCCTGAACCCCTATGACTCAACACGTAGGCACCAAAAAAAAAGTACCAAAAAAAAAGTACCAAAAAAAAAGTACCAAAAAAAAAGGTACCAAAAAAAAGGTACCTACATTCCATATAAAACACGTTGAAGCTGCCCCCTCGCTGCCCCCTCCCTGCGCCCCTCCAGCTCTAAAAGATATTTGACCCGGTAACGACAGCGATGTCGGTGAACAAAATATGACCAGCCTGTCACTTCATAGTGATTTCGTTAGTTCCAATTAAAGCCACCGGGTCAAATATACTACAGGCACTATACCACGCGGAGTCACGATTGTCAAACTCGATTTTAGTTGTGTCAAAATTGTTATTAAATTTAGAGGTTTTTTTTGTCAGAATAGCTCTAAGATTCTCATAGCAAAAAGTAAGGAATTTTAGTGATAGTTTAGTTAGTTTAGTTCGATGTACAACAGAATCGGCACCAATGTCTCTTAAGGTACAGGATACCCTAGTTTAAGAGACAGAGTTTAATCTTTTGTGTACAGATTTCTGCAGCATTTAGATGTTTTTATGTAAATCGACATAACTCTAAAAATTGTAAACTGTATTTATTGGGAAATAAAGATATTTTATTTATTTATTTATTATTTTAGGTACAATTTCGCCTAACAAAAACCGGTCGATTCTAAAGCAATCTTTACGATATATGTACAATAATTTGTTTCGGTAACTAAGTAGATAAGTTGCGTAGGTAGATATGCACTTCTTAGGTCTTCTTCGTGTTCATCCAATTTCCTAAGAGAGCTGTATTGTATATTATTGTCTGATATGTTCCCCATTTACTTACAGCATTTTGTGTGCTTTTTGATTTAAAGTTCATGATTTTTGTTTACGTAAATAAGGGTAAGCAAATTAATGTTTTCTTCATAATCATGTCGATACATCGTAATCGTAACAGTCCCGTTCAACTTACAGTAAAACTTCTTTCCCCTAAACAATTAGCCCAGAAAAGGGCAAATAAAGTAAATCGTAACCATTTTACCGTTTATCGGCGACGATCCGATGCCGGTGGTGCAAGTAGGTGGTATAAACAGTTAGTTGAAAGCTGTCCGTGGCCCATCAGCGACAGGTTGGTCCACCGTGCCCGATCTGTGCCACCGAACGCCCATTAACTTATTATTAATTGATATTAACAAGACAGTCTTTGTTTCATGAGGAAATATTTGGTTTGTTCAAAAGCTCGACTATCTAGGACATATTTGTTGCAATAAAAATTAATTGCAAAGCTTTTGCTTGGATCCAAGTTGTTTCAGAACTTTCAGGGCATTAGAAATAAAAAGGATGAAAGGATGCCACACAGGCGGACTAAGGGCGGGGGTTGCGGCAGATGCGGTCCGCCCCGGGCTCCGGTTCCTGGGGAGCCCCCAAAACTCGAGAAATACCTATTTTTTAATCAAATCTCAAACAAGACCAAAATATGTTCAGTAAATAAAAGGCGGCTTGTAGTTGGTGGCTCCCTTTCGAGCTCGTATTGCTCGCTTTTGCTTCCTCCATTGTCAAACTTTTCTGTAAATATTGAAAAAGTAATTCCTATTAGGAGGAGCTCGTGGCTAAGTCATAACACACGCAACAGCCGCACGGGTCGATCCATCAGGTTAAGCTACGCTTGCCGGGGTTGGTCCGTGGATGGGTGACTATCTTTACATATCGAGACTCTTCCGTGCCTCGTGCCTTGGTCCCGGCTTTCATTCTTGGATCTTTGACAGTCGGCTCTGCGATGGTGCGGCGTTAATATTTTTTGAATATTTAAATAATGTTTAAATATCTAATTATTTTTATTATTTTTTGAATATCATCAAAAACCTTGATTATTACAATAAAAAAAACGTTTATGAACAAATTAACATTTATTTGTGTTCTAAACTCAAAAATATTTTAAATTTAATTTTTTTTCATACTAGCTGTTTATCGGCTTTATACCTTTGCTTCTCCTTCAACCTGGCGAAAGCAAAGCGCGGAAAAAAAAGAAAATTTAAATCATGTTTCATAATAATTCATGACAAAAATATTTTTCGTTATTTTATTTTATTTCTTCAAAAGTGTATCGAAAAACGTCGTTTAATACACGTGGACATTTGTTATTGCAGTTCTCCGCTCCAAAGCAACCTCGCCTACGGCTCGGATTTTAATTCCGCCTCGAATGCAATAACAAACATTCTCCATTTGCATCAAAATGTACTATTCTTTATTTCTTTTTTCTTTCCTAATTTGACAACAGTTTGAAAATATCTACCTACCCTGGAAAACTTGTAGGATCTCTTCATCCAAATATTCTACGTTTCTTACCTTTCGTTCATTTTCGTTTGACTGACGTTGGATTCAATCAACTAATTAAATAGGTACCATAATTATTCATTTATTACCTTTTTCCAGCGGCTTCGCGTGTGTGGAGTCGGAAATTATCCCACGGGAACCGTACATATTCCGGGATAAAAAGTAGCCGATGTGCTATTCCGGACTATAATCTATCTCTATGCCAAATTTCACTAAGATCTGTTCTGGCGTGATTGAGAACATCCATCCATCAATCCATCCATCCATCCATCCATCCATCCCTCCATCCAAACTTTCGCGTTTATAATATTAGTAAGATCTTAATTACTAGGCGCCATATATCAAGGTAAAATTAGTAATCTATGGCCATAAATAACACAATATCAATTCTTTTAGCCGTTTCACGTTTGGTTTGCATTCGATAGTAGAGGTTAACGGGTTATTGGGTTGAGTCGACGGCCTCGTAATATATTCAGAATACCTACTGTTCTAAAAATATAATGTAAACATAAACATCATCTGATAAAGGATTACTTTGTACCTAATTTATTATGGAAGGATAGGTTTAGGCACTTGTTGTAGTTAATGGGAATTAGTTGTAAAATAATGGACTCCGTGTTAACATAGCGGATGATACCTGTATTTATTACACAATTCTGTTGTGTTAATACCAGTTTAACTACGACGGGTCGCGCGGTTAGTTGAAGCCGCGTCTGGCTGTACCGCTATCTGGGCAAATAAATAAAAGATGCAGCGGAGAATGGATACATAGCGGGTCCCACAGCCGCAACCGAAGTTCAGTGCGCCCACAGACACCTTCCGCGATGGTCAACTACAGACGAGTGGTGTGCGAGGTGGCGTTGATGGCCGCGATGGTGGCGCTGGTGACGGCCGCGCCAACACCCGACTGTGCCATGAAGCACTACGACCAGCGACAGAATGGTACGGAGAACTACAGGCTGAACATCGACGGTGTGGTAATTGCAGTGGCTCCCGCCGAGTCCTTAATCTCCGCCCTCGGGGACATGGATGACCTCCTAGATCTCGCCATGGAGGAGTACAACACTGAGTACAAGCCCAAACCACCCCAGGGTTCATCCGAGTCGCCGTCGGTCCAAGTGATTTCTCTGCCGGTGCCAGAAGTGAAGCCACAGGAAGAGAAGCTGGAGGAAAAACCGCAAGAAGTGAAGCCTGAGGAACCAGCGAAGCCCGCGGAGCCTGCATCCCCGCTGAGTGACGTCAGCATGGGCAACGAGTTGAAGATCCAGAAGAAGGACGCATCATTGAGGAAACAGGAAAAAGCACAAAGGTAAAAACTTTAATACCTGACCAAAATATTCCCTTTTGCTGTAGAGGTATTACTGTGGAACACTCGGAATTCAAATCAAGTCAAAACATAGTGTTCGAAACGAAACGTTTTTTAAACTGTGAATGTCCAGTTCCAAATACTAAATCATTTTATAATAGTTATGCATGATTCTTTAATTAAACTTAAGCGCGGAAGCAAAAAACTGATCCATTCTGTTTTTCTTTTCATTCTCAGATAATCGCGAAAGTATATAAATCAGGTAAAAAAATCCTTTTCTTTATTTTGAATCATGCAAAATTATTTTAAGGAACTTTATTTTAATTACATGTTGTGATAAACAAACATGGGTAAACGAATTCCTGTAAAACAAAATGTTCCATATTTAAAAATAATCGCACAGTAGATGATTGTTTTAGGAAACTCTTATTTATTTGTTTTTTTCTTTGACAGACTGAAACATCGCCTGGCAAGCTTCCTGATGCCGCTACTGAGAAAAACCCGCCATCATTAACGTCAAAAGAAGAAAAATGTGACCAATTAACGAGTAATCAATCGTTTTGTGAACTAATGCCCGGTTACTAAATATTTTATTTATTTATTTTAGTACATGGAGGACTTACAGCTAATAAAAATAAACAGAAAAGGAAACCATAGTCACCAAAAAGCCAATTACAAATCCTCACGTATATGTAAACGAATCGTTTGTACATTACCTACCAATGGTAAAAGTTAAATGCAAAACTTTGTCTATACGCCTCGTAAACGTAGGATTTTCTAGCAACGTTCTCTCTATTACTGCCTCATTATCAGTGGAAGTGAAAGTACAGTTTTAGTGTTACATTCAACCACTGGTAAAATCACAGAACAGATAAAGACATCTC
Organism: Cosmia pyralina; assembly: GCA_946251885.1. Taxonomy (NCBI): domain Eukaryota; kingdom Metazoa; phylum Arthropoda; class Insecta; order Lepidoptera; family Noctuidae; genus Cosmia; species Cosmia pyralina. The sequence continues at coordinate 21,315,307 of OX276352.1, read as the reverse complement.
TTTATCTTTTCTGTGAGTAAAATATAGGAATCGGGCGATAAAAGTTACAATAATTACTCTTCAGCTTATTAGTTAATTTATTATATTGTACGAAGACATAGCCATGGAAAAATGCATTTATTTTAGTTTGTAAGTTAATATCTAAGTACGTAAGCGTGTACATTGTTTCGTTGAAAATAAATAATAATTCTTATTGAAAAATCCCTAAACCTTTTTTTCTTTCCTTAACACAACGTAGGTACCCAATAGACAGTTTACTACGGTGTAACTCAGGAATACTGTTAAAATAAACTTTCCTGAAAATCTCAATGATCTAGGTAGTTAGAGAAAGGATCCATTATTGATGGACAAGAAGCTGTACTTTCAGTGAACTTTTGATATCGTAAAACTCAACTCAGCTCAAAAGTTTTATTCAAAGTCAGCCGAAAGACATCGAATTCTAAAACTTAGAGCTTTTGATCGTCTACTCAAATACCTACTTCAATATACAGGGTGTGGCGTAAATAGTGGTTTACGTTGAGGGGTCAAAACATCGTTTATTCAGCTATCACATAGGTACTACAATTTCAACCATTTTTTTCCTGTCTCAGAATACAATATTTTTATATTATTATTTGAAAAATTGACACCTTGCTTACTAATTTGGCTGTATTTTCTATAAATGACATTATTTTTTAATTTTGTTTTTGTTTATAACTGTGCTATCACAATGCAAATGTAAAAAAAATGTAATAGGACCTAAAGCAAAAAAAAATTGTTTTCTGAGACCTAGGAAAAAAATGGTTCAAATTGTAGTATTTGATAGCTGAATATACGGTATATGGATTACTATTTACGCCATATCCTGTACGAGTATATAAAAAAACTTTTTTACAAAAAAATACAACCGACTTCCAAAAACAACACTACAAAGTGAAAAATAACTTTAATTTCGGAAGTCGGTGTCTGATTAAATGTATTTTCGTTTTTGCCACCGACTTCGGAAATTAAAGTTATTTTTCACTTTGTAGTGTTGTTTTTGGAAGTCGGTTGTATTTTTATGTAAAAAAGTTTTTATTTTTCACTTTTTAGTGGTTCACATGTGCTTACCCCTTCACAGCGTACTGGCGTAATGTTATGTTATGAACTGGTGTGAACAACAAACAGACATGAGATTTCAGCACTCCCAGTCCATTTCCTATCATTTATTAAGGAGTTCCGTTGCCTATCTCAGAAGTTCTTCATCAGATCTTCACCAAATTGAAATGGGACCACTCCAAGAAAGTACTCTTCCAAAAACTATCCAAATCGCTTCAAGTGTGCCTATAAAATTGGAAGAGTTCTCTCTATTTCTCCAGGATCCCATCATCAGATCCTGACTTGATGATCATGGGACCACCTGGGAAGTATACCCTTTCAAACAAAAAAAAAAATAATCCAAATCGGTCCAGCCATCTTCGAGTAATCGGGGAACATACATAAAAAAAAAAAAATAAAAAAAAAGGTTCCGACGAATTGATAACCTCCTCCTTTTTGAAGTCGGTTAAAAATGAATCCCTATTTCCCTTGGTCACGTCATAACTTGAGACGGCTTGACCGATTTGAATATTTTATGTAATATTTTACTCTCCTCTTTACTGGGGTGGTTTAAAAGAAGAAAAAAAAAAGAAATTGAAATTTTGACAGGACAACGTCTCCACCAGACATTGTCCTGTCAAAATTTGTTTTTTTTCCTATTTTTTTTTCTTTCAGCTAGTTATTTAATACAAATACAGTATAGACTGTAATTAACTATTTACTTGTGCGCGCGTCTGTGTGAGTGTGCTGTTTCGAACGTTTGTACGTAAGTAGTTTCCTTACTGTCCATATATTTACTGTGTGTGTGTGTGTGTGTTTTTTTTAAGGTAAAAATTAGTAAATTATAGCCATTCAAGTATACCTTCAATACCTGCCACAATGTGGGTCCCAGAAAACATCCAGCGCCAGACCCAGAAGAAGATGGCAAGACGAGCTTGACGCCTACAGACAGAATTGGTCCACACTAGCTCAAGACAGAGAGGAGTGGAAAGGAGAAAGGGAGACCTTTACTCTGCAGTAGGACAACATAGGCTAAAAATAAATAATTATAAACAAATAATAATCAACGCTTTGTTTCAATCATGTATTATGTGTATGTAAGTAGATATCTCGATGTGTAATGAGTACTAATGAAGTAGGTAAGTATCATTATTGATCAGCAATCGAACTCTGAACCTAAACGATGCATTAACAGGAATTTCTTAGAACTATCACAATCTAACAATCTATTGTTAGATTGTGATAGTTCTAAGGAATTCTAACAAGTTCATAGAAAGAAGTCTTTTTTAAACAAGACCACGTGTTTATGATAATTAGGTTGTATTGATGGATGAATAAAGATCAGTAGAAATAATTATATGATGAAACCCTCAGATTATAGAAGAAAGGCAGATAGACCGCGCGGAACGCTGAAAGTGAAGCCAAAAAAGCAAATACGAATTCAATCTCGAATCAGTGTAACTGTTCTGAGACAATATTTTTTTTTTTTCTGAGACAATAAATCATTTATTGTCTCAGAAAAATGCAGAGAACAGTTATACATAATTATGTACATTTGACTCGAGATTGAATTCGTTTTTGAATTTGTATTTGCTTTTTTGGCGTCACTCTCAGTGTTCCGCACGGTCTATCTGCCTTTCTTCTATAAGATGAAACCTAAACTAAATTAGAGTTGGCCAGCCATAGCTGTGTCTGTACGCACGGCTACAGATCAAGCTGTACATTTCCCGTATAAGCTGATCTCGCATTGTATAGGATTTCCTTACAATGAGAGGTCAGTGTAAACTGGATATGTATAGCTTGATGTGTAGCCGTATGTACGTGCCTCAATCAAGTAGGTATCCTAACTATACCAAGTAATATAATAATACTAGCACTTCCTCGGAAAATATCCCTCGGGAACGTGCTACCGGGAAATCCTTCCTTAATCCTTGTCTATATTATAAAGCCAAAATTTCAGCTTTCTAGCTTCAAAGGTTTGGGCTGGGCGTTGATGAGTCAGTCAGTCAGTCAGAATAACTTCTTTTTTTATTTATATAGATAGATAGGTATTATATTATAATAGGTATAAATACTATAAATGCGAAAGTGAGTTTGTTTGTTTGTAACGCTTTCACGCTAAAACGGCTGAACGGATTTGGATGAAATTTGATAGATAGGTAGCCTGGGACCTGGAGAAGATCAGAAGCTACTTTTTATCCTGGATCGTAGATGAAGTTGCGGCACTTAGCTCACTATAAGACTAGTACTCCTCTGTTGCAGTGTGTTCTTCTAATAGTTTTGTCTAGTGAAAGATATCCGTGTCTGATATTAAAACTTCCAGTGTATGTCTAGATTTGCCATCTAATCTCATTTGTTAGCTAAGAACAAAAACCGGCCAAGTGCATGTCGGACTTCGCACAATGAAGGGTTCCGTAGTTGGGATCAATTTATCCTAAGAACAAACTTGACGTTGTAGTTGAAATCATGTTCTCTCATAGATTCCAACTGCAAATGTAAGTTTGTACGCACAATATTGAGAGATTTACCATGTTATTTTAAGACCACAGACTTCTTATAGGTTTTCCTGTAATCACAGGTAAAGATCTATTTTCTGTATTTTTTTTCAAAATTTTAGGCTCAGTAGTTTCGGACATAAGGGGGTGGGAATGGTCTTTTTTCTTAAATAACTTCAAAACAATTAATTCAAAAATTATATAAAAAACTATTTGAGACCCACACAGCCTTTCATTTTGTCACACGGTACAGTTTGCATAACTTTTTTAAAATTTTCATATTTGCTCCCAAAAGTGACCCCCGTATTCAAAATTCATTTATTTACGTTACACTTCCGTGTTTGGGTCACAAATCATATGTGTACCAAATTGCAACTAAATCGGTCCGTTAGATTCGGAACAAATCGGCTGTGACAGACGGACGGACAGACAGACACACGAGTGATCCTATATGGGTTCCGTTTTCCTATTGAGCTACGGAACCATAAAAACCAATCAAAGCAATTAACGCTCATTATACTCGTAGACGTCATAACAATAAAACTTCTATTGTGTATTGCTCCGTGTCCTTGAAAGCGTTAATCTGATTTCTTGTTTGTAAGAGAAGCTTATGGGTTCACTGAACGAAAGATGCTCTACGTAATGGACTTTTCGGGGTCTAATCCGCCTTACTAGTCTCAAACGATAATAAACTGAATCCGAGGTGTGCCAGCGTCACCTGCGATCTATAAGGAAATAATATTGTACGTAAACTATAAAAATAAGTACTTCTATAAAGGGTTAGGCTGTAATCTTTAACCAGAACAAGACATTTTGAGAATACGACGTCATTGCAAATAAAATAACGGGACAGAGCCAAAGGACTCGAGTATTTGCATCCTGCGTGATTCGATTATCGTCTGTTGGTGTATTGCGCAGAGCTGTTCTTAGATCCTATCTGTACAACATCGAGTGTGCAGGCGAAACTCGGTTATCGTATCGATGACCCGCGGTCACTGTCACACGCGAGACAAGCCCTGCGGCTCCACGGGCCGCCACGACACGACATTCACTACTTTCCTGTTTGTTTTGACGGATATATCCATCACAAAGTCAGCTAATGTATATGCGATGCTTCTAAAAGTCCTAGATTTCACTGTTTGACCGTGTTTTAACTATCGAAAATAGACATTCACCATCGCATCGCTGGAAAACAAAACTGCATTTTACGCCAACAGCTACAATAACATAGTATCTACAGTATTGGAACCAATTGGAACAATGGAACCCAACGTGAACTATGATGACTCATGTATCCTAAGTTAGCAAACATTGATAACTCGCTGTGGTCATGCAATTCTAAATTGATAATTAACACTTAATCATCATCCGTTGAATTAGGTCTACCCAGTATTCATGTCGTGTTAACCGTTACAGTGTGCTCGTTTCGAGCGTCAGACTGGTTCGCGAGTGGCTGGTAAAAGCGGCGCGGGAGCATGCAGCGCGCAGTCAGCGCATGTGAGATCTGTCGCGCGCACGCACCATCATGTTCCTAGCACTCGCCTGTCTGCTCGCGACTGCGGCCGCCGCACCCGCCTTCTACGACCAACGCCAGGATGGCGAAATCAACGTGGATGCCAAAGTGCAGAATATTTTGTTCGTCATCGCCGTCCCCAAGAAGATGCCGCTCGGCATATTCGACGTGTTCTCGAAGAGCCACAAGCCGCTCGACAGGGACCATGACATTCAGGAGAGATCTGATGTTCGTGTGATGGAGGCATTTGTGGAGCCGAGCACGCCGTATCGAGTTGAGATCGGAGCAGGAGACAGGTCTGCGAGCGACGGGCGCGCCGTCGAGGTAGTGATCGCGGGCCGGCGCCGACTCGAGTCCGACTCAGACGAACAGGACGAGTTCAAGCTGTTAGGAGCTACGGAAAACTGTGGCCCGGAGCGCATGCGGGATCCTGTGACCCTCATGTGCCAGGACCGATCCCCGGTGGAAACCAGCGCTGAAACGGAACTTCAAACAAAGGAGAAGGAGGATAAAGTAGAGTCACAACAAGCGCCTGAAGTTGTTGTCCTTACGTCGTAGTTCTCGATCTCGTGTTTATGTACTATAGTTAATTTATTTCCAAATATGTTCGCCATGTAATTTAATTATTCCTAATTTATTAAGTAAAAATCTTTTAATTTTTGTTGAGTGTTTTCTTCATGATTGATGATAACTTGAAAATAAATTCTCAGAGATAGTACAGACCTAGACTCTGTGTTCAATGGTATTTGATAGAGAAAAAATCATTATTTTGACTACCTAAATTATTTGCATTTCTATGTTCTCATGATAGATTTTTTGTTTACTTAAGTATTTCAATTTCCAAGGTAATTTTTAACAGATTTAAAATAATAAAACTAAGAGTATATTAAAAGGAGGGGAAGTAATCATAGGGCATCAAAAAATTCGTCCGCATCGCTGTCAACAGGATAAGTGCCAAATAGGCTGGCTGCATTGCCACATTTGCCACGCTGTATGGCGATGTTGATTCTTAATAATTATTTTTCTTTTTTTCTTATTATTTTGGCTTGATTCTTTCTCCATTCATTGTTATTCTTGAAAATGGGTCAATTCTGCACTTTGTACATTCATCGATCTTACAATAATATCACACCTTATCAAGTAGGTATCAATTAGATAGTGCTTACTTTCACGATGCTTCGTAAAGGATGATTTCCACCAAACGGCTCGAATCGCATCGGATCGGAAAGTACCGTCGCTTGCGGACGTATCCGTTTCTGCGACTAGTCAAATAGTTTCATTCCTACCGTGTGTAGCCGATCGCGCGTCGTCGCAACTCGCAACATACTTTCGGCTACGATCGCGTGTCGCGGAAGACGCCCGCGGTCAATCTGCTGTGCGCGGCTTGGTAATATAGACTTTAAATACTGTGTACACGATTTAATATCGTTTAAAGATTGTAAAATCCGTTCCGATCCGATGCGATGCGAGCTGTTTGGTAGAAATTATCCTTAAGAAAGAAGATAAGAATACGTAATGAGTATCCAGTATTTGATCTAATAATTTCTTGAGTGCAGCTGAGGTGCTATAAATTCTCTATATTAGGTATATAGATCATTTTCGTAACTACAATTTCACCCGGCTTGCTCTATAGATTTGTACCAAGCCAAGAACTATTAGGTGTTTCTTCATAGCTATTTACTTAATAGCTTTTTCCCGCAGCTTCACCCACGTGGATGTCAGCAATTATTCCACGGGAAACGTAAGTACTACTGGGACAAAAAGTATTCTATATGCTAATCCAGGTCATGGCCTACCCGTGTGCTAAATTTCATCCAAATCTGTTCATCCGTTTTAGCGTGAAAGCGTAACAATGAAACAAACTCACTTTCGCATTTATTAGTTAAGATTGCGTCCGTCAAATCTGGACCATTTTCGTTTTTTTTTTTACTGGGTTGTAGTTGATCTTTGTAAGTATAAGTTGGTCCAGTATAATAAAGATATGGTGCAGATCTTTGGATTTAGGTATTGGGAGCAGTTTCGGAAGAAGCTGCTTAGAAAAAAGAACAAACCAACGCTGTTACAGCCTTTGGTAAACAAATAGACCTAATAGAATTATCTACTGCCGGTCGATTCTGTAAAAATCTCACCGTGAAAACTTGCGTGGAGTGAGCTGTCAGTGTCATCCCACGGATGCTAGGGATTGACCAAATTACATTTACAATCATAATCGAGATTTTAATTATATTTATGCTAATTTTATTACATAATCATTTTATGTAACGCGTCACGTACCTACGTATAAGAACATGAAAATGTGATACCAGCTTAACTAGTCGTAGCCAATAATAAAAGAATATTCATCAAATCATCGTCATAGGTACTATTACAAATGACCAAATTCAACAGTTCGACTAACAATTACTCACCCAACTGCGCGCGCACTGGCCACCAGGCACGGCGGGCACATATCCCCTTCGTGCTCACATCACGCCACGCATGCGCGCTATACAATCACTAACAAGTTCTTTTTTACTTACTTACTAGTTACTTATTTAATTGGTAACGCGTCACGTTATCACGTATGCATTACGTAGGTACATATTAAAATGCAATGCCCACCACCTACTTAACTAGTCGTTGCCATTAACAAGAGTCAAATTATTACTAAATTCCACCACACCGATCATCGTGATGTTTCTATGGTTACCAGAATCGCGTGGAGTGGTCACTTCGCGCATGCGCGTTAGGCATCAACTCCGCTCACCGTGATGTTTCTATGGTTACCAGAATCGCGTGGAGTGGTCACTTCGCGCATGCGCGTTAGGCATCAACTCCGCTCACCGTGATGTTTCCATGGTTACCAGAATCGCGTGGAGTGGTCACTTCGCGCATGCGCGTTAGGCATCAACTCCGCTCACCGTGATGTTTCCATGGTTACCAGAATCGCGTGGAGTGGTCACTTCGCGCATGCGCGTTAGGCATCAACTCCGCTCACCGTGATGTTTCTATGGTTACCAGAATCGCGTGGAGGGGTCACTCAGCGCAAGCGCGTTAGTCCTCAACACCGATCACCGTGATAGTTCCATGGTTACCAGAATCGCGTGGAGTGGTCACTTGGCCACCCCACGCAAGCGCGTTAGACATCAACACCGATCCCCGTGATGTTTCTATGGTTACCACACTCCGCGCAAGCGCGTTAAACATTTTTTTTTTTTAATTTTCCGTTATTGACGGCCATGTCCATATGCCTTTATGCCTATTCATATTCGGGTTCAGAGATAGGTACTTAGCTACCTATTTATTTCAATGCTTTTATAGATATTTCAATGTGCATTTCATTCATTCATTCTAAATACAACCGTTTTTGTGCATTTAAAGTCAGTTTAGTGCTTTGTATTTACATTTTGTTTTCTGTAACTACACAGTTTTTTATTATTAACTAGGTACTTACCTACTACTTAATTAGCCTGTAACGTGTCACGCATGCGCACTAAGAACATTAAGTGAATGCAGCACCTACCAATAGTAATTAAGTAGGTACCTACCTACCTATAGTAATCTTTATTTTTCTCTCTTCACACACACACATACTTTTATACAACGTAGAGACAAGAATTATAACGTTTTTACTAAAATCCATAAAATATGATACTTTGTGAGAGACTGGGCCTGGCGTCCATACTAGGATATCCTGGTGTGCGTGTTGTCACACGCACACCACACGATCACCAGGCTCTCACCCCGAATTTATTTTACAATGGTAATTTTTTTTATTACTATGTAACATTAGGTAGGTAGGTACAATGTCCACTAAGTAGGTACCTACAGCTACTACAACAAATAATCATCTCGTAGTCTGCGCATAATAATATGTTGGTATACCTACTTAGGTAGGTACTTCAGTTTGTTATTAAGTAGGTGTGAACCTATTGTCAGCTGACGACTGGGCAACTGGGTCGGTCACTGGCCGCTACGGCCACTGAGATCAAATTGAATTGTAGATAAACACCAGTGTGTCGCACGCCAAGTTTGCGCGCGATGATCGCAACCGCGGCGGCTGCGTAAACGCACAAACAACCGGTCTCGTGAGTTTACAAATAAACTAGCTGGCCGCGGATGAAAATCGTTCAGCGAGTTCTTAGCCCGAGTGTTAATATCTTCGCGGACGAAGAACAGACACGTATCTTCCAGCGTGCTCTTCGATGCTCCAGGGGAAACTGCGCTGCGATGCTCCAACGTCCATCAGTAGGTATTATGTTAGAATCAGCTAAAAGGAGAACGTACCTGTGCAACCTAGTCTGTGTGTGCCTACTTCGTTCTGTCTCCTCAAAAAAGTAGGTAAGTACATATAAAATGTAAGTAATAAATAAATTAAAAGCGCCTAATATTTTATTGTAGATACATACCTACTTCACTATTCGTTGCCAATACTAAAAGAACATTCATCAAACCTATTACAAAATTCATTCAACAGTTGAACCATTGAGTTATAATACCTAATTATACTATCACCGTGACGTTGCCATGGCAACGAGAATACGCATGCGCGTGTCCGCGATAAGCGAATGCTGTCATGTCATTGGTATCTTAGTGAGAATTTTTTTTTAAACGTTCTACTCCCCAAGCCTTTCCTGTCTTTAAGCATTGACGTATTTGAGAGTTTTAGAGACAATAAGAACTATTTATTTCAATGCTTTTAGATTTCAATCTCATCTCATGTATGGATATTGCGTACATAAGAGGTGAGATTGAGAAACTTCATAAAACTGTCCTGTGCAAGTAAGTATTCAGTGATTGGTGTATTGTTTGTTTATCTAAGCACATATCTAGTAATATCCCACCACCTAGATCCTAGATAAACCACAGTACAAGATATAAACATAATATTGACACATCAATAATCTATACAGGGGCGGGTGCTGTTAAGATCTACTAGAACTATACACAAATCGCTCCTCTCTTGCTAACAAGAAATTACATAAATTCATGTATGTTTAGGTTGCTCTAGTCTAATTTAAGTTTTACTATATACTGTTTTACACACTGGTCTACATCTGTCATCCAACTCTCCTGTCGCAGGTCTGCTGGAAGAAATTTCTTATTATATACTTAAGCTTTACTTTATTATCTTGTGTTTAGTGTGTACATACAAAAATTGATAAAATTTATTCCTCAAGTATCACATCAAATAACATTGCTAATACATATTTTCTACTGCACGGTGAGCCTGCTGCCTGTCGCCAATGTTCAACTTCTTTATGCCCGGCGAGAACGGAATGACGTCTGTCGAATGTGTGTGTGTGGACTGCACAGCACCGCCAACGCTGGAAACAACGGTAAGCATTTATTACTATTGGTTTTATATCATTCCTACACTCATCGAGAGTATATTTTTTTATAATCAATATTGAACCACTTATAGTAAAATTATCATTCTTATTATCATCAGTGTAGTATGTGCTGCAAAACTTTCAACAAGTATAGCAGCATGATTTTATTTATTTATTTATTTACTGAAAACAAAGGATTGCAATAGGTACACGTTAAAAATACATATTTATTTATTAAAAAATTAAATATCAGCATCTGAATCAATTAAAATCAATCACATGGGCTAATTCCTATATTTTAAGTGCAAATGAGTTGCAACATTACTTCATTTCTATTTTTAGTGAACAGGGAATTATGTAGAAAATACCAATTATTACACTAACTTATATCACAAGATCATCTGCCTAGCCTTTTCCGAACTATGTTTGGGTCGGCTTCCAATCTAACTGGATGCAGCTGAATTATTTATTATTTTACATGGAGCAACTGCCTATCCGACCTCCACAACCCAGTTACTGGGTATATGATAGGTACGCCTTGGTAAGACTGTCTGGCAGACTTTTGGGCTTCTGACTACCCGTAACAACTGTCAAAGATCCAAGCATGACTTATAACACACAAATACTTACATAACTGATATGTAAAAGTTGAGAGTGGCTGCAGTTTTTTTTTTTTTTCTGTAAACTCGAGCATAATTTTCTGATATCAAAGGCACTGCAAGTGAGCTAGGTATCTGAAAATCAAGTTAAAAATATATATATATAATCAGTGTAGTATGTGCAGCAAAACTTTCAACAAGTATAGCAGTATGATTTATTTATTAAAAAATTAAATATTAGCATCTGAATCAATTAAAATCAATCACATGGGCCAATTCCTATATTTTAAGTACAAATGAGTTGCAACATTAGGTACTTCATTTCATGCCTGTTCATTCCATGTCCTAATTTATTTTCTCCAAAATATGTTTATCAAATTAATATAGTGTGCGAAATAATGAGTACTGACCTCGGACAGCCACAATTGACAGATGTTCCTTTACAGTCTTGCAGCGTCAAATAGGTTCATCTGCTGACAGATAGAATTATATCAGATTAATAAAATTCACTCCCCCTCGGCTTATTCATTTATAGGTTTTATTACGGACGCTTGTAACATTCTGCACCGTTCTCACATGTGACACATGATGATGATGTAACCATATTTTGATTTTAAAAGAGTGTCCGTAGAGTTTCTTGCCCGTTCTTCTCCTTAAGTACCTACTATGCTTTGGAATGGGCGACTAGCTTCTTCTTTCTGACTGACCGACCCAACGATAGTTCAAAAGTGCCTGTAATTGGTTTCTTTGTTTGAAATAAATGCTTTTGAGTTTGTCAAGACACCCAGAAGCAGAAATGTCGTGACGTCACGACCATTTCACAACGACATGTCTTAATATTACGTTCAGCTCCAATATATATCTTAAAATATAATTATCGTCATTTTAAATCACACGCTGGTCCCGCGCGAGATTCAGATTGAGCCGACCGAAGTCCGAACCGAGCAAAATCGCTGACATTAATCGGTCTTACGGTCTTACCTAATTACTATCACATTCACGATTGTAGCACACTTATAATTCTGTCACTGACAAACACTAACATTCATTTGTTTAATTACCTACAGTGCATTGTAGCTAATTATATTTTGGAAAATATTTTGTTGATTGTCAATAATTGTGCCATAGATTTATGCACACAGTCACGCACTCCTAGCTTTCTACCACAGATGATGAAGTTTAGTAATATTTGTCTATGGATAGATTGTAAATTGTAATTTAATCATTATTTTACTAAAAATATCACTGACAAACGAATTAAATGTAGTTACTAAGTTCAAAAATTCATTTGTTTATTTCCAGCGCAAGCAGTGTAATGCAGTTAAAATTCCGTTGACGGTGCCGATTCTTTTGTACATCGAACTAAACTAACTAAACTATCACCAAAATTCCTTACTTTTGGCTATGAGAGAGAATCTTAGAGCTATTATGCAAAAAAAATCTCTAAATTACAAAACAATTTTGACACAACTAAAATCGAGTTTGTCAATCGTGACTCCGCGTGGTATAGTGCCCGTAGTATAATATGACCCGGTGGCTTTAATTGGAACTAACGAAATCACTTTTAAAAGTGACAAGGCTTGTCATATTTTGTTCACCGTGCAGGGACGGGGTAGCTTCAACGTGTTTTTATGGGTTTTTTTTTGGTACCTACATGTTGAGGTTTAGGGGTTTAAGGGCTTCATAAAGGGGGGCCAAATTTTCATTATTTTTGCAATAGGGACACACCGTTTTCGAGATATAAGCAAAAGAAGAAAAAATACAGTACTGTTTTTGCACTTAAAGTCAAGGTGTTGGTGTGAATTCTAGTTCATGATAACTAATTTTATTCTACACCTTTTTAATCGCGATTAAATCTATTCTGATTTAGTTTCACAATTAAAATTATATGTGAAAACAGTAAAATTCAGAATAGCAAAATTGCCATTTTCACTAAATTATTAACTCGGTACAATATTAGTGCTGTCAAACTAAAATATAGTTGTGTCACTTTAGTCAATTTCAGAATGGGAAAACGTCGTTTGACAGGAATAAACTAAATTTTAGTGATTTTTAGTCTAGTTTAGAGGCATTTGTGACAAGAGAATCAGCACCATGGCCGGTGAAGCTTTTTAACTTGACATGTCGTTGTTGGTCAAATACAGAATCCGCGCGGTACTTATGACATTTTCGAAACGTAATTTTTACGTAATTTTTTTTTTCAAGTTTCCAAACGATATTTATGTTTTTGAATCAGTTAGTTGACAAGAATATCTGTCAGGCCACAGAGTAAAACTGCCCACACACGATATTATAATAACAATAATAATAACCCCACCACCGTATCTCTACGTTGACGTCGTGGTGGGGCTTGCGTGCTCCGAACTCTGGGTCTGTGCCGCTGGAGTTTCCTTTGCCGAAACAGTTCTAGGGTGAGGAGCCAAACCAAGAGAGATACATGACCCCGCAGGGCAGCATGTGGCGAGCTGTTGGGCAGTACCGACCCCAGGGACCCTATCTCCCGGGAGAAGTCTTGTTCTTCACCTCTGGCTTGCGTTTATTGGCCGGCTGGAGTGAACACTGACGGGAACAGAGCTTCCACCTCATTCTTGCTTTTATTGGCCGCCTTGAGTGGAGATTCGCAAGAGCAAACGTGCTCAGATGAAGGAAGTATTCCAGTAAGTGATTGTAGGGATCTTGATCATCTTCCGGGCTTTGGGATTGTTCTGAGAGCTGTGGAATACCTCTCCACTCCTCAAGCACCTCAGGACATGTTGCCCCTTGTCGCTATGTCACTATGTGCTAGCGACCGTTTTCAGGGGCCCATTATTGAGTGTGCAAGTCACCCCTTGCCAATCTATCTGTGTATATTATATAACATTGGTCAGGCAGGGGACATAGTTCTTCCATAGTTCAAGGTATCCAATCCACTATAGCCAGTGTTCCATGTTCTGTAATAGTCCTGCACCAACCGACGTTTGTCCTTGGGTGCATTTGCATAGTGCATACAGGGATAATCGTCGGCTGCTGCCTTCTCGTCATGTAAAATTGTTTAAGGGGCTTTGCGGCGCAGCGTCGATGACGCCCGGTCCCATCCCGCGCTCAGACTTCATACTGCTAAAGAAACCTAAAATCATCTACTGCGCAAGTCAAACCACGTGGTGTGTCAAGTCTCACCTTTAGTGGCGCGTATTGTATGTGCATCCAAAATTTGATCGTGACTGCCAATTATTCATTCCTTATGCTGGCGCGACGTGAATCCACGTCTTCCGTGCGCATCGTAATCCATAGCCTCACACCGTTTGGCGTCTCGCCTTTTGTCCGTGAGTGCGAAAACCGTGGGCCACGGCGTGGTGGCATCACGAACACGATACGTGGCATACGATTATGCTCCTTATTTACAAGCTGACTCGAATCAATTTCCTAAGCAAGTATTTTAATATTTTGACGGCGCCCATCCATTTGTTGTAATCCAAATGGACTGACCTGACCGTGAGTGCTCAGCTTTAGTGATTATTTACTAAATAATTTCAAACGTGTACTCTAGGGTTGGGAAAACCATAGACAATATTGATGAATTTTACTGTACTGTGTCAAATTTAGGCGGTTTTGTTTTCGAAGTTTTCGACTTTTCCAGTTTTCTGATCTGTAAAGTTTGCGTTGTTTTTTCCGATCTTATCTTCTCAGTGATTTTAGAGTGTATTATTTATTGAAAGGATGAAAATGTACGTTTCCTGTTAGTGACTCAAAAAGTGGCTCAAGATCTTCACAAACTATGTGCACGTGCCAGAATCACCTAGAAAAAGGTACATCAATCAGAAGTATACTGAAAATTTTGTCTTGCCATTGTTTTCGACCGAGGAATTTTGATTTTGAATTACTTTTGTTTAATTCCAACACCAACTCAAGTTTTCTCGCCAGGATTGCTTTTTATTTGAGATTCTGACAGGCAGTCCAACTTTATGTATGAATTATTGGCAAATTTAATTAGGCTGACTGCAACTTACAAAATTAATGGCAAACATTATTGATCACCACTTTATCACCCCATAAACATTTATGTAAAAGGAGCCTTTCAACATATTTTATAGAAAACTAATGTAAGTATACATTTCTTTTTTCAGACGTAATTTTATCAGAATTATTCCCAGAAAATGAAACATGATGACCTTAGTATGCCCTGGTGAGACTGTTATTTTAATTAACTATTTAAGATTTTTAAATATTCATTGAATGACCTGTTGATTATTATTATAAAATTAAAGTACAAATTTTTGTTGAATTTACCATACATGGTCATTATAATTAACACATTTTTTTTTATACTTGTTTTTCAGATACCTAGCTCACTTGCAGTGCCTTTGATATCAGAAAATTATGCTCGAGTTTACAGAAAAAAAAAAACTGCAGCCACTCTCAACTTTTACATCTCAGTTATGTAAGTATTTGTGTGTTATAAGTCATGCTTGGATCTTTGACAGTTGTTACGGGTAGTCAGAAGCCCAAAAGTCTGCCAGACAGTCTTACCAAGGCGTACCTATCATATTACCCAGTAACTGGGTTGTGGAGGTCGGATAGGCAGTTGCTCCATGTAAAATAATAAATAATTCAGCTGCATCCAGTTAGATTGGAAGCCGACCCAAACATAGTTCGGAAAAGGCTAGGCAGATGATCTTGTGATATAAGTTAGTGTAATAATTGGTATTTTCTACATAATTCCCTGTTCACTAAAAATAGAAATGAAGTAATGTTGCAACTCATTTGCACTTAAAATATAGGAATTAGCCCATGTGATTGATTTTAATTGATTCAGATGCTGATATTTAATTTTTTAATAAATAAATATGTATTTTTAACGTGTACCTATTGCAATCCTTTGTTTTCAGTAAATAAATAAATAAATAAAATCATGCTGCTATACTTGTTGAAAGTTTTGCAGCACATACTACACTGATGATAATAAGAATGATAATTTTACTATAAGTGGTTCAATATTGATTATAAAAAAATATACTCTCGATGAGTGTAGGAATGATATAAAACCAATAGTAATAAATGCTTACCGTTGTTTCCAGCGTTGGCGGTGCTGTGCAGTCCACACACACACATTCGACAGACGCCATTCCGTTCTCGCCGGGCATAAAGAAGTTGAACATTGGCGACAGGCAGCAGGCTCACCGTGCAGTAGAAAATATGTATTAGCAATGTTATTTGATGTGATACTTGAGGAATAAATTTTATCAATTTTTGTATGTACACACTAAACACAAGATAATAAAGTAAAGCTTAAGTATATAATAAGAAATTTCTTCCAGCAGACCTGCGACAGGAGAGTTGGATGACAGATGTAGACCAGTGTGTAAAACAGTATATAGTAAAACTTAAATTAGACTAGAGCAACCTAAACATACATGAATTTATGTAATTTCTTGTTAGCAAGAGAGGAGCGATTTGTGTATAGTTCTAGTAGATCTTAACAGCACCCGCCCCTGTATAGATTATTGATGTGTCAATATTATGTTTATATCTTGTACTGTGGTTTATCTAGGATCTAGGTGGTGGGATATTACTAGATATGTGCTTAGATAAACAAACAATACACCAATCACTGAATACTTACTTGCACAGGACAGTTTTATGAAGTTTCTCAATCTCACCTCTTATGTACGCAATATCCATACATGAGATGAGATTGAAATCTAAAAGCATTGAAATAAATAGTTCTTATTGTCTCTAAAACTCCCAAATACGTCAATGCTTAAAGACAGGAAAGGCTTGGGGAGTAGAACGTTTAAAAAAAAAATTCTTACTAAGATACCAATGACATGACAGCATTCGCTTATCGCGGACACGCGCATGCGTATTCTCGTTGCCATGGCAACGTCACGGTGATAGTATAATTAGGTATTATAACTCAATGGTTCAACTGTTGAATGAATTTTGTAATAGGTTTGATGAATGTTCTTTTAGTATTGGCAACGAATAGTGAAGTAGGTAGGTATGTATCTACAATAAAATATTAGGCGCTTTTAATTTATTTATTACTTACATTTTATATGTACTTACCTACTTTTTTGAGGAGACAGAACGAAGTAGGCACACACAGACTAGGTTGCACAGGTACGTTCTCCTTTTAGCTAATTCTAACATAATACCTACTGATGGACGTTGGAGCATCGCAGCGCAGTTTCCCCTGGAGCATCGAAGAGCACGCTGGAAGATACGTGTCTGTTCTTCGTCCGCGAAGATATTAACACTCGGGCTAAGAACTCGCTGAACGATTTTCATCCGCGGCCAGCTAGTTTATTTGTAAACTCACGAGACCGGTTGTTTGTGCGGTTACGCAGCCGCCGCGGTTGCGATCATCGCGCGCAAACTTGGCGTGCGACACACTGGTGTTTATCTACAATTCAATTTGATCTCAGTGGCCGTAGCGGCCAGTGACCGACCCAGTTGCCCAGTCGTCAGCTGACAATAGGTTCACACCTACTTAATAACAAACTGAAGTACCTACCTAAGTAGGTATACCAACATATTATTATGCGCAGACTACGAGATGATTATTTGTTGTAGTAGCTGTAGGTACCTACTTAGTGGACATTGTACCTACCTACCTAATGTTACATAGTAATAAAAAAAAATTACCATTGTAAAATAAATTCGGGGTGAGAGCCTGGTGATCTGTCACACGCACACCAGGATATCCTAGTATGGACGCCAGGCCCAGTCTCTCACAAAGTAGGTATCATATTTTATGGATTTTAGTAAAAACGTTATAATTCTTGTCTCTACGTTGTATAAAAGTATGTGTGTGTGTGAAGAGAGAAAAATAAAGATTACTATAGGTACCTACTTAATTACTATTGGTAGGTGTTGCATTCACTTAATATTCTTAGTGCGCATGCGTGACACGTTACAGGCTAATTAAGTAGTAGGTAAGTACCTAGTTAATAATAAAAACTGTGTAGTTACAGAAAACAAAATGTAAATACAAAGCACTAAACTGACTTTAAATGCACAAAAACGGTTGTATTTAGAATGAATGAATGAAATGCACATTGAAATATCTATAAAAGCATTGAAATAAATAGGTAGCTAAGTACCTATCTCTGAACCCGAATATGAATAGGCATATGGACATGGCCGTCAATAACGGAAAATTAAAAAAAAAATAATGTTTAACGCGCTTGCGCGGAGTGTGGTAACCATAGAAACATCACGGGGATCGGTGTTGATGTCTAACGCGCTTGCGTGGGGTGGCCAAGTGACCACTCCACGCGATTCTGGTAACCATGGAAACATCACGGTGAACGGTGTTGAGGTCTAACGCGCTTGCGCTGAGTGACCACTCCACGCGATTCTGGTAACCATAGAAACATCACGGTGAGCGGAGTTGATGCCTAACGCGCTTGCGCGAAGTGACCACTCCACGCGATTCTGGTAACCATAGAAACATCACGGTGAGCGGAGTTGATGCCTAACGCGCTTGCGCTGAGTGACCACTCCACGCGATTCTGGTAACCATAGAAACATCACGGTGAGCGGAGTTGATGCCTAACGCGCTTGCGCTGAGTGACCACTCCACGCGATTCTGGTAACCATAGAAACATCACGGTGATCGGTGTGGTGGAATTTAGTAATAATTTGACTCTTGTTAATGGCAACGACTAGTTAAGTAGGTGGTGGGCATTGCATTTTCTTAATATGTACCTACGTAATGCATACGTGATAACGTGACTCGTTACCAATTAAATAAGTAACTAGTAAGTAAGTAAAAAAGAACTTGTTAGTGATTGTATAGCGCGCATGCGTGGCGTGATGTGAGCACGAAGGGGATTTATGTGCCCGCCGTGCCTGGTGGCCAGTGTGCGCGCAGTTGGGTGAGTAATTGTTAGTCGAACTGTTGAATTTGGTCATTTGTAATAGTATGACGATGATTTGATGAATATTCTTTTATTATTGGCTACGACTAGTTAAGCTGGTACCTATCACATTTTCACGTTCTTAGTGCGCACGTATACGTAGGTACGTGACGCGTTACAAGTTAAGTACTTGTGTAGGTAAGTAAAAAAATTACTCAATGTGGTAGGTAATGAGAGTGCTTAGCGTGATCTTATCACTTCACCCAAATTCAAGTGTGCATACCTATAAGTACATAATTATGATTTTTTATTATTGGCAACGCGTACCTACCTAGATAGGTGTACCTAGGTACCTACATATCTACAATGAAATATTAGGTAAGTAAGTAGGTACTTATAATCCGTACGTCTTTTTTTCGTGGGGTTAAAATCTGTTGCCCATCAGCCAGGCTCACTTGACACACTCGGTGTTATATTATATTGAATAGATTTCGGTATATTGAACAACGTCTCACAGTCTTTACTTGACTCAATCTACTATCGCTTCTTCAAAACACATCGCGACACAGGAAATCCTATACTTACAATGTGAGATCAGCTTATAAATACTGGAAATGTGTAGCTTGATCTGTAGCCGTGCGTACCTAGCTAGCTTAAACATGTAGTAGGTACGCACGGCTACAGATCTAGCTATGCTTTCCAGTATAAGTTGATCTTGCATTGTATAGGATTTCCATACAAAGAGAGGTCAGTCTAAACTGGAAATGCCACCAGACCAGTCCGAAAGGGCGAGGGTTCGGATCCCACCGCTGTCACCATGTAGTAAATGAAAGACGGGTTGACCAAGACTGACATTTATTACTTACCCACAACCTTACTATTATTACATGACAAGCCACTTATAACCTACCTACATAATATACGACAGGTAGCTTGATGTGTAGCCGTGTGTACTTGGGCGACCGAGCTAAAATAGAGAAAACGAATTTTCCCAGATATGAGACCTAGCTAGATCAATTTTGCGCCGCCGCCGCCGCGCCGTAAACCTCCCGTTGCAACTTTCATGGAAATTGTCACAGCCGTTTTCGAGAACGTGATTGCTCATTTATTATTAAAGGATGTTTTATTTTATTTATTGTTCGTGCGTGACGCGCGCGTCTTGGAAAAAAAAACGAAATTGAGTTATTGACTGAATTTCTGTTTTGCAATTTCATTTAAAAACCCCCTAAATAGTAATGTTTAGACACTTAAATACTAGCTTTAAATAATATAAAATATTATTAAAATCTCGATTATGATTGTAAAAATGTGCTTGGTCCATCCCTAGCATCAGGTGGAATGACACTGACAGCTCACTCCACGCTCACTTCACATAAGTTTTATCGGTGAGATGGTTACAGAATTGCACTGCTGAATTATTTGTTTTACCAAGACGCTGTAATCTTTCATAATTATCTATTAAAACAAATAATCTTATAAACGATTCTTGGTTCAAACTAAATGTGCATTCAAGACATAACGGTCCACCGCTGTCTCACAAATTATCATAAAGCATCTCTTGAAATGGATGCAAGAAATAATTTTCCATGGGAAATACGAGACGTGGAGCCAGAACTGGCTTGTCAACTTGCGAAATACTTTAAAAGTAAGTTTTAGGGTCATATTATAAATTTATCTAATTGATTATTGAGACACGTTAATTATGGTTTTAGCACCCGGGCGACTGAGCTTTGCTCGGGTGAAAATAGAGAAAACGAATTTTCCCAGAAATGAGATCCCTAGCTAGATCGATTTTTCGCCCCGTAAACCCTATATTGCAACATTCATCGAAATCGTTAGAGCCGTTTTCGAGAACGTGATAACAAGCATAATATATAGGTATTTATATAAGGTCCCATTAAAATAGATGGACAAGTGCCACCACTTGTCCATCTATTTTAATGGGACCAATAATAATAATGGGGATGTGAAAGTTGTTCATATTCATGGATAGAACCACGTTCTATCCATGAATATGAACAACTTTCACTATGGGACTAACTCTGAAATCACGAAAAAAAATCTGCTATTTAGTAGGTACATTTATCTACACCAACATCTGCCTAGCCTTTTCCCAACTATGTTGGGGTCGGCTTCCAGTCTAACCGGATGCAGCTGAATACCAGTATTTTACATGGAGCGACTGCCTATCTGACCTCCACAACCCAGTAACTGGGTAATACGATACCCCTTGGTAAGACTGGTTTGTCAGACTTTCGGGCTTCTGACGACCCATAACGACTGTCAAAGATCCACGAATGACAGCCGGGACCAACGGCTTAACGTGCTTTCCGAGGCACGGAGGAGTCTCGGTATGTAAAGATGGTCACCCATCCTCGGACCAACCCCGGCAAGCGTAGCTTAACCTGGTCGATCGACCCATGCGGCTGTTATTACTTAGCCACGAGCTCTTTACGTACATCTACACCAAACTCGTTAAAATGTAGGGCTGGAGCAGCAGATTTTTTTTTCGCCATTTCAGGTTTTTTTTTTTTTTTTTTTTTTTTTTTTTTTTTTTTTTTAAATATGTTTGGACATATCACACAACGCCATCTAGCCCCAAGCTAAGCAACCTAATGCTTGTGTTATGGTAACGAGATGGCTGATAAACTACTTATATACATTTTTTTTTTTTTTTTTGTAAATACATACATATTATAGATAGAAAAACACCCAGAATCGGAACAAATACTTGTAGGTCGTACAAATATTTGTTCCGTGCGGGAATCGAACCCGCGACATGCTGCGCAGCAGTCAATCGCTCAACCACTGCGCCAACCGTGTCGTCGCTCCCATAGTAAAAGTTGTTCATATTCATGGGTAGCAACACCCTGTGAAAATTTGTCCACCTATTTTAATAGGACTTTGTATAAACAAATATTGCCCATTTAATAGTAAGTCTAAGTAGTATATGGAGAAAGGTCGGTTCTTTAAAAGAATGATAATTGTAGATATCATACTATAGGAAAACAGCAGAATTCTTTCGATCTATTTCATCGCGTTAATGTTGTGATTAGAAACTCCGCATCTAAACCTCATTTAACTCAATGGGTTTATTAACATAGACGAAGACAGATGGGCAGACAACATTGGCGACATACCTACTCTAAATGACCATACTTAGTCAAGTGACACTGGCACAAAATCTTAACACGCTTTAAACTTTAGAGAGTGCGTCAAGATCATCTGTGATGAGTTAATGACTGATGATGTAGTCAATTCATCATCGCTGATGATCTTGACGCACTCTCTTGCAAAAAAAGAACCTTCTGTTTAGTATTATGTTCCTAGATTCCTACCAACACGATCAAGAATCCCATACTCCTGGCAGTTCCAACAAACGGGCTCAGGGAATGTTGCTTCTAATAATTATACGAAAGAGCAGAAACAGTTGTAACATGTTGTCTTTATTTGTATTTTAGTAGATAAGTAGTACAAGTTTATAACAAAAAAAACAGTAGTTTAGCCTAAATACATAATTTATGTTTCAAAACCTATATGCATACGATTATCTAAAATACAACAGTTTTTTATTATAAACTACTTAGCTAATTCGTGGCTAAGTAATAACAGCCGCACGGGTCGATCTATCAGGTTAAGCTACGCTAGCCGGGGTTGGTCCGTGGATGGGTGACCATCTTTACATACCAACACTCCTCCGTGCCTCGGAAAGCACGTTAAGCCGTTGGTCCCGGCTGTCATTCGTGGATCTTTGACAGTCGTTACGGGTCGTCAGAAGCCCGAAAGTCTGACAACCAGTCTTACCAAGGAGTATCGTATCCCAGGTCAGATAGGCAGTCGCTCTATGTAAAATACTGGTATTCAGCTGCATCCGGTTATACTGGAAGCCAACCCCAACATAGTTGGGAAAATGCTAGGCAGATTGATTGATCGTGCGTACAATACCCATTTATAATCGGGTGATAGTGGCCTCTTACTCACTCAATCCAAAAGTTCAGGATTGTTTTTTTTTTATCATTTCTCATTCCAAATTATACTAAACATAATAATTTGTATGTTTTTGTAATCACCTTTTAAAACCCTTCATTATGATACCTACGCACTTGATAAGTTTGGGAGATTTTTTTTTACATTTTGGCGCCAAAAATCCGCCATTTTGATTTTTTATCATTTGAGTATACCTACCCATTGGTACTCGCGCAATAAAGACGAATCTAACGACATATATCATTCATCAATATCGTCATCCAGGCATCGGATGGGTATATCTAGTTTGTAACAATGACTTCCGTGTAATGAATATACTAAGTATGTTTTAGTACGTACTGTTCTCAAGCAAGTGACATATTATGTCTTTATTGAAAACTAGCTTCTGCCCGCGACTTCGTTCGCGTTAAATTTCTTGTCTCCCCCCGGCCCACCTCGTCGCATCGCATCGCATCGCCTGCCCACGCATTGTTTGCGCTAAGCATCCTTTCTGACTTTTTTTCTTTTTGCTCGGCTCCTAAGGGCCCTAGCGTGATGTTAAATAGCCTATATCCTTCCGCATCGCCTGCCCGCGGTAATACTCTTTTTTCGCTTAGCGTCCTTTCTGACTTTTTTTTTCTTTTTTCTCGGCTCTTAAGGAGCTTAGCGTGACGTTAAATAGCCTAAAGCCTTCCTCAAGAATTGGGCTATCAAATGCAAAAATATATTTTCAAATCCAACTGGTAGTTCCAGAGATTAGCGCGTTCAAACAAACAGAAAAAACAAACTCTTCAGCTATAGTATTAGTATAGTCAGTATAGATATAGATATATATGTAGATAGATCAGACTCAGAGCCATCTAGTATAAGTTTTTAGAAACTATAAATTTAGGTACTTACACTAGATGGCTCTGAACAAAAATAAAAACTTTTGACACTTGAAACTTGAGACCTTGAAACTGAGTTTTTCGGGCAAAACGGACGGTTTCTACCAGTTTGCTGCTACCGCAAGCCACATTTTAAAGAACTTCGCTCCAATAGGTTTGGTTTCTCTTCTCTAATTGCTGTTACGAGAGAAATTGTTTAGAAGCGAAGGTTATTTCTGTTATAGGCAAATAACAACATTTTATTGTAACATCCCACTTAACTTAGTAGGTGAATGAACGAACAAACCTTTTTAATTTGGATTTTTTGTGGTATAAACTGCAAAACCCCGTCGTGAGTAATCTGCTTTGAGCTCGGCTTTAATACATACACTTTTTGTAATGTCTTTTCCTGTGAAATTCTTCTTTCTACCATGTCATTTACAAGTCATCTTTAAATGTATAATTAACCTTAATCCTGATTAAACTCGTTTCCCTTCAAATCGAGAGGTTTCTTAGAAAACCGGACATCGTTTATCTTATTAGTAGGTACTCGTATCCGGTGATTTGATTAAATTGCTATCTCATTGCTAATTACTATGGTCAATAATGTTAATCCTTGCCTAATAATCTTACGCTGAACCTTCGTAAGTCCGTATTAGAACCTTGACAGCCACTCGTAGAATAATCGGCTTACCTAGTACTATCCTACATACCATTAAGTTCCCTTCAAAATGGTTGAGCTAAATGGTGCTGATCCATGCGTCATGTTCGTGAACGGGCGCCGTCAGTTGGGACTGGTCGTCTCTTAGCTGCCATGGCTTATTTGTAATATTTTAATATTTAATTTAGTTGTTTTAGTTATTAGCTTTTTATTACGGACGCTTTTTAACGTGCACGTCTTTCTACATTGTTCTCACATGTATATTTTCAACTTGAACGATGTAACCAATATTTTGTAAAAATATTATGATTTAAAAGAGTGTCCGTGGAGTTTCTTGCCCGTTCTTCTCCATAGGGATCTACTACGCTTTGGAATGGGCAACTAGCTTCATCTTTCTGACTGACCAACCCATTGACAATTCAAAAGTGCCTGTAATTGGTTTATTTGAAATAAATGCTTTGAGTTTGAGTTTGAGTTTACCTCAATGACACTTTACTGCACTCGAGAATCAAAACCATGGGTCTCGCTCTAATGATTGTATACAAGGTGTAACGTAAATAACGCACAACCTCTTAAGGTGTCATTGTATTCATCATTATGAACAACTTGTACTAAGGCAACAAACCTGAAACCGCGAAAAAAAAATCAGCTGTTCCCTACATTTATGTTCGCATAACTCGTCAAAATGTATGAAACAGTAGATTTTGTTTTAGCGATTTCAGGTTTGGTCCCATTGTAAAAGTTGTTCATAATGATGAATACAATGATGTGCGTTACGCACCCCATGTGTGCGTCTGACATATTTTTTGGGGTTTTAAAGTCTTGTCACAGCGTAATTGGAAAAATCCATCCAACTGAGCGAATCCTTGACTATTCAAAAGTGCCTGTAAATTGTTTAATTGAATTATTTATATCAATTAAACCATTTAGGTACAGGCAGGCTTTGAGTTTTGAGTTTGAGTTAGTTAGTTAGTTTTTGTTTTAATCAGTCAGGAATCGCTCAGTCAGAAACATGAAGCTATTTGCCCATTCCAAAGCGTAGTAGGTTTCTGTAGGTAGGTTAGGAAACTCCATGGATACCTACTCTTTGATGATCGTGAAAAAAGCTAGATGAAGATTTCGAAAATCTTTCATATTTTCCAATACCTAAACCTAGGATTTTCGCAAAGATTCGAATTTTCAATTATCCTGCGAAATAATTGTATATAGGACGACATTCAAATGTTTCATTTACTTGTTTGCAACAGACGAACACACAAATTACATTCGCGTGGGACCGAAGGGCTACTTCTTCCCGAAAACGTTCACCACTGAAGCTGCCAACATCTACAACATGGAAGTAAGGTCTAGTGACGTTTTCGTCGCCAGCTACCCCAGATCAGGTCAGTCTTTCACCATACTTAGGTGCTAGGTACTTAAACTCCTATATGCTTTAGACTTTAGAGTATGATCCACTGATTTGTACAGAAAATTTCTGTAACACGTCTAATTACCATATCACTTTTATTTTTTTATTGTATTATCTACAGAAAACAGTGCAACTATAACAAAGCACAACTCAAATACTCGTACACCTTATATTGCGAAACTTATTATCTATCACAATCTGATTGATTGTGTGTAATGTTTGGTAATCCAGTGCTTCATAATATGTTCGAATTTGTCTGTGATTTGAGTAAACTCGAGTACCTACGGGCTCGGGTGGTGGTGTTGGGATCCATTTTAATTATTTATTTGTGCTGAATATTGTGCATAACTTTGAACTATAAAGCTAGAATATCTGCAATCGCACCAACCTGAGGTGAACAGCGGCGAGCTACAGATTGATAAAAACAAACATTACATTATATGAAGTCGGAGCTGGAAACAAACAACAAGGAGCGCGCCGACCGCTTCCTGGATAATTCTGCTGCTGACAACTCATCAGAACGAAGAAGAAAAGAGTCGAGACAGCAGTTTAACCCCGCCAAAAGATTCCTCCAACCTGGCAGCGACGTCTTTAAAAGATGCCCATCCATTGATGTCACCCGTCTCTCCACATTTTCATTGCTTACTATACGGTGCATACTGGGTAGGCTCTAATCCTTTTCCATATCCTAAGGGCACGTCTTCCCTACCATTATCGTGCCCCCCGGTCTACTCCTTGATATGCAATGGTCTCTGTTGCACAAACATGAGGCAACAGGGGCTAGTGTGAATCTTTGGGGTCATTCGAAAGATCGAGTCTAGAAACCACGCTGGGGTCGGTGCATTTCATGCATTTATTCATTCATTCAAGAAGGTAAATAACGCAAATAACGCAATGAATGTTGTTGAACTGTCAAAATTAAAGTCATTGCTACTGGTAGTGTGTTACGCAATTGGCCCGCTGATTTACACGGGGTAATTTAATTACCTGTGGCATGCCATAAGTTGAAGCAACAATAAAAGTTGCACCGACTAAACAGTGCTTAGAAGATGCAAGTAATTTGTTGCTACAATTGTACCTGTTGTTTGCCAAGGGCAAGAAGCTTGCATCATGTAAATGAACTGTATAAACATAAACTTTTTACTTACAATTGAAGTAAAACCATTCAGCTGATTCAGCATTGTCTACACTCGCGGACCACCGTTATAAAACAACGATGATAATAAAATTAGCTCTAGTGTACCTACTGCTTATAAGAAAACGTAATTAGCCATTGTTGCTGCAGCACAATCAGATAACGTAACAAAAACTTTGCGGTTCGATGTGCTATCGTGTCCAGAATTTTCCCATTTGCATATACTTTGTTGAGAACGAAAATAAACGGTAGCATAAAGTCTTCCTTCCACTGTTCAACATTATGGAAAAAGGAAAATTTAAGTCAAAGTATTGACTGCAGATCCTGTAAACTTTACCTTAGAACTAAGCATTCATAAACTTAAAATAATATTCCTCCCCTCTTTGCCTATACCTATCCTCAAAACTTGGCAGATCTGAAAAGCTTCTATTTATATTATGTGTACCTCTGCAGGGTCGACGTGGACTCGCGAACTAGTTTGGATCGTGGCCAACGATTGGAACTTCGCCAAATCAGAGACCGTCCCCTTGTTTGGAAGGTTCATGTTTCTGGAGTAAGTACATATTTTTGGTTCAAGTCTAGCGCTCTCATTTTCTATACATTTTTGGCGCCTGAACTTGTGCAAGCAAAGTGAAACTACATGGCTGTCAGGACAGCCGAGTAGTGTAAAATTGATTATACAGGGTGTTTGGTGCATCTTTTGCCAAATGACAATGTCAGATAAGAGGAGTCACGTGCGGATTTTTTATCTCAATTTTTTATTGAAAAATCTAAAAATTCAGCCTTGAAACTTGAATAAAAAAAAAGTAATTGGTGTAGTCTCCTAATTTTTTTTTAAATTATAGAATATAATAGAATAGAAAAGAGATAGGGTATAATGTGTACCTAATGTTGTACGGTTCTATCAAAACGAAAATTACTTACAAGTAACATCAATTTTTTTTTTTATTGACTCACAAAGGTTTTTTCAAGAACTAAAAATGAAGTTAAGGTCAACTTTGAATTGTAATTAAAAAAAAACTAAAAGAGATCATGTTCTACGAACTGCTTAAAAAAATCTCTAGTCTGTCTTCTCTGTAATGATATAATAATTATGTAGTAATGACATAAAAACCTTTTATTAACTTCACTAATATGCTAATTTGTGTAACGGATTAGGCTGATATTCGAAATGCAGGATAAAAACTTGATTTTTTGTAAATAACACATGCAAAGCAGGTCGAACAGCGCCAAAATCTGCTCATCGACTTCAACATTGTGTCGCATCACAATCCCTTCTTGATTCATATAAAACAAATAACAGTATCTGAATTAAAAGATTCGCGGCGCTGCGCTGTGATGGAGTAACAAATGCGTCAATCTCAACTAAAAAACGGAACCCACGGGGCACATTTGTTGAGCCAATTTGCCGTTTACCTGATGAAAGTGAGAGACAGATGATGCATTTCTACTGTGTAAGAGAGAGATAACAGTTTTATCTGCTTTGCATGTTTCTTTATTTATTTCTAAGGTTTCCCACGCTCGTACATCCATTGATGAGGGCCAAAGTCTTGAGTGAGACTGCGGATGCAACGAAGATCAAACATCTTGAGACAATAACTCTTCCGGGAACCCAAAGGTTGTCTCAAGCGGAGTCTCCACGCTTCGTATACACCCACCTGCCAATATCCTTGCTGCCACCATCCTTGCTGGATAATGCCAAAGTGGTGTACGTGGCGCGGGATCCCAGGGATGTGGTGGTATCCTTCTTCTACATGAACAGGTTGCACAGGTTGCTCGGGTACCACGGAGACTTTAAAACTTTCTGGAATTTCTTCGTCAGCAGCTCAAGTAAGTTTAATTTCAAATTAATTGAATTATAAGTAAGTAGAACGTAATAGCAATGTTGCTGATTTACGAATTGTTTTCTCAATAAATGTAGGTGTTTATTCTGATTTCAATACTAAACATTCTATAGCTGGATAAACACGATGAGTACTTATCCAATATTTGCGTAGGTTATTCGTATATTATACCACTTACCTACGAGGAAACCGAGGCACTGCTGGAACACGGTTAGTAGCCGAAACTCATCACATATAATATACCATAATCTAATACACCACACACGCACACCACACCGCACCACACTACACTACACTACACTACACTACACTACACTACACTACACTACACTACACTACACCACACACACCACACCACTACACTACCCCACACACCACACTACACTAAACCACACACACCACACTACACTACCCCACACACACCACACTACACTACACTACACCACACACACCACACTAAACTACCCCACACACACCACACTACGCTACACCACACATTACTCCACATACAACAACAATAAATTGTGTTATTTATTGTTAGTAATAATTAATTTAATTTATCAATTTAATTAATTTTTTTATATTTTTCACCAATTAGTTTATTACTAGCACACAGTTAGTATAATGTATAATACTGCAATGTTATGGAAGAGCGGAGTCTCCTAATACAGGCATTTTTTGCTTAAAGGGAGGCTCCAAACACGTCTTAGTTTATAGTAGGTATGTTAATTGTGCCAATAAACAATTTGAATTTGAAAAAAAAAAATCGACTATTTTATATTACGCTTAAAAAATATAATGTTGAAACATAGCTTTATGTATAATTGCAGTTTACTGGACGCCTTTCTTCGACAGTATTAAAGAAGCTTGGGAGAAGAGACACCATCCAAACATGTTATTCCTTTTCTATGAAGACATGTCTAAGGTACCGCTATTTTTGCATAAAACCTGAATACTAAGGCCCGGTACACATTAGGTGGGACCGACAGTTTTACCGTTGGCCGACTGTCGGGTCTTGCTGTTCACACTATATGCTGCTGGCCCGGCGCAATACAAAGAAGTAGGTATGCCAATGTTATGTCCGACCCGACCAAAATCATGGCTGAACGTCCTGTAAATGTGTCGTCGCCGACAGTATTATCGGGTCGCCCTAATGTGAACAATTGAAATACATATCGATGGTTAAAAGGTATTAAGGCATAAGCGACATTTTGGTCGAAAATGAGTTATGGATGACGTGCTACTTAACATTTCCCGGTTTTTCGAACGCGCTTACTCCCATTCCCATGGCTCTACAATGACTTTTTTGTCACTTATGCCCAAGCAAAAACTGCGTTTTCAAAGTGTTATTTCGGTGTAACCGACCGAGTTTTGGGCCTTTTTAGGGTTCCGTACCTCAAAAAGAAAAAACGGAGCCCTTATAGGATCACTCGTGTGTCTGTCTGTCTTGTCTGCCGTCTGTCACAGCCAATTTGCTCCGAATCTAATGGACCGGTTATGTAGAAATTACTATTAATTAAGGTACACGTATGAATTTCTGTAACCCAAACATGGACGTGTAACGTAAATAAATTAATTTTGAATATGGGGGTCATTTTTGGGGGCAAAGAAGAAAATTAAAAAAAAATGTTTTGAAAACTGTACCGTGTGACAATCAAATGAAAGGGCTTACTGTTGTAACGGTCTCAAATATTTTTTTACAATTTTAAATTTTTTTTTTAAAGTTATTTAAGAAAATAGACGAAACTTGACCATTCTCCCCCTTGTCTCCGAAACTACCAAGCCTAAAAATTTTAAATAAATATAGAAAATAGTTTTATATCTAAAGATTACAGGAAAAACTATAAAAAATCTATGGTCTTAAAATAACATGGTAAATCTTTCATTAGTTCGTCCCAACTATGGAACCCTTCATTGTGCGTGGTCCGACACGCACTTGGTCGGTTTTTTACCATAAAGGCGCTTGTACCCCTGTACAAGCGCCTTTATGGTATAGTGATACCAATGTATCACTTTTGGTTTGTAGTCGGTAATGTATTTTTACTTCTTACTGGCGTAGGGATTCCGGGCGCTTATGGCTCTTTACATGCACCTGTATTAAAAGCTGGAACTAATGCCTCTTTACCTTTGTCGTCAAAAACATTAAGTGTCGGTTATAGCTTACTACTATTTACTAATTTACAATACTGTTGTCGCTTCTACACAATTACTAAAATATAATTTGATATTGAACTGTCGGTTATACCTTATTACCATTTACAAGCCTTGTTGGTTGTGATTCTATTATTTTAAGACGTGACGTTTAATCCACGTTACCATTTGCCTAGATAATGCCCTATGCTGGATGTTCTCATTTTCCACTAAATCTTGATGTGTGGAAGTGCCACGTTACCTTTTTTCAACCCACTTACAGTGTCACGATGTTTTTGCTAAGCACTGTATCTTATGCTCCATTACCTTTTGGCATATAATGTGAATCGTCCCATATCCTTCTTTACCCATTGTAAGTTATTCTACAGTAATGTGACTTATTATTACCTCTTGGTATGAGGATATCAAACGTAGCTAAGTCTTCTATAACTCTTTGTTTTTTTCTGTGTAGATGTAACTTACGCCGAATTAATAAATAAATTAATAATAAAATTAATATATAAATTAATTAAGGAAAATAAGATCAAATCTAAGAGGCATAAAACCACATAAAACAACGTCGAATCAAATAAGCAAAGGTGCCAATTAACGTTTGATTTTAAAGCTGTTTTCATTTTCACGATATGACAATTAATAAAAAAGTTATGGCCATTTTCCTGCAATTTCAAACTTTAAACTGCTCTCCTGAACAATTTGGTTTTTACCGCTTATCAACCGTCGATATGCCAATATGCATCCGACACTTTTGTCGTTCCTGTAAAACTGTCTTGTCAAAAATGTGTACCGGGCCTTACACGAGATAAACTTAGAGCCGGTCCATTCAACCGAATGCATCGGTCGTTCTAATATTAGAATAAGTACTTATTTAACTATTGGATGTCTGGTAAAGTCGATAAACTTCGTATAATAATAATAATACCAGCCTATTATTGTCCCACTGCTGGGCAAAGGCCTCTTCTCATACTGAGAAGGCACGAGCATTGATCACCACGCTTGCTCAAGACGGGTTGGCGATATCAGACTTTTAACACACTAATAATCACATTAATATTATTAAAGGCGAAAGTTTGTGAGTGTGTGTGTATGTTTTGTTACTTCTTCACGCTCAAACGGCTGGACCGATTTGGATGAAATTCGGTATGTAGATAGCTTGCACCCTGGATTAACACATAGGCTACTTTATCTCGGACTACGCGGGTGAAATCGCGGAGCGCAGCTAGTTTACTATAAGTCAAGGATTCCTCACGATGTTTTCCTTCACCGATGTCAGTAATGTCCAAGATAAACTCAGAAAGTACAAATGAATTGAAAAGTCACATTGGTACTTGCTCGGATTTGAACCTATAACCTCGTGCATTAGAGGCAAGGCCTTAACTACTGGGCCATCGCGACGAAGACCAAACTTCGTATGTTCTTCCTAAAATGCCTTATAGCTACAAAGATCATGAAATGGCGATTCTGTGAGAATCTACTTGCATAAAAAATGTATGGAATAGATTCAGAATCAGCCTGTATATAAAAAATCTTTCTTTTGTTTAGAACCTAATCGAAGAACATAATCGAAAAAGTTAAGTAACGGAAAAATAATAATGGTCTCAGAATTCAACCTTAAGGCATTCCATAGTTTTATTTTATTATTATTTGTTTGATAACAAAATCAAGCCAAAACATGTAGTTATATACTAATGCTAATAATCTATACTAATAAAGAGGAAAGATTTTTTTTGTTTGTACCAAATTATCTTCGAAACTATAGGACCGATTTAGACCGAGGAGAGGAAGGGATGTTGAGGGGTGAGGGGGAGGGGAGGGGTTGGTGAGGGGAGGTGGAAATGAGGGGGAGACGGAGGGGACGGGGTGGTGAGGGAGAGATGGGGAAGAGGAAGTGATGAAGTCGGTGTTAGAGTGGGTGAGAGGGGCAGGGAGAGTTTAGCGGGAAGGGGATACGGTGAACGAACGTGCTAATCTCTGGAACTAACAGTCGGACTTTAAAAATTCTTTTTTCATTTTATAGCCCAAATCTTAAGGAAGGCTATAGGCATATTTAACATCACTTTAAGACCTTTACGTGCCGAGTTAAAAGAAAAAAAGGCAGAAGTAACCCCTAAGCGAAAACAAAGTAATAGCGCGGACAGGCAATGCGATGCGACGAGGTGGGTCAGGGGAACAAGAAATTTCACGCGGACGAAGTCGCGGGCTGCACCTATTAATATGATATATAATCACACTAATATTATAAAGGCGAAAGTTTGTGTGTGTGTGTGCGCGTGTGTTTGTATGTTTGTTACTTCTTCACGCTCAAACGGCTGGACTGATTTTGATGTTATTTGGTATGTAGGTAGCATAACCTATTCAATGTGACAGCCATTTTGTTTTTTTAAGTTTTTGTATGAGAGTATTTCTGGGTGGTCTCGCGTGGTAGACGATATCTCTAAAGTTTTGTATGACAGCTGTATATTAAACTGTTGTTGGAATCGTTATGAAATAAGCTACCACATCTTGCAGTTAGAGGTTATACCCTGGAGTTATCCAGGGTATAACCTCTAACTGCAAGATGACCGGGATAAAAAGCAGCCTATGTGTCAACATAGGCTGCTTTTTATCCCGGTCTACGCAGGTGAAACCGCGTGGCACAGCTAGTCCTTAATAATTTTGTCATCCAGGACCTACCTTCAGTCATCCGTCGCGTGGCCTCCTTTCTTAACAAACCTTACACTGAGGAGCAGGTGACCCGCCTCAGCCAGCACCTCAGCATTGACAGCTTCAGGGCCAACAAGTCTGTCAACTACGACATCATGGATGAACTCGGTCTCCTGAACCACGGAGAAGAGCCATATATTAGGAAAGGTTGTATGGTCATTTTTTTACACCGATTCCCATTGTAGTTAAATGAACCTTCACAAAGGTTGATACTAACTGTCACGTAGACCTTGGTGTTTAAATGAAGTGCAAGCGACTTTCAACGTTATGTTAGAGCAATTACGACGTCGATTAGGTACCTTACCTTTAATTATTTTGTACCTAACTTTTAATTATTAAATAGTCGTGGTCATTACTGACATCGGAGGAGCTCGTGGCTAAGTAATAACAGCCGCACGGGTCGATCCATCAGGTTAAGCTACGCTTGCCGGGGTTGGTCCGTGGATGGGTGACCATCTTTACATACCGAGACTCCTCCGTGCCTCGGAAAGCACGTTAAGCCGTTGGTCCTGGCTGTCATTCGTGGATCTTTGACAGTCGTTACGGGTCGTCAGAAGCCCCAAAGTCTGACAATCAGTCTTACCAAGGGATATCGTATTACCCAGTTAATGGGTTGTGGAGGTCATATAGGCAGTCGCTCCATGTAAAATAATGGTATTCAGCTGCATCCGGTTAGACTGGAAGCCGACCCCAACATAGTTGGGAAAAGGCTAAGCAGATTGATTGGTCATTACTGACATCGGTGAAAGAAAACATCGTGAGGAAACAGGACTTATAGTAATATAAGTCTGAAATCGCCAACGTTTCTTGAGCAAGCGGGGTGATCAATGCTCGTGCCTTCTCTGCATGAGAAAAGGTCTTTGCCCTGCAGTGGGACAATAATAGGCGGGTATTATGTACCTTCTAATTGGTTTAATTAGTCAAATGTGGGCTATTTGCAAGTCTTTAATTAAATGGCCGACTATAAGCATAGTTCTTTGGCTCGTAGGGGTAGTTGGAAAAGCCATTGTTCAAACTCAGTTCGCTTTCCTTCATGAGAAGATTCTTGCCTTGAGGAGACAATTACAGTTTCAATCTTTATGAATCTACCAGCTCATAATGTTTTCTGTTTTTAGGTAAGACAGGCGGTTGGCGCGATCACTTCGATGAGGAGATGACACAACAAGCTGAGCGATGGTTCGAGGACAACCTGCGAGATACTGACCTGCGCTTCCCACCCATGAAACTTTAGATGCAGCAACAAATGTATTGATGTTTACTCATAAATAAAATAAAAAATCATTTCAAACCAATGTTTAGATTGACACTGCGTCAGTGATGGAAAGACGAGATATGGTTACAGCCAAATATATAAATATGATTAAAAGTCGCAGGCCACAGCTTCATGGCTCATGGTGACTAGTCAAAATAATAATCAAATCCGTACCTAACGAGAAGTGAGCATAATGATAGGAAATGCAAACAAAAGAACTTCTCTTTTGTTGTTGTTTTTTGTGTGTACATTTGTTTTGTACTTACCAATTTACTATGGAACTTACAAAACTCCAATAGGTGCTGCACTAATAAAGTGCTCCGTGGGCTGCACTGTCGGCAGCCTTTCGTACATATAGGTGTTTGGCATGAGAAGTTATTAGTGAGACAAGTTAGAGTTGTTTCACATGTCCTATTCACTTCAGTCGGAAGAACGGAAATCTTTTTTATTAAAGAATGTCCCACTAAAAATATATTTTTAGCGGGATATATCCAAGAGATGTTTTTGAGGTTGGTTGCCATAGTCATATTAGTCATCTACTTACTACAATCGTCCATAATTATTTATTGTTTATCTTCATGTATCTAGACGTTATCTCTCCAAAACTGTTCACCGCTGCACTGGAGGATGTCTTCAAAGTTCTGGACTGGAAAGGGCATCAACATCAATGACGAGTAGGTACATCACTCATCTTCGGTTTGCCGACGATATAGTAGTCATGGCTGAGACTATGGAGGAGCTCAGTACAATGCTCGATGACCTCATTAGACAGAGTGACAGACAGCTGCAAGCTGTGCAGCAGCTGTGGTGTTAAAATTAATATTGATAAGACAAAAGTCATGTCAAATGCCCATGTAGCACCCCCTCATGAAGATCGGAGACACGACACTCGAAGTTGTGGACGAGTATGTTTACCTTGGACAAACTGTCCAGTTAGGTAGGCCCAACTTCGAGAAAGAGGTCAATCGTCAAATCCGACTCGGCTTGGCAGCGTTCGGGAAGCTTTCCAATATCTTCTCATCTCACATACCGCAGTGTCTGAAGACGAAAGTCTTTGACCAGTGCGTGGTGCCAGTGATGACCTACGGCACTGAAACATGGTCGCTCACAATGGGCCTTATTAGAAGTGTAAAAGTCACCCAAAGGGCAATGGAAAGGGGTATGGTTGGAGTTTCCCTACGTGATTGAATTAGAAATGAAGAAATCCAAAGGAGAACCAAGGTAACTGACATATCCCGAAGAATTGCCAAACATAAGTGGCAGTGGGCAGGGCACATTGCTCGCAGAACAGATGGCCGATGGGGCCGAAAGATTCTGGAGTGGCGGCCGAGTACCGGAAGACGTAACGTTGGAAGGCTTCCCACAGGGTGGTCCGATCTTGTGAAGGCCGCAGGAATCCGCTGGATGCTGGAAGCACAAAAACGGTTGAAGTGGCGGTGCTTGGGGGAGGCCTATGTCCAGCAGTGGACGTCTTTCGATTGCAATGATAAAGGATGATAGATGCCATGATGGCTTGCCTTTGTAAACGTATGTACTCGTAATGTACCTAACTGATGTTATGGCAAATATCTATATCTATCTTATCTTGTTATGCCACTGTTGCACCGCTTAGATACCATCAAGGTTGCAGTGCAACAGCATTTCTGACTTTTGAGATAAGAGTTTTATCTAATTTTACGGCACTAAAATGTGGAACTGTAATGACGCTTGACGACAAAATGGTGCTACTTCCCGGAAAACTTTTACAAGGACTTTTTTATATAGGTGACCAACTACGTAAGTGGAATAGTTACTTGTCTACACAGGGTCAAATAAATTAGCTAACGAAACGAAATTCAAAAATGGAACAGAATTTGTATGAAAGTATCTGCCAAGTACGTTAATAGGAACTTAATCGTAGGTGGTGAAACAGGCCCTTAGGGCCTATTTCACGATGTCCGAATAGCCACTACTTACCGAATACATTAAAAAATGTAACAGAATTTGTATGAAAGTATCTGCCAAGTACGTTAATAGGAACTTAATCGTAGGTGGTGAAACAGGCCCTTAGGGCCTATTTCACGATGTCCGATTAGCCACTACTTACCGAATACATTAAAAAATGTAACAGAATTTGTATGAAAGTATCTGCCAAGTACGTTAATAGGAACTTAATCGTAGGTGGTGAAACAGGCCCTTAGGGCCTATTTCACGATGTCCGAATAGCCACTACTTACCGAATACATTAAAAAATGTAACAGAATTTGTATGAAAGTATCTGCCAAGTACGTTAATAGGAACTTAATCGTAGGTGGTGAAACAGGCCCTTAGGGCCTATTTCACGATGTCCGATTAGCCACTACTTACCGAATACATTAAAAAATGTAACAGAATTTGTATGAAAGTATCTGCCAAGTACGTTAATAGGAACTTAATCGTAGGTGGTGAAACAGGCCCTTAGGGCCTATTTCACGATGTCCGAATAGCCACTACTTACCGAATACATTAAAAAATGTAACAGAATTTGTATGAAAGTATCTGCCAAGTACGTTAATAGGAACTTAATCGTAGGTGGTGAAACAGGCCCTTAGGGCCTATTTCACGATGTCCGAATAGCCACTACTTACCGAATACATTAAAAAATGTAACAGAATTTGTATGAAAGTATCTGCCAAGTACGTTAATAGGAACTTAATCGTAGGTGGTGAAACAGGCTCTCAGGGCCTATTTCACGATGTCCGAATAGCCACTACTTACCGAATACATTAAAAAATGTAACAGAATTTGTATGAAAGTATCTGCCAAGTACGTTAATAGGAACTTAATCGTAGGTGGTGAAACAGGGCCTTAGGGCCTATTTCACGATGTCCGAATAGCCACTAATTACCGAATAAATTCAAAAAAGGAACAGAATTTGTATGAAAGTATCTGCCAAGTACGTTAATAGGAACTTAATCGTAGGTGGTGAAACAGGCCCTCAGGGCCTATTTCACGATGTCCGAATAGCCACTACTTACCGAATACATTAAAAAATGTAACAGAATTTGCATGAAATTATCTCTTAATCATAGGTGGTGAAACAGGCCTTTGGTATATATTAGGTCTTTACCTATGAAATTGCCGTTCTGCAGTACTGGCCATTTCAAATCAAAATAATTTTTGTTTGGCTAAGAATTCTAATTTCAAATTAATTTTATTTTAAAAACATGGATTTTTTTTCCCAAAAGTAGTCATTTGTTTATTGATTAGTGTTACATTTTCATCGCATTTCAATCTTTTCCGTCATCATGGATACGTTAAAAATTCGAGTAATTATGGAATATGAGTACCGTCGTGGCAGCAACGCGGCACAAGCGGCACGCAACATCAACGACGTTTACGGAGCTAACACTACAAACCAACGCACCACTTGTTATTGGTTTGCTCGCTTCCGTTCTGGAAATTTCGACCTCGAAAAATGAACCTCGCGGTCGTCCGAAGACTTTGGTCGACAATGACGAATTAAAGGCAATTGTGGAAGCTGATGATACACAATCTGCGGCTGAATTAGCAGCAGCTTTCGACGTTAGCGTCAAAACAATATTGGTCCATTTGCGTCAAATTGGCAAGGTAAAAAAGCTTGATAAATGGGTGCCCCACGAACTCAATGATCGCCAGCGCGAAGTACGCGTCGAGACGTGCTTTGCACTGCTCAACAGACACACAAATGAAGGAATTTTGAACCGCATTGTTACCTGCGATGAAAAATGGATTCTGTTTGATAACCGCAAGCGCTCAGCAAGTTGGTTGGATCCTGGTTCAGCACCTAAACAATGCCCTAAACGAAAACTTACCCCTAGAAAAGTGATGGTCACTGTTTGGTGGTCTAGCGCCGGTGTGATTCATCACAGCTTCTTACCAAACGGGGTGAGCATTACTTCAGATGTGTACTGTGAAGAACTGAACACAATGATGGAGAAGCTGGCACATCTCCAACCAGCATTGGTCAACCGCTCGTCTCTGCTGCTCCTGCACGACAACGCGCGACCTCATACTGCACAGCAGACGGTCTCCAAGTTGCAAGAACTGGGGTTGGAAGCTCTCCGTCATCCGCCCTACTCACCAGACCTTGCGCCTACAGACTACTACTTTACTTTTTCCAGAATTTGGATAACTTCTTGGAGGGAAAAAAATTCAATACCCGAGAGGCAGTACAAAATGCCTTTGAAGAATTTGTTGCCTCCCGTCCAGCTGATTTCTATAAGAAGGGCATCAATAAACTGCCACTGCGTTGGCAAAGATGCATTGATTGCATGGGTGATTACTTCGATTAATACAAATAAGAAATGCATGAAAAAAATTCGTTTAAATTTTTCCATACAAAACGGCAATTTCATAGGTAAAGACCTATTAATAATTGTAAGTTTAATTATTTGAATCTTCGTCTCATAACAAAAGACAATGGATATTCGCATGATCAACATTTGAAATCTTAAAATATCATCACATTCAATGTCCTTCACACCGTCACGCGTCATGCCGTCATGCAAAATACGTCAGTTTTGAAGAAATAATGGAACCAAAGAATAATGAGATAATTACACGGGAAAGAAACTAATGATAAATTATGTAATCAAAAGTGTACAAAAAATAATACCTACATGTAGGTACATAGGTACCTACATATAAGGCATGAGAGATATTTTTTATTGTTAGTCCTTCATGTGCATTCTCACCGTCCTGTTCTGCTAGGTTTAATAAAAATAAAAAATAATGGAAGAACGTAATCGTTTAGGTTTCCCGTTTGATTTCAAAGAGATTGAGCCAGAGGAGAAAGCTGAGAACAGGAGGTTGTTCAACTGTAAGTAGACATTTTTTTAAGTCATAAGTTATAATCGACGTTGATCGATGTGCAAGGCCGATGCAAGTGAAAAATATTTAACAAGAAACATAATCATGGCATGAATTTTATTTTTTCGCATAACATCACGCCTCTATCCACACTGTTTTACTTTTAGCGATCCGTACCTCACTCAAAAGGAAAAACCGGAACCCTTAAAGTGTCTAACTGTCAGTCTGTCAAGACCCTTTTTCTCAGAAAGGCATGAAAGTATCAAGTTGTAATTAATATCAAATATGTAGGTCTATTGTCACTTGGAGTTTAAAAAAAAATCAAGCTTCTAAGTCAACGCAATAAAAATACGACATATTTTGATACTCGCAAATAAATCGGGCATATAGGGTACTTCCCGTTGACCTAGAATCATGAAAGGATCAAGAATCAAGGTCTCACAGCGCAAATAACGGAAAAGTCGAAAAATTGTTGTTTTGTACTTTTATCACATATTTCTTTTTGCGCTTATGTTTTGCAACTACAATGTTAAGTTTGTTTTTGGATAAACTGTAGGTGCTTCTGTTAGAGGATTGAGGCCGGTGAAATAACTGCAACCGTTTTTGCTGAACAATTGATGTAATGGTAAAAATTACAGTTTTCGTTTTTACAAAATTAGAACGCGCACGTTCTGTTGCGACAATTTTTATATTCACAGTCTTTTTTCTAAATATACGTTTTTTTACTGTCATGGCGTCCACACACGCACTGCACCAACTCGCCACTTGTTGTCCTCCGATTGGCTGACTAGCCGTCACGTCAACTCAGCCCGGCCAATCGCAGCGGTCGATTAGTGATGTCCCGTTGACACCGTAGTGATGCGAAATTAGTTGCATGATGCGGCAACATGCTCCCGGCTTTGGAAGCGCAAGGTTCCAACGAAGGAGAAACGCCCGGCAGCTACAGCTTGTTTAGTCAATCCGTCAAAGGCAAGGGGCAAATTTTCGAAAACGCCCGTCTAACTATGCCGTCTGCTTTTCTTATATCAGCAACACGTGATACGCCATCCCTTCCAGGGTAAGTTTTCAGAATCCTTCCTAAGCTCCACTTTAATGGTGGCATATTATCGTCTTTGATAAGTACTAGCGTGTTTTCCTTGAGGTCGTCTTTATGCTTACGCCACTTGCTCCTGGTCTGCAGTTCTGACACGTACTCTTTAGCCCAGCGCCTCCAGAAGTGCTGGCGTATTTGCTCAACCCTCTGATATCGCGTAAGTCGGTGCTCAGGAACATCGTGAATATCAGCAGGTACAGGTGCAGTTAGTGGACGACCAACCAAAAAATGAGCCGGAGTAAGGGGAAGTGAAAGTGAAGCACCGTACCGATCTATGTGTGCGTGATTTGACAAAGAGGCCGTCGTGTCACGTAATGGCGGCCGGTCGGCATACTATGGTGTAAATGTGTGCGTGAGGCGTGATTGTACAAACGGTCCCGGCATACTTACTGTGCTTCACTTTCGATATGCGTGGCGCGGAGTCCTTCTTTTTTTTCTAGTCCGTGTGAAAAACAAAAGAAAAACAAAGATGTTGATGTTTTCTTTTAGACCCCAACATTGACTTGATCCGAGCTGGTCCGAAGGGCTTTGTGATGCCTAGAGCATACACAGACCATGCTGAGAACATCTACAACCTACCCATAAGGCCTAGTGATGTGTATGTGGCCAGCTATCAGCGGGCAGGTAAGTTGAATCTTACCTGTCATATACAACGGTTTTAATACTGTAGGTGTAATAGAGTACCTGGGGAACTGGGGAACCCATAAGATTCCTAAGAAGTGGGGTAAACTTTCAAGAATTAATGGTAATCTACGAGATTTATTTATACAGGGTGAAATTGAATTCCTGGGCAATATTTTAAAAGGTCAATGTACTCATCATTATGAACAACTTTTACTATGGGAACAAACCTGAAATCGCGAAAAAAATCAGCTGTTCCATACATTATGCTCGCATAACTCGTCAAAATGTAACGCGGCGTCCTAGGTGGGCGGTTCAAAGCGAACGCGATTATGAAGCGGTGACTCGCGAATTCAATGCGAAGCGGTGCGACGGACGCGGCGGTTTTGTCCTACGAGCGCGCGAACTATCAACGCGCCTAACGCGGCGTCCTGCGTGAGCGATCTAGACGCGAACGCGAAGCGGCGCGGTTCGGCGCGGCGCGGCGCGAAAACAACAAACAGTCGAAACCTATTGAAGTGGCCCACGTGACCAAATGCACGTGGGGTACGGTGCGGAGCGGCGCGAAATGAAGCGAACGCGATCAGTTTGCTTGATATTTTCGCGTGAACTGGATGTGGAGCCGGCGTTTTTGAAGTGAAAACTTATTTAGGCACGTTGATAGTTCGCGCGCTCGTAGGACAAAACCGCCGCGTCGCACCGCATTGTATTGAATTCGCGAGTAACCGCTTCATAATCGCGTTCGCTTTGAACCGCCCACCTAGGACGCCGCGTAAATAAGTTTTCACTTCAAAAACGCCGGCTCCACATCCAGTTCACGCGAAAATATCAAGCAAACTGATCGCGTTCGCTTCATTTCGCGCCGCTCCGCACCGCACCCCATGTGCGTTTGGTCACGTAGGCCACTTCAATAGGTTTTCGACTGTTTATTGTTTTCGCGCCGCGCCGCGCCGCTTCGCGTTCGCGTCTAGATCGCTCACGCAGGACGCCGCGTAAGGAACAGCTGATTTTTTTTTCGCGATTTCAGGTTTGTAGGTCCTATAGTAAAAGTTGTTCATTATGATGAGTACACAGACCCCTTAAAATATTGCCCATGAATTAAATTTCACCCTGTATAAATAAAAAGAGAAGTCCTGATGGGCTGACTAACTGACTGACTTATCAACGCCCAGCCCAAACCCTTGGACCTAGAAAACTGAAGCACAGAATTTCCCTTTATAATATAGACAAGACATAAGGAAGGAATTCTCGGTAGTATGTTCCCGTGGGATATTTTGCGACATTTGCAGCAAAAGCTAGTGTAGGTATAAGAGGTAGATCTGAGAAATGAAGGATAGGTCGTATAAACGATGTTAGGACAAATCCAGAAGTTCTGTAAGCACACCCAATCATTGCAGTTTGTTCTGTGGTGTCGTGTCGTATTGTAAAACCCAAAGTAGACATGACATTCTAAACTGCAACTCATCTGCACCTATACTCCATTTACAATAAGATGAGACGCTTAAACAAACCTTTTTTACAGTCCGTTCAACCGATTTTGAGTTCTGTTCCGTAGGCTTAAGGATGGGATTAAAGGCAAAAAAGTGGTTACAATA
Organism: Cosmia pyralina; assembly: GCA_946251885.1. Classification (NCBI taxonomy): domain Eukaryota; kingdom Metazoa; phylum Arthropoda; class Insecta; order Lepidoptera; family Noctuidae; genus Cosmia; species Cosmia pyralina. The sequence goes on along the minus strand of OX276352.1, from coordinate 21,272,390 downwards.
CCAACTGTTTACTGCAACTGTCATTTGTCATACCACCAACGCAATAGAAGTCAAAATTGGTTGAACGGACTGTAAAAAAGGTTTGGTGAGATATCTAATCTTATTGTAAATGGATTAGTCACCGTGAAAGTCACCTTAATTGACATTGGATTTTTTTGTTGTAGATTGGCTATTTATTGTTACGGAAACTGTGCGTCATTCTATAATTATATAAATTTTTGGCACAAGATATTTTAGTTATTTTAATTTAATTAATTTTATAGCGAAAATACAATAAAGATGACCTTGCTTGGATGAATACCTACACATTTTTTAATACTCTGCTGTGTTCTTCGACAGGTACTACGTGGACTCAGGAGCTAGTATGGCTGCTAGCAAATGATCTCGATTATGAAACGGCATTAGCAGTTCCAATCACTCATAGATATCCCTTCCTCGAGTAAGTACTGCCTTCATGAATCTCTCAAAGTCATGGATTGATTTTCATTTCAATTTACCTACTGCCCATAGAAATTCTGAATACGTGGATTGGTGACATGCGTAAGAGAATTAAACATCAGGCGTTCTTATATCGGCAATGTTATGAACCTAAGGTACAAAATAGACATGTGTAGGTACCTAACGAATACACAAATTAACACGAATAAATAAATAAATAATATAAATAAATAACTGCTGAAACTTAATCAAAATCTCTTACAATATTAACGGTTTCAGAATTTACATGTACTACACCGAATGGAGGAAGAACTGCCTGAAAAACATTGACAAGGTGGAAAGCATAGAGAAAAAAGAAAAACTCTTAAAAATGCTGGAGGTAATGGCACAGCCAGTGACGGAGAAACTGGCGGTGATGCCATCCCCCCGGTTCATCAAGACGCACCTTCCGATGAGCTTCCTCCCACCCACTATGGTGGACACGGCAAAGATGATATACATAGCTAGAGATGCTAGGGACATCGCTGTCTCATCCTACCACCATGCTAAGCTTTTCCGAGTATTAGACTTCGCAGGCGAATTCAAAGATTTCTGGGAGTTATTTATGAAGGATCGTTGTAAGTATGAATTATTTCTTAAATTATATATTCAAATTGTTATGTACAACACAACACAACACAACTAACTATTTACACTAGGTGCGTAAGTGAACTTCGATCACTATTATACGCAGTTAACGCCTCGTCTGAGGCTTACGAATAGTACGTACGTACTTTGGTAAAAAATACCAAATTTTAAAATAAGTAGTTGCCACCCTGCCCGCTATGGCAACACTGGCAGATAAACGACTCTTCATTAAGTTTATAGTATTCACATTACCCGACTACGCAAAAAAGAGGGTTATGGGTTTATGTTTTCATTATTGAGCAGGGTGGGAAATTCTTGAAAGGGATGGGAGCCTCACAAAAGGCGTTAACTGCGTATAAGCCGACGTTCGCACGGACGTAAAAATATCGCGGCGATTTTTTTTTGCGCACTGGATTTTCAACGCTCTGCTTAGCGCCGAGAGTTAAAAATCCAGGTCATTTTATTTATTTAGTGACTAACAATAAGTTAAAAAAACTAATGGGCACTCTCAGGCATCGAAATACGGTATGTAAGTATGAATACAAATGATAATTATGATCTTAGAGCTGTTGTTCGGATGATAAAAATAAAAATGTTTATTTCAATATTACAAAGTGCATTACCTACATTACAATATAAGATTTGGAGATCAACTTTTAAGAAAGAAATTGCTTGTGTTAGGAGACTCCACTCTTCTACTTAGCATTAACCATTAATTTGCAATTGAGTGTAAAAAGACAAAAAATAAAATAAAAATAAGTATGTTACAGTAAAGGCAAAACACAATTGAACTAACTCGGGGAGAAAGGCAATGTACCTATTTATATTCACTATAGGGTACAAGTTTTAGTGTAGTGTAAGTTGGTGTAAGTTAGCCCTACGACAGTGTCTTTGGGTCGGAAGAAGTTATGTACGACTTCTTCCATTAACCATCCACACAGCAATCCGATTACTTTTATGTATGTATTGTAAAATAGGTCAATGGAGCTTAGATACAATAGACTCAACATCGTCGTAGGTAGTTAGGTAGTGGTAGTAGGTTGGGTAGTATTAGTCTTAAGCCATTCAGTTACTACTTTTTTACAGTCTCGGTGCTTCAGAGATGGGCTTCAACGTGTGGTTTTGCATCCTCGTCAAATTTAAGGGTGCGGTATAGTCCATCAAACCGAACAACTTTTTCCATGGCACCAACATCGTAATCGCGAAAAAATAATCAGTCGTCCCACACATTTGCGTCGAGTAGGTTTTCTATGCGGACAGTTGAAAATTTTTTCGCGATTACGATATTGGTCCCATGGAGAAAGTTGTTCGGTTTGATGTTCTGTATCACACCCTGAAATTTGACGAGGATGCAAAACGACACGTTGTAGGTATACGTAGCTTTTTATTTAGCAAGTTGTAGTTGTGTAGTGGGTAGATTGTCTTCCGTTGCGTAGGTACTTAGAGAGATCACACAGGAGAGATGTGTGTTTTCTTAGAATGAGTTGAAGCAAATAAAGTTTTCTTATAGACATAAGGTCAGATAATTGGTAAAGGGTTCGGGTAGGGAATCTATAGGGTTTAAAGAACATGATCTCTGCGCCCTCTCAAGTTCTAAATTTTTTTTTTATTTGTCCCACGACCGTACGACAGTATCGATTGGGCCAATTTTTTTTTTCCAACAGGTAAGAACATTAATTTTTAACTTAAACAATTTTACTCGCCAAACTTTTAAGTTTGATGGCGAGAATTAAGTTTGATGGCGAGAAATGATATGAATACTTCCTTCAGAAGTTTCTTTGAAGCCACATGTAACAGTGTTTTAAAAGTCCATATCATTTTCCTGATTCTTTTCATAATCAGTTCGGCATGCATGTGCCCTGGCGCCGGCCAGACCGAAACACCACCTAGATATTTAGTACGTTGTAGCTTGACAATTTTTACACATGAGCACTCGGGGAGGGGGGTTGGAACACTGTTGTGGATCTTTATCTTGAAATCTAGTGACGGTTGCGAGTTATTATACTTTGTAAAGCAGATGTAGTTGGATTTGGAGGCATTTAGTGTAAGGATATTATGATTTAGCCAAGATGCTATCCTCGCCAGATGACTCTCAGCCGAATTTTTAAGATTAGCCCAAGTCTTAGCAGCAAAGGCAATGGCAGTATCATCAGCGTATGAGAATATGAACCCATCATCTATCTTCGTATTGCTTAAGTTATTAATATAAATAAGGAACAAGGTGGGATCAAAGGTACTGCCCTGACCGACTCCGAAAGTAACAGTTACTTCGGAGCTAGTGTATTTCCCAATTTTAACCCTTTGCTTGCAATTTCTTAGGTAAGATTTAAATAGTTTAATATGAAAAAAGTAAGTTAAGTAAGTTAAGTTCCAGAGGGGGTCCAAGTATGCCGATGCTTTCGATGGGGACTGATACTGTGTGTCAAAGACCTTTTTAAAGTGGACGGGGCAGTTAATCGTTGATTTTGTTTTAGATATACTGACACCATATTTCGAACACGTGAAAGAAGCTTGGGATATGAGACATCATCCGAACATGCTGTTTTTATTTTATGAAGAACTTACAAAGGTATAATTAAAGATGATCCTTGTTATAAACATAAATTCATTTAATAGCACACGTAAATGTATTTTTCTTCTCTCTCTGCCAGGATTTACCAGCAGTCATACGTCGCGTGGCAGACTTTCTAGGCAAAGAGGTGACAGAGGAGCAAATGACACGTCTGTGCGACCACCTCAGCTTTGAGAACTTCAAGAAGAACAAGTCTGTTAACTACGAGGATCTGCGGGAGTTCGGCATCTTCTTGCCCAATGAAACGTTTATTAGAAAAGGTAAAAGTAGATGTCGAAGGACCGATGCAATTCTTTCGAGTTCTTCTTCGCGATATTTAACACTACAGAGCACGGAGACGCCTTCGCAGCTGCCAGTGTGGTGATTCCGCACTCTGTGTGAAACACTTCTTCTAGATACTTCGTTTGATACTATTTCTGAGTTATTCTTCACTTACACTTGAATTAGTTTGTGTTTAAGACCAGTATTTGTTAATGCTTAATAATTATATAATATAGGTCCACCTACTTGTCACGATCGCTGCACAACTTACTGCAGTTGCACACTTATGAGCTGGAAACATAATTATATGTATACAATAGAACCTGTACCTGTCATCTCCAACGCTAATATGTTTTTAGGCAAAGCTAACGGCTGGCGTGACTACTTCGATGAGGAGATGTCACAACAAGCCGAGCGATGGATCGAGGACAACCTGCGAGATACTGACCTGCGTTTCCCAAAATAAGCATGAAGATGATGAAAACTATTAAATAAATGTTTAACGTTAGCATGTTTACTTACTTCAACTGTCGTTTTCCTGGCTAAATTGCCGAGTTTGAAGAACAACTCATATTGTGTCTAACCAGTCACGAAATTAGAACCACACGGTAACTTGTTTTTATTCGATTGGTTAACTGCTGATTGCATATACATGCCTATATGCAAATAGTATCGATTAAGATTCTCTTTATCATGCGAAACGCGATCACATGATCGCAACACTTTCAACGAACACATCAGGATCTTGTAATTCTTGTAAAACACAGGTGATACATATGCAATAAAGAATTGAATTACTTGAATTGAATTGGATGATGGTTGGCACAGTAATTAAAGCAATAACAAGGATGTAGATATTGTCTTCCTGATAACAATTACAGTCAACATACTACCTATGCTACTTAAATACATATTATATAGTGTAGGTACTTATTTGAACTGCAATGAAAAATATTTACAATAGAATAGATTCTTCGCAGTAAATTCAAAGGATCTACAGTAATAATCTTTAATAAATATACATAGGTAAGTAACAAAATTAACGCTACGAGTAGATGCATATTGTCATAGCTGTAAGTTTAGTTTTACACTAACAATGTGTACGCGTCTCAAGATTTTTAATTGTTATTTAATTGTGATCAAGACTATCTCAAAACAATTAAACACTTAAGTACAATTTTTTATATGTTTTTTTTTATTGTATGTAAAATATTTAAAAACGTAAATTATTAAAATTATTAAAAAATATTAAAAACCCAATTGGGGAAGTCGTGAGGCAACTTCGGTTAGCCTGTCATATATTGTGTCATATATTGTTGAATCCCAGGGACCTACAATGTCTTTTTAAAATTACCTATACTTAAACACGTTTCGTCAAGTGTGTAACTTCCCTAGTATCTACGTAGGCATACTCAAACAATACAAGTCCTCAGCCGTGTGTGTTCATCATAGTTATTAAGACAGTCTGTCTCTCCATCATTACTTCCAGTACCTTCCTATTGGAAGTTGGTAGTAGCAGTCAACGCACGGTATCAGAAAAATTCGAACAATGTTTTAAATAACAAATACCCATTCTATTCTATTTGCTTCATACTTACCTATAAAATATTTTTATCTCACCTTATAAATATTTTTCTATCGACTAAATATTGCAGTACGCGATTGGGGCGCGTTTAAAAGTCAAGCGGGATAAAAAAAGTGTTATTCCTGAAATGGGGGAGCAAAATCGTGTTTTACGTTTACCTTACGAATTTGAAGAGCTGAATCCTGAAGACAAGAAGGAACTAGCGAGATTATATGCATGTATGTCCTTAGTTTTTTAAATATTTTTTATCTTTGTTTAGTTATTGATTAAATAGAAGCATTTGGTTGGTTAGGTAGTCTACCTAACCAGCTAATGCCTTCTTTAATCGAACCGAAGCTACTCCACCTATGCCTATTATCATTAGGTACCCATGAACTTATATCATAATTGCTGATATGTGGGGTGTAGGTACCTTTGCACCTACGGAGGACAGAATGCCATTGTCTAGGACACCTACGGGAGTAAGTTCAAAAACTGTCAGAGAATCGAGTTAGCCAACCCCTACTCCACGTGGTACTTGTTTGCCCTACCCCGAGAGTGTTTTTTAGAGCCGGAGGCGCGCAGGGAGGGCAGCCTCCACCAGCTGTAATAAATAAGGCGCTTGCGCCTTATTACGCAAGGGCGAAGAGGCTGTACTTTCCGTAGAGCCGGAGAAGATGCATGAGATTCTCAACAGGTTTTATATATGGAACTGGGACTTCCATTTTTGTGATAGAATACACCGTTTTGTAGCAAAAAAAAAAACCGGCCAAGTGCGTGTCGGACTACGCACAATTAAGGGTTCCGTAATTGAAAAGAATTTATCCCAAAAACAAACTTACAATTGTAGTTGAAAACTAGAAATCTCAAAAAAAAAAGCTATATGCTATAAAATTACAAATTAACGACTTTTTCCTTTACTTGTGCGTAATTTTATGATTCTAGGTCAACGGTAAGTACGTCGCAAATTATGACGCATAAATGGACGTATTTTTTTACTGCGTTGACTTAGAAGCTTGATTTAGAAGCTGCAAGAGACCATACCTACGTATTTGATATTAATTTCAACTTGACACCTCTACGCGTTCGTGAGAAAAAATGACAGACAGACGTACAACGAAGTGATCCTATAAGGGTTCCATGTTTTCCTTTTGAGGTACCGAATCCTACAAAGAGAAAAAAAAGATACTGTTTTTGTCAAGGTGTTGGAGTGTCAGGGCACTCGAATCGAGGAGACACTCCCAAGATTACTTGACCTTCACCTCAAGGTTCTTGTATAGTGGTCGAAGACCTTCACCTCATAGTGACTGTACCTTGGACATTGAACTTTGGGTTCATTCTCCTTGACCTTAAAGTCATTGACCCTGACCCTGACCTTGACATCAAGGTCACCAGCCCTGAGCTCAAGGTGAGTGATTTTAAGAGAATCTTGACGTTCGGATCATTGACCTTGACCTCAAGGTCAACATAATGCTCTTGAGGTGTCCCATGGTGTTCCCCACTCTACTACTTTCACATCCCACCGGCTCCCGAAGGCTTGATTAGGCGATAGTTTTTGGTGAAATTATTTCTTGAAAGTCCTTTTTTTCATAGTGCCCCGTTTCGTATTTTCTGACGGAATTCTCCTCCTCCTTTCCTATTTTCTTAACTTTTATAAATTAATGGGTGCATGAGACCACTTCCGCAATTAAGTAACAATTACATAATTGCGTTGTAAAAATTATTTTATTTTCTATGTAGCCGAGCCGGACTTTGTGAGTATAGGCCCTAAGAAGTACATATTCCTGCGGCCGTACTGTGAAGATGCTGAGAATGTTTACAACATGCCACTGCGGTCCAGTGATATCTTCGTGGCCACATATTTACGATCAGGTAAACCTTCCCTTGGGCTGATCAGCAGATGTTCTATGTTAGGGGTTTGGTTTCCGCACTTAGTCCTTCAGGTGGACTATTGTGCGTGTCCTTTGGCTGATTGTGTGTGACCCAAGGATGTCGCTTTGTAAATTTAAGGTGTCGACGGATATTACGTTAAGACTAAACAGGTCTAACGTAAGCTGATAATAGTGAAGTTTCTTTTCTCATGAGTTCGCAGCATCACTGCATGAACCTAATGTGTTTTAGTAAGTGTTTGGTCCAAATAAATGTTTTTTTTTTAAATACGAGGACAAATTAAATTATCTGGCGGAACTTCATAGACGTGATGAAAATCAATATTTAATAACGATAAAAAAATAAGATTTTCTTAGTTCATTATTTATTTATTATTGGGCTCTTCAACAATGTTTGTTATTTGTTGTGTGTTCTTTACAATTTATGAATTGCAAACATAAGTCTAAGCGCCTCATTAATTTCAAGTAACTACAGCTAATGCTGAAGTGCGGCTAGTGGCCATTGACCCTGTTGGTCAACTGTCAACTGTCGTTGCAGCAGGCCTTTCTATCCTTCAGGTACTACGTGGACTCAGGAGTTAGTTTGGCTGCTAGCTAACGATTTGGATTACGAAACGGCAGCGAAGATACCGCTCACAGAGAGGTTCCCATTCTTGGAGTAAGTAAATATTACTCGTAAATTGAAACAGAACTAACATCCAATTATGAAAACATACATATGTAATGATTTTTTTTGCGCTCGCCACAGGCTGTTCATGTACTTCAACAAGAAATGGCAAGAAAACTTGCTAGAAAGGTCAGAAGACAAAGAAAAAGCTCAAGTTCTGATAGAGAAAATAGCTAAACCTGTAACGGGGAGACTGTTGGCAGCTTCATCTCCTCGCTTCATAAAGACGCACCTGCCCATGAGCCTGCTTCCCCCTAAACTCCTGGACACTGTGAAGGTGGTGTATGTGGCGAGGGACCCCAGAGACGTGGCAGTGTCGTGCTTCCACCACTCCAAGTTGTTCCAAGTGCTAGACTTCCCGAGCCCTTTCAAAGACTTCTGGAATCTATTTATTAGGAGTCTATGTGAGTAAACATACCTAAATTATAATGTGGCATCCCGTGCATGCTTATGGTCATATATAAGTACTTACTTAATTTTGTACATTGCAGTTACAGAGCTGCCATTTTTTGACCACGTCAAAGAAGCGTGGGAGTGCAGAAATCATCCGAACATGCTGTTCTTATTCTATGAAGAACTAATACAGGTTTGACAGAACGCAATAAAAACTGTTCAGCTTTTTTTGAGGCATCGAGAGTAATTCCATAAAATGCTGCTAAAGCACGCAAAATCGCATAGCACCACTTAGTTGAGTTTCGTTAATTTCAGGATCTACCAGCGGTTATCCGTCGTGTTACCAATTTCCTAGGCAAAGACCTAACAGATGCTCAAATGACTCGTCTGTGTGACCATCTCAGCTTCAAAAACTTCAAGAAAAACGAGTCTGTGAACTTTGAAGAACTGAGAGAATATGGCATCCTTTCCCCTGAAGAAGTGTTTATTAGAAAAGGTTGAGTAATTTTAATAATGGTGTGGTATGTCATAATGTTGAGAAGGAATGAAATCTAACTACTATATTCGTGCAGGATGGGTTGTGTGAAAGATACACCAAACAAATTCATGTAGACCTCATTTTGTAAATCTCAAGATATGAATCTGTATAGATATACAGAACAGGGAGGGTCGCGGACGCGGCCTCAATTTTAGTTAAATCAAACATCAGTAGCTATGACACATTAACAAGCAGTAGACTCAAAAATACATTACGCAATAAAACGCCCCACACTGCAGTATATAGCAATAGCATTTTTTGTATGGGCATAAAAATATATAATAAGTTACCCATTGACATTAAGAACTTAAATTCAATTGGTATTTTTAAAAGGAAGCTAAAAGACTTCCTGATTAAAAAGGCATATTACTCTGTAAAAGAATTCCTTGAAGAAAATAATTATTAAATATTAAAAGATTGTTGAATAATGTGATGTAAATTGTGAGAATAGTCTGTTAAAATAAAAAAAATGTATGAATAATGATAATTAAGATAATATAATGTAAATTGTATAACTGTAATATTGGGTACCTACGTATACCTATGTTTTTAAAAAAAATATTTATAATAATTTAAATTGCAATGCCTTAACAGGCAACTAAGTTCTAAGAACCTACTATTGTTAACATCTTCAAAATTATACACTTAGTTCGCAATAATGAATTTGAATTTGAAAGATGATATGGCTAGAGCAGAGCTAGAAAGGGGGGACAGAGATGACGTCTGATAGAGATTTATGGAAGATGACATGTTGTGCCGACCCCTATAAATTGGGATTTAAGTGTAGGTGGATGATGATACTATGTTTGCTCACAGGAAAGTTTTATGGTGTAGAAATAAATAAGTTTACGGTGTATTCTGTTATCAGGTAAAGCAGGTGGTTGGCGCGCCTACTTCGACGAGAAGATGACACAACAAGCTGAGCGATGGATAGAAATAATTATAAATTAATAAAAATGTTACTAACTATCACCACTTGAGTTATTCAAATAAATAATTGCCTACGTAAAGAACTTAAATAGTTTTCACTTAATGCCAAATGCCCTACATAAATAGTAGCGTTTAGCTGCGACTGCGAAGAGCGTATGGCTACGACTGCTACGAGCGTTTGACTACGACTGCTACGCGCGATTGGCTACGACTGCTATGAGCGTTTGGCTACGACTGCTACGAGCGTTTGGCTACGACTGCTACGAGCGTTTGGCTACGACTGCTACGAGCGTTTGGCTACGACTGCTACGAGCGTTTGGCTACCACTGCTATTCGTACGAGCGTTTGGTTACGACTTCTACGAGCATTTGGTTACGATTCCTACGAGCATTTGGCTACGACTGCTACGAGTAAACTTCATAGTATAGTATTTTCCATCTTGGCCAGCTTTATCAAACAATTAACAGGCATCTCAGAATATTTTTTTAAATGTTGATAGCTCGATAGATAGCCCTTATGATAAGGGTGTTTTTCAAATAATTTGTTTGCTTAGTGATCTAGTAAAATTTTAAAATAATCAACCCTGTTTATGGTGTACTCCGACGATGTTTTAATTTTGCTCCTTAACTTTTAATCTGAATACCAACAAATCTTCACAAAAGGGTCAGCTACAAATTCAAATAGCAGTCAAAGCTATTCGGTTCGTTGATTTCAAAAATGCAAAATTATGATCACTTTTGGGTACTTTCCTAAATCAATGGAATTTCGTTATATTTCCTAAAAGGCTCCATCGGTCCGTCAGATATACCTAGGTATATATTCACTATCAAGACATGTTACACTATTGCACAGAATAACTTTTATTCGCCCTGGATAAATTAAAAATTGTCCAAATGTTCAAAGTCGTCAGATTTTGTGAACGGTTACAATTTCTTCATCAGATTTGCCGATTTAAGTCATTATGAGTTAGGCCGTACACACAAGATCATATGAAAATCAACGGCTCTGAAGATCACTTTATTTATGGTCCATTTTCGAAATCTGAAAGTGGACTCCTGACCAAGGGGCTCCTATCTGAAACTTTTCAAATATATTTTGGTGTCCTCTACAAATACCGCACCTACTCAGCTATCAACTTCTCGCGCTGCATATTATGCTTGCTCAAAAATCCTCTGGGCTACATCATTACAAGATTTATTTTATGAATTATTGTTATTGACACGTTTACAGTAACCCAATACTAATAATAATGACTCACTTCAAAAGTTCGGGATTGCTTTTTTATCAAACTTCTCATTCCAAATTACATTTACACAAATTTAGTCTATTGTTTTCCAAGCACCTTATAGATTCCTTCATTTTGATACCTCACTCGATAGGTTTGGGAGATATTTTTATTTGAAAACATTTTGGCGCCAAAAATACCCATTTAGATTTTTTATAATTTTAATATACCCAACAACACTCGCGCAATAAAGACGAATCTAATGACATATCATTCATCAAAATCGGTTCAGCCATTTAGTAGTTACGAGGGAACACAGAGACCGACATACATACATACAAGTCAAACACATAACCCACCTATTTTGGCTTCGCCGCAATTGGGCAAAAACTAATTGTAAACACTACACACACAGCAAATTTCATAACCTCACGTTGACATGTCAGCTGTCATATTTAACGTTTTTTCGCTATATACTCGTACAACGAACGAGGAATTTCATACATTACACAGGATTATTGGTACAACGGGTTACCTATGTTTCATCGAAAAGAAATTGACAAATTATAACTTCCTAAACAATTTTCCGCATAATTTCATTTGCCAAATTATTAATTGGCAAAAAATCTCTTCACAAATAATTGTAACGCAAACCTAATGTTTGGCAAGTGAATGTTTAAACAATAACTTGTTTACCAACTAGTACTTATGCCAATTTTTATGTAGTCAAATAATTATTTCAGTAGGAATAACACATTTTACGCAAAATAAAATCAGGCAAATATTTAGTATCGTCAGTTTTCAATTTACCATTTTTTTTCTATATAATCTAGTCGTTTCTGGCACTCGCCGGCCGCTGCCGCGACACCGCTCGCTTCGCTCGCTCGGCTCGTGCGTAGGAGGTCACAGTTCTAACCTAACCTAAATATCTTTTTAAAAAAATGAACCTCGTTCTAGTTCGGTTCTCAATAGCCTGCTAAAAATAATCTCTTTTTTTCCATATTTTTTTTCTATATAATTTAGTCGTTTCTGGCACTCGCCGGCCGCTGCCGCGGGACCGCTCGCTTCGCTCGCTCGGCTCGTGCGTAGGAGGTCACAGTTCTAACCTAACCAAACCTAACCATTTTTCTTTTAATATTAGGTCTTTACCTATGAAATTGCCGTTCTGCAGTACTGGCCATTTCAAATCAAAATAATTTTTATTTGGCTAAGAATTCTAATTTCAAATTAATTTTATTTTAAAATCATGGATTTTTTTTTCCAAAAGTAGTCATTTGTTTATTGATTAGTGTTATATTTTCATCGCATTTCAATCTTTTTCGTCATCATGGATACGTTAAAAATTCGATAATTATGAAATATGAGTACCGTCGTGGCAGCAACGCGGCACGCAACATCAACGACGTTTACGGAGCTAACACTACAAACCAACGCACCACTTGTTATTGGTTTGCTCGCTTCCGTTCTGGAAATTTCGGCCTGAAAAATGAACCTCGCGGTCGTCCGAAGACTGGTCGACAATGACGAATTACAGGCGATTGTGGAAGCTGATGATACACACTACGGCTGAATTAGCAGCAGCTTTCGACGTTAGCGTCAAAACAATATTGGTCCATTTGCGTCAAATTGGCAAGGTAAAAAAGCTTGACAAATGGGTGCCCCACGAACTCAATGATCGCCAGCGCGAAGTACGCGTCGAGACGTGCCTTGCACTGCTCAACAGACACACAAATGAAGGAATTTTGAACCGCATTGTTACCTGCGATGAAAATTGGATTCTGTTTGATAACCGCAAGCGCTCAGCAAGTTGGTTGGATCCTGGTTCAGCACCTAAACAATGCCCTAAACGAAAACTTACCCCTAGAAAAGTGATGGTCACTGTTTGGTGGTCTAGCGCCGGTGTGATTCATCACAGCTTCTTACCAAACGGGGTGAGCATTACTTCAGATGTGTACTGTGAAGAACTGAACACAATAATGGAGAAGCTGGCACATCTCCAACCAGCATTGGTCAATCGCTTGTCTCCGCTGCTCCTGCACGACAACGCGCGACCTCATACTGCACAGCAGACGGTCTCGAAGTTGCAAGAACTGGGGTTGGAAGCTCTCCGTCATCCGCCCTACTCACCAGACCTTGCGCCTACAGACTACTACTTTTTCCAGAATTTGGATAACTTCTTGGCGGGAAAAAAATTCAATACCCGAGAGGCAGTACAAAATGCCTTTGAAGAATTTGTTGCCTCCCGTCCAGCTGATTTCTTTAAGAAGGGCATCAATAAACTGCCACTGCGTTGGCAAAGATGCATTGATTGCATGGGTGATTACTTCGATTAATACAAATAAAAAATGCATGAAAAAAATTCGTTTAAATTTTTTCATACAAAACGGCAATTTCATAGGTAAAGACCTATTAATTAGCCTCTTCTAACTAGTTCGGTTCTCGATAGCCTGCTAAACATATTCTGTTTTTTTTTCCATATTTTTTTTTTATATTGCCCCACGTTTTGCGCCACTGTAGCGTCCCTGCTAGAGCAGGAAAATTAAAAACAGAGAAGGTAAGTTACAATCATATATTTTTATAAAAGAATAATTATATAAAATTAGGTTATGCTCCAGCAGTAAGCTGGCGTGAGTTCTCAATATCGAGCGCGTGTTAAATTCTAGCCCGCCTAAAGAAAACCGCTATCCTGGAAGTTCCCAGTAGGTACGTAGGTGACAGGTTGCAGCCAGGTAGGTAGGTCGGTCTTCCAACGGCAGCTAGGATATGTCGTAGGGTTGTCCAGCCACAGCTCTCGAAGCGACGGTGTTACAATCAAATCCGGTACGGAAGAACCCTGGAATTCCGGAATTGGGCATTTTAGGATTAATGTCCGAATAGGGTGTAAATACTTTATTTTAACTGTAAACATAACCTAAAAATAACAAAATTATATACTAACATAAATAAAACTATTAAAAAAAAAAAAAAAAAACTAAAATATGGCGTCGAAAAATTCCTCCGCATCGCTGTCGACTGGTAAAGTACCCAAGAGACTGGCGGCATTGCCACGTTGTATGGCAATGCTAAGCCGCTGGCCAAGATAAAAGCCAGCCCTTGGGTCACGGGAAGTGTCAACCAGCCGTTTGGAGATTTCGTTGAACAAACTATGAGCACTCGGACCCCACGGCCCAAGGGTTTCAACCCCAAACGGCTCGAAAATATAATTACCGATAAAGTTATTATACTTCCGCCGCTTGAGGTTTTCCGCAGCGGCAGCAGCAGTGCCAGCACAGCACGCAGAGCCAGGAAGATGGGATGGCGCAAGAGTATCGACACACGTTGCGTCCCACACTAAAGGCCTTCCCAACTTCCATGGAAATAAAGACATGCCGTCCGGTCTCTTGCCATCGTCGCGTGCCAAGCCATTGGGTTCTAATACAGCTGGAACGCCGACGGTGACAAGGGCTCGTCGGATGATGTCATTGATGTTCGCGTGCCGTGCTAAGCGACCCGCACTTCGGCTGCAAGACAGGCCGTGGTGTCCGAGGCTGTTGACAACTTCGCCACAGTGACAGCGATGAGGAGAACAAGAAGGAGCTCCTAGTCGCAGGGAAGCAGCGAGGCGGAAAGTAGTGTCGTCGAACAAAGTGCCTATGTTCGACGACGGTAGTGCATGAAGCCACAGACCCGACTCCCACTTACCCACAGCCAGCAGACGCGCACGCTCCGCAGTAGTAGCAGACGTGTCAAGTAAATTGTTCTGTACTACTCTGCAGAGCGGCTCATCCCACCGTCTCTGGGAAAATGGATTGTCGGGTGGGTCTGAATTCGGGCAAGCGAGTCTCCAGGCATCTATAGCCTCGGTGAAACAAGGCACATCAAAATTAACCAGTGTGGAGGCTAGGATTTTCCTGATTAATTTATCTGTGCCGTGGACCGAGGATATGAATGCCGGTAAACTAATACTAGAAATTTTGCGGACGCCGAGGCCTCCCATACGAATGGGGAGAGTAGCTTGTGCCCAAGCGCGGTCGTCCAAGGCCACATTTAAGATCGAAGTTAAAGTTTGTCGGATAATTTTGTCAATTTTATCTAAAAGGTGAGTGTGCTTCCATAAATGGGAAGCACGAAGGAAATATGTTAATTTAGGGCCGAAACAGCAGTAACGGATTAATGTTATGGCCGAGTGCATGTTAATTTGGAACAATCTTTCCGAAACGTCATTGAAATTTTGAATTTTTTCTTCAATAAAAACAGGAAAAGAATTTTCATAGATAGGAGACCCAAGGAGACGAAGAGAGTTTTTTTCAATAATTTTGATTTCCGGGGCTATTGCGTTAAATTTGGGAAGTGTTAGATGTCTGTCGGTACCGTCCGCTAAGAACAGTTCACATTTCGAAAGGTTGAGATCAAGGCCAATGGAATAAAGTTCATTTTTTAAGAATTGAAGGTCATTTAAAACAGTTTCTACATCGCCTCCCAAGGTTCCGTCGTCAAGATACCAAACGTTAAATTTGGAATTTAGCTGTCGAATAATTGGGTGAATGGCTAAACTAAAAATCACTGGCCCGAGGGGGTCACCTTGTTGACAGCCAACAGCAGATTCCAGAAGGTTGTCCCGATACAGTAATTTAGAAGGGTGTCTGTAACATTGCCAAAGGAAACTATAAATTTGGGGTATTTCTTTTCTAGTTTCTGCCAGCAAGGTGTCCCTATTAACAGAATTGAAGGCATTCTTTATGTCAACCTTCAGGATGACCTCACCTTTGCCAGAATTTAGGTAGGTCGATAAGGCGTGTACGGCAGCCTCACAGCCCCCTTTGCAGCCGTAACCTAGCTGCAGGGGCTGCAATTTTTCCGAAACAACCTCACCATAAAATTTACAGCAAATCTTGGCTGCCATACGACGGTAAGTAGTTCCCACGGCAATGGGACGAATGCCGCCATCCCTTTTACGCAGGGCGCATAGATTGGCCCCGTATAGAACGTCAATGACGGCCTCGTTCACCTTGCCGGAGAGCATGAGGTTAATCAGAGCCGTAAGCTCCTTCAAGAGCAACTCACCAGCTGCCCCGGCGCCTGAACAAATAAGGTCCTTAAGGTGCTGAGGACTCAGGCCGTCGAGGCCACCAGCGGAGCCGCTCCGGAAGGAGCAAACGGCTGTGACCAACTCTCGACCTGTAATGGTGAGGGAGTGATTATCCAGATCAGGGGGGTCGGGAAAAGAAAGGCCATCCGCTGGGGCAGGGTGTTTGCTCTCCAGAGCTGCGAGTGTTTCTGGAGAACACGGTGCCACCACATCACTACTAAAAAGAATCCTGGCTGCTCCACTAATGTCACCTTCCCCTAACTTGGATTCTACCAGATGGGATATACCTCTTAAAGAGGTATATCTCTGTGTCGGTAATTTTGAATCCAAATTATGAGCCGAAACATTACAGTTTTCTTTAATTTGTGCAGTTAAAGTCTTTTTGGTTGCCAAATTCTTTTGTACATGTAGAATTCTGTAAGGGAAGGTGAGCAGCTGTTCCCAAGCACTTTGTGAGTTCTCCCGGACGGCGAGACGAACGCAACCTGCTAAGTGTTGTGCCACTAAAGGTCTAGCGCCGCGGGGAACTCGCTTCAAAACATGAATAGAGTTTTTGAATTTTGAAAGAGTTTTCCAAAACGGGTCAAAAGTGGAAGTACCTGGTGTTGTAGGTGTAGCTGTTGAGACGGGGTCTGATGTGATTGCATTATGTGGTCTGTGCACCTTGCCGATATGCACATTCAGACCCCGCTTACCTTTAAAAAACCGTGCCTGGGTACATAGCGGACATCTCTCCAGGATGCTCAGTGATGTCGAAGGTTGACTAGCACTAACACTATTATCCACCACATCACTGCTGCCACTGAACATGTATTTATATAGTTTAAACTTACAAAATTAAATTAAATAACAACAAAAACTAAATTATTAAAACACACTAAAACGTCGAAAAAGTCTATGTGACACCGATGACAAGTGACGGGAGTGACGCAGTCGCTTTGGCGGCCTAGGGCGCCGCACCGCCAATACATGTCACCGCAGCCCTGGCAACCGTGGCCGGGTGACAGACGGACTGGCGTGGCGTCTTCAGCGCCGTGATGATTTTGATTTAATCCTCTTCTACACTTTTGATCCCTCTCTTCTCCTTCCTTCTTGGGGGTGTTTGATTAGGGTTATTTTAGGATTAATAATTCAGCATTTTTTGTTCTTTTTCGGAAAATATATATTTTTTAAATTCAGAATAGAGTCCAACTTGATGAAGAGCTTAGTTATTATCAGTTTCAATAAAAGCCCTGTTTCTGTTTTCCTGCCACTGCTATCATGACATTGTCATGGTTTCACCATTAAATTAACATAAATCCAAAATACCTAGTAATTTATCAAAACTATAAATAAATTAAATAATAAAATTGTCGTTCTGTTTTACTGCTTGTACTGACAGCTGCCAAAAAAACTGTGAATTTCCGAATTCATGCTACTGACTGCAACATCCTGACAACCTTCGGAAGTGGAATCCGCGGTGGGAAGCGGTGTTCAAGCGTCAATTAGCCATCGAGATGAAGCAGTCTAAGCAGCGTGGTACAATTTTAAAAGCATGATAGATGACTTGCAGGAAAAAAAAATGATAACTGGTGATGGAAGGTAGGTGGAAATAAAATAACAAAAATGATTCCAGGAAATTACGGAACATAACACCTCCTTTAAGTAACTACAACATTTAAGTTGCCAATTAAAAACAAAGGAAGAATATATTAGAGGAAGAAGATAATTTAAAAGTAATAGTCATGACCCGTTACACCTATGTTTCGGTCATTCGGTGCAATCATAAAAGTTACTTAAAATAACAATCGCAAATAAAACACATCGCCGTTTGATAACTAATGATCATTACATTACCTACTAATAGTGAAAAATTTGCAAGTCATGCACGAATACTTAAAACTAGTTAATATAGGTTTTGCAATATGCTGGTTTAGTCCTGCACCTCACTCCCCTCGCAGGCCTGAGGAGGCCCGCAAATGCGGGCCGGCACTAGCCGGGGATCGTGGAAGGCGCCCAAGTTCCCATGATCCCCGGTTCAGGTGTGGGAAGGGAACACCGGGGTGGTTTTTAGTCAGTAAGAGTCTGATAGACCCCTCCGCTCACCCCAGGGCGGGGGACATCTAGTATTCCACCCCGGCAACAAAAAAAAAAAAAAAAAAGGTTTTGCAATACTCACCCGATTTGGGGTTACACTGAATTTAACTTTCAGGAGACATACACACATAAGAAGTGTTTAGGTAGTTACATAGAATGTTATCCGTTGCAATAGTGAAGATGGTAGTACAATTATATGCCGTCTAGTCACGGTCACTCTGCTGCTCCGTAGTGCATAGTGAATGCTCTCGTACGCCGCCGCGCGCCGGTCGAGATTGTTCCACCGACCGTGACCTCTGGAAGCGCGCGGACGTTAGCCACACGTTATGGAGAGGGAAAACACACACAAACAAACCAGTTTCGTGCGCGAAACTCGCAACAGGTGTACGTTCGCACGGACGCAAAAAATCGCGGCGGGATAAAATTGAGTGGCGCGCTTGGAATAGAACAAATAGAAAGCTGTACGTCGACGTTCGCACGGACGTAAAAATATCGCGGCGATTTTTTTTCGCGCACTGGATTTTCAACGCTCTGCTTAGCGCCGAGAGTGCAAAATCCAACAGTGTGTTTTTTCGACGCGCTAGAATGTACACTGTTATTGTTAAGTTGGATTCTCAACGCTCGGCTCAACAACGAGAGTTGAAAATCCAGTGCGCGATAAAATCCCGCCGCGAGTAAGCCCGTGGGAACGGGGACTACATCTGTTCACACGGCCGCGATTTTTTCCCAGCGCGATTTACAATCACGCGGTGTTCGATTTTCAACGTTCGGCGTTAAGCGTAGAATGAATACGACATACGAAGTTCTGTATTTGTGTTCCCACGGACGCGAAAATATCGCGCGTGTTGGTCAGTACGGCGCGCCAGCTCGTAGAGTGCGTACGGGCTACATGCTCAAGGCCGTGACGCACAGCGATGCTGAGACGAAGCACGAAGTAAATAAACCACATGACTGATTATTCCAATGTTTTCTTTACCGACGTAATGGAAGTAATTTATTTGGCTAGTTATCGGACTTCATTAGACGATATCGGTTAAAGTAGCATAGGTACGCAGTACGCACTCACTTTATTTTACAAATCTGTTCGATATTGGATATTTGCTCGTTATTTTGTTTTATAACGCCTCCGATGTTTCCAATTCCAATATTAGGTAGGTTACTACCTACCTATAATATGTAATCCTAAATAGTTCTGGGCCATATGTCTATGGGTGGAGTTTATCATAAAGAAAGTAAGTAAACATTAAAGCAGAATGCTAATTGGTATAATTTCAACAACAACTACAACGTTACAATATAATTTAGTCGTTTCTGGCACTCGCCGGCTGCTACCGCGGCACTGCTCGCTTCGCTCGCTCGGCTCGTGCGTAGGAGGTCACAGTTCTAACCTTTTTTTTTTTTTTTTTTTTTTTTTTTATCGTGGAGAAATGCTCATGCATACTGCACTACCACGGGGAGATAGTGCAGTTATGTGGGACTCTAACCCACTAAAACTCCACGGTGTCCTCCTCTCTGCCGCTTAATAGCGGGAACACGGGCACGCGTTAGCACTCATCCGCGAGCCCGCCACGGTTGTCCGTCACCGGACCCTCCTCTGGGGAGTACCTACTCCCCATCACCGGTGCACCAGAACACCTTGCACGCCGAGACCACCCGTGGGACCAAACCAGCACATGAACGCCAGACGACCCCGTGCCTGGGCACCCTTGGTCCCCCTGCGACGGGTCAGGTCATTGGCCCCGCCGCCTGCCAAATTTCGGCCGCAGAGGATAGGGAGAGCGGCCAACGTCATACCGACACACCTCCTCCCCTGCGGCCCCACCGCGTCCGCCATCAAACGGTGGCGGCCCCGTCAAGGCCGCGGAAGGTAGGGAGAGCGGCGCACCGCAATACCGGCACTCCTCTCCCGCCGCGGCCTCCAACCCTCAGCCGCGATGCCTCCCATAAGACACCGCGGCCCGCCTCAGCTGCGGTGTCGCCCATACGGCCACCGCAACCTACCCGCTGGCCGCTACGTCGTCGGCTTTCCAGGAAAAGCCCTGACGAGCGGCCCCTCCTCGGGTTCCTCTTCGCTTCACCGTGGGTGACCAAGCCACGGCTACTGAGCCCCCCCGCCTCGACAATGCGGGAACCCTCCGGGGGGGGTCACAGTTCTAACCTAACCTAACCTAAACATTTTTTTTTTTTTTTTTTTTTTTTAATAATTTACCTCGTCCTAGTTAGGTTCTCAATAGCCTGCTAAAAATAAACTTTTTTTCCATATTTTTTTTTTCTATATAATCTAGTCCTTTCTGACACTCGTTGGCCGCTACCGCGGCAAAATTAAAATTAATAAATTAATAAAATTTAAAATTGTAAGTTACAAATCTTTAGAATTAAATAAATGATTATATTAAAATAAAATTGTATTTTTTAATTACATAATTCCCAAAAAATCCAATTTTTGCCTTTATATTTTTTGTCATGGCAAATCATTTGATCAAACGTTTATTGTCTAAAGATTGTTTGCTGTATTAAATCATTTGATTAAAGAATGAAAATAAATATAATTAAATTAAATTAAATAATATTAAATCATAATGACATTATCCTTGGTAATATTCTGCCAAGTAAAAATTTGACCAAATGAAAAAGTGCGTACTAAAATCATTCCAAATATTGCATTGATATAAAAAAAAAAAAAAGGTTGCTAAAATTTGTTTGGGTAGTGAAATTTTGTCAAAATCTTTTCGGCAAAACGGCAGGTTCTCTGGTAAAACACCAGCAACCTCTTAAGGGGTCATTGTACTCATCATTATGAACAAAATTTACTATGGGACCAAACCTGAAATCGCGAAAAAAAATCAGCTGCTCCCTACATTTTGACGAGTTTGATGTAGAAAACTTTTTTACAAAAAAATACAATCGACTTCCAAAAACAACACTATAAAGTGAAAAATAACTTTAATTTCGGAAGTCGGTGTCTAGTTAAATGTATTTTCGTTTTTGCCACCGACTTCCGAAATTAAAGTTATTTTTCACTTTGTAGTGTTGTTTTTGGAAGTCGGTTGTATTTTTTTGTAAAAAAGTTTTTATTTTTCACCTTTTAGTTGTGTACCTACCCCACACAAATTCTAATACCACTATCTGCAAAACAAACTAGAACATCATCCATATAAAAGTCGGGAAAAAATACGTATTATTGAAGCTAACTCAAAAACTACCGAAGCAAAGTTAATAAATTTTTAAGGCTCGACCGAGATCTCGGTCTCGGTCTCGGTCTCGGCATTCTCGGCTACAAATCCAACCGAGAAACTTGTCTCGGTTCTCGGCTAATTATAGCCGAGATTCTCGGTCATGACCGAGATTGTAACATTGTTCGGATCGGCATTCAAATTTTACCGCGCGTGGCAACGCGCCGCAGCGCGTAGTCGATTGGTGTAAGTGCGTGAGAGAGCTGAATTGTGATTGGTTGAAGTCCCGGCTGGCGAACTGCGGCCGGCCGCTTTCGCCCCATTCGAGCAGTATTTGTAATTGTTTATGTTTACAATAGTAAAGTAAAGTAGTCGGCCATTTTCACAGGAGTGAACAAGCTCGAAGACATTTAAGTACCTTTCAAAAAACCTTAAATTTACCGGAGCATGCGCTTTTTCAAGATGTCGAAACTCGGTGGAATAGTACCTACTTAATGATGGAACAACTGCTTGAGCAAAAAATGCTTTGAACCTATACCGTATTGAAAAAGGAGGCATACTAGAAATTAACAGTGATGAATGGAATTTCATGAAAGATATAGTGAACGTTTTGCAATGCTTTTACCAAGCCACGTTGGATATCTCTTCCGACTCGTCCTGTGTTTCAGTGGTAATACCGTTGGTGGCAATGTTGAATGGAAAATTGGCGCCAACACAAAACATTCAGTCCTTTAATGACCAGGAAGATGATAATGAAATTGGAAATCACGCAGAGACGATGAAGAGCAAGCTACTGGATGCACTTAATCAGCGGTTTTCATTTGTTAAAAGTTGTTTGCCACTAGTTACTGCAACACTGATCGATCCACGGTTTAAAACTAAATATCTAACTGAAAGCGAAGTTAACTCAGCCAAACTTCATATTATCGAGACTCTCACTCTCAATGAAAATGTAGGATCAGATTCTCGTGAGACGTCATGGGCATCTTCAACTAACTCGTCAAACATGGCTGCAACAAGTCAATCCAACTTATGGGCAGCTCATGATTCGATAGAGTTGGAAGACGAGCCAATGACCAATGACGAATACAGTTCAAGCTCTGTGATCGAAATAGCGCTAGAAAGCTTTCTTAGAGAGCCAAGACTGCAAAGAAATGCTAATATTTTTGAGTATTGGTTTTCGTCGCCTTATAAGGTGCTTAAGCCCGCAGCAAATAAGTTTTTATCTGCGCCGCCTACTAGCGTAGCAAGTGAACAACTCTTTAGCAAAGCTGGACAATTGTATGACGAGAGACGACATTCTTTGAAGGGCGAAAATGCCGAAAAATTGCTTTTTTTATGTTATAATATAATGTTATTTAACTTTGATTATTAAAACAATTAATTTTGTTAAACAATTAGTAGTGTATTAAAAAGCAAACAGTATAAAAAAAAAAATTTCACGCTTTTTCTATTCTCGTTCTCGGCTCTCGGTCTCGGCCGAGATATTATTTTATTCTCGGTCTCGGTCTCGGTCTCGGCCGAGAACGAAAAACCCATCTCGGTCGAGCCTTATAAATTTTATATGGGACCAACTGTGATGTATATACCCTCTCGAATAAAACAAAAAAAAATCAAATCGGCCCAGCCATCTTCGAGTAATCGGGGAACATACATAAAAAAAAAAATTAAAAAAAAATAATAAAAAAAAAGGTTCCGACGAATTGAGAACCTCCTCCTTTTTGAAGTAGGTTAAAAAGGATGCTAAAATTTGCTTGGGTAGTGAAATTTTGTCAAAATCTTTTCGGCAAAACGGCAGGTTCTCTGGTAAAACACCAGCAACCTCTTAAGGGGTCATTGTACTCATCATTATGAACAAAATTTACTATGGGACCAAACCTGAAATCGCGAAAAAAAAATCAGTTGCTCCCTACATTTTGACGAGTTTGATGTAGATAAATGTACTGAACAGCTGTTTTTTTCGCAATTTCATGTTTGGTCCTATAGTAAAAGTTATTCATAATGATGAGTACAAAGACCTCTTAAGAGGTTGCTGGTGTTTTACCCATAACTCTGTATATTACCTACTTACCATGACTAACAAAAATATATCTTACAACAATTACTTATTTACTATAATTATTTACAACGCACACATAATATAGATATAAACATGAATCATTTTCATCTAACAATTATATCTATAAAATAAATTATGTACTTATGTGAGAAAGCATGCATTGAACCGTGAAATGGAATCGACAAATATTCCGTTATGAAGTTCAACGACCAAATACCTAGTATTATAATTAAATATTAATGGCCGACCTCGAAAGCGCACCCGGTTTTGGTCTAAAATTCAAATACTAAGTCTCCTAAGTCTAGAAAAACCACCTAGTCACTTGGAAGCGACTGCAAGCTTTAGTTAGCTCCTATGAGTTTTGTGTAAATCTGTTTTGTTAGTCCTTATTGTTGTTTGTACCGTTATAATTATATTGAAGCAGTGCCGAGGGAGTTCTGCCAAAAATAAATTTTATTTGATTTTTACCCCGCGTACCACAGTGCTATCTAGAGGTTGTGTTGTTGTGTCCAACTACAATGGAGGAACAGAAAGTATTGCCGTTTCCTTATGAATACGAGGAGCTGAAGCCTGAGGAAGAAGAATTAATTAGAACCACTTTTGGCTGTGAGTTATTTGTATTTTATTTCCTTTATTTAAGTATTATATACATATAAATTATATTTTTAAATATTAGAATATAAAAAATATAAAAACATTTAAAAATATAAAAAATAGTAGCCCACCGGTATCGGGAACAGGGTCCAAGCTACCGGTGGTCAGGGCTGCTGAGAGAGGAACCTCCTAATGATACGCGCCGTGTCCAGAAGTACCGCTTTCTGAATCAAGCCCTTGATCCAGCTGCCTAACGAGAGTCTCCTTAGGTGTTGATCGAGGCTCTTGGCCGTCACGACTATCGGCACAACGATTGCTGTATTTTATTTTATTATTACAAATTCGTGGCTAAGTAATAACAGCCGCAAGGGTCGATCCATTTAAGGTTGGGGTTGGTCCGTGGATGGGTAACCATCTTTACATACCGAGACTCCTCCGTGCCTCGGAAAGCACGTTAAGCCGTTGGTTCCGGCTGTCTTTCGTGGATTTTTCACAGTTGTTACGGGTCGTCAGAAGCCCGAAAGTCTGAAAACCAGTCTTACTCAGTTAATGGGTTGTGGACGTCAGATAGGTTCAAATGGTTCCGTAGTTGAAAAAATGACCGTATTTTTTTATTACGTTGATTTAGAAGCTTGATTTTTTTAGAGCTCCAAGGGACCATAGACCTACGTATTCGATATTAATTTCAACTTGATACCTCCACGTGTTCCTGAAAAATGGGTCTTGATAGACTGACAGACTTGAAAATATTTTTTTATGTGATAAAATTACAAATTGTCAATTTTCGGACTTTTTCCTTTACTTATGCTGTGAGACTTTGCTTCTTGCCAAATTTCATGATTCTAGGACAACGGGAAGAACCCTATAGGTTTTGATTTACTTGTGAATATCAAAATATGTCGCATATTTTTTTTTAAAAGCTTGATTTTTTTGTGGCTCCAAGGGACTATAGACCTACGTATAATACATAATTTCGACAAGATACCTCCACGCGTTACTGAGGATAAGGGTCTGACAGACTGACAGACAGACAGACGGACAACGAAGTGATTCTATAAGGGTTCCGTTTTTCCTTTTGAGGTACGGAACCCTAAAAATAAATGTTTTTTTTTAAAACAAGCTTTATTTAGTTGTTAATAAGAAAAACCAGCCAAGTGCGTTTTGCGTAATATTAAGCTTTGAAAGTGCAAATTTTTGTTGTTTGTTGAGGAGCTCGTGGCTCGTGGCTAAGTAATACTAGCCGCACGGGTCGGTCCATCAGGTTAAGCTAAGCTTGCCGGAGTCGGTCCGTAGATGGGTGACCATCTTTACATACCGAGACTCCTCCGTGCCTCGGAAAGCACGTTAAGCCGTTGGTCCCGGCTGTCATTCGTGGAACTTTGACAGTCGTTACGGGTCGTCAGAAGCCCGCAAGTCTGACAACCAGTCTTAAAAACGGGTATCGTATTACCCAGTTAATGGGTTGTGGAGATCAGATAGGCAGTCGCTCCATGTAAAAACTGGTATTCAGCTGCATCCGGTTAGACTGGAAGCCGACCCCAACATAGTTGGGAAAAGGCTAGGCAGATTGATTTTGTTAGAGTCAAGTGTCCTCCCCCCGCCAGCTAAATGGTTTTGCTTGGATATGTGAGATAATTCACGTCAGTAGTGTATAAACAACGTGCCGCCACTATAGCGACATTAATTAAATACACAGGTACGGCTAGTGGTCAGTAATCATAAAAAATATAATAAAATAAATTATAAACTGAAAAAACAAACTAAATAATAAAATAATAACCAAAATTAGGATCACTCTCTGCAAACGATTCATTCATGAAGCTATTGTTCTATGTCAGCTGGTAAAAGGCCGACACCTTTTTTTTGTTCATCGTTTGTCTATTGTTCTGACCCAGCTGTGAGTAGCGTCATGAATGAATTTTTTGCTAAACTCCCAGAAAAACATCGAGTGGCGTGACCATTTTTTTCTCGTTCGTTTTAATTTCATCTCTGCGCTACAGGTTGCTCCAAGATGCTTTTTTAGAAAACTATAAATAAATAAATAAATAATAAGGTTTAATGAAATTAAAATATCTCTAGAAAATTAAAACGCAGAACCTTAAACGCGTGTCAACTACCTAGATGTCGCGATTACAGCGGCACGTTGTATAACGAAGTTAGAAGGAAAACTATCACAGCTAAGTAGGCTTCACAAGTTAACGAGTAAAAGTCGACCAACTTACATTTGCAGATGGAATGTATGGGAGAACATGTTGTTCAACTACAATATTAGGTTTGTTCTTAAGATAAATTCATCCCAACTACGGAACCCTTCATTGTGCGTGGTCCGATACGCACTTGGCCAGTTTTTTTATTAACAACGAATAAAAGGTTGTTTTTTTTTAAATTGTATGTTTCTTGTACTTATGTATTAAAAAATTCAAGGTCCTTAAATCCAAGGTACTGAAAACAAATTGAATAGAAAGATAAGCCTGTTGTTGCCAGTAATACAGGTCGGTGGCCAGTAATTCTGGTCAATTTGCAGGCCAGGAGCATAGGCTGCGGCTGTTGGAAAAAAAGGTCCTTTTACGGGATGATTTATGTTAGACCGTCACTCAGGTCGGCCATATTAGATACGCAGAAGAAGGGGCTCATTTTACTATGTTTGTCGGCAAATCGCGCCGGCGAGGCTTACAGTATTACCAATGTCCTAGCCCTAGGGTGTAAATGGATTACGCGGGGGTAGTGCGGTCCATGGCCCTTTACGGGGCACCGGGGTCTGGGCGCGTTCCTTGAGGCAGCGAACAGCCCGCCGGTTGAACGTATCCCAGAGAGTCATGGCCATTCGACTAGTCCGGAGATACCGCACGGTCTCCGGTGAGGCGGCGAGCTTCCTTGTCGGATTGACGCCATGAGATCAGGAGGCAAAAGTCCTCGCACACGTGTGGGAGTGGCGCGAGGAGGCGAAACACCGTGGCGAAACTCCGCTGCCGCGAGAAATCACTGTACAGCTGACAGAGCTCCGGCGGGATCTCATGGTATCATGGAGAGTGCGATTGTCGCAACCCAGCACTGGGCACGCCACAATTGCGGCAATAAGTCTCTTCTTTGAGGAGTGGTTGGAGAAGCGCCACGGCGTCCTCACCTTCCGCCTGACGCAGGTCCTCACCGGACACGGTTGTTTCGGGAAGTTCCTGTTCCGGATAAGGCGGGAGAAAACGCTCGGGTCTCACCTCGTGTGGATCGCCCGGAGGACATGTTGGAACATACAGTGCTCGGCTTGGACGGAGCACCGCCGTGTTCTCGCGGAGGCGATCGGCGGCGACGATCTCTCGCGTCCTTACTTGATCCAGACCATGATACGCAGCGACAGTGCATGGGAGGCCGTCACTTCCTTCTGCGAAGCAGTAATGCTCGCGAAGGAGGAGGCAGAACGCGTGACAGAGAGGCAACTTTCGCGCCCTCACGCCCCTAGTCGCCGCAGGAGACGCCCTGGGCAGTGGGAATCGATAGCCGATTTCCGGCCACCGTAGGCGCGGGCGTGGGCTTGCGATGGCTCGCCGTCCGGTAAGGACCAGGCCCGGGTCGACAGCGTGTTGTGTTCCACGCGCGCTTCAAAGAGATGTCAGCAGTGATGGGGTCCGATAGGGTCAATGCCGCCGGGGTTGCGGGTTGTTCGAAAGAGATTCCGTGGCCCTGGCATAGGCAACTGAAGGAACACGGGTGGGTTTTAGTCAGTAAAAGTCTGACACGCTCTCTTGCTCCGCCCAGAGCGCGAGAAATCATTTGATGATATCCCATCCACAAAAAAATAGGATGTGAACTGAAAATAGCTAACAATGATAAAAAAAACAGCCAGCAAATAGTAAGAGCGTTTTAAAAGATAAGTGATTCTATGTTTTTATTGGCATATCATCAACGATGATATATCCAAAATAGCAATTTTGGATTTATTGGATTGCAATAGGAATTTTGGATTTTGTAGTCATGATGTATTACAATGATTGTTCTTTGTGTTTCCTCCAGCCATGCCTGCAACCTACTTTCGTCTGGGTCCCAAACGCTATTTGGTGTTCAAACCTTACAAGAAAGATGCCGCGAACATCTACAACATGTCCCTGAGACCTAGTGACGTGTTTGTCGCCAGTTATCAGCGATCTGGTGGGTAACTAGTTACATCGAATTAGTTGGTCTAGAACCGTGGTCTAGAACCTTCTACACAAAAGTGTTTTTTGCTGAATCTCTGTTCGTATTACTCAATAACATATTTCCCTCTAATCATAGAATGCCACTCATATCATAACTCATTTATTTATTACACGTACTTAAATTACTTTTCAGGAACTACATGGACCCAAGAACTAGTTTGGTTGATTGCAAATGACTTGAATTACGAAAAAGCGGCAGAGATACCCCTTACCCACCGATATCCTTTCTTGGAGTGAGTATACAAATTAAGATTTTACTCTTATACGTACAATCACGGACTTTCAACGAATTAACGAACACAGAGCTAGTCCCGCCCCCTACACATATACGTACAAATACCTGTGTTTCTATTGTAAGCAATAGGTATAGTTGTACTGTGCGCATGAGTTGAAATGTCGTTAAGGCATAAAAAGTAAATAGTTTGCCAAATAAACATTTTTCTTTCTTTATTTATTTATAGTTAAACATATATTTACTGAAGACGTATCTAAGTTAATATGTCTAGACTTCAAGCTTAAAATAATTGATTGCAGCGGCTTCATGTTCTTTGACGAATACACGAAAGAAGAATACGTGGACACAGTCGCGAAAACCGAGGAAAACTTTGATAGAGAGAAGTTTTCAGAATTGATGAGATTATTGGCTAAGCCAGTGAGTCCATTGCTGGCTGCGGCTCCATTGACAGCTACACGCTTCATCAAGACACACTTACCTATGTCCCTGCTGCCCCCGAAACTCCTGGGTACTGCGAAGATGGTGTATGTGGCTCGGGACCCAAGAGACGTAGCTGTGTCAAGCTACCACCACGCCAAATTGTTTAAGATTACCGGCTGCCAGGGAGGCTTCAAAAACTTCTGGAACTTATTCCGTAGGGACCTATGTAAGTAGAGAACTTAAATGCGTGCAAAATTTGCGTCTCATTTTGGAGTCCTGTCAGTACAATGGCAAATGGAACATGCCTAGAACCCATATAAATATATAAATTGTTTTTTATATCTATTTCAGAACCTAATGGGACCGATGAAGTCTTAGGGTTGTTCCATTGTCCTCTACATTAAATTTATATGCCACAAAAACGCGGTAAACTTTGACGGAGATGGTGGGATGAGCTTGACTTTTTAGTACTTACAGTAGTTGTTGTGACGACCTTGCCCTGTAGTAGGGCATCATTTAAATAAATAATTTACTAAGAGCAATATTAGGTAGGGTATATTTTAGGTAGGTACTAAACTTAACAAAAGACACGAAGATATTGCAAAAGTAAAATACTGTGGCGCAGCTATCAACGCCCAATACAAAATACATGAAGTACATTTTTGTTCCAGACTTTCATATCTTTAATTAAGTCTTTTAACTTGTATAGAACAATTTACTTGATACGTCTGCTACTATTGCGGAGCGTGCGCGCCTGCTGGCTGTGGGTAAGTGGGAGTAAGGCTGTGGCTTCATGCACTACCGTCGTCGCACAACACTACTTTCCGCCTCGCTGCTTCACTGCGACTTGGAGCGGTCTTGTTCTCCTCATCGCTGTGTGGTGAAGTTGGCAACAACCTCGGACACCACGGCATGTCTTGCAGCCGAAGTGCGGGTCGCTTTGCGCGGCACGCGAACATCAATGACATCATCCGACGAGCCCTTGTCACCGTCGGCGTTCCAGCTGTATTAGAACCCAATGGCTTGGCACGCGACGATGGCAAGAGACCGGACGGCATGTCTTTATTTCCATGGAAGGTGGGAAGGCCTTTAGTGTGGGACGCAACGTGTGTCGATACTCTTGCGCCATCCTATCTTCCTGGCTCGGCGTGCTGTGCTGATACTGCTGCTGCGGCTGCGGAAAACCTCAAACGGCGAAAGTATAATAACCTTTTCGGTAATTATATTTTCGAGCCGTTTGGGGTTGAAACCCTTGGGCCGTGGGGTTCGAGTGCCCATGGTTTATTCAACGAAATCTCCAAGCGGCTGGTTGATACTTCCCGTGACCCAAGGGCTGGTTTTACCTTGGCCAGAGGCTTAGCATTGCCATTCAACGTGGCAATGCCGCCAGTCTCTTATTTATTTATTTATTTTATTTATTTATTTATTCAATTGGTCTTACGAGCTAACAGACATACCATCTAAAACACTCATATGATTAACTTACAATTCAATTGTGGCTACACACACTCGTCTCCTTATACAATAGATATTCTAAAAATAGTAATAATGCCCATGTCTACTCGTATAAATAATAATTTATATATATATATATAAATCGGTCGATCCATCAGGTTAAGCTACGCTTGCCGGGGTTGGTCGTAGATGGGTGACCATCTTTACATACCGAGACTCCTCCGTGCCTCGGAAAGCACGTTAAGCCGTTGGTCCCGGCTGTCATTCGTGGATCTTTGACAGTCGTTACGGGTCGTCAGAAGCCCGAAAGTCTGACAACCAGTCTTACCAAGGGGTATCGTATTACCCAGTAATTGGGTTGTGGAGGTCAGATAGGCAGTCGCTCCATATAAAATACTGGTATTCGGCTGCATCCGGTTAGACTGGAAGCCGACCCCAACATAGTTGGGAAAAGGCTAGTCAGATTGATATATATATATATATATTTATATATATTTATTTCTTGGGTACTTTACCAGTCGACAACGATGCGGAGAAATTTTTCGATGCCATATTTTAGTTTTTTAATAGTTTTAGGATATAATTTTGTTATGTTTAGGTTATGTTTATATTACATTTAAATAAAGTCATATAAAAGTCAATCTGCCTAGCCTTTTCCCAACTATGTTGGAGTCGGCTTCCAGTCTAACCGGATGCAGCTGAATACTAGTATTTTGTATGGAGCGACTGCCTATCTGACCTCCACAACCCAATTACTGGGTAATACCGATACCCCTTGGTAAGACTGGTTGTCAGACTTTCGGGCTTCTGACGACCCGTAATGACTGTTGTCAAAGATCCACGAATGACAGCTGGGACCAACGGCTTAACGTGCTTTCCGAGGCACGGAGGAGTCTCGGTATGTAAAACTGGTCACCCATCAACGGACCAACCCTGGCAAGCGTAACTTAACCTGATGGATCGATCGGTACGGCTGTTATTACTTAGCCACGAGCTATATCATTACAAAATAAATATTCACTTTATGTTTTTAAGTAATGATGTGGAAGTGAGGGTGAGTGTGTGTGTGTGTGTGTTTGTATGAGTGAGTGTGAGTATGTGTACGATGTGCAATTAGTCTACTAGGAGTATTAATGAGAGAACGCTAGCGTGAAAATTTATTTATGATACCACAAGTTGCTCAGTTTCATCATAGGACATGGATCTGTCAATTTTTTTCTCAGTAAATTCCAAATTAAGAACGGGTCTTCTCGCGATATTCCTTTTTACGAGGAATAAAAATAGACATATAAAGAAATAGAGGATAAAAATTGTGAAGACCAGGTGAGGGTAGACCGACCGGGGATGCCCGTACTTTACGAAGACGTCGCTGAGCTGTCATCAGTCCTCCCGTGACCACGATCGCTGCAAGGCGGTCGAAACGTTGGGAAACAAGTAGGTAGGTACTTGTTTACATCTTAAAAAGGAATATCGCGAGAAGACCCGTTCTTAATTTGTTTTATACTTAACAGATATCAATTCTCCTATTTATAATATTATAAAGCTTAGAGCTAATGTGGTTGAAGTGGCGACTTACTATCGCAAACCTGCAGAGCTCAGTCTTGCAGATTATAGCAGAGCGACGCTTTTTAGTGAGCTACTGAGGGTCGTAAAGCAAAAGGTGGTGTTTCTTAAGCACTGTTTGTAGTACGAACAGCTGTCTTACTGCGAGAACCTCACAAAGTCAACATAATTCAGGAATGGGAAATCGAATAGATTTCTTCGCGAAACACTGCTCTGTGCCCTCTCTAAACGCAACATGGTTGTCTTGTGGGTTCCCCTCCCCATGTAGTTATTCAGTAACCGAGAACTGATTGAGGGAGACCAAAATAAATCATTTTTAAGCATTGAAAGTCAGCAGCAGCGTGAATTTTTTAAAATAAATAATCAGTCTTCTGATAACGATCTTCTGACACGATAGAGTCAATCTGTTTTTTCTAATATAAAAGATTGTCCAATATAACTCCAATATATTTGATACTGTCTGATCGTTCTATCTGAGCACAGTTTCAGGTGATGGGCACTGGGTAAGGACAAACATGACTCCTGATCCCAAAAGTCGTAGATGGTTGGCTAAGAATTCCCGGGGTAAAGGGGATGAACTTGGTCTTTGAGATTTTGAGTGTGAGAAGATTCGAGGTTAACCGTATCATGACTAACCTCAAAGCAGCCTCAGCCTTCTCAGAGTCTCAGGCCAGTCTTTACAATGGGTTATAAGACTGTGGCATCCGCATATTTTGTGTTTGGAAGAGATAACTAAAAAAGAGAAAAAAGAGGGTTGGCCCTACGACACTACCCTGAGGTACACCAAAAATCATATTTTCTGAATTGCTAATAAATGTATCGATTTATACAACCAGTTTACGTCCCGTTAGGTTTCGATTTTTACAACCTGTTTACGAAAGATGTCGAGGGCAATGCCACGAACGCCAATTTGTTCCAGCTTATTAATTAATTTGGGGACAAAAACTGTATCGAACGCCTTCGATAGGTCAAGGAAGACACAGACAGACTTTTGCTTAGATGTTCGACTATTGTATTGGTCAATTCCAGGGTTGCGTCTTCTGTGAATTTACCAGCTCTGAAGCCGTATTGAATGTCAGCCTGGATATTGAGTGTTGTTAGAAATTTCACTAGTTTCACGTTGATATTTTTATCAAAGATTTTAGAAATAAGGCCCCTGTCCCTTGTGAATAGGATGGACTATAGCAGTTTTAAAAACATCCGGAAAGACACCAGAAGATAGGCACAGAATAAAAATGTGAACAAGGAGAGGGATAATTGTGTTTTTGTGGCTTTAATAACTGTGGTAGGGATTCCGTCTAAACTGACAGCACATTTATCTTTAAGTTTAATAATGATGCTCTCAATTTTGGTGAAATCTACGTCATGCAAAACCTTGTCCAGTAATAGGGCATTTTTTACCACGTCCTACTTTCACGTTCCCACCTTCAGTGGAATAGGCTCTGCACTGATGAATCGGTTCAGCTATTATAGATTTTGGAACCCTAAATCATACTCAGAAGAAAAAATAAGATTTTATAATAACGTGTAACTACCTATCTTCATTCACAGTTTCACTGATGCCGTATTTCGAGCACGTTAAAGAAGCTTGGGAGAAGAGAAATGATCCGAACATGCTGTTTTTGTTTTATGAAGATCTATCAAAGGTAATACAAGTTTCATTGTTTTCCGAGTTAAGCAGAGCTAATATATATATATGACGATTAGATCTTTGATAACATTATCATGGACATGCGTTAGCTGTGTCAAGCGCAATATCAACGGTTGTTAACACAAAGTAATGCACAATCATTGCTTGTAGGTACGTAATTATTGTGTACTGTGGCAATAAGTTTAATGCACAAATCCACGCCTTTTTGAAAATCGATCAATCCTTGAGTTTGTCAAAACACCTATTATTTTTCTTTATCTGCACATCCTCCATGGTAAAACGCAATAAAGTAGTAGTATTATTGTGGTGGTCACTATCATCATTTTTAATTAAACCAACAACCACTGAGTTTGATTTAAATAAATTATTATTATTTTTTGTCTTTGACATATCACGGGACTTTGTTTCCCGGATCTTTGGAAGGCGTACGAGGGGCCGAAGCCAACACGCAGAGGCCCCTTAGACAGCGTCTCACAAAGGATTGATATCTTTAACTGTACATTGGCGGAATTCGTGAGGGTGACTCTCGATTTATTAAGTAATAAGTAATAATCTGTAATCACATTATCGCATTGGGTGTGGACCTGTTAAGATAGTGTAAGATTGGATAAATAAATAAATAAATTTTAAATGACGAGGAGGCACCAGCCAACGATTATCTCTGTATGCACTATGAAGTGCACCCAAGGACAACCCCCGGTTGGTGCAAAACCATTGCAGAACATGGAAACAAAACATATTGGGCTATGGGTTTGGGTGGCTATAGCGGATTGTGTACCTTGAACTATGGAACAACTATGCCCCCTGCCAGACCAATGTTATACAAGGTTGATATGAGCGAGAGGCATTAAATTAAACCACATATACTATAGATGCATAGTGTTAACTCGGAACTATTAATAAAAACTTTAGAAGAAAAATAAGAAAAAACTTTTTCGAACAAATAAAATAGCTTAATGATCCAATTATAATGAAAACATCCTTTGTAGACATTTCCACTGACGTGTGTAACAAAACGGCAACGCTGCGTCAAAAATTCTGTCGTTTTAAGGTGTATGACCCTAGATAACTATGCGTAGGTACCTACGCATAATTATCTAGGGTTATACACCTTTAAACGACAGAATTTTCAACAACATACTTAGTCAGCTGTTAGGGCAGATACGTCGTGTTTCAACAAAGAAAAAACTAAAAAATAATCCTGTGACTAAACTATTGCTCCTATTTACCTGATTTTTAGTAAAGAGGCTGAAAATGATACAAAGTATATGTGGTTTAGTTACTGCCTCTCGCCCATATCAACCTTGTATAATATACACAGATAAAATGGCAGGGGGTGACTTACACACTTAATAATGGGCCCCCGGAAACGGTCACTAGCACATAATGACGTAGCGACAAGGGGTAACATCTCCTGAGGTGCTTGAGGAGTGGAGAGGCAATCCACGGATATCAGGACATTCCCGGAAGTACGGTCAAGATCCCTACCAGCATCTTACTGGAATTCTTCCTTCCTCCGAGCACTTTTGCTCTTGCGAATCTCCACTCAAGCCAGCCAATAAAGGCAAGAAAGAGGTTAGAGCAATGTTCCTCGTCATTATTCACTCCAGCCGGCCAATAAAGGCAAGCCAGAGGTGAAGAACAAGATTTCTCCCAGGAGATAGGGTCCGTGGGGTCGCTACTGCCCAACAGCTCGCTACATGCTGCCCTGTGGGTTCATATATCTCTCTTGGTCTGGCTCCTCATTCTAGACCTTTTCCGGCAAAGTAAACTCTACCGGCATAGACCTACAGTTTGGAGCGCGCAAATCCCACCACGACGTTAACGTAGAGATACGGCGGTGGGGAAAAAATATGTTATTATTATTAATAGATCTCATTAGGTATTATTAATAAAAATAACCCACACTCCATATAAGGGTGAAAGACAAGTTTGCGGCATATTCGTGGCAACGAGTGCCTACTATTCTTCTGGTAGGTGGTTTGCGAACTGGGATTGTCTGATAGTGGTGGGCCTAGCTATCGACATCTTTCAACTTCATTAAACAACTTAGAAAGCCATAAATAACCACTTTATATTTCAGGACTTGCCGGCATCCATTCAGCGTGTTGCTGATTTCTTCGGCAAACAACTTAATGAAGAACAAATGAATCGTCTTTGCGATCACCTGAGTATCGAAAACTTTAAGAATAATAATTCTGTGAACTATGAAGATATGAGGGAGTTAGGAGTTCTTGCAAAGGGCGAAACTTTTATAAGGAAAGGTTAGTCGTTATTCCTGCACTGCTGCTGAGAAATATTATTAATTGTGGAAGTATGCTAACAATGCAATGGTGATCAATGCTCGTGCCTTCTCTGTATGGGAAGAGACCTTTGCACTTCAGGGGGACATTATGAGGCTGGTATTATAACCGAATGAAGCCTACTAGTATGCTACCGAGGTAATAACAACAAAGGGTAACAACAAACTTTCATCACGTCATCACGACTGTGGGTATTCCCCGCAGGATAAGGCAGAGGTGTACCTATAGCAGCTTCACCCACATTTCGCCAGTTACGTTTCAGTCCCATGTAATAGGGGGCGAGCTTATTGCCATCAACTGGGCACAAATCCAGATTCAAGGCTGCTACTGAGAAATTTCTAATGGACAAACCTAATATCACTTTGCCTGACCTGGGAATCGAACCTAGGACCTCATGCTCAGCCATAGCGCTTGCGACCACTAGGTGAACGAAGCAGAACGAACTTTATATTATAACTTAATTGGTAATTTCGATCTTAAATGTGGCCTTGGACGACCGCGCTTGGGCACAAGCTACTCTCCCCATTCGTATGGGAGGCCTCGGCGTCCGCAAAATTTCTAGTATTAGTTTACCGGCATTCATATCTTCGGTCCACGGCACAGATAAATTAATCAGGAAAATCCTAGCCTCCACACTGGTTAATTTTGATGTGCCTTGTTTCACCGAGGCTATAGATGCCTGGAGACTCGCTTGCCCGAATTCAGACCCACCCGACAATCCATTTTCCCAGAGACGGTGGGATGAGCCGCTCTGCAGAGTAGTACAGAACAATTTACTTGACACGTCTGCTACTACTGCGGAGCGTGCGCGTCTGCTGGCTGTGGGTAAGTGGGAGTCGGGTCTGTGGCTTCATGCACTACCGTCGTCGAACATAGGCACTTTGTTCGACGACACTACTTTCCGCCTCGCTGCTTCCCTGCGACTAGGAGCTCCTTCTTGTTCTCCTCATCGCTGTCACTGTGGCGAAGTTGTCAACAG
Organism: Cosmia pyralina; assembly: GCA_946251885.1. NCBI lineage: Eukaryota > Metazoa > Arthropoda > Insecta > Lepidoptera > Noctuidae > Cosmia > Cosmia pyralina. Next base: position 21,235,523 of record OX276352.1, on the reverse strand, counting down.
CCTCGGACACCACGGCCTGTCTTGCAGCCGAAGTGCGGGTCGCTTAGCACGGCACGCGAACATCAATGACATCATCCGACGAGCCCTTGTCACCGTCGGCGTTCCAGCTGTATTAGAACCCAATGGCTTGGCACGCGACGATGGCAAGAGACCGGACGGCATGTCTTTATTTCCATGGAAGTTGGGAAGGCCTTTAGTGTGGGACGCAACGTGTGTCGATACTCTTGCGCCATCCCATCTTCCTGGCTCTGCGTGCTGTGCTGGCACTGCTGCTGCCGCTGCGGAAAACCTCAAGCGGCGGAAGTATAATAACCTTATCGGTAATTATATTTTTGAGCCGTTTGGGGTTGAAACCCTTGGGCCGTGGGGTCCGAGTGCACATAGTTTGTTCAACGAAATCTCCAAACGGCTGGTTGACACTTGCCGTGATCCAAGGGCTGGCTTTTACCTTGGCCAGCGGCTTAGCATTGCCATACAACGTGGCAATGCCGCCAGTCTCTTGGGTACTTTACCAGTCGACAGCGATGCGGAGGAATTTTTCGACGCCATATTTTAGTTTTTATAATAGTTTTAGTTATAAAAAAATTAAATTAAATGATTTTTATTTCGGAATAAGTACTCCATAGAGTGTTAGTAACATAATATTAAAACAACTTACTATCTAGTGTTAGTACCAATCACCCTCCGCACAAACTGTTTTATAATTGGAGAACTGAAGTTCTCCGCTACAGTTCTCAAGATGCTGTTGCGACTGTCTCGAACTCTCCTCAGCAGCGAAGCTGTTTTTTTTCGCACAATCGCGTGAAACCCGTCGACACGAGCTTGGGCAAACATATCTGACGCGCTGCAGTAGCGAGGAAGTCCCAACAGCATCCTGAACCCATTGTTGTACTGGACGCGCAGGACATCCAAAGATTTTTTGGTGTAACTGACCCATAGATTACCCGTGTACAAACTCTGGCAGTAAGCCTTAAAAATGGTGATCTTTACTAGGTCCGTACACCGAGCAAATCTACGGGTCAACATGTTACACCGGACTGCGAGTGCCCTGCGCTCCCTCTCTATATCTACATGGTCCCTAAGGTCGTCGGAAAGAACGTGACCTAAGTATTTAAAAACGGATACCCTTTCAACTACTGACCCGCCTATAATTAGCTCGGGTCCCACTTCACGGCACTTGCCGCCGACCTCAAAGACCATGTATTTACATTTCTTCACATTGTAAATTAATCCATGTGCGGCAACGTAGGCTTCACAAGTCTTAAGCAACTCTCTGATTGCCCCCGCAGACGGACCCAGCAGCACCATGTCATCAGCATAGTTAATGTTGTTAATGCTAACCCCATCAACACTGCATCCGACACGCATGCTGCTGAATCCCTCTATGAGGTCATTTACATAAAGATTGAAGAGCCTGGGAGATGTCAGACCTCCTTGTCTGACCCCGCACTCCAGCCCATACGGTTCAGAGAGCGTACCGTCCCACTTCACATGATTGATCTGATTACCGTACCAATGTTGCAGTAGTCCACATATTTCCGCGGGTATACCCCTGTTTACCATCTTTTCCCAGAGCACATCATACGAGACAAGATCGAAGGCTCTGGAAAGATCAAGGAAACAGGCGTACACCGACGTTTTGCGATCTAAATAGTATTGAACTGTATGCTTGAGACTCAAAATAGCGCTTTCAGTGGAAAGTCCGGGGCGAAACCCGAATTGCGCATCATGAAGATGTATATATTCATTTAAGCAAGTATCAAGCATACCGTCCAACACCTTAGCTATTATTGTCGCAAGGGAAATGGGACGGTAGTTACTCTTGTCCGAGATATCACCCGTCCTGTTCTTCACAATGGGAGTCACGATGGTTTTCATCAGATTAGCAGGCAAATACGCATGACTAATACACATTGTGAAAAACATAGACAGGACTCGCGGCAGATGTACACCTGCGTGCTTCAAGTGCTCAATACTGAGCCCATCATGTCCTGGAGATTTGCCTCGGCTCATACCGTTTATAATTGCACTCACCTGTTTAGCTGAGAAACGCATCAGAGGTCTCACTCCACGACTGCTGGGCTCAGTATCTTCCTTCACAGTTGAGGGACCGAGAGGGGACTGAACTTGGAAATGCTCTTTAAACATGTTCGCAATTCCCTGGGGATCACTTATCCCTCCCACACTCGCAGCGAGCCTGGGCTTCCCATCCAACTTACCTTTACCTTACCTTACCTTACCTTAGTTATGTTACCTTTTAGTAAAATAAGTTATAATTTGAATAAAAGTAATCTTATAATAAAAAATAAAAAAAAATATTGGTAATTTGTTGATCGTAGTATAATTAATTACCTATTTTCTCAGGTAAAACAGGCGGCTGGCGTGCATATTTCGACGAGGAGATGACACAACAAGCTGATCGATGGATAGAAGACAACTTGCTAGATACAGACCTGCGCTTCCCACACATGAAACATTAACAGCTTTTATTGAGGGATTGTTTTATTTTATTATCTATTAAAATTAATGTATTATTTCGTTTATTTATTTCCTACTAGCTTGTACCCGCGACACCACATCGTACTAAAATACCAGCCGCATTTTTATAAAACTTCCCTGCATACGTTTGTAGTTAGCAGCCAAAATGTAGAGTCAAGACTGGTGACTCGTGAGCAAGAGACGTACAGTTGTCCTTGTGAGAAGCAGCTCGTCCTGAGAGGACACCCGCAGCCTTCAGAAGCAATTTCCCATTGCTTGCGAAGTTTTTCGTTTTTAGTGAAGGAGTTCACCGGCTCCTGTATTTGTAAGCAGCCAGACCAATTTTAGCTGCCAAACATCTCCCAGACACAATTAAAAGGCCGCTGTTATTATGAGCATAATAATTTATGTTTGTGCCTGGGGGATGTTTGAACTCTACGATTGGTCTGGCTGCTTACAAATAGTATTGAAATAGTTCCCCGAGTATCACAATATATGTGTTCTGTATTTATCCCATGATTGGACGAATTTGACGATGAATGTCTGTGTGCGCTCGCTAAGTCGGCATGCGATTGGCTGTCCCGTACCCACGAGCTGCTGCACATATTCGCGACAACGCGACAAACGCGCCTTCTTCAAGAAGCTTGGTGTGCGCGCGGAGCCGTCAAGTCTGTCGTCCGCCATTGACCCATGAACTAGGTAATTTTCAACTCCGTGAGTGAAAATTGATAAAACAAGGACAAATTGTGCATTATCGTGTGATGTTACTCGTGCCAGTCTCCGTGGTCAACGGTTCACTCAAAAGACCGTTCAGATCTAATGGGAGCCAGCCGCAGCAGGAGAAAAGGTGAGTCGTACTCAGCCATCTCTGTTGAATTTGTTCCTGGATTGGGGTGAACGGCAAACTCCGTTCGTACAGAACTACCGATATTTTCTTTCTAGAACCAGCGTAATTTCTTACAGTCCACTCCTCTATTCCACAATATGTATATCAAAATTAAGACTCAGACTGTATGTACGAGTAAAATGACGTAATTTTTTTGCTAGCTTTTAAAGCGTCTGGCGGATAAAGCCGCCGACGGGAAGTGTCTGGCAGTATTGATTATTAATTATTAACAATATTCTGTAATACATACATAAAAATCAGCAGTCAGGTAATATTTTTACGTACCTGATACCTGAAAATAGGCCGTCGGCCCAAGCTAGCAGGTATGCGTAATACGTTAAGTACATACTAACTCTACTCTGTACTCTCTCGGGTCTCTCCCACACATTTTGTTAATCAGAAAATAAGTATGGTCTGGCATCCCTGGGATCTGGCTCTACAAAGACGGTTGGTAAATATTGTTTTTTTTTTTAATACTTATACCCATGAATTAATTAACTTAATCATTTATTTCAATTACCTATTAGTCAAAACCTTATTTTATTTATTTATTTCCAACTTACATCTATCATTACAGATTTTACATCTATTGCGATAGTGTACATATAAAAAAAAAACTTATCCTAAATTACTAACTAACTACTACTACTAACAACAACAACAACTTATTACTTTCATTAAATTTTGTAACTTATTACAAACAATGCATTCTTTGTGAACTCACTCAGAGAACAACAGAATAGGTCCGTATCATTCGCTATGAGGTTAAGAGTGCGGATTGCCCGCGTCAGTGGCGCCTCACTTAAAAGATTTGTCCGAGCGCGCGGCTCCGCCAGCAGTCGTGGCTGTCGTCGTCGCCACAGGTACCTATCGGGGACACATAAACATATGTGCCCTAATATGTCCGCATTGTGTACCTTCCCTCTAAATACTTTGAATATGTACGAGGTGAGTGCGAGATCCCTCTTGACCCTCAGTTCGTTGTATCCAACTATACCCAAAATAAATAAAGTTGTTGTACTTCTTCATGAGCGTTTGGAATGTGTTGTTATAAAACTCTGTACCCATGTCAGTTTGTAAGTTAACTGGATTTTTATTGCAGCTTATTAGTATACGTTCAAATGCTTGAGTGACTTCAGATTTATTTTTTGATTTTAACGGTTCTGCCCAGGCATACTTTGAAAAGCAGTCAATCACCACTAAGATGAAATTGTAACCTTTGTTATAATTTTTCAGTTTTTGCATGTCCATTAAGTCTGTTTGCCATAAGTCGTGGATTCCTTTTAGAATAACAGAACGTCGAAGAAAATTTCTTCGTGCCGCTTTGTGTATTTCATTTACAATTTGCTGTTTACCATTACGGAGTTTTTTGAAGTAACTTGTCTACCTCTGCTTTACTCGTAGTATAAAACTTATCTTGCAAATGAGTTGAAACCTCAGGTATCCTTGCTTTTAAAGTAGTTTGAACTGTAGTCTTTGCATCTTTTATGATTTGAGAACGCAAAGTACCAATCAGATTATTAAATTGTTTAGACATATTAGCATTCAATTGGTCTACATAATCCTTGTTCACAGCCAGGTTATTTAATTCGTTTATCGTGTTAGCATTCAATCGATCTACATAATCCTTGTTCACAGCATCGTCTGCTTCTACTGGAGATCTAATTCCTCTCAGTCTTGATGTTTTTATATCAAAATCTCCGTTTTCTGATTTTAACAATGCATTTTCATTAAACTCAATTGACTCTGATAATCGCATTATTTTGTGAATGTAGTGTCCGAATTTATCTACGTTCATGTTTAAGGTGTATTATATCGAGAAGCTGATAGTAAAATAAGCATATTTTTATAATATTTATTTATTTATAACTTTACTTTCACGCAATTCTTCAATGATAATTTCATTATCTAATCCTGTGTTGCCAGCATCTCTAGACGCAATTATAATTTCAACCTTTCCACTAATTCATAATGAATTAGTGGAAAGGTTGAAATTATTAATCTACGTTTTTTCTCCATTTTTTCATTAACGGTAGACCCTTTCCCTGAACTGCATTCTTCAGTTTAAAAAGAGGTTTAATAACTTGCAAATATTTTTGTCCTTTATTACTTTTTATTGGCTTACTTGGCTCATAGTCTCAACGATGTGCATTTGTATCAAGTAGCATTGACTTATAATTTTGCATATCACTATCTGTAACCAAGCGTAAGTCTACATCTTTCTTAAGCAACAACTGTTTTAAACCAGGTGTATTTCGGTATTTACTTCCAGCCACGGTGATGTATTGATCGTTGATCGTTATGGAAGCAGAACCTAACATCAGTTTCCCGCGGTCTGATCTAACCTCAAATGGAACGTCTACCAACGCTTCAGAAGAAAGTGTCCAGGATGACGTATCTTGATTCTTTTCGACTACTGACTCATAAGAAGAGTCACTGTTGATATCGGATTCATATTTGTCTTCATCGTCATTAATATCATTACTTCCTGTGCTACCAGTTCCTTCTTTCTGAAAAGTTTCGTTAATAAACGGAACATCAGCAAAATCATCACTAGCACGCAGGAGAGGAGTTTGCTTACTAGCATTAGCAATTAAGTTGAGAGGTTCTGTTACAGGTTTGAAAACAGATTCTAGTGCTTGTTTATTGTTAGTCTCAGCATCTCTCATTTTTCGTACTTTTATCTTTACAGCTTCTGCTGCATCAACAATTTGTCGTTTCAATGATTTTTCCATATTGGTACAATAGATTGTAATTGATTAAGCGTCGTAAGGTGAATAATAATGTCAGACAGGTAAAAGCTTTATATATGTTTTCGTTTTTTTTTTTTACTCAAAGATTACGAACGTGTCAAATTTACTTCTATAACATCCTTTGTTTTTTGAACAATCTTTATTAATTACAACATAACTGAAAGGTATACACCATGTTTTTGAACACATTTCACGAAATTCAATCCACGTCATGTCAGTGTTGACGTGTTCTTCATAAACATGTCTCATATTTCTTTCATCTTGTTTAAAAAGTACGATTAGGTTTGCGTTGTCTTTTACTAACTGCTTAGGGATTTTACTATACGTCTGATTTAGATAAAAGCAATCGATGAACTTGTGTCTCCCCATAGCAAAATAATCACGCATACTACTTTGATTTTCACAAGCAACATCATCAAATACAATTACAGAATTCGGTTTTGCGGCCCGAACACTCAGTACTTGCTCATTTTCATGATATTTCTAAAATGAAATGCCTGGTACTCGTTGCAAGACTTTTTCTAAAAAAATGTACTTGGGTTGTTGCAAGGTTTTTGAATAAACATAAACATTTTGAAATCTTAAACCATTCTCGTGTATAAGAAGACCAATTAATAAATTCGTTTTTCCACAATTTGACGGACCGCAAATGATACATCGTACTGATTTTGGTAATAATTCTCCATGACGAAAACCAGTCTCCTGAGAATGAATAAAAAGATTGTTTACATGTAACGAATGTGGTTGTTTTACAAATTTAATGACGACTGCTTGAAACGTTATATTAATAATGAGTTAATTAATGTATTACATCGACATTTATAACTCATTTTCGTTAACTCGTACAAATGTACGAGCAACTTCACTATAACTTCACCTTCAATATAAGAGAGTGTTTTCTAAATTTGATTTCACCGAATCTTGCATCTGTTGGTGGAACAAATCTTCTGTTTGTGCTGTAAAGCTGTCCTGATGTCTTGATGAACCGTTATCTGTATTTTTCTGATCAGTTTGCAAATCTTGAGTAAATATTATCTCGCCGCTAGGATTCTTGATAGTAAGTTTACAAATTTCTTTTAAATCAGATTTCACTGAATCATGCATTGCGGTTAACTTAATCATATGTTAGTTTCGAGATAAAAAATTCAACCTTCTCACTACAGTTATAAGAATCGAATGTAGCGTTAAATTACTTCGAACAATTATTTATAAGTAATTCCCCTTCCCTGCTAAAAGAGATTAATCTTTAGTTTCATCTGCGGTAAACGGTAGGTTTGCAGGGATCGACCCAACTGCAACTAAACGAGAATTTAAAAGTGGCTTTTAAAAGTGGTCTTAAACCAAACACTTTGTAGATCCATCATTTATGTTATTAGGTATTTTTAGACCAATTTCCGTTCCATTCGCAACCAAACGAGATTCAAAAAGTGGATTAGCGTGTAAGCCATGCACTCAAAAATGTTTCCATTACATCGCGTGGAATACGCGCCGAAATGGAATAGGCGCAGAACCAGTTTTTTAGATTTCATTGATATTTTTGGGCAGTCTACCCCACCGAGAGTGACGAGGCGAACGGAGTGAAGCCGATGGAACGGAAGGTGGGGTAGAATGCCCAATAATATCCTACTAACATTTATACGGAAAGCCTTCATAATATAAATAAAAAAATGTTGGTGGCAAAAATTATGCGTCACTTTGTAGGAAGTCAAATATTTAAAAACATAATTTATCATCAAATTGGCCAATACCCTACAGCTACCCACGTCACAGACCTCACCAAAGCAATTATTGAAAAATATATTAACGTAAGGTTACACTTTGTTTTGAAAAATTCTTTAACAATTAATAGCAAGCACCAATTGCTTAATAAATACGTTTTATTCCAAGGACAGTGATTAATTGTAATAATTAATAAAAGTAAAATAAATATTTCTTAATATTTATTTCATGTTTCATTTTTCCCCATAAATTCATCAGATAATTGATCGATAAAGAATATCTGCTTTATCAAGCACTAGCGTGTATGAAAATATTTATTGCTTTTTTGCGTGTGTGAGTGTCTATATTTACGGGAGCTTAGTGCTAGTGTGCGATCGAATATCTGCCCTGAGATTTATGTGTGTGTGATTTGGTTGTGTGCGAAATATTTGTAAACAAAGTAGTGCGTATGTGTAGAAATTAAAATAGTGGGAGACAAGCGGTGACACTGGTCCTAATACAAAATTGGAGCTAGGGCCTTTCCAACCTTATTTATCTATTCCGTGCTCCCAACTGTCGAAAGTAAATCAAAACCTATAGGGTACTTCCTGTTTTTTTTTTTTTTTTTTTTTTGTGGATGGGAAATGATCAAATTACTTCTCTCGCTCTGGGCAGAGCGGGAGGGCGTGTCAGACTTTTACTGACTAAAACCCCCCCGTGTTCCTTCAGTTGCCCGACGTGCCAGGGTCACGGTATCTCTTTCGAACTACCCGCGACCCCGGCGGCATCGGCCCAATTGACCCCGTCACTGCTGACATCTCTTTGAGGCGCGCGTGGAACACAACGCGCCGTCGACCCGGGCTGGTCCTTACCGGACGGCGAGCTGCCCATTACTCGTCGTCCGCACGCCCGCGCCTACGGTGGCCGGGAATCGGCGATAGATTCCCGCCGCCCAGGGCGTCTCCTACTTTTTGATGAGGTCTAAATTGCATTATTTTAGTTTTAGCGAAATTTAATTCAAGGTTATGTTAGTAGATATGTTCGATAGAATTCGATGGATGTCATTATTAAGGGTCAGGTTTATTTGTGCATGGGAACACAACTGAAATGTCATCTGCGAACAAAACGCTTTCAGCATCTATTACTTTAGTTTATGTAAACCCGTTTTTATAAAAACTTTTCGTTTATGTAAACCCAGAAATCGAATTCGAGATCAAAAATGTAAACAAAGGTGTTCCCAATTTTAAATAATAACCTCTATTGTGCAGTTTGCCGAAAAGTACAAACATAGTGCTAAAATTGTAGGCATATCTGAAACAGGTAAAATTAATATTGCACACAGTTTTCAGCTTTAAAGTGACTTAAACTACGATCCAAGAATAAAATATAACTGTTTGAAATAAAATCGTGCAAATTATTTTTATAATATTGGCAATAAGGCTGAACTGAACATTTGGACTTTCATTAATTATTTTCTATTTATACAATGTTTATCCTTCTAACTATGAGAATCGTTAAAATATCGTAAATAATATTGCGTTATCCTAAACCTAATAATCGATTCAAGTTGAGCGTCAAAGTACTGTCATCTGATTTCTGACTTTTGTCGTGATTGAATGTGTCCCTCTGAGGTTTTATTTGTTGTTATGTTTTCTTTGTTATATTTTACGTTTACAAAATTTCAAAATTAAAATCAAATAATAAGAATGACTACGGAAACGTTGACTACCCCTGAACTGTCACTTTGACAATGACATTTCTTTGTTTACATTTTTGATCTCGAATTTGATTTCTGGGTTTAGATAAGAAATAATATACATCCGACTACGCTACCTTGTGGAATTGATTTATTTATATAAGTAGTACCAGATTTAACATTAGTTATTTCTCCAGTACTATGGTTGTAGTGCTCAATTTCTACATATTCTACATATTGTGAACGGTTTTCGAGATAAGACTTGAACCATTTATGAGCAATGCCACGTACACCTAGGTAATCAAATAATCAATAAACATAATACATCCAAAAATTAAATCCATACATGCTGCGATAGTGAAATAAATGGTTACGAAAAATCCCTCATTTTATTTTGGTATCGCCTTAATGTTTCATGTGTGGGAAGCGCAGATCTGTATCTAGCAAGTTGTCTTCGATCCATCGATCAGCTTGTTGTGTCATCTCCTCGTCGAAATATGCACGCCAGCCGCCTGTTTTACCTGAGAAAATAGGTAATTATACTACGATCAACAAACGACCAATTAAATTATAATATAAAGTTCGTTCTGCTTCGTTCGCCTAGTGGTCGCAAGCGCTATTGCTGAGCATGAGGTCCTGGGTTCGATTCCCAGGTCAGGCAAAGTGATATTGGGTTTTTCCATTAGAAATTTATCATTATCAGCCAGCACCCTAATTACGTAACACATTATCGATCGGAGTTGGCTTCATTTTGACAGATCAACAGCATTAATTGCGTTATTTACGTTGTCGAACAGACAAATTTTTCGAACATATGAAGCAATGGATTAAGTAGCAATTTGTTTCAAAATGAAACCAACTCCGATCGATAATGTGTTACGCAATTAGGGTGCTGGAATCTGGATTTGTGCCCGATTGATGGCAATAAGCTCGCCCCATATTACATAGGATTTAAACATAACTGGCGACATGTGGGTGGACCTACTATAAATACACTTCGGCCTTGGGGAATACCCACAATCGTGATGACGTTATGTTATGTATAAAATTATAAACCTATGCTTGCTATACTCTGGTAGCTTTACATTATAATTAACAATATTATTGTCCCCCTGCAGTGCAAAGGTCTCTTATCATACAGAGAAGGCACGAGCATTGATCAGCATTGCATTGGTAGCATACTTCAACAATTAATAATACTTCTCAGCAGCAGTGCAGGAATAACGACCAACCTTTCCTTATAAAACTTTCGCCCTTTGCAAGAAATCCAAATTCCCTCTTAACTTCATAGTTCACAGAATTATTATTCTTAAAGTTTTCGATACTCAGGTGATCGCAGAGACGATTCATTTGTTCCTCATTAAGTTGTTTGCCGAAAAAATCAGCAACACGCCGAATGGATGCAGGCAAGTCCTGAAATATAAAGTGGTTATTTATAGCTTTCTATTGTTTAATAAAGTTGATGTTGATGATAGTTAGGCCCACCACGATCAGAAAAATCTACCAGTAGAATAGTACGCACGGCTACAGATCAAGCTATACATTTCCAGTATAAGCTGATCTCGCATAGCCGTGTGTACCTAGGCACTCGTTGCTACGAATATGCCGCAAAACTAACTTTAACCTTACGGAGTGTGTGGATATCTTTATTAATAGTACCTAATTTAAATCTGATCATATTTTTTTTTTGTTTTTTAATGTTTATTTTGTTACTTTTATATATGCTCCTTCGCGTGTCCCAAATAAAATATTTTTCTTTCTTTCTTTCTTTATATTCTGACGTTAATTCAACACGCGTTCCGCGTTTTCGTTTTATAAAGATATTGTTATTTCATTAAATGTTATTATTTATTGATTTATTTACAATTTTCTAAAATAGCATCTTATAGCAACCAATAGCAAAAATCAACACAAAGAAATCTTTGTGTTGATAACTGTTGGTATTGCACTTGACGCAGCCGACGCTTGTTCATGATAATATTATCAATGATTAATCAATCGCCTATATTTATGTTACGGTAAGTACGGTGTTAAGAATTTTTCAGTGATTAATTGAAAATTATTAATAATTATCCATCATTATTAATAATTACCTCATGATTTGGTAAATCTATATAATATATTAATAAGGGTAGTATCGACTTGATTAAAAGGGCTTTGCCCCGTGCGATACTTAGACGGGACATTGTTTTGTTTAAATTTGTATCATTACGGGGTTCATCTACTTCATCTCTACCTTCCTCTTCACAACTATCAGTGAAGTTTACACGGTTTATATAAAACAAAGTCGGGTTTGTTCATCAACATTTATAACTCGAGAACGGCTGGACCGATTTTCATGGTTTTTGATTTGTCTCCGTCCCGAATAGCAGAATAATTATTAAAAAAAATTGGAAACTTCACACAAAAAAAATATGAAGTAAATTCATTTTCTCATACAGGGCAGGGCAACGTCTGTCGGGAATCTTTCAGTCTATTTAGAATTCCAAATTCAAATTATTTCTTTTATAATCAGTTGTTCATTTATTTTCCCGCCGTTCGATTTATTGAAATTCTTACAGGACAACGTCTGTCGGGTCAGCTAGTGTGAATATAAAATTGAAATTCATTACTTTTAGCGTTATTATTAATCATTTACTACTCTCGACGGTAAAAGTAATAAAATAAAATAAGACTCGAAGTTATTTGTCCAGTAGGTATTTATTTATAATACTACAGTACTTAAAAATACATAACTAAAAGATACTTACATGCACAATCGTTTATTCTTTGGTTTTGCTTAAGTACAATCTCGAGGAGCTTGTGGCTATGTAATAACAGCTGCACGGGTCGATCCATCAGTTTAAGCTACGCTTGTCGGGGTTGGTCCGTCGATCGGTGACCATTACATACCAAACTCCTCCGAGCCTCGGAAAGCACGTTAAGCCGTTGGTCCCGGCTGTCATTCGTGGATCTTTGACAGTCGTTATGGGTCGTCAGAAGCCCAAAAGTCTGACAACCAATCTTACCAAGGGGTATCGTATTAACCAGTCACTGGGTTGTGGAGGCGCAAAATCAACATTAAAAATTTATCTTTCTTCTATTTCTTTTTCAATAGGTATTTATTGATAATACCAATATTGATATACTTATAGTTACTGAACTCAAATAATAAATAAACTTTGAAAATTATTACATTTACCGGTACTAAGGTTACTTTATTAATAATCACCGATAAATGTATTAATTTGTTACTTTAACCTCGACTTTCGGTAATTATTAATAACTAGCTTTTGCCCGCGGCTTCCCCCGCGTGGATGTCGCAAAATATGCCACAGGAAGAAAAATATTGAGATAGCTTCTGCCCGCGACTTCGTCCGTGTGAAATTTCTCGTACCCCCGACCCACCCCGTCGCATCGCATTGCCTGCCCGCGCTATTACTTCGTTTTCGCTTAGCGTTCTTTCTGACTTTTTTTCGTTTTGCTCGGCACCTAAGAGTCCTAGAGTGATATTAAATATGCCTATAACCTTTATAAGAATTGGGCTATCAAATGCAAAAATAATTATTAAAGTCCGACTGGCAGTTCCAGAGATTAGCGCGGTCAAGCAAACAAAAAAGTGTGTGTGTCAGCTCCGACGCACAACTGGAGTTTACTCCTGTTTTTTGTGCCGTTCCGAGTTTCCGACTTTCTATTTTTCAGTCATTTCTGTAGGGCTGGGTTTCTTCAATGAATCAGTGCTATACAAAAAGCAACTTTAAGGTGTAAAGGCACTCGTCCCCCCCCCTCTCCCTCTAACTCCCCTCTCACCCCCTTCCCGTTCATACCCCTCACCGCTCCCATCCCCCTCTCCCTCTCATTCCCCTCACCACATCCCATTCACCGCTATCCCCTCCCCCTCTCACCCTTCTCCACACCCTCCCCCCTCACTACACCCTCCTGTACCTCGCCCCCTCTCCATCATCTTCCCCCTTTCCCTCCTCAAAACCCCTCCCGTCCATTTGTTCTCACCACACCCTCCCCGTCCCCCTTTTCGTTCTCACCAACCCCTCCCCTTCTTCCTTTCCCTCCTCATAACCCACTCCTCTTCCCCTCTCCCCTTCCCTCTGGGGGAAAAACTATTAATGACAACTTTTGAATAGAATAGAATAGAATACTCTTTATTATGCACACCATTTAAAATACAGGTATAAATGTTGAAATTTTACATAGGGTGACACAATGGGCGGTCTTATCGCTGAAAGCGATCTTTTACAGACAACCTGTGGATGGATTATGGGGACAAGGAGAGACAATTCTGCAGGTAGTCCGTGGTGTACCATATACATATACAACATATACATACATTAATATATATATACCTATACTTATACAATAATAAACATGAAACAACAGCAAGGAACTATACATGTAATAATGATGTTTAAAGAGAGAGGAAGTGTTTGTTTGCCAGAATTTTAAAAGTGGACAAAGTTGGAGCACTCCTTATCGACACGGGCAAGGCATTCCATAATCGTACTGCTTGAACTGTAAAAGACTTGTCATAAAAGCTGGTGGAATGCATCGGCATCTCAAGTCTCAAGTTTTCCGATGACCTCAGATATCTATTATGTGTGTCATGAAGGAACTTGAAACGCTCTTTAAGATAAGAGGGGGTTGCAGGATTGAACAGAGTACTGTAAAGCTGAAACAAGATATGTGAATTCCGGCGAAGACGTATAGGAAGCCACTTGAGCTTTGTACGAAATTCAGAAATGTGATCATATTTGCGCAGGCCAAATATAAATCTTATGCAAATATGTTGAAGTCGCTCAAGTTTATCTAGTTGTGCCTCAGTGAGATCGAGATAACTGACATCAGCGTAGTCAAGGATGGGAAGTAAAAGGGATTGCGCAAGCGCAGTTTTAGTGGCAGTTGGAAGAAACTTCCGTAATCGTCTCAGGGACCCAAATCCTTGTTTATGATATTAATTGCATCAGCCAAATCCGAAAGGGCAGCTTGCTTATACAGGGTGTTTGGTAGATGGGTGCAAAGCCTGAAGGTGGTGATATCTTAGACCATTTAGAACTTATTAAGCTAAACTTGTCTTAGACGAAGTCTGTTCCTTGTATTTTTTTTTAAATTCTAAGGTTTTTAACAATAATACCCATTTTTTTTCAATAAATGGTTAATAGTGTCCAGTTAAAGCTGTTATGTTATTATTTTTTATTTATGTAATGTGTGATTACTCAAACAAAATTATTCCCAAGCATCTGTGTCATCAGAGAAACATTCTACGTAATATTCAAGTTTACGAAACTTTTAAAAATCAAGAAAATGTTTTGTTTACGGCATAATAAAAAAATAAAAAAAATAGCCTCAGTTGTTCAAACCTTTTTGAAAACATGCTTGGTTAGTGCCCTTTCTTTTGAGGTACTATTTACGCAGATGTCTCATCAACTCTTGGAATTAGGATGTACAAAGCAAATTGAGTATGAAAATTGTTATTTTCGAACAGATCAATAAAACAACATTTTTGTTAAAATAATTTATTGTTCATGTTCAAAATGTTGACCGCGGTTTCTTATACAAGCACGTACCCGTCTTCTCACTTCTGTAGTCATGATTTTTAATTTCATCTCCTGCTTCACGACTTGAAAAGCCGTTTGGATTCTTTCTATTAATTCTTCTCTAGTTGAAATTTTAACGTGCGTGTAGACGAGCTCCTTGGCCTGTCCCCAAACGAAAAAATCCACAGGAGTTAAATCGGGTGATCGAGGTGGCCAAGGGATGGGCCCGTCTCTGCCAATCCAGCTCTCTGGAAAACAATTATTTAAATGTTCTCTTACGTTTAGGGTCCAATGTGCTGGACAACCATCTTGTTGAAAAATCAGTGGTCTTCTCATTGCCAATATTGGTATTTCGGTCTCGTCCAGAAGCTCTGGGAGATAATTTTGGAGGAATTCCAGGTAATTTTCTCCATTTAAATTATCTGGTAGGAAGTGGGGACCAATCAACGTTCGGCCGATTACTCCTGCCCACACGTTAACTGAAAATTTCCTTTGGAACGACACTTGCTTCTTCCAGTGTGGATTGCTCTCCTTGTCGGTCCATCGATGAAGATTATGAAAATTGGTAATTCCTTCTTTCGAAAATTTTGACTCATCGGTCCACAATATGGATTTTAAAAACCATGCATCTTCAATGTCACTATTTAACAAAAAGCGACAGAACTGAATCCTTCGTGGGGATCTTCATTTTCCAAACCTTGTACACCCGTGCCGTGGAAAGGATATTTGTTTTCTCGATGCATCGTATTCCACACCTTCCATACTACTCTGACGCTCGTAGTAGGATCTGCATCAAAAGCTGCAATAATGTCTTCCTCGATACTTGCGTGATGTCTTCCCGGGTTGAGTCCAGATTCCGCGTGATGGATTCCAACATCAGAAAGCCGACGAAATGTGTTGTAAAACACTCTGACATTAGGTAATCTGCGATTCGGATATCTCTCTTGGTACATCCGTCGCGCCAAAGATCCATTACCGTCAGCTCTGCCATACATGAAGACGATATCCGTAAATTAAATATTCGACCTCAATTTGCTTTGTACATCCTAATTCCAAGAGTTGATGAGACATCTGCGTAAATAGTACCTCAAAAGAAAGGGCAATAACCAAGCATGTTTTTAAAAAGATTTGAACAACTCAGGATATTTTTTTTATTTTTTTATTATGCCGTAAACAAAACATTTTCTTGATTTTTAAAAGTTTCTTAAACTTGAATATTACGTAGAATGTTTCTCTGATGACACAGATGCTTGGGAATAATTTTGTTTGAGTTCACACATTACATAAATAAAAAATAAATAAAAAATAATAACATAACAGCTTTAACTGGACACTATTAACCATTTATTGAAAAAAAATGGGTATTATTGTTAAAAACCTTAGAGTTTCAAAAAAAAAAATACAAGGAACAGACTTCGTCTAAGACAAGTTTAGCATAATAAGTTCTAAATGGTCTAAGATATCACCCCCTTCAGGCTTTGCACCCATCTACCAAACACCCTGTATATTTGTAAATCATCTGCATAAAGGCGGTAGGAAGAAAGAAGTTTTTTGGAAATAGAGTTTATACATATTGCGAAGAGTAAAGGAGGTAAAACGCCACCCTGAGGTACACCGGTATAACACCAGAAAGAGCAAAACTCTTCTATGCACATACGTTGCCGACGGCCATACAGGTAACTACGAAACTAGTCAATCGCCTTGGAGATATGTTAAGCGAGCGAAGCATGCCAATCAGGATATCGAAATCTACAGTATTAAATGCGTTACTAAAATCCAGTAATCCAAGAACCGTCAGATTTCCTCCTTCCATGCCTAACCGTATGTCATCAGTGACGTTAACTAAGGCTGTAGCGGTGCTGTGACCAGGACTAAAACCGGATTGGAAAGGAATTCAGCAGACTATACTTACAAAGAAAAGCACTAAGCTGATTGTGAACAAGGCGTTCTAGGACTTTGGAGAGGAAAGGCAAGATGGAGATAGGATGGTATTCGGAAAAGGAAGTATTTTTTGGGTAAAGGAATGATTTTTGCCTCTTTCCACAACACTCTTTGCGATGGAAAAACACCATAGGATATAGAGTAGTTTAGGATATAGCATAGGATAGGAAGGATTTCGTCGAGGGCGGGAGTATCATTTTCCGACTTACACATCACTACCAACTGCATTAGATGTGATTGAAACTACGCTCTTCTTAACATCACAATCAGAGAATTGACTAAAAATAAATTGGGGATGGTCCGGAGTTGGAAGGTTCGAAAGATAGTTTATTGTAGATGCCTTCATGGTCCCATTACACTGGCACGAAGATGAGAAGTGTTGATTCAGTAGATCAATTTCTAAGTTTTTAGGAATCGATTCTTGGCGCGATTTTCTAACTCCCAAGGATTTAAGAAATTTCCAGACTTTAGCTGGATCTCCGTTTTCAACTGAGGTGTGGATATGGCGGCGTTGGGCATCTCTACACACCATATTGCAGCGATTGGGAGCATCCACAAGGATCTCCCGGTTCGACGGCGAGGGCCGACACTTAAAATTAGTTTTGGTTACAGCCTTCCTGTGCATCATAGTTCTAATATCATATGTAAGCCATGGTGCCGGAAGATGTCTTATTTTTACAGCATGAATAGGAGCGTGAACATCGTACAGCTGTACAAGGTTGTCTGTCAGCAGGTTGACTTTATCGTCAATTGACCCAACACTGACTAAAGAAGACCAATCAATGTTGTTGGCATCTCTTCGGAGATCATCTGTATTCATGCCACTAAAGTTGCGCTGCAGGAGAATTTTAGGTTTTGCCTTAGGTGAGCGAATTTTGTAGGAGAAGAATTAGATCATGGTAAAAAAACATGTCTGCTGGGCATTGACCATGCTTGCTGACATGTTGAGAAGAGGAAACAATGAGAAGGTCCAAAAGTGAGGGATTACAATTTGGAAAATGGTGTGTAGCACTCAAAGGGAGAATTGATAAATTCGAAGACTGAGCTATTGATCGAAGAGAAGTAGAGCGGGAATCGAGTTTCAATAACAATTATTGAAATCCCCCATAATGGTTGTGTGACTGTAAGAGGGAGTTAGGTTTTCGAGGATCTTTTCAAAAGAGGAAAAGAAATTTATACGTGATGAAGGGCTATAACTCAGGGCTATAATAAACACCTAGAAGGACTATCACATGATTCAGGTTTACTTCCAAAAAGAGGTGCTCGCCCGCGTCCTGCGGTGGAGATTGTGCTGACATATCGACAATTGAGAAAGGAATATGTGGACGAAGGTATATGGCAACACCGCCGCCACCACCACGCGCGCGGTCATTTCTTACCAGTTGAAAACCTGAAGCCTGTGTGTGTGTGTGTGACCTGTTGTTGGAAGCTGAAGGGAGACATGGCTTTAACCAAGACTGAGACAGTCTAGGTTAGCTAGCATGTCAGAGTAATGTGCCGGAATACTTTGGGCATTTATATGGGCTACATTAAAATTCTTAGGCACATCAGAAAACTGAGATTCAGGCGTATCAGCAAGGGAAGGAAAACTAACAAAGCTGTCATTACTACAAGCTGACAAAAAGCTTTAAGTGTTGCTGTCGTCATTGCTATCTGACATCGACATTAAATAAATAAATATTAATATTTATAAAACTTATATAATTGTTTGTAAAAAATAATCCCCACTTATTTAAAAAAATGGCTACAGTCAAGAAATTACCCATACGTGCTCAATATATGAATACATTATGCCATGTTAAATGTAAAACTGCATTGATGAAGAAAAGTTTCTTTGGTATTGCTCCCCAAGTTTTTAATAAAGTACCCGATGCAATTAAATGTATGCCGTTACAAAAATTCAGAAACATTCTACAGAAGCTGCTACTTGAAAAATGCTATTACACATTAGACCAGTTTCTGAATGATAAATTTAATTAATCATAATTTTGGGATTATTATTGTGTTATTATTTATATATATATATTTTACTATAATGCAATTGTAAGTTTTAATAATAATAATCTCTGCTGACATTATATTTTTTTTATGACATTTAGACTATTTTAATTTAATTAATTTTGACGACTGTAATATTGTTGACATTGATTTATCTTTTGTACTATTTTTTATTTTTTTTCAATTTTATTTGCTGACATTGTTTTTTCTTTAAATTTAATTTTGATCATAGCATCACTATTTTGTATGCCTGTTGGCGGAACATAGGTTGGACCAAACAATTTATATAAGATCACTGTACCCTGTGTTCACAAAATAAATGAATTTTGAATTTGAATTTGAAAAAAAATATAAACTAATTAATATCAATATAAAAATAAAAATATAAAGAGCAAATTAATTAAATCCACTCGCCTGTTGAATGTTAACAATCTAAATAAGCCAAAAACAAAACAATACCTAGGTAAAAGAATTTCATCGTCCGGGTAAAGAAAGATAAAATTATTGCCATAGAAACATAAACAAGAAAAGACGTAGAATAACTTAACAAGCGAAAATTAATCAAATTATCCATACCAAAAAACAGGCAACATAAATATTGTATACAGGGCGCACTGTCAACCGGTTCCTGAATGAAAGTTTTGAAATAATATAATGACACATGACAGAGCTCGTGGCTATGTAATAACAGCCGCACGGGTCGATCCATCAGGTTAAGCTACGCTTGCCGGGGTTGGTCCGTGGATGGGTGACCATCTTTACATACCGAGACTCCTCCGTGCCTCGGAAAGCACGTTAAGCCGTTGGTCCCGGCTGTCATTCGTGGATCTTTGACAGTCGTTACGGGTCGTCAGAAGCCCGAAAGTCTGACAATCAGTCTTACCAAGGGGTATCGTATTACCCAGTTAATGGGTTGTGGAGGTCAGATAGGCAGTCGTCCCATGTAAAATAATGATATTCAGCTGCATCCGGTTAGACTGGAAGCATTGACATGACAATGACTTATCGAGTTGACAGATGACAGCAAAATAGGAAAATAAAAATACATAGTGAACTTTACAGTGAAAAATAAATAGACGGTATACTATTAATATGGAATGATGAACAGTATAGAAATTGTAGTAATATTAGTGAATTGAGAGGGTACTAGTTTTAAACAAACTGCTACCCGGAGGGTGACATGATACGACCTAAAATGTACGCGTAATCACTTCTTCTTCGCGGCAGCACGCCGAGCCTTCTTCGGTGCTTGCGATGTAGTCGGTGACGACGACAATGCTGTCGCAATGGTAGACTTTTCACTGACCTGCTCGATCTTACTGAGGTCATCCAGTGAATTAATTCGATGCCGGGATCCGTCAGAGCGAAGAGCATATATGAGGCCCTGCTTAGTCCAGCAATTGGTTTCGCCAAGTTCATGAAGAGCAGATGCCACGATTTAGTCAGGAACTCTGACACCGTAATACCAGTACCATTCAACTTTGTCTTGGCAAACCAGACACTATCCCGGACACCAACATCCCGCAGCTTGCAGAGAATGGACCTGGGCTTGCTAGCACCTGTTTGTCTGCCCATTCGGTGGCACCGTCTGATATCCACAACTGTGAAGTCGGTCAGCTTCAGATGACCTTGCACAACCTCTGCCACTACCTGCGCTGTATCTTCCTTGGCCTGCTCGGTGACACCATGCAACAACACCATCTTCCGGCGCCCACGCATCTCCAGGTTGGCAAGCCCCTGCGCCAATGCCTCCAGCTGTTGCTGAAGTCAGCCCAACGCGTCTAGTATAAACTTCTTGAATGAAGTGAAGTCTGCAACCAAAGTGTCCGTCGTGCTGCTTGATGTTCCTGAAGGACTTTTCTGCAGTTCCGCCTCAAAGTTTGACATCCTGTTTTGGAACAGTGCCATCATTTCCGACAGTGAGACCTTCAGTGCTTCCATGATTTTAAATAGTGTTGTTTTGATTGTAGTGAATTAAATTTTGGAATTGATAACACTATACCGGTGGGTGCTCTATGTTAGCATGTATATGCATACATTAAATAGTGAGATTAATGGTATAATAATATTATAATAAATACTTAAATGACAGCAACAAAAATTTTTCACCATTCGTTACAGCTACCTACTGGGGAAAAGTTTATTACCTGCTGGGGTAAGAGGGGGCGTCCTCCCTCCTAACCCAGCAGGTAATAAAGCCTCTCACACCTCCTCTCCCTGTAATCCCCTCTCACCTCCCTCTCCTTCCCGCCCCTCTCACCCTGCCTATGATTCCCCTCACAATCTCAATCCCACTCTCCCTATCATCCGGGTCACCACATCTCCTTCCCGCTAACCTACCCCTCCCTCTATCAACTCGTCTCACATCCCCTTCACCGCTTTCCCCTCCCCCTCTACCCTCACCAACTCCTCCCCTCCCCCTCTTCCCTTATCCACACCCTCCTCCCTCACTACGACCTCCTATTCCTCTCCCCCCATGATCCTCCCCCCCAAGATCCTCCCCTTACCCCCTTTAAAAAAAACTATTATTGACAAACTTTATTACTTGCTTAGGCAAGTATTTGTGCCAAGTTTCAAGTGAATTAACCAAAATGAATAAGATTTTTCATATAAATTGTATTCCCTGTTTTCACCCCAACAGGGATGGAATTTTAAAAAATCGTTTGTGATATTGCCGTTACTTGACTGAAAGATTATTTACACCAATTTTCGAGTTAATCAAGCCCCGCGGTTAAACCTGCCCTGTCAAATTGTCTACCCCTTTTAACCCTCCTGGGGTAGATTTTCGAAAAACCCTGATACGCGTTATTCTTTATTTTTGATCTTAAGTATAAATACTGAGTTTCAGAGTTAATCGGACCGCACGTTAAAATTCCTCCATACAAACTTTGACATCCCCCAATTCCTCCTGAGGGGGTCGTTTTGGAAAACTAAAAATGACAAACTTTATAATTTACTTAGATAAATATTCATGCCAAGTTTCGAGTCTATTAACTCAAGGAATAAAATTTTTCATACAAACTTTGGACCCCCGTTTCACCCCCTTAGGGGTTGAATTTAGAAAGATCCTTTCTTAGTGCACCTCTAGACTTCTTAAGGAACCTAAGTGCCAAATTTGGAATTTCTAGACCCAGCGGTTTGGGCTATGCGTTGATATATCACCCAGTCAGTCAGTTTACCATTTTATATATTATATATAGAAGATGATAGACAATTATTAATAATTTTCAATTAATCACACTTACCGTAACCTAAATACCGGCTTAACTTGGAAAACAAAGACACTTATATTACCTTTGATAGATCTTCATAGAACAAGAACAGCATGTTCGGATCATTTCTCTTCTCCCAAGCTTCTTTGACGTGCTCGAAATACGGCGTCAGTGAAACTGTGATTGAAAAGGTAGTTACACGTTATTACAAAATCTTTACGATTTCTTCTGAATATGATTTGGGGGTTCCAAAATCTATAATAGCTGAACCGATTCATCAATGCAGAGCCTATATCATATAAGGCGGATCTATCCAGTAGCCCCCTTTTTGTCCTTTTTTTTCCATGAAGTTCCACTCCAATCAAAAATCCCCGACGACAAAAAAATATGAAGCCTTAAAACCTGTATAACAAGTTTCCTTCAGATCGGTACTAACATACGGCCTGTAGAGTAGTAGCAACAAACTGACAGGCGGAAGAAAAATTTTGCCAGACTTGAAGCAGAGACGCTTCACTCGCTACGCTAGCTCGGTCAATGATGCCTTACTACAAGGAGGCAAGGCAAGGTCAAGGCAAGGGCGTCACTGTACTAAAAAGTCGAGCTCATACCTATCTTCATCAAAGTCTACTGAGTTTTCGTACGTCATATAGAGGCCAATGGAACAATGCTAAGACCCCCGTTTGGTTCTAGATTAGATATAACAAAGAAGGGTTCTACTAGTATATAGGTTTGTGCCACTGGCCATTGTAATGACATGACTCCAAAATGAGAAGAAAATTTTGCACATCATTTAAGTTTACTCACATAGGTCCCTACGGAATAAGTTCCAGAAGTCTTTGAAGCCTCCCTGGCAGCCGAACATCTTAAATAATTGGGCGTGGTGATAGCTTGATACAGCTACGTCTCTTGGGTCCCGAGCCACATACACCATCTTCGCAGTACCCAGGAGTTTGGGGGGCAGCAGGGACATAGGTAAGTGTGTCTTGATGAAGCGAGTAGCCGTCAATGGAGCCGCAGCCAGTAATGCACTCGCTGGCTTAGCCAAGAAGCTTATCAATTCTGAAAACTTCTCGCTGTCAAAGTTTTCTTCTGTTTTCGCAATTGTGTCCACGTATTTTTCTTTCCTGTCTTCGTCAAAGAACATGAAGGAACTGCAATCAATTATTTTAATGTTAAAGTTTTAGCAATACAGTATAACTTACGACCGTGCTCGCGGGAGCAGTTAAAAGAAAGAAACAAAAATGTTTATTGGCACAGTACCGTACCGTTTAGGTACGTACTCGTATAAGAATCAATCTGACTAGTCTTTTCCCAACTATGTTAGGGCAGCTTCCAGTCTAATCGGATGCAGCTGAACACCAGTATTTTATAAATAATAAAAAATAAAAGATTTATTGAACAAAATGATTGAACAATCAAACACTTACATACAACACCATGTGTATACAAAACGCGTATGCGCGTATGCGTATATGGAGCGACTGCCTATCTGACCTCCACAACCCAGTAACTGGGTAAAACGATACCCCTTGGTAAGACTGATTGTTACACTTTCGGGCTTCTGATGACCCGTAACGACTGGCAAAGCCCACAAATGACAGTTGGGACCAACGACTTAACAAGCTTTCCGAGGTCGAATCTCGGTATGTAAAGATGGTCACCCATCCACAGACCAACCCCGGCAAGCGTAGCTTAACCTGATGGATCGACCCGTGCGGCTCCACCACGAACCACGAGCTCTTCCTTCCTCCACGTACTCGTATAAGAATAACATCTTAATTTGTATAGGTACTCACTCCAAAAAAGGGTATCTGTGGGTAAGGGGTATCTCTGCCGCTTTTTCGTAATTCAAATCATTTGCAATCAACCAAACTAGTTCTTGGGTCAATGTAGTTCCTGAAAAGTAATTTAAGTACATGTAATACATAAATGAGTTATGATATGGGTGGCATTTTATGATTACATGGAAATATGTTATTGAGTAATACGAACAGAAGATTCGAGTAGATCATAAATGTTTCAGCACTCTTGTGATAGTACTAGGCAACTAATTCGATGTAACTAGTTACCCACCAGATCGCTGATAACTGGCGACAAACACGTCACTAGGTCTCAGGGGCATGTTGTAGATGTTCGCGGCATCTTTCTCGTAAGGTTTGAACACCAAGTAGCGTTTGGGACCCACACGGATGCAGGTTGCAGGTATGGCTGGAGGAAACACAAAGAACAATCATTGTAAGTACGTTAAGTATTGCTAGCTACTTTGGATTTAATATCGTTGATGTCTTTCATAACAACAAAACATAGAATCTCTTATCTTCTAAAACGCTCTTACTATTTGCCGGCTGTGATTTCTGTTAACGACTGTTTTCTTTATCACTCTTAGTTATTTTACGTTGACACCCCAGGACTAGGACATAGGTCGGTGGGTTCCCGCATTGTCGAGGCAGGGGGCTCAGTAGCCGTGGCTTAGTCATCCACGGTGACGCGAAGAGGAACCCGAGGAGCTTTTGCCGATAAGCCGTCGACGTAGCGGCCAACGTTGCGCACCGTCTGACGGCGGAGGCGGTGGGGCCACAGGGGAGGAGTGTCGTTATGGCGTTGGCCGCTCTCCCTATCCTCTGCGGCCGAAAAGTGGTTGGCGGCGGTCCACTGACCTGACCCGTCGCAGGAGGACCAAGGGTGTTTAGACACGGGGTCGACTAGCGCCCATGTGCTGGTTTGGTCCCTGGGGTGATCACGACGTGGAATGTATTCTGGTGCGCCGGTGATGGGGAGTAAGCCCCAAAGGAGGGTTCGTTGACGGACAGCCGTGGCGGGTTCGCAGATGAATCCTAACGCGTACCCGTGTTCCCGTCATAAGCGGCAAAGGAGGACACCGTGAAGTTTTAGTGGGTTGGAATCCCACATAACTGCACTATCTCCCCGTGGTAGTGCAGAATGCATGAGCATTTATCCACGCTGAAAAAAAAGGGGCTAGGACATAGGCAATAATATAAGAATCGCCGCGGTGCGCCGGTGCGATTTACCGCCAAACAGATTCAGATTCAGCCCCTTCTTCAGCATATCTAAGTTCACGATTAAGGGATGATTTATGCCAGGTCGTGTCGGGCGCGAGCCATGTCAAACTTAAGGAATTTTTCATGCTACACCGTGCAGCGTCCGTGTCTCATCCGAGTCTTGGTCCCTACAAATTGAACAGACATGGACGCGGCTCACACCCGTGACTGTCTAGCATAAATGATCCATCCCTTAAGGACCTTATTCTTCCAACAACCGCAGTCTGTACTCCTGGCCTGCAAATTGACCAGTGTCACTTCACCGACCTGTATTACTGGCAACAACAGGGTTATCTATCTATTTATTTGTTTTGAGCACCTTGGATTTAAAGACCTTGAATTTGTTAATACCTACAACATCATTATTCTCCTGCCCTTATCCCAGTCTATTTGGGGTCAGCGCAACATGTCCCTTTTTTACATACTTTTCTAATAATCTTCATCTCTAATAACCCTTTCTAGCTATGTCATCTTTCACACAGTCCATCCAACGTTTCTTTGGTCTTCCCCTACTCTCATAGCCACCAACATTCTTACTCAAAAATTTTCTCACGACATTTTCCTCATTTCTTCGCATCACATGCCCATACCATGACAACCGATTTCCGCACAGCTTATCAGTCACCGGTGCCATTTTCAGACTTCCTCTTATGTACTCATTTCTTATTTAACTATTCGCGTAATATCACAAATCCCTCTTAGCATTCTTACAAATCTCACCTGCAATTGCCTTTCATTCATCCCTTTTGTGACCCTTTTTTTTTTTTGTGGATGGGAAATCATCAAATGACTTCTCCCGCTCTGGGCAGAGCGGGAGGGCGTGTCAGACTTTTACTAACTAAAACCCACCCATGTTCCTTCAGTTGCCCGTGCCAGGGCCACGGTATCTCTTTCGAACTACCCGCGACCCCGGCGGCATCGGCCCAATTGACCCCGTCACTGCTGACATCTCTTTGAGGCGCGCGTGGAACACAACGCGCCGTCGACCCGGGCCTGGACTTTACCGGTCGGCGAGCTGCCCATTACTCGTCGTCCGCAAGCCCGCGCCTACGGTGGCCGGGAATCGGCGATCGATTCCCGCCACCCAGGGCGTCTCCTACGGCGGCTAGGGGCGCGAGGGCGCGGCTGTTGCCTCTCCCTCACGCGTTCCGCTTCCTCCTTCGCGAGCATTACTGCTTCGCAGAAGGAGGTGACGGCCTCCCATGCACTCTCGCTCCGCACCATGGCCTGGACCAGGTTTGGACGCGAGAGATCGCCGCCGCCAATCGCCTCCGTGAGAACACGGCGGTGCTCCGCCCAAGCCGGGAAGACCTCCACTGTAAGCATCCCTTTTTGTGACCCAACATTCTAATCCATATGAGACAGCAGGTCTAACCATTGTTTTATATATCTTCCCCTTAAGTTTAAGGGGAATGCGGGAGTCGCAGATTGTTCCCGTGACCTGCCGTCATTTCATCCATCCAGTATTAATTCTATGCTTATAACCGTCCGATCTACTTCGCCATCGCTTTGCACGAGAGAACCGAGATACCGAAAGTCAGAGC
Source organism: Cosmia pyralina (assembly GCA_946251885.1). Taxonomy (NCBI): domain Eukaryota; kingdom Metazoa; phylum Arthropoda; class Insecta; order Lepidoptera; family Noctuidae; genus Cosmia; species Cosmia pyralina. Next base: position 21,208,730 of record OX276352.1, on the reverse strand, counting down.
AGACTGGGAGACACGCGCCATCAAACGCTATGGCTCCAGAACTGGAGATAACGCCGAAATCGCAGAACATAAAATATATTCAGTTTTAGTTAGCTGCTGATTTTCAAGCCAACATTCTCCAGCTTCAGTTGCCATCTCAATATGAATAATCACTTAAAAATACAAAATAACTCACAGCTTAAAGTAGTTTTAATTAATTCTTCTTCCTCAGGCTTCAGCTCCTCGTATTCATAAGGAAACGGCAATACTTTCTGTTCCTCCATTGTAGTTGGACACAACAACACAACCTCTAGATATGAAATATATGTAAAGACTATGACAATACCTGCATTCTCAAAATATTATAATTTATCTAAATGCGATATAGCATCCGCAAATATCTGTAGATATCAAAGTAGCAACTACGTAATCTCAATTTCATGATAACAAATTAACACAAAAAACTGAGGGCTTAGTTTTGTATTTCTGGCATCTTCAAGTGCGCACGGACAGTAGCACCCTAAAAGGGGCTCTACCGGGAACCTGCTGAACTTCTGAGCCATAGAATCCTTTTGTCGTAGGTATAGTAAAAAATCAAAGTCGGATTTCGTGTTTGTCTGTGTTACAACACTTACAACCACATTGTTCTTCTAAATTACGCAACGGATTTTGATGCAGTTTTCACCATCATTTAGAAAATGAATTTCAGAAGGTTTGTGTTTATTACATTAATATTAAACTTGCATTAGTAAAGAAATCACGATGTATTGTCAAGTCGACAAAAACCGGCCAAGTGCGAGTCGGACCACGCACAGTGAACGGTTCCGTATCTCCCAAAACAAATTTAACATTGTAATCCCAAAAAAAAAAATTATGGTATAAAATTACAAATTAAGAATTTTTAACCCTAAATTTGTCGAGAGGCAGGTCTCACAGCACAAGTGCTGTGAGACCTTGTTTCTTGCCAAATTTCTATATTCTAGGTCAACGGAAAGTATCATAAAGGTTTTGATTTACTTGCGAGTTTTATAATATGTCGCATAAATGGCCGTATTTTTTTACTGTGTTGACTTAGAAGCTTGATTTTTTTAGAACTCCAAGGGACCATCGACTTACGTATTTGACATTATTTTCAACCTGATGCCTCTACGCGTTCTTGAGGAAAAGGGTCTTGACAGATGTGAAAATATTTTTTTATGTGATAGAATCACAAATTAACAATTTTCGGACTTTTTCCTTTACTTGTGTGTGAGACCTTGCTTCTTGCCAAATTTCATGATTCTGGGACAACGGGAAGTACCCTATAGGTTTTGATTTAGTTGCGAGTATCAAAATAATGATTTATTCCGGTCTATTACCAAAAAACTAATACCACTCTGGTATTTGTTTGAACTCATATTTATTTTCTATTTTTGTTTCCCGAAAAAAATGGTCTTGACAGACTGACAGACAGACCTTTTGCAGTACGGAACCCTAAAAACCGAGCGAAGCAGAGGTGATTCGCTAGATTTATAATATAAGGTATGTAAATTATTATTATTGTCTTCATTCGCACTGTTATCGTTAGACTTGCTGGCTACAGCTGCAGTATTTGATAAGATAGGTTAGCCAACTACAAAGGTATAGATTGGGTTTTTTGCTGCCATATAAGGCTTATACTTAGGCTGATCATGAATGACGCCAGTAGGAGTAAGTGCGGCAGTGAAAGAGTGACGGGCTGAATGATATGAGATAACATGAAGTGTAAACAAAATATACTCGATCAGTGGAATTTTATAGATGCTAAAAATTGGTTAATAATCGCTTAAGTAAAGGACAAAGTGAAGGTCACGACGACGTATGAGAAGTAAGGTCATGGAGCCATCCTTTAATAGAGGGAGGCTGGAAGGTACTCCACCGAGCGACGAATGCGGTAGAAGAAACCTAGTCAAAGTCAAAGTCATTTAGCAGTAACTGTGGTACAAAAGATAACATATAATTTGTTAGTAACATCATCAGCATAATAAGCCTCTCGGTGAGAGTGAGCGGGCCGTGATCCACCACGCGGGCCAGTGCGAGTTGGTAGACGTCACATGTTGTCACATAAATTTGTTAGTGCGACGACAAATTTCGCCATAAATTGGCATGCAAATATTAAAGTAACAAGATGCTAGTTTCATTAAATATTATTCAGCATTACATTTTTCAACATACTTCATCATCATATGCCTAGCCTTTTCCCAACTATGTTGGGGTCGGCTTCCAGTCTAACCGGATGCAGCTAAATACCGGTATTTTACATGGAGCGACTGCCTGTCTGACCTCTTCAACCCAGTGACTGGGTAATACGATACCCCTTGGTAAGAATGGTTGTCAGACTTTCGGGCTTCTGACGACCCGTAACGACTGTCAAAGATCCACGAATGACAGCTGGGAACAACGGCTTAACGTGCTTTCCGAGGCACGGAGGAGTCTTGGTATGTAAAGATGTTCACCCGTTCGTGGACCAACCGCGGCAAGCGTAGCTTAACCTGATCGATGGACCCGTGCGGCATAAACTCAACATACTTATAATGTAATTAATAGACACAAAGTGAAATAGGTATTGTTGATCCAATCTAACATAAAATATTGCTATTAACGCTTTGAAGGACACTACACGGCCATAGCAGTACCTACATAATAGGTACTGCTATGGCCGTGTACCGGAATACTCAGCTTTGGAAGGCTTCCCACAAGGTGGATCTTGTGAACGCTGGAGGAATCCGCCGGATTCGAGAAGCACAGGATCGGTCGATGTGACGACGCTTGGGGGAGGTCTATATCCAGCAGTGAACGTCTTTCGGTTGACATGATGATAAAGATTACACAATAAATATTGTCATACTAGCAGTTAACCTATGTGTTAATCCATGTTATATACTATCTGTGTGCCAAATTTTATCCAACTCCGTTCAGCCGTTTTTGCGTGATTAAGTTACAAACATACAAACTTTCACATTTATAATATTAGTAGGATTGTCAGAGGGGTATATTTAGTTTTATAATAACAATGTACGCGCGTGTTTGATAAATGTAATTATTATGTGTCTAATATTTAAAAATAAATACTTGAGATTACCTTGATTCCGGAAGTTATTTCGGCTGTGATTAAAATCGTCGAATCATTGTAAAACAACCCTTAGATTATTAGAATAACTGTTTGTTGGATATTGACATCTGTCACATTTACGAAGCTTGAGACCAATGTAGAAGTATCTAATTTGATTAGTTATTGTGTTTACAAAATATACCACTCTTAACTTGTCAAAATCGTACAGATGTTATTACTATAAATAATTAAATAATATTTGATAGTACCTGTAGTATATCTTAGAATTTATATTGCTATTTTAATATAACAGGTTGTTTGAAACGATTGATCAGTTGATGTTTGATGGGAAGGGATAAATGGAAGGGGTGGTAGGATATAAAAAGGGTTGTAATGACATTCTCGAGGCACGGGGATTAGCTCGTGGCCCAGTCCACACGTATCCTACAAGTGTGTGCTATATCCGTGCGGACCGCAAATTTTAGTTTCGCTCTGTGGTCGCACAGGTAACCCAACCGGCACCTGTGCGGGCACAGGGGGAAGCCGCCCGTGCTGCCCGGTGAGAGTTTTTCACCGTCGCGGTCGCGGAGGCTACGCCCCACGATTATGTCGAAACCCGGCAAGCGCGGCTCGTTGGGCCGCGATGCCGGGGACCCAGAAAACCCGCCGGTGCTGGACCGGGCGACGTCGTTGCCGAATATCGGCGATGCGGCGTCCGGTCCGCTGCTGGCTGGGCAGCAGCAAGACAGGAAGAAGGAGAAGAAGAAGCCTGAAGAAGGAAGAGGAGGGGGGAGATCGGGCGCCGCTGTAGCTGCCGGCCCATCGACGACACCGGCGCCAGCGCGCGGTGCGCCCCTACCGTCGTCGGGCCGTCACCAGCAGGCGGTACCGATCCGCCCGGCCGCGTTCCGCCCGGTGCCCACTCAGGCGCCGGGGTCTGCCGCGAACCCCGGTCGTGCGCCGTATGCGCACGTCGCGGCGCCGCCCGCGCGCGATACCGCTGCGTTGCGTGCGTCCGCGCCCGCCGTGCGCGCCGCGCCCGCCGCGCGCGCCGCGCCCGCCGCGCCCGTCGCGCCCGCCGCGCCCGCCGCGCGTGCCGCCGCGCCGTCCGCGTACTCGGCGCCGACAGTGCCAGCCATGCGCACCCGCACGCCCCATGAGCGCTCCGCCGCGCCGCCGCCGCGCTTCGTGTCACCGCCGGCGCCGGCGCCGGCGCCCACGGGGGCTATATCTAAGAATGCGCCGCTTTCGCGCGCTGCCGCGCCCGGTCCCCGCTTCTCGCTGGCGGGTCCGTCGAGCGCGGCCAAAGTGAAATGTGGAAGTGGCAGTGATGTGTTGTGTTCGCCAAGGGCGCCGGAGTCACCGGCGCCCCCTCGCGCCTCAGCCTACGACTCGCCCGCCGGTCTGTCGGCATGCTCGTCTCGCGCGGGATCGAGCATGTCGTTGGCGTCGGTGGGCTCGGCCGCGTCCGGTCGCGGCGACGTGTCACCTGATACGACGCCGCGATCCGGCCAGCGGCCCACCGTGGGAGGGGGAGCGGGACAGTACCCCATGAAGACGGCACCTTCGCAGCCGGTAGGGTTCGGGTTCGAATTTAACCTGGAGCCCCGACCCCAGCGTAAGGTGCCAAGAAGACGGAGCTCGTCGGAGTCCGGCACCGCGGAGGGAGGAAAGCGGGCCTGCCTCGAGGCGCCAGCGTCGCCGACGTTTGCGGACGCGGCTCGCCGTACGCCACCGCGGTCTCCGACACCCACCAGGATGGACGATGGGGTAAGTGGTTTGAGTTTACTCCCACACCCAACAGGGACAGGTGCCCCCCCTGCTGTCGCCCCTGCCGCCACTCAGGCGACACCAGCGGCGCAGCAAAAGAAGAAGCCACGCTACCCACCGCTGGTAGTGGAGAGGTTGCCCAACTGGGCCACCCACTTCCGCGCCATTGCCGCCAAGCTGGGCCGGCCACCCAACGCCCGTCCGTATGGGGCGGGTGTGCGCTTCACCCCCGGTACGGAGGAGGAGTACCGGCTGGTCCAGCGCTATCTGACTGCGCTGGAGAAGGAGGTAGGCATATCGTGGTTTGCCTATTCACTACCAGCGGAGAAGAGCCTCAAGGTGGCGATTCGGGGACTACCGCCTGATACGGACCCGAAGGAGATTGAGGAGGAACTCCGGACGCTGGGATACCAGCCGGAGTACGTGCGCCACATTAAGGGCGCACAAGGAAGACCCGGCTGCGTGTTCCACGCTATAATAAAGAAGACGCCAGATGTCCGGGCTATCTATGACACCACCGTGTTCCTCTACATGCGGGGTGTCAAGATAGAGGCTTGGAGGGGGAAAAGAGGCCCAGCCCAGTGCCACCGGTGCCAGCAATTCCGGCACAGCTCGCACCAGTGCCACCGCCCGCTCGCTTGTGTGCGGTGCGGGGAGGGGCACGCGGCACGAGATTGCCCGCGCCCGCGGGAGGAAGCGGCCACCTGCGTCAACTGCGGTGGCCCGCACCCCGCGTGCAACTTGAAGTGCCCCGTGTTCCAGCACGAGATTAGGAACAAGCGGGCGGGGACCGCCGCCATCACGGCAAAGTCGCGCCGGCCCTTAGTGGCCACCGAGGGGCCGCAAACATTGCCGGAAGAGGCCCAACAGGGCACGTCGCTCATGGCGGCGGCCAACGGGCCTACAGAACGGAACCAAGCCTCCTCCTCAGGGCGGAGGAAAAAGAAGAAGAGACGCGGGGGTAAGGGAAAAGGCAGGAAGTCGACCCTCCCCGACTCCTGTCCGACTACTGGCGCCGGCATAGCGCCGCGGAATAAGTCGGAACCTAAGAAGTTCACAGGAGAGACGAGTGGCGGCGCTGCCGGCGCCAAAGCCACAACAACTAAACAAGAGTTTACGACCTGCGCCATCAAGCTTTTGATGGACCTCATCAAGGCAATAAGGCAGGGTCAAGATGTGGAGACGGTCATCCTCGATGGCCTGGCCACTCTGCTGACGCTTTATCATGGCTAGACCATTGAGGATGATACACTGGAACGCCCGCGGCCTAAGGGACAAGGTCGCGCTCCTCCGCCATCTCCTTCGGGATCAAGACGTCGACGTGGCGCTCATAAGCGAGACGTTCCTGGGACCCGAAGATAGGGTTAGGTTCCCGGGTTACCTCGTTTACAGGAAGGACGAAAGGTCGGCACAAAATATCCGCTATCGTGGTCTGGCGGTGCTTGTGAGGCGAAGAGTCGTCCATCAGGAAATCCCCTCGTCGACACTCAACACGTGCTACGCGCTGGGTGTGCAGCTGCACGTAGCCGGCGAGGACATCGACATCTACGCGTGCTACAAGCCGCCCTCGGCCCGCCTCGACTTTACCGAGCTGCGGGCCCTCCTGCACGCAACACAGCACGCCACCATCCTCGCCGGGGACCTTAACTGCAAGCACCCAGCGTGGAACTCTCAGCTCACGAACACCGAGGGGAGACGGCTCTTCGCGGACGCGGAAGCCTTCGGCTATACGGTGTCCGGCCCAGAGACGCCCACACACTATCCGGACGTCGCTACCTATATGCCGGACGTGCTGGACATCGTAGTCCACCGGGGGCTTAAGTGCCAGATCACCCAACATGTGATAGACGACGAGTTACAATCGGACCACCAGCCTGTACTCGTCGTCTTATCGGGTATGCCGACCCGACTGAAGCCCATAGCGCCACGTCGTAAAACGGACTGGACTATGTTCCGGGAGAAGTTAGAGACCACCATACCGACTCGGCCTATCGTCACCTCCGCGGACGTGGACCAGACGGCGAATGATGTCACTGCTTGCATCCAAGACGCCTTAGAAGCGGCGACAACGACGCAGCCGCAGGGGCTACTACCGCCTCTGCCGACCCACATCAAAGCGATGATCGCCGTGAAGAGGCGCCTTCGCAAGCAGTGGCAAGAACTTAGATGCCCCGTTTTGAAAACGCAGCTTAACCGTCTCGCGGAAAAGGTGAAGGCCGAGCTTAGAGCTCAGGCCGCCGCGGACTGGGAGGTACGAATAGACGCCACTACGGACAGTTGGCCGTCTGTCTACAAGTTATGCCGCCACTTTACGAATACCCCAGCCCCGGTGCGCCCTCTGCAGAGCAGCGACGGGGCGCTGAAATATGTAGCGGAGGACCGGGCGGAGGTCTTCGCCGAGCACCTGGAGCGTCAGTTCCAACCGAACCCGACCAGCGAACTGGAACATGTCGCAGCGGTCGAGCAACACCTTGGCGCCTACTTCGCGACGCCGATAGCTCCCGAAGAGGACCCAGTCTTCTTCTCGCCTGGTGCGGTCAGACGCGCCATCCTCAACACGAAGCCTCGTAAGGCCCCTGGGGCGGACGGTATCACCAACACAGTGCTGCGCCACCTGCCGTACCGTATGGTAGCGGCGCTGGCGCGCCTGTTCACGGGGATACTGCGCACGGGGGCTTTTCCCGCCTCGTGGAAGGAGGGGCGCGTTATCATGCTGCCCAAGGCGGGAAAGAACATCCTGAAGCCGGAGAGCTATCGGCCGATCACTCTCCTGCCGTCGATCTCCAAGGTGTTCGAAGCACTCCTGCTGCGACATCTCCAACCACACATAGCGCCACGTCCGGAACAGTTCGGGTTTCGGGCGGGACATAGCACGACGCTCCAGCTGTCGAGGGTACTGCACCTTCTGGCGGCAACCGCGAACAAGAAGGAGTACGCAGTGTCAGTATTCCTCGACATGGAGAAGGCCTTCGACCGTGTATGGCACGACGGCCTGATCTACAAGTTGTCCACGTCGGACGCGCCCCGTCGCGTTGTTAGGGTGGTCTCTGACTTTCTCTCCCGCAGGACATTCCGGGTGGTGGTAGACGGCGCGCTATCTAGCGCCCGCCCGGTGCTGGCGGGCGTACCGCAGGGTAGCTGCGTATCGCCTGCGTGTTACTCGCGATACACGGACGACATCCCCACTACGGAGGATGCGACGCTCGCGCTGTATGCCGACGACGCCGCGTTCATCACCACTTCGCTGAACGCGAAGCACGCGGCGCGTAAAATGCAGCGCGCCCTCGACCTCCTCCCCGACTGGCTGTCTAAGTGGCGGCTGTCGGTGAACGTGGGTAAGACGCAGGCGATGGTCTCAGGGGCCGCGCGTCTGCCACCACCTCTGAGGCTACAGGGGGCCGACGTCGAGTGGTCGTCCCGGGTCAAGTACCTGGGGGTCACCATCGACCGTCGGCTCACTATGGGGCCACACGTCCGCAGAGTCGCCGCACAGGGCAGGGTCGCCCGCAACCTGCTCAAACCAGTGCTCTCGTCCCGCCTCCCGCATCGGGTCAAGTTGGGTGTGTACAAGTTGTACGTGCGCCCAATCTTGACCTATGCCGCCCCAGCATGGTTCGCCCTCACGAGCGAGGTGAACCGGAAGATGCTCCGCGCGCAGCAAAACTTTGCGTTGCGGACGATAGTCCACGCGCCTCGCTTCGTGAGGAACGACGTGCTCCACCGCGACCTCGGGATTGAGAGCCTGGATGAGTTTGTGGGCCGCCTGGCGAAGGGGATGTTCGCGCGTGCCGACGCGTCTGCTTGGCCTCATGTCAAGCAGATTGCGCCATGGCATACGCGCCCCCCTGACGCTAGGCCCCTTCCCCGCGACTTGCTTGCGGACGGTGACCCCATCTCCGCGCCGGACTGACCTCCAGGTGGGCCGCTCCCGGCTACACGCGGTCCACTTGTGACACTAACGCTTCCACTACAAATAACATACGCTGTCACGTGATGCGTGCTAGGATAATTTAGGCGTGTCACGTGACAAACCCCAGACATGCACCTCTAAACAGGCACCAGAACTCACATACGAGGGCGCTGCGCGGGCGGCGACTCGTAAACGACGCCGGGTGACGCCACACAGTTCAATGTCACCCTCACACTCATGACACGGTCTCCCTACCCCGTGCCAGGCTCGGCTAGCTCTGAAAGTGGGGCGGGCGGGAGCCACTCACCCTATCCGTAGGAACGTCGAGTCCGTATCCCTGTCGCTGGTCGCCATCTGCTGGGCTTCCCCCATGTAGGTGGGGGTTCCACCTGGTAGGGGTTGACCGCCGGGGTACGGTGAAGAAAGCGGCAGTATGCATATGTCGTGACGAGCTTACGGACACAGATAGAGACACTATTTTCATGGGCGCGAAAATGCAGCGCGCCCAACCTTTTACTCGCCAGAGGCGATATACGATGAGAGGCCCGTGGTAACGGGTCGCCGTACGGCATCCGCGGGAGGGGGGCTTCGCCCCGAAACCGCCACGTCACGCCCCTTACGGGGCGTAGCGACATCCCACAGTTCTCGAGGCACGGAACACAGCACGACGCTCCAGCTGTCGAGGGTACTGCACCAACTCACAGCTGCACAGAACAAGAAGGAGCACTCGGTCGCAGTACTCCTCGACATGGAGAAGGCCTTCGACCGTGTGTGGCATGACGGCCTTGTTTACAAGCTGGCCACCTCGGATGCGCCCCGTCGCGTCGTCAGGGTGGTTTCCAACTTTCTCTCCAACAGGACGTTCCGTGTGGTGGTCGACGGCGCGCTCTCGGGCGCCCGCCCGGAGCTGGCGGGTGTACCCCAGGGGAGCTGCGTGTCGCCTGCGTGTTACTCACGATACACGGACGACATCCCCACTACAGCAGAGACGATGCTCGCGCTGTACGCCGACGACGCCGCGTATATCGCTTCTTCAATGAATGTGAAGTACGCGGCGGTCAAAATGCAGCGCGTCCTCGACCTCATCCCCGACTGGCTGTCCAAGTGGCGGCTGTCGGTGAACGTGAGTAAGACGCAGGCGCTTGTCACGGGACGAGCGCGCCTCCCGCCACCCCTGAAGCTGCAAGGAGTCGACATCGATTGGGCGCCCCAGGTCAAGTACTTGGGTGTGACCATCGATCGTCGGCTCTCTATGGGGCCACACGTCCGCAGAGTCGCCGCACAAGGTAGGGTCGCCCGCAACCTGCTCAGACCAGTGCTCTCATCCCGCCTCCCTCATAGTGTCAAGTTGGGCGTGTACAAATTGTACGTTCGCCCAATCTTGACCTATGCCGCCCCCGCTTGGTTCGCCCTCACAAGCGAGTCGAGCCGAAAATCGCTCCGCGCGCAGCAGAGTCTCGCGCTGCGGACGATAGTTGACGCTCCTCGCGTCGTGAGGAACGACGTGCTCCATCGCGACCTCGGGATTGAGAGCCTGGACGAGTTTGTGGGCCGCCTAGCGAAGGGAATGTTCGCGCGTGCCGACGCGTCTGCTTGGCCCCATGTCAAGCAGATAGCGCCGTGGCATGCGCGCCCCCCTGACGCGAGGCCCCTACCCCGCGATTTACTTGCGGACGGTGACCCCATCTCCGCACCGGATTGACCTCCAAGTGAGTCGCTCCCGGCTACACGCGGCTCACTTGTGACACTAATGCTTTCACCACATATTACATACGCTGTCACGTGATGCGTGCTAGGATAATTTAGGCGTGTCACGTGACAAACTACAGACACTCACCTCTAAACAGGCGCAGAGACACACACGTTGAGGCGCCGTGCGGGCGGCGACTCGCGTAAGATACCTGGGTGACGTCACACAGTTCAATGTCACCCATACACTCAGTACACGGTCTCCCTAACCCGTGCCAGGCTCGGCTAGCTCTGAAAGTGGGGCGAGCGGGAGCCATCCACCCCATCCGTAGGAACGTCGAGTCCGCGTCTCTGTCGCTGGTCGCTCTCTGCTGGGCTTCATGCATGTAGGTGTGTGTTCCACCCGGTAGGGGTTGACCGCCGGGACGCGGTGAAGAAAGCGGCAGTATGCATATGTCGTGACGAGCTTACGGATACATATACAGACTACTGTTAACATGGGCGTGTTAATGCAGCACGTCCAAACATACCATTGCCAGTGGCAGATAAAATGAGAGGCCCGTTGTTACGGGCCGCAGTATAGCCTCCGCGGCAAGGGGGCATATGCCCCGGTTCCGCACGCCACGCCCCTTGCGGGGCGTCGCGACTTCTCACTTCTCGAGGCAGTTGCTCAGTGGATGTTCAAGTGGCTAAGTGCTAGTGCCGTTGTGATGTGAAATATATCTACCAGGTGTCATGTAAGTTACGTAATTTCATATTATACCTTAAATATTGTTATTATGTTGCTATTATTCTGAGTGATAGAATTAACTGTTTGAGATAACTATAAATTGTGGAAATATAAGAAATGTGTTGATAGAATACTATAATACTGTTTCCATGGAGTTTCTTGTCCTTCTTCTCCATGAAGACCTAGTTTTGCGAACGGACAATAGCTTCCTCATTAAAGATGAATAATTATTGACAAGCCTAATTGAAATAATAAATATCTAGTCTTGTCTTTCTGTGCTTTTCTTTATGAAATCCTTCCCTTACACACCATATTCATAATACTTTCATACACAATAAATAACCAATAACCATTCTGACATGTAAGGTTTGCTAATTGCGAAGTAGCTATATATATGCTTATAATTATATATTATATCAAATTTAACACGCGCTAAAGATAGCTTCCCAAGATTTCAAACCGAACAACTTTCTCCATGAGACCAACATCGTAATTGGGAAAAAATTTCAACTGTCCCATAGAAAACTTCAATACCTACTCGACGCAATTGTATGGGACGGCTGATGATTTTTTCGCGATTACGATGTTGGTGCCATGGAAAAAGTTGTTCGGTTTGATGGTCTATACCACACCCTTAAATTTGACGAGGATACAAAACGACGCGTTGTATTAAGTTTAATTGTTTGACATCTATAATAGACGTCAACCGCCCGCTAAAGTGTTAACAAAGTAATAGAGCAAGATCCCAGGGCCGCCAGACCTTACTTATTTTCTTACTTAAAATGTAGACAGAGTAGAGAGTAGTGTTAGTACGAGTATATACTGTGAACGTACGTATACCTGCTAGCTTGGGCCAACTGTGACGTGACAACACAAATGTGACGTGATGATTAACATCAGCCCAGAAGGGTTTGAACAAACTAAAGAACTCAACATCGTGATTCATTAATCCATCGGACTGTATGGAGCCAGAGGGAGGAATGTGTCAGGAAGTTAAAATTCTATCGTCAAGAACCTATCTCGAGATCAATCTCCAGCAAATTCAAAAAAAATATCGTGTTAAGTCAGCACTGAACCCTCACGTATTAACACTGGTCCATATTGACCAAACTGTGAATCCTCAGATATAAACTGCACCAATTGTGTCAACTTAACACACTTTACAAGGACTATGTCCCGCCAGCAAAGCTGGTTACAACTTATACCAAAGTCTCCCCCTCTTTAGGAGGTTCACAGTTTTTCACAACCATTTACTACCTACTCCTAATCCGTCATACTAAATGCTGGAGGTTGTTCATGCTAATCTGCCCTATCGACTTGTAATGAAGCGACGATGTTATTGTTTAAAATATGGCATCGAAAAATTTCTCCGCAACGTTGTCGACTGGTAAAGTACCCAAGAGACTGGCGGCATTACCACGTTGTATGGCAATGCTAAGCCTCTGGCCAAGGTAAAGGCCAGCCCTTGGGTCACGGGAAGTGTCAACCAGCCGCTTGGAGATTTCGTTGAATAAACCATGAGCACTCGGACCTCACGGCCCAAGGGTTTCAACCCCAAACGGCTCGAAAATATAATTACCGATAAGGTTATTATACTTTCGCCGCTTGAGGTTTTCCGCAGCCGCAGCAGCAGTGCCAGCACAGCACGCCGAGCCAGGAAGATAGGATGGCGCAAGAGTATCGACGCACGTTGCGTCCCACACTAAAGGCCTTCCCACCTTCCATGGAAATAAAGACATGCCGTCCAGTCTCTTGCCATCGTCGCGTGCCAAGTCATTGGGTTCTAATACAGTTGGAACGCCAACGGTGACAAGGGCTCGTCGGATGATGTTCGCGTGCGGCGCAAAGTGATCCGCACTTCGGCTGCAAGGCCGTGGTGTCCGAGGCTGTTGACAACTTCACCACAGTGACAGCGATGAGGAGAACAAGAAGGATCTAGTAGCACTGAAGCAGCGAGGCGGAAAGTAGTGTCGTCGAACAAAGTGCCTATGTTCGACGACGGTAGTGCCACAGACCCGACTTCCACTTACCCACAGCCAGCAGGCGCGCACGCTCCGCAGTAGTAGCAGACGTATCAAGTAAATTGTTCTGTACTACTCTGCAGAGCGGCTCATCCAACCGTGCCTGATGGGAAGATGGATTGTCGAGTGGATCTGAATTCGGGCAAGCGAGTCTCCAGGCATCCATAGCCTCGGTGAAACAAGGCACATCAAAATTAACCAGTGTGGAGGCTAGGTATTAAATAGGTATTAAAGTAAAACAATTTATTTTGTTAATAAAAGCTGTTAAGGTGATATAATGTTACGGTTAATGTGATTAATTGAAAATTATTAATAATTATCCATCATTATTAATAATTACCTCATGATTTGGTAAATGTGAATATAAAATTGAAATTCATCACTATTAGTCGTTGTTATTAATAATTCATTACTCTCGTCGGTAAAAGTAATAAAATAAAATAAGACTCCTAGTTATTTGTCCAGTAGGTATTTATATATAATACTACAGTACTTACATATACATAACTAAAAGAAACTTACATGCAAAATCGTTAATTCTTTGGTTTTGCTTAAAAATATTTCAATTACATATAATATTACGCACATTTTAAATGCAATTTTGCAATGAAATCAGTTAGGATTTTAGAATTACAGAAAAAAATATAAAAAAGTAGAGGTCTTTTCGGAATTAAATTCTATCGAGGAAATTGAGTTTTTCTTCAGTCAGAGTACTAATCAAATCGAATCAAATCAGTTTATTGCAAACATGTTGTACAGAGGTTGGAATAAGATATAAAAAAAGTATCAAACGTGCACCCTGTAAGAGCACTGCAAAACAAAACAAAATGAATAAAAATTCTAACATTTATATACTTACATACAGTTGTTGTTATTTAATTATATTATTACTAGCTTTTGCCCGCGGCTTCGCCCGCGTGGATGTCGGGAAATATCCCACGGGAACGTACTACCGGGAATTCCTTCCTTATTCCTTGTCTACTTGTTAAAATTTCAGCTTTCTAGGTCCAAGGGTTAGGGCTGCGCGTTGATGAGTCAGTCAGTCAATCAGTCAGTCAGTCAGGACTTTTCTTTTTATTTATATAGATAGATAGCTTCTGCCAAAATTCTGAAATTCCTTGCTGCTGATGCATTGCTTGCCCACGCTATCATTTCGTTTTTGCTTAGCGTTCTTTCTGACTTTTTTTGTTTTTGCCTTCCTTAAGAATTGGGCTATCAAATGCAAAAATAATTATTAAAGTCCGCCTGGTAATTCCAGAGATTAGCGCGTTCAAACAAACAAAAAAGTGTGTGTGTCAGCTCCGACGCAGACTGGAGTTTACTCCTGTTTTTTGTGCCGACTTTCTATTTTTCGGTCATTTCTGTCGGGCAGGGTTTCTTCAATGCATCAATGCTAAACAAAAAGCAACTTTAAGGTATAAAGGCACTCGTCGTCTCTCCCCGTCTCCCTTTAAGTCCCCTCCCACCCCCACCCTTCCCCCTCTCACCCTCCTCTATCATCCCCTTCACCGACCCCTCTCACTCCCTCACCCACCCCGTCCCCTCTCCCTCTCACACCCTCACATGTGGTGACCACATGTTGGAGGCAATTCTTAAAGAGGGTTTTCGGCTTAAATTTTCCAAGTGCATTTTTGCAAATAATCACGCCAAATATCTAGGCCATATCATAGAAAATAATTCAATCAGACCGTTGAAAGATTATTTGACTGCAATAAAAAAATTTCCCGTACCAGAAACGAGGAAAAATGTGCGTCAATTTTTAGGAAAAATCAATTTCCATCATAAATTCATACCCTGCAGTGCAATAATCTTAGATCCGTTACACAATTTATTGAGAAAAGATGTGAAGTTTATATGGTCAGCAGAATGCCAGGAATCGTTTGACAAAATAAAAAAACTGCTGTGCTCAGAACCAATTCTATGAATTTTTGACCCACAATTGTCTATACATATTTACACGGATGCAAGTATCAAAGGACTTGGCGCTAATTTTAAAACAAAAAGATGAAAATAATGAAAGTAAACCGGTTGCCTATTTTTCAAAGAAATTAATGGAACCCCAAAAAAAGAAGAAGGCTATATACCTGGAATGTCTGGCTATAAAAGAAGCTGTGAAATATTGGCAGCATTGGCTTATGGGACGAGAATTTATAGTATATTCGGATTATAAACCTATAGAAAACATGAACATAAAGGCTAGTACAGATGAGGAACTTGGTGATTTAATATATTATTTACTTATCGCAATATAATTTTAAAATAAAATATAGCCCTGGAAGATTGAATCAAGAAGCAGACTGTTTAAGCCGTAATCCAGTTTTAGAACCGTATGATAATGCTGATGATTTTTTGAAAGTAGTAAGTTTTATTAGCCATCAGAATATTAAGGAAGATCAAGAGAAAAATGTCAACTTACAAAATGGGAACAACAGATTAATATTGATGAATGGAATTTACTGCAAAGAAAACAGAGGAAGAAGGAAATTTGTACTATCAGAAGAACTTAGCAAGACTCTTATAAAGAATGTCCACAATAGCTATTGCCATCTTGGGAGAACACAAATGACAAATAAAATTACACCCAATTATACAGCAAAGAACATCATTGATAACATTAAGCGAATTTGTGATGAATGTCAAGTTTGTTTAAAAAACAAATCAAGAAAGAGATCTAAATATGGTTTAAGTCACATTTAGGTCCAACAAAACGCCCATTTGAGATCGTATCAATTGATACCACTGGCGGTTTCGGTGGATCACGGTCGACATAGAGATATCTGCATCTTCTGGTGGATCATTTTACTAGATATGCTTATATTCTTAATCGAAAAACCAAAGCTCTAGTGATTTCATCAAACTGGTGAAAAATGTCACAAAGATTTATAATATTGATATAATATTGACAGATCAATACCCTGGCATTAATTCCAAGGAATTCAAAGACTTTCTGAATACAAACAATATAAGAATAGTTTTTACCGCTGTGGATGCGCCATTTTCGAATGGACTTAATGAGAGGCTAAACCAGACTTTAGTCAATAAAATACGATGCAAAATAAATGAGAGTGATAAGAAGATCGCATGGACAACTATTGCACAAACGTGTGTTGAAAAATATAACGAAACTGAACACACCATAACCAAATTTACTCCAAAATACCTATTGGAAGGAGAAAACGTAGCCATTTTACCAACTGAGTTAAAATTAAGCTTTACAGCCGAAGATCTAAAAAGAGATAGAGAAATAGCCCTCAAAAACACATTAAAATCACACAATTATAACAAGAAGATCTACGACGCACACAGGAAAGAATATACATTTGAAGAGGGAGACCTGGTGTATGTGGAGAATGGAAATCGACTAAATAGAAAGAAAATGGATCAACTGAGAATTGGGCCCTACAAAATTTTAAAGGAGGTTTCCAATTCAATCTATGAAGTTGATGCCGGGCATAAGAAAGTAGAATCAAATTTCTACCACATTACCAAGCTCTCACCAGTATTAGATAAGTAATTGAACAATTACATGTTTTTTTTGCACATGTAATTTTTTTCTGACGGGGGAGATGTAAAGAGTTATCGCATCTTTAATCTTATTTGATACTCATACAACTGGCAACTATGGCCATAGTGTTAGGACACGTCACTTCTGATGTTTTGACAGGTGCTATCAATCAAACATTGAATATTTATTTCGGTTACAATTATTATATTGGAAATTAATTTACTAATTGGAAATAGAGGCATTAAATGTTGTTTCTTTGATTTTTACAGAGAAACGCAATTTCGTCTTTTTTTCAATTCTAAAGAATCTACATTATTATATATATTTAGATTATAAGTATTAAAATATGTTTAGGTTTAGTCAAAATAAAATTTAGTAATTCAAATAAATAAAATAAAATAAATCAATTCAAATAAATTAAAAAATTAACAATGGTGGGCTATTTATTCCATTACTTTTTATTTACTTACTGCTTTTCTTCAAAAAACTCTTGTAATGTGTTGCAGCACTTCTGGTTCAAATAAGTGAACAATCTTGTTTTAAATAAATTGCTACTTTTTATTTCTTTAAATTATTTCGGGATTTTATTATAAATCTTGATAAACATTACATACGGGCCTGAATGGAAAAAGGATAGTTTTGAAACCGGTAATGTTAGCTCGTTTTGGTGTCGCAAGTTTCGTGGCTGGGTGTAGAGATCTTTATTTAAAGGGAAAATTGACATATTTTTCCTGACAAACAGACTTATTTCATAGATATATAGAGATGTGAGTGTAAGGCTATTGTCCATACCTCCTATATTCGTCAAGATTCGTATGCACCTTTTTAGGGTTCCGTACCTCAAAAGGAAAAACGGAACCCTTATAGGATCACTTCGTTGTCCGTCTGTCTGTCTGTCAGTCTGTCAAGACCCTTTTTCTCAGGAACGCGTGGAGGTATCAAGATGAAATTAATATCAAATACGTAAATCTATAGTCCCTTAGAGTTCTAAAAAAATCAAGCTTCTAAGTCAACGCAATAAAAAACTACGGCCATTTTGCGACACATTTTGATACTCGCAACTGTCGCAAATAAATCAAAACCTATAGGGTACTTCCCGTTGACCTAGAATAATGAAATTTGGCAAGAGGCAAGCTATCATAGCACAAATGCAGGAAAAAGTCAGAAAAATGACAATTTGTAATTCTAGCACATAAAAAAAATCAAGGCTATCAGTCTGTCAAAACCGTTTTTCTCAAGGACGCGTGAAGATATCAAGTTGAAATTTATATCAAATACGTAAATCTATGGTCCTGGAAAAATCAGGCTTCTAAGTCAACGCAATAAAAAAATACAGCCATTTTGCGATACATTTTGATACTCGCAAATGTCGCAAGTAAATCAACAACCAACAACTTCAACAACAACCAACCAGCAGCAGTCAACTTTCCGTTGGCCTAAAATAATGAAATTTGGTAAGAAACAAGGTCTCACACCACAAATAAAGGAAAAAGTCTGAAAAATCACAATTTGTAATTCTATCACATAAAAAACAAACTTCAAGTCTGTCAGTCTGTCAAGACCCTTTTTCTCAAGGACGCGTGGAGATATCAAGTTGAAATTAATATCGAATACGTACGTCTATAGTCCCTTGGAGTTCTAAAAAAATCAAGCTTCTAAGTCAACGCAATAAAAAAATACGACCATTTTGCGACACATTTTGATACTCACAACTGTCGCAAGTAAATCAAAACCTATAGGGTACTTCCTGTTGACCTGCAATCATGAAATTTGTCAAGAAAGAAGCTCTCACAGCACAAATACAGGAAAAAGTCCGAAAATTGTAAATTTGAAATTCTATCATATTAGGTCTTTACCTATGAAATTGCCATTCTGCAGTACTGGCCATTTCAAATCAAAATAATTTTTGTTTGGCTAAGAATTCTAATTTCAAATTAATTTTATTTTAAAAACATGGATTTTTTTTCCAAAAGTAGTCATTTGTTTATTGATTAGTGTTACATTTTCATCGCATTTCAATCTTTTTCGTCATCATGGATACGTTAAAAATTCGAGTAATTATGGAATATGAGTACCGTCGTGGCAGCAACGCGGCACAAGCGGCACGCAACATCAACGACGTTTACGGAGCTAACACTACAAACCATCGCACCACTTGCTATTGGTTTGCTCGCTTCCGTTCGGAAATTTCGACCTGAAAAATGAACCTCGCGGTCGTCCGAAGACTGGTCGACAATGACGAATTAAAGGCGATTGTGGAAGCTGATGATACACAATCTACGACTGAATTAGCAGCAGCTTTCGACGTTAGCGTCAAAACAATATTGGTCCATGTGCGTCAAATTGGCAAGGTAAAAAAGCTTGACAAATGGGTGCCCCACGAACTCAATGATCGCCAGCGCGAAGTACGCGTCGAGACGTGCCTTGCACTGCTCAACAGACACACAAATGAAGGAATTTTGAACCGCATTGTTACTTGCGATGAAAAATGGATTCTGTTTGATAACCGCAAGTGCTCAGCAAGTTGGTTGGATCCTGGTTCAGCACCTAAACAATGCCCTAAACGAAAACTTACCCCTAGAAAAGTGATGGTCACTGTTTGGTGGTCTAGCGCCGGTGTGATTCATCACAGCTTCTTACCAAACGGGGTGAGCATTACTTCAGATGTGTACTGTGAAGAACTGAACACAATGATGGAGAAGCTGGCACATCTCCAACCAGCATTGGTCAATCGCTCGTCTCCGCTGCTCCTGCACGACAACGCGCGACCTCATACTGCACAGCAGACGGTCTCCAAGTTGCAAGAACTGGGGTTGGAAGCTCTCCGTCATCCGCCCTACTCACCAGACCTTGCGCCTACAGACTGCTACTTTTTCCAGAATTTGGATAACTTCTTGGCGGGAAAAAAATTCAATACCCGAGAGGCAGTACAAAATGCCTTTGAAGAATTTGTTGCCTCCCGTCCAGCTGATTTCTTTAAGAAGGGCATCAATAAACTGCCACTGCGTTGGCAAAGATGCATTGATTGCATGGGTGATTACTTCGATTCATACAAATAAAAAAAGCATGAAAAAAATTCGTTTAAATTTTTTCATACAAAACGGCAGTTTCATAGGTAAACACCTATTATAAAAAAATATTTCAACTCTGTCAGTCTGTCATGACCCTTTTTGTCAAGGACGCGTGCAGATATCAAGTTGAAATTAATATCGAATACGTAAATCTATAGTCCCTTAGAGTTCTAAAAAAATCAAGCTTCTAAGTCAACGCAATAAAAAAATACGGCCATTTTGCGACACATTTTGATACTCGCAACTGTCGCATGTAAATCAAAACCTATACCGTCTTATTACAAAACAAGGTTCATCTTCAAATCCAGGTTTAAACCATGGACCCTTTTTTGAATTTCGAACTTTATTCCGACACATTAAGATGTCAGTTTTACAAAACTGACAACTTAGTACCGGACTAAGTTGTCAATTTTGTATATAGAACTGTATTTCTATCACAGCTAAGTTCTTATTACAAAAACTGGCTCGATGATTTAAACCGTGACAGAAGAAAAACCTCGTTTTGTAATAAGACCGATAGGGTACTGTGAAGCCTCGAACTTCACAGTAAGAGATTAACTGAACTATTAAATAATACAAGAGAGACTCAATTTAACTGGGGCTGAAGCCCTTTGTATTTAAAGCTCAGAATAAATTATAAAACACTCCTACTAAAATTAGTTCTTTGCCGAGCCCTGACCAGATTCTATCTATGTCATCCTGTCAAGAAAACGAGGATTGTTTTCTTGACAGAAGATATTCCATATTTGAATGATTGAATGTCAGCCAGCTATATATCAACGAGGCTTGAACAAAGCATCAATCCTTACAGTACTTTCAGTTGATCTAGAATAATGAAATTTGGCAAGAAACAAGGTCTCATAGCACAAATAAAGGAAAAAGTTTAAAAAATTACAATTTGTAATTCTATCACATAAAAAACAAATTTCAAGTCTGTCAGTCTGTCAAGACCCTTCTTCTCAAGGACGCGTGGAATTGCGTGGAAATATCAAGTTGAAATTAATATCAAATACGTAAGACTATGGTCCCTTAGAGTTCTAAAAAAGCAAGCTTCTAAGTCAACGCAATAAAAAAATACGGCCATTTTGCGACACATTTTGATACTCGCAACTGTCGCAAGTAAATCAAAACCTATAGAGTACTTTCTGTTGACCTAGAATAAGGAAATTTGGCAAGAAGTAAGGTCTCCCACCACAAGTAAAGGAAAAAGTCCGAAAATTGTTAATTTGTAGTTTTATGACATAAAACTACAAATTAACAATTTTGGGATCCATTGTTAAATTTATTTTTGGGATAAATTCTTTTCAACTACGGAACCCTTCATTGTGCGTGTTCCGACATGCACTTGGCCGGTTTTTTTTTTTGTAGCTTGAACAGCTTATCTGCGTTCGTAGTATTACCCCAAAGAATTATACCGTAACGGAGCCAAGAGTGCGCGTATGCGTTATAGGCTGCTTTAGCAGATCTGAAATCCGTAGACCTTTTTAGTTCCGATAAAGCATAAGTGATTCTAGAAATTTTGCTACATATGTGTTCTATATAAGATTTCCAATTTAGGTTTGTGTCAATATTAAGGTCTAAATTAAAATTATCAACGGAGTCTAAAATTTTTTTAATTTAGTTTTTTTTTTAATTTAGTTTTGGTATAGGTAAAATTTATTTCGAGAGGTCGTTTTTGATAAGGTCTAAATTGCATTATTTTAGTTTTAGCGAAATTTAATTCAAGGTTATGTTAGTAGATATGTTCGATAGAATTCGATGGATGTCATTATTAAGGGTCAGCAGTGCTATTCTGTACAAATCTCACCGTGAACACTTACGTGAAGTGAGCGTGGAGTGAACTGTCAATAGTGTCAATCCCTAGCATCAGGCAGAATGACAGCTCACTTCACCTAGGTTTTCACGGTGAGATTTGTACAGAATAGCACTGCAAGTTTATTTGTGCATGGGAACACAACTGAAATGTCATCTGCGAACAAAACGCTTTCAGCATCTATTACTTTAGGGAGGTCGTTTTTTGTAAACCCAGAAATCGAATTCGAGATCAAAAATGTAAACAAAGGTGTTACCAATTTTAAATAATAACCTCTATTGTGCAGTTTGCCGAAAAGTACAAACATAGTGCTAAAGTTGTAGGCATATCTGAAACAGGTAAAATATAATATTGCACACAGTTTTCAGCTTTCAAGTGACTTAAACTACGATCCAAGAATAAAATATAACTGTTTGAAATAAAATCGTGCAAATTATTTTTATAATATTGGCAATAAGGCTGAACTGAACATTTGGACTTTCATTAATTATTTTCTATTTATACAATGTTTATCCTTCTAACTATGAGAATCGTTAAAATATCGTAAATAATATTGCGTTATCCTAAACCTAATAATCGATTCAAGTTGAGCGTCAAAGTACTGTCATGATTTCTGACTTTTGTCGTGATTGAATGTGTCCCTCTGAGGTTTTATTTGTTGTTATGTTTTCTTTGTTATATTTTACGTTTACAAAATTTCAAAATTAAAATCAAATAATAAGAATGACTACGGAAACGTTGACTACCCCTGAACTGTCACTTTGACAATGACATTTCTTTGTTTACATTTTTGATCTCGAATTTGATTTCTGGGTTTAGATAAGAAATAATATACATCCGACTACGCTACCTTGTGGAATTGATTTATTTATATAAGTAGTACCAGATTTAACATTAGTTATTTCTCCAGTACTATGGTTGTAGTGCTCAATTTCTACATATTCTACATATTGTGAACGGTTTTCGAGATAAAACTTGAACCATTTATGAGCAATGCCACGTACACCTAGGTAATCAAATAATCAATAAACATAATACATCCAAAAATTAAATCCATACATGCTGCGATAGTGAAATAAATGGTTACGAAAAATCCCTCATTTTATTTTGGTATCGCCTTAATGTTTCATGTGTGGGAAGCGCAGATCTGTATCTAGCAAGTTGTCTTCGATCCATCGATCAGCTTGTTGTGTCATCTCCTCGTCGAAATATGCACGCCAGCCGCCTGTTTTACCTGAGAAAATAGGTAATTATACTACGATCAACAAACGACCAATTAAATTATAATATAAAGTTCGTTCTGCTTCGTTCGCCTAGTGGTCGCAAGCGCTATTGCTGAGCATGAGGTCCTGGGTTCGATTCCCAGGTCAGGCAAAGTGATATTGGGTTTTTCCATTAGAAATTTATCATTATCAGCCAGCACCCTAATTACGTAACACATTATCGATCGGAGTTGGCTTCATTTTGACAGATCAACAGCATTAATTGCGTTATTTACGTTGTCGAACAGACAAATTTTTCGAACATATGAAGCAATGGATTAAGTAGCAATTTGTTTCAAAATGAAACCAACTCCGATCGATAATGTGTTACGCAATTAGGGTGCTGGAATCTGGATTTGTGCCCGATTGATGGCAATAAGCTCGCCCCATATTACATAGGATTTAAACATAACTGGCGACATGTGGGTGGACCTACTATAAATACACTTCGGCCTTGGGGAATACCCACAATCGTGATGACGTTATGTTATGTATAAAATTATAAACCTATGCTTGCTATACTCTGGTAGCTTTACATTATAATTAACAATATTATTGTCCCCCTGCAGTGCAAAGGTCTCTTATCATACAGAGAAGGCACGAGCATTGATCACCATTGCATTGGTAGCATACTTCAACAATTAATAATACTTCGCAGCAGCAGTGCAGGAATAACGACCAACCTTTCCTTATAAAAGTTTCGTCCTTTGCAAGAATTCCTATCTCCCTCATATCTTCACGGTTCACAGAATTATTATTCTTAAAATTTTCGATACTCAGGTGATCGCAAAGACGATTCATTTGTTCTTCATTAAGTTGTTTGCCGAAGAAATCAGCAACACGCTGAATGGATGCAGGCAAGTCCTGAAATATAAAGTGGTTATTTATAGCTTTCTATTGTTTAATGAAGTTGAGAGATGATGGGTACCACGATCAGACAAATCCCAGTTCGCGAACCATTTACCAGAAGAATAGTACGCACGGCTACAGATCAAGCTATTCATTTCCAGTAGAAGCTGATCTCGTATTGTATAGGGTTTTCTTACAATAAGAGGTCAGTGTAAACTGGAAATGTATAGCTTGATGTGTAGCCGTGTGTACCTAGGCACTCGTTGCTACGAATATGCCGCAAACCTATCTTTAACCTTACCGAGTGTGTGGATATCTTTATTAATAATACTTAATTAAATCAATTATTATTTATAATAATTTATTTAATTACAATTCGCAGTTATCAAACTATTTTGATGACTGCGAAGACCTCACCGATACTCATTCGATTCTGTACTGCGCGGCTGTAGCGGCATGTCGTGTAGCTCACGTCAAATTTGCTAATGACTCTAGTCTAGAGCTACACGACCGAAACCAGCCGTACCAGCTTGGCAGTGCAGAATTGAGCGCCGTATTGGTGGGGCCAGAGCGCTCATCGGCAAACTAATCTGCATCAGGGAGGGCAATACTCTCCCTAGAGTGATGCGCTTTGTGAGGCGGGCGTTCTCGGGGACTGATGTCAGCCCTCAGAACTATATGTCCCGTGTCACAGAGCGCATCGACTTCCTGAAGCAGAAAGTCTATGCATGGGCAAACCGTATTCGTAGGTATAAGCGGCGAGTGGACCGATACACTCAGAATCGTACCTTCCAGAGCGATGAAAGGTGGGTTTATAGAGGTTGGGAGTGACCGGACCAAGGTGTGGCTGGCACGCACCTGCCGGATGATGATGCCATGTGCTCTTTCTGGAGTATCTGGTCGGTGCCTGTAAGTCATACCGAAGGTGATTGGGCTCGGGAAGTCGAGCGAGCCTGCGATCCAATACCAGAAATGGAGGCTATTACCATCTGTCCCCCAGATGTAGCTCGTGCAGTCCTTCCGTTGCCTAACTGGAAGTCTCCAGGGCCGAACGGACTGCACAACTTCTGGATCAAATGGTTTCTTGGATCGCACGCTCGCTTGGCGGCTCAGTACCAGTCTGCTTTTGAGTCTGGTTCGCTACCCCAGTTCCTAACGACAGGAGTTACCCACCTGCTCCATAAATCAGGTAGCACCGCGGAACCCAAAAATTATAGGCCGATCACGTGTTTACCGACGGTCTATAAAGTTCTTACATCTATTTTGAGAGCTAAAATTAACAAACATAGAGATGTTACGGTAAGTGTGATTAATTGAAAATTATTAATAATTGTCTATCATTATTAATAATTACCGAAAGTCGAGGTAAAAGTGAGAAATTAATCACATTTACCGGTGATTATTAATAATGTAATCTTAGTACCGATAAATGTAATAATTTTCAAAGTTTACTTAGTATTTTAGTTCAGTACCTATAAGTATTGTGGTAGGTATTATCAATAAATACCTACTGAACAAAGAAATAGAAGATTTTAATGTTAATGTTGATTTTACGGAGTCTATGATTGTACTTATAATTTTAAGCAAAACCAAAGAATAAACGATTTTGCATGTAAGTCTATTTTATTTACTTATGTATTTGTAAGTACTGTGGTATTATAAATAAATACCGACTGGACAAATTAATAACTTAGAGTCTTATTTTATTTTATTACTTTTACCGACGAGAGTAGTGAATTATTAATAACAACTGCTAAAAGTGATAAATTTCAATTTTATATTCACATTTACCAAATCATGAGGTTATTATTAATAATGATAGATAATTATTAATAATTTTCAATTAATCTCATTTACCGTAACATAGACTCCAACTCCGTCATCTATCCATTTTGAGAGGCAGACGCCTCTCAAAATGGATGTAGCAATCTAAATCAATAGTCATTTATTCAAATTAGGCTGAGAATCAGCACTTTTTGAACGTCAAATTTACATAGACAGTCCCCACAAAACGCCCGCCCTTCACCACTTCATAGTGCTTTAGCTGAGAAGAAGAAGTAGCGCAACAAACTCCCCAGTAGTGGGTCCCGCGGTACTAAGGAGCTACGCCTCATTGATATGGCCATAAGCCAACAGGTTCGTCGTTCCCGAAAGGATCTGTCGACATGTTGGATAGATTATAAGAAGGCCTATGACTCGGTGCCACATACATGGCTTATGAGGGTGCTGGAGTTGTATAAAGTAGATGCAACTCTGCGCACCTTCCTGATGTCGTGTATGGGGCTGTGGCAGAATCTACATCGCCACATACGAACTACGCGTCACACTACCGTCACGCAATCCTGCATCGCGCAATCAGAGTTTACCGCGCGACTAGCATATATACAACGTCCCGACATCAACCGTCGGGCAGTTGCCCACCAGACACGACAGCCGTCTGGTCGGAAGATCCTCCCTTTTCTATGGAGGATAAGTAAACTTTATACCCTGTTCCTCATGCCTCTATAGGGCAATGGAGGACGTTCCTTCGCTATCCAGCATGTCGAAATATCGAGAAGAATAGCGAGCCGATAAGGATCGAGCTAGGCATATTTCAGGGCGATAGTTTGAGTCTGCGTTGGATTTGCTTAGCCTTGAATCCTCTAAGCACACTGCTGGAGGATTCAGGTCTAGGCTATCGGCTGAGGAGAGGTGGTCAGGTAATATCCCACCTTCTCTACATGGATGACCAAAAACTCTTTGCCCCAACAATTTGCAACTGATGGAGCTACTCCCCATACTCCATCCAAAGGATGTCTGTATAAGATCGCTTTTAGCGATAAGACCGCCCATTGTGTCACTCTATGTAAAATTTCAACATTGTAACATTTTAACCTGTAATTTAAATGGTGTGCATAATAAAGAGTATTCTATTCTATTCTATTCTGAATGTAACTGAAACTGTCAGTAGCGCCATCAGGATGGAATTTGGTGTGGACAAATGTGCGGTCATGCATGTAAAGCGAGGGGAGATTATGGAATCCGTGGGAAGTGGAAACCCAACTCTGTGATTCCATAAAC
This sequence comes from Cosmia pyralina, assembly GCA_946251885.1. Lineage (NCBI taxonomy): Eukaryota > Metazoa > Arthropoda > Insecta > Lepidoptera > Noctuidae > Cosmia > Cosmia pyralina. The sequence continues at coordinate 21,182,001 of OX276352.1, read as the reverse complement.
CTTAGAACTCTCTCCGCATCCGAAACCTATAAGTATTTGGATATGTCAGAAGCGTTGGGCATCAATGTTACTGACATGAAGCAATCGTTGAAGGAGCGCTTCTTTGACTGGCTGAAGAAAGTGTATAATAGTCTTCTATCAGGCGGAAAAAAGGTGCGCGTGTTAGATAAATGTAATTATTATGTGTCTAATATTTAAAAATAAATACTTGAGATTACCTTGATTCCGGAAGTTAGTTCGGTTGTGATTAAAATCATCGAATCATTGTAAAACAACCTTTAGAATAACTGTTTGTTGGATATTGACATCTGTCACATTTACGAAGCTTGAGACCAATGTAGAAGTATCTAATTTGATTAGTTATTGTGTTTACGAAATATACCACTCTTAACTTGTCAAAATCGTACAGATGTTATTACTATAAATAATTAAATAATATTTGGTAGTAACTGTAGTATATCATAGAATTTATATTGCTATTTTAATACAATAGGTTGTTTGAAACAATTGATACAATACTGTCAGTTGATGTTTGATGGGAAGGGATAAATGGAAGGGGTGGTAGGATATAAAAAGGATTGTAATGACATTCTCGAGGCAGTTGCTCTGTGGAGGTTCAAGTGGCTAGTGCTAGTGCCGTTGTGATGTGAAATATATCTACCAGGTGTCATGTAAGTTACATAATTTGATATTATACCTGAAATATTGTTATTATGTTGCTATTATTCTGAGTGATAGAATTAACTGTTTGAGATAACTATAATTTATGGAAATATAATAAATATGTTGATATAATACTATAATACTGTTTCCATGGAGTTTCTTGTCCTTCTTCTCCATGAAGACCTAGTTTTGCGAACGGACAATAGCTTTCTCATTAAAGATGAATAATTATGACAAGACTAATTGAAATAATAAATATCTAGTCTTGTCTTTCTGTGCTTTTCTTTATGAAATCCTTCCCTTACACACCATATTCATAATACTTTCATATACAATGAATAACCAATAACCATTCTGACATTTAAGGCTTGCTATTAGCCCAGTAGCTATATATACGCTTATAATTATATATTATATCAAATCTAACATCAGAAGTGGGATAGTGCTCAGTCTCACATAACATATTTCTAATGAATTTTATTTTGCTATTTTCATGATCAACGTTGGAGCAATCGTGTTCTGCTGGAAAACCATTGGTAACGGCGGGTCGTTGACTCAACCCTCATCATAACGATGAAAACGTGCTGAGAATTGTATGGTCGAAAAAGAAAAATGCAAGTGTTCAGGGAAAGTTAATTTAAGATTGTTAATATTATTGCTCTGTTGATCACAAATTAATTTAAAAAATGGCTTTGGAGGAAACTTTATAAAATTGAAGTTGGTAATGTCATAAAGTAAATGAAACATAATTGTATTTTTATATTATGAAAGAAATAGCGAATATCACATAACTTGCTGATAAACAAATATGACATTTTTCACTTTCAAAATGCTAGTATTGTTATAGTTTTGTCGGAACTGATCTGAGTTTCTTGATAATTTTGATTTGGCTTATTATTATAACCTTTTACTAAAAAGTAAGGTACCAACAGAGTGACCATATTAAATATTTGCAACTATTTAATAGAAAATGTAATAAGGATGATCAATACAATTTGCAATGATATTGTCAGGTTGACCGAGCGGTATATTGTTTTGATTACTTATTTAATACAAAAAGAGCTTGTCTTGACTGTTGTCTGGCATTCACTGACTGCGGGTGATTGAGCTTCACCGACGGCGGGTGTTTGGCCACATACAGTAAGATGTGATTAAGTTTCACACTATTGTTTTTGTATAATGTTATTTATCTTGTACTTCGAGATCGAAATACATGTTAGTATGGCCGTATTAGATAATTGTAATTAGCTGACTGTGACTATGACTGTGAGTGTTTCCGCTGGTCGGTCATTTGCTTGGTGCAAGTCTATCCCACTAGCAGCGGGTGGAGGGGACTTGACACGTCTAGGCAATTGGCAACACAAAACAAAAATGACAATGACGATGACAAAACCAAAGTAAATTACAATTGTAGAAAAACGGTATCTAATGTACTTCGAGAGCGAAGTACTTGTCAGTATGGCCGTGTTAGATAAATGTAATTATTATGTGTCTAATATTTAAAAATAAATACTTGAGATTACCTTGATTCCGGAAGTTAGTTCGGTTGTGATTAAAATCATCGAATCATTGTAAAACAACCTTTAGAATAACTGTTTGTTGGATATTGACATCTGTCACATTTACGAAGCTTGAGACCAATGTAGAAGTATCTAATTTGATTAGTTATTGTGTTTACGAAATATACCACTCTTAACTTGTCAAAATCGTACAGATGTTATTACTATAAATAATTAAATAATATTTGGTAGTAACTGTAGTATATCATAGAATTTATATTGCTATTTTAATACAATAGGTTGTTTGAAACAATTGATACAATACTGTCAGTTGATGTTTGATGGGAAGGGATAAATGGAAGGGGTGGTAGGATATAAAAAGGATTGTAATGACATTCTCGAGGCAGTTGCTCTGTGGAGGTTCAAGTGGCTAGTGCTAGTGCCGTTGTGATGTGAAATATATCTACCAGGTGTCATGTAAGTTACATAATTTGATATTATACCTGAAATATTGTTATTATGTTGCTATTATTCTGAGTGATAGAATTAACTGTTTGAGATAACTATAATTTATGGAATTATAATAAATATGTTGATATAATACTATAATACTGTTTCCATGGAGTTTCTTGTCCTTCTTCTCCATGAAGACCTAGTTTTGCGAACGGACAATAGCTTTCTCATTAAAGATGAATAATTATGACAAGACTAATTGAAATAATAAATATCTAGTCTTGTCTTTCTGTGCTTTTCTTTATGAAATCCTTCCCTTACACACCATATTCATAATACTTTCATATACAATGAATAACCAATAACCATTCTGACATTTAAGGCTTGCTATTAGCCCAGTAGCTATATATACGCTTATAATTATATATTATATCAAATCTAACACGCGCATTCAACGATACCCTTTTGGCGTACTCAAATGGACTCAGACTGAACTCGACGCCCTGGATCGGAGGGTCCATACGCTGTTGACTGCATATCGAATGCATCATCCACGGTCATCGGTAATGAGACTGTATATCCCGCGAAAGTGTGGAGGCCGAGGCTTTTTAAACGCTAAGCCACAAGCGCGAGATAAAACCGCGCGATAGATCTCAGGGAATATTTCCTAGAAGCCGACGTGGGGATGCATCGAGATGAGGTTGCTGTAGACAAGGGCCTCACCCCGCTCTCCTTGGCTAAAGGGAACTGGCGCAAACACTAACGATCGCAGGGAGGTAAGGCAGAGTAAGGAGCTTCACGGACGCTTTTTCCGGGCCCTACATGGACCCGATGTAGATTTGCTAGCGTCCGTAGCCTGGCTGCGTTCCGGTGACCTCTTTGGAGAAACCGAAGGTTTTGTTTGTGCAATTATTATGGACGAAGTTATCATGACGAACAATTATCGGAGATTTATTGTGAAGGAGGGCACAGTTGGCATTTGTCGGGCATGCCACCGTCCAAGAGAATCAATCCGACACATTATCTCCGGGTCTTCTCGTTCTCGTCTTGCTAACGAAGAGTACCTAAACAATAAGTACAAACAAGCCCTAACCTAAGAACAGTAAACAATATAATTATGTAAAAAAACATGGTAATAACATTAGATTTAAGTTTTTCAAAGCTTCTTCTCTCCTACTACATATTTCTGCTGTGCCCGACAGGGTCCATAATGATCACATATAATTATGTTACCATCTAAGCACCTACACATTGTGAAATGCAAATAAATGATTGAGTATTGAGTACTTGTATAGACACAACCTTGTAGCCAGGATTATCCATCAGCAACTTGCGCTGTGATACAGCCTTGCGGAATCGGAAGTGCCATACTATAGGTACGAGTATGTGCCCAACCCAGTTCTCGAAAATGGAAATATCACATTGTACTGGGATCGATCCATCATCACTGGTAGGACTATTGTTGCCAATAAGCCTGATATAGTGGTGGTGGATCGAATAGAGCGGCTCCCAATGATTATTGACATAACGGTCCCACATGACGGGAACCTCGTGAAAGCCGAGAAAGATAAACAAATCAAGTATCTTGACTTGACTCGTAAGGATGTCAACATGTGGGATATGGACTCAGCAATCATTGTGCCGATAGTCGTATCCGCCAATGGCTTAATTGCCAAGAGCCTCGACCAACACCTAAGGAGGCTCTCGTTGGGCAGCTGGATTAAGGGCCTGATTCAGAAAGCGGTACTTCTGGACACGGCGCGCATTGTTAGGAGGTTCCTCTCTCTGGAGCCCTGACCGCCGGAAGCTTGGACCCTGTTCCCGATACCGATGGGCTGCTATGTTTTATATTTTTAAATGTTTTTTTTATTTTATGTTTTTATAAAAAATATTTAAAAATGTAAATGATATACACATAAATGAAATAAAGGAAATAATAATTACGCACAAACAATGATTGTGCAATAACAACATTTATACGCATATTCATGATAATGTTATCAATGAACTAATCGCCTTATGTTACGGTAAGTGCGATTAATTGAAAATTATTAATAATTATCCATCATTATTATTAACTACCTCATGATTTGGTAAACCCATACTTATTATTATAAATTCGAAAGTAACTCTGTCTCTCTATCTGTGTCTGTCCGTCTGTCTGTCTGTTACCTTTTCACGTCTAAACAACTGAACGGATTTCGATAAAATTTGGCAAGGCTTTAGAGGGTACCATGGGGAAGGACATAGGCTACTTTTGTCTCAAAAATTATCCTACAGGAGTTGATATAGGGGATGAAAGATTGTATGGGAAACCCGGTTTTGAAAAATCGTCCACTAAGGGGGTAAATTAGGGATTGATTTTATAATTCACATAACTGCACGGATATCGATAAAATTAAGGCTATAGATGGCATCCTGGGGAAGGAGTTTTTGTCTTAAAAAATAATCCTACAAGGGGATGAAAGTTTGTATGGGAAATCCAGCATTGCTTAAATTAGGGATATGAAAATTCAAATTTATGCTTTTAGTAGGAAATAAATAAACATGTGGTACAGCGTTTTTGAAAAATAATGCCCTATGGGGGTAAACTAGGGGTTGATTTTAAAAATCACAAATAATATTTTAAAAAAATTGTGTCTGTTTGTGATTGGAAATGTACATAATCATATCTTCATATCTTGAAGTAACATTTAGTCTTAACAATTTTTTTCGAAATTCCCACGGGATAGGGAATAAAGAGGATTTATATTTTCTCTTTAAAGTTGCCTTCAAAGGCATGCAAGTGGGTAATTTTACGTTCCGTTATACGAGTATATTCCGTTACTATTGTTAGGGTTTAGGATTTTTTATCCTCCAGCAATCACATATCAATCGGCACGCTGCTCCTCGGATACTATATAAGCAGTGCGAGAAGACATTTTTTACTTGGGTTGACACATAATTTAATCCCGGTAGTACCTACGTTCTCGTGGAATGTTTTCCGACATACACGCGGGCTTAGCCGCGGGAAAAAGCTAGTCTATATATATATAAAACAAAGTCAGGTTTGTTCGAACTTTTATAACTCGAGAACGGCTTGAACGATTTTCATGGTTTTTAATTTGTTGTATTTGTCTCCGTCCCGAATAGCAGAATAATTATTAAAAACATAGGAAAATTCACAAAAAAATAAATAAGAAGAAAATTAATTTTTCAATACACTTCCTCGAAAACCGGTTCATATCGCAATACGATTAGGTTCACAATGCAATATATTTCACACGCGTGCGATTTTTCATTTACCAACACGAGTGCGGGAATAAAAACTGCCACAGATAACTTATACCTATACTTGGTCCAAATTGGTTCAATGCCTCTATTCACACCGTCTCATTTCGGAGGTGAATGTTTTTTTTAAATCTCGGCAAAGAGATATGCGTCTTTACGGCGTTAATATTTTTTAAATATTTAAATAATGTTTATAAATAGAATATTATCAAAAACCATGATTATTACAATAAAAAAAAAACGTTTATGAACAAATTAACATTTATTTGTGTTCTAAACTCAAAAATATTTGAATTTTCTATTTTTCATAATAGGCTGTTTATCGGCTTTATACCTGTGCTTCTCCTTCAACCTGGTGAAAGCAAAGCGCGAAAAAAGAAAATTTAAGTAATAATTCGTGACAAAAATATTTTTCGTTATTTTATTTTATTTCTTCAAAAGTGTATTGAAAAACGTCGTTTGTTACACGTGGACATTTGTTATTGCAGTTCTTGGCTCAAAAACAACCTCGCCTACGGCTCGGGTGTTAATTCCGCCTCGAATGCAATAACAAAAATTCTCCACTTGCAATGATATTATTAATATAATATAATTGTCCACTTGTATCAAAATGTAATATTCTCATACAGGGCAGGGGGCCAACCACCACTTCTTAAAGCAGTATTATTTTAATGTTACTTCAGTGTGAGAAAGAGATGGAGCTATACAGGACGTCTAGCTCCATCTCTTTCCCACACTCATGTAAGATTAAAATAATACTGCTTTAAGAGGTGGTGGTCTAGCTCCTGGGCAACGTCTGTCGCGAATCTTTCATTCTATTTAGAATTCCAAATTCAAATTATTTTTTTTTATAATCAGTTGTTCATTAGTTTTCCCGCCGTTCGATTTATTGAAATTTTTACAGGACAACGTCTGTCAGGTCAGCTAGTGTGAATATAAAATTGAAATTCATTACTTTTAGCAGTTGTTATTAATAATTTACTACTCTCGACGGTAAAAGTAATAAAATAAAATATATAAGTAAAATAAATAAATAAGTTCCTTAGTTTTCCCGCCGTTCGATTTATTGAAATTTTTACAGGACAACGTCTGTCAGGTCAGCTAGTGTGAATATAAAATTGAAATTCATTACTTTTAGCAGTTGTTATTAATAATTTACTACTCTCGACGGTAAAAGTAATAAAATAAAATATATAAGTAAAATAAATAAATAAGTTCATTAGTTTTCCCGCCGTTCGATTTATTGAAATTTTTACAGGACAACGTCTGTCAGGTCAGATAGTGTGAATATAAAATTGAAATTCATTACTTTTAGCAGTTGTTATTAATAATTCATTACTCTCGTCGGTAAAAGTAATAAAATAAAATAAGACTCGAAGTTATTAATTTGTCCAGTCGGTATTTATTTATAATACCACAGTACTTACAAATACATAAGTAAATAAAATAGACTTACATGCAAAATCGTTTATTCTTTGTACAATCTCTAGGAGCTTGTGGCTAAGTAATAACAGCTGCACGGGTCGATCCATCAGGTTAAGCTACGCTTGCCGAGGTTGGTCCGTGGATCGGTGACCATTACATACCGAACTCGTCCGTGCCTCGGAAAGCACGTTAAGCCGTTGGTCCCAGCTGTCATTCGTGGATCTTTGACAGTCGTTACAGGTCGTTAGAAGCCCGAAAGTCTGACAACCAGTCTTACCAAGGGGTATCGTATTACCCAGTCACTGGGTTGTGGAGGTCAGACAGGCAGTCGCCACATGTAAAATACTGGTACTCAGCTGCATCCGGTTCGACTGGAATCCGACCCCTACATAGTTGGGAAAAGGCTAGGCAGATTGATTGAAGTACAATCATAGACGTAAAATCAACATTAAAAAATAAAATCTTTCTTCTATTTCTTTGTTCAATAGGTATTTATTGATAATACCTATATTGATATACTTATAGTTACTGAACTCAAATAATAAATAAACTTTGAAAATTATTATATTATTACATTAATTATTACACCGGTACTAAGGTTACTTTATTAATAATCACCGGTAAATGTATTAATTATTACTTTTACCTCGACTTTCGGTAATTATTAATAATTTTCAATTAATCACACTTACCGTAACCTAAATACCTGCTTAACTTGGAAAACAAAGACACTTGTATTACCTTTGATAGATCTTCATAGAACAGGAACAGCATGTTCGGATCATTTCTCTTCTCCCAAGCTTCTTTGACGTGCTCGAAATACGGCGTCAGTGAAACTGTGATTGAAGAGGTAGTTACACGTTATTACAAAATCTTTATGTTTTCTTCTGAAGTATGATTTGGGGGTTCCAAAATCTATAATAACTGAACCAATCCATCAATGCAGAGCCTAACCCACTGAAGCTGGGAACGTGAAAGTTGGTCATAGTAAATTAATAAATAGTTCTGTGAACAGTAGACCTCACGAGCACAAACTTTTTTGCAACAATTACATAGGTACGACTCTGTGGTACAACTAAAACTATTTATAAAATCAAATCAAAATATTTATTTGCTAGAATATGGTACATAGGGTGTTAGGTTGTTTAATTTCAGCATATCCTGCCATAACGTGGCGTGCAAATGTATTCAAAATCATGCGATGTCAATTATTCTAAGTTACAAATTACAGATTCTATTGACTTGTCTTCTAAATAGTCCTTAATGGTATAATATCTTTTAAATAGTAGTAGTTTGAAAAGTATTTTTTTAAACATTGTCAGCGGTAGGTCTTGAAAACTATTTGGTAAATGATTGTAAATAATAATCGACATGCAGTATACATTTTTCTTAAATAATTTTAGTTTTATTGGTGGCAGCCGAAGTCTATCTTTATGCCTTGTTCAGCTATTTGGCCTGTCAGTGGTAGTTTCAAATAAATTATAATTTCTCTTAACAAAAATACATATTTCAAAAATATATAAACTTGGCAAAGGTAGAATTTTAAGATTTTGAAATAGTGGCTGTCAAAAAAATGAGCTCCACAAATTGCTCGGATACATTTTTTTTGAGCTTTAAAAACTCTGTCAAAATCTTCTGAGTTACCCCATATAACAATACCGTATCTAAGTACGGACGATACATAACCATGGTAAGCCAGCATTGCAGTATCACAGTTTACTATTTGTCTAATTCTTCTCAAGACATCTAAAAATCGATCTATTTTTACAAGAATTTTATCTATGTACGTTTTCTGTTGTATATAAGTACCTACATAATTCAGAGTGTATATGTTTGGGTTTATTAGGTTTTAAGTCTACCCTCAATCATAGTTATTGTTCCTACCCTACCCTTATGATTTACTCACTTGTATGTCTAGGCTACTTAGCTCAATACACAAATAACGATATTTGGTGTTTTATTGAAGACATAATATTTTCCAATTGCAATTTTTATCGATCATTATACCCAATAATACACAATTATCGACAGTCGTCAATTGAGAATCTTTATAATGAATGTCTAGTGAATTTATGTTTGCATTGTATGTCTGAAATTGTATTATGTTTGTTTTAGTCATATTTATTTTAAGTTGTTTCTTTCTAGCCAATCTACTGCATTATCCAGAGCTTGGACGATTTCTTTTTCAAAATTTTTGTTATTGTCACTCTTAATAATTATTGTAGTGTCATCAGCGAATAATATGCAATCTTTACCTATCGCCTCTGGAATGTCGTTGATGTATACTAGAAAGAGTAGTGGGGATACGATACCTCCCTATGGCGTGCCATAATTATTTTGTTTTAACTCCGACCTATAGGTTTTTTTTTCAGAAAGATAACTTTTGATCCAGTCGTTGGCCTTACCCCGGATTCCATAATACTCAAGCTTTGAGAGTAGTGTTTTATGGCAAACAAAATCAAAGGCTTAAACACGCAACTTATCTTAGATTTTTGATTCAAACTTACAGTTATGTATTTTACTAGCGCAAAACATGCTAAAACAGTGGAACTGCCCTTCCTAAAACTGAATTGTTATTTTTTTAGAATACCACATGCTGTTAAAAAAGTTCTCTATTTTAATGCACATAACTTTCTCGAATATTTTGGATAGGATTGGGATCAAAGTTATTGGGCGATAATTGCTCATGTCAGTTTTTACACCTTTTTTATAAAGAGGTTTGACAATTGACCTTTTCAGACGTATTGGGAATACTCCTTCAGTTAGAGATAGGTTTATAATGTAGGTTGACGGAGACACTAAACTCCTTGCTATTTTTAACACTTTAGTGCTCAGGTCGTCATACCAGTCGAGTTAGTGTTTCTAAAACTGTGAATTATTTTATAAACGTCTGATTCATCTACTGGTGTAAGGAAAATGCTTTTTGAATTTTGAGGAGTGGTTATTTTCATTTCAGATGACATGTTTTTATGCGCATTATTGGTCGTGTTTGTTTGGGATATATAGTAGTCATTAAATAAGTTTATCCATTTTTTTTTTCATCAGATTTCACCAAATTTTTATGAGACTAACATAAAGTAACTGCCGTTCAAACAAATAAAGAACTATCTAAATCGGATCACATAAGACGGAGATATCCAGTAGCCCCCTTTTTGCCCGTTTTTGCATGAAGTACCCATCCAATCAAAAATCCATGACGACAAAAAAATTACAATATGAAGCCCTAAAACCTGTATACCAAGTTTCCTTCAGATGCGTAGTAACATACGGGCTGTAGAGGAGTAGCAACAAACTGACTGATGAAAGCAAAATTTTGCCAGACTTGAAGCAGAGACGCTTCACTCGCTACGCTAGCTCGATCAATGATGCCTTACTACAAGGAGGCAAGGCAAGGTCAAGGCAAAGTCGTCACTACACTACGACTACTGTACTAAAAAGTCGAGCTCATACCTATCTTCATCTAAGTCTACCGCGTTTTCGTATGTCATATAGAGGCCAATGGAACAATGCTAAGACCTCATAATGCCCCCGTTAGGTTCTAGCTTAGATATAAGAAAGAAGGGTTCTATATAGGTAGTCTTGTGCCATTGGCCATTGTAATGACAGGACTCAAAATGAGAAGCAAATTTTGCACATCGTTTAAGTTTACTCACATAGGTCCCTACGGAATAAGTTCCAGAAGTCTTTGAAGCCTCCCTGGCAGCCGAACATCTTATACAATTTGGCGTGGTGGTAGCTAGATACAGCTACGTCTCTTGGGTCCCGAGCTACATACACCATCTTCGCTGTACCCAGGAGTTTAGGGGGCAACAGGGACATAGGTAAGTGTGTCTTGATGAAGCGAGTAGCCGTCAATGGAGCCGCAGCCAGCATTGCACTCGCTGGCTTAGCCAAGAAGCTCATCAATTCTGAAAACTTCTCTCTGTCAATGTTTTCTTCTGTTTTCGCAATTGTGTCCACGTATTTTTCTTTCTTGTCTTCGTCAAGGAACATGAAGGAACTGCTATTAATTATTTAAATGTTAAAGTTCTAGCAATACAGTATAACTTACGACCGTGCTCGCGAGAGCAGTTAAAAGAAAGAAACAAAAATGTTTGTTGGCACAGTACCGTACCGTTTAGGTACGTACTCGTATAAGAATCAATCTGACTAGTCTTTTCCCAACTATATTGGGGTCAGCTTCCAGTCTAACCGGATGCAGCTGAACACCAGTATTTTAATGGAGCGACTTCCTATTTGACCTCCACAACCCAGTAACTGGGTAAATCGATACCCCTTGGTAAGACTGGTTATCAGACTTTCGGGCTTCTGAGGACCCGTAACGACTGTCAAAGATCCATAAATGACAGCCGAGACTAACGGCTTAACGTGCTTTCAGAGGCACGGAGGAGTCTTGGTATGTAAAGATGGTCACCCATCCACAGACCAACCCCGGCAAGCGTAGCTTAACCTAATGGATCGACCCGTATGGCTGTTATTACTTAGCCACGAGCTCCTCCTCCTCCCTCCTCCACGTACTCGTATAAGAATAACATCGGTACTCACTCCAAAAAAGCGTATCGGTGGATAAGGGGTATCTCTGCTGCTTTTACGTAACTCAAATCATTTGCAATCAACCAAACTAGTTCTTGGGTCCATGTAGTTCCTGAAAAGTAATTTTAGTACAACATGTAATACATAAATGAGTTAAGAGTGGCATTTTATGATTATAGGAAAATATGTTATTGAGTAATACGAACAGAGATTCGAGTAGATCATACATTTTTCAGCATATAACTCTTGTGTACCTATAGTACTAGACCAACTAATTCGATGTAACTAGTTACCCACCAGATCGCTGATAACTGGCGACAAACACGTCACTAGGTCTCAGGGGCATGTTGTAGATGTTCGCGGCATCTTTCTTGTAATGTTTAAATACCAAGTAGCCTTTGGGACCCACACGGATGTAGCTTTCAGGCATGGCTGGAGGAAACACAAAGAATAATCATTGTAGTACATGATTGCTAGCTACTTTGGATATAATAACGTTGATGTCTTTTACGACAACAAAAACATAGAATCACTTATCTAAATATATAAAAGAAGAAACTGACTGACTGACTGACATATCAACGCACAAACCAAACCGCTGGGTCTAGAGATTCCAAATTTGGCACGTAAGTTCTTTATGAGGTCTAAGGGTGCATAAAGAAAGGACTTTTCAAAATTCACCCTCTAAGGGGGTAAAACGGGGGTCCAAATTTTTGTATGAAAAATCTTATTCCTTGAGTTAATAGACTTGAACTTTTTATCCAAGTAAACTATAAAGTTTGTCATTTTTAGATTTCCTAAACTACTCCCTAAAAAGGGATATGGGGGGTGTCAAAGTTTGTATGGAGTAATTTTAACGCGTGGTCTGATTAACTCGAATTTCAGTATTTACACTTTTTTTTTTTTGTGGATGGGAAATCATCAAATGACTCTCCCGCTCTGGGCAGAGCGGGAGGGCGTGTCAGACTTTTACTGGCTAAAACCCACCCATGCTCCTTCAGCTGCCCGTGCCAGGGCCACAGTATCTCTTTCGAACTACTCGCGACCCCGGCGGCATCGGCCCAATTGACCCCGTCACTGCTGACATCTCTTTGAGGCGTGCATGGAACACAACGCGCCGTCGACCCGGGCCTGGTCCTTACCGGACGGCGAGCTGCCCATTACTCGTCGTCCGCAAGCCCGCGCCTACGGTGGCCGGGAATCGGCAATCGATTCCCGCCGCCCAGGGCGTCTCCTACGGCGGCTAGGGGCGCGAGGGCGCGGCTGTTGCCTCTCCCTCACGCGATCCGCTTCCTCCTTCGCGAGCATTACTGCTTCGCAGAAGGAGGTGACGGCTTCCCATGCACTCTCGCTCCGCACCATGGCCTGGACCAGGTTTGAACGCGAGAGATCGCCGCCGCCGATCGCCTCCGTGAGAACACGGCGGTGCTCCGCCCAAGCCGGGCAGACCTCCACTGTATGCTCCACCGTGTCCTCCGGGTGATCCACACAATGGTGACACCCGGGCGTTTCCTCCCGCCTTACCCGAAACAGGAACCTCCCGAAACAACCGTGTCCGGTGAGGACCTGCGTCAGGCGGAAGGTGAGGCCGCTGTGGCGCCTCTCCAACCACTCCTCAAAGAGGGGACTTATCGCCGCAATCGTGGCGTGCCCAGCGCTGGGTTGCGACAATTTACACTTGACTTTACACTTGTTGAGTATTTACACTTCAGATCAAAAATGAAGAATAACGTGTATCGGGGTTTTTTGAAAATCTATACCTAAGGGGGTGAAGAGGGGTAGTTAATTTTACAGGGTAAGTTTTACTGTGGGGTTTGATTAACTCAAAAATTGGTGGTAAGAATCTTTCAGTCAAGTTACGGAAATATCCCATGCGGTTTTTTTAAATTCCACCCTTGTGGGGGTGAAAACAGGAAAAATGGAAATATATAAAATACCTTATTCATTTAGTTAATTAACTTGAAACTTGGCACAAATACTTGCCTAAGCAAGTAATAAAGTTTGTCATTCATAATTTTTCCTCCAGAGGGAAGGGTAGAGGGGGAGGAGGTATTGAGGAGGGGAAGGGGAGGGTGTGGTGACGAGAAAGAAGGGGAGGGTGATCGAGGGAGGGGGAGAGGGATAGGAGGGTGTGAAGGGGGAGGAGGTGGAGAGGGGGAAGAGGGGGAGAAGAGGAGAAGAGGAGTTGGTGAAGGTAGAGGGAGAGGGGAAACCGGTGAAGGGGAGGTTAGCCACATCCCCATGTGGTGAGGGAAGTAACAGGGAGAGGGGGATGGGGAGGTTAGCGGGAAGAGAATTTGGTGAGGGGGTAAAAGGGAGAGGGTGTAGGGAGGATGAGGGGGTAAGAGGGGGCGGTGAGGGGGTAAGAGGGGAGGGAATTGACAGGGGTGAGAGGGGGAGAGGAGGATTTGTGAGAGGGGGAGAGAGGGGGTGAGTGCCTTTAAACCTTAAAGTTGCTTTTTGTATAGCACTGATTCATTGAAGAGAGATTGACTTGAGACTTTTGACTATTTGGAGAGGGGAGAGGTGGAGAGGGATAGGAGGGTGTAGTGAGTGGGGAGGGTATGGAGACGGGGGTGAAGGGGGAGGGAAGGTGTTGGTGAGGGTAGAGGGGAAGGGAAAAGCGGTGAAGGGGTGTGAGAGGGGCTGAAAGGGCTAGGGGGAGGTTAGCGGGAAAGGGGATGTGGTGAGGGGTGAGAGGGCAAGGGGATGGGGAGGGTGAGGGGATTGAGAGGCGGTGGTGAAGGGGGAGATAGGGGAGGGTGAGAGGGGAAGGAAGGGGTAAGAGGGGGCGGTGAGGGGGATGATAGGGGAGGCTAAGAGGGTCGAAAGGGGGGGTGAGAGGGGGTTAAAGGAAGATGAGGTGTTAGAGGGAGAGGGGGAGGGGTGAGAGGTGGGGTGAGAGGGGGTGCGACGAGTGCGTTTACACCTCAAAGCTGCTTTTTATATAGCACTGATGCATTGAAAAAACCCAGCCTGACAGAAATTACCGAAAAGAGGAAGTCGGAATCTCGGAATGGCACTAAAAACAGGAGTAAACTCCAGTCGTTCGTCGAAGCTGACACACACACTTTTTTTTGTTTTTTTGAACGCGGTAATCTCTGTAACTACCAGGCAAACTGCAATAATTATTTTTGCCTTTGATAGCCCAATTCTTAAGGAAGGCTATAGGCATATTTAACATCTCTCTAGGACTCTTAGGTGCCGAGCAAAAAGAAAAAAAGTCTAAAACAACGCTAAGCAAAACCAAAGTATTAGCGCGGGTAGGCAATGCGATTCGACGGGGTGGGTCGGTAGGTCAAGAAATTTCACGCGGACGAAGTCGCGGGCAGAAGCTATCTTATTATTTAAAAAGAAAAGTCCTGACTGGCTGACTGCCTCATCAGCCCAAACCCTTCGACCTATGAAACTGAAATTTTGCACAGGAGGTTCCGTTTATAATCTAAACAAGGAATAAGGATTTTCGTTCCCTTTGTATATTTTCCGACATCCACGCGGGCGAAGCCGCGGGCAAAAGCTAGTCTTCTATAAAACGCTCTTACTATTTGCTGGCTGTGATTTCTGTTAACGACTGTTTTCTTTATCACTCTTAGTTATTTTACGTTGACACCCCAGGACTAGGACATAGGTCGGTGGGTTCCCGCATTGTCGAGGCAGGGGGGCTCAGTAGTCGTGGCTTAGTCACCTGCGGTGAAACGAAGAGGAATCCGAGGAGGGGCCACTCGTCAGTGCTTTTGCCGATAAGTCGACGACGTAGCGGCCAACAAGTAGGTTGCGGTGCCGCTTGGGCGACATCGCAACTGAGGCGGGTCGCGATGTCGTATGGGAGGCATCGCGGCTGAGGGTTGGAGGCTGCGGCGCGAGAGGAGTGCCGGTATTGTGGTGCGTCGCTCTCCCTACCTTCCGCGGCTTTGACGGGGTCGCCACCGTCTGACGACGAACGCGGTGGGGCCGCAGGGGAGAAGGTCGTTAGTTATGACGTTGGCCGCTCTCCCTATCCTCTGCGGCCGAAAAGTAGTAGGCGGCGGGCCACTGACCAGACCCATCGCAGGGGGACCAAGGGTGCTTAGACACAGGGTCGACCAGCGCCCATGTGCTGGTTTGGTCCCTGGGGTGATCACGGCGTGCAATGTGTTCTGGTGCGCCGGTGACCGGGGAACACGCCCCAGAGGAGGGTTCGGTGACGGACAGCCGTGGCGGGTTCGCGGATGAGTGCTAACGCGTACCCGTGTTCCTTTATCACTCTTAGTTATTCCCCGCCATAATAGGCAGAGCAGGACACTGTGGAGTTCTAGTGGGTTGGAGTCCCACCTAACTACATTCTCCCCGTGGTAGTGCAGAATACATGAGCATTTATCCACGCTGAAAAAAAAAGGGGCATAGGCAATAATATAAGAAACGCCGCGGCGCGCCGCCGGTGCGATTTGCCGCCAAATAGATTCAGATTCAGCCCCTTCTTCAGCATATCTAAGTTCACGATCTAGGGATGATTTATGCCAGGTCGTGTCGGGCGCGAGCCATGCCAAACTTAAAGAATATTTCATGCTACACCGTGCAGCGTCCGTGTCCCATCCGAGTCTTGGTCCCTACAAATTGAGCAGACATGGACGCGGCTCACACCCGTGACTGTCTAGTATCCATCCCTTAAGGACCTTATTCTTCCAACAACCGCAGTCTGTACTCCTGGCCTGCAAATTGACCAGTGTCACTTCACCGACCTGTATTACTGGCAACAACTGGGTTATCTATCTATTTAGATAACTACCTGAGTTGGAAGCCTCATATAGAGAAAATTAGAAGTAAACTCTTATCACTTACAGGAGCTCTTCACAGTATAAAAAAATGCCTTCCTCGGAAAGTTCGATACATAATTTATAATTCCTTAGTTAAACCACATACCTATAGACTACCTAATAGAAATCTGGGGGACCGCAGCTAAATCTAATCTAGAAATATTACAAACAGCACAAAATAGATTAATCAAAATATTATTTAATTTCAAATTTCGAACGTCAACTCAAAAGATATACCAAAATACAAAAATAATGAACATTTCCCAAACATATATGTACTATACATGTATACTAATACGCAAAATATTACACAAAAATATTCATACAACACTAAATTTCACAAAAACACATCGAGTACAAAAAATTAAACTACGAAACTCCAATTACTTAGTAATACGTCCCCCCAGAACAGTAAATTACGGGAGAAGAAATATTGAATTTGAAGGTGTTAACATGTACAATAAAATACCCATGGAAATAAAAGAAGCGAAAAGTATGGCTTGTTTTAAAAACCAACATAAATCGTATATAATGTGTCAATAACAATAATAACATAAAAATACTAACTTTAGCAACAAAAATAATAAATTAAAAAAAAAAAAAATTGTATCTACGCTGCCATGTATGCCACATCTAGTAATACATTTACTTTTACTTTAGATCCGTGTTTGCTCGGTTGGTGATTAGTTGATTAGTTGATTCTTAAGTACTTTTCTACCTTCCTATCTATTATTATAAATTTACTTTTAACGTCATTTTTGTACGCTCGTTAATATTTTATGTAAACATAGTTTCTCAGTAAGTGAATTATTGTTAATTCTTAATGAGGAATAATAAAGTTCTTAAACCATAATTATTTTGAGCACCTTGGATATAAGGACCTTGAATTTGTTAATACCTACAACATCATTATTCTCCTGCCCTTATCCCAGTCTATTTGGGGTCACCGCAACATGTCCCTTTTTTCCATACTTTTATAATAATCTTCATCTCGGTAGTCACACCCTTTCTAGCCATGTCATCTTTCACACAGTCCATCCATCATTTCTTTGGTCTTCCCCCTTCAATAGCCACCGACATTCTAACTCAAAACTTTCCTCACGACATTTTCCTCATTTCTCCGCATCACATGCTCATACCATGACAACCGATTTCTATGCGGAAATCGGTTGTCAGTCACCGGTGCCATTTTCAGACTTCCTCTTATGTACTCATTTCTTATTCTATTTTTTTTTTTAAGAATAATAATATATCGTTTATTTATATAAAATGGTGCAGATTTACAATAATTAACATTAATCTTAAACATTTAGAGGGCACACTTGCTCATTTGCCTGAACTAGGTAGAACCTGTGTTTCAGGCTAGAAAGATGCATAGAATTTTAGAATATAAAATTAACAACGGAGACTAATTAAAACTAATATTAACTTAAAAGACTAATTACATGTTTTATTTACAGACAACGAGTAAATCCTCTGTCTCACTGTATGATATACTAAGTAAAAATTGCAGAATAATCTTTAACAGTAATTATTTAATTTATAAATGCTTAATTTCCTATTTAATTAAGGGCTGATTGTTCAATAGGTTGATAACTTTTACCTGAAGAATAAATGTGGCAGTTTGACATATTTTCTATACAAAAGCTGTCAAACCGCCATATTATTTTATTCCTCTGATAAAAATTATCTGACTATTGAACAATCAGCCCTTATTGTACAAAAATGGGCCTAAAAATGTATAAAATCTGTTTACAAAGACATATTTAGAGGGTGCATTTGACTCACACACAATATCATTCCGTCTCTTATTAGTACTTGCAATGTTATAGGATAGCATGGTGTGCTGTTTTAATACCAAGTGCGATATGAAAAGCTGACGAACAGTCAGCACGTGTATTGTGTACAACATTTATATAGCAGATCTGTAGGATAGAGAAAGGAATGAAAGTTTTCTACCTTTAAAATAGCTCTCTGAGCTCTTTCAAGAGGCAGCAAGTAAGTTTTTGGTACTCCACCCCATGAAGTACTGTATTATAGATTGACCTAGGGCCAAGTAAAGTTGTGACAATAGTTTTTTAATCGCAAACGCTCGCAATTTTTTAAAAACAAAAATTAACCTGCGTACTCTTGTAACCAAACTGTCAATATGTGGTCTAAAAGAGAGCGACTCGTCTATTAGAACCCCGAGATATTTTATGTTACAAGTTTTGAGGATAAAAAAACACTTACATATGCTGACTGAGCGGAGTCCGCAATGATGGGCATACAGATGAGAGTTAGTAATATTAAAAAGCGGTTTGCGGATGGAGAAGTGAATATATTTTGTCTTGTCGGCATTTAATGTTAGTAAGTTGCTTTGAAGCCAGTTAGACACAGTATTGAAACCTATTTGAGCATATTCATACAATTCGCTATTTGTTTTAAAGGTGAAAATTAACGCCGTATCATCTGCATACGATATAATTTTGCCTTGTTTAATATTTAAACTACACAAATCGTTTATGTAAATCAGGAAAAGGGTGGGGCCCAAAATACTTCCCTGGGGAACACCAAACTCTGTGTTTTTTTGCTCGTCGCTAAAAATATTGTCGATTTAACACATTGATAACGATCGTCTAAGTAGTCAGCAAAAAGTTTCAGCGCCGTTCCCCTTATTCCTAAGGCCTCTAATTTGTACAAGAGCGTAGAAACGGAGACTGTATCAAAAGCCTTCACCAGATCAAGGAAAATCCCCAGGGTCTGGTTTCCTTTACCAAGTTCTTCTGAGAGATAATCTGTTAAACTGTGCACTGCATCGGTTGTGGATAATTTGGCTCTAAAACCAAATTGCCCAGATGATAAAAAAAGTTCTCTAGATAGTTAACTAGTCTACCGTTTATAATTTTTTCTAGTATTTTAGATATCTATATAATCGGCAACAACAACAACAACAATCAAAAATTATCGGCCAATGTTGTTGTTGTTAACTAAGTCTTTGTTTCCGGATTTAAAGATAGGGATTACAATTGCTTTTTTAGGCATTTAGGGAAAATGCCTTCAGAAAAACACTTACGAAAAATATGTGTTAAGGGATACAAGTGTACAAGGATATGCTTAAAGAGTTTAAGGGTCTTATTGCTAATATTATCCCATCCAACAGCACAGTCATCTTTTAGTCCACAGATTATTCGGGTAATTTCGTCTTCGTCGGTGTCTAGTAAGGCAAAAGATTTTAGGGTACGCCTATTTTCACCCTTTTGGGAAGAAGGTTGAACACAGTCAGGTTTTGGAATCTGCTCAGCAAGAGTTTTCCCAACATTTACGAAAAATTTATTCACTTCGTTTGCTGACAGGGTAGGTGAAGGATTAGAAAGCAGTAAACTCGAACTTGATTCGCGCTGATTTGACATATAGGTGACGTTTTTGATATGTTTCCAAAGTTGCTTGCTATTGTTTCCCGCTCTATTTAATTCATTTTTATCGAAATTTCTCTTTAAATCCTTTAGGAGGTTGTTACAAAAATTCCTGTATCTGGTATAGGTGACTTTAGTGACGAGATTATCTGGGTCCCTCCTATATCTTTGATGAATTTTATCTCTCTGTCTTATGCACCGAATTAGGCCAGGAGTAATCCAAGGTTTAATATTATATTTTTTCTTGTTTATTGTAATAACGGTCGTGTTGCGTAATATAGCTGATTGAACATGTTTTATTAAATACGATAAAGCAAAATTAGCGTCAGGTGTATTGAAAACTGGGCTAAAATCAATGTTGCATAAATCATATTCAAGTTTGTTTATGTTTAAGTTGCGTTTTAGTCTGTGGGCGATTTTGCTTAAGCAGCGTTAAGTTAAGGGACAGTAAAACTGCATGATGGTCGGTAATTGTAGAGTTAGTAACAAGCGTAATAAACGGAAAACTGGATTTGATTATCATATGATCGAGGCAGGAACCGCTTTGATGAGTAGGCAGTGTATGTGCGGACAGAAAACCATGGAAAGAGTAGATATTAAGATAGTCTTGGATCCCTGCATTGCAGTTATCAGCGATAATGTTTATATTTATATCTCCTGTTAGTATAACATTCTTTAAAAGTGCCTACTGCTCGAAAAATTTGGTTTAAGGAAGCATGAAAAGCATCCAAGTTTCTAGCAGAAGGGAATCTATATATAGCAATTATTGCTGCGGTTGTACCAATTTTAATAATTAAGCAAATTACTCTTACAGTCGTGTAGGTTAGGTTTCCCGACTGTGGGGTGCGTGGACAGGAAACCTCCCCGAGTGCCCGGGGGCTGGAGTTCCCTTACGGATACGTCCGGGGGGAAGGCCAGTCTCCGGGACGGTGCACCCTGGGGTACGGGCAATGGCTCCCCATTAGGCGCTATATGCCTAAGGGGTCCCGTTGTCCGTATGCCAATATCCTGTCGGAGGTACGCTCCAACGTGTGTCCCTCTGCTTAAGCAGAGACGCACAGCGGCGGAGTAAGAGCGGGCTCGGTGTGCACTAACCCTGCCGCCGGGCAGGCAGGAGGAAGTCATTTCCTTCTGCCACCGTTAGTCTCGTAGCCCCGAAGATTGTCAGGTCATGTCTCTGACCTTTGCCGGGGGTCGAGGGTCTTGGCTTAATCCCCGGACCGCGAGGAAGAAAACCTCTATAAAAAATTACCCCAAACCTCCAAGCGGCGGCGCACCGTGAGGGAGGTTGGTAGCTTGACTAATGGGTAGCTAAATTAGTCATTGGTGCGAACCACGGATTTTGGGCAGGTACACAAAGTTTTTACTCGTGGGATCAAATATGGATACACACAAAAATAAAGGACGAGGAGAGGAGGGGAGTGATGCGGCGTCGGAGTCCGATGCCGCATTTGGTGCGACTAGTTGGATATCGCTACACCCCGTCATGGGGGTGCGACTGGCGGTGCCGGGGCGTGGCCCCCTCTCCGCGGTAGCGCTCGTTGACCCGTCACTACGGGCCCCTCATTAGCTCGGCCTACTGCGGCCTAAGGATGATGGGACGCGGATATGCGCGTCCCTGTGAGTGATTGCTATATCTGTGTCTGTAGGCACGCCACGACGCTGCTAGCCAGCGCCGCTTTCTTCACCGTATCCCGGCGGTCAACCCCTACCAGGTGGAACCCCCACCTACATGGGGGAAGCCCAGCAGAAGGCGACCTGCGACAGAGATACGGACTCGATGTTCCTACAGAAGGGGTGAGTGGCTCCCGCCCGCCCCACTTTCAGAGCTAGCCGAGCCCGGCACGGGTTAGGGAGACCGTGTAATAGGTGTGTGGGTGACATTGTGTTGTGTGACGTCACCCGGTGTCTACGTGAATCGCGCGCCCGCGCTGCGTCTTCACGCGTGTATTTATGCGCCTGTATAGAGGTGAATGTCTACTGTTTGCTGCGTGACACGCCTAAATTATCCTAGCACGCATCACGCAACAGATGTATGTTATGTGTGGAGTCTATTGTCACAAGTGAGCCGCGTGTAAACTGAGAGCGACTCACTTGGAAGTCCAGTCCGGGGTGGAGTCACACGTCCGCGAGCAGGTCGCGGGGCAGGGGTCTCCTCGCGTCAGGGGGGCGCGTATGCCAGGGCGCAATCTGCTTAATGTGCGGCAGAGCAGACGCACCGGCACGCGCGAACATCCTCTTCGCGAGGCGCCGCACAAACTCGTCCAGGCCCTCAATCCCGAGGTCCCGCTGGATGATGTCGTTCCTCACGAAGCGAGGGGCAGCCACGATGGTGCGCAGCGCGGCACTTTGCTGCGCGCGCAGGAGCCTGCGGTAAATTGGTGCGAAGGGCGCGACGGGCCCATTTAAGAGCCCGGAGGGCGTAGTGGTGGGGGCCGCTGGGGGGAAAGGGAAGAACCCTTTCCTGAAGCGGAACAAAAATCCGGGGGATGGCCAGGGGTCTTCCTCGGACGGTGGGGTGAGCTCGGCCCGTAGGAAACTTGCTCGCCGGGGCCAAGGCTGGACCCGGAAAAAAGGGGGCAAGGGTCGGGTAGTCCCCACGCAGGAGGACAGCGAGCTGAGCAAAGCCAGCTCAGCCGAGCCGGCCGAGAGGGTCCCAATGGAGTCGTCTGGCGGTGAGTCGGACGCCGAGGGCGGCTCCAATATAATGCGAGCGGCCAGGTTCGAGGAGGTCGTGGTGGCGGCAATCGAGGGTGTGGCCTTGAAGAGGACTCAGTCCTCTAAAGACAAGGCCATACCCGCAGCCAAAGCTTCCATCATGGCGGCAGCGGAGGCATTGCTACAGGGGCCTCCGACGGACGGCATGTCCGAGATGCGGGCGGAGGTCGCCCGCTTGACAGCTGCCATGGAGCTTCTCCGAAAGGAGAACGAGAAGCTCCGAGCGGACCTGGCCGGGCTCCGAGGAGCCGGCCCCCGGGATGGTTCACAGGGCGGGTTGCAGCAGGGGCAGGGTGGGCCCGAGCCTGCTGAGGACCGGGTTCTGGCCCTGGTGCGGAATGAGCTGGCTGCCCTCAACAGGCGTTTCTCCGTCCTGGAGGGCATTGTCCTGCGGCCCCCGCTAGCGGCGAGCCGGCCGGCCTCGGGCCAGCCAAATGCGGCTTCGTATGCCGCCATGGCTGCCACGGCCAAACCAGGATCGGCGGGGCCAGCGAAGAGCGTAACTGTGCCCGAAAAGGCACCTGCGAATGCCCCAGCCGTGGCCGTGGCGGCGACGCGGCTGCCCCCACCTCCTAAATCTCTTCCGGCTGACGCCGAATGGCAGGTAGCCGGGGAGAAAAGGAAGGCGGGTAAGGCAGCAAGGGCGGCCAAACGAAAAGAGAGGCGGCGGCGGCGCAAAGAGCGAAACGTCGCGGCGAGGTTACATGCCCCGAAGTCCGCAGCTGTAGTGATCACACTACAGCCGGAAGCGGAGAAGAAGGGAGTGTCCTACCGCGACGTGCTCACCAAGGCGAGGGCGGCGGTGAACCTTGAGGAGCTCGGGGTTGTAGATGGCATCCGGGTAAAGGTCACTGCGACTGGGGCTCGGATGCTGGAGATCCCCGGTGCGGCCAGTGGCCCGACCGCTGACGCTCTGGCCGAAAGACTCAGGGCGTCCTTAGATGCGGACGTGGCCCGAGTGTCCAGACCCGCCAAGTGCGCTGACATGCGCATCCTGGGTCTGGACGACTCAGTGACGGAGGGAGAGGTGGTGGCCGCCGTGGTCAAGACTGGGGGGTGCGCCTTCGAACAGGTGAGGGTAGGCACCATCCGTCTTGACTCCACGGGGATGCGAGCTGTTACGGTGAGCTGCCCCGTGTCGGCGGCCCAAAAGATAGCTGGGGAGGGCCGAAGGTTCCGGGTGGGCTGGGATTCCACGCGGGTGAAATTGCTGGAACCCAGACCTCTGAGGTGCTTCCGTTGCCAAGTGGGCAACCACTTCGGAGTTAAATGCACCTCGGAGGTGGACCGCAGCAGTCATTGCTTCCGTTGTGGTCAGCCCGGTCACAAGGCCGGCTCGTGCAATGCCACGCCGCACTGCTATTTATGTGCGGCTGCTGGCAAGCCGGCCGATCACCGGGCTGGAAGCAAGGGCTGTGGTCCATCCACTAAAGCCCGGAGCAGGGGCAAGCCCTCTACCACCGCCGTCACTGCCGCGGCCGCCGCCACAGCCGTCGCCGTTGCCGCCTCCACTGCCGTCGTCGCCGTACCCACTGCGGCAGGACCCACACAGGGGGCTCAGGGAGGGGGTGAAATGGAATGTCAGTAATGGCTCCATTACGCCTCCTCAACCACTGCGCCTCAGCTCAGGATCTTGCTCCAGAGCATGGCGCAGTGGTCGATTAATATCGCCGTGGTCGCTGAGCCGTACTTTGTCCCGCCCAGTGATTACTGGGTGGAGGACCTGAGCGGCTCAGTGACCCTCATTTCGTCGGCCGCCGCCGGTACTCTGTCCCTCGAAGCTGTTAAGAGAGGACAGGGTTGCGTTGCAGCACGGTTCGGGGAGATTGTCGTGGTAGGGGTATACTTCTCCCCGAACCGAACTCTCGCCGAGTTCCACAACTCCCTTGCGGAGTTGAAAACCGTCGTTGTCGGGTTCCGTTCCCTTCCCGTGCTCGTCCTCGGGGACTTCAATGCCAAGAATGTGGCTTGGGGTTCCCGGTATACGGACACACGGGGCAGGATGGTGGAGGACTGGGCTCTGGAGACAGGCCTGGTCGTCCTAAACCGGGGTTCTGTTCCCACATGTGTGCGGATGCGGGGCGAATCAGAGGTGGACATCTCGTTAGCCAGCCCCGCTCTGTTGCCGCATGTTGTTGACTGGCGCGTCATGGAGGGGGTGGAGACCTATTCCGATCACCGGTACATTCGGTTTGATGTCTCCGCCCAGACCTCGAGCGCGCCGGTCCGACAGGCCCTGAGTGGTCCGCGGTGGGCGCTGAAGCAGCTGGACCGGGAGCTCCTCCTGGAAGCCTCGATCGTGCAGGCCTGGGTGTCACCACCGGACAGGCCTGCTGACATCAACGACGAGGCGGAGTGGTTCCGGGAGACCATGTCCGAAATATGTGACGTGGCAATGCCCCGGGTCCAGCCCGGACGCGCTTGGCGCCAGGTGTACTGGTGGTCGCCGGAGCTGATGGCTCTGCGCGAGGCGTGCGTTGCTGCGCGGCACCGGTACACCAGGCACCGCAGTCTCCGTATCCGCCCACCGGATACGGAAGCCATTCAGGCGGAGCTGTACGAGGGGTACAGAGCGGCGAAGACCGCCCTCCGAGCGGAGATCTCGCGGGCCAGGGGTCTGGCTCGCGAGGAGGACGCCCCTACAAAATGGTGCGGGATAAACTCCGCCCATGGGCTCCCCCGCTGACGCAGAGTCTCCGGCCGCAGCTCGTGGAGGACGTGGTGAGCGCTCTGTTCCCTTCGCGAGGGGAACATACTCCCCCGCCACATCACCGACGACGACGACGATGCTCCGGAAGTGACCGAGGTAGAGCTGAGAGCGGCGGTACGTAGGCTGAGTGCCAAAAATACCGCCCCAGGACCCGACGGCTTGCCAGGAAGAGCTTGGGTTCTGGCCTTTGGGGCTCTCGGGCCTCGACTAGGGGGGCTCCTAAGCGCATGCTTGGAGAGGGGCCAGTTCCCACTTCGTTGGAAGACAGGAAACTGGTCCTCATTAAGAAGCCGGGGCGCCCTGCGGACTCTCCGTCCGCTTACCGGCCCATCGTGCTGCTCGACGAGGTGGGCAAGCTCTTTGAAAGAGTCATTGCAGACCGCCTCGTCGGGTGGCTGGTGCAGGAGGGGCCGGATTTGGCGGAGAGCCAGTTTGGTTTCCGCAGGGGGCGCTCTACGGTGGACGCCATCATGCGCGTGCGAGCCCTCACGACGGGGGATGCTGTGGCCCGGGGTGGGGTCGTCTTGGCGGTGTCTCTAGACATCGCCAACGCCTTCCATACCATAGTGCCTCCCTGATGCAACTCCAGGGCAGCCCTGGAGTTGCATCAGGGAGGCACTCCGGTATCACCGGGTGCCAACCCACCTCCGTCGAGTGGTCGAGGCCTATTTGACGGACAGGGCCGTCATCTACCCCGGTCATCAGGGAGAGTGGAACCGGCGAGAGATGTCGTGCGGTGTCCCACAGGGATCGGTCCTGGGGCCACATCTGTGGGACATCGGGTACGACTGGGTGCTGCGCGCCGACCTCCCTAGCGGCGTCAGCGTTGTATGTTACGCTGACGACACGCTGGTCCTGGCGCAGGGGAGGTCGCACCAGGCGGCGGCTGAACTAGCGACACGCGGGGTTGCGACAATCGTAGAGAGGATCCGGCAGTTGAAACTCGAGGTGGCCCTGCACAAGTCCGAGGTCATGTGTTTTCATGGTCCTCGGAACGCGCCACCATCGGGTTCCCAAATAACGGTAGGAGGGGTTCACATCGGGGTTGAGTCGACGATGAAGTACCTGGGACTCGTCCTCGACAGCCGGTGGAACTTCGTGGAGCACTTCCGACGTTTGGCTCCCAGACTGGAGCGGGTCGGGGCTGCCTTGAAGCGGCTCCTGCCCAATCTGGGGGGTCCAAACGCCTCCTGCCGGAGGCTTTACGCGGGGGCCGTGCGGTCCATGGCCCTTTACGGGGCACCGGTGTGGGCGCGTTCCCTGAGGCTGCGACCAGCCCGCCGGTTGAACGCGTCCCAGAGGGTCATGGCCATCCGGCTAGTCCGGGGATACCGCACGGTCTCCTGTGAGGCGGCATGCCTCCTTGCCGGATTACCGCCATGGGATCTGGAGGCAAAAGTCCTCGCGCACGTGTGGGAGTGGCGCGAGGAGGTGAAACGCCGGGGCGTAACTCCGCTGCCGCGAGAAATCACGGTACAGCGGACAGAGCTCCGGCGGGATCTCATGGCGACATGGAGAGTGCGATTGTCGCAACCCAGCGCTGGGCACGCCACAATTGCGGCGATAAGTCCCCTCTTTGAGGAGTGGTTGGAGAGGCGTCACGGCGTCCTCACCTTCCGCCTGACGCAGGTCCTCACCGGACACGGTTGTTTCGGGAGGTTCCTGTTTCGGATAAGGCGGGAGGAAACGCCCGGGTGTCACCATTGTGTGGATCGCCCGGAGGACACGGTGGAGCATACAGTGGAGGTCTGCCCGGCTTGGGCGGAGCACCGCCGTGTTCTCACGGAGGCGATCGGCGGCGGCGATCTCTCGCGTCCAAACCTGGTCCAGGCCATGGTGCGGAGCGAGAGTGCATGGGAAGCCGTCACCTCCTTCTGCGAAGCAGTAATGCTCGCGAAGGAGGAAGCGGAACGCGTGAGGGAGAGGCAACAGCCGCGCCCTCGCGCCCCTAGCCGCCGTAATAGACGCCCTGGGCAGCGGGAATCGATTGCCGATTCCCGGCCACCGTAGGCGCGGGCTTGCGGACGACGAGTAATGGGCAGCTCGCCGTCCGGTAAGGACCAGGCCCGGGTCGACGGCGCGTTGTGTTCCACGCGCGCCTCAAAGAGATGTCAGCAGTGACGGGGTCAATTGGGCCGATGCCGCCGGGGTCGCGGGTAGTTCGAAAGAGATACCGTGGCCCTGGCACGGGCAGCTGAAGGAACATGGGTGGGTTTTAGTCAGTAAAAGTCTGACACGCCCTCCCGCCTCTGCCCAGAGCGGGAGAAGTCATTTGATGATTTCCCATCCACAAAAAAAAAAAAAAAGGTTCCCCGACTGTGACCATTAAATAATCTTTTGAATAGACAACCACACCATCGTTTTGATTGTTATTGATTTTGGTAAATGATACGTTGTACCCCGGTATTACTGGGAGATTATCTTGGAGATTTGATAACCAGCACTCGGTTAGTATTATTATATCACAATTAAAGTTAAGTCTATGAAGAAAAATGTTAAAGCTATCCATGTTCTTATCAATACTATGAATGTATTGGGTTAGTATGGTTAGTGACTTTTGATACACGGAAAGATATTGTCTGCAGTCCTCAACCTTACATGACTTTGAAACAGCCTGAAAACTCCTCTAGTCTCTCTCCTCAGTCTGAATCTATATCCGTAATTAAGGTACTATCCATAGTAAAATAAAAATGTAAGTAAATAAAAAGTAATGTCTTAAATAAAAACGGGTGTGTGGCGCTCTTAGGCGCCTTCATAATCGATTGAGTTGATGTACCTGTTTTCGACAGCCTTTTGAGCTGGACAATCTAGATCTCCCGTTTTGTGGCTCGCTGGTTTTTTGAAGCGCAGACATGTTGCACATTTTGGCACTTCGGCTTTCTTTGTGCAGTCTTGAATGGTGTGCCCTTCTTCACCGCAATGACCACACGTAGGGGCAGTGACTTTGTAGAACTTGGCTGCGTGGCCGTACTGCTGGCATTTGTAACATCTGGTTACCAGAATGAAGTCACGTATAGGGCAGGACGTCCAATTAATAAATAGTCGTGCCTGGGTGATCAAGGCCTTGCGAATGACGGCTGAAACTTCTAGTACATAATTATTACATAGTATTCAGTATCTTTTCTCCCAGATTTGAGGCTTAGTTTTATTGAGGTCATAAATGTATCTCGGGACATAGTGGGCAGTTTGTCAGCAAAATTTTGTTCATAGAGACATTTAAAGACCTCATTTTCAGTCATAGACGTGGGCACTCCAATTACTACAATGCGAGGTTTGCGCCTTCTGGGTTCGTCGACGGTAAGCTCTGACGAAGCAGTTTCAACTGTTTGCTTGAGTTTGTCTGAGTGTTTGTCCGTGCTGATTATAAGACCTCCTTTTCTGATTTTGCGTACTGTTACAATTGTAAACTCGAGAGACTTTTTAAAAAAAAAAAATTATTTATGTTCCTAATTTAGAACAGTATTTTGGGGAAAACTCGTTATACGTCCCAACTCGTTGGATACCAAACCCGAACTAGCTGGAGGTCTGTGAGCAACATGAAGTTTGAGAGGGGCCGGTGCTGACAAGGTATTGGAGTCAGCATTTGTCATTGCGACCTAGGGATGTAACAGCCCCCCCAACAAGATGAAACTTATATTATATATTTTATACATAAGTTTCAGGAAGATATGCGAAGTCTTGGGACTGGAATTTCTTCTAATTCTTGAACTTCATCTGTTAAACTGTTAGATTCTATTTTAGTTTTAAAAGTTGGACATATACCGAATTCTTTACAAAGTTTATAAGATGTACGGATTAAAATAAGGACAATTATACAATAGGTAATAATAGGATAATGAGACTCATATTTTATGAATGGGCTAGGCTCATTGATAATATTGTCAATATCTAACAATGATTGGTGATTTGAAACAGTTATGAGTTTTTCTAAATGTACATCATTTAATTTTAAAGGTTTTAATTTTGATTTAATTAACATGAACTTATCTTTGTCACAACAAGGATCACTGATAAGATTAAAATCAGAAATTATATGTTTAATAACTGTGTTGTAATAAGGTTTAGTTGAAAGTTCCCGGCCTTTACAATAAGCTTTACATTCCGATTCTAGACTGATAATACCAGTACCTAACAGTGTATTCTCTGTTATCTGTGAATTACATTCAAGGGTAAGTTTGGTTGGTTCTGAATTAACAAATAACCATTTATTGATTTTTAGTTCTTGCCACATGTCTATATTCCCATGAACCATTTTAGTTTCACATTGTTGAGGTAATTTATTAATAATTTTACATAACATTTCAGTTTCACAAGTAGGCATATCTTGAACTGATTAGTCATCAAGGTTATTACATACATAAAACTGATTAATAGTTTTAACACATTTACTTAGTTCTCGAAGACACACATATGTTAGTTTATCTTTACTTATACTAAATAGTTACAATGAGGTATAATCATAGCATAGGAATGAAGCTGATCCACATCATGTGGGATAGGTATTTATACCCTTAACACTATGCATCAACTCTTCATACAGTTGTTTAGGGGTTAGGACAGAGGGATGTATAGAGTTACTTTTAGTAGTACGCGTTAATAATATCATCAAGTATAAATGACAAGGTTAGGAAACTAGAACAGTTCACTATAGATTTCGTTCATTTTAGATTATATATATAAGTCTTTAGGTATATTAGATACATTGTTTAATACAGCTGATAAATTTTCGATAGCATTGCCTAATCGGGCTTCATTGGTTTTGATTATTTTAAGTGTTTCATTATAATTATTTAATGCTGTATTAGTCATCAAAATATTATCCTTCAGGAGAGATGAAAGTTTCTTATCATTATTTTCTAAGTGTTCAATTGTGGAATTGTACTTGATTGAGTCGTCCTCGTCCATTGTGCCAATTACTTGTTTGAAAAGAGAACCGACACCAGAAAACCACGCAGATCTTAAGAGATCTCACCTTATTCCCGATAGAGATAAGTCTCTATCGGGAATAAGGTGAGACACTATGATCTTTCAAAATACTGTCAAGGCTTGATTTTAAGTGTTGTAGGAGGTTATGGCATTTTGTTTCACTCAATTCATTCTGTTGGCAAAGAAATCTAGCAGTTCCTAAGGCAGACTTAATATTTTTTAAATGAGGTTGTATGTATTCAATATCAATCGGAACTAACACGTGGAGATAATTAATAGAGATTTTCAAGGTTCCCATAGGGTCAAAATAGATTCTAGTACTTTCTTTAACGGGTTCTATAATGTTAGATGAGATAACGGAGATACATGCCGAGGCGATCCTGAAATAATATTTTAGTTTATATAACTATTCTACGTAACTAAATATAACATAATAAAACTAAACATTAATTTCAGCGAGTTTAACTTCGTCATAGTGATGTTTTACATGCCGACGGTTTATCAATAAGGTAAGTGCGTTATTTCCATTTATTCGAATTACTTTATAAGGACCTTTCCAAATGGGTGCTAAAGCTTTGCGAAGTCGTAAATGATTTTTCACGTATATCATATCACCTGCTTTATACTTTGTTGGTTTAGTATGCTTATCATAGTAAGCTTTGGAAGTTATTTTTGATTTTAGTATATTTTCTACATCTTTCTCCCTGGAAATTCGTAGACGTTGTTGTAAGATCCTAACATAATTATTATATGTAGATTCTAATTCGGAGTCGTAAATTGATGAGGGTATAAGTGCCTAGTGGCCGAATACTAGCTCATAAGGAGTGAAGATTGTAGTGCTATGAACTGTCGTATTGTAAGTGAGCATGGCTGTATAAACATATCGGGGCCAGTTAGTTTGGTTTTCATCTTCAAAAGATTTAAGATATTCTTTTAAAGTTGAATGGCTCCTTTCTAGGGCTCCCTGTGTTTGTGGGTGATAAGGGGTAGACCAGAGCTGTTTAATTTTTAAAAAAGCTACAAGTTTGTTTGAATAGTTCGGCCGTAAAATTCGGGCCTTGATCAGTTAGGATTGTTTTTAAAATACCGAATTGAGCGATAAAATTCAGACGTTTCCTCTGCAGTAGCATTAGGGATAGGATAAGCAGCTGAATATTTCGTCAAGTCATCTTGCAATGTTAGAATAAATTTTAATTTAGCGTTACCAACTTCAGGAAGGGGACCTACGATGTCTAATGCAACGCGTTCAAAGGGTTGTGTCGATGTTGTAGTAATCTGCATTGGTGCACGGTTAATTTGTCGTAGCGCTTTATTAGCTTGACATGATACACATTTACGGACATAATTTTCAATATCACTGCGCATACTTCGCCAGTAATATTTTTCTTGGATTCTTTTCAACATTCTATTAGAGCCTAAGTGACCTGAAATAGGGATATCGTGATTTTCACGCATAATTTTAGCAATCTCGCTCATAGTCGGATACATTATGATATATTTATAAATACTAATGGTTATATTTGTGTTATGAAATAGGTAAGTGATTATATTATTTATCTTTATGAAATTATGGTTATCAAACGGATTTCTGAAATCTGTGATACTGAACTCATTTATATTTACAGATAAAAAGTAGTTCTTTAAGTTTTTCAGGCTTTTAAAAACATCATCGTAAGTGGTTTTGTCATAATGATACACTTTAATGAATAATAAATAATAAGTGGTATTCTCTTTTTCAGATATCAAAAATGAATATAGAGTTCTTTCCAACGCAAGGAATTGTTTACTTTCAGTCATATTACAACATTCTGATCCATACAAGACGCAGGTCGAACCATTGTTTTATATATCTACCCCTTAAGTTTAAGGGGAATGCGGGAGTCGCAAATTGTTCCCGTGACCTGCCACCATTTCATCCATCCAGTGTTAATTCTGTGTTTATAACCGTCCCATCTACTTCGCCATCGCTTTGCACGAGAGAACCGAGATACCGAAAGTCAGAGCAGACTGGGAGAAACACGCCATCAAGTGCTATGGCTCCAGAACTGGAGATACCGCCGAAATCGCAAAACATAAAATATATTCAGTTTTGGTTAGCTGCTGATCTTCAAGCCAACATTCTCCAGCTTCTGTTGCCATCTCAATATGAATAATCACTTAATAAAAATACAAAATAACTCACAGGTAAATGTAGTTTTAATTAATTCTTCTTCCTCAGGCTTCAGCTCCTCGTATTCATAAGGAAACGGCAATACTTTCTGTTCCCCCATTATAGTTAAAAATTTAAATTTAAAAAAAAAACTTAGTTAGTTATACTCGTAGTATGAAATATATATAAAGACAATACCTAGATTCTCAAAACATTGTAACTTATATATATGCGATATAGCACCCGGAAATTATATGTAGATATCAAAGTAAGTTAGTAAAGTGGGTCGTCTTAGGGGCGGAGTTAAGTAGCAACTACGTAATAAAGATAAAGATAATAATAAATCAAGTCAGTTCAATGTCAAAGTAATTATTAGATAAACAAATTAGATTTTCAACACACTTGCTCGTAAAGTGAGCCTTATTACGTCGTTCTTAGGGCCATAAACCGAACTAACACACACATGCATAATAATATTATATTATGGGTGTTCAGAAGTGAAACGGCGATACACTCAGTAATAACTTATATTCAGCTAACAATATTCGAAAACACAAAAATACCACACCGACAATCGATCGGGCTTAAAACGTGTCCCCACAAGAAGTACTGCACCCGCAGGAAGTCAACTAACTCCCCTATTTCTTATTATTTTTAAATATCCGGAACACTTACATAAATTGACATACTTATAACAAAAATCATAAGAATGAAAGCTATAAGTTTACAAACTACAATTTTATAATTGAATATGATTTGCAGTACTATTTCCAATATATGGGAGATCAACATCGTTATCAACATTATTAATATAATAGAAACTGAGAATCGGATTCGTGAAATATTTTGAATTACTGTTTTCTTTTTTCACGCAAACTGAGCGGAGCTGCTGCTGTCATCAAGCATCATTCAACACGGAAAGAGATTTGGAGTCGCATTATTCGTAAACAAAGAAAAGAGCCTTACTTCAAGCCTTACAAAAATACACGAGTATGCTCTGCTCTTTTTTGTGAAAGAGATGTTAATATTAGGTCTTTACCTATGAAATTGCCGTTCTACAGTACTGGCCATTTCAAATCAAAATATTTTTTGTTTGGCTAAGAATTCTAATTTCAAATTAATTTTATTTTAAAAACATGGATTTTTTTTTCCAAAAGTAGTCATTTGTTTATTGATTAGTGCTACATTTTCATCGCATTTCAATCTTTTTCGTCATCATGGATACGTTAAAAATTCGAGTAATTATGGAATATGAGTACCGTCGTGGCAGCAACGCGGCACAAGCGGCACGCAACATCAACGACGTTTACGGAGCTAACACTACAAACCAACGCACCACTTGTTATTGGTTTGCTCGCTTCCGTTCTGGAAATTTCGACCTGAAAAATGAACCTCGCCGTCGTCCGAAGACTTTGGTCGACAATGACGAATTAAAGGCGATTGTGGAAGCTGATGATACACAATCTACGGCTGAATTAGCGACGTTAGCGTCAAAACAATATTGGTCCATTTGCGTCAAATTGGCAAGATAAAAAAGCTTGACAAATGTGTGCCCCACGAACTCAATGATCGCCAGCGCGAAGTACGCGTCGAGACGTGCCTTGCACTGCTCAACAGACACACAAATGAAGGAATTTTGAACCGCATTGTTACCTGCGATGAAAAATGGATTCTGTTTGATAACCGCAAGCGCTCAGCAAGTTGGTTGAATCCTGGTTCAGCACCTAAACAATGCCCTAAACGAAAACTTACCCCTAGAAAAGTGATGGTCACTGTTTGGTGGTCTAGCGCCGGTGTGATTCATCACAGCTTCTTACCAAACGGGGTGAGCATTACTTCAGATGTGTGCTGTGAAGAACTGAACACAATGATGGAGAAGCTGGCACATCTCCAACCAGCATTGGTCAATCGCTCGTCTCCGCTGCTCCTGCACGACAACGCGCGACCTCATACTGCACAGCAGACGGTCTCCAAGTTGCAAGAACTGGGGTTGGAAGCTCTCCGTCATCCGCCCTACTCACCAGACCTTGCGCCTACAGACTACTACTTTTTCCAGAATTTGGATAACTTCTTGGCGGGAAAAAAATTCAATACCCGAGAGGCAGTACAAAATGCCTTTGAAGAATTTGTTGCCTCCCGTCCAGCTGATTTCTTTAAGAAGGGCATCAATAAACTGCCACTGCGTTGGCAAAGATGCATTGATTGCATGGGTGATTACTTCGATTAATACAAATAAAAAATGCATGAAAAAAATTCGTTTAAATTTTTTCATACAAAACGGCAATTTTATAGGTAAAGACCTATTATTTCAAAAGCTGATCTACGAAGGCTAAAAGAATCGGCTATACCGCGATTTGAGATTGAGGTACTGGCCTCACGCATACTTATCTACTATAAAACTAAATATTGTTTGATTTTTCTCCATATTCAGAATCCTATCTACTTAAATTTCATTAATAATTACAGTTTTGTGAGAACGAAGAGCTAATATCGCCGTAATTTTTCGTCCATTTTAAAGTTTTTTCATATTCTGAAAACTAAGGCTAACTATATTATAATATCGATTTTGGTAGCAATCGGATTGAAAGTCAATGTAATTAACTTCTCCTTCCTTCTGCAAGAACATGTCTCGGTAAATTCGATTGTAATTGTATTTAATTAATTTAGTATTTGTTATAGTGAACTGATCACTGATCATTCTAAATTCTAAGTAAAAAATAAAATTAAACATGCATTTATATATAACGGCATTCAACTGACTATTTCCGATAAAAAAAGCATGTACCTATCGCACGTTTAAGGTTACGTCGTCGAACGCGGTACTTAGTAGTTCGTATGAGTTATGACATATGTCACAGATGGCGCTACTTTTTGCTTGTATGGAGAAGGTTTAGGTGAAATGTTCAGATGGGCGTATCCTTACTTTTGAAATCATTGTATAAGGGTTTATAGGTGGCCCAGCTGGAGTGAATTTCCCCAGCGTGACCCATTTTATATCTCAAACACTAGGGCACCTAGCGAAGATCTGTTATCTCCCAAATTTAGTCGCTAATTAGTCGCAAGTTTTCGCTAAGTTACAGATTTTGTCGGTGTGTAATTACAAAGATATTAAACAATTAAATTTCTTCATACATTGGTACAAGCAAGTACAAAATACTTTAAATAGTTTCTAGACAGTAGGTATCTATGATGTCATAAAATATGGTGGAATGTTTGTTTCGAAATATATAAATATAAAGTTATTCTATAATTTGAACCCACCAAAGTATCCATTACCTATAAACAGATCTACAATAAATATATGTAATTATTTATCGAACAAAATGTGCACTTAGTCGCTGGCAGATAGAGATCGCTGCGTTCCGTTTCATTTACGGTAAGTAAGAAGGAGATAGATGCGCGTGACCTACTAATGAGCTACTTAGAGCGAGTTACCCGTGACGTAAGTTAAAGTGAGCCAGTTTACAGTGGAACTCATTATGAATAGTTAGGAACGCGAGTAATAACGGTTTTGTAATAAATTAGTGTGCGTTTTATACGTATATTTTTCCCTATAGATATATCTGTGTAAAGACAACATAAACAGTCTTTGGGTAAGTTTGGAATGATATGCTAAGAGTGCTACACTCTGAACGCAAATATAGTACCTAAGTAAAATAATCGAACAATTTAACATTTAGTTACTTATTTAGGTAATTTGAAATAAAAACCTTATCCCAGAAATAAACTCGAGTGGCGTGACCTTTTTTTCTCGTTCGTTTTAATTTTATCTCTGCACT
The DNA here is from genome assembly GCA_946251885.1 of Cosmia pyralina. Lineage (NCBI taxonomy): Eukaryota > Metazoa > Arthropoda > Insecta > Lepidoptera > Noctuidae > Cosmia > Cosmia pyralina. The sequence goes on along the minus strand of OX276352.1, from coordinate 21,145,688 downwards.
ACAGGTTGTTTCAAGATGCTGTTTTAGAAAATTGTAAATAAATCAATTATTAATACGTTCAATGAAATTAAAATATCTTTATAAAACAAAAATGCGGAACCGTACCTATACGCTTGTCAAATTAATGTCGTCATCTTCATCTACATCTTTGATTTAAGATTATTAGGTACCTGTGTATTTTTTTTTTTTTTTGTAAATTATTGTAGCATATTTCAAGCAATAGGTTGATACTTACACTTACAATACGTTTTCAACGTTTAAATATTTTACTAAAGGTACGATAATTTGAAAGTATTAGGTAAATCATAATTCTTAAACCTTTTAAACTTTCGCGATTTGCACACATTATAAACAAAACTAAAAACTTTTTACGAGGTAACCGTAACCGTAACCGAGGTAACTGTTTACCAAACCTACCGTAATCGGTAATCCGAGAAGACCCGTTTTTAGTTTTGTTTATAATCATAATTCTTATTTCGGCAACAGAAGTTTTATTATTGTAACGTAAATTATTAGAGCCTTACGCTATAATTTGGTAAAACAGTTGCATGCGACTGTACACCTTGACACCAAACAGACCAAGAGCAAGGTTTAATATTTTCAAAGAAGTTTAAGCGCCTCTCTAACGTAGTAATTTAAAACATAAAAAACATGTATTTTATTGCGAATTTATCTCTCTTACATTTCTAAGGACTTTAGACCGATAAACTAGAATTATATTACAAATATTAATAGAAATATTATTTTCTTGGCAATTTTTCGTAAACATTTCGATCTGGCTCTTGGACTATACCTTAAAAATTTAACTCATTATATCTTCTAAACTATCTCCGACTAAATCTGTAACTTGGCGAAAATTTACGACTAATTAGCGATTAAATTTGAGAGATAACAAGTCTTGGCAAGGTCCCCTAGTTTTTGAGATATAAAATGGGTCACGCTGAAGAAATTCACTCCAGCTGGGCCCCCTATAAACCCTTATATCTTTTGAACCTGTGACCGGCAAGTTTTGAAATTTGACGACTGATTTCGACTAATTAGCGACTAAATTTGTGAGCCAACAGATCTTCGCTAGGTGTCCTAGCTTTTGAGATTCAAAATGGGTCACGCTGGGGAGACTCTTTCCAGCGGGGTCACCTATAAACCCTTACATCTTTTGAACCTGTGACCGGCAAATTCTGATGTTTGGCGACAAATTTCGACTAATTAGCGACAAATTTTTTGTGTTATCAAAATTAAAATCCGTGATGGTTTCCATGCCAGTGTCAGCCACTCCAGCAATCCTTGTATATTTCTCCCCAGTAACAATTCTGAAGGGCACTTATAATTTAATTCTTTAGAAATAGGTGTATTTCTATATTCCAACAATGCTAAATATTTATCTTTTCCTTCATAGTCTGCTTTTTTCAATATATTTTTAACAGTTTGTACAAATCTTTCTGCTAATCCGATAGATTGTTGATGATATGGACTACTAGTTTTATGAACAAAATTCCATTCTTTGGTTATCTGTATATAGTATATCAGGTACACCAAATCGGAAAAAATTGGTTTTGATAATTTTAATTGTGTTTTCTGTTGACAAGTTTGAGAGTTTAATTACCTCAATATACACACATCAAAAGTGTCTAGGGATCAAGCATTTTTATGCGGATTTCTTGAGATTGAGATGTGGCTTTGTAATAAATTTATGATTTTATAAATTTATATGGATCCTTTTTGGTGCATTTCATAATTTGAATCAGGAACTGTGAATCAAATTCGAGTAAAAGATGAAAATCAGCTGTCAATATTTTCCCTATAAAAACATACAACGCATTGAAGACATTATTAGTGCTACTGTTTCCCTACTACTGATTAAAACCAACGTTATTATGGAGCGGCGACGTCATTTAAGCAGGGAAGAAATGCTCAGAGCCGTGGGAATGATAGAAGCTGGTTCCCGGCAACGTACTGTGGCTTTAGCTCTGAATACAAGTCAGAGTGTTATCAGTCGACTTTGGACACGTTACCGAAGCACTGGTACCGTGGCTGAGCGCCATGGAGGACGGTATCGCTGCACCACACGGAGACAAGACCGATACATTCAAATCTTAACTCGAAGAGCTCCAACTATAACCGCCATGATGTTAGCCGTGAGGCTTCATCACTCTTCAGGGAACTTAATTAGCGACCAAACAGTCAGAAACCGCTTGCATGAAGTGAACCTTCATTCCCGAAGACCGCTACGGGTACCACCTATAGCAATGCACAATCGTAGGATTCGATATCAATGGGCTCTTGAACACAGAAATTGGGCAGAAGAACAATGGCGTTTCGTGTGCTTTTCTGATGAGTCTCGTTTTGGTATGAGACCGGATACAAGACGTATACGACACTGGAGAACCCCTGGACGCCAACAGCGATTAAAATCCTGCCAGGAAGTCCATCCTTATAGTGGTGGAACCATCATGGTATGGGCGGGTATTTGGATCGGCGGAAGAACTGAGTTGATTTGGATCAGAGGCAACCTCAACGCTCAAATTTATGCTGAGACGATTGTATCAGACGTCATCGTTCCTCTACAAGTGCAAATCGGTCCCTTATTTCAGTTAATGCATGATAATGCACGACCGCACACCGCAAGAGTTGTAAGACAGACTCTCGCCGCAGCTAACATCAATGTCCTGCCCTGGCCTGCTCAGTCGCCAGACTTGAACCCGATTGAGCATGCATGGGATATGCTACAGAGAAGAGCTCTGCCGAATATGGAGGGTATCCAGTCGCAAGAAGACCTTTTTTTGTTGTTGCAACGAACATGGGCGGCCATTCCACAGCGTGATTTGGATGAACTCATTTTGAGTATGCCAAACCGATGTTCTTGTGTTGTTAGTGTTCGCGGTAGAAACACGGATTATTAATTGTTTAAGTTACCCAATAAAATTTTAAAGAAAACTGTTATTTCAGTCTTTTTTTCGAACTTTAATGTTAGTGGTTCAAATGTCAAAAATCCCTTTATTAGGAAAATGGCAAATTTCTTTATTAATGCAAAGGTGACTTGGTTTATCGTTACTGTGACAAACGAAAACACTTTATTTGATGAATCCTTAAAGAAAATTTTAATTAATATCAATCAGGAGAAAAGTTATTGCAAAAATATATGTTGATCCCTAGACACTTTTGATGTGTGTATTTACTAAAATAGTCTACAATTATAATATACGGATCACCATTATAATAAAATGCATCACTTGCTACTACAGACCATGGTTTGTTAGGCATTTCTCTTATCGTCATTGGTTCTTTACTGTTATTCTTTCTAAATCTTTCACATACAGAACATTCCAAAACACTTTTTTCAATATCTTTGCTCATTTTAGGTCAGTAAATACATTCCCTTGCTCTTGATTTACACTTTTCTATGCCTAAATGGTTGTAATGGATTCTTTGTAACATATCATTTCTCAGAGACTTTGGTACCACTAAACAATTATTTAAAAAAATTAAATTGTCAAATACAAATAGCTGTTCTTTGAAAATTAAAATACGGTTTTAGAGGTTCTGGTATTTTATCTATATACTCTATTTGGCCAACCATTATTTATATATTCTAGTAGTAATTGTAAATCTTTATCTTTTATATTTCTTCTTTAAATATATTGTATTTATATTTAGATATACTTAAGTTAGTTTTCACCATGCTAACCTGACACTCGTACAATTCAATAACCTTATTTTCCTCCGACTTGTTATTCACATCTCTAGACAATGTATCCGCCAAGAGTAATTATTTACCTGGCTTATATTTTACAACTAAATCATATTTTTGTAATAGCATTCTCATTCTTTGTAACCGTACGTAATGGTGTTTCACACAGGGGTTTATTAAATATGCACTCTAATGGCCTATGATCAGTTTGTACTTGAACAGTTTTGCTATAAATAAATTGGTGGAAACGAGTGCAACCAAAGACTATGGCCATGTATGTGTATGTTCCTTTTCAATCTGGGCATAGTTTTTCTGAGTATTGGTCTTATCTTTGGAAGCATATGCCACTGGCAAGTTACTTTGTAACAACACTGCTCCTAATGCATCTTTTGACGCATCAACCGAGACAACACATGTTTTATCTGGGTTGTAAACTTGTAATACTGGCTCTGATGTTAATATTTTCTTAAGTTCACAAAATGCCTCATCATGTTCCCTAGTCCAATTAAACTCAGAACCTTTTTTAATTAATTGTCTTAATGGGTTACACACCTGGGACATGGATGGAATAAACTTTGCAATATAAGTTATCATCCCTAATATACTTTAAAGTTCTTTAACATTTTTAGGTTTTTCTAAATTTAATATGCTTTCTATTTTCTTTGGGTCAGGTTTTATTCCTTCTTGACTGAGTATGTGACCAAGATATGTAATTTCAGACACCCCAAATTGACATTTACTCAAGTTTAACTGAATACCATTTTCTTTTGCTTTATCTGTACTTGCCTAAGTATTCTATCATGTAACTTCTTATTTTCTGCATTAACAATGTCATCAATAAATACCTCATAACCTTCAATTGACTGAAATACCTGACAATATTGCCTATGAAAAATCTCTGGTGCCGATGACAGACCATAGGTAATCTCTTAAAGGAATATCTACCAAAAGGTGTACAGATAGTACAAAGCTTTGAACTATCTTCATTTAATTTCACATGAAAAAATGCTGTTGAAGCATCTAATTTACTAAATATTTTTGCCCCTATCATCTTAGCAGACACTTCGTCAAAAGTAGGCAATTTAAAGTGTTCACGTTTAATACAATTATTTAAAGTACTAGGGTCTAAACATAAACGAATTTGATCACTGGGCTTTTTGACTATCACAATATTGCTGACAAATTCTGTGGGTTCAGTGACCTTTTCTATGACACCGAACTTTTCCAATTTTAACAGATCTTTTTTAGGGGTTTTTTATGGGATAAAATTACAAATTAAGAATTTTTGGAATTTTTAACCCTGACTTGTGCTGTGAGACCTTGCTTCTTGCCAAATTTCATTATTCTAGGTCAACGGGAAGTACCATAAAGGTTTTGATTTACTTAAGCCCGAAAGTCGGACAACCAGCCTTACCAAGGGGTAACCCAGTTAATGGGTTGTGGAGGTCAGATAGGCAGTCGCTCCATGTAAAATAATGGTATTCTGCTGCATCCGGTTAGACTGGAAGCCGACCCCAACATAGTTGGAAAAAAGCTAAGCAGATGATGATGAAGTATGTTGAAGCTTAAAAGCTTTAAAAAATGTTATGCTGATAATATTTAATAGTTCTAGCATTTTGTTACTTGCATGCCAATTTATGGCGAAATGTGTCATCGCACTAACAAAATGTGCTGGCCCGCGTGGTAGATCACGGCCCGCTCACTCTCACCGAGAGGCTTATAGGCTGATTATGCTACTAACAAATTATACTTTATCTAACATCTTTTGTTCCACATTTACTGCAAATAAATGACTTTGACTTTGACTAGGTTTCTTCTACCGCATTCGTCGCTCGGTGCAGGACCTTCCAGCCTCCCTCTATTAAAGGATGGCTCCATGACCTTACTTCTCATACCTCGTCGTGACCTTCACTTTGTCCTTTACTTAAGCGATTATTAACCAATTTTTAGCATCTATAAAATTCCACTGATCGAGTATATTTTGTTTACCCTACATGTTATCTCATATCATTCAGCCCGTCACTCTTTCACTGCCGCACTTACTCCTACAGGCGTCATTCATGATCAGCCTATAAGCCTGCTATGGCAGCAAATAAACCCAATTTATACCATTGCAGTAAGTATGGTAAGATTGGTTGTCAGACTTTCGGGCTTCTGACGACCCGTAACGACTGTCAAAGATCCACGAATGACAGCTGGGACCAACGGCTTAACGTGCTTTGCGAGGCACGGAGGGGTCTTGGTATGTAAAGATGGTCACCCGTTCATGGACCAACCGCGGCAAGCGTAGCTTAACCTGATCGATCGACCCGTGCGGCATAAACTTAACATACTTAAAATGTAATTAATAGATACAAAGTGAAATAGGTATTGTTGATACAATCCAATTGAAGGAGTATTACTCGGCCATTGCAGTACCTACCTAATAACAATAAAACTTCCATTGTGTCTCGTTATTTTTTGTTTATTTTTATTCCCGTGGGATATTTATCGACATCCACGTGGCCAAAGCTGCGCGGGAAGTGTTAGTTTAATTAAATTAATAAAAAATTATAAAATCTGTATGAAAACGCACCTATACTTCTGCAGCGAAGTGTGAGGCAGGGAGACGTAATCTCTCCGAAACTAACTGAACTAACTCATCTTCGGTTTGCCGACGATGTAGTAGTCATGACTGAGACTATGGTGAACCTCAGTACAATGTTCGATGGTATCAGTAGAACAGAGTAGATTCGAACTTCCGAAAATGTGGGTCTCAATAGAACATCGGCAAAACAATGGTCATATCAAATGCCCATGTAACACCCACAGAGCAGATTAATCTGTTCTGTGGTAACACCACTCTCATGAAGATCGGAAACTCTACACTCGTAGTTGTTGACGATTACCTAGGACAAACAGTCCAGTTAGGTAGGGCCAACTTCGCAAAAGAAGATCGTTGAATCTGACTTGGCTGGGTAGCGTTTGGTAAGCAATAACTTCTCGTCTCACATACCGCAGCGTCTCAAGACAGCAGCGTCTTTGAACAGTGATTGTTGCTAGTGATGGCAGAATCAAAAAAAGTCACCCAAAGGGTAACGAAGAGAGCTGTCTTTAGTTTCCCTGCGTGATCAAATCAAAAATCAAGAGACACGCAGGAGAACCAAGGTAACCGGCATAGCCCGAAGAATTGTATAATATAAGTGGCAGGGGCACATTACTCACAGAACGGATGGCCGATGGGAAGGAAAGGTTCTTGAGTGGCAACCGCGTACCGGTATGCTCAGTTTTGGAAGGCCTCCCATAGGGTGGAGTGGACCTATGACCTTGTGACGGCTGGAAGAATCCGTCGGATTCGAGAAGCACAGGATCGGTCGATGTGACGACACTTGGGGGAGGTCTATATCCAGCAGTGGACGTCTTTCAGTTGACATGATGATAAAGATTACACAATAAATATTGTCATACTAGCAGCGCCCCGCGGTTTCACCCACGTAAGTCTCAAACCTGTAGGAATATCGGGATATAAAATATTTTATGGGTTAATCCACGTTATATACTATCAGTGTGCCAAATTTTATCCAAATCCGTTCTGCCGTTTTTGCGTGATTGCATGATGATGATGATTGATGCATGCTAGACGGTAACAACATTATTAGGTACTGGGCTTGGCAATGTTTGCCACATGATGTGACGTGCAAATGTCAAGAAAAAAATAAAAGAAGAATATTAAATTAGAAGAATAAGAAGAATAAATTAAGTAAATAAAGAATAATAATTATATTGAAATAAATTTAAAATAACAAAAATCAAACAGAACATTTAACCAAAAATAAGTTACTATGACTGTTATACAATAATCATGTCAACAATAAAAAATAATATAAAGATCCAAAAAATAATTAAACAAATCCATTGTAAATTAAGAAACACAAAAAATTTATAATCAAATCAAATAAGCTACTATGTCAATACAAATCTTTCCTCTAGAAACTCGTTAATGTTATAACTAGTATGCTTTACTTACTAATACCTATGTCTTCAGTTTTCTTTGCTGCTTTCAACTTATTGTAAACAATTGGAGGCGCCATATGAAAAACACTTTTGTGCGTAAGAGCAGTCCTACAGGGAGGTACACGTAGTTGGGTTTGGTCACGCCTGTTCCTGGGAAATTGAACTGCTCTGTGCGGAAATAATTTGTAGTCTAATTTAGTAGTACGATTGTTCCTGACAAACATAACGGTTTCAAGAATAATGGATAGCAATGTTAAAATTTTATGCATTATGAAATAGGGTTTGCAGCTGTCCGTGGTTTGCAAATGAAACATTGCTCTAAGGCATCTCTTAAACAAGCTTTTATTCAATATTTCACTTGTAATAGAATTAAAATAATCATTATAAACAAGGGCTGCGCTGAATGTTATTTATATAAGTGAATATAATAAAATAGATTGATTGATATCCTGAAGTACCTAGAGGTGATGTTAGATACGAGTAGGTACCTACTCAGTTAATCACTGAACAAATTATAATATTCTGTTACTCAAAAAATTTCAAAAGCTTGTAGCGCAAATTAAAAAGGATAAAGGGGAATTTAAACTAAAATAATTTCTTGCGCTCTACAAGCTTTTGAAATTTTTTGTCGCAACGTTATAATTCTAATTATAAATATTACTTTTTTCAGTGTCATAATCTAACATCGTATAAGTAGGTAAAGGTACTTTAATACAGGATCTCAATCAATCTATTTTATTATATTCACTTATGTATATAACATTGCCGTTGCATAAAATGATTATATTATTTTCATTTTAGTACAAGTGAATTATTGAGTAAAATCTTGTTTTTAAAATTTTTTTTACTTAATAATTTTATTTTATAGTTACAAAAAAATTAATAGTTGTCGCTCAAAATGTTGAGCATGTCGAGAAAAAAGTTATTTCGTCTCCTTTTTTGTGATTTTTTTTCGATCCTTCCTTTGTTGCGATCTGTGTAACTTATGACTTTTTTTATACACTTGACCACAGAATAGCTAAAGAGATTAGAAAGGAAATAGCTCCTGATTTGTACTAGAACGCGTGTCGCCGCTTGTCCCCCACTCTGTAACTCCACTACAAGCAAGAGACCAATACGTACGCCCATTACGCATGCAAATAAACCACACGCACTTAGATCGCGAGTTTGCTATTGGTTCTCACACTAACGCAAACACTGCGCTTGACGTACACTCACACACGCTCAAAAGCAATTTATTTCTCATACACGTTACGGCTTGCATTTATCGATATTTATATCGATAAAATATAGGTACTATAATTTTTTACTTTAAGTTTTGCAATATTTCATAAGGGCATGAATAGTGTGGACTTCTTATAAATATACATAATTAAAAGAAAATCAAATTAAGGGGGAACATCCGTTAGAGCCGTGAAATTCAAATCTTCTTTCGATTTTCGCTAATTACAGCTCTGTTTTTCGTCATAATTATGTTATGTTGTTGTAGATGTTGATTGCACCCTGTAACCATAATATATTTGCTAAAAAAACTTTTTTACAAAAAAAACAACCGACTTCCAAAAAAATACTACAAAATCAAAAATAACTTTAATTTCGGAAGTCGGTGACTTTGGATCTGTATTTTAGTTTTTGCCACCGACTTCCGAAATTAAAGTTATTTTTCACTTTGTAGTACTTTTTTGGAATTTGTTTTTTTTTTTTTTGTACAAAAAATTTTTTTTTCACTTTTTAGTGGGTCAGTCTGTAATTTATTAAGTTACAATAGCTTAAAGTCAACTGCTCATCACCTTTTACAAAATATTGCTTTTCCCGATACAAGGACGTTAATTGTTGAGGAGTTCTCCCAGTAAGGAACCAGAAGAACTGGAACTAATGGTGAAGTCTACATCAGCTCCTCTTCAACATATGTATTGTGACGAGCATAAATTGCTTAGCAATAATCAAATCGCAACCCGTGTAATACGTATTAATGAGTAGTTCCGATGGCCATATGTGGTCTTCCTCATCAGTTCCACTTCATCAAATGGAAGCACCATTTCGGAGCAAATGCACGAGTTACTTTAAAAAATACCCAAATTGGTATAGGTGTGCCTATAAAATTTGAAGGTTCCCCTCGATTTCTCTGGGATGCTATCATCAGATCCTGGTTTCCTTGTCAGGGTACTACCCTTGGGATATTTCCTTTCCAACAAAAAAAAAATCATCAAAATCGGTTCATAAACGACGAAGTTATCCGCGAACACACATAAAAAAATATATACACCTCCTTTTTTTGAAGTCGGTTAAAAATAACTAAAATCATGTCAATTATCAGAAATCATCATGTTGCTCAAATAAACAAGTTTTGTTTTCAGAAATAATTATATTTTTGAGTATAGTAAACCTAGAAAAGTATACTTACGACTTTGATGAATACTGAAATTATATACAAAAATTCTAACTTTACTGACTCTAATCATAAATTAAATAATACATGTAAATTAATTAATTATATTATTGACTATGATGATTATGAAAAAAAATACTTGAATGTCAAAGAACTAAAAAAATTAATACTGCGCAATCAACCAAATCTTACGAAAACTGATAACAAATATAAAAATGTTCCTAAGGGAACAATCCCATATTACTTTACACGAAAACAACCAGAATGCGATGCCATAAATAAACCGATATAAAAAAATCCACTTCTACAAAAATAGGTACTATACCACACTATTTTAAGGTTGTTGATAGGAAACAGCTTTTTCGTGAAAAACAGTAGTAAATCCAAGACTTTTAAATTATTACATCAAAATATCGCTAGCATTTTATCAAAACAGGAAATCCTAGAACTAATACTACTATAATTACGAGATGCGAATAAAGAACCTGATATTTTATGTTTCTCTGAAACCTTTATGCGTGCCGGTAATGAAAAATATTTAAAATTAAATAACTATGTTTTAGCAACTGCGTTTAGTAGAGACCAACAGAGAGGGGGAACCTGTATTCTCGCAAAACATGGTATTATATACAATGAGCTTACTTACATAAAAAAATATTCATCGCAAAAATCATTTGAAGCCTGCGGCGTTGAAATCCCTTTGCACAAATTATTAATAGTATGTCTTTATAGAACGCCAAACTCTGACCCTAATGTATTTTTGAATAAGTTCGACCAATTTATGTGTGAAACATACAAAAAATATGGGCCGAATACAAAAATAGTTATTGCTGGTGATTTTAATATAAATACCCTAAAACCAGGAAAAGTGACCACCTATTTAAAAGATTTATGTAATACCTATAATCTGCAATTGCACATTCATATTCCTACTCGAAAAGACGCTTGTATAGACCACATACTAAGTAACATAAAGACAACATCAACAGACGTTTTGCCTCTTTATTTATCTGACACGACACCACGACACTGCCCAATTATTAGACTTTCCAGTTAAAGAGCACAACAATTCGAAGTCCAAATCATACTTCATTTATAAGAAAGACTACTGTGACGAAAATATTAAAAAATTCAAAGAATATCTCGCTAGTTTATCGTGGCCAGAAGTACACCTAGAAACTGGCCCAAATAAGGCTTTTAATAAATTTCATGATTTAATATGTCTGTTAAATAATTTATGCTTCCCAAAAATAAAAATAAAGATTAATAACTCTAACACATACAAGCAAAAATGGATAAGTAAGGGTCTAAGAAATAGTTGCAAAACTAAACGATCTTTACGATATCTTTACTACAAAAATAAAACTTCATTGTACAAAACAAAATATAAAAAATATTCAAATATACTAAAAAGGTGCATCATAAAATCAAAAATGAATTCTAATATAAATTTTATTAAAAAAAAACCAAAACAATATGGTTGCCTGGAAGAGATTGCAGAAAGCGATAAGGCCGCCCATTGTATATTTTGTAGTTTGTCTTTTTTTTTTGTTATGTATTTTTGTGGTGTACAATAAAGTATATATAAATAAATATAAATAATAAATAAACAAATGTAGAGCAACGTGGTCAGTCTTTAATTAATCACGAAATTGGGAATACAAAATATGACAGTAATATTTCTGTATTACAATTAGATAAGCAGATACTGACGAATCCAACTGACTTAACGAACGCTTTTAATAATTATTTTAGTGACTCGACAAACACCTCAACATTTAATAATTTACATATTGACTCTAATAAGGTATCAGTTCCTAATTCCATGTTTCTTAGTTTAATGACTGAAGATGAAGTTAAAAAGGAGATAATGGCTTTAAATAATACTAACTCTGAAGGTTATGATGGAATTGATACAAAACTAATTAAAGCGTGCTGCACTGAATTAATTTATATATTGACATATTTAATTAATCTTTCATTTTCATCAGGTACTTTTCCTGATGCCTTAAAATTATCAGTCGTGAAACCACTTTACGAAAAAAGCAATAAAAATGGCGTGAAAAACTATCGCCCAAATACACTTATTCCTATTTTGTCAAAAGTATTCGAAAAATGTATGCTCAACAGACTTGTCGACTTTTTTTTTTTTACTTTTCAAATATAACATTATAGCAAATGCACAGTTTGGATTTGAAAAGTAAATCGACAACACAGGCAATTTTTTGCCTTTTAGCAATATCTTGAGTAATTTAAATAATAACCAAATGACAACAGGACTTTTTTTCGACCTGTCACAAGCTTTCGACTTTGTAGCACATGATATTTTATTGAAAAAGTTAGAAAGCATTGGAATAAGAGGATTAGCACTGCAGTGGATTTCGTCTTATTTAAGTGATCGCAAACAATTTGTTTTCATAGATAAAGTACAGGAAAACTTACATACTTCATATTGGTCCGACTACAGGGAAAATAAATGCGGCGTCCCACAAGGGAGTATCTTAGGACCCATTTTATTTATATTGTATATAAACTAGCTTTTGCCCGCGGCTTCGCCCGCGTGGATGTCGGAAAATATCCCACGGGAACAAAAATCCTTCCTTACTCCTTGTCTACATTATAAAGGGAACCTCTGTGCAAAATTTCAGCTTTATAGGTCCAAGGGTTTGGGCTGGGCGTTGATGAGTCAGTCAATCAGTCAGGACTTTTCTTTTTATATATTGAGATAGCTTCAGCCCGCGACTTCGTTCGCGTGAAATTTCATGTTCCCCCGACCCACCCCGTCGCATCGCATTGCCTGCCCGCACTATTACGTCGTTTTCGCTAAGCGTTCTTTCTGACTTTTTTGTTTTTGCTCGGCACCTAAGAGTCCAAGAGTGATGTTAAATACCTCTAGCTTTCCTTAAGAATGGAGCTATCAAATGCAAAAATAATTATTAAAGTACGACTGGCAGTTCCAGAGATTAGCGTGTTCAAACAAACAAAAAAAGTGTGTGTATCAGCTCCGACGCACGACTGGCGTTTATTCCTGTTTATGGTCCGTTCCATGATTCCGACTTTCTTATTTTTCGGTAATTTCTGTCGGACAGGCTTTTTCTTCAATGAATCTGTGCTATACAAAAATCAATTTTAAGGTGTAAAGGCACTCGTTCCCCTCTATCACCCCCCTCCCCTTCCCGCCCCTATCACCCTCCCCTATCACCACCCTCACCGGCGCCTCTCACCCCCTCTCCCTCTCATACCCTCACCACATCCCTTTCCCGCTAAACTTCCCCTCCCCCTCTCCATACCCCACCCTCACCACCCCTCTCCTCCCTCTCACCCTCACCACACCCTCCGCTTCCCCCTTTCCTTTCTCACCACCCCCTCCCCTTGCCTCGAAAATCTAAGAAAATGTATACAAACTTTCATCCCCTATTTTATCCCATTTCGTCATAGTAGCTATATGCATGCAAAGTCCCAGCCCGATCGGTTTAAAATTAACAAAGTTTCGTACAAACTTCCATCCCCTATTTTATCCCCTTGGGGGTAGAATTTATCAAAATCCTTTCTTAGCGGATGCCTACGTTATAACATCTACCTGCATGCCAAATTTCAGCCCGATCGGTTTAAAATTGACAAAGCTTCATACAAACTTTCATCCCCTATTTTATCCCCTTGGGGGTAGAAATTAACAAAATCCATTCTCAGTAGATGCCTACGTCATAACATCTACCTGTGTGCCAAATTTCAGCCCGATCGGTTTAAAATTGACAAAGCTTCATACAAACTTTCATCCCCTATTTTATCCCCTTGGGGGTAGAAATTAACAAAATCCATTTTTAGCGGATGCCTACGTCATAACATCTACCTTCATGCCAAATTTCAGCCCGATCGGTTTAAAATTGACAAAGCTTCATACAAACTTTCATCCCCTATTTTATCCCCTTGGGGGTAGAACTTATCAAAATCCTTTCTTAGCGGATGCCTACGTCATAACATCTACCTGCATGCTAAATTTCAGCCCTATCCCTCCAGTGGTTTGGGCTGTGCGTTGATAGATCACTATGTCAGTCAGTCACCTTTGAGTTTTACATATTTAGATGACATTCCACTAGTGACTAATCATAAATGCATATTATTTGCAGATGACATTTCAATTATAGTGACATCTGATAAGAAGTATAAGTCAATATCTGACCATGAAATGGACATTAATAATACTATTGACAATATTTTAGGATGGCTACAGACAAATAAATTAAAAATCAACTAAGACAAATCTAATTTTATACAATTTAATAAATCTAAACATGCTAAATACAATTTTAAACTTAATATTGATAGACTGAAAGAAGTTACACAAACTAAATTCTTGGGTGTACTAATAGATCAAGACTTAAATTGGAAAGCTCATCTAGATAATTTGTGCAAGAGGATCAATAAGTTTGCTTATGCTCTCAGACAAGTAAAGAACGTGACAAATATAAAAACGGCAATTACTACATACCAAGCATATGTAGAATCCATTTCACGTTACGGGCTTATTATATGGGGGAACAGTACGGATAAACATCGAGCATTTATTGCACAGAAAAAATGCATCAGGGTCATCTGTAGACTAAAACCAGATGAGTCCTGCGAACCGTTTTTTAAAAAGCTAGGTTTATTACCACTTCCCTCACTTTATACATACGAAATCTGTAAATTTGTGTACAGTAATAAGGGATTGTTCAAAAAAGCCTGTGAAGTAATCTCTCGACCTACAAGGGATCCACTCAGACTTATATTTAAAGATAATCCTAAGTCAGCCAAGTATGCTAAAAGCTGCCTTGTGATGTGTGTACGTATATATTATAATAAAATCCCAAAAGAACTAAAATTATTAAATAATGTTAACTTATTTAAAAATAAACTGTATAAATGGCTGAATGGACATAACTTTTATGACATTAAAGATTTTTTTAACTTGAAAATATAAAATGTATATGTAGGTACCTACCTTTAGGTTTTAACGAAAATGTTTGTGATGAATGATTTATTTATTTATTTATTTGTTTTTTTTTTTTTATTTGAATGACTATTATTATCAATTAATCTGTGACATTCTATAATTCTGAATCTAACATGTTTTATTAATTATTTTGCATGCAATTGATACAATTGACTGTATAGCTAAACATGAGGACATTATATCTAAACCACTGTAACTACTTTATACCATGTTTAAGGCAAATAAAACTTATCTTATCTTATCTGAATTTATTATTGAGTAACCGTTACGGGCGCAAATCGCATTTTCATAACAAAGCTGCAATTTGCAAAAATCCAAAAAACAAATTTCACGGCCTTGTCGAATGTTTTCCATTAGACGTATATTTTATAAATAAAAACATCATTTGTGGGCACATACTTAATATCGACATTGATTACAACTTGGTACAACACTATCGATACGCATGGATTTCGCGGAATTCAAGCTTTGGCTCGGCGCACGCGACTTTCGCAGTGAACGCAACATATTGCGCGATCGCTCACGTAGTACAAGACGGTACCCATGCATTGAAAGCAATGTATAATTGTGCATCTGTTTGAGATTGTATCGCTTTTGTCTACAAACTACATAATACTATTGTAATAATTACAAATATGACTTGTATTTTAAGGTTTTTGGACTTACCGGTGAAAAGAAATCCCTTGTCGGGCTACACTACACCACTTGCTATTTTTCTGACACGTTATAACAGCGCAATACGGCATAATTCTTTTTTTTTTCGCGGAGCGTCGTACGTTGTCACAGTGAGAGCGCGATTACTGGCCGGTAAAAGAAATTTCGGCTGACATTTGTGTGTCTACACATATGTGCGGCGCGCCTGCCCCGCCCACAAGGCCCTTCTAACCTCTTTATCTTTTCTGTGCACTTGACAGACAAATACAGTGTATAACTGTATTTTTCTTCGGGCTTGGTAGCAATACGGCTAATGTGTGACGAAAAGTGGACGTTTTACGGTGTCCCGGTTAGAGCAGCGCCTTAACTTTTATAAAGTAATGGGTGTACAAATGTTGCTTATCTGCGCCCATACACCCAGTATGGGCGCAGATAAGCAACATTTGTATAATTGCGTTGTATAATTATTTTATTTTCTATGCAGCCGAACCGGACTCCGTGAGTATAGGCCCTAAGAAGTACTTATTCCTGCGGCCGTACTGTGAAGATGCTGAGAATGTTTACAACATGCCATTGCGGTCCAGCGATATCTTCGTGGCCACATATCTACGATCAGGTAATCCTTTCCTTGGGCTGATCAGCAGATGTTCTATGTTACAGGGGTTTGGTTTCCACACTTAATTCTTCAGGTACCATACACACACACACACACACACATACACACCACAACATACACACCACCACACACACACACACATACACACACACACACACACACACACACACCACACACACACACACACAAATACACACACACACACACACACACATACATTGTACCTACGTGTCCTTGGGCTGATTGTGCGTGACCTAAAATATTTACTTACCTTGGACGCGGAAGCCGACGTGATTGTTACAAATAGTTCATGAGTGTCGCTATAAAAATTTTAGTCGACAGAAATTACGTTATTACTAAACTAGCCTCCATTCGCAATAATCTCAAAAGATCTTCCAAAAGATCTGTTAAAAGCATTTGACCTAGTAAATTATGACATTCTGTGGCAAAAATTGTCGGATGATACAGACTTACCAATTGAGGTTATTGATTTATTTAAGTACTGGTACAAAAACCAGAAAAATTCTGTTAGGTGGGCGGATGCCCATTCAGCATCGTACGGGCTAGATTGTGGTGTGAGGCAGGGCGGGTTAACTTCACCTAGTCTGTTTAACCTGTATATGGACTGGCTGGTTAGTGAACTGAGTCGCACCTTGGTCGGATGCTCTATTGATGAAAAGATGATCAATAACCTCAGTTACGCTGATGATATGGTGCTACTCAGTCCATCAATCTGTGGTCTAAGGAAGCTGTTGGCCATTTGTGAGAGCTACGCGGAGACTCATGGCTTGAGGTATAATGCAACAAAGAGTGTAGTTATAGTTTAAAAGTGCGTAATAAAAAACACTTCCTCTCTCTTTAAACATCATTATTTCATGTATAGTTCCTTGCTCTTGTCTCATGTTTATTATTGTATAAGTATAGGTATATATATATATATATATATTAATGTATGTATATGTTGTATATGTATATGTTAGGTACACCACGGACTACCTGCAGAATTGTCTTTACTTGTCCCCATACTCCATCCAAAGGTTGTCTGTAAAAGATCGCTTTTAGCGATAAGACCGCCCATTGTGTCACCCTATGTAAAATTTATTTTTTTTGTGGATGGGAAATCATCAAATGACTTCTCCCGCTCTGGGCAGAGCGGGAGGGCGTGTCAGACTTTTACTGACTAAAACCCACCCATGTTCCTTCAGTTGCCCGTGCCAAGGCCACGGTATCTCTTTCGAACTACCCGCGACCCCGGCGGCATCGGCCCTATTGGACCCCGTCACTGCTGACATCTCATTGAGGCGCGCGTGGAACACAACGCGCCGTCGACCCGGGCCTGGTTCTTACCGGACGGCGAGCTGCGTATCACTCGTCGTCCGCATAATAAAGAGTATTCTATTCTATTTTATTCTAATAACACACCGGCAAATACCCCACCTGTGAAGTTGCGGGGTACTCCGTTACAGGTCGTCCCTCAATTTAAGTACCTCGGCCATGTGGTCACGGATTGTCTCGTGGATGACCAGGATATTGATAGGGAGCGCAGAGCGTTGGCAGCCAGATGCAATATGCTTGCCCGCAGGTTTGCACGGTGTACTAAAGAGGTAAAACTGACCCTATTCAGAGCTTATTGCCAGTCGTTCTACTCGTGCAGCTTGTGGGTTAAGAATACGCAGAAGGCTTACAACGCTCTGCGCGTCCAGTATAACAATGCGTTGAGGATGTTGTTGGGGCTGCCTCGATTTTGCAGCGCGTCAGGTATGTTTGCGGAAGCGAGGCTAGACGACTTCTATGCCGTCATGCGCAAGCGATGTGCGTCTATGCTGCGGCGGTTCAGAGCTAGTCCTAACAACATCCTTGATACACTGGCGCACAAAATAGATGGGCCGTTTATCAGGCACTGGGTAGGTAGACATGTGCGCGCAGATGTCCATGTCACCAATTAATTTATGTTTTGAATAATTACTAACATTTAGGCTAAGGCTGTACTAACACTATATGGATCTATGCTCTGAAATAAAAATTAGAATTTGAATAAGATGAGACATTTAAACAAACCTTTTTTACAGTCCGTTCAACCGATTTTGACTTCTGTAGCGTAGGCTTAAAAAAGTGGTTACAATACCAACTGTACTGCAGCTGCCATTTGTCATGCCGCCAACGTAATAGTAGTAAAAATCGGTGAAATGACTGTAAAAAAGGTTTGTATAACTTTAAATATCTCATCTTATGGAGTTTCTTTTCTCATGAGGTCAAATTTAATTAGTTGGCGGAACTTCTTAGACGTGATGAGAATCGATAACTAAAAACGATAAAAAAATAAGATTATCCAAATTCATTATTTATTTATTTTGAGCTCTTCTTATTTTACAATTTGTACATTGCAAACGTCATTAATTTCAAGTAACTACAGCTGATTATGAACTGCAGCTAGCGGCTGTTGATCCTGTTGGTCAACGTCCGCTAGCCGCTGATGCTTGAATTAACGAGTTTAGAAAATCTTTTTGCTCTGTTTTATTGTCGTTAAACATCGATACCCGTCTGTGTAGTTTCACCAGCTAATTTAATTTGACCCTGTATTAACTTATTCTATTATTTGGTTAATCTAGTTAGTTATAGCAGGACTTTCTATCCTTCAGGTACTACGTGGACTTGCGTGGTTTGGCTGCTAGCTAGCGATTTAGATTACGAAACGACAGCGAAGATTCAACTTACAGAGAGATTTCCATTCTTGGAGTAAGTAAATATTACTTGTAAATTGAAACAGAACTAACATCCAATTATGAAAACATACATTTTTAAAGATTTCTTTTACGCTCGCCACAGGCTGTTCATGTACTTCAACAAAAAATGGTAAGAAAGCTTGCTGGAAAGGTCAGAAGACAAAGAAAAAGCTCAGGCTCTGATAGAGAAAATAGCTAAACCTGTAACGGGGAGACTGTTGGCAGCTCCATCTCCTCGCTTCATAAAGACGCACCTGCCCATGAGCCTACTTCACCCTAAACTCCTGGACATAGCATCACTTAGTTGAGTTTTGTTAATTTCAGGACCTACCAGCGGTTTTCCGTAGTGTTGCCGACTTCCTAGGCAAAGTCCTAACAGGTGCTCAGATGACTCGTCTGTGTTACCATCTCAGCTTCGAAAACTTCAAGAAAAACGAGTCTGTGACTTTTGAAGAACTGAGAGTATACGGCGTCCTTTCCCCTTTTTTTTTTTTTTGTTTTTTTTTTTTTTGTGGATGGGAAATCATCAAATGACTTCTCCCGCTCTGGGCAGAGGCGGGAGGGCGTGTCAGACTTTTACTGACTAAAACCCACCCATGTTCCTTCAGCTGCCCGTGCCAGGGCCACGGTATCTCTTTCGAACTACCCGCGACCCCGGCGGCATCGGCCCAATTGACCCCGTCACTGCTGACATCTCTTTGAGGCGCGCGTGGAACACAACGCGCCGTCGACCCGGGCCTGGTCCTTACCGGACTGCGAGCTGCCCATTACTCGTCGTCCGCAAGCCCGCGCCTACGGTGGCCGGGAATCGGCAATCAATTCCCGCCGCCCAGGGCGTCTCCTACGGCGGCTAGGGGCGCGAGGGCGCGGCTGTTGCCTCTCCCTCACGCGTTCCGCTTCCTCCTTCGCGAGCATTACTGCTTCGCAGAAGGAGGTGACGGCTTCCCATGCACTCTCGCTCCGCACCATGGCCTGGACCAGGTTTGGACGCGAGAGATCGCCGCCGCCGATCGCCTCCATGAGAACACGGCGGTGCTCTGCCCAAGCCGGGCAGACCTCCACTGTATGCTCCACCGTGTCCTCCGGGCGATCCACACAATGGTGACACCCGGGCGTTTCCTCCCGCCTTATCCGAAACAGGAACCTCCCGAAACAACCGTGTCCGGTGAGGACCTGCGTCAGGCGGAAGGTGAGGACGCCGTGGCGCCTCTCCAACCACTCCTCAAAGAGGGGACTTATCGCCGCAATTGTGGCGTGCCCAGCGCTGGGTTGCGACAATCGCACTCTCCATGTCGCCATGAGATCCCGCCGGAGCTCTGTCCGCTGTACCGTGATTTCTCGCGGCAGCGGAGTTACGCCCCGGCGTTTCACCTCCTCGCGCCACTCCCACACGTGCGCGAGGACTTTTGCCTCCAGATCCCATGACGGCGTCCTTTCCCCTGATGTGTTTATTAGAAAAGGATGAATAATTTGAATAATGGATGTCATAATGTTGAGAAGGAATGAAATCTAACTATATTTGTGCAGGATGGATTGTGTGAAAGGTGATATGGCTAGAGTAGAGCTATAAGGGGGGACAGAGATGACGGCTGATAGAGATGTATGGAAGAAGATGACATGTTGTGCCGACCACTAATAAATTGGGATTTGAGTGTAGGAGGATGATGTACTATATTTGTTCACAGGAAAGTTTTATGGTATAGAAATTACGGTGTATTCTGTTATCAGGTAAAGCAGGTGGTTGGCGCGGCTACTTCGACGAGGAGATGACACAACAAGCTTAGCGATGGATAGAGGACAACCTGCGAGATACTGACTTGCGCTTCCCAAATTTATAAAAAATTACTACTACCACCACTTGAGTTATTCAAATAAATAATTACGTAGAACGTGGCGAATCACGAATTGTGTACACAGTGGCTTCACATCAAGCTATACATTTCCAGTTTACACTGACCTCTCATTGTAAGGAAATCCTACACAATGCGAGATCAGCTTATACTGGAAATGTACAGCTTGATCTGGAGGCCTGCGACAACAAACGTAACACCTAAATCATTTGCAACTTGAGCATATTTCCACCATATTATGCTGATATTTGGATTTAGACAGTATTTATCTAGGTTCCTAGGTCCTATCCTATCTAGGTCCTATACCTTTTTTTTCCAAAATATTTACCTAAAATGACATTATTTTCATGACATTTTCCCTATTTTATTATGGTGTTTTGTTGTAATTATTTTATTTTAATATGTTGACTAGGTACTTATTTTTTTTTTATACTAATTACGTGAAAGAGTGTACACCTATAAGGTAGATTTTTGAGGAACGAATTATTTATTATTAAGATCTCATGTAAAATGTACCAAAAATCACACCAATAAATGAATTTGAATTTGAAGAAATTTTCTCACCCCACCGCCTCTCCCTCTCACCCTCCATTTCTCCCTCTAGCCCACTTTCACTCCCTCCCCCTCCCTATCGTCACACCCTCCCCTCTCATCCCCTCACACCAACCCCCTCCCCCACCCCCTCACCGCATACCCTTCCCGCTAACCTCCCCTTCTCCCTCTCACATCCCTTCACCACTTCCCTCTGCCCTTCCCGCATCCCCCTCTACCCTTCCCTCCAGCGTAGTTATTTAGGAATTGTATTACACTACACTAGAGATAACTATTGCGAGACACGAGTTGACACAACTATTATTATTTCAATCTTTGATTTCGGACATTTACCGGTGTCTGCGGTAAAACCTAGGGTTTACCGACTATACCAGTAAAAGTTCGAAATTAAAGACTATTTTAGAACAATTCGGGCTTTTACAGTAACATATAGATAGATGATTATGTATCAAAACAAACTTACCTGTACTTATTTGTATGGCTATAATAATATTTCAGTACCTACATACGTAGTTTTCTCAATTGACATGACATATTTAAATAAAAAGAACATCACTGTACTTTTTCTTTGTAGTAGTCGCATAGTCAAACTAATGAGGTTGAACTCCGACACTCCTCCTCGATTTTATGTGAAAAAGTTTGGAACATAAAAATCGTTAAATAAAATAATGATGATAGTCATTCATGTGTTTAGGTTGATTTATAGTTCTACCTGATCTTGTATCCTTTATTTGTTACTTTATGTACTGATAATAAGTTATATATTATATTTTCCACAATGAGTGCTTCACAGTCTATTTTATGTTCAAACAATATCCTGTTACTGTTCCTTTTTTATTTGCTTATAATCCTTTATCATCTGCTATAGTAACAGTTATTGTTTCATCTAATTTTTGTATTTTTGTCATATATTTTTCTACTTTTCCGGTAACCATATGATTAGTAGCGCCGCTGTCTAATATAAATTTGTTTTCAATAATAGCTAATGCAGTCAAAGCTATAAAACCATTAAATTTTTCTTCCATTCCTCTATTTCTACTTCCTCTTCCTTTATAATAAACTCCGGATCTTGTGTAGTTATCTTATGCAACAGCAGAAGGAACCAAAACATCACTCAGAATCACCACTAACAAAGTATATAAAAAGAAATTATTGTCACCCTACCCTACTACGCATGTCAAAAATAGTTGATTTCCGTATTTATTAAGATTTGTAGTTTTATCGTTATTCTTATGAGTAACAAATAACACCAATTTGTTGCACAATTTTTTTGATAAAAAGAGACTATTTTGTATTTGTCGTATCTTTCATACGTTATGCGTATTAGAACAAAAACAAAATAAAATGGAGGACTGAGGGCCCGAATTTTATCAAGGTCATAACTTTCAAACAACAAGAAGTGGTGACCTGTTCTTGCTTTCACAAATTTTTACAATTTATTTAGTAGCATATAGGATTTCAAACAGTAGCTGTAAGTTAATGGTTTCATTTTATTTGCGTAATAAACTTTTACGTATAATGAGAATTGAGGGCCCATTTTGAACGAAGAATACCTTGTTTTCACAAATTTTGTTTGGTATTACCTTAGATTTTGGCATAAAGACTTTTTCTGTAGTGTCCATAGTTTATCAGGTACAGGTGGGCCCTCAATCCTCTATGTGAGAACTGAGGGCCCAACTTTACGGTCCATATCTCGCAAAGTTGACTTTCACAAAATCTGATTCCAACTTTCACAATTCTTTGGGAATGTTCACTAAATCCTAAGCATATTTTCAGAGTTTTAATAAAGTGGCCCTCACACTACACGCACATCCCAAGTATCCCTTGCTCATGGACATCTAAGCATAATTATGTTTTGCATGTGGAATGTAATTACAGCCGCACGGGTCGTTCGAGCAGGGCTTGCGGCGGTTGGTCCGTGGATGGGTGACCATCTTTATATACCATAACAAACGTAGTATACAGGGAAGTCTTATATACAAGTAGCTCTCTGTTGTTTTTTTTTTTTTGTATATTTTGGTGTCTTACGACTTCCACGAAAACGAAGTCGCGAGCTAGTAAAATTCATAAATACCTAAGCATTATTCATTCATCAAGTTTGCGAAAATTAACATTAATTAGTGTTCTAAAAATACTTATCCAGTGTTTTTATTTGTAAATACAGGCTACTGTCTCACTTGGGCAAAGGTCTCCCACATACTTTTCCATTCATCTTTGTCTGCTGCCTTCTCCGGCCTATCAGTCAAGAGCGAATCTTGGAGTTTATTAATCACTCAGAACATTGAAGTTTATATCTTCTGTGTAAGTAAATATAGATGTTTGCTAATATTAATACAGCAGACAAACTTGTGTAGTCACCTACTTGCCATGTGTAGGTCAGTCAGTTCGACATCAAGAGAATCTTCACAAGAAACAGACGTCATTAGGTAATTAGTTACCCATATACTTAGCTAAATATAATAAATAAACAGTCAGTTATTGTCAGTCAGTTGTCAGTTTGTTTATATCTACAGTGTTTTGTAATAAGGATGAATTATAAAGATACCTCGTTATATTATATCATTTTACAGTTCAATAAATTGTATGGTTTTTTAAGTTAAGTATAGCCATAATAAATTACATTTAAAAAAGATAGTAGCTTATATAGCATTTGTCGCAGTTTTTTTTGTTTTGTAAAAAAAAAAACAGCATCAACTTTTAACGATAAATCAATTAAAGTTTCTCTGAAGTCAGAAGTAGAAAGGACTTGAGGGCCACTACACAAGGAAGTAGGTAGCTCGTGCCAATACAATCGAAAATGACGCGTGCGCCGATCTAGCACCTTGAGATGCATATTAAAATGTAACCGGCTGCACCGCTGAGCCAGTTGTTGATACACAACTACACAAGCAAACAAATTCTTAAGGGCAAACAGCGTGGAACTGCTTTACGAAGTTATTTCGACCTTAAGCAGGTTTCCATTGATTCGAATCTCGCAGTACTACGCCCACAGTCTCAGGCGCAGCTTGTGCGCACTCTCACTTTAACGCGCTATTTGGAACGGAACAATTATTTTGATACGCGTAAATAAATACTTTCTTCATTTGTATTAAGTACTTTAAAAGACATCGATATTTGATCGTTCGAAAGTGTTAAAATGGATGCGGAAAACCAGTTTCCTTTGGAAATAGAAGATGTGGAGCCAGGACTGACGAAAAAATTGTTGGAATGCTTTACTGGTAAGCTAAGAAGAATTTCTTTTACGCATACATATTTTACTACGCATATATATTTTACGCATATTTTCTCCAACTTATTATTTTTTTGTGTTTGTGATCGTTCTTAGCGTCATGTTTACCGTAAATAAACGTATTTTCTTTCGTTTATTTTCTTCTTCTTTCTTATCAAAAGAGACCAGGGTTAGTTACAGCTATTAATTTACGATAACATTTAACTAGTTGTATTAAGTAGGTACATTACTGCTATAGGTCGTCAGCACTTTTATTACGCTATACATAATTACACCAGAAATACTTTATTTATTTAATTTAAATAAACACAATACTAAATTATAAAGTTAACGTAACACCGATCTAAATAAATAGTGTATCTGCTAATTAGGTTATTCTAACGTTTATTACAGTTAGTTACTGTCTTAGCTAGAGATTTGGTTTTAAGTAAGTAGGTAGTTATTGATTATCAACACGTACATTATACATAAGTTACCCACCTAGAGTGTAATGACCGAGAGTACGCGTCGCCCTTTCATTTTATTTAGGTCCGATTGAGTAGCGGTGAATAAACAGCAGACTTACCGGATTTATATTATAACTTTTTTTTTATATTATAATTTATAACTTAATAAGTGATATAAAATTATTTTCTTGACATTAATTTCATGAACCATTTCACGTGTAAACTTCTAACCAAACTCTAAGCTACTAAATTATTCTATCTAAACTTTTGTGCCAAGCACTATTTTTGATAAAACTAATGTCGCGCAACTAATTTCACTATCAATCATGCGACGTGAAACGAGTGTCGCGAAAGCACATTTATACGATAATATTGTACATTGCAAAATAAAGCTTTGATGCTAACGGGCCCATGATTTCGAGGATACTGTAGATTTTACGACCCTAATTAGTTGCACTGTATTGAAACTAGTTTTGTGAAATTAATTTTACCATACATTCAGTAAATGTTGTTAGTGTAAATCGCGCTTATGGCAAAAACAATGGGTTCCACTGGGAGTTACCCTTGGTCTGTCTTTATTAATACTTGATCAATTTTCACCGCTCATCAACACATCAACTGAAACTTTTACCGTAGGTAAAACTTACCTAGGTTTACCTGTAGAATTACCACTGGGTACTTGATAAATAACCGAATGAAGCCAAGTAAAGCTCTGACCATAGCCGTAGGTAATGTAATCTATCATTAGTATTTTATCAGTTCATTGATTTTGTTACAATTCGTAAAGTGGAACAATAGAATACTGGACACTTTTAGTATGTACTTTGTGACTTTATGTAACCATAAGCAGCGTCCCATTCGTCGTTACGAATGAGTTATTTCACACAGAAGAAAGTTATAGCAGAAAGTTACTGCGGAAAAATATCTAGGTCAGTTTCTACCACAGAATAAAAAACTATAATTAGGTAACTGAATCTCAAAGCATTTATTTCAATTAAACCAATTACAGGCACTTTTGAATTGAAGACGAAAATTTGCCCATTCTAAAGCGTAGTAGGTTCCTATGGAGAAGACGGGCATGAAACTAACTTTTTAAAATCAAAATAATTATTGTTACAATTGGGATACAAACTTAAGACAGAAACTAATAACTCTTTGATTTCGTTTATTACCCGTGGTCATGCTTTGTAGGATTCAGTTTAGTTAAATAATAGGCGCAATATAATAGAGATAAATGCAATTTATTAATTGAACCACGTCGTAATTGCGGAAACTGACTGCAAGGTCTACTAAAATTGGTTTCCCCAGACGTAATATTTTCAGTCACAGTGATTGTATTCAAGGTCCAATAGAACAAATCAATAAGTCAATTTTATATTTTTAGCTTTGTTCGATGAATATAGAATCAATTAAGTTTTAATTACTTAAGAAATAGAATACCGACGTTAGGTAGATTTATGTAGGTGATATATCTAACATGAACTATTGTTATAATTGTTAATTTGTGTATGTAGCTGAATGAGTGTTATTTTTCTAAATCCAGGTGAGATGACAGGGTTTGTCCGCGTCGGCCCAAAGAAATACTTCTTCCCTCAAAAATACAAGGAAGAGGCTGCGAAAATCTACAACATGCCGCTGAGATCAACTGATGTTTTCGTCACTAGCTATCCACGATCAGGTATAAACTATCGAAAGCATTTTTCATAAATATTATAGTTTCTTTTTATGTTTTAGGGTACGTGTTGAATCTGCTTATTTTGAAAAAAATCAAATAGATAAATATATGGCGCGAACAGAAAGTCACTGAAACTCCCAAGCAAGACGCGCTGGGCTGGTTCTGTAAATTATGTTAGAGCAGTTTTTGAATAACAGGGAGGCATATGAAGCTACTGTAATTGCTACTGATTTGAATTTTGATACAAAGATTAAGCAAACAATAATCAGCGAAAACATCAGAAGGCCAATTCTCTCGCGCCTAAAAACGTTCAAATTCTAGTCGCAATCTCATGCCAGCGACAATCAAATGTAAACGCTATACAATTTTTGACAGATTAAGACCGAGATGAGATTGCGAACGGGAATTGCCCCTCTGGTAAAAAAAATATATTTTTAAAAATCATTAGTTGTGCACAAAAGTCGATTAGCATTTGGATTTTCTAAATCTTAATTATTGAGAAAAATACTTCATTAAAATCAGAACAGATGTAAATTTTAAAGAAAATTAACTCTTATCTAATAAATGAAATGCTAAAAAGCAGGTTATCGTATCATTTTGTGTTAATTTAGATAGATGATGTCAAAAAGTAGCAGTGGTAACCGACTTCTGTTGCTGACCGTACCTACCCCACACAAATTTTAATACCATTACATGCAAAAGAAACTAGAAGGAATATCATTTACATAAAAAGTGGGGAAAAAATACGTAGGTACCGACGTATACGGAAGCTAACTCAAAAACTACCCAAGCAAAGTTAATAAATTTTATATGGGACCAACTTTGAGGTATTTAAAAAACTACCCTCTCGAAAAAAACAATTTTTTTTCAAATCGGACGACCGTAAAAAGTTAGTCATACAAAAAAAATATATATATATATATACACCTATACGTGTCGAATTGAGAACCTCCTCCTTTTTTATCGTCGGTTAACAAAATTAGAAAGTGATAAGGATAACGCTACATTGGCTGATGTTCCAATGGGCTTCGAATAATTAACTGAGCATGTACAAAATTAAATGTTACATACTGAAACTTTAAATGACTGCCATTTATCACAAATTACACAAGATATTGAAAATAAACGTAGTTTTGTGGAGCAGTCCATTCACTACGCAGCAAATATACTAATAGATCCAATGTATAGAGATAGTAAATTAAAATAAATGAATATTGATTTATACAAGGTTGATATGAGCGAGAGGCATTAAATTAAACCACATATACTATAGATGCATAGTGTTAACTCGGAACTATTAAAAAAAAGTTTAGAAGAAAAATAAGAAAAAACTTTATTCGAACAAATAAAATAGCTTAATGATCTAATTTTAATGTAAACATCCTTTGTAGACATTTCCACTGACGTGCGTAACAAAATGGCAACGTCGCATCAAAAATTCTGTCGTTTTAAGGTATATGACCCTAGATAACTATGCATAGATACCTACGCATAATTATCTAGGGTCATACACCTTTAAACGACAAAATTTTCAACAACATACTTAGTCAGCTGTTAGGGCAGATACGTCGTGTTTCAACAAGGAAAAAACAAAAAAAATAATCCTGTGACTAAACTATTGCTTCTATTTATCTGATTTTTAGTAAAGAGGCTGAAAATGATACAAAGTATATGTGGTTTAATTTAATGCCTCTCGCTCATATCAACCTTGTATATATATGACTAGTCTCAAAAGAGAACTTTATCAGAGCAGATATTACGCTGGATGTAGCTGAATATAGAAGTAAACCATGTATTTTTCTCAAGCGTCCATTTGGGATAAACAATTGACAATCATATTTTTCGGTACTCAATTATTTGCTTCATTAGATATTTTAAACATACCTACCACTAATTCACCAACCTCAGCAGCTAGTGAAAAGAATTGGTAGTTGTTTGTCAGAACTCACACACTAGCCAGAAATAGATGGACACCCGAAAAATTATCAAATCTGGTCATGGTAGGAGCAAATTTAAGGCTCCTTGACGGAAACAAAAAGACAGTTGAGAATATTAACGAAACTTGTATAGCAGATGATTGCGTTATGGATGAATCAGAAGACCAAAATGCACAAAACTATAATAATGTGGTAACTAGGTATATAACAAATGATTCGACTGAACAATTTTTTAGCAATCAAACTCCACTTCTACAAATTATAAGAAATATGCATATATACCTACCTACTTGACTTTCTTTTGTTTTACGATAACTTATTAAGTTGAATACTACGTTAGTATGTACCTACATACATTACCCCCCACTAGTTACAGCCGCTACACAAAAATATTTCCGTCAAAACGTCAACTTGTTGTTGCTTGCTGGTCAAATCGTCTTGCAAGGTTTGACCCTTTTTAACCGACTTCAAAAAGGAGGAGGTTCTCAATTCGTCGGAACCTTTTTTTTTTTTTTTTTTTTATGTATGTTCCCCGATTACTCGAAGATGGCTAGACCGATTTGGATTTTTTTTGTTTTATTCGAGAGGGTATACATCACAGTTGGTCCCATATAAAATTAATTAACTTTGCTTCGGTAGGTTTTGAGTTAGCTTCAATAATACGTATTTTTTCCCCATTTTTATATGGATGATGTTCTAGTTTGTTTTGCAGATAGTGGTATTAGAATTTGTGTGGGGTAGGTACACAACTAAAAAGTGAAAAATAAAAACTTTTTTTACAAAAAAATACAACCGACTTCCAAAAACAACACTACAAAGTGAAAAATAACTTTAATTTCGGAAGTCGGTGGCAAAAAACGAAAATACATTGAACACCGACACCGACACCGACTTCCGAAATTAAAGTTATTGTTCACTTTGTAGTGTTGTTTTTGAAAGTCGGTTGTATTTTTTTGTAAAAAAAAAAAAGGTTCCGACGAATTGAGAACCTCCTCCTTTTTGAAGTCGGTTAAAAAAGTTTTTTATAAATACAAGTGAAGTTAAATATAAGAAAGTAGAAAATAAAAGTTTGTAGATTTCTCTAAATGTTATGGTTTATCATTATCTATATATCTATTATATGGATATTGTGTGTCCGAAATAAAATTATTCTATTCTATTCTATTCTATTATCACTAATGTTAAAGCACGGTTAACTAGTTTATTTTCTTTAGTATATAAGTGTACGAAAATAAATGTAATAACAAAAAAATCGGTTGGATACTGTAGATAAGCATAAAAGTTACCACCCTACAGACCGCTATTTTATCCTACTTTTCAAGTATAAAAAATTATAGTAGGTACCTACATGTTATGCTATTCTATTTACACGTTTCTTGCACATGTCGGGCAAGTTTGGAGACATTCGTGACAGCTTTTTTGGCACTTTTGGCAATATTGCCGGCAATTTTCATGCCTAGACCCATAGACTCTTTAAATTATTATTCGTCAGAAGTAAGATTTCATCAATCCCAATATGTTTTAGGAACTACATGGACTCAAGAGTTGGTTTGGATGGTGGCAAATGATTTGGATTACGAAAAATCTAACGCCACGCCACTGACTGAACGTTACCCCTTTTTAGAGTAAGTAACTACAATACTACATATAATAAAATCGTAAACATTCTTTGTCTTTTCATTGAAGATTTTTGCAAAAAAAGTACCTGCTGGAAGGTGCGAGAAATAGGTAATAGAACGTCAAAAAATATTTTTCAATACACTTCCTCGAAAACTGGTTCATATCGCACTATGATTAGGTTCACTTCACAATGTAATATATTTCACACGCGTGCGATTTTTCATTTTCCAACACGTGTGCGGGAATAAAAATTGCCACAGATAACTTATACATAGTCCAAATTGGTTCAATGCCTCTATTCACACCGTCTCATTTCGGAGGTGAATGTTTTTTTTTTTAATCTCGGCAAAGAGTTAAGCGTCTTTGCGTTATTATTTTTTGAATATTTAAATAATGTTTATAAATAGAATATCATCAAAAACCATGATTATTACAATAAAAAAAAAACGTTTGTGAACAAATTAACATTTATGTGTGTTCTAAACTCAAAAATATTTGAATTTTCAATTTTTCATATTAGGCTGTTTATTGGCTTTATACCGTTGCTTCTCCTTCAACCTGGCGAAAGCAAAGCGCGGAAAAAAAGAAAATTTAAATCAGTTTCCGAATAATTCATGATGACAAAAATATTTTTCGTTATTTTATTTCTTCAAAAGTGTATTGAAAAACGTCGTTTGATGCACGTGGACAATGAGGTTATATTATACACTCGGCGTCAAAAAAATCGTACCTCCGCGAAAATAACTTTTAAGCGTTATTAACCCTTAACACGCGCATGTACCCCTTCCAATATTGATGGCATTTGAAAGCCCATTAAATAAACTTAAAAAAAAAACATTTCATTTAATTTAAAAAAAAAACTTGATACCGCAAATGTGACTTAAAAAAAGGCCAATTTTGCTCCTCACAAGGGGCACTACTTGCGCTACCTTTAGTGGGTATAAAAGGGTTAATACAGGTTCAGTTGAGGTCACGGTTCAGTTGTGACACTAATGCTTTCACTACATATAACATACGCTGTCACGTGATGCGTGCTAGGATAATTTAGGCGTGTCACGTGACAAACCCCAGACATTCACCTCTAAACAGGCACTAGAACTCACACACGAGGGTGCCTGCTGCGCGGGCGGCGACTCGTGTATGACACCGGGTGACGTCACACAGTTCAATGTCACCCTCACCTAATGGGCTTTCAAATGATACCAATATTGGTGGGGGTAAATGCGTGTGTTAAGGGTTATAACAACGCTTGAAAATTATTTTCGCGGAGGTGCGATTTTTTTGACGCCGAGTGTACATCATTGCACGTGGACGTTTGTTATTGCAGTTCTCGGCTCAAAAACAACCTAGCTTACGGCGCGGGTGTTAATTTCTCCTCGAATGCAATAACAAAAATTCTCCACTTGTATCAAAATGCTATTTTGAAATTTCTGTCTGTTTACGTAAAAGCCACTCATTGGATTAAAAATCGAATTACTGAAAGATAAGAAGCTTTATTAACATTTAGCGTTCAATTCATCAAAATCGACCTACAGAATCAAAAGATATATATTTTTTTTAATTTTGTTAGAAACCTCAGCGCCACTACGTGCCGCGTTGAGTCACGCGTGCCCCTCTGGCTCGATTTCCATCATTATTAGTTAATATTTGTTGCAGTTGTTGGTTTTAGTCATAGTTTTTTTTTTCAATAGTTTTTGGGAATAGCTGAAAATTAGTTTTATATTATTTTTCCTTTTGTCGTCACTCTTTGTGACTTACCTACTTATTTGATATTTTTTTTTTTTCTAATATCGCTATTATGTGATTTACTAACACTTTTAATTCTAATTTGAATTGAAATTTACTAATTTGAAATATTAAAACAATTTTTTTTTTCCAATTTATGGTTGTTCTTCATTTGTGAAAAACTGGTGTAGTTGTCTTTTTAGACTTACATGACTTAATATTAGTAAAAATTGAGAACCAAACAACAAAAAAAATCTATTTAATTATTTTTTTATATATGTAGGTATATGTACCTACTCCAACGACTTGTTCACTAATACATATTACAGAACTTATATCTGTGGGTATGGTGAATTTGTCACTTAAAGAAGTACACAGCTAATCATAAATAGAAAATATATCTACTTACACAAATTATAAGAATCTGTTAAAAAAAAAAAAACCTATTTTTTGTTACAATGGAAGACAGTTAATAAGAGCTACTTTATCATAGGAAGACAATATTTAAAAAAAATACAACATCAGCTTAATCAATTAATAAATAATACATTCCCAGTCCAAACCCGGCGCGACAAAACAAAACAAATCTAAACAAACAAACACTACCTACTACTAACTGTGATAAAACAAAGAACTCTAGTCAAATAAAAAAAAAAAAAAAAAAAAAAAAAAAAAAAAAAAAAAAAAAAAAAAGTGAATTTCGTAAAAAGTGGAATTGATTCTTTCTACTCGTACTTTGTTGCCGTCTACTGCCTAAACGAAAACATCCATTTTTGTCTATACTTCGGTCTTTCGTCGACAAAATCCCTTTCTATCTGGTTTTGCTACGCGTGCAGGAAGTAAAGTACCTACCTATCGTATTTTATGTACCTACCTAATTAGCCTACTATTTCATACAAATGCAACAATAGATAACGACAACGTTGACGCTTTCTCTTTATAAATCAAGCCTTATTGGTAACTACGGCTAATGGTGAGTCAAACTGTTTTGGTGATTAAGTGTCATAAAAATTATAAATGTTACGTAACTGTTCCAGGTTTTCAATATGCGTGCACCCAGAAAACAAAAAGAAATTCGTAGAAGAGAACAGTCACAGCAAAGAGAACCTAGAGTTACTGGAAGCGGTCTGTCAACCTGGCACCGAACAGCTCGCTGCGACACCATCTCCCAGGTTCATCAAATCCCACATGCCTTTATCTCTGCTGCCTCCTACATTACTCGATGAGGCAAAAATGGTGTATGTCGCCCGGGACCCAAGGGATGTCGTTGTGTCGTTCTATCATTTGAACCGACTCATGAGAACGCAAGGGTATACAGGAGACTTCAAAGCATATTGGAACTTCTTTATCAAAGACTTGCGTGAGTTCTTGTTTTATTATTGTATCTAGTGTTATTAAACGAGGTATGATTAGGTACAATAAATTCCTGCTAGGTACAAATAAGTAGTCAAGTAGTTAATCACTACACCGTAGCAAAATAACTATCGATATTATTTATATCCGTAATTAAAATAAATTACTATGCGGTCATTGTACCGTGGCTGAAGAACGCGACGGTCCAGAGCACAGAACATATCAGTGGTCCAGAGTTCGATTCTAAGTTTATAATGGAGTGAAAAACTTTCTAACATCCTAATAATATTACTTATCCTATGCACTAGATTGGAAGTGTGCGATGTAGAAAAGGAGCCCTGTAATCCTTTGTTGGCCCCAAGATGGCAAAAGCCTAGTATGGCGGTCACCGTCCAATCTGTTCTTGTACAATCGTATTATTAATTCTCACTTCACACTATATAAAGGCGAAATTTTTGTGTCTGTGTGTATGTTTGTTACTTCTTCACTCTTAAACGGCTGGACCGATTTGGATGAAATTTGGTAAGTACATAGATAGCTTACACCCTGGATGCACATAAACTACTTTTTATCCCGCTCTACGCGGGTGAAACCGCGGGGCGCAGCTAGTTAATTAATAAATTTGATTTGATTTGATTGGTATAGCATAATCAGCCTATAATGTTCCCACTGCTGGGACACAGGCCTACTCTCTGTGAGAGGGAGTGGGCCGTAATCCATCACGAGGCCCTAGTGCGGGTTGATAGATGTCACATGTCTTCGAAATTTTGGTTCTAGGATAGGCCGGATTTTCACGATGTTTTCCTTCACCGTTTTCAGAGCAGTGGTGATGAAATAATTTACACATTTTAAAGCGCCTGCTTGGGTTCGAAAGTACGACCTACAACTCGTAAGTCGAATCGCGACTGTTACCACTGCTCTTTGATTGGTACCTATACCTATTTGCGCAATAATAAAGCCTAAAGAAGAGGCCATATCCTACGCAACATAGGTCTTATGTAATAATAGGTAGTGTAGTCATAGACATGTTGCGTCTAGCCTACCGCTTTGAGGCTTTTGTAGTGTAAAGGGACCAATTTATCTATTTATAACTCGTTTTGTTTTAGACCACTGGACACCATTCTTTGAACATCTAAAAGAAGCCTGGGAGAAGAGAGACCACCCTAATATGCTGTTCTTATTCTACGAAGAGCTGTCAAAGGTTCCTAAGTTTTATTGTTTTTTTATCAGTAGCCTTGAATTTTATTATACACTAGCTTTTGCCCTCGACTTCTTTCGCGTGGAAGTCGTAAAACAGCACTATACTAAAATATCGTTAACCTTCTTAAATAAAATTCCCTGTATACTATGTTTAAAGTTTTATGTCTCAGTAGCTAAAATATACCTACAGAGAGACGACAGAGTTGCGCGGGAGCAAGCGACGTAGGTACAGTTGTCCGTACGAGAAGCAGCACCCTAATTGCGTAACACATTATCGATCGGAGTTGGTTTCATTTTGAATCAAATTGCTAATCCATTGCTTCATATGTTCGAAAAATTTGTCTGCTCGACAACGTAAATAACGCAATAAATGTTGTTGAACTGTACGCAATTAGGGTGCAGCACGTCCTGAGGTTGACAGCGAGACCTGCAGCCTTCAGTAGCAATTTCCCATTGTTTGCGAAGTTTTTCTTTTTTATTAAACATCGAAGCGTGGTTAAGCTCGGTATGAAAGCGAAATGGCCTTATGGCTCTCTGACGTTTGACGCGCGAGTTATAACTCTCACGCGCATCGGCACTAAAAGCGCTTCGTCTTTAGGTAGGTAGATCTATGACAAAATGCTGTACCTACCTACTTATTTAAATCAATTTTTAGCTTTCTTAACATACATAACTACCTTCGATTTAAAGCAAATTTACTGCACATTATGGAACCGTTTACGTATAAACGTATAAAACAGAAAATAGACGGTGCTACTTTGGAATTTTTTTTATCGAAAAAATCTCAAGTAGGTTCCTACTCGTAGGTAATCATGTTTCGGTTTTAGTACAGCAGTAGACAATATAGTCAAATTACACATATGGAAAATCCAAACGATTGAACCTTAAACATTTGGTTTTATAGGAATTTTAAAAAACACGAAATTTATCGATGAACGCCTGCGTTCCTGCATCTACTACCTAACACACTCACTGATGCATTATTACGGGATTATTATGTCTTCATATTCACGCCAAAGTTATCAAAATACGGCACAGCTTTTTGCACTTTGCGCGTTGTTAGTGATATTTTTTTTTTAACAATCATCTACAAGGTTTATCCTCAATCAGATTTTTTCACTGACAGTGAAACTCTTGAGGTAGCCAGACTTTATTTTCGTGGCTACTACTTCAAGTTTTCTTTATAAACTTATCCAAAACCCATAACACGATATATATGACGGCGTCAGCGATGGCTGAGCAATAGGTAGAACCGTCATCATTTGGGTTCGGTGGTATCGGGTTCATTGCGTAGAATAATAAAATCCAAGGCACTTATAACCTTACTTTATTTACCGTGATCACAAGACACAATGTTTATAATGGTAAACCGACAGTTTCGTTATAGACGAGTGTCTTGGTACCAACCAAGACACTCGTCCATAACGAAACTGTCGGTTTCGAAACTCGGGACACCAGTCCCGAGTCAAAGTGAGCTCAGTCCAGTCCCCACTCTCCAACACGACTCTGTCCACGTGCCGCCATTACAAAGACAACACTGACGTCACGGCGTTTACCACTACCTCAGTACTACAGTATTCAAATCAACAACTTATTATTTAATGATAATATCGTATTCTACGACATGTATATATTTTTTTTATCTATCATCTACAAGGTGTATCCTCAATCTGATTTTTCCACTGACAGTGAAACTCTCGAGCTGGCCAGACTTATTTTTCGTGGCTACTACTTCAAGTTTTCTTTATAAACTTATCCAAAACCCATAACACAATACTTTTTTTTTTATCTATCATCTACAAGGTATATCCTCAATCCGATTTTTTCACTGACAGTGAAACTCTTGAGCTAGCCAGACTTTTTTTTCGTGGCTACTACTCAAGTTTTCTTTATAAACTTATCCAAAACCCATAACACGATATTTTTTTTTTTATTATTTATCAATCTAAAAGGTGTATCCTCAATCTGATTTTTCCACTGACAGTGAAACTCTTGAGCTAGCCAGACTTTTTTTTCGTGGCTACTACTTCAAGTTTTCTTTATAAACTTATCCAAAACCCATAACACGATATTTTTTATTTTTTTTATTTATCATCTACAAGGTGTATCCTCAATCTGATTTTTTCACTGACAGTGAAACTCTTGAGCTAGCCAGACTTTTTTTTCGTGGCTACTACTCAAGTTTTCTTTATAAACTTATCCAAAACCCATAACACGATATTTTTTTTTTATTATTTATCAATCTAAAAGGTGTATCCTCAATCTGATTTTTTCACTGACAGTGAAACTCTCGAGCTGGCCAGACTTTTTTTTCGTGGCTACTACTTCAAGTTTTCTTTATAAACTTATCCAAAACCCATAACACGATATTTTTTTTTTTATTTATCATCTACAAGGTGTATCCTCAATCTGATTTTTTCACTGACAGTGAAACTCTTGAGCTAGCCAGACTTTTTTTTCGTGGCTACTACTCAAGTTTTCTTTATAAACTTATCCAAAACCCATAACACGATATTTTTTTTTTTTATTTATCATCTACAAGGTGTATCCTCAATCTGATTTTTTCACTGACAGTGAAACTCTTGAGCTAGCCAGACTTTTTTTTCGTGGCTACTACTCAAGTTTTCTTTATAAACTTATCCAAAACTCATAACACGATATTTTTTTTTTTATTATTTATCAATCTAAAAGGTGTATCCTCAATCTGATTTTTTCACTGACAGTGAAACTCTCGAGCTGGCCAGACTTTTTTTTCGTGGCTACTACTTCAAGTTTTCTTTATAAACTTATCCAAAACCCATAACACGATATTTTTTATTTTTTTTATTTATCATCTACAAGGTGTATCCTCAATCTGATTTTTCCACTGACAGTGAAACTCTTGAGCTAGCCAGACTTTTTTTTCGTGGCTACTACTTCAAGTTTTCTTTATAAACTTATCCAAAACCCATAACACGATTTCCTAGTACCGACCCATAAAAACAACACACAACTGACAACAAACGAAATCACTGCTGCCTAACGCGGGGACCTAACGCCGGGAAAGGTAGTATTATTAGGTTATTCCAGCAGATAAGGGCTATCCCAGGCTTGTGCCCGGGCCACAATAGCTGTAGTACTAACTTTACACTACTGCCTAACCTTTCGAGGAATACAGGCGTGATGTTTTTTTTCTAGACTTTTCGTAACTATATTGGGGTCAGCTTCCAGTCTAACCAGATGCAGCTGAATACGAGTGTTTTACATGGAACTCCTATCTGACCTCCACAACCCAGTTACTGGGTAATACGATACCCTTTGGTAAGACTGGTTGTTAGTTTCGGGCTTCTGGCGGACCAACGCGTTAAAGTGATTTTCCGAAACACGGAAGGGGTCGCGGTATGTAACGATACTAAAAATGGTCACCCATCCACGGAACAACCGCGGCAAGAGTAGCATCGATCGACCCGTGCGGCAGCTATTACTTAGCCACGAACCCCTGCGATGTTTTGTTATTAATAAAGGTGTGTTACTTCTTTCTCAGGACCTGCCGACCTCCGTGCGCCGTGTAGTCAAGTTCTTCGACAAAGATTACACAGATGAACAGATAGATCGCCTGTGCGACCACCTCAGTATCGACAACTTCAAAAACAACAAGTCTGTCAATTATGACGTCATGAAGGTGCTCGGGATTCTGATACCCGGCGAACAGGGTTTTATCAGAAAAGGTACGCTACGAAGTCAAACCTTGACATTATCTATATACTTAGATAAAATTAGGCCTACCTCGTACTATGAATAAAACTAGCCGTTTATTATCTTACCCGTCGCGGCATTATGCTGAGCGGTAGCCGTTTTGCGTAGATGTGACGCATATTTTCCCCAAAACTTGCTTTTTACATTGTTATTTTGTTTTGTTGTCCTTTGCGTCATGTTTACCGCAAATAAACGTAATTTCTTTCTTTCTTCTTTCCGTGGTCCCTTCTAGAAATACAGTGCTGCCGAATTAAAATGGTAGTCTCGAAAATATGATTCGCGACTATAACAAATAATGTAATTTGCCATCGTTTGGTCTGATTTCCGAAATCAGACCAAACCACGGCAAATCTAACTTAGAGAGATGTATTGATGATTCATAAAGTTATAATATTACATAAATACATATTTGTTACTGTCGCGAATCATATTTTCGAGACTACCAATTTAATTCGGCAGCATTGTATCTCACGGAGGGACCACGGGTCCACGGGTAACAAAACTCCCCGTGGCCCTACCAGGGACTACGGCAGTCCCACGGGTAGTGTGACACACTGACATGGCCACCATCAGGGATTTTAATTTTGATAACATGATAAATTTGTCGCTAATTAGTCGAAATTTGCCGCTAAATAGCAGAATTTGTCGTTCAATGGTACAAAAGTTATAAGGGTTCATTGGTGGCCGCTCTGGAGAGCATAAGCCCAGCTTGGCCACATTTATGTCTCAAAAACTAGGCCACCTAGCAGATCTATTTTCTCCCAAATTTATTCGCTAATTAGTCGCAACTTTTCGCCAAGTCACAGATTTAGTCTTAGTTTAGAAGTATAGTCCAAGAGCTAGATCGAAGCGTTTACGATAAAATCTTTGATCTAGCTCTTGGACTATGCTTAAAAATTGAACTCATTATATCTTCTAGACCCGACTAAATCTGTGACTTGGCGAAAACTTGCGACTAAATCTGGGAGAAAATAGATCTTTGCTAGGTGGCCTAGTTTTTGAGAGATGTGGCCAAGCTGGGGAGACGCTCTCCATATCGGCCACCTATGAACCCTTACAACTTTTGAACCAGTGACCGACAAATTCTGATATTTGGCGGCAAATTTAGACTAATTTCTTGTTATCAAAATTAAAATCCCTGATGGTGGCCATGCCAGTGTCAGTCACATCTTTTGATGGGCTATTTTTTTCTTTCTATAGGAAAAGCGGGAGGATGGCGCGACCACTTCGATGAGGAGATGACTCAACAAGCCGAGCGATGGATAGAGGACAATCTGCGAGATACTGACCTGCGTTTTCCACACATGAAACTATAAATTAAAATTCTACGATTAAAATATTAGTTTATAAAGAAAAGAACATATAAGGGTGATAAACATTTATTTCAGTAACATACTATGTTCCAGTTTTCTTTGTAACACCATATTTGAAGTATACATGGATATTGAACATTTTATAAGAAAGCACTAGCAATAAGTAAACAATGCTATTTATTCCGATTGTGTTTCAATATCATTCACTGTGTCCGGTAATAAAAATTTACTCATAAATAAAACAATGTCTCAGTCCTTCCTCACATTTATTTAAATAATACGGTTATACAAAGAAAATAAATTAAAAGCCAGATATTTTATTCAATCATTCGTTGGTAATATAAAATTCTAAAACAGACTTATAATCATTATAATGGATAATAACCGTTTAAAGCCGGAGCGGGGCGAGCAGTCGCGTTCGTCCGACCGCTCGCTCCGCTCCGCGTACAACGAATCGGCAACATACACGTCTATAAAAAGCGACTCTATAATATAAAATTGGGAGCAGACTCCCGCACCTAACGACTCGCCGCCTCGCACGACGTTAAAACTATCATACACTTATAGAAAATCACAAAATTCAAGCGGAAATAATAGGAATCGTTTTTGTTGTGTTGTGCCTACGCGATGACGTCAGGCAGCAGCGCGTTGTCCGCGGCCGGCGGGCTCGGCGGCGGCTTGCTCAGCGCGTCGCCGTTGGACAGGCCGTTCGAAACCACCTCCTTCTTCACTGCGTCTGTCGTTCTCTTTGTTACGGCCTTCTTTTGGCCTGTGTTACCCGACTGCAATGAACAACGATTCATGTAGGGTAGGTGTTACACGCAAGTTTTATACAAAACAGGTACGTCACAGACAAAGCTCAAAGATAATTATAATATTTGTCTGAAATGTTCTGAAGCAGACATAGGTATGGTGGAGGATCAGATGGTAAAACAAATTGACAAAAAAATGGTTGGGGAAAAGTTTTTGCATAGGCATAACATGAATAGGAAGTGTTCTAGGCTCACCTTCGGGAGCGCGGTCCTGGGCGGCGCGGCCTTGGCTGTGATGCGTTTGTTGGCGAGGTCCTTGCTCTGCTTGTCCAGTGGAGCGCGCGGCGCCGGCTTCGGTGCGCTTGGCCTAAGGAAAATATACACGTTAACTCTTATAAATTAAAGTTGCTTTTTGTGTCTGTCTGTGTACCGCGCTGTTCTTTTAAACTACGCAACGGATCTTAATGCGGTTTCCAGCAACTCTCATTAAATATGTGCTATATTAAAAATCGCGATATACATCAATAGATTACATTCGTGCCACAGAATACATAGTAGTACACGTACAGAAGATTCACTCCGCAAAATCATTTAAATAAATAAATAGAGAAAGTGCAATTCAGATTGCACAGCGTTATTACCTACAGTTGTATTCACCTTTAAGTTGCCTCTCTTTCTATCGCGTAACTCTTATACCTGTCTCGATAGGGTTTACGACGTGGCGCGTGAGTAACTAAGTAACGTGCGAGCCGGCCGGTGCGCGGCAGCCCACACTGTATTAGCCCGACAAGTCGAGCCCGCCGCGTACACCAAAATGCGGAGTGCGCCTGGCCTGCCCGTGAGGAGTCGTGTGTGGATCTCTAATAACTCTAAAAACAAAATACGGCTAACTTCTTAACTAGTTGCTTGAGTGACTGACCTGGCAGGAGGCGCAGCCGTAGAGGCGGGCGCGCGGGGCGTGGGGCGCGGCGCGGGCCGCGTGATGGGCGCCGGTCGTGGCGCAGGCTTCGCAGCTGGTTTCGCGTCGCCGTTCGGGATCGGCTTCCTGTCGGCAGGTCTCGGCTGCGGCCTCGCCGCGGACAGCGCGGGGCGTGGGGCTGTGGCTCGCGGCGCGGCGGGCTTAGAGGCCGCGTCGGACTTCAGAGCGGTGGGCCGCGCGGTTGCAGTAGCGGGCTTGGGCGCCGGCCGGGCCGCGGGGGCAGCGCGTGTGGTCGTGGTGGCCGCACGTGTCGTCGTGCTAGACGTGCGCGCGGCCAGGGGCGCCGGCTTAGCAGCCGCGGGCTTGGTAAGCGCAGAGCGAGCGGCGGCGGGCGCCTTCGCGGGCGGTAGTGCCTTAGTGGCTGGCGGGATGGGCCGTGCAGCGGGCATTGTAGTGCGCGTGCTCGGCGGGGCGGGCTTGGCGCCGAGCGTGGTCTTAGTCGCCGAGGGCACCTTGGTGGCGGACGCGGGCGCCTTACCGGAGGGCGTGCGCGCGGTAGGCGTGGTGCCGGGCCTCTTGATTGGCGCCGGAGTGGTAGCCGTCGGTGTGCGCGCGGGTGTCGCAGATTTGGGAGCGGACCTCGGCGTACGCGATTCCGATTTGGCGGTCGGGGTTGTGGGCGACTTTTTCGCAGCGGTCGGCTTAGCCTTGACCGCAGCCACGCCTATAGCGGCGGCCGCACCTACCGCGGCGACGGCAGCGGCTGCGACCGCGACCTCGGCGCCGTGAGGAGTGGTGTCGGCGGCCATCGGCGTGTCGCTGAGCGGCGCGGCGTCGAGCGCGGGCGCGGCCGACTCAACGGCGGGCGTGGGCGGCGGGGTGGCCGCGGCCGGCGGCTGGACGGCCTCTTCCAGTTGGATCTCACTAGTGACGGGCACGCAGATCTCCTGAGCTCTGGATTCGGGAATACCAATGTCGACGTCGGTGACGAGTTCGAGGCGCGAGTACGGCGCGGGCTCGTCTGGCAGCAGGTCGGGCGCGGGCGCAGAGGGCGCGGGCGGGGAGGGCGTGCGCTCGTGTGGCGCGGGGGAGGTGAGGCGCGCCTCAGCGGAGGGCAGCGGCGACGCGCAAGGGGACGCTGTCGTGTCGGCGGGTGCGGGCGACAGTGACACCACGGGCTCTAGGGGCGCGGGGGACTGTGCAGGCGCGGGGGACTGTGCAGGCGCGGGAGACAGCACGCGGACCGGAGACTCTACTGGCACGGGGGACTCCACGGGAAGCGGGGACTCGCGCGGCAGCGGCACGTCGGCCGGCAGCGGGGAGGCAGCGGGCTCGGAGGGCGCGGGCGCGGCGTCGGCGATGGTTTCGAACGCTTCGGTGTCGATCGACTGCGGGGGCTCCACGGCGCTCGGCAGAGGAGATTCACTCGGCATCGGTGACTCGCTCGGCAGTGGAGATGCACTAGCTAGCACAGACTCGCTCGGCAGCAAGGATTCACTTAGTAACGAGGGCTCACTCGGTAGTGGGGACTTGCTTGGTAGTGGTGCTTCTCGCAACAAATCAGACTCTGTAGGCAATGGTGAGTGCGCAGGTAGCGGCGAGTGTGCAGGCAGCGGGGACTCAGTCGGCTGCAGGCTCTCGACAGGCACAGGAGATTCTCTGGAAGCTTCAAACTCGATTGGTAGTGGAGACTCCTTTGGTGGAATGATTTTGCTTGGTAATGGAGATGGAGAGTCTCCTGGCAACGGAGACTCACTAACTTGCACAGTCTCAGCCAGCAGCAGCGTATCCTCTGGTAGAGGTGACTCTGTTGGCAGGGACAGCTCTGTAGGCAGAGGGGACTCACGTGGTAGCGACTCCTCCGCTTGTAAATGCGACTCGTTCGGAATCGGAGTCTCGTTTGGAAGAGGGGACTCCGTCGGCAATGGGGACTCACTGGGAAGAAGACTTTCAGCTGGAAGAGGCGACTTGGACGGCAGAGGTGACTCTACTGCCAGCTCGTCATTGATAGCGTAGGAAACTTCTGATGTAAGGTGGTCAGTGTTGAGCTTAATTTCAGGTGCTTCAAATGCTGATTCTATCTCAGAAATAATTTGTTCAACATTTTCAGTTTCCTCACTGACTTTTGAGGCTGTTTCAATTTCAGTGTCAACTTCAACTGAAACTGTCACTTGTTCACATGCTGATTCCGCTATTTGTTGAATATCTACATGTTCCACGGCAATAATTTCATCAATATCTGTAACAGGTTCCGGTGATTTTGATTCTTCAGGTTTTGATTCCTCGAGTGGTGCAGGAGATACTGGAAACTGTTCAGTAGAATGTGCGTGTTGGATGTCTGTGGGTACAGGAGAGGCCACTTGCTCAGACTCGAGCAAATGGTGAGATTCTACTTGATCATCATCCTTCATGTCATCTAGATTT
This sequence comes from Cosmia pyralina, assembly GCA_946251885.1. Taxonomy (NCBI): domain Eukaryota; kingdom Metazoa; phylum Arthropoda; class Insecta; order Lepidoptera; family Noctuidae; genus Cosmia; species Cosmia pyralina. The sequence continues at coordinate 21,101,902 of OX276352.1, read as the reverse complement.
AACTGTGGTGCTGTTTCAACACAGGGCGACTCTTCAAGTTTGCTTTCCATTTCAATGTCTTGTGATGTTTCATCTTGAGGTGTGAAAGGTCTGACATCTTTCTCACTCTCTGAGGGGTCTTGTGTCTCATCATTTGTAAATCCTAATTCTGAACTCTTGCCATCAGGTATTTCAGGTATTTGTTCAAAAAGTAACTTGTGAGATTCAGGGGTGTCTGTTTGCAACACGGTATCTTGATTGATGTTGCTTGATTCAAATTCAATATTTGAATAACTTTCGATATTGTTTGAGCTAGTTACATAATCTGCAAAATTATTTCCTTGATCGAAGTTACCAATATTTTGTGGGAGGCCAGGCCTGTCTTCAAACCTGATGATGTCATTGTTTGGTTCTAGAATATCTCTTTCTAGTTCTGACAAATCTGTATGTTGATCTGGAGAGACGTTTTCTTTATCATTTTCATAGATACCGTTTGGCTGGATATCTTCATCATCACTGTCAGGTAAGGTCTGGACAGCATTGAGATCAACATGTGATTCATTTTTAGAGAGCCTCTCACAAGTATCATCATCTTTTTCTTGATAGAAACTCATACTCATTGGATCTCTTTCTTTATTTTTCAGCCTTTCAAATAGTTCCTCATTGCCTTCAACCGCAAAAGGATTAGTTTCTGTGTGTGTCTGGAATACCTGAAAATTAAAATAAATTATAAACTAAAATGCATGTTTATTCACAAACTGCACATTACGTGCCTATTTCTCACTATATCCCTTTTTCTCTGACTAAGCTGAACAAGAACTAAACATAATGATTTGGATAAAAAGCTAATGAAAAGTAATTTCTGAGATTGTCTTTGAAAATTGCCAGTCTTTTTTATGGTTTCATACCGCAAAAGGAAAATCGGAACCCTTATAGGATCACTTTGTGCGTCTGTCTGTAAGTCTGTCAAAACCCTTTTTCTCAGGAACACGTGGAGGTATCAAATTGAAATTAATATCAATTACGTAGGTCTATTGCCCTATCCCTTGGAGCTCTAAAAAAATCAAGCTTCTAAGTCAACGCAGTAAAAAAATACGGCGTTTTAAGCGACATATTTTGATACTCGCAAGGAAATCAAAACCTCTAAGGAAGTATAGGTTTTGATTTCCTTGCGACTTCCATTGACCTAGAATTATAAAATTTGGCGTGAAGCAAGGTCTCACAGCACAAGTAAACAAAAAAGTCAGGAAATTTGTAATAATATAGCATAAAAAGAAAATTTGGGATTTCCAACCACAATATTAAGTTTAATTTTGGAATACATTTTCAACTACGGAGGAGCTCGTGGCTAAGTAATAACAGCCGCACGGGTCGATCCATCAGGTTAAGCTACGCTTGCCGGGGTTGGTCAGTGGATGGGTGACCATTCTTTACATACCGAGGCTCCTCCGTGCCTCGGAAAGCACGTTAAGCCGTTGGTCCCGGCTGTCATTCGTGGATCTTTGACAGTCGTTACGGGTCGTCAGAAGCCCGAAAGTCTGACAAACCAGTCTTACCAAGGGGTATCGTATTACCCAGTAACTGGGTTGTGGAGGTCAGATAGGCAGTCGCTCCATGTAAAATACTGGTATTCAGCTGCATCCGGTTAGACTGGAAGCCGACCCCAACATAGTTGGGAAAAGGCTAAGCAGATGATGATTTTCAACTACGGAACTCTTCATTGTGAGTGGTCCGACATGCACTTGGCTGGTTTTTTATTGTTATAGTTAACTCAAAATCAATCTGCCTAGCCTTTTCCCAACTATGTTGGGATTGGCTCCCAGTCTGATGATTGATCAACCCGTGCGGCTGTTATTACATAGTCAAGCAAGACACCCTCCATGTTATAGTTAACTATGCTTAATGTTTTATGCTTGCAAAAGAGATTGGTAATTATAATATGCAAATACACAAAATAATGAACATAGAAAAAGCCTCACTCGCCTTTTACGACGAACATCTGTCTCATACTCTGGTTTTAGGCTACAAATACACTAAAATAAAGTAATAAAAACAAACCTGAATATTGCAAAAGTCAGTAGTGTCTTTCTGTATTCTCTCAAAGTCTTGTATGAGACCACTATCCTTGACTTTATCAGGTTCAATGCCAACATTGAATCCAAAGCCCAAACTGTCCATGTTACACTTATCATTTCCATTCAAGTGTTCTTTAGCGGCTTCATCTAGTGATACATTCTGAAAATAAACATTATTTTATGAGTCATCACTTCATCGGTTAGGATGATCAGTATAACTAAACTTGATATGTAAAAACCTCTACATTATAGTGTTTTTAGAACATTATTTATTGTAAGCACAGTTGCCTGTGTTGTTTGGGTTAGCTAAGCCATTCATCTCAGTGTCAGTTATTGCATAACAATATGTAATAAAGTAAAAGTTACAACCTAATTACTGACATAATAATTCTATACTTTCAGCAGGGGCAGGGCAGACAGCTTAATTCAGTACTTTATCAATGTTGTCAGATAAAGTATTGAATTAAGCTGTCTGCCCCGTGCAGACAGCTGCTGTTGTAAACTATTTCTATAATTAATATCAACTAACATACCTAATTAGTTAATTACCAAATACTATTTCACAAAATCTAAAACTACACTTTCCAATTCACATAGTCTTAATTTGTCACCACTACTGACTACCTACATAAACAACTTGTGTCAACATTTTGAGGAAAAACTTACATTAAACACAAAACCCATCTATCTTAATTCTGTGTAATATACTGCAATGGTTCCCATGACACTCATGTTTCAGCACTAATGACTGTAATTGAGTACACATTTTATCTGAACATTAATTGAATTCATGTAAACAAAGACCATGAATTCTCACTTCTCAGCAAGCTTTGCTAATGAAACACAGTTTCGGCCATTTCCCTTGCAATCATTTTAACTTAGGTGACTAGCATTTTTGTGGAATGTGTCTTGATAAAATCAATCTGCCTAACCTTTTCCTAACTATGTTGGGGTGGTTCCAATCTAACCGGATGCAGCTAAGTACCACTATTTTACATGGAGCAACTGCCATCTGACCTCCACAACCCAGTAACTGGGTAACACAATATCCCTTGGTAAGACTGGTTATCAGACTTTCAGGCTTCTGACGACCCGTAACAACTGTCAAAGACCCACGAATGACAGTCAGGACCAACGGCTAAAATTTCTTAATAAATGTACATTATTTTGTTTCCACTAAAGTTTATTACGCTCCTGTCAAATAATCTATTGTTACTAGCCCACAATTCTGCATAAATGCGATAATACAGCAGCTGATAAGAAGTACATTAACTTTAACTAAAGCAAGTCATTACAACAACAGAAGATTCTAGTTTGTGTTCATGAAAGAAATAAGTTGTGGCCTTGAGACTACCTGTTTTAAGTACACAACGTGTGATATAGCCTCTGTGTTGATATAATTTTGCAAGCTATGTAATCTTACTCACACACAGACAGTCATTTCACAAATTAATCAGACACACCATTTTTCCCACACTCTCTTACTTGAATAGGTATTTAGGTGTTTATAAAACTTTCTCTTTTGTAATGTTAATTAAACAGTCCCATTACATTTTTTTTTTTTTTGTAACAATTACATTATTTACAATGGTCCACCATTGTACATAATATAATTATGTCCATATAGAACTTTACCTCAAGAAAATATAAATAATTAACAAATACTCACATGATGGCCATTAAGCTGATCACAGTTATCCAAGTCTAATAATTCGGCTGGCCTCACTTCAGCTCCTGTGTCGAACTGTGCCTCATCTGGAAGCTCTATGTCATCCATAGGCAAAGGCTTGCGAGGTGACTCTGCGAGCAGGACATCGGAACCAGTCACGCTCCCAGGGATGAACACCGGGGCGTCAGGGTTCAGTGGTGAACTGTTCATGTCTACAGAGCTGCTTTCCCAAGCCGACTGAAACATGTTACAAACATAATCAATTTAGATGCTCTCCCTACATAACCTACAATGTGATTTCTGCTTGCTAATTTAGTCACAACCTGTAATACACATTGAATCATGATTTGAAGGTCAACATGAATAATGCCTCACTTTACCAAAGTTAGGGAAGTTGTTAGAAAAAAATGTATGAACATACTCTACAAGTTTAGTCTACAAACTACTTGTAGAAAGTTATTGTTAAATCTTTATTTTCTTACACACAACTGTCTATGTTTGTTTCATCTGTTTCGGAATGCAATGTTTGTTCTTTCACTGTAAATACACACATCGTGGACTAGCTAGAATAAAAACATGCATTTATTATTATATTAGTTAGTGTCGTAATATGTATAAATGAGCTCACATTATCCTGGCAGGGTGTCTCGGAGCGCGGCTGCTCGTCAGGCTCCTCGCTGGGGTGCTCCTCACGCTCGCCCTCGCCCTTGAAGTAGTTCCACTCGTCTTCGGAGTCTTCGCCGCTCTCAGCTACATTATCCGCCACAGAACCGTCAACGTGGCCTTCCTCCACTGCACACAACACCAAGAACACACTGTATTTATGAAATTTACAACACTACAATAGGAATTCGCTGTAGGTACACCTGGCGAGCACGCAACATTCACCCCCTCCTCTCGCAATTCCCGACATCAACAGGTGACACACCCTTGACTTGACAGAAAAACTCATTCGTTCGATTGGAGACAAAACATTAGCTTTTGTTTGAGCTAGCCCGCAATAAATCATGAACGCCGGTGTTGTTTACGAGCGTCGAGTCGAGCAGCGTGCTAGCAACGTGTAGCAACGATATTTTACCGGTCGTCGTGATTTCAAACTCGCGAGACATTCGCGGACGCCATTTCAAGAACGAGAACGGCCAGTGGAGACACGCCCGAGATCAAACTTGGACAGTGTAGAGAACATGTGAGTGAACCTCCGGGAATCCTGCGCTCACCGACCACCGAGGGATGCGCCTTCGGGCGAACCGATCTATTTCCAGAACACCGCTCCGCATGAATCAACACAGAAATAACCTTTCACAAACCGTTCGGTATGTGAAAATAATCAACAACATTCGCTAAAAACCACATACCGTGAACGGTAATTTCACTGCACAGATTATTATCTTCACTGGCGGTGTAATATTTGAGCCGTAAAAATATAGACAAAGCCCCGATTACAATAGCAGCGACTTTCGAGAGTAGCACAGATCCGTTGGACGTTCAATGAGCGACTGCGAGAGGGACGAGGCGAGCGAGCGGGACGGCAGCGCCAGCGGCGCGAGGGCGAAGGGGCTGCGGCGCGCGGGGCGCTCGCTTGCACCCGATAGGGATGCCGTGTCATTTTATAATAATTCCCATTTTATTATTAATCCTCCTCGACCTCGACATAATAATTATTTACCTAGCCTTATTTTTATAAAACTAATATCAGTTCGTCAATTATATGACTATTATTTTGTATGACTCTAGTTCTAAGTATGTGGGAAATCAACGAACTTTCAAAAGAGTTTTAAATAAAACGAGGTAAGTTTGGAAGGTACCTATATAACCAATGAAAGTATTATTTAAAACCCTTTTAAAAGTTAAAGGAATTTTGGTGAATGCGTAACATGTTAAATGAAAAAGATAGGTAATTAACGTAAACACTAACATCACTCCTAACTCGTGGTCATAATATTAATCAACGAGCTTTCAAAAGGGTTTTTAAAACGAGGTACTTACCTAAGTTTGGAAGGTATTTATCTAATGAAGGTATTTTATTTAAAACCCTTAGGAATTTTGGTGAATGCGTAACATGTTATATGCAAAAGATAGGTACCTACCTACCTACTCACTTAATAATCAGCCTATAGCGTTCCCACTGCTGGGACACATGCCTCCTCTCGGTGAAAGAGAGTGGGCTGTACTTTAGTACACCACGCGGGCCCAGTGCGGGTTTGTAGATGTCACATGTCTTTGAATTTTTGGTTCTAGGACATACCGGTTTCCTCTCGATGTTTTCATTCACCGTTTTGAGAGCAGTGGTGATACTGGTTATGAAATTATTTAGACAAAGTAAAGCGCCTGCCTGGGTTCGAACTCACGACCTACAACTCGTAAATCGGAGTCGTTATCACTGGGCCACCACTGCTCTTTACTTACCCCGTGCGTAGTAACTTTGTGCTTACCTAAAAGCTAACAGGCGCGGTGTTGGAGTTATTGTTTTACTATGAAAGTCGGTTTTAAACGATATTATCATCAACTAGCTTCATGGGCTTTAAATTATTTAGGGCGGAACCCTTATACTTTTGCTAAAATAAAAGTAGCCTAAGTTACTCCCAATAACATCAGCTATCTGCCAGTGAAAGTCCCGTCAAAATCAGTCCAGCCGTTTCGGAGATTAGCCGGAACAAACAGACGTATACACTTTCATAGTTATACATTTAGTAAAAAGCTGATATTTTGGTATTACAAACAGACACTTCAATTTTATTTATTTGTATATATTAGGTATAATTATACTTTCATATGCATTTATTTAGTAAAAGCCGTTATTTTGAAATTAGAAATTCATTTTATTTCTTTGTAGTAAGAAAAACAAGGAAACTGCCTCAATAAACGCCAAGAAACCATAAAAATGTTTTCGTCCATACCTCGTTCGGGCGAAAGCATTCATTCGGAACTTTCAAGTTCTCAATCTAATCTAATCTGTATCAGCGATCGATTCATCTGCATACAATCGCATCTAGAAAATGTACACGATGTACACACGACTCAAACTATACATTTCCACTAAAAGCTGACCTCTCATTGTACGGAAATCCTATTACAATGCGAGATCAGCTTATACTGGACAAATATAGCTTGATATGTAGCCGTGTGGTACATTGTACACTGGCTACTTACGGACGCAGCGCGACATGGATGTATGTGAATGTATGTAACAATCAATAAAGCGTGACACACACGATTCTTTACTTTTTCTTTTGCTTTTATGAAATGTGGCTCATGTGCTCTTGAGAATACTTAGATTAAGGACGCTGTTACAAATGGGTAGTCAAATCAATACTTTTTTACACAAAAGTATGTTTATTAAATAAAATGCTTTACGTTCTTAAAATGTTTTTGGCCAAATTGTTGATAGATGTGCATGTTACGATTGTGAACTATAAATATAATTTTAAATAGGTACGTTTTCTCAATAAATGTACCGAAGTAAAAATGTTCGCTCCGGTACATTTATTGAGAAACTGTACATATCTACAATAATATTTATAGTTCACAATCGTACCATGCACATCTATCAACAGTTTGGCCAAAAAACATTTTAAGAATGTAAAGCATTTTATTTAATAAACATGCTTTTGTGTAAAAAAGTATTGATTTGACTACCCATTTGTAACAGCGTCCTTAACTTCCTATAGCGCATTTCATATCAACTTTGTGTGGTCGTATTCAATATTCATTGTTAACCGACAGCAATATTTATTTCTAGTTGAAATTTAAAATATTAACAGGTTTTAGAACTATCGTATAACACAAATTACGTTATTCTAATTATAGAGCGATGACAAAATTCTTGGACTAGGCTGTACGAGTATATTAAAATTTGTTCATGAATCAAATAACAGGTTCACTAGTGAAGCTAGCAGTGAGCAATATGATAACAAACCTGTTAATGTTATCATATTGCTGAATATCTTCAAGAATTATAGATTGAAATAAAAAAAAACAAATATTAATTGATTGAAAGGACTCAATTATGTACCTAGGTACAATTTAAGTTTAAGAATAATATTCCCGTATATTAGGGTAAAAGGCAAATTTTAACAAACTGTCATCCCGCAAAATATTGCGTAGTATGATTCAGTCGAATCATGCATGAGGAAGTAGGTTATTACGAAACGTAGGCTATCCGGCTAGGCGGCTACCTGTCACTCGTTCAGAGTAACGAGTCATGATCTCTAACCCGACACGTTCCGACTTCGAATCATGCCAGAAATCAAGGAGGATGCGCTAAGGTAGCCCGCGAAATTCAAATTTTCTTAAGTTTTATGCAATTTGCAAGGCAGTGTCAGGATGTATGTTGATTAAAACATGAGACGCGGCCGTAGCTAATATGGCTTTACAGAATTATAATCCGTAGAATCAGCAATACAACTCCATAAGTTAGAATTGACCTCAAACCTGATGATTTCATGAAATCGCTAGATTTGAGGTCAATTCTAACATAAGGTGTTGTATTGCTGATTCTAATGATTATAATTCTGTAAAGCCATATTAGTTACGGCCGCGTCTCATATTTTAATCAACATACAACTTGATACTTACCTGCAATTTGCAAAAAACATAAGAAAATTTGAATTTCGCGGGCTACCTTGGCGCATCCCCCTTAAGAGGATATATCGAAGCGTGGTTTAGCTCGGTGTGTAAGTGAGATGGCGTTATGACTATCTAGTTTGACGCGCGAGTTAAAAGACCCTCACGCGCACCGGAATTTAAACGCGCTTCGTTTAAATGTAGATTTATGACAAAATGCTACACTTAAGTCAACTTTTAGTTTAGTAAGTTCTTAAAATATTTAAATACCTTCGATTTAAAGCAAATTTGCACAAATCTGCACAATAAGGAACTGTTTACGTATCTTCTATACCTACTTATTTGAAAATAAGTCACTTTTCGAGTCTGTCTGTGTGGCCGCGTTGTTCTTCTAAATTACGCAACGACTTTTGATGCGGTTTTCACTATCATTTAGAGAATTTATTCCGGAAGGTCTATATACAGGGTGTTTGGTGCATCGTTTGCCAAATTGAATTGGCCGAAAGAAGAGGTCATTTGCTATCGCTTCAGGCTCAAGTACTCATTTTTGGCCACACCGGTTTTTTTATTACAACTTTCTAATTTTTATTTTGAAAAAATCCAAAACTCAGCATTAAAGCTTAAATTAAAAAAAAGTTTTAAGTGTAGTCGTCAAATTTCATTTTTATTTACATATGTACTGTTGTATGGCTCTATCAAATTTAAAATTACTTGCCAGTTACATCTAGTTTTTTTTTAATAAATCACAAAGTTTTTGGAAAAATAAAAAATGAACTTAAAACTCAACTTTAAATAGCTATAAAAAAAAAACTAAAAGCGATCGGGATCTTCGAATTATTTTAAAAAGTTCTCTAGTCTATCCCCTTTCCAACGGTATGCAATGTGTTAAAAAACTCTTTTAATATCTTTAATAATTAGCTAAATGTGTAGTCGAGACACATCAGGCTGATATTGGATATTACGTTTAAAACACTAGTTTTCGCATAAATTACATGCTATTAGTAGATAGATACTGTTATCTCACGTCTTACGTAGTCTCTTATCTCGTTCTTACATAGGGAACTTTCCTCGAAATTGAAAAAAAAATACATTATTACAAAAATAATCATTTATTAATAAGTAATTTAATTACATACTAATCTTACAAGTCTTGTTCAAACTGTCTACCACTATTGCGTATGCACGCGCGACATCTTCGTCTTATCTCAACTGTAGTGGTGCGTAAACGCATTTCTGCTTTGATCGTCATGAAAGCCGCCTCAATGCGTTGGACTAAATCATCTCTTGTCTCAACTTCCGTGGCGTAGACGAGTTCTTTGGCCCGTCCCCAGACGTAAAAATCCAACGGAGTTAAGTCTGGAGAACGTGGAGGCCAAGGAATAGGGCCATCCCTCCCAATCCATGAGTCCGGGAATGCATCATTCAAGTACTCCCTGACGGTTATTCTCCAATGAGCGGGACAACCGTCATGTTGGAAAACAAAAGACCTGTCTTCACTGAAAATTGGCAAATCAGCTAATAATAAGGGCAACTCTGTTTGCAGAAATTCTAATTCTTGTAAGATTAGTATGTAATTAAATTACTTATTAATAAATGATTATTTTTGTAATAATGTATTTTTTTTTCAATTTCGAGGAAAGTTCCCTATGTAAGAACGAGATAAGAGACTACGTAAGATGTGAGATAACAGTATCTATCTACTAATAGCATGTAATTTATGCGAAAACTAGTGTTTTAAACGTAATATCCAATATCAGCCTGATGTGTCTCGACTACACATTTAGCTAAATATTAAAGATATTAAAAGAGTTTTTTAACACATTACATACCGTTGGAAAGGGGATAGACTAGAGAACTTTTTAAAATAATTCGAAGATCCCGATCGCTTTTAGTTTTTTTTTTATAGCTATTTAAAGTTGAGTTTTAAGTTCATTTTTTATTTTTCCAAAAACTTTGTGATTTATTAAAAAAAAACTAGATGTAACTGGCAAGTAATTTTAAATTTGATAGAGCCATACAACAGTACATATGTAAATAAAAATGAAATTTGACGACTACACTTAAAACTTTTTTTTAATTTAAGCTTTAATGCTGAGTTTTGGATTTTTTCAAAATAAAAATTAGAAAGTTGTAATAAAAAAACCGGTGTGGCCAAAAATGAGTACTTGAGCCTGAAGCGATAGCAAATGACCTCTTCTTTCGGCCAATTCAATTTGGCAAACGATGCACCAAACACCCTGTATATATAATACATTAATATTTAACTTAGGTATATATATTTAAAAAAAAAAACATATTTAAAATATAGAAACCTTTATGTTTTGTCGTCGTAAAAACCGTGCGAAGCAGGAGCGAGCCGCTAGTCTACTCATCGTATAAAACAGAAAATAGACGGTGCTACTTTGGATTTTAAATAACACATGCATGTGGAAAACCTAAATGGTTTAACCATAGACATTTGGTTTTGTAAGAATTTTAAAAACATAAACTTATTGATGTATCCCCTTAAGTATCGTTATCGACGCGGCTTCAAATTCGGGGAAATATTTGGTAATGGCTAAAGGGTTTGGCAGGAAGGTCGACAGTTCGCCTGTGACCGTCCCGGAATTAGGTCAGATGAGATAGGGGCCGAGGTTACTGCAGTGAGATTCGCTGAAATGGGGAGTTCGTTATTTTTTTTTACACTTTGTGTTCTGTGTGGTTCCGTAAGAGACACAAATCTCACGTGCACATGACAAGGAGTCAGGATCAGGACAATGTTCTGCGTAAAAAACACGAACTTGCGATTTGTGGCGCAGAAACTAATCGCACGACTACTGCACCAACAGTGTTATATATATATTACGTACAGTCAACAAAAGATATATTAGGCAGGATATACTAACATATTTGTATGTGAATTGCTTCATGTTTAATTGTAACATTGTAACACACCAACACAAAATTGTATATTTTCACGAAATTGAATATGAAGCAATTCACATACAAATATGTTAGTACACCCTGCCTAGATATCTCTTTTGTTGACTGTACATATAGAAGAATTGTGCAGGACAGCCGATTTGTTAGTGGCAGTATCTTCAAGATCAAAGGAGTGCATCTTCTGTACGTTAATACTATTATTTATTCTGTGGTGTTAGTGTAAACGAAGATTATTGTCTGCGCCCATTCATAAAAAATATTCTTTTCTTTTATTATTACTTTTGAATAGTTTGTATGTACTTAATTAATAACAGTTTTGTGCGGGCATTGTTATTGATATCCGCACCAAATGTGTTTTCAATAGTTTTGAAAAAACAATAGCGTAGCGACATACTGTTGTTAAACGACCATTTCCCACATATGTATAAATGGTAGCAACTTACTTCTGTCAACACCAAGCTTGACAACGATGAAGATACCCAATGAGGATTTAGGGATGTGACAAATTTCAACTCCTTTCAGCATGATGTTTTAATTTAGATGTCTTTCTTTTGCATGATGTTTGAAAGGAATAGGTAGCGCAGCATTGAAAATAGGTATGAATTACTCACCAGCATGTGCAGGTGGGGTAGGCGGTTGTGGTTCTTGATTCCTCGCTTCCGCGTCTACGTCATCTGCGTCAATATCCACGGCGGTCTCGGGGCCGAGGTCCTCGCTGTCGCTGTCAGAGTTGTCCACGCCGTTGTCTGCGGCCTCAGCCTCGGCTTCAGCCTCCGCGCACTCTTCGGTCTCGGCGTCGGCGGCAGCCGCGGCCGCGGCTGCGTCCACCTGCCGCCGGCACGCCTCGGTCTCGATGGTGAACGGCGGAGCGTTCATCATCGCGTTGTCCAGCCTACGTTTAATTAAGTTTTAGTAAAGAGGATAAATAAAACAGGTGTTTTGCTTAGGCAAGGTTTCATCTAACTTAGGCACAAATATTGTAACAGGTAGGTATTGCAGACCAAATGTGGACATTGGAGCATCAAACAACATTATGAATAGTAATAGTAGTACCTAATTTATTTCCAAAACTTCGGTACACGTTACATCAATGAGGTCTCGACCCCTGAATAAGACATCCTGTATGACAGGGATCGAGGTTTCTCCAGTTATATGGATCAGCACGAGAAGGCTTAGACTAAATACAATTAAGTGATTTTTAGGGTTCCGTACCTCAAAAAGAAAAAACGGAACCCTTATAGGATCACTTCGTTGTCCGTCTGTCTGTCTGTCTGTCAGTCTGTCAAGACCCTTTTTCTCAACAACGCGTGGAGGTATCAAGTTGAAATTAATATCAAATACGTACACGTATACGTAGTCTTCGTTGTCCTAGAATCATGAAATTTGGCAAGAAATAAGCTCTCACAGCACAAATAAAGGAAAAAGTCCGAAAATTGTCAATTTGTAATTCTATCATGCAAAAAAAAAAATTTACTCTGTCAGTCTGTCAATACCCTTTTTCTCAAAGACGCGTGGAAATATCAAATTAAAATTGATATCAAATATGGAAGTCTATGGTTTCTTAGAGTTCTAAAAAAATCAAGCTTCTAAGTCAACGCAATAAAAAAATACGGCCATTTCGCGACACATTTTGAAACTCGCAACTGTCGCAAGTAAATCGAAACCTATAGGGTACTTCCCGTTGTCCTAGAATCATGAAATTTGGCAAGAAGCAAGGTCTTAAAGCACAAATAAAGGAAAAAGTCCGAAAATTGTTAATTTATAATTCTATCACATAACAAAAATATTTTCAAGATTGTCAGCCTGTCAAGGCCCTTTTTCTCAGGAATGCGTGGAGGTATCAAGTTGAAATTAATATCAAATACGTAGGTCTATTATGGGCCTTTAGAGTTCTAAAAATCAATCTTCTAAGTCAACGCAATATAAAAATACAACCATTTTTGCGATACTCGCAAGTAAATCAAAACCTATGGGGTACTTCCCGTTGACCTAGAATAATGAAATTTGTCAAGAAGTAAGGTCTCAAAGCACAAATAGAGGAAAACGTCAGAACGCCGAGAGAAACGTCAACGTAACGTGAAACGTTATAGAGGGAAACGTCGTTTATTTGTAATTTTATCCCATAAAAAAAACTTTTTTTGGGATTACAATGTTAAGAGGTCGTATACATATACAAAATTTTGCCGATTTAGCTATTTAAGTACGTGATTTTATAGACGTAATTTTACGGTTACAATACTGTATTTCTATAAGTTTTAATGCACAACATGAAAGATCATTTCAATTATGATCTAATGAATGAGCTACTTTTTTATTTTGTGTCGAGTTTATAAATGCGAGAATTAGGTTGTTTTAAACGATTTTTTAATACCAAATGTTTTTAATATTTTGCTTCTTTTTTTTTAAGAAATGGATTGATTTTGAACTGAAATTTATTTCTGTTGTTTTAATTTTATGAACGAGAGTTCTAAGTAGCCGAAATCAAAAGCAATTCTTTGCCCATTTTCTTTATAGTTTGACTCAGTTAAATATTTTTTTACTCAAAAATTTTATATGAAAGTAGTAAAAAGTGATTCACACATTGTATAAACAACTTTCACACAAATATATTGCAATTCTTCCTTACCCATTAGAAGTCAAATAATTCGTAAACATGTGATATTCTAAACCTCTTACAGCAAAAATTCACAAAACAGTCGCCGGTTTAGGTCGATTAATCAAAATTAAACAATAAAAAGAAAACAGTAGCTCATACATTACATTATAATTGAAATGCTCATTCATATAGTGCATTAAAACTTATAGAAATATAGTATTATACCTGTAAAATCACGTAAATCAGCGAAATCGACAAAATTTCGTGTACGGCTTCTTATGTTTGTTTTTGGGATAAATTATTTACAAATATGGAACCCTTCATTGTGCGTGGTCCGACACGCACTTGGCCGGTTTTATAAATAATGAACAGAAAATTGAAAAAAAAAAATAATAAAGACAAAAACTTATTGAACAAAAAATACTTGTATCTCATTAATCCGTTGTAGATATAGGGCCTGCTTAACTTAACATCTACGAAATACTAAAGCCCCACGTTCCCAGTAATCAGGCTTATATGCTAATCCTTCAAACAAACATATTTCACTGATTAAGGAAATTAACAGAGTTCATTAAGGACGCTGTTACAAATGGTTAGTCAAATCATTACTTTTTTACACAAAAGTATGTTTATTAAATAAAATACTTCGCATTCTTAAAATGTTTTTGGCCGAATTGTTGATAGATGTGCAAGGTACGATTCTGAACTATAAATATAATTTTTTTATGAAACAATTTCTCAATAAATGTAGGTACCGAAGTGAAAATTTTTACTTTGGTACATTTATTGAGAAAATGTACCAATCTAAAATTATATTTACAGTTCAGAATCGTACATTGCACATCTATCAACAATTCGGCCAAAAAACATTTTAAGAATGCAAAGCATTTTATTTAATAAACATACATTTGTGTAAAAAAGTAATGATTTGACTACCCATTTGTAACAGCGTCCTTAAGTAATGTCTGACAAAAAAAAATATCCCGCTTATATTTGAAGAAAGTGACTTAAACTTTCATTTTCAAGACTCGTGTTAGAAGAAATAGGCTGTCAAGGTCAGCATTCAAGGTCGTCTGGATCAAGATAATGTCATTCGTACATCTACATTTTTATTCGAGCTCCATATGTACGAATTACCTGTAACCGGTTAACGCCCGTATATCGCTGGAACTGGTATTTTTGACGAAATATTAAGGCAGAAGACTTCCAATATAGACGTTATTAGCTAATTTGTTGACACTGTAGATGCCTGCACCCAACATACTATGACATCATAAAATGATAGCGTGGACTAAAAATAGGGATTATTAATAATCCGCCTGTGACATGTGGTATGGTAACGCCATTAGCAGCACATAACTAAACTTCTAAAAACAGGTATTGTCCTCAATCAGTCTATCGTTTATGTCTTTCGAACTACGAGTAGGCAACTAAAATAGTTACGGGCTATGGTTATGAGAAGTAAACACTTTCGAAGCAATACTCTGGCGTTCTATTATTATAGCAAAACATGACCCTGACGAAATTCTTTCAGAGTCAATGCTAACAAAATTCTTTCTACGAGTGTCATATAAAAAGAAAAGAGAATTAAATTTTTGGAATATTTTTTGAGTAACTCAGACATGTAGATAATGGGAGGATAGGATGTATACGGATAATGATTTAAGAACACAGACAAATCCTACTGATTTTCTTGTCGACGATTGTGTTAAGGATCTTATCTATGACGACTCAGGGTTATAGTCGGGAGCATCTTCAGAATCAGATATCTACGACACAGAAGGAGACCAATCCTATACATTATCTGATACCAAAAAGCATATTATAACAAAGAGGCTCACCCAAGATCCATGGGCGGGCGGTTGTCTGCGGCAATGTCACGCGGGTCCTTCAAGAACACCACGATTATGGAGATATTGTCGGCGGAGCCCT
This sequence comes from Cosmia pyralina, assembly GCA_946251885.1. Lineage (NCBI taxonomy): Eukaryota > Metazoa > Arthropoda > Insecta > Lepidoptera > Noctuidae > Cosmia > Cosmia pyralina. The sequence goes on along the minus strand of OX276352.1, from coordinate 21,086,166 downwards.
GCCGCTTGGCCTGCACGATCAGACGCTTCGTCACCGCCTTCAAGTCATCTGCACAAAACAAAACACATCTTCAAGACACTGCTGTATATTATTATGAGCTCAGTCAGTTATAATTTTGGTGTACCTACAATAAAGCATCATCTATTTATGAGCTTGAAAGAAAAACAACGACCAATTAAAATCTTATTAGGCATAGTTTCCACCACAAAGAACACATTAACGACCGACAGAATTTCTTAATAGTGTTATTATCCTTAAAATATCTATGTGTCATCTAGCACAGAGCTTAAAGTGTTGCGAAGTCTATTATGTCTGCAATTTGTTGCGGCACAATGGTGAATAGCACCGACGGATATGGAGTAACCATGTTTATGTTTCGATTTGCCACAGCGCTGGCTGTATGTGAGGATGTCCTTGTTTTGTCTCAAGCCTGTTGCGCGTGAGTCACTGCCTCACTGGCCACTGCACCGCTATTGTGGCCCATAGCACCAGTACGTGTTATGCCTTCGCTGATATGAAAGCCGCCGCGCCATTCCTTTTATTTTGCATTGAGACATTAGGTACTGTAGAATAATTACATTAACCTTGATTCAACCGAGTTACATTCTGTCAACCCTTACCTTACTTTCATGAGAATACGAGTGTTAAATTGTGTACATTATGTTAAATTCTCGGGAGAACATTGTCACCGGGGTGTCAACACGTTAATAGAAAACATGTTTGTAGGTCATTTTAGAACAGCCAGACATTGCGCTATGTCTGCGAATATATTACGGGCTCCACCTAGTTTTTTTGCTACATTTAGGTCGTCATGTTTTATAGTAGTTATTGAAGCGTTGGTATCATGATAGGCACACATAATTTAATTAGGAGTTTACACGGGTTGTTTCTTTTTTCTGTGGAAGGTAACTCGACCAGTAGGCGCGCCCTGTCACAGGGCGTGTCTAACTGTAATTTAAAAACATGTACCAGCAGTTCGTGCAATGACGTGCTTCAAGCGCCCGTTAGTTCGTCGTGTAAGCGCACGCCTTGACTTTGCTCGCTATTTCGGGGCGCGGTCGTCGCCGCCGCCCTTGCTTTTTACCCTGTTTGGTCTGGCTCGAAGCCAACCGCGCCCCGTCTACTCTTATTTCGATCTAAGTCCGTAGAAAAGTTGTTAATTTGATTTATAGATCCAAAATATATTTAGATGCTTTAAGACCTTTTTAGGCTCAAAAGAATTATTTGGACCGCGTAGTTTCGTAACGAATGCGTTTCAGAACTTCACATGTTCATTAAGTAAGTTTCCTCGTCTCAAGTTGTAAAAGTATCTACTGTGTAATGTTTGAGGAATGAGTTTTTCTTACGGTGCGCGGAAGCGGTAAATGTTTATTAGTTAGGTGTATCATGTCGATCGTGGCGCAAGTAGCTCGCAGCGGTCGAGGTGATCATTGCGGCGATTACTGCCGCCGGCTAACGGTGGTGCGGATGGAATGCACGTCGTCGGCCATTGTTCCCTACACTACAACTCGAAGCAAAAACCGATCACGGCCCATCGGCGCATACTAAGCCCCGCGACCGCGAACCACCTGCCGCAGACGTTATCGAGGAATTCCTATAATTATTGCAGCCGTTATTGATAATGTCTAACTGCAAGCTGGTTTGTGGGATTTCGGATTAACTTACATTCAAATCTATAGTACATTGTCTGAAGCAGGACAGTATTTGCGGAGCTGGATGCTCATGAATATTAATAGTATCACGATGTAGATAGATAATTGTAGTAGGTCGGAAATCAAATGTAGAGAGCAGAGAGAGCAGACGCGCGGTAGATGGGTCGGGGGAGGGATCAAGTGCAATTTTCCAGCAAGCCTCGCCGCAGCGTGCAAAGCCGACCGGCAGACGGTAGACGGCAAAGATTATTTTCATGTCCGCTGGCTACACAATAAATGTAGCCTCTATTATGATTACGACCTAGTTAAAAGCAGTTATTATTGGTACTCATTGAAAACTAAATTACTATTCCAGGTTCCGGATCGCATATCTAAATATTTATGGAATACCTTAATGGCCCGGCTGGCTGCCGCGGCAGCCATGCCGCAATACTTCAATACAGGCAAAAGAACATTAAAGATTTTGGCAACGTTTCGTTTTTGGTACAGAAATAAAATAGGTTATGTTTGCATTCAGCTTACAACAAACAAGCTGCAACTTAGCCAAAACAGAAATTGTGACACTATACAACATGTCCCAGAATTGAAGGCACAACCGCTTAAGGAGTCATTATACACAACATTATGAACAACTTTTACTATGGGACCAAACATGAAATCGCGAAAAAAAATCAGCGTTTTGACAAGTTTGATGTAGATAAATGTACTGAACAGCAGATTTTTTTTCGCAATTTCTCGTTTGGTCCCATAGTAAAAGTTGTTCATAATGATGTGTACAATAACACCTAAAGCGGTAGTGCCTTAAATTCTGAGACAAGTTGTATAAAAAACGAGAAAAAAGCCAACAATGTCATACTTAACTTATTGAAATTAAAACCTGAAAGATTTATACTCGTTGCTGCACATAAAATAAAATTCAGCAACGTAGTATTTTTTATTCTATGATGCACTAAAAGCTTCGCCCGCATTTTAATATAGCGGCTGAACAGAACTATGTATACAGGTTTCACAGACAAACCTCAACAAAAAAACTCCCCCCCCCCCCCCCCTCCACCCCCTTTCAAGGGAAGGTAGACTGTACAAAATGAAATCTATTCCAGCTTTAAATTTTATTCAGCTTTTTACGACGGCGACGGGGCTTTAGAAAATAATCTACATTCAACTATAGGTAGATACAAAATGTAATTACTTATATAAGTAAACTCTTTATCAGAAAGCAGTATAACATCATGTTTCAATATAACAATGATACGTTTGATATAAATCGATTAGTGTTCAAAGAATATAAAACATAATGACATTCATTATTCTGAGAATGATATCGATTTAAAGAATGATACATTTCGCTTGGACATAGGGCACAAAGATTTCTTTCTACAGAGTTGATTCCAAGAAGATATAGAAATCGAATAGATTGTTCTGTGGTATGAAGTATACGAGCAGCGCGTACGGAATGTGAGTGCATTGTGCAATGTGCAGGAATCAAACCCTGGCGTCTGTCCAACTGTACAGTTAGCGTTGTCATCCGGATAAAGCCGGACAGTGTTAAGCTTTTTGAGCTCTTGTCCGGCTAAATGTGGCTGTGTCCGGCCGGTCCGGCTTTTGTTAAGCTTCGGCCACACCTGAGCGCTTCGCAGTCGCTTTCAGTCGCGTCAGTGGCGCGACAGACGCTGCCCGTGCGTGTTATCTTATATTATGGCGCCTTGCACACCTGCGCGACCGCGATGCGGGAAGACCGCGTTTGTAAAGCAGAACGCAATCGGACGTAGGCGTCTTGTGGTGAGACTTGTGCAGAGCTTGTCTACTCTACAAAAAGCGAGAATTTTATGAATAGAATAGTGACTATCATTTATTTCTACCATTATCTCACAATTTTCGTGATAAAATTCCCGGCTTTGCAAAAAAAATAAAAATGTGTGTGTCAGCTCCTACCGTTAGGTATATGTTCTGTGGCTCCGACGCAAGAATGACGAAAACAAAGGGGCTATGGTTCTTTCGTCAGGCGACTTTCTATCCTTGGACAACAATTTAGGTGTTAAACTAAGCTATAGACGTGTGGCTTCAGTGACTACTCACTAAAAATGAGGTCCGCGGTTTGCGCTGTAGTTGCGCAGGTGTGCAAGTAAAAGGTTCGCGTTGTAGACGCTCCGGGTTCGCGTCCCGCTACTTGACGCTCAGGTTTGGCCGTAACATTAGGCATTTTATATCTACGTTCAGTCACTTCAGTCAGAAACGAGCGAACGAGACGAAACTCGCTGACTCGCCACGACAAGCAACTTTAGTATCCAGCCTTAGGACTCAAAAGTCCGGCTTTTTGATTTTTAGAGATGGCAACGCTGTGTACACAGTCGATACGCGTAACGTCACTACTATTTATAATGGTATACATTGCAACAAACCACTTCAGATAATTCCTGCGAAGATATCAGCAACTGCGCTACTCATAGCCCGCTTACTCCAATACGCAGCGTTGAATCCACTCCCGGTGAAGTGTTAATTAAACGTATACGTAAATAAGCTTGTCGAGTGTTAAAGCAACGAGGGGAGGATGCTGGCTGTTATTTACACAAGCATGATGGTAGGCAAACAAACTTGACAGGACTACTTAGAGACGAACGACTTTGGAAATGGAAATACACAGTCTGTATAATCGGCTCCGATGAGACGGCGCGACATACGACAAACATCAGACGTCTATCGCCGCTAAAAGCTTTTGATAGAGCATCGATACAATTATGAGAACCAGCCATTTTGTTCTCGAGTACAAAATAAATAACTCCTCTTCTTTCACGATTTTTACCTAAACATTCTTAGACTCCACGTAATAATTAATATGCAATGATTTATGCATACATAATTAAAGCCACCTCTTTGCTAATCAATGAATTAATCGCGATTATAGAAACCTCTCTAATTGTTAGTGCGCACAGCCAAGCGTAATGAAATTGAGTGGGAACTTTCGTGCACGCTCAACGTTCATCTGCTGGCCGGTAATTAGTTTACAGGCATGCTTCGCAAAGAGTTATATGGAGTTATACGTGGCCGTGCCACCGGGGATCCTTCTAATTAACGCTCGGAGCACCCGATTCGAATGCTCTCGTAATTGGAAGGCTGCTGGGCTGTCCGTGTCGCCACTCTCTCGCCACTTGTCATGTAATCTCCCGTCGCGTTTACCACTTAAAGGTTTTCCAAGACGTTTGTTAACTAAATTGAATCTAAGTCTGATTCTTATTTAAATAGGCTGACTTTACAACTACAATGTTATCTTATCATGGATTGATAGAATGAACATAACTCTTCCGAAAGTTCTCTCCGTTATTTCCCCGTGATTCTGAGAACCCTTTGAAAAGCGACGATGAAAGGAGAAAGAATACCTCATTAAAATAACATTAGCACGTATTATACAGTTAGTGAGGTTACCCGGATGAAGAGAGTGATAGACAGACAAATATTATAACTTTGCATGGTTTAAACAAACATAAGTACGTACTTTGGTATTCAATAACATTCATTATTATCATTCATTCATTCATTGTTTACTTTCCTAAATCTGGTGTTTCTTGGAAAAGGACATACAATTCTATTTGTGGAGGCAGCTCAAAATCAAAGCTTAATATGGAATAAGAAGACAACTCTAGATATTATAACGATGCAAGGATGCAACATTTGCAAGCACTTCCAGGCATCCTGTCCGCATGTGCCATAATTTCACTAATCGTGCACAGAGGAAATGTGGATCAGAGGGCTGCATCAAGCACAAAGCGACCTAAATTTGAAACCAGTGCGGTGCATGTAAAGTACGCACGGCTACAGATCAAGCTATAAATATCCAGTATAAGCTGATCTCGCATTGTATAGAATTTCCTTACAATGAGAGGTCAGTGTAAACTGGACATGTATAGCTTGTAGTGTAGTGAAAGATGAGAATCGTGTCAATTGCTGAATTTGCTGAATATAATGTTTCGGGAAGCTGGTTACATTGTTAGGGCTACAAACGGCAAAAATGACGCACGTTCGTAATACGGGAACTGGAATAAATCCTACATTATGGTTACGTAGGTACTCGCACCTACTTGTGTAAAACGTACAGCATTATTGATCGTGTAATATTCCCGGACAAGTTATGTTATGGGCTGTTTTCCAAGTTATTACAGAGTTTAGCATTTAGCGCAGGCGACTGGTCCAGGCTGTGGAGCGACAAATCACGTCTGCATATTGCATTTATATGCAAAAGTTTCGATCCCACGCAACAAGTACCACTTGTCGCCCTCGATATCGCCCGATGCAGTCCTATTCAAACGCCTGCTCATTTAATTAGTCACAGCAGGTATTTATGTAGATTACTTATCATGGGTATGAGCTATTTGAGGAAATGAGGTTAATCAAAATATAAATACCGATAAACAGGTAAAATTTATCGGTAAACTTCGAGAGAAAATGCGCAATTTATCAGTTGTTTTGAATCACCTATGGATATTTATGTTTTCACTGTGTATGTTAGTGGCGGTAAAAGAGGAGCTCGTGGCTAAGGAGGAGCTTGTGGCTAAGTAATAACAGCCGCACGGGTCGACCCATCAGGTTAAGCTACGCTTGCCGGGGTTGGTCCGGGATGGGTGACCATCTTTACATATCGAGACTCCTCCGTGCCTCGGAAAGCACGTTAAGCCGTTGGTCCCGGCTGTCATTCGTGGATCTTTGACAGTCGTTACGGGTCGTCAGAAGCCCGAAAGTCTGACAACCAGTCTTACCAAGGGGTATCGTATTACCCAGTTACTGGGTTGTGGAGGTCAGATAGGCAGTCGCTCCATGTAAAATAATGGTAATAATGGTATTCAGCTGCATCCGGTTAGACTGGAAGCCGACACCAACATAGTTGGGAAAAGGCTAGGCAGATTGATTGATTTTGTTAGTGGCGGTAAAAATTTGCGGCAATGCAATAGCGAAAGAAACATAACTACGAGTAACTACCTAACTATACTCCATTTACAATAACATTAGACATTTAAACAAACATTTTTAACTGGCTTCAAAAAGGAGGAGGTTCTCAATTCGTCGGAACCTTTTTATTTTAATTTTTTTTTTATGTATGTTCCCCGATTACTCGAAGATGGCTAGACCGATTTGGATTTTTTTTTTGTTTTATTCGAGAGGGTATAGGTACATCATAGTTGGTCCCATATAAAATTGATTAACTTTGCTTGGGTAGTTTTTGAGTTAGCTTCAATAATACGTATTTTTTCCCCACATTTATATGGATGATGTTCTAGTTTGTTTTGCAGATAGTGGTATTAGAATTTGTGTGGGGTAGGTACACAACTAAAAAGTGAAAAATAAAAACTTTTTTACAAAAAAATACAACCGACTTCCAAAAACAACACTACAAAGTGAAAAATAACTTTAATTTCGGAAGTCGGTGGCAAAAAACGAAAACACAATTCCCTAGACACCGACTTCCGAAATTAAAGTTATTTTTCACTTTGTAGTGTTGTTTTTGGAAGTCGGTTGTATTTTCTTTTTACAGTCCGTTCAACCGATTTTGACTTCGTATTCCGTAGGCTTAACTCTTAAAATGTCGATTGTACACCATGTGTACAGATAACAATAGAATTTCAATTGTGTCTGCTAATTGGCGCGCGACGGGTTAAGAATGTCATTAAAGACAAAAAAGTGGTTACAATACCAACTGTTTACTGCAGCTGCCATTTGTCATGCTACCAATGCAATAAAAGTCAAAATCGATTGAACGGACTGTAAAAGAGGTTTGTTTAAATGTCTAATCTTATTGTAAATAGAGTATAATTAGTTTTATATAATTAAACGAGCATTGTCGTTATCTGATAACGCTGCCTCCGCATCTTTATTCCCATTATAGGTTAATAAACAGATAAAATAATAGCAGCTCTACATCGTCCACGTTCTGCCACTCGCCAAGTGTCAATGCACTCGCTTCGGACATACTCGGGCATTTTGTATTATATGTAGTTTAAAACAATTTCACATCCACCTGTACAGAAATTGTTTAATATAATGTCACTAACTGTACTTCATAATATTATGTTAGAATTGACTTCTTTCTAACCAGATGCGGCTGAATTTAATTAAGTAGATGAATAGTTAGTCATGAAGCCACTGCTGTTCGACCATCGCATACAAACGCCAGAGAGGTACAAAAATAACTCTTGAACCATCATTCAGATTCTCGAACTTTTGACAGTTCTAGCCGATAACGCCTTAACGCCAACTGCTGAACGTAAAGGCCCAATTGGACTCGAAAAAATTGATCACCCATCTAAGATACAATCTTAGCGAGAATGTTTTAACCTTGCAGAACTGCATATACCCAGTAGCAATATTTCCACGAGGCCCCCAGTTCCCCCCCAAGTCTCAATGAATCAGACAACATTACAGAGATTTGTAGTGCTCACGCACTAGCTCGGATTAGTGAAAAGTGCACGAATGTCTAATCACGAGTCGATGTGGTCGGCCACTGACCTTTTGGAAATCATGAAAAACTGCAAATTTTAAAGTTAAAGATATATTTATTTTGTAAAAACATGTGAGAACAATATCAGGCCTTATACAAAGTGTAACATAAATAACGCACAACCTCTTAAGGGGTCATTGTACTCATCATTATGAACAACTTTTACTAAGTATGGGACCAAACTAGAAATCGCGAAAATAAATCTGCTGTTCCCTACATTTGTTTGCATTACTCGTCAAAATGTAGGGAACAGCAGATTTTTTATTCGATCGTAATTAAAACAATTTCAATGAAATTTCGTCTACTTTCACGACTCGTCTCGTCTACACTTCATTATAGACATAAGGGGATTATGCGTTTATTTTAATGTAAAAGAGCATATCTATAGAATTAAAAAAAAAAAAAAACTATGTGCTCTAAACGCATTTCGCCCTAAAAACATGTTAATTAGTTATAAAGAGTAAATCTAATCCAGAATGTAATTATTTCATATTTATTATTTAGAACGCATTTTGCGATATCAGAAACTCACTAATGTGTTGATAAGCTCGATTCATTATGATATTGCTGCATTCAATTAATTTTGTTGCTGCACCTTTCTCCCTGATAATGATAATGGAATGATAAACAATGAGTTAATAAGGCAATCTCTTCACAATTAGGTTACAAGTCCACAAAGTTTCACCAACCGGTGTTCTCACTTTCCCTTGTAAGCCCTAAATGTGCGATGTAACAGGTGGCCAGAAGACAGCTGTTACTATCCGTGTTTACTTTTATTAATTTCAAAATACGGGAAAAGAATATGTAGGAGGTATTCAGAAGCATCTGTGTTTTCTGTTGTAGGTACAAAGAATTTATCTCCACAATGTGCACGAGCAATCTTAAATGAATGCTTAGTTGTACGAGGAGATAATTTGTTTGGACGGCTTGCCACCGAGGTCATCTCTGTTTGTCAAGTATGATTCATCCATGTGAATGTGATAACTCATAATCAGCTATCTGTTGTTTTGGCCCGTTTTAATATTATGTGATTCTATCGATGTACAGCGAAAGTCACGGCTCTTAAATATTATTTTCCATTAAAGCTGATTGATTTTTCCAACAGATGAACGCTACAGTGAGTACGCAGCCCATTTATCGGATACGTACATATTACGTATATTGATAAAGTACGTACAGTTCAATAAACGCTACGAGCGGTCAGTCCGGTAGGTGCTAATGCAAAATTCTTGTAACGCGGCAAATATTTGTGAGGGCGTAGCAAACTAGCAGGGATGAGGTGTGGACGAGGCGAGGCGGGGACCAACAGGGCTGACAATTCAATCGTACATGTATTATTTTCGTCGCGACACGATATTTCACTCTCCTCATCAATCCGCAAATATTTAGCCAACATTCGGAAATGTTTTGAAGGTAAGCTTATAAATAAGCATTGGATTTTCCGTTTTGCTAGCAGGTAAGTACTGCTGCACGTAGGTGTACGTTTATACGTAAGCGCTGCTAAAATTGTGCTAATCATGACGTCCTATAGCCATCCCAAATCTTCCAGGAAATATGCACTCTGTTTCCAATAGCAAATGCAGATGTGCATCTAGGTGTCATAGAAAGACAGCCCTATCGGTAATTGCATTGCCAATATCGGCAACATGCGCCGGGCGGGCGGCGCAGGCGCCGGGCGCACTGCTCGTCTCTTCATCTGCTCGGCCTAGCTTCGACGCAATCATTGCAATTTCCGAATCGTACATACACTCCGGTTATCGAATTATCTCGACCAAATTGCAGGCTACTCCCCAATCCTGATTAGAATTAAAGATCCTATAAAGATAAATAGAAACGTCGAATTGGAAAGAGTACAGTGCACCCATATTGAACACCACGGGTGGTTTATAAATTGATCTATTGATTGTCATTTGGATCGCATCTCAGAATTAATTACTAGCAAGTTTGAATAAACCTAAGTGCATAACAAAAGGGATTGGCACAAGAAAAGAGAGGCCTATGTCCAGACCACAGCTGGAAATAGGCCTCTTTTCTTGTGCCGATGTCGGGCTGTGGATGATGATGATGAAGTGCACAACATAAATATCAGTACTGAACAAACTTGTTAATATTATACCGACAAAAGAAAACACAAAATAGTTGCGCCTGAGATGGTTTTCTATCGAAATCACTTTGATGATATACAAAGAACACACATAAACAAACATCTTCTAGAAATAAACGGATACGCATCGTTGGAGTCACGACCGATGACTGCGAATTCGTGTACCTGTTACCTGTACATTGTACTACGACAGTTTATTAGTATTTGTTACTTAAGATACGGTGTGATTAATATTATGTATTCGTCACAAGATTAGCCAATCCTAGATAGCGCCTACGACGTATTAGTAGCATACAAATTCAAGTGTAACAACATCGACAGCTGCGTAAATAAATAACACCTTTGCATTGTGTACTAAAAACATTTTGAGTAGGGTATGTACAAATAAGCAGATGTATTTATCAAGATACGAGCTGAAATAGCTACCTAATATTTCTGATGATAATAGCGATAATTTATAATTACCGTCTTCAAATTGCAATCTTGCAACCTTGCAGGAGCAACACCGGCCGGCGGTTGTTGACCTGTTCGGTTAAAAATACCCGCGTCTCCCTCCCACGCCGGGTCAAGGGTATTACGCTATTTTATGCTGCATGCTTCTTAACTTCTTACCCGGTTCGCGGCGGTCATTAAAGTTACGGATTTTAGCTCTGTAGGGAGCTTAACTTCATCTTTTGACACATTATGATGGGTTTTTATTTGAGTCTAGTCCATGAAAAGGAAATCCAAATTTTTTGTCCACTTTTTGGTTTTGCAAATCTTGAAAAATTGTATCGGCTCTTTAAATATTTACACTCTGATTACAAAGGTATTATTAACAATGTCCTCAATCTATCATATGATATGAATGGCGCAAAACTCTTTTGGTATTCCTGTAAGTAAATTCAGTAAATCGTTATTATCTTGGCTGAGGAAATGCTGCGGTCAAAGGTGGTACGCACCTATGCTGTCTACATATACCTACAACTAATTATTTGTACGAGGCTGCATTAGTGTCTTCTGATCTACCTAGTGATAGTATTTAGTTCTATCTGCTCGCCCTATAAGGTAAGAAGAGCGTGAAGATGAGTGGTAAGTAAAATAAAATTAATTACACATAAACATTATTTCTTGGCCGGGAGTTTAAATGTTAAGATCTACTCACGAATGGAGGTAAGTTATCATTTCGTGAATCTGCGAGACTCTTCATCACGACACAAATCGTGAGAGAAAGACGCGAGCCACCAGATAAACAAACAACAGCGTCTTCACCGTATTTACTGAATGAAAGTGAAGCGATCGATTAGAGAAATGAACGGTTTAGAAACAATGGGATTAGTTTTGGGTAGAGAATGTGTTGACACTGGCACGGATTGAAAATCTGTCAATGAGTTCGCTGGGTGTAGATTTCAAATGGTTGACAATGACAAGCAAGCGGTGCTTTCTCGTAGACGCGAGTGCGTCGGTGGGCGCCCGCCTGCGCCTCCTTTACATACAATCATACAATGCAAGCGCCCCACAGCCTAGCGCGGCACAATGCCCTGTGGCAGCCCACATCGCGATTGTCTGACTCACTGCGGCGCCGCGACGCATACGGGCTTGTTTACACTCAATAAGATTAATAACACACTCAAAAGTCGCTCCGTGAGGGATTCGATACATTAATTGACGAAAGCCACTGCGAAATCTGCGCGAGAGTTTACGATCAGACGAGTGACAGGCAAGATTAAAATTGTGCATTTCGATATCTCGGCATTGCCATTAATAACAGAAACTGTGTGAAATATATTCTTATTTACGAAACATATAGGTATGTTGGTGTCAAAATAAACACATGTTTCGTAAAATATATTTCAGACTACAATTTTATTCTTTCAAAATACACAGACAATTTTTCACGCTTGAATTTCATACGGTTTGAAAAAATAAACAATTTGGAAATACAAGTGGGGATGGTTCGACCCAACCAAGTCCTTTACAAATGCTGTTTAAAGAGACATGAAGAAGGACTAATATGTTTATCTAAATTAATATCTCAATCTTAACCACATTAGAACTACTTCTCGGTCCAGTGAAGCACGCTTGTAGCTTGTACATTAAATGAGCCGCAACGGAATTAGGTATCCAATATTCACACATAAAGGTAAGTTGTTGAGTAAGTTACTCAACAAAACGCTTTTGCTAAAGAAATATTACGCAGCCAGGTGGTGATTCACCGCCAAGCCGTAATTGCTATACACAAAAACGAGGTTCGATAACAATAAGTTATCGTTTCGGGCAATTAATGCTACTATTCAATTTAGAAATATCCGTCCTGATTGATTATATGTTTGTTTCAGAACCTCAGAGGAGGAATAAAAGTTATTGCAATAAGAATGTAGAAGTCAATTACGGAGTAGTATTAAGGCTATTCGTTGATGTGGCTAAATTAAACATAGCTGAAGAAATAGGCAACAAAAAGAGTACTAAAGTCGCAATCGATTTAGATGTTGCAACATAAAATGGTTGATTGTAAAGTAAGCAGCGGAAACTACAAGCCGGCCAAGGTGTTGTCACCAGTATCCTGTGTGACGGGGCACGTCCACTCGCAAATTGTATGAAACAACATTATACATACAAGATTTTGTTAAAAATAAACATTTATTATGGGGCTTTATCATCATCTTCTTGCCCTTATCCCATATTACTTGGGGTCGGCGCAACACGTTTTCTTCTTCCATTCTCCCCTGTCAACCATCACGCTGTCATTCACTCCCTTCTCTTTCATGTCATTCCTCACGCAATCCATCCAACTTTTCTTGGGCCTTCCTCTCCCTCTCCATTCATCAACATGTATATTCATCACTCTTTTAGTCACATGCGCTTCGTCCCTTTTCATCACATGCCCATGCCAAGCCAAACGATTTCCTTTCAACTTTTCTGTCACTGGCGCCACTTTCAAACTTCCTCTTATATAGTACTCATTTCTTACTTTATCCATTCTCGTCACTCCACACATCCATCTCAACATTCTCATCCACTGCATGCAATCTTTTTTCTTCAGTCTTCTTCACTGTCCAGCATTCCGATCCATAAAGTACGACATGCCTTATCAGGGATTTGTAAATTTTTCCCTTTAACTTAAGAGGCTTCTGTGGGTCGCAAGTTGTTCCTGTGACCTGTCGCCATTTCATCGATCCTGAGTTGATCCGGTGCTTTACCGGTCTACTTCGCTTTATATCGTACGTAAATCTCTTTGATCTTCTATGTTAGGTATACATATTTTCGTGAAAAGTTACCGTTTTCATAAACATATGTATCGGGTGTTATGGTGTTACTCGTAAGTAGTTGATTTTATCATAATATCAATGCCATTTCAAGTTATGTATTTGTTAACTATGTTCATTTTATGTCTTTGAATGTTAGGTATATTGAAAGCTTCCTCGGCTCATTTAACAGTTTTGTACAACATAATATAGTTACTTCTAATTAGTACTAATCTTAAAATACTAGTTTAATAGAAGCGTTGATTCCTGTAATTAAAGTTAATAGATCAAATCATTTCTAATGAGCATTATGAAAAATGTTTCCGGTTTCACAATGAGCGGTTAGAATGTTGAAAACTGTTAATGTTCGGTATAATCAATCAAGTAAACAGCTCATAAACAAGTGCTGCACATGGGGTTCCTTCACACATCGTAACAAAGAATGGTTTTGCGAAGGGATATAGTCATAATCACTTGGTGAGTCGTTGGTGGTATCCGCTTGAGAGGCCCTACAAGTGAACATTTATAATATAGCATATTAACGAGCTAGTATTTTCTAGTGCAAATGATTTTTCTAGCTCTACATTCACGCAAAAGGGGCTATTGCTATGGGTGAAAATATGCAAATTTTGTAATGGACATAATTCATGATGAATCGGGAAAAGCCAATATTCAATAATAACTCTTATCTATATGACTAAAAATAATTAACAAATTGATTTGTTAATAATGATTTATTTGAAATAAAATGTAATTAATTTTAGAATAAATTAATGTAATTAATTGTAATAATTAGAATCAATATTATACGTATTATTAATTTGATATGAACCATTTGCAGTGTCCTTGCAGGTTACAGGTCTTAATACTGTGTGTCATGAAATTTTAATGCATGCCTATTAACCAGTGTTTTACATGTTAGCAAATAAATAAATATTAGCGCTAGAAACAGAATTCAATGAAGAAATTACTGGATTAGACAAATCCTAATCAAAGCCAACGAGGAGTAGAGATACAGCCAATTACTTACAAACATGGTAAGAATTGAACTAGACGGCCTTTTAAGAGCATCAGTATTACATAGCCATATATTGTAATTAAGTCGTTAACCCATACTTGTATCCAATAACGTAATTACGAAGCGTGATGTAATAATAGTCTACATAGCACAATGATCGAAACCAACCGTGGGAATTCATGGAATGTTTTGATAACATTGACCGCGCGGAGCGTACGGAACTTGAGAGTTAGAAAGACAAATCGGAGTGGAAAAATGAACAGAAAAAGGAATAGTAGAAAAAAATCGTACGCGTTATACACTCCTACCAACTTATCTGTGAAATGGCGAAAATTAGAACTACGGCCGTCATGTTATTTTATTATTTTTATAAAGGTATTAATTTGTAAAAACTGTAATTCTTATTAAACGATTATGTCTAATGTGAAATTTCCTTCTAGAAAACTTACTAAATTTTGGGCACCTTATATTAATTAGCAACACTGAATCGACGGTGCCGTCCTCTTTCAGTTCACAGATAAGTTGGTAGGACTGTAAAGCTGATGGTAGCAACGTCACAGACGAAGCGCTTTTTTATCTTTTGAAATATTATGCGGAAAATGCTACGCTGGATCACGCTGCGTTTTTTTCGCTCAGATTTGTCCCTATCCCTAGCCAAATACGGGTTGTATTCTTCTAATAAAGTCTGCATCAATAGATACATATTTTTGCGTGATACACGAACGCGTACAGACAGTACTGCGTGCAGAAGGCCGAGGCCGAGAGAAATCGATTCTAACATCACAATGGTCCATTGAGGTCAAACAAAATGCAAAATATTTAAAATACCCCTGTATTTTTTATTCTTCTTCATAAGATTTAACTATTATTGAGTACATTTCAACACAAATCAATATGTAAAAGGTCAATACCCAGAAAACAAAAAAATTGATTGATGACTAAATGGTTTTGATACTTGATTAAAAAAGTTCGATTACTCATTTCCTCAAAAAGTTGTTATTTGTAATTCTACGAATCGCAACAGTCTACTGGACACGGGAATTCAATGTTTACCGCAAATAAAACAATAGCGTACGAAGTGGAACGTAACCGTTCACCTAGTGAACGTATTTTAGTTGCAAGTACCTTTTCCAATCGTCCTACAACTACAAGGTCAAAATAACAAAGTTTCTAGTACATAATTCAATTGTGTCTTTGTGACCCACGAATATCAGACGAAAGTCAAGTAGACAAACCGCTGCCAAATTACTTAAGACTTCGTTAAGTAAACAACGACTTGAGATCTATTACCCAAATTATAAAATCCTTCAGAAACAAACAGTTATTTGTTTAGAAATTCAAAGCTTTTTCAACAACAGCATACATCTGAAAACAATCAGTTAAAGTTATTCACACAGTTACTAGGTACTCTACAAGCCGTTCAAAATAACATCGACCGTGCTATTTCTGACCCTCTGAAAAGGCTATAATTAATGGTTCAGTTACCAGACACGTCCATTTCGATTAGAAGTTACTAAGTTGTCCGAGCTATTATCTAGCGAGTGGGCACTTTAGCGGCCTGCAGATCCAGTTTCTAAGTTAAAAATATACTTGCATCAAGATTTACTAAGCCAAGTAATCTAGCTAAGGCTAAAAGCTCCGGCAATGGATTTTCGATTGACGCTTATCTCGGTATATACCTAATTGGGGCTAACCTACGTAGGAAAACACAAAATGGACATTCATTAAGCAGCACTTGATTTATTGGTTCAATGTAAAAGTAAATGTTCGTGGCTGAATTAATAAGGCATTTATAAATTGGGAATATTGAAGTTAAAATATTCAGAATTTCTGACTAGTCCCACCTAATAATAAATATTTAGGTGGTATTGGGAAAACGATACATTTTCTGTTTGTTAACCCACGAAGAAAAAAGGAGGAGGTTCTCTATTCGACACGTGTTTTTTTTTTTTATATGTAGAGAATGCCTAAGGCATTAAGTCCGCCTTTGTACGTTTTAAGTGTGAAAAGTTTAAATAAATAAATATATGACCACGCATAACTTTTTACAGTCGTCCGATTTGAAAAAAAATTGTTTTATTAGAGAGGGTATACATCATAGTTGGTCCCATACAAAATTGATTAACTTTGTTTGGGTAGTTTTTGAGTTATCTTCAATAATACTTATTTTTTCCCTACTTTTATATGGATGATGTTCTAGTTTGTTTTGCAGGTAGTGGTATTAGAATTTGTGTGGGGTAGGTACCACAACTAAAAAGTGAAAAATAAAAACTTTTTACAAAAAAATACAACCGACTTCCAAAAACACTACAAAGTGAAAAATAACTTTAGGAAGTCGGTGGCAAAAAACGAAAATACATTATAACCAGACACCGACTTCCGAAATAAAATTTTTCACTTTGTAGTGTTTTTGGAAGGCGGTTGTATTTTTTTGTAAAAGTTTTTATTAAAATGTTTTACAACAGGGAATTGCATGATACGGCTTAATAAATGTGATTGAAAGTTACATAGAAATGGAAGCAAAAGTGTAAGCGGACACGGGTCGTAACGATTAAATTACAAAAGAAAGCCTCTCGTCACACCTCATACAGACAGAAATAATCTAGTTGCAAGATTGGATGCGTTCAATATTGAAAGCCGGTTTTAAATAAAATTGTGGCGTCGTCTCCAGCAGCGAAGTGCATTGGTAAAGCACTGACAGAATTATCGAAGCGTTCGCAGTGTGGGGAGGCGGTTATTTCTGTACATTTCGCGAGAACTGTCGTTAACATCCAAGATATTACGGCCGGCATAACTCTTGTGAAACATCGGCCATGCTGCGGACAACGGGCAACGCTCCAGATGGATCCTAAGCTACGGTCGGGATTTACACTTTTGGGCACGTTAGATATAATGTAACAAACACCAGATTTTCATTGAAAATCCAAAGTAATCTCAAGTTTCCTTGCACAGGACAAAAGCAAATAATAATAAAAACAGCCGCACTTAAAATACAAAATGACATATACACCAGTGTTGAGCACTTCAAAGCGTAGTTTAACTGCTTACTTTGAACGTTTCTAAATAGAAGCCATAAACATTTGATGGCAAGCTATTGCTTTTTGTCCTTTTATCAAAAAATTACCCAACATCCTGCGATTCACAAGAAATTGAAGATGCCTAAGGAAAGTAAACAGTAGACTTTTTTCAGGCAAGAGGCTTTTTATAGTTACACCGGTATATCTTGCGCAAACCGGTCTTAAAACTCTGCGCCAAATGTAAAATTTGCATCACCGATTATTTCATCTTTATCGTCACATAAATAAAGAACAAGTTATTGCAATTACAACAGACTGGTAGGCTGTGCTGCACTGGTGGCACTGGTAAGTACATTATGAAACCTGCACGCAACGCTGTGCCAACAAAAACTTTCTGCCGAAAGCCGACCAACTGGTACTGTTCAATCTGAGAAATCATGTCCTTCTAGGGAATCGAGAGACATACAAGTACTTCTTGGGAACATTCGCGCGAGAAAGTATTCGGTACAATTGAAATATTCGATTGGTAGCAAGCGTGTAGGTAATATTTATATAGTCGTGTAACTTCAGAGGAGGAGGGCGACGCAAATGGAGCGTGCCTCGATGCTCGCTTCCACTCGCATATAAACACATGGAATGCAAAAAGACCACAAGAATCACGGAAGAATGCGTCGCCGCTCTGATGACGACGCCTGTTCTATGCAGATACCAGAACAAACTAAATTTGAATTCACTCATACACTAGTACGCATTCACACTTGGCATTTTCACTTGGCTGATTTGAACTCTGAACGACTTCCTTAAATTCATTTGAGAATTTCGGTTCGTCGATCTTTGGAGTAATTATATTTATTTCTGTTCCATTAACAGTACTGAAGCCCTTCCCACAACGGTATAGTTATAGCGCGTGGTGATGTCATGGATTAATTAAAGGAATTTTACAATGTGACAGCGACACCCGAGAGGGCTCGTCTCTACATGTAAAAATGTAGCCGCACGTTAATTGCAAACCACCGGTTTGTCGCCATCATGTGCAGACCAGAGCTGGCACATCGAGATGAATGAAAGAACTAAAGTAGATTATGGTGAAAAGTTTGGGTCGCCAAATTCTTACGTTCAGCTCAGTTTATCTAATGTGTGTGTAGTTTACGTAATAGGGATGATGACTAAAAATTTTTATTTTGTCATGTAGATTATTAAAAAATAATAGACACGTATTTTTTCTTTTTTTACAAAATCAAAAGATTACGGCGATACATTGAGTTAAAACATCGCGTGACGTCACGTGTAGCTAGATTTTATACGTACAAGTGACGTAGCGGGCCCCAACTCCCCAACTGTAATTCGTGTTAAATAAGTCATTTTCTATTGATATGATAAAGCAAAAATTACGTGTCTAATATTTTTTTATTATCTGACTGATGGACTAGGTAAATAGAATTTCTTTTTTTGTACCCAGGCATCATATCTATTCCTAAGTGTTTTATAAGCTTATGAGACAATACTATGAAATAAAACTGCTTCTAGGGCAATCAGAACTAATCAGAAGCAATACAGGATGTATAAAATAGACAATATGTACATTCATTTTTCGCACTGGAACACTGTAGTCTTGGAAACTTCCCTATAAGGGGCCATGTCGTCTTCAGAACCTAATGTAACTATATGTATTATTTCCCTACTATTATTCCATAATATTTCAACATTTTCCTAGAAAAGTACGTGCCTAAACATTAACGGGCAACTTTTCCTGTAAAAGAAGTCGTGTTGGTAAAGTTTATATAACCATGAAAGCAATGACGTGTTGGAGTAAAAACTAACAATATGTTTGAACTGAACATACCATAACTGTGAATCATAACATAACATAACATAGTGATTATAATGATCGATCTGATGTAGGTACTTCAGATTTAATGACCAATAAAAGCTTCGACTTCCTAAAATATAAACACGGAAGGCCAAATCTTCCGAATATATTTAAGTTAATGTTTTGATACTAAAATTCTTTGCATTCTGCACTCCAAATTCGTTTTGCTTTTTCCTTGAAAAAACACAACCAATTTATTTGCTGACCTAAAGTTGCCAATGAATCACTAAAGCACGCGACTCTATTTCTTAACTCAACCCAACTGAATGATGCATTGTTCTCGCTAAATTATTGAGGATAACACATGCGTTATTTTTAGCGTCCCATGAAATAGTCAGCATCGTATTTGATTCACCGACTAAGTAGAAGTACATAGTATAAAGAAATCAACGCATCTAAAGATAGAAGGAATACAAGGTGTAATTTAAATAACGCACAACCTCTTAGGAGAGGATCATTGAAAATACTTCATTATGAACAACTTTTACTATGGAACCAAACCTGAAATCGCGAAAAAAAAAAATAAAACAGCTGTTCTCTACATTTTGACGAGCTATACGAACGTAAATGTAGGGAACAGCAGATTTTTTTTTCGCGATTTCATGTTTGTCTTATTAAAAGTTGGCTACAATAATGAGTACAATGACCCCTTGTATATGGCTAGTATATGTATCAGTATAGTATACCCGTATAGTATAGTATACCCACTGAATTAATGTTAATTCAGTGGGTATACTATGCTGATACATATACTAGCGGATATTTGGAGATCCGAATGGAAAGTATAATGAGTACTGAAAATGACTCAGCGAGGGTTACGTGTCGGGTCAGGAGGATGGCGAATATGTGGGCGTGGAGCTAACTTGTAACAGAACCTGTTTGGGTCATGCAACTCATGCGCTTCTATATAAATCCCCGAGCTTTTCTGCAATCGACTAAATGCAGGCATAAATGTATAAACCGAGAACGGGAGGTGGCCTTCGGCTATTTATATCTCCTTAAACATTCCTTTTTCTTTGACAATAAAAACAAATCACACATCAAACGCTAATAATAACGCGGGCGTACCACCAACAATGACTACAGACGTTACCGTTATATTAAATTAGATAACAGGAACAGATAAGGGGATATGAAATGATAAATAGTAATTGGAAAATTACACGTTACCGCATTCGCGTTGTCTATAAAACTTAATAAATATAGTATCATCGCGTAAATTTCCTTGAGGGATAAGAAATCAATTATTAACGAAGCTTCATATCAATATTGCTTGGTAAAGTAGGTACTTCGTGCTTGTAATGTAAACTAACATAATGTAGTGAGTGATGCCATCAATCATGTCCAGCATACAGGCAGCGTACATATAGAAGGTATAACGTATACCTTAAATTAACCTTACCTGAGTTGAATTGATCACTATTAATTGACACTAAACTGACATTATATTCTGCTGCTGTATTAATTCTTCGTTGTAATCTAATTTTTATTATTATTTATACACATGGGCATTATTGCTATTTTAAGAAAATCTATTGTATAAGGAGACGAGTGTGTGTAGCCACAATTGAATTGTTAGTTAATCATATGAGCGTTTTGGATAGTAATGTCTGTTAGCTCGTAAGACCAATTGAATAAATAAATAACGCACAATCTTTTTTAAGGAGTCATTGTACTCATCATTATGAACAACTTTTAATATGGGAACAAACCTGAAATCACGAGAAAAAAAAACAGCTGTTCCCTACATTTTGACGAGTTACGCGAACATAAATGTTAACAGCTGACTTTTTTCGCGATTTCTGGTTTGGTCCCATAGTAAAAATTGTTCATGATGATGAGTACAAGGACCCCTTAAGAGGTTGTGCATTGTTTAAGCTACACCTAGTAGAGATTAACGTACCACACACAGAGGTGTTAGAAAATTATTTAAAGCCCGAACTAGAGATTCTTAAATCGTCTACATATAATTAGCAACATCATTTTCTTGTTCGACACATATCACCGGGAAGTTATCACCCATTCACAGCTACAAGCTCGCCAAAGATTGGATAATAATTAACTGCGAGCTTTCAAAGTGCAGTGAGATATTCAGGCAGCCTACACGTCGGTTTTATCCCGCGAATGTCGCGTGGGAGGACAGCGTGAGTTATCCTGCAGGCTCGCAGTAACTAGCCACACGATAACACTGTCGATACCACTCCTTAAACATAACATTACAATAAAACTACCACTTTACCCCCCCCCCCCCCCCTCCCCTTTATAACGTTCATAATGAAAGCCATTCTGTAGACTGTCAAAAATGTTCGACTTGAATAACTACGCCGATCGTGGGCCGAATGTAGGAGTTCAATATTGATACTGAAATCAAGTTCCGTTTCGTTAAGCAGAGAGCGTTATTTAGTAATCCATTGTTTTTCGAAAAATCTTCATTGTTCTGTGTCCAAATAGCAATCAAGTGAGATAGAAGTTTCTGATAACATTGCATCGAAGCCAGCTTAATGTAATTAATTTTTATTCTGTGAAACCTGTACGAAGCGCGACGACGCGAACTAATGCAGTCAACGAGCTACGCAGGATACAACAGACAAAAGATTGATTTAGATTATACCTTCGCTAAGGCTTAATATGTCAATTAATCAACAGAAACTGACGTTTATCTACTGGCGTTAGGTTAGCAATTTGAAACTACGACTTACGTTAATACCATTAATAGCTCGACTAATCTCCTAAGAATAGAAGTCCAGAAACGACTAGACCTTGTAATGAGGACAAGCAACACTATAGATAACCAATAACGAATATAATGTTGAATCATACATGTAGAGAAGTTAACATTTCTAGGATTGGTATTCAGGGCGCATCATACGACGTGTAAATACCAACACATTATTAAACTAAGTTCCAAATGCGCTACACATTCCGGCGTACATCCATTCCGGTCAACGACTTCGATGAAATCGGATGCAAGTGTTTCGCATCTTATTACAATAACATGTTACAAATACAATATACTGAATGAAAGGAAAACGAAGGTCAATCGACTGTTTTTCGTTGTAAATCATCGAAATACATCGACTTCTAGAGTGGTTGTAGAAAGCTGAAGGTAATTTATTGAGGTATTGCAATCTTTAATGCATCACGTTTCTACTCGGACCCAGAGTTGGCGCATAGAGCAGAAAAGTAAGATTTGTTGCAAATGTGTATAATTTTTACGTGGGTTCCATTGCAATTGAAATTGCGGTGGTGATGCGTTCTGCGACCACGTAGTAGAAAGTAGGAAATGGGGCGAGAGGGCAAATCGCAAACAAACCTGACGTCACTCGGCTGATTCATCCAATGCTTGAAGAACTTCCAAACGCACGGAGAAATCCTCAGCCATTATGTACGGGTCAATACAGTTGGAAGATACCCGCCCAAAGTCAACTTAATGTAAGAGCATAAGGCATATGGTACCAGTTTTTACAACACTCCAAAACGAGATCGTGACGGCGTTTACTGCAGCGAGTGTAGGTCCTTTCACAGAGAGGCGCGTGGCATTTAAAGTTACCCGTGACATGATTCACGATTTCGTCTCTCAGTTACTAAATAGAACTTTAAATACCTACGCTGCCATTTAGCTTTTGAGACTAGACTTTGTAAGCAAGCACTTGTTTCTTCAGCCTGATTTCTAACTGGACGACCATGGTAGAGGATATGTTTAGACAAATAGGAAAGTAATGGTACCTATTGATGTCACCGTTAACTAAAATTCGGATGTAAATTTTCGCGTATGTTCAGATACGGTCCATACGGATCACATTTACAAAAGAAAACATTACTGGTACTGCTTGAATTTATTCGTATTTAGCCTTCTATAACAAGAAATCATTAATAAGAAAAACAGAAAATCTAGAGTTTTCACGGAATTAGCGGTTAGTCAGTCGTACCGATAATAAACTTTTTATATTACTTCTTACAATACTAACCGACCTCATTAGTTGATAGAAAAAGATTTTCCTTTATTGGTTGATGTAGACGTGCGACACTGCAACGAAACGACAAAATGGGGATTGACCTTCAATTGTTGCCAATAGATTTGGATAATCGTCTGTGGTGTCGTGTTGGTGGCGGTAGTGCCGGTGGAAATTCCGGGTCGAACGTTCCAGACTGCCAAAGACACAATACGGAAGCACTTTGTGACAGAAGTCAGAAGGTTGATCCGATTTATAGCCTGGTAAAGAAAAATTAAGTTTTCAACCGTATTTCAACGCATCATTTTGATAATTTTGCCTTTAGTGAGTAAGTGACGATTGGCACGTGACGACTCTTGGTAGACGGCGCGATGCTGGTCGCTCCGCATGCTGTCATAATTGCAGCCATTAAGATGAGTCACGCTTAGCGACGCGCCTGAGCTCCGCCTATTTTATCAAACGCGATCGTTAGATCCGACGCCTCTCTGCACACTTCTTTCACTGTTCTTTATAACGTGTATAGATTTGAGAGATTGTAAATTGGCGCTTTATGTTGGTAAGGTGTTTTTAGTTTTCGTCTCATAACGAACGTGTCTTGGGTTAGGTAGCTTTGACCTTGACAGGTGATTGATAGCGGGCCAGTGGACAGTGTGCAGTTGCTGCAGCCGCAGAGAAAGCGTCGGTCGTTGTCGTTTCCGCGCGAAGGCCTCCGGTAATGGCGAGCCGAAGCCACGCTCCCCACGGATGACGTCAGCGCGACTAATTAGCAGGCAAGCGCACGCCACACGCTCATCCAGCAGTGCTTTGCGCAGCTCGCAGGAAATCGCCGCTTACATCATCTGGCTACGTGACCTGCCCGATACTCTATTGTCTATCTATTGAGTATACCTAAATAAGCACTGTTATAGGTACTATATTGTTCCTTTAATTTTTTGTTAAGTAACAGATGTGAACGAAATGTTCGGATCAATTAAATGGAGGTTAGGTTTCTGGCTTCTTGTTGTATTATATTTTTACTGATGGTAGCATACAAGCATGTTCTGAATAAATAACATTAAATTGCATAGCAAAAAGAAGGCTGAGAACAAACGGCGACCAGTCGTCGCGACGCTCGGCGCCGTGCGCTTCGACGCTTTCAATGCAGTCGCATGGATGTGTAATTTATTATTTTGATCAATTTCAGTTTTTGATGAATGGCACAGCGTTTGATGGAAAAGTGTTCTTCACAGCCCATCTAGCATAAAAAGCACATTCTCTATTTCCAAAGAAGGCAGAAGAGCTTTCGAGAATCTACCTGCCGTCTCACCTCTCAAGCGTGCGTGATAAAAGTGAAGACTGTGGTAAATACAAAAGGTAAACATTTGGCCAATAACAAAACACAACAGGACAACAACGCCATTTGACACTAAACCCGAGATATAGTAACACTGGTAACACACCCACATTTCGATATCAATTTGTCAACGAGTGCCAATCTCGGTCCTACGCCACAAATTGGCTTTAGTGGACACACGTAGACTTTGTGGGCGTTCTGTGTTCCGTCAAGGGGATACTGAGGCATCAATCACCTTGACTCTTTTGAAGTGCGCCCCACGCCCGAATCGTTATTGACCAACGTAGCTACTATCAATCTTGTCACTTCTCCTCTTTCTAATAACATCTCGAGTGACAGACAAAATGAAATCAGGCTGCTGAACTGTTTCGGGGAAACGCTTATTAGAAAGCTATGTTTACATCTAACTACTGACAGGACCTTTACGTTTCCTAAAACAGCTTGTAGATACTGATATTTCCTATGAAAGGTGCAAAGCAGCGATAAGATTGGGCGTGAAGGAACTCCTCTAAATATGGCGCGTTTATAAATAGTTCGTGACGAGCACCAGAATGGAGATTTTGAGCGAAATAAGCCGGCAGGCGTTCAGTGCGAGAGAAACAAAATAAAATATCGCGTGACATATGAGAGCGCACTAATTTAAGTCCCCGACAAGCGGAGGAGCAGTAAATCAAGCCGCTCCCGTGCACGAAATGTAAATATGGGTATGAGCGAGCACGCCCCACATGCAACAACACCTCGGATCGCGTTAACCTGACACATGAATATTAATATTCACAATTTTGCCGTCACGTATCCTGCCATTAGGACAAAACTTAAACGCAAGATCATAACGGTACAGAATTCGTGAAGATTATACAGATACCAGGTGCGTTCTATATATAGATGCATTATTTTGTGCAAGTGTTCTTACACGATGTCCACTGGACATCACACACACGACACACCGGATAAGGAGTTTCATAAAAAAAAGTATTTAAAAAAATTAAAAAACCCTACTGCGGTAAAAAACTTAAGTTAAAAAAACTGAAAAGCTAAAAACAAGCCCATTTTAAATTAAATAAATGTTGGAAGCAGGCGGGACCCATTTAAAAATATAATAAAAATGTTATGGGTCCGTCCTGCTTCCAACATTTATTTAATTTAAAATGGGCTGGTTTTTAGCTTTTCAGTTTTTTTAACTTAAGTTTTTACCACTACTGTGGTTTTTTAATTACTTTTTTTTAATTTATTTCTTTTTAGTTTATAAATGTGTATTAAAGATTTCGCAGGGGATTTAGTTCTTGGTACGTGTTTTTTATGATTTGTCACTTCGAATTACTTTTAACCATATAAGTTGTATATATTTTTGTAATTATTTTGGTACTCGACAGGTTTGAGAAAAAAAAAAAAAAATTTAAGACATAATTTGGCGCCAAAAATCCGCCATTTTGTTTTTTTTTTTATTTTGACATAACCAGTGTCACTCTCACAGTAAATACGAATCTAACGACACCTCTCAAGCTAAAATCCATTGAGCCGTTCAGGCCGCAGAGCGTGCCAAACAATTATACATACATACTCTCGAAAAACATAAACCTCCTTCTGGCGCAGTCGGGTAAATAGCCCCTGGTTAAGTTTGGAATGGGCAACTAGCTTCAACTTTCTGAATAACTGACCGACTCTTTGACTATTCAAAAGTGCCTGTAAGTGGTTTAATGTATTGAGTGTTTTTTTATGTCTTTACATAATTTACACATAGCGGAAAACTGTTTAAAATGAAGCTGTAAAGATTTTATGTTATAACAATGAATTGCAACACATTATTTTATCTATAGCCTCCACTTCTTCCGGATTTCGAAGTAACGTGTTCTTCACATGTACGGTTTACATAATTATTACGGAACAGTACGGACTACGGATAAATAAAACGTGGCATAGAAGGGCGTTCATGAGATCTCTCTATCTGTTCTGTGTTCATGAGCATGCTACGGAGCCACGTGTGGAACTCACGACTATTTTTAAGAAATATAACACTTTTGTATAACTATAGATTACACGCCTTAAATCGGAAACAGTTTTACTTTCCCGAGGCACGCTTTTGTGTTGACTCTGCTGTAAGCTCTGTGAAAAAAAATACAAGCGCGAGGTTAATGGTGTTCTTAAAATATGGTGTTTTGATAGCAGTTGACGGCAGTTCTGGATTTTTTATTGTTATGTCTTCCATGTTTATTGATTTAAGTCCAACTTAATGATTGTGGTGCGAAGGAAAAACCTAACCTTACTCGGTTTAAGTTATTTACCTTTTTGTTTTGTTTTTTTTTTTAACGTACTTACTTTGTTTTTTCTGAAGATATAATATAAGTCAATGGTGAGAAGAAGAGGAAGATATATAAAACAATGGTTAGACCTGCTGTCTTGTATGGATTAGAATGTTGGACCGCAAAAGGGATGAATGAAAAGCAGTTGCATGCAGCTGAGATGACTGCTATTGCTATGAAATGAATAATATGAAATAAAAAAAGAATGCTCTACGCCTGTTTACACTAAAAGAATTTGATATAGTGGGGATAGAATGAGCATTCGCTCGTCTGATGTAAATCGACCTTTACACGAATGTATAGAATAAGAAATAAGTACATAAGAGGAAGTTTGAAAGTGGCACCGGTGACTGAAAAGTTGTGCGGAAATCGGTTGTCATAGTATGGGCATGTGAGCGCATGCGGAGGAGTGAGGAAAATGTCGTGAGGAAAGTTTTGAGTATGAATGTCGATGGCTATAAGTGTAGAAGCTAGAAGACCAAAGAAACGATGGATGGACTGTGTGAAAGATGACATGGCTAGAAAGGGGGTGACTACCGAGATGACGACTAATAGAGAAATATGGAAAAAAAGGACATGTTGCGCCGACCCCAAATAGATTGGGATAAGGGCAGGAGAATGATGATGTTGTTTTTTCTGAAGTAAAAAAATCTATTCTATCATTTCAATAATGCAAAAGCAAGCATCTTATTTCATGATGTTCAAACCGCTAAGTAGGTACGTCTGGTATGATTATATGATATAAAATTTTGGTAATTTGCATAAAATTATTCTTAATTACAAGATCACGTTTTAGCATGTCCATGAGTAGTAAACCCGCAAAAAAAAATTAACAAATAGAGTTAATTTATATCATGTTAGTCTGGAGTCGCAGTCACGACTCGCTTACTGCTAATACCAGACACCATTACTCATACGCGTATACAGTCCGATCGCGACCGGGATAAAGAAAACTACTCTATATGTATATTCTAAATAACATCGCCGACAGTTATTAGAAAACGAATTAATAAAATAAAGATAAATACCAAGCAGAGAATCAAAGTGCAGTGTGTATAAATAAAAGTCAAATAATTACTTCGGAAAAATTGTTATTCCGTCTAAACGATTTTTGAGTGCAAATGCCGCAATTACCCTAGTCTCTTTGAGTTAGTATAAGTACGTAATAGTAGTAGTTATGCAGGGAGTTGTCGGCAGCAATTAAAACTGTGATCCACTTCAGTACACTAATGAGCGGCCCAGTCAGCCTCCCCTCGCGATGCCGAAGCTGACTCGGCTCCGTTTGTTAGCTATAAAGCCAATTAATGTAAACGTTAGCACCGCCATCGCCAGTTGCTTTCCACTTACTTTTACGATTAGACGCTAGAAAGCTTGTCATTTTGTTTATTGTTTATCGATGACTAAGACATAGAGGAAAGCCGCACGCGCGTGCCCTCTCCAATGTGTGCTGTTAACTCGAGTAAGGTGGTCCTCTTGACTATAACAATATTTTCTCAGTGCACAACCTATTTGTTTGACAAACACTTCAGAAGCAGCTGTTTATTATCTTATTTGGTTATAAATAAATAAAATAAAATAAATAAATAAATAAATATGTTTGGACATATCACACAACGCCATCTAGCCCCAAGCTAAGCAACCTAATGCTTGTGTTATGGTAACGAGATGGCTGATAAACTACTTATATACTTTTTTTTTTTTTGTAAATACATACATATTATAGATAGAAAAACACCCAGACTCGGAACAAATACTTGTAGGTCGTACAAATATTTGTTCCGTGCGGGAATCGAACCCGCGACATGCTGCGCAGCAGTCAATCGCTCAACCACTGCGCCAACCGTGTCGTCAAAATGTTATGTTATGTTTCTATGACTATAGAGTCGAAAGAAGTGCAGCTCTACATGGAGCTCATAATCGATATAAATAGTAGTTCGCGCCGGGGGACATTTCCTCACGTAGCAAGTCTATTGCCAGCCTTCATTCAGGGAACGGTGGGTACGTGTACGTGCATGCAATCTACAATATGCACCCATGCCCCATGTCTAGTCTACGCGCTCCTGCACACGATGCCGCCACCGCGCCGTCGCCGCGCCGACGCCGCACAACTACACTGTACATACGAGTCGCGCGAAGACCGCCACCGCGCCGCCGCCGCGCCGCCACCGCGCGCGGTCCTCGTCACGCCACCGCGCATCTATTTGATTCATTCCATTACCGGCCGCGGTTCATACGCGGCCGGTAATGGAATGAATCAGGATAATGAAATAACTGGGACCGCGCGCGGTGGCGGCGCGGCGGCGGCGCGGTGGCGGTCTTCGCGCGACTCGTATGTACAGTGTAGTTGTGCGGCGTCGGCGCGGCGACGGCGCGGTGGCGGCATCGTGTGCAGGAGCGCTACTACTCTAATGACGTAATAAATTCGATAAGTAATACCGTCTCTTAATAAACATAACATCGTGTCACATTGTGTAGAAAAATAAAAGCTATTTCTAGGCAAAGCTTTTATGTTTGCAACAACTGACGAGAACATTCCGCCTACGCAATGAAGCAAACAATGTTTTTCAAGGATGTAAGTAACGATTACTTTTTGATAAAATTTTTGTTTTTATACTCTGGCTAAGTAATAATAGCCGCACGGGTCGATCCATCAGGTTAAGCTACGCTTGCCGAGGTTGGTCCGTGGGTGGGTAACCATCTTTACATACAGAGGCTTTTGGTCCCGGTTCTCATTCGTGGATCTTTGACAGTCGTTACGGGTCGTCAGAAGCCCGAAAGTCGGACAACCAGTCTTACCAAGGGGTATCGTATAACGTATTACCTAGTTACTGGGTTGTGGAGGTCAAATAGGCAGTCGCTCCATGTAAAATACTGCAGCTGCATCCGGTTAGACTAAAAGCCGACCCCAACATAGTTGGGAAAAGGCTAGGCAGGTTGATATTGACTCTACCAACGAAACCCAGTTATAACAAAGCTGCTGAAGCTGAGGTTTGCTAGTTGTTTAAAAGCAAATAAAGATACAAGTTCAAATCTGCAGCCACTTGATGATTTTCCAAGACATATGGAGAAATCTTATCATTTCATAGCAGTTTCTGAGTAACATACGAGAAAGTACGAAGAACTATGTACGGTGAAATGACAAAAACGAAAGCATCTAATTATACTACGTACTCTCTATTATGTATAATCTTAAAGAGTATGCATAAAGGTGGTAGAAATTAGTATGATGGGTGAAGATCAGTTTGCGTGACGCTTGATACAGAACATTGTAAAAGCGGTAAAAGTACGCGCCATATTGCAGTTTATATCATATTTACATAAAGACTAAATTACTGTACAGTTGCTTATTGTACATTGCTGTAGCAACCTGGATGTTAACGAACGCACGTGAATGAGAAATTAAGATCAGCGCGATAGTTAGATGCTATTAAACAATACATCGAAATATCCAATCAATTATAATTGCTGTGGCGTTTTTAATTAAACAAGCATAATGTAATAGTATAATGGATATTAAAAGGTGAGCAAGAAAAGAGCATATAGTCTCGGCATATAGTGCTGCGGCTTTCTAGAGTCAGTTTCACACACGCAGGGAAGTGATAAAAGTGTTCATTGCAATCTCTTTCGCGGCGCAAGGGAAGAAGGGACAATATTTTCGCACTACGATAGAACTCCCACGAGAAATTCCCGGATCCAGGTGGGGCGGCAAAACGCAGGGGTCGTGCGATATTACACCGCCATCGCCATTACAAAAACGTGTATTCTAGATAATTCCATAAACTGCAGTAAAAATCGATAGCGGTGATAACTGTTCCCCGTATTACGGGTATCAGTTGCAATGAGGTGTCTGATATCGTAGGCAATTGCTTGATAACGGTAAGAGTCATTGCTGAAATTAATCCGCTATGAAAATTGTAGTCTTATCGTAAATTTCGGAATTATAGGAAAATCAACTAATACCACGACTTCAGGAGGCTAGAGGCATCTCTGAAAAAAAAAACTCAAAGCATTTATTTCAATTAAACCAATTACAGGCACTTTTGAATTGTCAAAGAGTCGGTCAGTTAGTCAGAAAGTTGAAGCTAGATTCCAAAACGTAGATCTCAATGGAGAAGATCGGGCAAGAAACTCCACGGACACTCTTTTAAATCAAAATAAGTAATACAACATCCTGGGTGCATTATTTTCGTTGCTTCTACATGTGAGCACAATGTAAAAAAAATAAAAAAAATACTTAAAAACAAGTCAAAATATAAAATTAAACCGAATGATCCAGACACAGTCATAGTCATGTCATAGTCTGCCAAGTAAATTCATTACATAGTGGAAATAATCGCACTGGTTCGCACTTAAAATTTCAACAGTCACAAACAACAAGCACAAACTTTAATGTTCATAAAAAAATAAACATGAACCGCTACT
Organism: Cosmia pyralina; assembly: GCA_946251885.1. Taxonomy (NCBI): domain Eukaryota; kingdom Metazoa; phylum Arthropoda; class Insecta; order Lepidoptera; family Noctuidae; genus Cosmia; species Cosmia pyralina. The sequence continues at coordinate 21,054,789 of OX276352.1, read as the reverse complement.
TTGAAAGGCCGGTGACATGATGTGAAATACAGTATACTCACTGCACTAAATGCCTCGGCGAAAAAGAGGCGAGTTTGCAAAGCGAAATTTAAAAAAAAACTTTTTATATAGCCAGACTTCAAATAAAATTGAGAATATTTTCAGTGCAGGTTGCCCCAGGTCGGCACTGCGTCCAAGTCGTATAATACAATAAGTTATTCATGATTGTGGGTAGTGAGGTACACTATGTACTGTGTAGGCGCGGTGCGCGGCGCTCGAGGGTTGAAGCGGGTCAACGGCCGCGGCGAGACGTGACGTCACCCGCCCTACAGCTGTCTATGACGTCACCTTGCCGCCCTGTGCGCAGTCACAACAAACCAAAGCGTGTTCTAGTCCCTAAACTTATGATTCAATCTCGCATCGGCTGACAATGTGGTTACCACATGTCCTCGTGTATGATATTAAAATTCGATATCGTGTGGTTACTCTGTCACATGACGTAAACGAACACTTGTGTCTCGATGAGAACTTTATTAGATTCAATTAGGGCAGCTGATAAAACAAATAGGTAGGTTTTGGCACTTCGATTAGACCACCACATGGTTTTAAGTACTCCTACACATTAGGTTTATTTTATAGCAACTGTAAAATTACCCATTTATAATTTTTGATTAACTTCTAACTGTTCAAACAACCTAGCTTTGTACAACTTTATCTTTTAGTGTCATTCATTTACCAAAGTAAAACGCAATACAATACTTAAACACTGTAAGTGATTAATTGACCGCATTGGCAAGACGAAACGTATTAAATGGAGATCAACAGCCATGGAAAGTACCGTAGCGGTGGCTAGCGGGACTGCGGGATTGCCGTGATTTCTCATCATAACTAGCGAGAGCCGTCTCATCCGCGCCCGGTAACACCGAATTGTGCTCTCGAATAGAGAATATTTCACGTGCAACTGTATCTAATGACGGTACGAATACGAACGGTAATAGTCTGGGAATCCGGCCCACAAACAAAGTATTTAACATGTAGATACTAGATTATTACGAATAGATAGCCTAAACAATGACGGTACAGGCCAACAGCACTGGTATGCAAATGGTACAGAACAATGTTTAGATATTGCAAAAACCCTCTCACTCGGTGAATCGTTCACATGATCGCACTGTGGTTTCCCAGAGCTCCCTATTAAAGATTTGAATCAGCTCAGTTCTCGCCACTGTATGATTCATGGCTGCTGTTTTTGTAATAGCACCGAATACCTACTGAGAACGATGAGCCATCTTGAATACCATATTGCGCGGCTGTGCCCCACAAAAAATAATACACAAAAGCTATATAACTCTCATCTGACATATTCAGGTTGTATCATTTTCTTTGCATTTAAATCTATAACAGTGACACTGACTTTGTTTATCTGTATGCAATTTATATGGCTTTGTGTCGAAATCTATCGATGGATTTTGTGTAGTTTCGGCTAAAGTTTTAAGTAGACTATAAACGCTGCTTTTTATTCGCTAGGGAGCTGCCACGATAGTGTTGTACTCATCATTATGAACAACTTTTACTATGGGACCAAACCTGAAATCGCGAAAAAAAATCTGCTGTTTCCTACATTTTGACAATTTAAGCGAACATAAATGTAGGGAACAGCAGATTTTTTTTCACGATTTCAGGTTTGGTCCCACAGTAAATGTTGTTCATAATGATGAGTACAATGTCAGCTCCCTAGCTAATAAAAAAGCAGCGTGTAGATTGCCATGGCGCATACCGGATGGTTGAAGTGAGTGTGTAAAGCGCTAGGTAGACACAGACACGTTTCGGAGTGCACCGGGAGGCATTAGCGCCAATCGATCAGGTGGTCTGCATTACGACAGCTCAATAGGACATACATCTGTCTCGTGCAGTCTGGCCGGCCGCATTGGGGCCGATTGCACCAACACCCATATATCGCTAGAAAGCCACATGTCACCAGAAATGGTCCAACTCATTGCAACATAACAATACAACTTTTTGTATTGACTTTTTCAATTTCTCCTGAAATGCTGTGCTTAGGTTCTAAAAAGATTAAGTTGCTAAGACGCCAAATGAACTTATTTTTATTATTATTTTTATATTGTGTTTTTTATGGACCATCAGTGGTCTGCAATACAGTTTTTTAATTATTTTATTTATTTATTGTTATACAGGGTGTTTGGTGCATCGTTTGCCAAATTGAATTGGCCGAAAGAAGAGGTCATTTGCTATCGCTTCAGGCTCAAGTACTCATTTTTGGCCACACCGGTTTTTTTATTACAACTTTCTAATTTTTATTTTGAAAAAATCCAAAACTCAGCATTAAAGCTTAAATTAAAAAAAAGTTTTAAGTGTAGTCTTCAAATTTCATTTTTATTTACATATGTACTGTTGTATGGCTCTATCAAATTTAAAATTACTTGCAAGTAACATCTAGTTTTTTTTTAATAAATCACAAAGTTTTTGGAAAAATAAAAAATGAACTTAAAACTCAACTTTAAATAGCTATAAAAAAAAAAATAAAAGCGATCAGGATCTTCGAATTATTTTAAAAAGTTCTCTAGTCTGTCCCCTTTCCAACGGTATGTAATGTGTTAAAAAACTCTTTTAATATCTTTAATAATTAGCTAAATGTGTAGTCGAGACACATCAGGCTGATATTGGATATTACGTTTAAAACACTAGTTTTCGCATAAATTACATGCTATTAGTAGATAGATACTGTTATCTCACGTCTTACGTAGTCTCTTATCTCGTTCTTACATAGGGAACTTTCCTCGAAATTGAAAAAAAAATACATTATTACAAAAATAATCATTTATTAATAAGTAATTTAATTACATACTAATCTTACAAGTCTTGTTCAAACTGTCTACCACTATTGCGTATGCACGCGCGACATCTTCGTCTTATCTCAACTGTAGTGGTGCGTAAACGCATTTCTGCTTTGATCGTCATGAAAGCCGCCTCAATGCGTTGGACTAAATCATCTCTTGTCTCAACTTCCGTGGCGTAGACGAGTTCTTTGGCCCGTCCCCAGACGTAAAAATCCAACGGAGTTAAGTCTGGAGAACGTGGAGGCCAAGGAATAGGGCCATCCCTCCCAATCCATGAGTCCGGGAATGCATCATTCAAGTACTCCCTGACGGTTATTCTCCAATGAGCGGGACAACCGTCATGTTGGAAAACAAAAGACCTGTCTTCACTGAAAATTGGCAAATCAGCTAATAATAAGGGCAACTCTGTTTGCAGAAATTCTAAGTAATTATCCCCGTTCAGGTTGTCAGGTAAGTAGTGTTTATCCCGAATATGCAATAGTTTGATGGTGCGTCCCGATACACAAACTTAGCGTATTAGTGAACTTACTGAAACATTTTTTAAACACATTGCATACCGTTGGAAAGGGGATAGACTAGAGAACTTTTTAAAATAATTCGAAGATCCCGATCGCTTTTAGTTTTTTTTTTATAGCTATTTAAAGTTGAGTTTTAAGTTCATTTTTTATTTTTCCAAAAACTTTGTGATTTATTAAAAAAAACTAGATGTAACTGGCAAGTAATTTTAAATTTGATAGAGCCATACAACAGTACATATGTAAATAAAAATGAAATTTGACGACTACACTTAAAACTTTTTTTTAATTTAAGCTTTAATGCTGAGTTTTGGATTTTTTCAAAATAAAAATTAGAAAGTTGTAATAAAAAAACCGGTGTGGCCAAAAATGAGTACTTGAGCCTGAAGCGATAGCAAATGACCTCTTCTTTCGGCCAATTCAATTTGGCAAACGATGCACCAAACACCCTGTATATAGCGTCAACTGTCGTGAACTATCTTATTAGTACTTTGGCATTTGCCCTATCTTGAAGATAAAATTCTTTTTCATCAATTACTTATCTGAATTGGCATTAGTCTAACAGTTATCGGGGGTCGGGGTTACTTTTATTACTGAATCGAATGAATCATACGACATGTAGTAGGTAAATGAATGTTCTCTCAGAGGTGATAGGAAAATGGAAGACGATATGAGGCGGTGATAAGATGATACAAGAGTTGAGCATGTAGATACATAGTTTTAATTGTTATTTCGTTTACAGAATGTAATTGTAATTACATACAATACATAATGTAGTTCAGAATCAGGTTGCATGTGCAAAGTTGTTACGTGTTGGTGAATTGTTGATGATCGTAACGGCTCCAATCCTTCCGCTAGTCGGCTATGCATGTTTACGACACGACTTTATAATTAGAAACTTTTACTATGCAAAAACTGAGCAGAATTCCAGATGACGCGATTTTTGTCGCGCGACATTTTATTATTAAGTACACAAACATAATTAGACACGCGATTCGCAAGCCGCTCGGAATAAGCGACTCTCTTTTATGAGATTTCTGTGCGTTTAGAGAAAACTATTCTTGAAACTTTATTAGGCACTATAATAATACTGGCGAGTAACAGGATTGGCAGCTGGGATTTGGAAAAAATAATGTAAAATTGTACGGAATTTGAATCAGTTATTCATTGTGGAGCAGAACCACGCTGAACGGGCGCGAAATAGCATTAAGTCCGTCGTGCAATAATCCCATTTCCACGGTAGGTTCGTAGACCTCCGCGTGCGGCCGCGTCCGGCGGCGCGGTGCTGCTGCGGCCGGCGCGGCCCGGACGGTGGCCGGCATGTCCGCGATGCCGTGCTGCCGTGCTACTTGCTACCCACTTGGCGCTTGCGTGCTCGCGCCTCCGCCCAACGGGAATTGCATTAATTAATCTAATCGAAAACTAACCATTCACTGCGACCGTTTGTTATGGCACCGCTGTCTACCATCTTGCTCTTAGGGATTAGTTTAATTAATTAGTCATGCCACTCGAGCCGCTATGAGTAGACGCTGTCACGCAAAGCTTTAACCACCCACTCGATGCTCGACGTGACCATTCGTGATTTTAATTGAATTTTTCATATATAAGTGAAGGCGCGCACGCATATATAAAATGAGACGTAGCTCTCTTTTGTCTTCGATTACGAAAAAAATTGTTTTCACAATTTTCTCATCATACATTCTCATCACAATATCTTATTCTCTCCATGACAATAAACAATTTGTGTGAAGATAGTTTAACAGGTATTACTTAATTAATTTCAAAAGCTATATCTATCGTCTACTTAAAACATAAACTTATAGTCCGCCAAATAGCAGTCAAACATACTAAGGGTTAAACCTAACACTGTAAAGAATTGCTACAATCAACATCACCAATCACTGAAAATTTTTCAACTGAAAATGTTAGTTGAAAAAAAGCACCACAAAGAGGTTATGTGAAAAGCCGGCCGGCCGGCGGCGCTAGGTACCGGCGGCGGCGGGGCGGGGTGCGGGGGGCACACGGTGTGATCGCTGTCTAGTGGCTAGACTCACATGTGTCAGCACAGGGGTGCGAGCGCCGCTGGTCCTGGGCGGGCGGAGTCACTAAACTGAACGTCACGGGGCTCGCAAAGCGTGCGGTATCGCGGTGGCCGTTCGCGCGGCCGGTGTCTCGGGGACTGGCGAGTGGTGCCGCGCGAGCCCGGTGCAGCGCCCCAGCGCACCCCGCCGCCCCCCCGACGCCCGCGCAATGCGCCCTCCAGATGCTACCGCCTGTCGCCGTTCACAGAAACCTCCAGAATCCACTTCTTGCAAATCCCAATTCAGGAGTTCCAGATTGTCAAAAAATTCATGATTATTTGGAAAACCCCCAGAATTTGACAATATGTGAACAGATTGTTTCGGTTAAAACAAGTGCTCTCCGTGTATACGATTCAGTATTTATTTGGACATACATTTTATACTCAACTACGAGTATATCTCAAGTCTCATAAGTTGCGCGACGCTGATAGTATAGCTACATCGGCGCTGGAAGATGGCGACCATCAGCCGACGACCCCGGCAGCCACGCTCCGCCGCGTCTTGCGCCGCGCCGGCTCGCCGAAACTTCGCACTTCACTTTTCTACAAGGAACAGTTCAAAGGCGCAAGCCGTGAAATTACCGCAAAACTGACGTAACTACAGTCGTCCGTCACTTCACTCTACTAGACACAATGGTACAAATAGAAATACCAGAAACTCTGTTGCATTTTTATTAGCAATTGGATCTAGGTAGAGTAGATCCAAAAGAAATAAATAGTGGTGATTTACCAATATCGTCGTCACAACTATTTAAAATCTAACGGGCACTGTATTGGTCCATTTGGATCTAAAATTTAGATCCACTTGGACCCGGTAAATTTCACTTAATACAGCAATTTATCCATGTCATCCTCATCACATTTTAAAAATATAAACAATTGCAGCGAGCAGCGAGTCTATTTACATGGTGATTTCAGCAAAAACTCTAACCTAACCAACCATATAAATAACATTCGAATGATAACATTAAAAACACATCACGTAAGTATGTTTTCTGAGCCCAGAACACAATTTTGATAGCTGGACAGATACTTCGCAAATCGCAATTAAGAAACTGGACTGACGCCACTTCTTCCAGACCGAAAAGGCGCATGTCCAAGTCAAAGAAAGATCCTCCTAACTATTACTCAAAGAAAGACTTTTAACGAAACTGCTGGTGCAAAATATATTATCATTTGCTATCGTAGCAGAAAGTGATGAATTCGAAACCAATTCAACTTTTCCTGCATGCGAAATCCAATCTTGATTACCATCTAACTACAAAATAGTTGCGAATGTACAAGTGCCGTGTATAACTTGCATTAAATTACCTCGCAGTCTACTCTCATGGAACAATTAGCCTTTCTAAAGCCTTGCTTTCGCCAAATCCAAAAATATAAATGTAAGCAGTTTCTTGCACAAGCATAAAATTTCTTTTGATATGGATGATTAGACGTAAGTAGGATTTTGATTTCAGATCAATTAAAATCTTGGAGCATGCGAAAAACGATCCATGACAGTCGGTTATTGAACGAAGGTGGATATTAAGTATTCGTAGATTAACCAATCTGGTAAACAATGGAGACATTACGAGTTGGCCGGATAAGGTGAAGTTTGGTCCACATCGGGTCGTGCTGAATTCCGAATGAGGCGACGATGCTCGCGGCGCAGTCGGCTCCACGCCTCATAAATGTCTAGTTGGAGCTATTATAAAGTCGACATGAGTCATGCTTGCTTCAATCAAACAATATTTTGCACAATCCATCGATAGAATCATAGAGTATCATAGTTCCTTCCAGACCTTTGAATGCACTGCGCACAGACATCCCAGGAAACATGCTTCCAAATCAATAAGTTATTGTCAATTAATATGAAGTAAAATATAAAATTGGACTGAAAGCTATTCAATCAATAGTACTTGTTCATATGATAACATTTCTGTACAGTTAGTTGGGCGGATGTCACGGCGTCTTGTAGTGGCGATAGCCTCTGTCGCCAATTATGGGACATTACTCATGCGTGTGTTCTTTATTAATAAGTGTAAGTATTATCGAACATCGACAGCATACGACTTATCGTATAAAATCGTATAAACTACCTTAGTAGTTTTAACTATTATTATAAGTTCCACAGGCCGTCAGTCCCCTGAACGATGACTTTTACATCTGTAATAATTTGGAGGCCAATCGTACAAAAATTGTTAGGTCATTCAACTGGCGTTCGCAAAAAAAAACAGTCTATTGTGGAAGTGCGTCGCACGAACCGTATCATGGTGGCATAAGCGTACACATGGTAAAGCTGGCCAAAAATGAACTCAAATAGAAATTATTCCATACTCAGGTAAACATTTCTCAGCTTGACCGCACTGACCGCATTTTCCAGAGATCCATCCTGTGAATTTCAGGAGGATTTCGTTCCAAATTCAACAAACCGCAAATGGCTCTCACCGGTGGATCGGCTGTCAGATTACACCGTCTGGCCACTGGCATGGCAGCACAATGGCGAAGAGCAAACATGGATCAAACCGAACAGAGCTCGACAAACACAGACTGTTTAGCAAACTAGTACCATTCCATGCAAATTATTATTCGACAAAAAACCTGCTTTGCGATTTCGAAAATGAAAAAGCCAACCATATATGGCGGCAGATTTTAATTTATAGCAGCTTATCCTGTGAATGGAGCGACAATATAAGGCGCATGACTTGCAGTGTAATAATTTTTGTATTACTTTTATCGTTTAGCCACGGGAGGCATGATGTGTGTTTTGCTTGACAGCTTTCGCTGAGCGAACAAAACATATTTCAATAATCTGCATACAAATTGAACACATGTGGGGCAATAAAAATTTGTTTTTATCTCTATAAAAGGATTTCTGGCCAGTAAAACATCTGAACGTATAAACTATAAAGGTGTTCCTGAACGTACCATATTTTCCCGGTAATATGTGGCTGCTGGGTAGAGCTGGACTCATAAGGAGCATCGTGTTACCCAGTACCTGGGTTGTGGAGGTCAGATAGGTAGTCGTTTCATGTCAAATGCTCATATTCAGCTGCATCCGGTTAGACTGGAAGAAGACTCCAGCATAGTTGGGAAAAGGCTAGACTAGCTGCAGATCAGCATGGTGGTAACGGGGTCGTCGGGACTGACTCTTCAAGGTGCACCAGCCACGTTACCTACATTTAAGTACAGCCACTCTATACACCGTCATCTGCCTAGCCTAAACCCATCTATGCTGGAGTCGCCTTGCACTCTAACCGGATGCAACAGTATTTGACATGGAGCCACTGCCTATATAACCTCCACAACCCAGTTACTGGGTAAAACACGATATCTTTGCCCAGCAGCGGAATGATGCAGGCTGAAAGTAACCAGTAACCACCAGTGGTCTAGTGTGGCTGCATCCCAAAGCAAGGAGTAGGTCCGTAAAGCGTTTCAAATCTTACCGAAATTCTTATGGAACATTTTTGAGCGAGTCTCCTGTTTCAGGCTGATCTCATTACAGTATTGCGTCTGCAAAGCATAGTAAAGAGATCAAGGAGGGACTGTGAATGAACCCTCGTTGAATTTTAACGCAAAATTATTTGTTTTTAGAATAGTATTAATTAAAACTCATGTATTAAATTTTTAGGGTTCCGCACCTCAAAAGAAAAAAACTGAACCCTTATAGGATCACTCGTGTGTCTGTCACAGCCAATTTGCTCCGAATCTGATGGACCGATTAACTTTACTTTACTTTACTTTAAGTTGAAATTTTGTACACATATGAATTTCTGTGACCCAAACACGGACGGGTAAAGTAAATAAATTAATTTTGAATACGGGGGTCACTTTTGGGGGGCAAATAAGAAAATAAAAACAAAGTTTTGCAAATTATACCGTGTGACATATCAAATAACGAGCTATGAGCTATGAGGGTCTCAAATACATATTTTTTATAATGTTAAAATAAGTTGTTTGAAAGTTATTTAAGAAAATAGACGAACATTGACCATTCCCTCTTATCTCCGAAACTATTGGGCCTAAAATTTTGAAAAAAATACAGAAAATATTTATTTACCTGTAGATTACAGGAAAACCTATAAGAAGTCTATGGTCTTAAAATAACATGGTAAATCTCTCGATATTGTGAGTACAAAGTTACATTCACGTTGGAATGTATGGGAGAAATGTTTATCAACTACAAGTTAAGTTTGCTCTAGGGATAAATTCATCCCGACTACGGGAACCTTCATTGTGCATGGTCCGACACGCACTTGGCCGGTTTTTTTTTTTATTAAGACACATTGAGTTCAAATATTTATCTTTTTCCGTTACCCAATTTACTTCATTACTACAGCACATAAATTAATTGAAAATAATTAAGCACAGTAAAATGACGTAAGTGAACGAATGCAGCCGAGCTATGATGGGAGTGGGCGCGACGCATTCTGCAGCATTGTTCATGTGTGAACTCAATTAGATAGTTTCGCTCTTCGTGACAGACTTACATGCCGACCACGTCTATACCAGGACTAATTGGCGGAGAAGAAACCACGTGATACTACGGCGGAGACTGGTAAGCCGGGCTGCGCAGACGCCTCCGTAACCACGCCCACTTTCTCCCTTGCAACATGTAAACTCAGCTTACATTACGTTTCAACACATTACATGTCGTTAACCTCTATACAAATCAGTGTTTACATTACTAACATACCTCTACTTAAAACATCAACCAAGTGCTAATCAACACTTCACAGAGCTGCATGGATACTGCAGATAATAAATAGGTAGTCATCGTTAGGTTCTATCTCGTTAGGTTAGGAGGAGCTCGTGGCTAAGTAATAACAGCCGCACGGGTCAAGCCATCAGGTTAAGCTACGCTTACCGGGGTTGGTCCGTGGATGGGTGACCATCTTCACACACCGAGACTCCTCCGTGCCTCGGAAAGCACGTTAAGCCGTTGGTCCCGGCTGTCATTCGTAGACCTTTGACAGTCGTTACGGGTCGTCAGTAGCCCGAAAGTCTGACAACCAGTCTTACCAAGGGGTATCGTATTACCTAAGTTGTGGAGGTCAGACGGGCAGTCGCTCCATGTAAAATACTGGTATTCCACTGCATCCATGCAGACTGGAAGTCGACCCCAACATAGTTGGGAAAAGGCTAGGCAGATTGATCGTTAATTTCTATCTATCTATATAAATAAAAAGAGATGTCCTGACTGACTGACTGATTGATTGACTCATCAACGCCCAGCCCGAACCCTTGAACCACGGACGCTGAAATTTTGCACAGAGGTTCCCTTTATAATGTAGACAAGGAATAAGGAAGGAATACCCGGTAGTACGTTCCCGTGGGATATTTTCCGACATCCACGCGAGCGAAGTCGCTGGCAAAAGCTAGTAAAATATAATATGCTCCTACGTTATAGTAGTTTCCATTAGTAATATTGTAGAATACTTGTCTGATATTTTACCATAATCTGGTCTGTCATAATAATAACTGATGATGGTTCTACACTGTTCTGTGGTTCTACAAGAACAATAAATAAAAAGTATTTAAAAAAAAATAAACTGACTTCAAAAAGAAATAACTCAAAATATTACGAAATAACTTTTAATTTCGGAAGTCGGTGTCTTGGGATCTTTATTTTAGTAGTTTTTTTTTAGTTTTGCCACCGACTTCCGAGAAAGTTTAGTTTAATAAAGTTTTTCATAGTTTTGAGTTAATTTCTTCTTGAGGTCGATTTTTTCTTAAATTACTTTTTTATTTCGTAGTTTTAAGTAAAAACTAGAATATATGTTTGTAATAAATATTTAATAGTTTTGTTGTAAATATTGTACTAGAATTTGACCAAGGTTTTGAGAAGTTTTCCCTTTGACACTACGTCCGTAGCTCGTGTCAATAAGCAAGGCAGTCACACACGTATTGGTCCATATGTTGAAAACTACTAAACCGATTTTGATAAAACTTGCACTGTTCCCGAAGTTGAGGTAAGTGTAAGCCACCAAAAAAATGGTCGCAATCCAATCAATAGTTTCGGAGAAATGCGTGGACAAACATACACATACACCTACGAAATTTTGTAAGTATTTTTGTTTGGAAGCCCTAATAGATTATCATAAGTGAATATATTGCAGTTCCAATAATTTTACATGCGTGTCGAATTAATAACCTCCTTTTTTTGAAGTCTATTAATAAAGGATATCAAAGGAGAACACATGGCATTAGAGTCAACCCACCTGACAACGGTGCGGGCAAGACCGAAGGGAATCGGGTCGGATAAAACGATCGTATAACCGGAGTAGACAGGTCGTGGCCCGGCCCGTATCTGATCCGCAATTCCATTACATAATTTATGGAGGGATTCGGTGTCCTCTTATCCACCAGCAAATGTATACATATACGTTACCACAGAACTCTGTTTTGATACCAAAATCTGTTCCTGACAAAACGGTATATCTCGGAATAATTCATGAGTGGAACGAACTTCTAAAGTACTGGCCATAAATAAGAAATTCGCTGACAAATTATAGGAAAACGGAAAATAAAAACAACTGAAATAGCTCTACTATTTATAAATAAAGCTCAAAACAAACTCCAAAACCACATGTATAAATATTGACACAACGTTGGTAAGGTCAACGGCTGACACGTCGCGCATAAAGTGGTTATAACATATGATCACAAACGCCTATCATAATGTGCATTGGTCTTGTCATCTTGTTGTCACTGATATCGTTAGTGATATGAAACAGCGAGCGACTATGCCACCCACGTGGCCCGGAACTCCGGAATGAGACGCTGAACATTTGGCCGCGATCCAACAGACAATTTACGACGAAGTAAAATTAAAATGTGCAATGTTTCCATATAACGCGTCATCGACGACTATGTACTTGTACGTAGTCATCGATGATGATTCTACACTTTTATTTAAATTCTGAATACGACTTAAGCTGGCGGATTCTCATAGCCCGCATAAATTGCGCCTCAGTAATCCCCCGTTATTCGATTGAAAGGATTACGGTGTTCTTTATCAGCCCTCGGAAGCGGACCGGTTGTAATGACAAAAAGAGACAAATTGAGGAAGTCAGTCCTCGCCTCCTTTCACAAGGAATGTTTTAATTTTAACTGGAGCTATGCTATTTTTAAATGCTGACGGATTAATAGATCAGCAACATTACACAATGAGATCGCAAAAGAGCATAAAGCGTTTGAAATGGGCATTGTAACAGGAATACCTATCGCAAACACAAATAACTACATGAAGGAAAAATATTTATGATCATCGGATTTGTATTGATAAACTTTTCTATTGTCATTATTCCAATATATAAATAGAGAAGCTAACAAATCGCCCCAACTTTCCTCGCTTTGTGTAATAAATACAAAGGCATAGTATTAAAACTTTATCAAGGGTCTCTTATTTGTAATTCTAAGATCGCAAGTGTATAGTACCGCGGCGCGGTGAGGACTAGGGGTTGCACAATAAAAGTGCGGATGTCAGAGAGACGGGCGGTTGTAACGAGCGAGCCCTCCTCGTGAACAAACTCTGCACTTTTATTGCGGACTCACCCCTCGTGCAGCGAGACCACTCAACTGCGAAATACATAATCATTACAGATAAAGGATCCCTTCGACAATATTGTGGCAAGTGCACTGAATTATTAAAATTTTATTTTAATATGGTGATGAATTGCGTCAGGTTAAATTTTTTTAAAACCATGAAATCATACATGAATTATGTCCAAATATTTTGCTGAAAACATTATCACTCAGAAAAGCTCATGAAATAATGCTTTTGAAGAGTATGCAGACAAGCCTAAACGTGTTATCAAATTATAAAAATTCTTTATTTGCTTAGTTTTAGACATTGCTTTCTACAAATACATGCCTTCTAGATCTGCGCCTGCCCAAACTACTTTCTATGAACTGTCGGTGCCAGACTGAGTTTATCCAGTGTTTCTCTTATCTATTTTTAGATTCGAATACTAAAAATAATCGAGTGGTAGGTGTGATGATGAGCAGGCCATTAGTGAAGCGAGGCATGCGCCGGTCACCGTCCGTCGTGTTTACAATGCAAATCATCGAGCGTCGCCTGCGCACCTCGCTCGCGCAACGCATCTAATCGGCCGACATGTCATGTGGAGCGAAACTACCCACTATACTTTCGTAGGGAACAAACGAACAAATCATATGTACACTTTCGACTAAGAAAGTATAATGAAGTGGGTGTAATTATGTAATTAAATGAAGGGCTTTCTCCTCATGGCAACAATAATTATGTCATGATTATAATTATCATTTATGTAATTCAAAGGCTTTATCATTTTGAAATCGCGCAAAACTAGAGCTTGATTGATCTTTTGTGAATGAAATTTTTTTGTGGCTTTTCTAGCATAATAATTCGTTTTAACCGACAAAAAAAAGGAGGAGGTTCCCAAGTCAACGCGGAGATATTTTTTTTGACCACGTACAACTTTTTACAGAGTAGTCTGATTTTAAGAATTCTTATTTTATTCGGTAATGCATACCTCGAAGTTGGTCCCATGTAAAAGTTATGTGTACCTAATTTATTCCACTTTGCTTGGGTAGTTTTTGGAGTTAGCTTCAATAATACGAATTTTTCCCACTTAGTCTATGTGGATGATGTGTGGCGAATTTGTGTGGGGTAACTAAAAGGTGAAAAATAAAAACATTTTTACAAAAGAAAAACACTACAAAATACTACAGTAATTTAAAATTAAAGTTATTTTTCACTTTGTTGTGTTTTTTTTTTGGAAGTCGGTTGTTTTTTTTTTTTTTTTGTAAAAAAAAATTTATGTTTATGAATATTGAGTATTGTAGAGTGAGTTAGTAAGGTGTTCCATTACTTACATGGTGCATTCTACCGAGGATATAGAAAAGGGCAGTTCTTGTAAACAAAGTACAATCTCTAACGGGCATGCTAGTGAGCTCGCAATAGTCCACGGCTTGTTTAGCAACTAGGGCTCACTCTCATTAATCAATACACATTCTCTTTTAAACGCTACGTTTATTTAACATTTTCTTTTGGTAATTCCGAACAATTTTATCCGCTAGTATGTCAGAGCTGCTACACTAATTGTCTAAGAGCACAATTATCTTTATTAAGTGTATTTAGGCCGGCAGTTCCTGTCATAACCTTAACGATACATCGTCTCTTATAATATAACATGTTAGTAAGTACGTGTGAATGACACATCAACGACATGAACCGTAAAATGGTAGGTAATGGTGGTAAAACGGGAACAGCTTTAACGTTTGGTAGAGTGGAGATAATTGATAATGGGAGAGAGGTATTCCATGAATACAAGTTAAAGAATACAAAGTAGTTTTGTTACCAAGTTTTGTTTATATTCAAATATGTATGTTGAGGTTAAGGTATTTATCTATGGGCCAGTGTGGCCTGAAAGGAACGGTTTATATATCTATACTTATTATAAAATAAAGTCTCTTTTCATGTCTGTCTGTGTGGCCGCGTTGTTCTTCTAAACTTCGCAACGGATTTTGATGCAGTTTTCACTATCATTTAGAGAATTTATTCCGGATGGTTTTTACAGGGTGTCCCGTAATTAATAGATAACCTCTTAAGGAGTCATTGTACTCATCATTATGAACATCTTTTACTATAGGACCAAACATGAAATAGCGAAAAAAAAAATCAACTGTTCCCTACATTTATTTTCGCATAACTCGTCAAAATGTAGGGAACTGCTGATTTTTTTTTCGTGATTTCAGGTTTGGTCCCATAGTAAAAGTTGTTCATAATGATGAGTAAAATGACCCCGTAAGAGGTTATCCATTAATTATGGGACACCCTGTATGTATAATACAATAATATTTCATTTATATATCATTATAGTAACCTTCATGTTTTGTCAAGTCGTAAAAACCGCGCGAAGCAGAGCCGGGTCGCTAGTATATCGTCGCTGATACTGCAATACCGCGTAACTAACAACAGACAATACCGCGTAACTTCGATATGGCAAATTTTACAGGAGAGCGAAAAAACTGAATAACTTCTGCTGTACTTATCAAATACGTGTCTGAACTTTCAGCTATTTAGAAATGTGTATTAGTTACCTTATATATTATTATTTAACTTAATCCAGTCAATATTTAGCTAGAAAATACACTTACGCTGTTTTTCATTTTATGTTGCATTTGTTATTTGAGCTTTTTGGCATTTACGCGGAATTGGAGGGAGAATAAAACAGAATTAATAATATTATAAAGAAGTTGTATTTACTTATGTAATAACAGTCTCATCATTTTAACCAAAGTAGTTACTAGCTTATACAGTCTCGTCATTAAAACGTCGTCATAACAACTTGGTAGTTACTTATTAGTATAATTATATGATCTTACTACAAACATAACAAATCAAATAATTAAAGGCTGAACATAGTCAGTCAAAAAAAAAATGAAAGAGTCGTGTATTAAAACAAAATAATAGGAACATCAAAAAGTGGTTCACCCAAGAAAGGTACCACAGTCTTTCTAAAATTACTTATTTTGTCTTAAATGGTAAGTTATCATAAAACTGATGACAATCAACGGGGATGACGTTTTTTAGTTGCTGTAAGTGCAGATATTTGCTTTCTAATACTGGCACTCGAGATGAAAATAGCAATGGAACACTATTTGCAAGTGTTATGATATTTCGTGGTCTTCGTGGCAATAGGGTTAAGTCGTCTTTGAAATGTTTTTTATACTGAATAGTCCCTTCTGGATTATATTTTAATACTCGCAGGTCCACCACACAATCATCGCCAGCAGTACGGCCAGGTCGTATGTAGTCATAAACTTGATATTCTTTAATCCCGTAGTCCTTGAAAAAAGTATGATCCGGTTGAATGACTCTGTATGGAGAGGGTTTCTTTCTTGCTTGTTTAGTTAGTGTTGCATACTGCGATGGCAAAAATATTTCTAAGCGCGATTAAAAATAGACAGTCTCATCTCCTGCGTTAGATGTGAGCAAAACAAGACTTTGCTACGAGCACAAAACTGTGAATTACAGAGAGGACCCATGGTTCTCTCAGGTTTGGATTCTGTTTGACGGTATTTATTACCAATCTTTTTGTATCCAAGATATTCTTTCCCTAACATTCTATTTTTCCTGCTATGTTCTCTTTTCCATGTTAACCTGTCAGCTTTTCTTTTTCTCGATCTTGACTGTCTCCCAACTTCTGCCTCAGTATCTCTTTCAGGAAACCATTCAATATGATCTGATGATTCGATCGGTTGTACATTTATGATTTGAGATAGTGGAATATAATCAGGGTCAACAACAGAGTCATCTGACGAAAAATCCAACAGTGACTCATTAACAACTTCCGGAGACCTGATGAGCTAGCGACAGGTTCTAAGACTGTGGTCAGAGTATCACAGTCTGCAATAGAGTTTTCGATATTCGTAGCTGTACATGGAATGTGTTCGACAGGTTTTTGAAATATAAGTGGGTTACCTGCACGCTTTTCATCCAAAATTTGCTTCCTTTTATTTAAAAGTACCTGGCGTCGATTTTGAAGCTCTTGTAATGTAACAACATTACTACTGACGTCGGCATTTCTCCATACTATAGCCTCATCGACACCTGACTCTTCTTCCATGATCGTCTAAAAGAAAAGTAATAGATATTGAGAAACACTCGAAAACTACCCACTAATAGCAATTATATTTAAATACCAGGCGCTATTGGTCTTCGCTAGAATTAAAAATACTTGAGTTAAAGTATTTTCTAAAAACACTGATACGATATTTTTGTTCACAACAAAATCAACAAATACGCGTAACTAGCCAAGACATAAAGTAAAAGATAAAATTTCAAAACCGCGGAACTACCATCACAACAATTAGTGCAAATTTTACTTGTAAAATAAGGAAATTTACAGATTCTATTATGTAACCAAATTGATTGAGAAATAAGCATTAAAACAATGTAAAAAACTTACCGATCTGCTTCGTATTACTATAAAAAAACTTTTATTTTCCGGAACACCACACAAAAACAATACGTCTTCTTGTTATGATCGCGAGAATACGCGGTATTGGTCAAATTATTTTGACAGGTTCGTTCACGCGGTTTTAACCAGTTGTGATTGGTCGCATATTGAATGAGCGATAACTGTGAATGTGGTCCGTAGCCAATCGGCATCGTTAGCTCACTGCCGCGAAATCTAAAATTTGATACTTTTGTACTTCCGCGGTATTATCCACTGTTAGTTACGCGGTATTGCAGTATCAACGACGATATAATATAAAAACATTTTGTATTTTTCCTTTAGGTTTTTATAAGCTTAAATAAAATCACACTTTTCTCTTTGATGTGTTAAACAGATCTATTGTTAGTGGTTAAGCACCAATTTAAACCTTATTTGGCGGCGAGATAGGGTTCAGTATGAATGGTGATACAATCAGCTGAGTGACAGATTGCCTCTGGCATATTTACAAAGCGACCCCTTCCCTCAATCTGCTACTATAAAATTACGATTCGCGTCCGCATGAGATGATTAGCAGCTGATTCGTTCTGCCTTTTTCTGAATATCTGGTGATGCCAAAACGGACTCTTAACATGACTTTTTTACTCTCTGTCAATTGAGCTGATCGTTTGTACGGTTTTTAAGACCAGCACCCTAATTGCGTAACACAAAATATAAATAGATATTTATAATAAGAGTAATTTATTGTCATTGAATATTACGAGAATAAAAATAGTGTGACATGCTATAATAATTTAATTTGACCTGTGTATAATTTTATTTTAATTTGGACCAATGTTTTAATTTAATTTATTTGATAGTTAAGTCTAGTCTTTACATACCGAGACTCCTCCGTGCCTCGGAAAGCACGTTAAGCCGTTGGTCCCGGCTGTCATTCGTGGATCTTTGACAGTCGTTACGGGTCGTCAGAAGCCCGAAAGTCTGACAATCAGTCTTACAAAGGGGTATCGTATTGCCCAGTTAATGGGTTGTGGAGGTAAGATAGGCAGTCGCTCCATGTAAAATAATGGTATTCAGTTGCATCCGGTTAGACTGGAAGCCGACCCCAACATAGTTGGGAAAAGGCTAGGCAGATTGATTGATAGTTAAGTCTATGACATGTCTTTTAATTCATCTGACAATTTTTATTTTTATACTTTTGACATTTGTAGTATTATGATGTACTTATTTTTTTTTTCTGTAATGCCAATTAAATGCATTTTTCTTTTTTCTTTTTTTTTCTTTATGATTTTTTTTTTTTTAGTATAACAATTTTGTAATGGAATTTTAATAATTGATGATGATAAGAAAAAAAAAAATCACATCACATCATCATCTTTGCACACCTTATTAGGTAATGATACAGAGTACTTTATATCTATTTTTAACATCTGTTTATACCTACCTGTATTACGCAAATCAATAATTTGATTTGATTTGACTGGAATCTGTTTCATTTTGACAGTTCAACAACATTCATTGCGTTATTTACGTTGTTGAGCAGACAACATCTTCAAACATATGTAGTAATGGATTAGCAATTTGTTTCAAAATGATTCAAACTCCGATTGGTAGTGCGTTACACAAATAGGGTGCGTATCTATTACTCAACCTAAACTGTTAGCTTGTATTAACCAAAGATTTAAAGAAATAGAGCTGCACATAAATCAATACCAAACCAACCCAGCAGCACTAAAACACACTATAACCGTACATAATGGCATATATTAAAAAAAAAAAACATTCGTATCGTATCATATTCATGATACTTAATGAATGAAAGTTGGCAGATAACGAAGATTTGTCCAACAGTGTCAAGGTCACTGCGTGTTGGACCGTGCTGCCAACTAATACACAAAACACTGCGTCTACGCATTCGTGATTTACACGAACAAATAACTTTTGTTTAGTTTAGACATTCAACACATTTTCAACATTTTTGGAGTCACGGACATGTTTGGGAGGAATGAAAGTAAATAATGAGACAACAAGACTTGACTTCTTGCTCATATTTTGTCCGTAACACCTTCAAGGAATAGTCTTCAATAAGAAGATAAAAGATGGTTGATAAGCAACCTGACTGCATCATCTGCCTAGCCTTTTCCCAACTATGTTGAGGTCGGCTTCCAGTCAAAACCGGACGCAGCTGAATAGGTACCAATATTTTACATGGAGCGACTGACTATCTGAGCCCCACACAACCCAGTTACTGGGTAATACGATACCCCTTGGTAAGTCTGGTTATCAGACTTTCGGGCTTCTGACGACCCGTAACAACTGTCAAAGATCCACAAATGACAGCTGGGACCAACGGCTTAATGTGCTTTCCGAGACACGGAGGGGTCTTGGTATGGTCACTCATCGACGGAGCAACCGTTCCAAGCGTAGCTTAACCTGACCGCTCGACCTGTGCGGCTGTTATTACTTAGCCACGAGCCCCTCAACCTGTCTGTACATATTGCAGTAAATTGTGCAACAAGTATAGTGTTATAGCCAGACTATAATTGAATCCATTAGTAACACAAAACGTGATAACATTTCAGCTATTTTCTAAGTTATCCAATTCGTTTACAGCATAACTAAAGGTAGGAGCGCACTGGTGCGTGCTTGTCCACCCAGCGTATCAATCGTTTATCACTCTATCAACATCTATACACAATGTTATCGTGCAGGCATCGCGACGACCAGACCGCGGGCCGTCAACACACACGATTTGCACCCAATTTAAGATGCATTGTCAACACAGCTATTCAAACAACAATTTGACAACACATAAGCGTCATAACTTCATACAGCCCCGCTAATAGCTAATGTCAACATAAATTCTCTTACATGACAGGCGACTATTAAGTTTCTGCGAATAGTATTGCTAGCGGAGAAAGTGTTACGAGACGACTTACATCTGACCAATGACACAAAAAGCCTACTTCAATGGACTTAAGGGTCAAATGTAAGCCTTGATGTTTCGCAATAAGAGCTAAATTAAAATGACCATAATACCGAGGGTCTTAATCCAAAGCCCCGGGGTGTATTAGTGACGAGTGACCTCCCCTATTTGAATACGCCGCTCGCGACAGTTTAAACATTTAAATCGCTTAATCCAATGAGACGGGTCTGCTGTCCATCGAAACGGAAAACTGTAAGGACACGAACGGATTTGAGATTTAAAACGAAGACTACAAATCAATGGTATGCCAACGAACTAGAATTTGCAGGAATGAGATAATCGATTCCTACTGTACTGGAAAGTTAATTACAACGAGAATAGATTGCACATTATCGTAAACTATTTCCTGTTCGATTTTATGTTCTCTTATAATTTTAAAGCAATTGGAAACTGCTGTATTTACATGCATTTAGAAAAGTTATAATTAGAAAGGCTTCGTATCGGTGTCGGGGGAAGGCGGGCGCGGCAGGGCAGGGCTGCAACAGGGGGCAAAACAAAGTATCCAATTTCTCCACTTCCCCACTTCCGACGTAATTACGACACAATATTGTGGGGCTGTGGCGGCGCCGCCTGACCGCAGCCCGACTGAAATCTAGGCACCGCAGCAATCTCGTTACGGAACATAAAATACACTCTTATTGTTTGACCGGTTTTTTCGCAAGACCTATTCAAACAAAGAAACCTGTGAGTACCTAAGTACCGGCTCTACAGGTGTTTGAATACACCTGAACCGTAATGACTCTAAACATTAATCTTCATAATTTGACAGCGAAAAAGGAATAAGAAACATTTTAAAACAATAAACTGTAAGCTCTTAAGCATTTACAAAAGTAACCAACGAGACATTTCTCGGAGACTTTCTAGTTTCCCTTTTTGACAGTGAAATATCGTTGTTCTCAAACCTCATTCTCTCAAAAACGATTCTAAGAGGATTTAAGATCCCAAAATAACTTTATTGTTCAACTAGCTCCCGCCCGCGGCTTCGCCCGCGTGGTATGTCGATAAAAAGTAGCCTATGTCCATCCCAAGGGTTCAAAGTATCCCCATATTAAATTTCATCAAAATCGGTTTAGCCGTTTAGCCGTGAAAGCGTAAAAAACTAACAATAAATCAAATCATTTCTCTTTATAATATTAGTTTAGAAGAAAATTCTGTTAACTAGAATATTAGGTTAATTATGATATTGGTTGAGTACAAAGCGAATAGAAGCACTGGCAGTTGGTGGGTTGAAGGGATCCCTCCGACATTAAATGCGATGATAACATAATGCGTTGACAGGTCGGATTGTTACATTAAGGAGTATTACTGCACCCTATTTTTCCACAAAGCTGACAGCAACATCCAGCTTACACGAATACTGTTAATTTTCGTTCAGGTAAGTCAATTATGAGAACTTTAGATCAGTGCAAAGAACAAGATATAAATAGTAAATTCACTGTTTACAAAAGGTCGAATATCTGTGTTAGATGGCTTTTTTAAGCAACTCCGATAAAAGTATATCCCTGTATAACAACAACAACAACACAACAATAACAACACAATAACATTAACACAACAACATACAAACAAACAACACAAACAACAACATTTAAATTACTTACAGATTCTGTAAGTATAATTTAAACACTGAAAGAGTGAGGAATCTAATCGACAATTTGAGTTGAAAACACACCTTTTCCCCTCCGCACCAAAAAGAAATCTCACACAAACCCTATTTTGTTCAACAGTAGTACAATACAAACTTTCATATTTATAAAACAAAGGAAAATTCTTTTGAACAACGTGAAAGCTCTCTTGTTGCCGTGAGCGTCGCGTTAAAGACACTTCACAGAGATTTGAGGGCGCCAAAGTTATTGTTGCACCATAATACATAGACCCTCCCCGAGCCCTGACTACGGGCTTCATCGAGCGGGAGAACCGAGAAACACGGGGGGATAATATGTGTCAAAGATCTCCGCTGAATGTTCCAACGAGGGCACTCGGTTCACGAGAGCACGCGTCATAATCATGTGACCCTTTGTGACAACATAATCACACTTGATTCGTGCAAACTGATGCCGTCAGCCAACCCATTTGTTACCTGATCTGTTTGTCATTATGCGACAAAAATTGATGATCAATAGAACACATGAGGCGTTTTTCAACGAGTTATTGTTATCGGCGATTCTGTAAACAGCTGAAGCGAATCGTACGGGTGGCTACCAATACATAATTCACTTGAAAACCTTGCAGGTTGCTTGTTTTGACGGGTATTTGTCATTTTATCCTGTCTAGTGAGTCGTGGTGACTCACGTTATTGTGTAACCATGAGGCTCAAGGTCGGCGGCGCGACTGATAGATAGCAAACACCGCATAAACGTAAACGGGCCTGGTTCAGCCGTAATTAATATTGCACACGTCAAATGCATTCACATAACGCTTGCCAAATTGCACCTGGCGTTAGCAAACGTAAAATTGGAGTAAAGATAAAATCTGTGCAGCCATGTAAATAAATGGTGTCGTTAGTCGGGCTTATTGCACAAACTAAGACATTATTCTTAGTTTACTTTCCAAATAGGGTAATTAACATTGACTACAAAACAATGTATTTTCTGAAACTAAAAAAAAAATAACCGTTCACCAGTCACTACCACTTACCAGGATCGGCAGCCAGCTGCCTGTACACTGCCAGCGCCACGTCGTCCTCACTGACGAAGTCCCACAGGCCATCGCAGGCCACCACCACGAAGTCTTCGTCGCCATCTAATTCCACTGTCGCGATCTCAGGCCGCGCCGTCACGTATGGCTTGTATTGTGCGTCACCTGAACAAAAACAATTTAGGTACATTACGTAAAGAATTTGAATTTAAAGGAAATAAGATTAAAAACATTAGAAAAACATGGTAAAGATCGATATTTCTGGTTCGAAGCTAGTAATTTTCGATTTTTTATCGAAACAAAAAATTTCATCCATCCATAATTATCATTTTATTAACCTAGTATGATTGTCAGGTTTTTCCGAGTAAAGCAGGGAAAAACATTATTTTGTGTTTAAAAATTAATCGCTTTTTTTTCACAATACGTTTAAATGCTCTTCAATACCTACATGTTTAAAAAAATGTGCTAATTTAAGGTTAAAGCCACATGGAGGAACCAAGTCAGTGGTTTAAGAAACAACAAGTTACATCTTGCTATTAGCTTATCGCCTTCGTGCACCGCAGTAATGGTTTCACTAACAACTTAAATGTATACTTGTATAGTAAACAACCTCTTATGCAAGTACAGTCACAGATTAATCTGTGGTTACAGTCAAAGTGTAACGACACTACTTGACGATGGTAAATATAAGGACAATAACGCTAACGACTACAATAAAATTAAAATCAATCTGCCTAGCCTTTTCCCAACTATGATGGGGTCGGATTCCAGTCTAACCGGATGCAGCTGAATACCATTTACATGGAGCGACTGCCTACCTGACCTTCACAACCCAGTAACTGGGTAATGCGATACCCCTTGGTAAGACTAGTTGTCAGACTTTCGGGCTTCTGACGATCTGTCAAAGATCCACGAATGACAGCCGGGACCAACGGCTTAACGTGCTTTCCGAGGCACGGAGGAGTCTCGTTATGTAAAGATGGTCACCCATCCACGGACCAACCCCGGCAAGTATAGCTTAATATGAAGGATCGACCCGTGCGGCTGTAATTACTTACTATATTAATAGAAAAGAAAACTTATGTGAAATATCGACATCATAAAGGGTCGTGCCCTAGTTAAACGTAAATGTACAAGGGCTGCATTTGATAAACAAATGAATATCGATACTGGAAATATGAAATAACGTAAGGGACATTTTGTCGAAAATGAGTTATATATATCGTTGGATTCGGAATTTTATGCTCTATCGATTGGTATATTTAAAATCTCGATATCTTAAAAAAAATGTCCTTTACATCACATATTTTCCGTAGGCTTAGACCATTTTATTTCTAGAAACTGGCTGTATATGACATTTAAATTAATATTTTTATAAAAACTAATGTAAGTCTCTTTACTCACAGTATTTGGTATTTACATTAAATCAAAATCGAGTACATTTTACAGCAGGTCACATAAGTTATTCCATAATTTGAGACGTTTTATTATTGTCTTATACATTAGTGTTCCCTGAGAAGGTACAAATACCATGTCCCTTACATTAAATTGTGACTCAAATTATCATAATTATATTGACACTTACGTTAATTTGTCAGCATCGAAAATAAATTGATCTGTCCTTTACATCACACTGGACTGCGTGATCCGTACAATTCCTCAAAATTTATCTGAATGATTATTATTATGATACGGATTTTGTGTGTGATTTTGCTTTTGAATTTATGTACATTTCAAAAATCGAACTTAAAGATAGTGGAAGTAAAATATACGATGTTAGAGGATGGCACAACTCACAAAATAGAACTCTGCAAAGAAATGCAAACTGGAAGAAGGACAGTGAAGGGTAAAGGGAAGGGCAAGAGCCTTGCAAAGAATGATCAATCCGAATAAGAAAGTACCAGAAATCTAGCTGTGCCCAGTAGCATAGACAGCTTACCATTTCTGTATAAGGAAAGACTGCCAATTTCAGTTCCAAAGTTTAAAGATCTCAAAAAATTATGTGACAATGGTATAATTCCAAATAGGTTTCACAATGAATATTTGAATCTTCCTAATAAGAGTATAATTAAAGATAGCCTCAATGACACCGACGATGATGAGACTGATAAAGATAATGACTAATTTTTGAGACTTTTTCAATTTAACTGTAGGCTTTCTATTAAGGAAGAAGTTAATTTTTTTTTTTTTTATGTTTAATGATTACTATTAGGTCTTTACACATGAAATTGCCGTTCTGCAGTACTGACCATTTCAAATCAAAATAATTTTTGTTTGGCTAAGAATTCTAATTTCAAATTAATTTTATTTTAAAAACGGATTTTTTTTTCCAAAAGTAGTCATTTGTTTATTGATTAGTGTTACATTTTCATCGCATTTCAATCTTTTTCGTCATCATGGATACGTTAAAAATTCGAGTAATTATGGAATATGAGTACCGTCGTGGCAGCAACGCGGCACAAGCGGCACGCAACATCAATGACGTTTACGGAGCTAACACTACAAACCAACGCACCACTTGTTATTGGTTTGCTCGCTTCCGTTCTGGAAATTTCGACCTGAAAAATGAACCTCGCGGTCGTCCGAAGACTTTGGTCGACAATGACGAATTAAAGGCGATTGTGGAAGCTGATGATACACAATCTACGGCTGAATTAGCAGCAGCTTTCGACGTTAGCGTCAAAACAATATTGGTCCATTTGCGTCAAATTGGCAAGGTAAAAAAGCTTGATTAATGGGTGCCCCACGAACTCAATGATCGCCAGCGCGAAGTACGCGTCGAGACGTGCCTTGCACTGCTCAACAGACACACAAATGAAGGAATTTTGAACCGCATTGTTACCTGCGATGAAAAATGGATTCTGTTTGATAACCGCAAGCGCTCAGCAAGTTGGTTGGATCCTGGTTCAGCACCTAAACAATGCCCTAAACGAAAACTTACCCCTAGAAAAGTGATGGTCACTGTTTGGTGGTCTAGCGCCGGTGTGATTCATCACAGCTTCTTACCAAACGGGGTGAGCATTACTTCAGATGTGTACTGTGAAGAACTGAACACAATGATGGAGAAGCTGGCACATCTCCAACCAGCATTGGTCAATCGCTCGTCTCCGCTGCTCCTGCACGACAACGCGCGACCTCATACTGCACAGCAGACGGTCTCCAAGTTGCAAGAACTGGGATTGGAAGCTCTCCGTCATCCTACTCACCAGACTTTGCGCCTACAGACTACTATTTCCAGAAATTGGATAACTTCTTGGCGGGAAAAAAATTCAATACCCGAGAGGCAGTACAAAATGCCTTTGAAGAATTTGTTGCCTCCCGTCCAGCTGATTTCTTTAAGAAGGGCATCAATAAACTGCCACTGCGTTGGCAAAGATGCATTGATTGCATGGGTAATTACTTCGATTAATACAAATAAAAAATGCATGAAAAAAATTCGTTTAAATTTTTTCATACAAAACGGCAATTTCATAGGTAAAGACCTATTATTTGCATTAAAAAGACGGATTTGTTGATTTTGTTTATTTTTTAAGTGAATTTTATTTTTCTTTTGGGACAATGAGTCTAATTTTAGTAAGCCAAAATAGCTATTTTTTATTGTGATTTAAAACAGAATTTACTTAACATAACTTATGAGAGTACCTAAATTGCGTTTATAAAAGAGGATTAGTGAGCACAAATAAAAGTTTTGATCTATTTTATTCTTTTATTTTTTATCCCTATGAGTCAGCAAGTAGTTTTAAACTGTATGGCATAGGCATAGTAGGTCACGAATGTATAAAATTCTATTTTTATATTTGTTAACAGCACTAACAATATAGAGTGTACCATTAAGAGACCTTTACTTTGAAAAACTCTAAATGTTTATTTCCTTAAGTGTCCCATACATCAATGCCGTTTATTTACATCAAAAATTTTGTAAACGTATATCACTCGTGTTCATTATTATTTAACGTAAGGGACATGCTATCTTTGAAACTGTAGGATTTATTGATTTTTTACTATATTAGCTGCAAAGAATGAAGAAATCTAAGAAACTTTGTCCTAGACACTTTTTACATAAAATATATAGTTAAAAAATTATAGCCAGTTTTGTAAGAAAAATATCTTATTTTTGCTCTCCT
Source organism: Cosmia pyralina (assembly GCA_946251885.1). Taxonomy (NCBI): domain Eukaryota; kingdom Metazoa; phylum Arthropoda; class Insecta; order Lepidoptera; family Noctuidae; genus Cosmia; species Cosmia pyralina. Next base: position 21,027,686 of record OX276352.1, on the reverse strand, counting down.
GAAAACCTTAGTTTTGTCCCTTACGTTATTTCATATTTCCAGTATCGATATTCATGAAGCTTATTATGAAAATATGTGATTGTAATCAAATATGATTAATAATAACACCAAATTACCGCAACTCTCGTAGAGAGTAACCAACAACGTACCTGTCAAATTTTCCCAATCAACCTTGAACCTACTGCTTAGGCGATAAAGATGAAAATCTATTAAAGAAATTTGACAGATTGTAGTAGCTTGATGTGCTGGCGTCTACGTCTGTACAACTATAAAAGATAATTTATTATAAGCCACTACTAGCTTCTGCTCGCGACTCCGTCCGCGTGAAAATTCTTGTTTTAACATAAAATGTGTTGACACTAGGCAATACTGTAGCTGCCCATTAGTGAAAGAATTTTTTGAATCGGATCAGTAGTTCCAAAGTACCCCCTACATACAAACTCGCAAAGACCTCTTTATTTAATATTAGTATAGAAGTATAGATAACATGAAATCGACAATGTGGCAGCAATATGAGCATCCGATACAAGTCAATCCGTACCAGACTAATCTTGCGTGAAAATCTGAGGATATTCTCGGTGAGAAGGGGGACAGAGTAAACGTTTCGGGGCTTAATCTCCCATGGAACGCGAAATCGATGAGTTTCATCCCGATACGTGGGGGATATAGGGCTCCGGCCAGAGCTGTGAAGAAAATGTCAACATTATTATGTTACTATGCCGTCGTCGCCCTTTAGTGTCCTTGATAAGGATGGGATTGTCGATATTTGTCGATAATTTCTATAAATATAGGTAATAGAGATATAAGTTTCTAGCACTAGCAATAAAGATTATAATAAAATAGACCCGCTTTGAAACGGTCTTATAGCTCAATGGTAATCACTACCTTATTTGCCAATTAACCCGTCGCGCGCCAATTAGCAGACACAATTGAAATTCTATTGTTATCTGTACACATGGTGTACAATCGACATTTTAAGAGTTAAAACCGAGAATTATTCAACACTAGCTGTGCCCCGCGGTTTTACCCGCGTAGAGCGGGTTAAAAAAATTGCCTGTGTTAATCCAGGGTATAAGCTATCTACATGCCAAATTTCATCCAAATCGATCAAGCCGTTTGAGCGTGAAGAAGTAACAAACATACAACCACACACACTCACAATCTGTTGCCTTTATAATATTAGTGTGGTTAAATTATTCAGCTGCTAATTGGTATTATAAAATATAATAATTAACAGAAATATTGCACAGTCAGGTACCAAATATGAGCTAAATTACAAATATAGTAGGTACTTATACACCGAAAAAATTGTTAAAAGAATTTAAAAAAATATTTATAAATAAAACTTTTTTAATCGACACTCGACACTGCACCTCCTTGCACTCCCGTGCATCCCTAAACAGTGCGTGTCCGAGGTGATCGATATAGCGGTATAGTGCAGTGGGGTCTGGGGTTGTTCCGAAGGGAGTGCCTCACGCGAGGGTGGGTCCCGGCTCGCGACACCGCGGCGCCAACACCGCTCAGACATTCATACCATTGTTATAAAGAAAGGTAGAGGTGAAAAGTAAAGTCTAATAGACTTAAAAAATCAATCCAATCTCTGAAGTTGGAAAATTTGGGAGGATTTTTTAAAATCAAATAATCTTTATTGCAACCCATAATGTGGTACAGGTGGTTAGTAATTCTAGAAACAGTTATGGACCCTGTCGGGCGCAGCAAGCTTATGTAAGAGAGAGGAAGAGCGCTTTTATTAATTTTTCTTATTATTAATGATATAAATTATCACTCATTTATTTATTCTCTGAATATATTATAATAATAAGTCAAAATAATTATTAAAAAACTTTTTTACAAAAAAATACAAGCGACTTCCAAAAACAACACTACAAAGTGAAAAATAACTTTAATTTCGGAAGTCGGTGTCTGATTAAATGTATTTTCGTTTTTGCCACCGACTTCCGAAATTAAAGTTATTTTTCACTTTGTAGTGTTGTTTTTGGAAGTCGGTTGTATTTTTTTGTAAAAAAGTTTTTATTTTTCACTTTTTAGTGGTTCAAATGTGCGTTATGAACTGGTGTGAACAACAAACAGACATGAGATTTCAGCAATCCCACTCCATTTGCTATCATTTATTGAGGAGTTCCGTTGCCTATCTCAGAAGTTCTTCATCAGATCTTCACCAAATTGAAATGGGACCACTCCAAGAAAGTACTCTTCCAAAAACTATACAAATCGCTTCAAGTGTGCCTATAAAATAGGAACAGTTCTCTCTATTTCTCCAGGATCCCATCATCAGATCCTGACTTGATGATCATGGGACCACCTGGGAAGTATAGCCTTTCAAACAAAAAAAAAAAATCCAAATCGGTCCAGCCATCTTCGAGTAATCGGGGAACATACATATATATAAAAAAAAAAAAAAAAAAAAAAAAGGTTCCGACGAATTGCGAACCTCCTCCTTTTTGAAGTCGGTTAAAAATTACAAATATAACTGAAATAATGTATTACATTATAAACAAAACTGAAATAATGTAAAAGTTAAGTTAGTTACCTTTCATGTACTTATTAAAAAAAAACTCTTCTAGCGTGAAATAGAATGATTGAGAGTTTTCAAAACTTTATGGATGTAGTAGTTTAAAAGAAAAACGAATGATGTAACCTTATGTTAATTTCCAATTGAAACTTTTTAATCACTAATATTAAGCCCTGCCTTTATTGACTTCAAATGTTATACGCTCGACCTTTTGTTCACTATGTTGACCAAAGAGCGCAACTTTTAATAAGTATTCCTACCACACTCGTCATGAATGGTACCCTGACAATTATATTCAAATATAACACGCGTGACATTGATATTATTTTGATGAATCATAATTTATTAAGTATTGTTCAAACTCAAACTCAAAGCATTTATTTCAATTAAACCAATTACAGGCACTTTTGAATTGTCAAGGGGTCGGTCAGTCAGAAAGATGAAGCTAGGCGCCCATTCCAAAGCATAGTAGGTACCTATGGAGAAGAACGGGCAAGAAACTCCACGGACACTCTTTTAAATCAAGATATGGTTACAAAATAATGGTTACATCATTCATGTTGAAATTTCATATGTGAGAACGATGCAGAACGTTAAAAGCGTCCTTAAAAAAAAACAATTCAAATATTTAAATTAAATTAAAATAAACCCTGACCGCTAAGGTATGCCCAGCCTTCACTGACAGCGCTTATTCACGAACCTGACGCATGGATTGGCTAAATGATCCAACACGCGCCACCATCAGCGAGACATTAGTGTGAGCGTCACATACTCTCAGTCGCCAGGGCACATTCAAGTCAAACAAAGACCTTGTTCCTTTCAGCGCTTGTTTAGATTACATTTTATTGTTCTCGTTTATTTCTCTGTTTATTCATGGTCAACACTTAAGGTCAAAGCTTTCAATATAGCCACTAAGATTATGATTTTATTCCAAGCACTGTAGAGGTTGCTATCTGGTTATATTTTATTTTATTTGACATCATAATTAGTCATTGTCTACCTAAAGAATTGTTCGACCTAGATCAATGGACAGACTGAATGACAAAACAATAGAAGTTTATAACGCTCTACAGGGTGTATCAAAAAGGTGTGGTCTAAGGGCGTGGAACAGACCAATCAATCTGCCTAGCCTTTTCCCAACTATGTTGGGGTCGACTTCCAGTCTGCATGGATGCAGTGGAATACCAGTATTTTACATGGAGCGACTGCCTGTCTGACCTCCACAACTTAGGTAATACGATACCCCTTGGTAAGACTGGTTGTCAGACTTTCGGGCTACTGACGACCCGTAACGACTGTCAAAGATCCACAAATGATAGCCGGGACCAACGGCTTGACGTGCTATCCGAGGCACGGTACAGACCATCCCATTTCCTCGATTACGATGTTGGTCCCATGGAGAAAGTTGTTCAGTTTGATAGCCTGTTCTGTACCATATCCTGAAATTTGACCACACCTTTCTGATACAACCTGTACAAATCAGCGTAGCATAACTATAGCTTTGATTTATTGATCGCTACAATTCTGTAGCGATCTACAGATTAACACTTGTCAAAACTGCTAGTAAACACTACTTCAAATCTAGTTTCTGAAATCATAGTCATCGAAAACACATGCCAGATCACTAAAAGTTGCTACAAATAAAGCAAGAGGCACCCAATTACACTTCACAGAGTCATCGGCGAAATGCGAACGGGAATACATGTGTAGGTATAATGTGATGTCGTACTTAGCAAAATATCACCCTCGAAATTGCGATTCAATAGAGCCTTAGCAGCACGACACGACATAGACTCTCGGGCAACCCTACGAGTGGTTAACAAACCAACTTCATTGTAAAACAAAACCGCCAAAAATTAACACGAACCCGTCTATTCATCGGAATCGGTAGCATCATTAGCGTTGCTTTACCGAATAAAGGCTCGTCCCATCTGCGGGGTTCGTATTAACAGCTTAATGATCGGCACACGCCGCTCTCGCATCCCGCGTGAGAAATGGCTCGCACCCGCCCGCCGCGCCGGTAACAATAAAACGACCTATTAACTTTCCACTTTTACGCCTACAAGGGAGCTGAAACCCTTTTCAATGTTTATCGTGTTTGTTTTTGTATTGATGTTTTTAATATTTACTGTTAATATCACTAAATATTGTGTTGCTCCACAGTTGTAACCTGTAAGTATCGTACCTTCAACATCGAACAGTACTTGTACCTACAATAACACGGTGCCACGGTGCCACGGTTGATGGCTCATTTTAGAACGGATATTTTCTTTAAAATGGGTAATTTTAATTGGGGGAACTAATTTTGATGAGTTCACGGCTCGACTGATCAGGTTAAGCTACACTTGCCGCGGTTGGTCCATGGATGGATGAACATCTTTACATACCGAGACCCCTCCGTGCTTCGGTAAGCACGTTAAGCCGTTGGTCCCGGCTGTCATTCGTGGACCTTTGACAGTCGTTACGGGTCGTCAGAAGCCCGAAAGTCTAATAACCAGTCTTACTATCGTATATCCCAGTTACTAGGTTGTGGAGGTCAGATAGGCAGTCGCTCCATGTAAAATAATGGTATTCTGTTAGAGAGGAACCGATCCTAACATATTGGGAAGAGGCTAGGCAGATGATGATGATGATCATAGTACACATAAGTTGTCAATCCATTGGTCATTCCTTAGCATATTTTTTTGGTAGGAACTTTCCAGGCCTTGACCTTAACGGGGGTCAATTGGATATTAGAAAGTAGAAACAGCACCCTAATTGCGTAACACACTGTCAAACGGAATCTGAATCATTTTGAAGCATATTGCTAATCCATTGCTTCTTATGCTCGAAAAATTTGTCTGCTCGACAACGTAAACAACGCAATGAATGTTGTTGAACTGTCAAAATGCACACGATTCCGATTGATAGTATGTTACGCAATTGCCACGCAGACTGTTATAAAATTGGGAAAGGTTCAACAGCAATGTGAACTAGGCTTACTTGAAAGATCTTTTGTTTTTCTTCTATCTAAATAAATTCAAAAACCAGCCAAGTGCGTGTCGGACCACGCACAATGAAGGGTTTCGTAGTTTTGACGAATTTTTCCCAAGAACAAACTTAACTTTGTAGTTCAAAAAATGTTCTTCCATACATCGATTACTTACATCACGATGTAAATTTGTAATCGTAATTTTTTTTTTTTTTGTGAGATATAACTAAAAATTAAAGATTTTCGGACTTTTTCCTTTACTTGAGCTGTGCGACCTTGCTTCATACCGAATTTCATGATTCTAGGTCAACGGGATCAACCCTATAGGTTTAGATTTATTTGCGAGTAACAAAATATGTCGCTTCATGGCCGTATCTTTTGCTCGCGGCTTCGCCTGCTTGGAGGTCGAAAATTATCCCACGGGAACATACTACCGGGATCCAAGTCATGATCTATCCATGTGTCAAACATCCAAATCCGTTTAGCCGTTTTAGCGTAAAAACGTAACAAACAAACAAACTCACTTTCGTATTTTTTATATCATTACTTTGGATTTCCCCATTTATTCCGAAAAAGGGAAAGAAAAATTAGAAAAGTTGCCCGAAACATTGGAAGATTTGGGAAAAACTGAAAGTGCTTTTTTCTGTGGGATTTTTGTATGAATCGGGTCAGCTAGTTGACAATAAAATAGTCTTGGCAAATAACACACATTGTCAGCTATCCTATCTATCTTTAGTACTTCATTATTATGTTTATACAGGTTATCAGACGAGCAAACACTCCCACGAGCACAATCCATTTCATATCTACATACCTAGATTTTTAACAACCACTCCGCAAAATCGTCCCTAACAACTAGTGCGAAATGATACACATCTCTTGCAAATAATTTCCTTTGCCGCGGAGCCGCATGAGAAAAATCACATAATTAAAATAAAATAATGAAAAGTCTGCCAATTAAGAAGATATTTTGAACCGTGGTTTAGCGCGGTGTGTAAGTGAAATGGCGTTATGGCTGTCTAGTTTGACGCGAGAGAGCTAGAAGACTCTCAGGCGCACCGGAGCTAAACGCGCTTCGTTTAAATGTAGATTTATGACAAAATGCTATACTTAAATCAATTTTTAGCTTAGTAAGTTCTTAAAATATTTAAATACCTTCGAATTAAAGCAAATTTTACTGCATAATAAGGAACTGTTTACGTATAATCGTATAAAACAGAAAATAGACTTTGAATTTTTTTCTCTCGAAAAAATTTCAAGTAAGTAATCATGTTTTGGTTTTAGTATAACAGTAGACAATATAGTCAAATAACACATATGGAAAATCGAAATGATTACACCAATACATTTGGTTTTATAGGAATTTTAAAAACACAAAATTATCGTTGTATCCCCTTAAACAAGCTCGGTAATTGTACTGAAGGTAATTTGCGTCAACTGTAGGAACATCACGTTTATTCGAGTTCTTGTGAAAAACGACGATGAAAACATGGACGGCAATACGGACATAGTAAAACTTTATGTTGACTATAAAAGTTAAATACGCGCCGCGCTCTCGTGAAACTGTCGTTCAGAACGTAACGCGGAGTTTTTACAACGTACTACAACGTAAAAATCCACATTTTGTTCACTTGTTTAACGTGTGAGTGGATTGCCTGATTTCAGAAGCATGAGAGTAGAGTAACCTATTTAATTTTGGATAATGCTTGAGATGGATATACTAAACCATATGAGCGCCTGATCGCTAGCGAATAATAGATGTGGTAAGACGAAGTATGCTTGCCGAATACCCCAAGTTTAATTACAAAGTAGAGCTAAATTGAATAGACGCCTAGACGGATCCAAAAAAGTTAAGATGATAGATAAAAAGTCTGGGTATATGTTCGATACAATATGCAAATATTGTATCGAACATATCAGCACTTTTCCCTAGGTGTATTTCCATATACGCATGTATCGCAACTATTATCAGACATTATCAGTTAGTACGTGTTCGGATACCAATCGCGTAACTAAAACCAAACCAAATCAGATCAAACCATCTTAGTGCTAATTTAGCTTAGATTTACCATTTGATAATTACAACTAGTATTCAATATAGCCTTTAAAAATAAAAACTTTTTTACAAAAAAAAATACAATCGACTTCCAAAAACAACACTACAAAGTGAAAAATAACTTTAATTTCGGAAGTCGGTGTCTAGTTAACTAGTTAAATGTATTTTCGTTTTTTGCCACCGACTTCCGAAATTAAAGTTATTTTTCACTTTATGTAGTGTTGTTTTTGGAAGTCGATTGTATTTTTTTATGTAAAAAAGTTTTTATTTTTCACTTTTTAGTTGTGGTGCCTACCCCACACAAATTCTAATACCACTACCTGCTTATAAACTAGAACATCATCCATATATATAAAAGTGGGGAAAAAATAAGTATTATTGAAGCTAACTGAAAAACTACCCAAGCAAAGTTAATCAATTTTATATGGGACCAACTTTGAGGTATACCCTCTCGGATAAAACAAAAATTTTTCAAATCGGACCACTCTGTAAAAAGTGTGTGGTCATTATATTAAAAAAAAAAACGTGTCGAATTGAGAACCTCCTTTTCTTTCGTCGGTTAAAAAAGCGTGTACATGTACACGGGTCGTGCTACTTCAGTAGTCATCAGACCTATGCACTATTTGACTAAGTCGTATACAGAGGGCAATTCCCGTATTTTTAAGAGTGATCACATTCTAATGTCATAGAGTAGTCTCAATCTGTCAAAACTGCCTCAAATTTTCCTACATTATTGACATGTTTTTGACATTGATGTCGGAGATTGCGACTAGATTTTAAACGTTTCGCCGCAAGAGAGCGCTACATGTTTGTCACTTGTCAAAGTCATCTTGAAAACATAGCGACCAATCGCCGACAAGAAAACACTTAGCGCTATCTACGCGGAACTAATATAACAGTTTTCTTCCCCATTATGGGAACAGGTCAGCAGGTATAATAATGAAGCAGTTTATTTCCGAACTTTGGGTACATCGTATTAACATACGAAACGCAGAAAGTATTTGGGTCAAAAACAAATCATAATATGTCCTGCAGCTCGGTGTGCCTTCTGGCATAGCCCTCCTCCAACTGTCCCCATTGTGCTCTGTCCTCTGCAGCTCTGGTCCTGTATGGCCCCAGGGTCAGACGGATATCGTCTTCCCATCTTGTTTTTGGGCGCCCCCGTTTTCTAGTCCCGTCTCTTGGGTACCACAGGGTCACTTGCTTTATCTCTTTGTTTATTTTGCATCGAAGCATGTGTCCTGTCCAGCCCCATTTCAGATGGTCTATACGAACCATTATGTCCTTTACTTTAGTTTTTGTTCTTATATCTGTCAGCAAGTATACACGATGCTTATTTACGCTCAGGAGCCTAAACTTGCTGATGTTATATACATTGTGCACAAGCATCCATAATAACCTTAATTTGAAGATATTTCCACTTACCGATAGCTCTGGAGACGGCGAGTTGTCCATTAACTCGCCAAGTTCCCCAGTACATGACTGTACCTCCCGAAGATTCTATTCTGTCTCTTTCATCCTGCAAAACATAAGACTATTGTAATATCTGTCTTCGCCTTAGTCGTCTTTATTATTCGATTTTAGTTTCCCACTGCAAAGCAAATTCTTCTATTGTTGTCAGCCAATCAAACTTGTGGCTAAATTTGATTGACGAACAACAACATTATAGGCACGTTAAGCCATTGGTCCCGGCTGTCATTCGTGGATCTTTGACTGTCATACGGGTCGTCAGAAAACCAAAAGTCTGACAACCATTCTTACCAAGAGGTATCGTATTACCCAGTAACTGGGTTGTGGAGGTCAGATAGGCAGTCGCTCCATGTAAAATACTGGTATTCGGTTGCATTTGGTTAGGCTAGAAGCCGGCCCCAACATAGTTGGGAAAAGGCTAGGCAGATGATGTTGGTTGTTAGCCAATCAAACTGTGACAACGCCTAGTACTTCGTCGAGCAGTATTACCGTGATGTGATTGCCTTAGCTCAGCCCAGAACATTATCATCGAAACGAAAAAGCCGGTACTTCGTTAATAGAAGTAGGTAATTATTACAGTGCGAGTCTTCATCATGTGCACATATTGAAATGAGGGAAACTACTCGTATCAGTGAACGAAAAAAAAACAGTTTAATTTTACCGACGAAAAAAATATTTAAAAACAATTTTTTTTTTTATAATATTTTTTTAAAATCTTGTTTGCTGTCGTGACTCCCGTTAAACAAAACGGTATAACTTTTTAACTGGTGGAAGTAGTCCAATGATGACACGTGGCAATTGGACGGGAAAAAAGAGACAAGTATAGGTATGTTGCTTCCACTGGCGCGCCACTAAAGGGGTGTGCTACCTAGCCCAGTTTTAACGTATCACATATCTCGTTTTACTTATAATATGATAGGATAGCATAAAGTCCGTGTTACCTGTCGGCCAGGCTTGTGCGGGCGCACGAGCTGCATAAGGCGCATGCGCTTGGCTAGCAGTGCCAGCGAGTCCCCCGCCCACGCCGCCAGCAGTCGGCGCCCGCGCACCGCGACTGCTACTGCTGTACTGCCACCGCATGCACGCTGCGAGGAAAGAAAATTAACATTAATCTTCTACTTACTACTAGAGAATGCGTTCAAGACACCTCTCAATTTCATACTAACGATTATGTGTTTTGCGAAAATGATCCTTATTACTACTAGAAATTTTCCAACTGACAGGTGTCAGGAACGCATTCTCTCGACGGTCGGACTGTAAAATAAATCTTAAATTCACTGACAGACAATGCAAACCCTAAACCACTAGGTCTAGAAGTATGAAATTTTGCTCAGGAGTTCCTTTTATAATGAAAGTGAGTACCTACTAAGTATGAGGAAGGATTTTTGAAAATTCATTCCCTAAAGGGGTTTATTAGGGGATTAAAGTTTTATAAGGTAGTTTTCATTTTAGTCGATGGAAAATCCTATGGGCCACCACTTCTCTCACAAGCCGTACCCTGGCTTATGAGAGCAGTGGTGGCCCAGTAGTTTCGGCCGCGACTTACGAGTTGTCGTAGGTTCGAACCCCGACAGGCTCTTTACTTTGTGTATTATTTGTGTATTATTATTTCATCATCACTACTACTCTCAAAACGGTGAAGGCAAACATCGTAAGAAAGAAAGAAAAATATTTTATTTGGGACACGCACAGGAAATGCAGTTAAAAAGGAGCATATAAAAGTAACAAAATAAACATTAAAAAACAAAAAAAAAAAAAATTAAATAAAAATTCAGACTAAAAAAAGAGACCTAGTGCGAGGCCAAAATGGCTCCTATCTCAGCATAAAGCTGCGATATTTAAAAAATAAATACCGCAACGCTGGTATTCTGATAGGGCCTGTAAGGAAACCGGACCAAAAATACGAAGACACGTGACATCTACCAAACCGAACTGGGTCCGCGTGATGGATTAAATTAAGGCCCACTGCGTCTCATCGAGAAGAGGCCTGTGTTCCAGCAGTGTGAACATTATAGGCTCTATACGGCTTGTATCAGAAGCACTCTTGCCAGATTCTGACAATCTGCATAACTGTAACGATAATGGATATTGGTGCCGATTCTGTTGTGCACAAACTAAACTTAATTTAAGCTATTGCTAACTTTTTCTCTCTATTATGACAAGAAAGGGACGGAAGTAAATTAGAGCTGTCAAATTAGTTAGAACTAATTTTTCCATAGACATTTAGACGACACGTAAAAACATGTCGACTAAAAAACACGGTGAAGCGCAAGGCGTGAACTAGTTTGACATCTCCAACTTAGTTCATAGCTATAGCCGTCCTTTTCTCGCGTTGCCTGTTAGTAAAAGATAGCGATTCTCTAATTTTAGTTTAGTGCGTTCACAAGAGAATCGGCACCATTGCCATTTTTTCGGAACTAGTCTACTGACCTTACTATTGGTAATATTTTTTCTAAATATAGATTAGTCTATGTCGCTTAGACCGATGTTCGCACGGACGTAAAAATATCGCGGCGATTTTTTTACGCGCATTGGTTTTTCAACACTCTGCTTAGCGCCGAGAGTTGAAAATCCAACAGTATGTTTTTTTGGGATGCACTCTATTTTTGTTAGGTTGGATTCTCGAAGCTCGGCTCAACACCGAGAGTTGAAAATCCAGTGCGCGATAAAATCCCGCCGCGATATTTATACGTCCGTGCGAACGTCGGTTTATAGTCTGTTGAACTGCCGCGTATGATAGCTAATGTTTACCATCGCACCTGGATATAGATCTATTTTGCACCAACGCACACAGTATTAGAAAGATGCTAAACAAGGAATATTTTGGAGATAGTCATGAATAACTACTAAACTATTTTGATGTTACACGATTCGACTTATTAGCATTTATTACATTTATAAGCATTTTATTTTTGTTTGCAAATCGCTGTTAACAAACACAGTCAACTGAAATATTTGTATCTAGAAGTATATAATATGTGGAAGCTTATCATTAGCAAATTGTCCTGCCTATGGATGATTGTTAACTATGATATTAGTCTGTAAGCATTCTGTAAGAATAAATAAATAAATAAATGTGGTTTTTCGAAATTGTTCTTGAGCGTGGACCCGTCATATGAATGTTACGTACTTTCTAAGTTAATCGGCTTAGCCGTTTCCCAACTACAAGCTGGGGTCGGTTTTCATTCTAACCGGACACAACTAAATACCAGTATTTTCAGTTAGTCCGCAATAATTGTCTCTTTCTCTGCACATGTTTCGTCTCTGCATCACCCTAAGGTTGACTGGTAGAAAATGCCTCAGGCATTAAGTCCACCTTTGTACAGTATTTTTTTACTTGTGCATAAAATTTTAATAAATAAATAATTATAATCTCGAGAATTAACTACCGACTCAGAGTTGTTTTTAAACTATCTAACCGACGTGAGTACGTAGTAAGCACTTCAATAGCTTTTTAAGAAGTGTTTGTCTACATTTCTAGAATATCAGACATATGACATCAGACACAATGTCACAATAACCCACAACAATATTTTATCAAGTATATTTCCGCGTCCCTACTACGTGACCGCGATAATCTTATTGTAACGCTATAATGTATTCAACAATAAACCGAGCATAGAATAACAGCTCACACAAAACAATAACAAGTCGTAGCTAAGAAACTCACTTATTTCTAAGAACTACGAATACAAGACGTCTTAATCAATTTTATGCAAGTTTTTGCTATTGTTGCATTTCAGCGGAGACTGTAAGGCGTCGTCCTAATTGGCTAAAGATCGTACGAGCAAACAATGCGATTTCGTCGCACGATGAAAATGTGTTCCTGTGTTCGCGCGATGACTTGCAAGCTTCAATTAGGACACTCTAAAGAAATGTGTGTGCTTAATCTCGTCGTGCGACGAAATCGCATCCTTTGCTCGTACGATCGAAGCCAATTAGGACGACGCCTAAGGGTTTCTCAATGGTGGACAAAATCAAACTGATTACTAATTTATTTGTATAATTTATTATTTTTATGACATTGATTTTACACTCTGTGATTACTACACTCAATGACCTGATACTTGTTAAAATTTTTGGAAAATAGCACACTTCACAATGTTTATAAATATGTGAGCACCATGTATATCTGTCACATAATTAATTTATCTGTCATTGCTTCATTTTCAATTCTTTTTACCTATTGTGTCAGTAATTTTATTCTACATGCATCGTCTATAGAAAAATTTAGTGACGGTGGAGTAGAAACTCCTGGAAAAGAATTCTCATTCTTCTCCATACAAAACTACGTTTTGGAAGGGGCGACTAGAATCAATTCAATTTTTTGTAAATTTTGAGGTTCAAAAGTGCCTTTTATGTGCCTAATTGAATTTGACTTTGACTTATACAGAAGTCACCGGAATATTCGGGGTTTCGTTTTCAAGCGTTTAAAATTAATGTATAGTCGTAGTCACCACTACTGACAACAATTCCGACTAAATTAAAACTTCATTAAGGTTGAAATTATCTGACTGTCACATAGTCAAGTAGACTTTGTCATTTTATGACGTGTATAGGCTCCCGCTGACAGACGCGATGAGATTCTGGTAGACCAATTTCCATGAAATTTTCATAGAAATTGTTCTACTAGAGTCGCGTCGCGCCTGTCTGCCTTTAGTGACATTCAACCTAAGGCTGGTTTAGCAATTACGAGGTTGACTATATCTTCTTCTTCTTTTCGATTTTTATTATTATTATTATTAAAACGATTGATGAACGATGAAACGATTATTATTATTATTTGTTGGTATACATTTTTGTATCTCGGCTGATCTGCCGGTTTTATAGGGTAACACGGGCCAAAGCCAAGTGCTACCCCTAAAAGTGCTCACCTAGCTAAGTGATAGTGCAACGGTGAATGATGTCTCTGCGTGTGATGTATGTGCGTCACTATCGTTCTGCAAGAATTTTCGGACAATTCTGCAAGTGTTCAGGATAGCAGCTTTCTGTAGGGTTTGGTAGGTGGAGGGAGCTAAGTCTAGCGTTTTTAATGATTGGTGCAGTTGCTTGGGAATGACACCAGTGGTTGAAAGTACTACTGGTATAATGGCAACGCTACCTAAGCGCCACATTCGGCTAATTTAAATTTTTAAGTCTGTGTATTTTGACAGCTTTTCTGCAATAGTGTTTTGTAGGTTGTGTGTGTTTGGTACTGCTATGTCAATAATTTGCGCGGTTTTATTAATTTTATCTAGTAAAGTTATGTCTGGTCTATTGTAATGTGTTGTTCTGTCTGTGAGGATGGCTCGATCAAAGTATAGCTTGTGTGTTGTGTTTTCTAGAACCGTTTCTGGATTATATTTGTAGTAAGGTACTTGGGGTGTAGTAATCAGTTTATACTTTATAGCAAGTTTTTGATGTATTATGTTAGCTATTTGATCGTGCCTGTGTTTATAGTCAGTCTGAACTATTGCTTTACATGCTCCAGTAATGTGTTGAATAGTTTCAGAAGAACTATGACATCGCCTACAAATGTCTACAGAAAGAGGGACTCGCATGATGTGCTTTTGGTAGTTACGGGTTTCAATAACTTGATCTTGAATTGCTGTCATGAACCCTTCAGTCTCAGGGAATAAATCTCCGCGCCTGAGCCATTCGTTCGACGCTAACTTGTCGACGTTAGGTTGGCAAAGGTCTTGGCGATGTCTTCCATGAAGTGATTTTTGGGTCCATTCCAATATTGTCTGATGAAAATGTAAACAAACAAATAAGGAAACATACCTTTGGATACCATTGTGCCACTTACAAATTGAGTGCTTAGATTTGATTTTCTTAATACATACTTTAAAAAAACTAATTTTTAATCACCATAAAGATGTTTTTGACAATTAAATAAATAAATAAATAAAATAAAAGGTTTATTCACAATTAAGATACAGAAACACACTTAAAATGTACATTACATTACAGTTCATATAATGCAAAATCTGTATATAAGTATATAAACCCTGTCTCATAGACTAGGATAGCCTGTATTCTAAAAGACAGTGTTCGGCCAAATAAATAATAATTAAATAAAAATTTTATTGTTTAATTAAACAAAAAAAAAATTGAAAAAAAAAAAAAATATAAAAAAAAAAATAAAAAATAATAATAAAAAAAAAAATAATAATAAAATAAAATAATAATATAAATAATAACATTGAAAAAATTGTTTAATTTTTTGTTTGTTTGTTTTTATTTGTTTTTTTGTTTGTTTCTTTAGTTTTTTTATTTTTATTATTTTGTTTGATTTAATTGTTTTTAAATAATTAATAGAGAAATGAACGGTGTTGATGCTAATAAGCTTCGGTAATTTTGTTATGTGTAGTGAAAGAAAAATTATGTATGTATGGTGTGTGTTATGTTACGTAATATGTGTGTTATGTTACGAGGTTAATTTATAACCTCCAATGATTTTTCAATCTTCGTATTTCTTCCTTTTCATGTGGTTAGTGGTACCTGGTGTCAGAGTTTTTATGCCACCAATGGGTCTCTGACTTGGCTTGATTTTTCAATTAAAATTTTATCATGTTGCTCATACACTACTCCCACTCACTACTCTGACTCCTAAGTCAGAGGATCTCTTAGTTTGGGAGTCAGGGTTTACTCTATTTGTATGACCTTTATTCATTGAAATTCATGCGACCTAATTTTTAAGCATTGTTGAAGGTTTTTGTACAAAATAAAGTTTTTTTTTTTTATACATATTATATGTATACTTTATACCTCACAACTTTTTCCAATAGTATTATTACTATTGGAAAAAGTTGTGAGATATAAAGTCGACTCCTTCTAAATTCAGACTGATGAATGTGTCACTATTTACCTTTAGTAAGTGATTGTGTAATAATTGAACCTGAACAGCGTTTATTTACACTTACATCCGATACTTTTGGAATAGACCATACACACGTGAGGAGCGCGTGCCTTCTGAAATATTACTTTGCTCTTTTTCTCCTCAACCAGTTTTCTCATACAGACGATTGGCTAAATCAGCGGGGGTAATTGCGTAACACACACTAGGAATCGGTTTCATTTTGACAGTTCAACAACATTCATTGCGTTATTTACGTTGTTGAGAAGACAAATTTTTCGAACATATGAAGCAATGGATTAGCATTAAGCTTCACAATCATTCAGATTCCGATTGATACCGTGTTACGCAATTAGGGTACAGTATCAAGTATTTACCTCCTGATTGCTCTTGCGTATGAACTCGGCATCGGTCCTGAGGAAGGCGTCCCTCATAGCTCGCCGCAGGTCGGTGCTGAAGTGCGGACTCTCCACCACGTACTGATGCAGATGGGCCGCGCAGTACGTCGCAGCCGCCGAGCCAGCGTGCCCGTCGTACACCGCGTAGAAACTGGTCGATTCTGTCGTCTGAAAAGATGAGTTATTTTATTAGTGATGCTGTGCTCATGCCCTGTTTTATGAGCTCCGGAAAAGCTCCGGTAAACGTTTCTCGTACACATCTTAATAATACAGTGTGTATCGAGAAAAAAATTATCAGCTGTCCCGTACAAAACTTCAATATCTACTCGACGAAAATGTATGGGACGGCTGATATTTTTTTCACGATTACGATGTTTGTCCCATGGAGAAAGTTGTTCAGTTTGATGGTCTGTACCACACCCTTAAGTTTGACCACACCTTTCTGATGCAATCTGTATAATATTTGGACTTTAAAACAGACCACAACTTCTGAGTTTGGTTCGGCATTTCTTCTCAGAGATCAATCAGCTAGGGAATGCCAGCGCCATCTAGTTATAAAATATTAACCAAATTGACTTGTAAAAGTGTCTTAAAATTAGATTTACTTACAGAAACAAACATTACATTTTGGAGATTTTTTTTTTACCTGTTAGATAGTGCCTATCAAGACAATGTGAAACAACCCCTTGCCCTTAAGGAACTTCCATAAGGAAGGATGGAATTTGGTATGTGAAGCTTAAATGCGACATTGTGAACAACGAGGTTGATAAACTTGGTGCATAAATAAAATGAGGTGATGTATTGTGTGGCTGGATTTACCTATTCTAAATAGTACCTAGATAGGTGTTTCTAGTCTACTAAGCCTATGAAGGTAGCCTAAGGAGCTCGTGGCTAAGTATTAACAGCCGCACGGGTCAATCCATCAGGATAAGCTACGCTTGCCAGGGTTGTCCGTGGATGGGTGACCATCTTTACATAACGAGTCTCCTCCGTGCCTCGGAAAGCAGTAAAGCCGTTGGTCCCGGCTGTCATATGTGGATCTTTGACAGTCGTTACAGGTCATCAGAAGCCCGAAAGTCTGACAACCAGTGATACCAACGGGTATCGTATTACCCGGTAACTGGGTTGTGAAGGTCAGATAGGCATTCGCACCATTTAAAATACTGGTATATAGCTGCATCCGGTTAGACTGGAAGCCGACCCCAACATAGTTGGGAAAAGGCTAGGCAGATTGATTAAGCCTATGAAGGTACCGTGACATTACCTCACTATTTTTTAATCAATAAATAGGTGAGAAAGTAACAATATTCATACCAACACCGTACACAATGCACGGTACTTTGCCCTATACATATAAAATCATAACATGCGCCATTCATAAGTACTAGGAATTCATAAACATATGCAAGGCGCATTCCAGTGCCCAATATGAAAATACGTACTATAAAATATATCCTGGGATTATCTTTGCGGTATTGTGGCTGCTTGTTATGTAAGCGGTCTCGCTGCGAGATGCAAACGTTAATCAAACTAAAACTCAAATTAGGCCAAGTACTCTTACGTCCGAAATATCTTGGCGAGTCTGAACATAGGCATTACGAACTTTCGCGCACATGTTCTCTCACTCACACTCGCCTCGTGTCACCATTTGGTTCCTAAAAAATTTTACTGCGCAGCCTTCTGCGCGAAGTTCAGACTCGTCAAGATATTTCGGCCGTAGTGTATGAGCACTGTTCGAACGTAAAAGCAATAGACAGTTTTGAAAATGGAACATTCTATAAAACTTCCTAATGTTTTATTAGTTAGCAAGAAGTGACGCAATGAACTGCCAAGGACAATTTTTTCTGTTTGTTTTCTTAGGGTTTCGTACCCCAAGAGAGCAAAACTAACTACTAAGCCTCGCTGTCCGTCTGTCTGACTGCGGGCTGTATCTCATGAACCGTAGTAGCAGACAGTTGAAATTTTCACAGATAGTGTATGTCTATTGCCGCTATAATAAAAAATAATAAAAATAAAGATAAAAATTAAAGGGATACAAGAAACGTGTTATTTTTAAACAGAAGATTTTTTTTTAAATATGTAGTGTTAAATATTGTACGGTGGTACGGAACGAAACCCTTCGTGTGCGATTCCGACTCGAACTTGGCCGATTTTTATCATAACTCAAACAAGTCTCCTGCATCGGCAGTTTCAACACCTGTAGGATTAGGAGGGGATAACATATTCATTGCTAAAAAGTTTTTAGTAAAAACCATAACTTACATCAATTCCAAAAAGCGCCTCTAAATTCCCGATTTCCACATGTCGGTCTTCCATGACGCGTCGTGAGTTCTTGGTGGCACATGAGACAGTCTTGAGGTCGCGTTGGTCGAGAGGCGGCGGGGGTGGCAGGGTGTCCAACTTGGAGTTGTCAAGGTATCTGAGGCAGACATCGTTGACGCGCGCTGTCACTGCTTGCATTAGCCTTAGGGCTATATACACTGAAATAGAAATCATTTATTTGCTTATAATGTAGGTATACAGACAAGACGGAATTTTTGAAATAGGCCCCATACATTTTACCTTACAGCATGTGAAATTTTCAATTAACTTAAGAATTAAAATTGTTATACCAATAATAAGTGTAACTCTTGTTCAATTACATATTTGTTTGTTTGTATGAAGGTGGAGAAAAGTTAGATAGCAATGAGGTGTGTCAAAAGGGTCGTCGATATAGAAGAAAACCGGTCTATGGCTAAAATTGCAGTCCAGTCTATAACCGGAGACAATCATGTGAGTTTTTACTATTTCAGTTCAGACGTGTACGTGCCTTTGGAGAGCAGGTCAATCCGTCGGCACCATCGGTCCCTGATGTAATTATTAATATCTATGTCAGTATTTAAGTTGGCCGAAGGCCGAGAGGAAGGCCAAAGAAAAGATGGATGGATTGTGTGGGGAATGATATGAAAGAGAAGGGAGTGAATGATAGCGTGACGGTTGACAGGGGAGAATGGAAGAAGAAAACGTGTTGCGCCGACCCCAAGTAATATGGGTTAAGGGCAGGAAGATGATGTAGGCCGTCGATAACACGGCGTAGTCTTAGCAAAGATATTTTCCAACAAAAAGAGAAAAATGTATGAACACCATGAACTCGTTTTCTTTCTTGTTTGAGGAAAGTACAAAGTACTTTGGTTTCCAGTAATTGTGGTCAACTTTGAGCCATATCAAATCAAGGTTAAACATTATAATTTCGCTCACTAAATATAGGAAAATATACAATTAAATCGTATTTATAAACGAATCCAGGACAACGTTTCGCTCAGGAAAATACCCAATCGATATAATGCAGACTTGAATATTTATATTCCTGTGCTAATTTCGACCAAAGAGAGTGGTCAAACTGGTTAGAGATGCCCGAAGTGTGGCTTAGCGAGGGCAAAGCAATGCCATTCTGTCTACTATTAGCCAACGTTCGCACGGACGTAAAAATATCGCGGCGGGATTTTATCGCGCATTGGATTTTCAACTCTAGTTGTTGAGCATTGAGAATCCAACCTAACAACAACAGAATGCATTCTAGCGCGACGAAAAAACACACTGCTGGATTTTCAGCTCTCGGCGCTAAGCAGAGCGTTGAAAATCCAGTGCGTGAAATAAAATCGCCGCGATATTTTTACGTCCGTGCGAACGTCGGCTTACGATATTATACTATATTTTCAACTCTCGGCGCTAAGCAGAGCGTTGAAAATCCAGTGCGTAAAATAAAATCGCCGCGATATTTTTACGTCCGTGCGAACGTCGGCTTACGATATTATACAATTTACATTATTCATAAACTCATAACATAACATAATGTATTATCCTTGACTTAGTAAATCAAGGATAAAAATACTTTTTGAGGCTTTTAATTTACATAACAGTCTTTGCGACAATGTAAGGAATGCTTTCTTTGTGGCTTTTAAAATATGTTCAACGTGTGGACATTCTATGGTCACGAGATAAACTAACACTTACATAACACTAAGTATAGGTATACTGACGTCTTACAAGGAAATAATATTCTTTCCTCTAACCATGTGTTTATTGTCTTAAACGACAGCGGCTTGTAAAACTATGTTGGGTAAGTACCTATTATTCACTTATATTAACCATTGATTAAAGTTATCGGCTCGTCGCGTACCGTCATGGATATTACCCATAATGTACTCTAATGCAGCACTAAGACGTTCATTCAAACACGTATTGATATTCAACTAAGGTCCCTTGTCAACTACTGACATACGTCGAAGCTTTACAAATGAGGCTAATTAAAACATGACAATAATGAATGTAAGAGTCAGCATAAACTATAAGTCAAGATTACATTCATGTCTTCGTGCCCTTTCCTGCCATAAGTAACATCAACATCTTCCTGCCCTTATCCCATATTACTTGGGGTCGGCGCAACACGTTTTCTTCTTCCATTCTCCCCTGTCAACCGTCACGCTATCATTCACTCCCTTCTCTTTCATATCATTCCTCACACAATCCATCCATCTTTTCTTTGGCCTTCCTCTGCCTCTCCATCCATCAACATCTATATTCAACACTCTTTTAGTCACATGCGTTTTGTCTCTCCTCATTACATGCCCATACCAAGACAAACGATTTCCTTTCAACTTTTCTGTCACTGGCGCCACTTTCAAACTTCCTCTTATATACTCATTTCTCACTTTATCCATTCTTGTCACTCCACACATCCATCTCAACATTCTCATCTCCGCTGCATGCAATTTTTTTTCATCCGTCTTCTTCACTGTCCAGCATTCCGATCCATAAAGTACGACAGGCCTTATCACGGACTTGCCATAAGTAACATCTTCCTCAATATTCATGCGACCTCTTTCTTCAAGACTACGACCGATGCACTAGAGAGCTGAAGTGCATTTAAAATTAATCGGGCGAATTTCGATTAGATTATATTTAGACTAAGAGTTGAGTGGACCGAAGAGCCGTCAGTGTAAATGACGTAACACAATAAACACGATATTGTATTATATCATTATCTATACCTAAAGCCCTGGTCTAGGTGCCCTAAAACAATAGTAACATTACTCTCTATAAGAAGGCCACTTTTTAATACATTACGTAAGTACAAATAAGATTCTTGCCAAGTGGTTTTGTTCCCAATTATGGTTATTGCGTCGGAGCATCTAAACATTTGATGGATCGTAACATAACCATAATAAAACATAAACGGCTACTGTATATTAGGCGGTTTCAGAAACTTGTTTTGGAGCAACATTGGCAAAAACTTAATGTATTTGAAGCAGGATTTGTGAGTACGTAGAAAAGAACCACCTCCTGAAATAGGACAAGTGAAAGATCGATATGATGTAGGATGCCTATACATTACTTCGCAGCGGATTCAATCGAACGGAGTAACGCATGAAGCTTCCATAAATAAAGAAGAGTGCGTATCCTACACGGAATAAAATATGGGACGCGTTTATATCTGTCTGTGGCGGATGTTTTCAAGAACTATTCAACTGAAAGGAATTATATTGTTCTTTGGAAATGGAGCGAAGATTTAAACGTTGCCTGCGATGGCAAAGGATGAGACTTTATAGCAAGTTGTAACTAAAATCCACCTAAACAGTATAAAATCTTTAACTATGGACGTTGCGAAAGTGCTAGTTTCCAAATAATACAAAGATGACTATGTGGGAAAGGTTAATTATCAATAGGCACTTCCATAACACGCGTTGAAGCTAGAAAGATATAGAACATACCTGAATCGTCGGATTTGTACCCAAATTCATTGGGTTGTTTCTTCGATGCTACTTGTACCTCGTCAAGTATGATCCGCCGCAGCGGAGTCATCAGTGTCAGCGGACATTGTCTGGAAACAGATTATAACAATATTTAGTGACACATAAAAATAATATTGAAAATGTACCTATCCTACATAGCACCGTACATTCTATGAAAAACTGGTAGGAATGAGATATTTGCACAATCACCGAGACTCGAAAGCGTGATACGTTTTCACGAGTCCTTTTTTTTGTCGTGCATGTGAATGAGCACAGATACTTTTCATCCTGGAAATACACGCCGATACAATTAAGCGTGGCTTATAATTTATAAACTAGGATTGAAAGGTAAAAAAGTTCAAAATATTCTGATTAGTAAGATTCCACGTAGGAATTACAGCCAGAGGAAGGACTGCAACAAAAACAAGTTTTCGCTCTAATAACATTCTGCTCTAACATACTGGGGTAGTCTTCTCACGATCTATAGGTATAGCTTATGTCTACTCTGAAGTGACGCACCCTACTACCGCATTTACTGTATTAGTGTACGCGTATACAAAAAGTAGTGGGGCGCGTCATTTCAAAGTGGACAACATAGATATATGATTTCTATGGTGGACAAGCTCTACTAAGCGATGGACTATTATGTATTCTGTGGCGATGGGGATGGAGATGGTTAGCAGAAAAAGAGAAGAGCTGATAATGACTAAACATGTTGGGCGTAAAGGAGCAACATAAGTTGAGTGTAAGTAGTTTAAAGCATTTCGTAAAACTGATGAAATAAGAGCCTCAAGTTCTCAACTCTATTTCATCAGTAGTAACTTCGTTTAATATGCAGTACTTACTGAGTACATAGTCAAAAGTTGGTGGACTGGCTTCGCAGACAAACATTGGGTGATCAAGTTACCGAATCAGAAAAATAAAAAAATACAAAACAATAACACCGAATGCGACAAACTGATACTGCTATCATTTCGTTCGATAAAAGAAAAACTAGTTTATATTCAGCAAATTACTTCATGCAGCAAAAAAGTTTATGCTATACAATAGGCTTTTATTCAGCTGCATGAATATCCGGGAAGCCAACAATGGCCGAAAGTGCTAACAGCTGTGAGAGGTAAAAAATAGCCGCTAAATGCGTAGCACTCCTATTCGGTAATTCAAAGCATATTATCTCGTCTAATAACTCTGTTGCTATTCCAAAGATTTGGTTTTTATGATTCAACTTTTTAATATTTCCAAGATCGACAATCCAATAAACTTTTTATTCGAAAAATTTGTCATCTTTGTTTGGCAAAAACAGACCAACAATGGGTTGTTTTAGGCGTTTTTATTGGTTGCATGCATAGGTGTTTATATTTGTTCATTTGGCTGATAAATTAGTTTTTGTCATATTATCACTTAAAACTGCGTAAATGAGAATATTACGACAGGGCTACCGAAATCTGCGTAAATTTTTGAGATGGGTCTACATGGGCTTCAGCACATGATACAAAAAGACAATCAACCTACATAGTTAAATTCAACGGTTTACGCAAGAGTATTTTTTTAAGAACAAGGAATATGTACATAATAATAGGTCTTTACCTATGAAATTGCCGTTTTGTATGAAAAAATTTAAACGAATTTTTTTCATGCATTTTTTATTTGTATTAATCGAAGTAATCACCCATGCAATCAATGCATCTTTGCCAACGCAGTGGCAGTTTATTGATGCCCTTCTTAAAGAAATCAGCTGGTCGGGAGGCAACAAATTCTTCAAAGGCATTTTGTACTGCCTCTCGGGTATTGAATTTTTTTCCCGCCAAGAAGTTATCCAAATTCTGGAAAAAGTAGTAGTCTGTAGGCGCAAGGTCTGGTGAGTAGGGCGGATGACGGAGAGCTTCCAACCCCAGTTCTTACAACTTGGAGACCGTCTGCTGTGCAGTATGAGGTCGCGCGTTGTCGTGCAGGAGCAGCGGAGACGAGCGATTGACCAATGCTGGTTGGAGATGTGCCAGCTTCTCCATCATTGTGTTCAGTTCTTCACAGTACACATCTGAAGTAATGCTCACCCCGTTTGGTAAGAAGCTGTGATGAATCACACCGGCGCTAGACCACCAAACAGTGACCATCACTTTTCTAGGGGTAAGTTTTCGTTTAGGGCATTGTTTAGATGCTGAACCAGGATCCAACCAACTTGCTGAGCGCTTGCGGTTATCAAACAGAATCCATTTTTCATCGCAGGTAACAATGCGGTTCAAAATTCCTTCATTTGTGTGTCTGTTGAGCAGTGCAAGGCACGTCTCGACGCGTACTTCGCGCTGGCGATCATTGAGTTCGTGGGGCACCCATTTGTCAAGCTTTTTTACCTTGCCAATTTGACGCAAATGGACCAATATTGTTTTGACGCTAACGTCGAAAGCTGCTGCTAATTCAGCCGTAGATTGTGTATCATCAGCTTCCACAATCGCCTTTAATTCGTCATTGTCGACCAAAGTCTTCGGACGACCGCGAGGTTCATTTTTCAGGTCGAAATTTCCAGAACGGAAGCGAGCAAACCAATAACAAGTGGTGCGTTGGTTTGTAGTGTTAGCTCCGTAAACGTCGTTGATGTTGCGTGCCGCTTGTGCTGCGTTGCTGCCACGACGACGGTACTCATATTCCATAATTACTCGAATTTTTAACGTATCCATGATGACGAAAAAGATTGAAATGCGATGAAAATGTAACACTAATCAATAAACAAATGACTACTTTTGGAAAAAAAAAATCCACGTTTTTAAAATAAAATTAATTTGTAATTAGAATTCTTAGCCATACAAAAATTATTTTGATTTGAAATGGCCAGTACTGCAGAACGGCAATTTCATAGGTAAAGACATAATATTAAACACCGCAGTAAGGATATTTATGGGATTCTGACTCGAAAACTAAAATTTTACGCAGGTATAAAATAAAGGCTGGTTATTCGATTTTGCATTTGTGTAGTAGATCAGATAATTGAACGGATATTTCAAACGGTCCGAATTTACTCAAACGTCTGTAAATTTTAAATAAATAAATAAATAAATAAATATGTTTGGACATATCACACAACGCCATCTAGCCCCAAGCTAAGCAACCTAATGCTTGTGTTATGGTAACGAGATGGCTGATAAACTACTTATATACATTTTTTTTTTTTGTAAATACATACATATTATAGATAGAAAAACACCCAGACTCGGAACAAATACTTGTAGGTCGTACAAATATTTGTTCCGTGCGGGAATCGAACCCGCGACATGCTGCGCAGCAGTCAATCGCTCAACCACTGCGCCAACCGTGTCGTCTCCGATTAATTTAATTTTCAATTTTCTAATTTTTAATTTTCTCCGATTAATTTAATTTGACCCTGTATCCTATTTACTTAATTATAGTGCGACATTATAAGTAACTACCTCATTTTGATTTAATTTCGAAAGGTGTTTTGAAGTGTTGATATGCAGAAACTATAATTATTCTCGATTGTGCAACAGTGCAACCCACTCTTTCACTTTTAGGCGAGAGACAACGCATTCATTTATTATTCATGCCCCTCAAAAGCTATACCTAAAAAACACTGTTATATTGTAATCTATTTATGTATTTTATCTCGTGTAACTAAATCAATATTTATAAAACAGGTGAACCTGATAGGAAAGTACATAATAATGAGTGTAAGTACATACCTAGTTTACAATTGAATGATGTTGATAAGATAAAAATGTTTTCTGAACGGTCAGTACCCGTTGGCAATTAGTGGGCAACTTTCAACTGCTTATTTAAACCACCCTTTTTCACAATAGGCTCTCACGTATGACTTAAATATATTTAAAATAGTATTTAAGTCATTGCATGTAGTGCCGTGTGGTAGTTGCTAAGAATAGAGCAACGAATCTTCTCTTCCGTGGGCGGCGCAAGAGGCCAAGGCGACTTAGGAATTCAGGTAGACAGGCAGACCGAAGCAGCATCCTTCTTAACTTTGCGAAAACCTGTTTTTCTTGAAGATTGCGGAGTATAGACTGTCGGGTCATATAGCAACAATAGTTCGCGTGATTAAAATATTGAATGTGGCCGGGAAAAAGTGGGATGTGAATGTGATTGGTCAGTCGGTAAAATAATGCATAAGTGAATAAGGAACCTGCTCCACAGTATGGTAATCCCCTGAAAATACGATTGAGTAGTTAGAAGACAAAATTGTATAATTTGAGAGCGCTAGAGATTGAAAACAGACTAGCAAAGCAACACTCGCTCTGTTAGATCAGCCAGAAGGTATACATAGTACAGTAGATAACATACTAGAATATCGGATCAATGAAAACAGTTTGTAGGTAAACAAACCAGCAGCGGGCATTCACTTCGCTGGAACATATGTTAGTTCCCTCGGTTTGGTTGCCGTTGTAGTTATAAAATAAAATGCGGACGCGTACGTCTGTCTGTACAATACATAAAGAGGTCGCTGACCCCGTTCTTAAAACGAATGCATGTACATACATTCTCTCTGAGTTGACATAATATTTCAGACGTAACTGTCGTACACTAAAATACCGTAGATTATGTTTATATTTATTCAGAAGGACATAGCTCGTCTTTGGCTCGTGCTGGTGATGGTTTTAAATATGAATTCATGTATTAACGCAGGCGGTATATCAACTAAATACATTGTCAGACTGGTACAAGATGGGGCAAAAATAATGTCATGATGTGAATTGGCCGCCATTTTGTTGAAAATTTAAAAAATTGGGCTCTGTTTTCACTGAAAGATTATTTGTCGAAAAAAATATATCGGTCAAATGACCACCGCCTGAGTTGATGCACATTATTTTGTGCTCGTTTTACGGCATTTTGAATTGATCTGTCGTCAATTTGGTGATGTGTATGTTAGCTTTCAAGACTTGCAAGGTTTGTGATTTGTGTTGGTAAACGCAGATTTCAAAAAGCCCCCAAGGAAGAAGTCTGGCGCCGTCAGATCTGGCGATCCAGTTCAAATCGCCAAAACGGATCTCCCGTTTAGGTACCTGTGGCCCGGAAATTGATGTTTTAAAATCTCCGTTATTGCCTGAGTGGTTAGGTGTAAAATCACAATGACATTATTAAAAATTACAAAAATTATGGCACATTCACATTACCTGGTCCTACGCTGCCGTCTTTTCATAATTGCGTAAGAATCGTTACAAAGATTTTAAGGTTTCTTACTTATTCAAAACTAAGACCGTGTTCTTCAGTTAATTTATTATCCGAACAATTAATCAGATGTAAGGCGCTCGGTTCGTTCTGAAGCGGGGTTTGTTTATTTGGTAAACAATTTGGCCAAATTCCTTTCGGCAATTAACTGTGAATATTTGAGAAGTAAACAGTGCGCAGAGCATTGACACGGGTTCGCGTTACTATCACGAACATCCGCATCTACCCACGCGGTCTCGCGCGCCAATTTATGCATCGAGGGTACCAATCCTACGACCTCCACCCACAGGCCCTAGAGAAATTAAATGAAATACGCTCTGTAACAATCAACAGTCGGTATCTTCCTCGAGAGAAAGTAACGAACCAAGGTGACTAAAAGAATTAAAGATGCAATCATAACATTTTCTGCGGCCATGCCATCATGGACAGATGTCTCGAATATTTGATGAGCTCAGTCTTCACAGAGTGCCAAGTTTTGCAAATCTATTTTAAAGCTTGCTTCGTTCTAGACATATTGGGCCAATCAATATAAAGCTAGTTTTACACCTTAGCATTTATTATAGTTGGCAGACTGGGTAGGTGTCAGTTAAATCACTGCTGTTTTCGTCTCACGAGTTTCGAGTTTCAAATAAAGCCTAATAAACGAGGATTATAATGCTGACGCTTTATGACGATTGATATGACATTCAAATGTTTTTCTCACGAGTTTACTGTCTCCTGCGGTGTTAAATTATTTTGTTTGTCAAATAAAAATGCACTTTCCATCGATTCCATTAGAAAAAAAGACATCTTTCATTTTTGGAAGGGGCGACTAGAATCTATTCTATTTTTTTGTAAATGTTGACGTTCAAAAGTGCCTTTGAAAAAATGATTTGACTGACTTTGCAGAATACCTATAGTTTTTTTTATTAAATATTCATGTCGTTTTGAACATAATGGATAATTAGGATACATAAAAATTATTTCTGTTTCTACTAACTAACCTAAAAGCTAGCAGGCCTCAAAAGACTGTGAACTGTGGATTAAGGAAAGGGAGGCCTATGGCCTGCAGTAAGACAATAGTAATACAGCCGCGGCTTATAAAAAGTCTGAGCAACTGATTGACTTCTTATTAGTCCTTAGAAGTATTCTACGTCAAATTTTCTTCAGTCTGAAGGTTTTCATTCCAGGCCTAAGAAATAAAACTTTGATCAATAGTCCAAAACAAATAACAATCGTTACAACTGACTAAACTTTGTTATTTCGTGACTTTCAACAGTAAAAAACATATTGATGCGGCGGAATTACAGCAGTAAAACGAAGCTTAATTAAAAAAATATAATTGTACGTTGTTTGTATCGGTGTGTGAGATATTATGCAAGACTAAATGGTCAGCGGCACCGTAACACACAATTTACGCCGCGTTACAGCATAGACGGGTTAAATGGAGCGTCTAGCAAATTACATGTTTAACTATAAGACAAGACGTTAGTTGTTAGACACAAGTAAAGGGCTCGGAGGGAATGAATCATTGATTCGGATTTTGAAACTAACTTGGCTTACTTATAACTAATTTAATCTGGCAGATAACTGATCTCCTGGCTAATAAGACCTCGCTTCCTAATTTCCGCGTGATTGTTTAATTATTTGAATATTCTTTAACCAGGCTTTATGTAAACTAGTGCATGCGAACTTGTTATAACAACGATTGTAAAATCTTTCTAGTCTAGTTCACTTGTAGATTAGATGAGGGAAAAATTAACACATCATATTCACGTAATATACCTACTACGATTTGCAATACGAGCACGAAATATTGTTTACGTTCTCCGCTAACAGGCAACGCCATCATTGAAAAAATAATAAGTCTGGAGACATGGAACATTTAGAAAGAAGAATGCCCATTTTTCACCTGACTATGTATAGAATAGAAATAAATCTTAAAATTCAGCTAATTGAATTGTTCTTTCCTATGCACACAGTTTTAGTCAGATGTAGAAGTTTTTTCTATAAAAAAAATCAACACTAAACCTCCTAGGCTCGAAGTTAGAACAGTTAACGCCAAAAACGGCCGTTTGTCTTTTTTGTTTGTTCTTTATCTCCTAACTTATTATTTTTTTCTTAATGGTGGCGCTGTTGGCTATACTCGCCTTAAACGACGGGTAATATAGACATTAGGTAAGTGTATTGTGTGAGATTCGAGAAAACATACAACGGTTTAAACAGGTGTTTAGGTCCGGGAGCTCGCGAAGGGCTCTATCTACACGAAACATCAGTACGTTAGTATGTACTATGTAGGTAGGCATGCCTTAAAAGTTTTCTATGAAATCTGACTGACTAGTGCCGAAGCAATATGACTATGACACATCATCGTAGTTTTCCGCATTACAAAGTGGTAAGGTGCGTAAGCAGGTACTCAGCTTACTTGCGGTTAGTGTGTGATCACAACCACGCGGCCGGGATGAGTAACTCGTCCCATATGACCCGTCAACCATAAAGCTGTTGCGCAAGCAGGAATTATTTTTTAAACCCACCTCCATAATTGTATGCAACTATTACAGGCGCATTACTATTCATCTGATATCGTGAAAATATTCAGTGTTGACTGTTGTGTGTTATGTAAACAAAAGACGACCAACTAAATAAATACCTGCTCAAATGTTTACTTTTTGTGTCAGAAACAAAAGGTGGCACAGGCCCTTGGAACTCTTTTAAGGTTAATGACCTACTGACAGGTTCATTGTTACATAAATGAATAGAGTATAATAAACTCTGATTTTAATTTGCTAGACCAAAATGACAGCTGCAAACAATCTTTTTCTTGTCATTTTGACATTTTTAGCCATGTTATTAGTTTATGTCATTTTAGTGTAGCAAATTAAAAGTCAAAGTATACTTACTTAATGCATTAGGTAGTAGGTATAGGATAATGTTGTAGGGAAGAGCTAAGTAAAATGTGTGTTTACATAATTATATTAAATGCCTGACATAAAATAAAAAAGGGAAATTATCTACCATTGTTTTATGTGTTGTAACAGCTTTAAAAATATATATTATAGTACACAATATTAACACTGCAATGTAGGTCATAAGCATATTATTATTATGAAAGTTTTAGTAATACATATATGGTGGCAGCCTTCAGCTCACACAGGCACAGCAGTCAAGTTTGGTTGCCTACACCATATATTATACTTTACTGGAGAAAAAAGATGCTTGTATAACTGGTCGAATGACATAATTACAGAAACAATTAAAATGCCATTTAGTCTCATGTAGTTTCCGAAAGTCGAGAGATTAATGAGCCTGATTAATGAGATTAAAGCCTTCTTACCCAAAATGAATACAAGACAGTCACAATAGTCACAAGAATAAGGTGTATACTTGTAACATGTTCCTGGCAACATAAAATAATGACACAGGTTTTGTTTACCATTAATATATAATAACATAACACATAACATCAGGCCTGTAATCTTTGAAGCGCTAGGCAGAGGTGTACCCTCCCATATTAGGTATTATTATATTCTTTGGGTGTACTTACCCAAAAGGATGTGAATTTGGGATTCAGAAATTGCTTTAACAAATCTCTGTCAACATTCAATATTATGAAAAACCATTGATGAACATGACCCTCTTTCACTAGGCTCTTATAGATCCAATATGATATCACCACATATACAAAGTTAATAAGTACAATCTTCTTAATAAGCAATGAAACTTCATTCACCGTCTAAACAACTGTTTAGAAGGTGAAATTGTGTAGTGTAGGGGGTGTGTGGTTTAAATAATAAGTTCTTAATTTTTTTACCAACTGTACCTGAGCAAATAACTATGTAGGTACTAATTATTATGATTTGAGACTGAAACTGTCAGTCATTCCTACAACTTATCATTCTGTATGATCAGATTTTGAAACACAAGCAAAGGATATTCCTTTGCAACAAAGCATTTTTTGGAGAATTTAATGGCACAAAGGAGTAGTATTATATATTGTTTCTATCTTTAGTTATCTTTGAACCTCTACAACTATATGCTCAATAGTATAGTTCAATATTTTAATGGTTCAGGGATTAATAAAAATTACAATGAAATACCAGAAGAAAAAGTGTAGCTCTACAACAGGTTATTGTGTTTTTTCTAAGTTTAATTAAGTATTTATTATTAGAGTTGCAGACATACAAAACCAGTTTTACACCTTTAAACGCTAAAATAAATTATTAAAGTAAGTAGGTAATGCATTAGTTTATATAGCAAGTTATGTAGCAAGTTATGTAGCAATAAACTAAGAGTTGGTGTATCCATATTACTCCATATCAATTAAAAGAGATATCAAGAGATTCATTGACAAAATTATGTGCTTGATGCAAAAATTCAAAAGAATTCTTAATTTTGTAGTAAGGAAACTGCCACTGGCACTGGCAAAGTAGTTGCATAACAATAACACTGTATAAACAAAAAAAAACAAGTCTTTTCTTTCTCTATAACTCGTTATCACAATGATTCAACATTGCAGTTACGGTTGTGATAGGCTTATCTAAAAGGTGTTTCTAGTAGGTAAGCTGAAAGACTACACAGGCACTGGTCCCTGTTTAGTTTGTACAATGGTGTCAATAAGCACTTACTTTTCGCTCAAATACTGAGTCGTCCAGTAGAGAACCTCACCGGCCAGCTCCGACTCGGTGATGGTGTACCCTGCTATGTGCACGGGCAACTGGTCCTCAGGGTTAACAGTAGCGGCAAAGTTTTCAAAAAACACTCGGTACGATGTCAAATAATCCTCTTTTTCACCCATTTTCGATTGTTCGTTCGAGTTAATAAGGAAACTGAATAATATCTTGTCAATAATCGATCAACACTTGTAAATGATTACAAGCTAAACTGGAGCAAAAGTCGGAGTCCTTCTATGAAATATAATTATTTAGT
The DNA here is from genome assembly GCA_946251885.1 of Cosmia pyralina. NCBI lineage: Eukaryota > Metazoa > Arthropoda > Insecta > Lepidoptera > Noctuidae > Cosmia > Cosmia pyralina. The sequence goes on along the minus strand of OX276352.1, from coordinate 20,995,557 downwards.
AAATATAAAGCACTCTTTCACTACAACATAATATTCACCACATTATTAAAATCACTTAGATTTATATTTGCACTAATCTCAATAATTATTGTATTGTATTTGTGATCAAAACATAAAAATCACATCTCGCTCCTTCGCTCTTGTTGTCACATAAATTAATTATCTGTCCCACCAAAAAAAATCCACACCCGAAGAAATTCGAAACCTGTGAAAAGTAAAAAATACAAATAGATTCTATTTATAGTGTTTTGCTACAAATGTAAAAAAAAAACTGGATACAGTATAATTTTTGGCTGATTCTATTTTTTACGATAAATTATAAAACTTACGATCGAAGATGGAATAGCTAAAAGACTAAGACTGTAAGACTTTAACTTCGTAGTTTCAGAACAAACTTTTATCGACTACGTAACGCACAGAACACATATACTCCTAATGTCGCGGCCACATTAACGGGATATGCCGTTGATAATCAACGGTTGATTATCGCGATGAATGGACATTAGCCATAATTTGATATATATTAGCCATTTTTTTTATATTTGATAAATATTGATATATTTGACTAAATCTTGACCGAATTTAACTACCGCGACGTTTATGTCGGTGATGGGCATTGACGTTGCCGTTAATGTGGCCACGACATAACGGAGATTTAACGTTACTAGTGTTGTCTGAAAAGTTATTTTCCGGATTTTCTGATAGAAGAACTCTTCTACTTGTTTTCACGAACACTTCTTCTTGGTCTCGTACTTCATCATTACTGGCTTTATGGATCATGTTCCTCCACTTCGTTCGGTTCTCGGCTTGTTTCAGGGCAGTTGTAACAGATTCCACAATACTAATTCGTCTGTGGATTCCAGAGAGGGTGGTTACTTGGTCTGACCAGCGGTTAGGTGCTATAGTCTGTGTCTAGGCTTACGATGATGGTGAATGTAGGCGATTTATTTTTATTAGTTTAAGCGAAGAAAAGCTGCGCAACGAACAAACTTTTGTAATATAGCGAGAACTTGTATAAAGTCATTTAAGTTAGTAAAAGTTTGGCCGTTCCCACCACGATTCACCATATCGCTATCATTACTAGTATAAGTATATAAGTATTGTAAAGTAACAAACTGCCAATTAGGTTTTTTCTAGAAAAAAATATTACATTATGCTTTGTTATTACAAAGTTTTAATAATAATATTTTAAAATTTTGACCTAACAACAATATGAAAAAAGAGCATGATGTAATTTTTGAGGTCACGGTGTTATCGATATCTTCACGTCACGTACTCATCACTATCTGTAGTTCTGATTGGTCATGATGATGTCGTTTATCGTGTTTTTTTTATCTGACAGCAGCAAAAGCGGACAAAAGACATTTTCAAACTTACAAAATTAATTTACGCATTAATTACAGTTTATTCTGTATTCTACGTTAAGGCTGTGAACATACAGCTACAGTGTGTGGTCATTATATCATTTTACCATAGTTAGTGGTTATTGTTGTGGTTAATCCGTTTCAGATTCAGATCTCAGGATTTGCATCAGTACGTATTACTTATCTTAAATTCTATGTATTATCAAACTGGGCAACATACGTGATTGATAAATTACGGTGATAAGATAACTACTTAATTAATTTTGATTTTTCTGAAACTTTCAAGACCAGATCTCAGGCAGTGGGTACTTAGTTGGTAGAGAAGTTAGAAACAGAAAAATGACGTCGATTGCTGGAAAATACCAACACTACAAGAATGAGGACATTGATGACTATTTCAGTGCTGTAGGTGAGTACCTAAATATATAGGTATTTCTTAGCCAACTATTTATTTAGCAACTATTTTGTTAAGTAATGAAAATTCTATTTAAGTTTTTCTCCAAACTTTACAATAAATTTTAATAATGTTTTAAAGTACTCAACTAAAATAGATACTTAACGAGAATTTATTATTGTTACAGGTGTACCTTACATGGGACGTAAAATGATGTCAATGTCATCACCGCTGATGGAAATATCAGTGGATGGTGACCATATGACTATCAAGAACTCATCTTTGTTGCGGACAGTTGAGAATAAGTTCAAATTTGGAGAAGAGTATATTGAAAATATGCCTAACGCCAAAATCAAAGTTAGTGTGTCATGTCACATATCAACTATTTGGTATAAGTACACCCCAATACAAACTTGATGTCACCCCTGCTAACACATGATTTGTTACTGCGCAGCAACTGGCCTCGTGTTCAGAGCCACCATACAGTTTGCATCAGGCTGTACCAACTATAGGTTGATTTTTAATAATAATTAGCTACAGTAAAATGACACTTCTGCCATTTCGTTGTAAAATGGAAACATTTTTTGAGGAACTGTAGTAGTTATAAGTATAAGTATAATTTTACTGCAGCTAATTAAAATTCCGACTGTAGTGTGTTCTTGGAATGCTGTGGTTTACTTGGTTTAGAATTCCGTTTGATCTATTAATATCCATCCCGCTCACAAAGAGGAGGCCTATGCCCCAGCAGTGGAAATGTTATAGGCTGATTATGCTATGCTTATGCTATTAATGTAACTTGTTTTCAGAGTGTTACAACCTTGATCAGTGACAAACAGATCGAAACTAAGTCAGTAGTAGAAGATACGGGTGCTAACTGTGGTCGCCAGTATGACTTCACTGAAGATGAGTGCATTGTTGTAAGTAATACTACAAAATTTAAATTGGTTGTGAAGATAACAGTGTTTTCAATAAAATTTTAGATACACTGGTACATGTGTACCAGTGTACCTAAAATTTTGTAGCCATGTGGCCACATAAAAACCCATACTTTTCCAGTATAAGCTGATCTCGCATTGTATAGGATTTCCGTACAATGAGATGTCAGCTTATACTAGTAATGTATAGCTTGATATGTAGCCATGTGTACTATTTCTGAAATAGAGATTTGTCTATTTGTTTTAATATAAAACACTTAATAAAACATCTTAAGAAGTATCATAGTATATTAAGGTGTGTCCAAACAAAGCGGCAATCGTGCGCGGTAGCCGCGCGCAGCCTGCCGCGCTGTGTTTGGACGACTGCCGCCCGCGTACGCTTCTGTCCACCTGCTGCGCACAAACAATTTATTAATTCAAAATTCTGTAACCTCCGCTGATAAAGTGGTTTCATCCAGCTTTTCCTTATTTTAATAGGTTTTTTCTTAGCCCTTCTTCGCAATTTTCGAATAACAAGCAGAGCTACGACATACGCAACCGCATTTTAGTTCTGATGCCAACTGAGGTGCGCGGCGTGTCTCGCATGTGCCACGCAGTACTGCCGCGCAAACATTCGTCGGTATAGTCCTAATGCCGGGGCCACATAATACGGGATTTGCCATTGATTATCGCGTTGAAGGGCGATAACCGTAGGTGTAGCCACCATTTACCGCGATAATTTGACCGAATTTAACTACCGCGATGTTTAAAGCGTTTATGGGCATTGACGTTGACGTATAATGTGGCCCCGGCATAACTAGAGCGCGGCAGAAATGTGTCCTGCGAACGCCACGTGCTCCTGCCGCGCTCTTGCCGCTCAATTTTTGGACACATACCACCTTAATAGTGTGTCATGAGTGCGACAAACAGGTGTTCCTTACAATGATAGTTCAGTGTAAACTGGAAATGTATAGCTTGATGTGTAGCCATGCGTACCTTAAAAGTACGATTTTTTTTCTATCAAGACCAAGTCGTCTAATACACATACATTATATCTACATAATTATCTTAACATTTTAAACAAGCTTTTATTAGTCTGGATGTCATCTAAAAATAAATAAAATAAAGATTTATTTAACAAAAATGGTTGAACAATCAAACACTTACAAACAACACCATGCGTACCAGACCAGATCTAGGACCAGAGTCCTTGTCAATACGAATTAAATGAGCCCAAACTCGATAGGGTTGCGGCGTTTTATTACTGAGTTCCCATGGCAACCTTCCGACTCTATCTTCAGATCAGGTCCATGTCATAGTAATATTGCACTGTCTTCCGATTTACATGTGCATGTAAAATTTCAGCTCAATCGGAAACCGGGAAGTAGGTCAAGCAAAATTATATTACCGACAGACATTGCGGCGTTTTATTACTGAGTTCCCATGGCAACCTTCCGACTCTATCTTCAGATCAGGTCCATGTCATAGTAATATTGCACTGTCTTCCGATTTACATGTGCATGTAAAATTTCAGCTCAATCGGAAACCGGGAAGTAGGTCAAGCAAAATTATATTACCGACAGACATTGCGGCGTTTTATTACTGAGTTCCCATGGCAACCTTCCGACTCTATCTTCAGATCAGGTCCATGTCATAGTAATATTGCACTGTCTTCCGATTTACATGTGCATGTAAAATTTCAGCTCAATCGGAAACCGGGAAGTGGGTCAAGCAAAATAAAATTATATTACCGACAGACAGACAGCCACTATGACAAGTGAAAATAAATAAAATCTTGTAAAAAGTAGTAGCCCCATCGGTATCAAGCACCGTATTACCAAGAAGTCATATTTGTTAAACGTACATTGCTTGTCGAACTAATGACCTGTCGCACTAACGACCTGTCGAACAAACGGCCTGTCGAACTTCTGACATGTCGCACACCTGTTTGTCGCACTAATGACATACACTCATTAATGAGTAAATATTATTTTAGAGATAGTATTTTTATAAACAGTTACGAGGGCTGCACTAAAAGTATCGGGAATGGAATATTTCCATTGTTCCTGTCATATTAAAATCTTTTTAATTGAAAACTCCTTGGTTTTAAAAATCGAATACCATTTATTTATTTAAAAAAAGATTCTCGGCCTTGTCACAAGGTTTTGTCAAACTTGTTTAGTCGTTGAGATAATGGAATTGACTCGAGAAAATTCAAGAGCGATGATTTATTATGACTCGAAGTGGTTTAACACAAAAACAGTGTGTTGACCGGATGATTTCTGCATTTGGTGATGAAACCCCATCCAAAACCACAATTTATCGCTGGTTTGCTGAATTTCAACGTGGACGTGTCAAGCTCAGTGATGATCCCCGTCAAGGTCGTCCAAAAACTGCAGTCACCCAAGAAAACGTTGATGCTGTGCGTAAGCTGATTGAGGAAGATCGACATGTGACATACCGCGAAATTCAGGCAACTTTAGACATTGGCATGAGTCAAATACAAATAATCTTGCATGAACAATTAGGTGTAAAAAAGTTGTTTTCCCGATGGATACCGCATTCGCTCTGTGAAGAGCAAAAAGTGGCTCGCGTTACTTGGTGCGTCAGAACTCTCGAAAGATTCCACGCAGAATCCTCAAATGCTGTATAAAACATCGTATCAGGTGACGAATCCTGGATATACGCGTACGAACCCGAAACAAAAAACCAGTCACGAGTTTGGGTGTTCGAAAATGAGTTAAAGCCAACAAAAATTGTTCGTCACGGAGTGTTGCAAAAAAAATGGTGGCCACGTTTGTCTCCAAAACCGGCCATGTTGCGACTATTCCTCTTGAGGGACAAAGAACGGTTAATGCAGAATGGTATGTTAGCATTTGTTTGCCACAGGTCGTTTCTGAACTCCGTAAAGAGAACTGCAACCGCCGCATCATCCTCCATCACGACAATGCGAGTTCTCACACCGCGCACAGAACAAAAGAGTTTTTAGAGCAAGAAAACATAGAATTATTAGACCATCCGCCGTACAGCCCCGATCTAAGCCCTAATGATTTCTATACTTTCCCTAAAATAAAGAATAAATTGCGTGGTCAGAGATTTTCATCACCTGAAGAAGCTGTGGACGCCTACAAAACGGCCATTTTGGAGACCCCAACTTCCGAATGGAATGGTTGCTGCAATGATTGGTTCCATCGTATGGAAAAATGTGTCAAATTTCGCGGAGAATACTTCGAAAAGCATTTTTAAATAGTAATGTTGTGTCACTTCCTTGATTCCCGAAATTTTCAGTGCCGCCCTCGTATAACCTCTTCTAGCCTCATAGGTATTGGAAACAGGTTCATTATGAAATGATGTTTGTGTAAATACCACCAAGAATAATGCAGTTCAAATATTTGTAGACTTGATTTAGGTATGCTGTAGTTTTTTATAACAACTTTTCCTTGTTAGTTTTATGTCATCTTGCCTTAGATCTTAATTAGTAATATTATTTATTTGTATTCCAGACCCTGACCCACGAGAAGGCCAAAACACCAGCAAAACGCTTCTTCCGCAGGGTCCAATAGATAATGTAACTTTAAAACGAAATAATGAAATTATTTTGTTCTTCCTGTGTGAAACATATTATGGTATCAATATAATTGGTAAATGCTACGCTACAAGGGAACTGATAATATTTTTGCTTTATACTTTTATATGCTTTATTTTATTAAATTTTATAAAATAATCAAAGTTGGTGTTTTTAGGGTTCCGTACCAAAATGGTAAAAAGGAACCCTTATGATGTGACTCAGTCTGTCTGTGTGTCTGTCACAGCTGGATATCTCAAGAATATCTCTACTAATGCAACAACACAAAAACAAACAACTTAAAATTTGGAACAGTTTTACATGACGTTTGCCCAACTATTTTGAAATTAAGAAAGAAATAAAAATATATGTTTTTTGCAACAGGGACTGAAAGGGGGTCTTAAAAATTTGAAGTGGGGCTACTAGGGCTTGTGGGGTATCATATAAAAGAGTGCTGTTGGCACATTCTCAAACATTTTTAGGGTTCTGTACCTCAAAAGGAAAAACGGAATCCTTATAGGACCACTCGTGTGTCTGTCTGTCTGTCCGTCTGTCACAGCCAATTTGCTCCAAATCTCATGGACCGATTAAGTTGAAATTTGGTACACATCAAATAAGAATATTAAAAAAAAGAGGTTTGCAAACTATACCGTGTGACATATTAAATGAAAGGGCTTACTATGAGGGTCTCAAATATATATATTTTTTTTTTTATAATTTTAAAATAAATCGTTTTAAAGTTATTTAAGAAAATAGACGAAAATTTACCCCCCCCCCCCCCCCCCTCCCTCGGAAACTAATGAGCATAAATTTTTTTTTGAAAATACAGTAAATAGTTCTTTACCTGAAGATTAAGTACAGGAAAACCTATAAGAAGTCTGTGGTCTTAAAATAACATGGTAAATCTCTCGATATTGTGAGTACAAAGTTACATTTACGTTGGAATGTATGGGAGAACATATTTTTCAACTACGATGTTAAGTTTGTTCTTGGGATAAATTCATCCCAACTATGAAACCCTTCAATAAGCGTGGTCCGACTCGTACATGGCCGGTTTTTGTTTTCTTTTTTTAGGCCGCTTAGTTTTCGACTTTTGATGAAATGTGTTAAAAAAAAAAATCTAAAAAAAAAATTATTCTATATGATAGAAGTTTAAATTTGTGTAGATTACAGGAAAAATAAAACGATGTCTTTAAATAGCACATTTTTCAAGTTTTTTAGAAATCGTCAACAAAAATTACATATAAATGATGGTACGGAACCCGCCTCGGTGCGCGAGTCGGACTGGCTCTTGACCGGTTTTTTTTTTTACTTCGTTCCTACGATGAGGAAGACCTCGCCTCAATTAGCCGACGTTCGCACGGACGTATAAATATCGCGGCGAGATATTATCGCGCACTGGATTTCCAACTCTCGCTGTTGAGGCGAGCTTCGAGAATCCAACCTAACAACAACAGAGTGAATCCCAGCGCGTCGAAAAAATACACGGTAGGATTTTCAACTCTCGACGCTAAGCAGAGCGTTGAAAATCCAGTGCACGAAAAAAAATTGCCGCGATATTTTTACATCCGTGCGAAAGTCATATTAGTGCTAGCGAAATTCAACGCCTCAAACAATCGTAATCGTAGGTAGATCGTTTAGAAAAAAATAAGGATAAGTAAATTGAAATTCAATTACTGTCAAGTAGACTAGAAAATAGAATCAGCTATTCCAGGTAAACCTATTACCACTACCAACCAACCATGGCCAGCAAACAAAGAGCAATTTAACTACCTACTTGCTTGTCCCAGACATTTCAATCACAATTTCAATTTAAATTTAGTTCCATTTTCTGCCACCTGGCGCTGAAATCCACACTGTCAATATGGCGTCGATTTTTGGTGTTTTGCCATAAATTATTAGTATGGATAATTATGTACCTATATCATTGGGGTATCCAGTAAATGGGCTGTGGAGGTCACTTATGCAGTCGCTCCATGTAAAATAGTGGTATTCAGCTGTATCCGGTTAGACTGGATGCCACAGAGCACGCTTATAATACTGGCTGGAAGCCAACCCTTTAGGGTACCCTATCATGCTCTGTATGTACTCGTAGTGTGGGTACAGGCTTTCTGTGAACCAAACGCCAAGCTGTTGAGAAAAGGCTAAGTAAATGATGACGTAAGTAATCCATTATCTTTTTAGCATCGACCAATCGATGTATTGACATCGATGCTTTTTAGATTATTTTTCTTCTTTCTTAGACCTTTTACACTTACCTAAGTCAGCTGTTTTGTTTTTAAATTCATATTTTTTGATCTATACTAATTGCTAATACTTATCTAACTAACAATATTTTAAAGAGTTGCTCGTTTCATCCCGCGTCGCATCGCATCGCGTCGCCTGCCCGCACTATTACTTAGTTTGCGCTTAGCGTTCTTTCTGACTTTTTTTTCTTTTTGCTCGGCTCCTATGGGTGCGGGGCCTAGCGTGATGTTAAATAGTCTTTTTCAAGACAGGAGCTCATGGCTAAGTAATAACCACAGAACAGATAAAGAGACCTCTTTATCTTTTCTGTGGTAATAACAACCGCAAGGGTCGATCCATCAGGTTACCTAAGCTATTCTTGCCGGGGTTGATCCGTGGATGGGTGACCATCTTTACATACCAAGACTCCTCCGTACCTCGGAAAGCACGTGGTCCCGGTCCCGGCTGTCATACTTGGATCTTTGATAGTCGTTATGGGTCGTCAGAAGCCCGAAAGTCTGACAACCAGTCTTACCAAGGGGTATCTCATTACCAGTTGCTGGGTAGTGGAGGTCAGACAGGCAGTCGCTCCATGTAACATACTGGTATTCTGCTGCATCCGGTAAGACTGGAAGCCGAACCCAACACAGTTGGAAAATGGCTAGGCAGATTGATATGGGACCAACTTTGAGGCATAGGTACCCTCTCGTATAAAACAAAAATTTTTCAAATCGGGCGATTGTAAAAAGTAATGCGTGGTTATACATAAAAAAAAATAAACATTCGTGTCGAATTGAAAACCTCCTCCTTTATTTTTCGTCGGTTAAAAAGACCGAAACAAGATTGAGAGATCTACTTCGGTTTAACAGACTACCTATATAATAGCCTAAGTTAAATACTCGCATTAAGTTAGGTAGCAGGCGGCACCCATTTGCAAATTATAAACCAAAAGAAAATTAATGGGTCCCGCCTGCTACCAAACCTAATGCGAGTATTTATAATATAATATAAAATTTTATTATTATAAAAATAACAAAATTATTTCCTAACATAACTAAAACCTCACTAAAACTATTAACAAACTAAAATATGGCATCGAAAAATTCCTCCGCATCGTTGTCGACTGGTAAAGACCCAAGAGACTGGCAGCATTGCCACGTTGTATGGCAATGCTAAGCCTCTGGCCAAGGTAAAAGCCAGCCCTTGGGTCATGGGAAGTGTCAACCAGCCGCTTGGAGATTAATTATTATTATTGAATATTATGTCAGTAAGTAGTAATACCTACTACTACTACTACTTAATTAATGACATAATATTTTTTTTAGAGTAGGAATGGTAGGTATTGAAAATTGCGAGCAGATTTGAACCTTGTTAGGGTCATTGAAACTGATTGTCGCGTGAGACGCGGTGATTATCGAAATATTTCAAAAATTGTACACTCCTACCAACTTATCTGTGAAATGGCGAAAATTGGAACCAGTACCTACCGTCGATTCAGTGTTGAAAAGAAAAAAAAGAAAAGAAAAATGCGTTTAATTGGCATTACAGCAAAAAAATAAATAAATACACCTTAAAATTATAAAAAACATAAATACACCTTAAAATTATAAAAAAACATAAAACAAAGATTGTAATGCCAAAAGGGCCTCAGCTCAGCATATTGTCAGATGACAACACAAGGTGTACCACCTGACGCTGATTTTCAGCTGCAACCCACGAGTACCATACGCTAGAATCTAAGGTTAGAATAATCTAAATAATTAACACAAAGAGAGAATAGATTTAAGAGAATTAATTAAAATGAAATGATATGACATGCATGCGTGTGTGTGTTGTATTGTGATTAATTAAAACACTAAAAATAAATACCCAATATCAATATTACCACATTAAAATAATAAAATAATAATAAAACTATATCTAATAAATATCACCTACATAGCAAAATCATGAGACTGCATTACACTTTATAAACTACCAAAAGTATTTTGATGTTGCTAATTAATATAAAGTGCCCAAAATTGAGTAAGTTTTCTAGAAGGAAATTTCACATTAGACATAATCGTTTAATAAGAACTAGCTGCGCCCCGCGGTATACCAGATACACTGAAACGTGTATTATTTAGCCGGTGAGAAAAGTATTTACATTTTAGAGGTAAAAAATATAAATTTGAGCATCGAATCAGCATGGTTGGCAATTTACGAAAACTAAACTTATCGAGGACTGAACGGGAGAGATGACCATAAGCTGACTTATTTAATTGATTTTTGTCTCGGGTCGTAGATAGCCAGAAATCTTTTTACTGCAGTACATCCCGGTAAACAACATTACGGGATTTATTGTTTTCTGCGTAAATAAAAATATTTCTGGCTCTCGACACACGCGAGCAACCCACGTAGAGCTGCCCGTGGGAGAAGCAGGGGGTGCCCAGGTGGATGCCAGCTACTTTAAAGTTTGCCCCTGACTTTTATTTATAGTAATAGAGAAAGCCACCCTCGGAGGAAATTGCAAGCGCTTGAACTGGAATGTCAAGTTGGTGGGTATTATGGGTATTCTAGGTATCAATACCGTCTCTCCTTTGGCCCCTCCGGTGAGGATGGTGGCCTGCACGATGTGCCGTCTCAGCTCTGTGACGCGTAACCTGGTGCCGTTACACAATCTGGGCGCATCCAGGTTACGCATCAGTATGACAGGCACACTAACCTTGAGCTTCAACTTGTGGGAGGGCACCCCTGACAGGTCGAGGGAATTTAAAAACTCTACAGGGTATGTACTTGCGTCGTCAGTTGTCATCATCGTGTCTATTGACATGTAGGTCCAGGTCATTTTTTTGTTAATCTTTCCCACCGATTCGTTTTTGGGCGCCATGATAGCTCTTTCACACAACCACTCCTCGTTAGCCAGGTTTTGTTGTAAGCTTGGAAATACCTCATTAATATCTTCCGAACTTACAACATTGCTAAATCGACTGTCAAAAGTTATTTGGCCAGTAGCGTCCGTCGGCACGCGACCTTCGCCGACCTCGAGGAGTGTTTGTGTGAAGAGTCCAGACTCCTGATCATTGAAGAGATCGACCCTCATGTTAGTCTTCAGCTGTAACCGCTCCACCTTATCCCACAACGGCGAAGCCTTGATACACGCGTATATCTCGTCTGCCGCGGTACCTCCCTCGATAACCGGCAGCGTCTGCCGGAAATCACCTGCGAGCAAGACGACCACTCCACCCATTAACATTCGATTGCCCCGAATATCTTGCAAGCAGCGATCCAGTGCTTCAATCGCTCGCTTGTGTGACATCGTGCATTCGTCCCACACGATCGATTTGCATCATTGCAATAGAACACCGTGACTACTGCTTTTGCTGATGTTGCAAGTGGGCGTTTCTTCACTTGCAAGGTTCACCGGGAGCTTGAACACTGAGTGTGCGGTTCTGCCACCACTCAGCAAGGTTGCGGCTATTCCGGAGGACGCAACACCCAGCGCAACCACTTTGTCTTTGCGCAACTGTGCCAGCAGCAAGTTCACTAAAAAAGTTTTGCCCGTGCCCGCTGGTGCGTCCAAGAAAAAAAGACCCCCTTGTCCGCTAGCTACGCGGTTTGTTATTAGATTGAAAATTTGCCTTTGATCCGGTAGTAACTGTTTGAGCGACTTGAGGTCCCAAGGCGACAGTATCATAACCAAGCTCTCTGACCAAGTCAGTAGATAGCTCTCCCGTTCTTTGTGAGGTAGGCATATTGAAATCGGAAAGCAGTTTCCCGACCATCGGAAAAATTTTGTCCTCGATAAGTTTCAATGCTTCGTTAAAAACTAAGTCATCGTTGGCTTGTGCAGTCCCTTGGTATCGGCGAGCAAAGTCTTCTGATAAAGCATTTTTGTACTTGTCCCATAATTGCCGGGGGTTGGAGAGTCCGCAGGTGCTTACCATAATCGCAAAGAGGTCTCTCAACGTAGTCGCTGACCGGCACAACATGGCGTCTTCCATAGTTGCGTCTCAGTAGCCGTCGTCTTCCAGCAGTCCCATCGCCTCACACGCTTCTCGGAAAGTGGCCTTTTCCTGCCCGTCGACGATTTTGAGAGCCTGAAAACTGGTGGGCCCTCGGACTCTAGTGAGCAGCAACCGTACACAATAACACTCAAATTGTGTTTTGTGTACGGTATAAATTCTGCCCAGAGCATCTGAGGCCTTCACACCAGGCCATCCGTCGACGGGTGCGCCCTGCACGCGACGTTTCCATTCTTTCCACGACGCATTCCACGTGTAATACCTCGGCACTTCTACGTAGAATAACGTCCGGGCAAACGCGTCATCCTGGCACAGGCGGAAAAATGCGGTGAGGGTGGTAATAGGCGGTGTTGCAACTCGGTCTCGCAAGTTCGCCTCTGTAAAATACACGCGCTCGCCGTTTGGGAGGTGAAGAGCAAGATGGGTCACTGTTAGGTGCCTTTCGTCATCGTGTAACGGTAAACCAAGTATTCTCCATGCCGCTTCGTTACTGCTCACATATCGGCCCACCCGAAACATCTGCACCTCATACTTTGGGTCGATCATAGCATTACCCTGCTGCCTCACGATGAAAATAGCCTGGTCACTGCCCTTATTTAAGTATTTACATATATATTTGATAGCCTGGACCGAGCTGCAAAATTCTACATTTATGTGGGGGTCAAAAATTTTGCAAAGCAGGGGCGAATATGGTACCACCCAGCTATTGTCCACGGACACGTTTTGCGCGGTGCCTCAGAGGTTAATATTAACTCTACGTCCCCCCTTCTCGGGCGCTCTACGCCTATACAACGGGTAACCATTTTCATTGGTTTGCGTATCTTTTATGAGCGCGCGAGGATATTTTTTTGTGCATTTTCCATCCTTCATGCAAGGGGCCGTACGATTCAATACTCCGCATGGTTCGTGGATCATGCTTTTAGTGACGGTGTCATATAACTTTTTGTCTTCGTTGGGGTGGTCCGGCAACTCTGCAGAAACAACTTCGTCAATCTGGCTTGGACGTATTATCTCTTTTAGCCAGAGTAATAAAAGGACATGCGGCAGTCCGCGTTTTTGCCACTCAATAGAGTACATAAAACACTGCACCTCACCGAACACCTGCCCTTTGGTGAGGAGGGCCACCAGTTTTTGTACCTTCATTCGAAAGACTCGAGCGACTATGTCGTGTCAGTCCGTTGGTTTTTGCCCGGCCAGCAATTCCTTTTTTATTTCGGGCCAGGCTGGGTTACACGTCATCGTAATAAATAGGTCCGGCCGCCCGTAATTCCGGACATATGAAAATGCGTCTTGAGTATACTCATGCAGATAGCGGGGATTGTTTACGAACGACGACGGAAGGATCACCATATGACCCAAATCGTTCGGGTTGACATTGCCGTCGTTCGCAATGGCGTCTTGGATGTGTACGTAGCTCTTGGCACGCAACTTGCTCTGATTCAGAGCTATGTAGCACAGACGCTCACTCTCCATCTTTACGTACATATCCACCAAGAATTGAGAAAGAAGTGTCCTACAGCATAGCAACAAATTAAAATTATTTTCACAGACCATTATATGGAAAACGTAAAAGTCCATTCTGATGACTTTTTTATCTGGGTTGGTTTGAGGGATATTAAAGTGATACCCCTCTTGTCCCTTCCAGTAAATTATTGGATACTCTAGAGCGTCATAATATCGGTGCGTGTCTGCAATCCTGGTGAGGGAGTCATCATACTTCCGCAGGACGATGTCTCTCGGGGCGGTGGGGTCGCGGCGCCCGTGACCACAGCCGCCACCTCGGCGGCCGCCGCCGCCGGCGCGTTGTAGGGGCGCAGGTGCTGCCCTCTCGGCACGCGCTCTGCATGTATCACCCATCATCATCATCATCTGCTCTGCATGTGTGACCTTGCAACTGTCATCGGGCATATTCTCTAGGGCGGACTTAAATTCATGGACCAAGATGTTGTGGTTGTTTAGGACTTGTTGAATTTTAAGTACAGTTGCTCGCTCCACGCCTTGAATGATTTGACACTGTCTGTCAGTCTCCGCCTCGTCGTCTCCCATAAAATACACCTGTAAGAATTGAGGCTGTCCATTAAGTGGTGGCAACAGTGACCCTATTTTGTGATGTACTTGGCCTTGCACCGTAAATGTAGGGGAAAATCCAGGCATAGCAAGAATTTGTCCGCCCCGAAAGACGTCATGTAAAAACATGAATTGTATTTTTTTACACGGTTAAGGAACCGTCGAGATTCATCAGTTTCACCTGTAAATAATGTTTTTATTGGATCCACAGGCTCTTCTAAAATAGAAATAGCTACTTTGCCCCCAGAGCAACACATTCCCGCTCTTTCTTCCTTCCATTTTAATGCCCCACAATGGTGACACACATTTTCCATACGGCTAATTTTAATCAGCTTGTGGTAACTGTAATGTAACGTCGGGTCATATTCAAAAGCACATTTTTCAAATACCCCCCAAGAGTTTCTGGTAAATATTTACAGGCGCTTTGCTTGACGCTGAGCAACTGCGAGTCGGCAAGGATTTGCCTCATCTGCTGTCTCATAAGCACGCTGATTGGCCATTAGCTGAGCATGCTCTCGTCGAGAAGCTCTTTCTTCAAGTGTTTCAGAGGCACGCTGAGGCTGAGAGGTCATACGCTCTGCGTTTTCTTGACGCCGAGATGCTGCTTCTTCAGGTGTTTCGGTGGCACGCTGAGAGGCCATTTGCTCTGCGTTTTATTGACGCCGAGAAGCTGCTTCTTCAAGTGTTTCAGTGGCACGTTGAGAGGCCATACACTGCGTTTTTTTGACGCCGAGAAGCTACTTCTTCTGATTTTTGCATTTTCCTGACGTCGAGCATCAGCTTGCGTAGAAGTTTCTCCAGCTCTGACTTCTGCCTGACGTGCTGCTTGCCCACGTCTACGCTGTTCAGCATGAACAGTAGATTCTTGCTGTCTAGCAATTTTCATAGCTCGAGCTCTTTGAGAGCTCTGTGAAAGACTGGATTTGCGTTTGCGAGTCATAATTACACTAAACATCTCAATATTAAACTTAATCTATCAAAATAGTTGTAGAACTTATAACTAAAATATTATCTATTGTAAACAAAAAACAAAAGTAACCACAAAAGTAACAACCAACCAGACTAAAAAGTAACACATGTATTGACAACTTTGCTCATAATTTACAACGAAAGTGTGTCCATCAAGTAGTAGATTTTAACATTTCAGATCATACAGCTCAAATTTTAAAAATTCCCGTAAGAAATACTTTTACATTAGACAGTTGGACTATTAAATTACGTGACTACAGCCATGATAACCTTTTAAAATTTTAATCTTGTATAGCTGCATTATCATTTGAGGATATTTATCATACAAGTGACCCCAATATGGCATACAATGACTTTATTGATTTGTTTAAACTGTTTTATGATTTATGTTTCCCCATAAAAAATATAAAAATTAAGTCAAAGATTGTTCCTGATTGGATAACGCCTGGCATAAAACGTTGCAGTAAAGTCAAACGCCGTTGTTTATGGCATTAAGAAGAAATCCCAATAACAATAACTTAAATAAATATAGAAATTATTCGCGAAAACTTAAAAAAATTATAAATTTAACTCGAAAAGCTAAAAATAACCATAAAATTTTAACATCCACAAATAAATCAAGGGTCACGTGGAAAATCATAAAGGAGAATAAATATCGCTCACCCACTGAAAGCATTAATGAAATAAAGGAAAATGGTATTACATTAACAAATCCCAGTAAAATTGCAAATGCATTCAACGAGTATTTTGTAAATCAACCGCGAATACTTTCAAGCACCACAAAGTCTAAATATAACAAGTACCCAGACGTGGTCCATCCCTTGTTTAGTCAGTCCATGTTTTTAGCCCCTACCACCTCATACGAAGTACATCGTATTATTCTAGACTTAAAAAATAAAACTAGCGTCGGGTTTGACGACATTTCTACAAAAGTCTTAAAATTCGTGTCACAAATAATATCAGGTCATATTAGCCATATAATAAACTTATGTATTTCGTCTGGAATATTTCCTGAAAGATTAAAACTGACTATTATAAAACCGCTATTCAAAAAAGGAAATAAATGTCACATGCAAAATTATAGACCTATTGCGCTCATACCTGTTATATCAAAGATATTTGAAAAAGTAATCTACCGATCCTTACAGTCCTACCTAACTAAAAATAAAATTTTAGCAAAGGAACAGAAAGGATTCCGACAAAACATGACAGTGAATGTAGCAATTTATGATTTTCTTAATATTGTAGTGCCAGATATGGACAAAAGAACCGGAACCAGTGTAATATTTATGGATATGACGAAAGCGTTCGACCTAGTAGACCACGATATATTAATAAATAAGCTCAATATGTATGGAATAAGAGGAAATGTACTCTCGCTACTAAAATCCTACCTTAGTAATAGGAAACAATTCACAGAAATCAGACGAATTTGTAAAAAGACCAAGAAAGAAATTAAATATATATCTGAAGTATATACAAATTCTTATGGCGTGCCACAAGGCAGCGTGTTAGGCCCTCCGCTTTTCCTTGTGTATATAAATAACTTTCCTAGACACGTGAATCATCCGATGATTCTTTTTGCTGATGACAGTACATTAGTAGTAAGACAACTAGATGAGAATAACCGCGAGACAGAAATAAAAAATGCATTGAAACAATCGACTGAATGGCTTGACCAAAATAATCTTATCTTAAATTTAAATAAAACTAAAATTATAAATTTCCGACAAAGAACTGCTTCTACTGCGTCAGATATAATTTTTAATAAGGAAAAAATTGAAGCAGTTTCAAGCACTAAATTTCTAGGCCTAACAATTGACTACAAATTGAGTTGGAAAGAACATACAGCTCTACTAATGGCACGACTTAGTAAATATTCATTTGTTCTATATAAACTTAGCAAAGTAGCCAATAGATCAGCAGTCGTTGCCGCCTATTTTGGTTATGTTGATTCCATACTTCGCTATGGTATAATTTTTTGGGGCAACTCCTGTGAAAAAACCTCTGTTTTCAAGGCACAAAAACGTTGTTTAAGGTCCATATGCAGTTTGAAATCGATAGATAGTTGTAAGCCATATTTTATTGAGCTCAAAATATTAACATTACCATGTCTCTATATATATGAAACCGCAATTTTTGTAAAGAAAAATATTGAACTATTTCGCAAAAAAACAGAACATCATCCTAAATCAATAAGACAAGTTTATCGTCATGAATTGTACTTAAGGCCTTCAAAAACCGCCCTCATGCACAATAGCATACTGTGCATGGCACCTAAAATCTTTAACAAATTGCCTAATTCTATTAAAGATTATAATTTATTGCAGTTTAAACGAAAATTATATAATTTATTAATCCAAAAATGCTATTATTCAATTAGTGAATTTCTTTCTGACAAAAATATTTAATTGACAATTTGATTATTTATTTATCTGACATTACTTTATATAGCTTCATGTACTTTGCATAATAATATAATATATTTAAGTAATAATGAACGAATTTTCATAAAAAAGTGTAAGCCTAATGGGTAGTTTTTTGAGCACAATGTTGTATTTTATAAGACCATGTAACCTCACCAAAAAACACACTTAATAAATGATTTGATTTGATTTGATTTGATAACGTAACCTATCTACAAATAAAATAACAAATAATTACACTAAAAGTCTCAACAAAGCTGTAGAAATTACAACTAAAATATTATCTATTGTAAACAAAAAACAAAAGTAACCACAACGTAACATAATCTACAAATAAAATAACAAACTAATAAATACTGCTATTAAATAGTTGATACTAACTTCTAAACAAACCAACGTAAATATTGCTACTAAATACCAATTGATTTAAATACATAGTGCGAGTGAAACCATCGTTTCACTTCTATCGTAGTTTTTACTAACTAAAATCCTTCCACCGAGCAGTGAATTGAAAGGTATGCGTGTTTTAGGACTGAGCAGCGCCATCTATCTGATTTTTTTGAAAACTAAAGTTATCATTGTTGTGTGTTCTAAGTTGCAAAATGTATAGAATGCGGGGGAAAAATGCATCTTTATTGCAAAAAAACCAGACTACCAAATACCAGATTAAATCTATTTTGCTCTAAAAAGCGTAAATGAGTAACAAAAATTCCTTGCTCATCCCACGGGAACACAGCAATTTTTCGGTTAGCGTAATAACCTGCAGCAAAAATAGAAACGAGTATTTCGTGGACTTATTAATTAGTTAAGTACTGTATCGGGTAATTTTTAACAAGAAAGTTGACAACACTAACCTGTCGCTGCCGAAATTGGTTTGTGTAAGTATTTGATTAAATGGAATAATCGGAGACCCCGCTCGAGCTTCTTCTTCAAAAAAGGTTTTTAACCTTTAGAATAATGTTTCGAGCATCACTTTTAATAGTTAATACTTCTTGCCTTTTCCCTTACCCCCGCGTCTCTTCTCACACTGGGCACTGGGAACACGGGGCACTTCACGTTGCACGCGGGGTGCGGGCCACCGCAGTTTGCGCAGGTGGCCGCTTCTTCCCGCGGGCGCGGGCAATCTCGTGCCGCGTGCCCCTCCCCGCACCGCACACAAGCGAGCGGGCGGTGGCACTGGTGCGAGCTGTGTCGGAACTGCTGGCACCGGTGGCACTGGGCTGGGCCTCGTTTACCCCTCCAAGCCTCTATCTTGACACCACGCATGTATAGGAACACGGTGGTGTCATAGATAGCCCGGACATCTGGCGTCTTCTTGATGATTGCGTGGAACACGCAGCCGGGTCTTCCTTGTGCGCCCTTAATGTGCCGCACGTACTCCGGCTGGTATCCCAGCGTCCGGAGTTCCTCCTCAATCTCCTTCGGGTCTGTATCCGCCGGCAGACCCCGAATTGAGATTTTCAAACTCTTCTCCGCTGGTAGTGTGTAGGCAAACCATGAAATGCCTTCTTCCTTCTCCAGCGCAGTTAGGTAGCACTGGACCAGCCTATATTCCTCCTCGGTCTCGGGGGTGAATCGAACACCCGCCCCATAAGGATGGGCATTTGGTGGCCGGCCCAGCTTCGCGGCAATGGCCCGGAAGTGAGTGGCCCAGTGGGGGAGTCTCTCAACTACCAGCGGCGGGTATCTTGGCTTCTTCTGCTGCGCCGTTGGTGTCGCCTTAGGGGCGGCTGGGTTGACAGCAGGGGGGGCGTTTGTCGTTATAGGGGCTCGGGGTAAATTTGAAATACTTACTCCAGCGGTGCTTCTAGTAGGTGTCGGTGAACGCGGTGGCGTGCGGCGGCGAGCTGCGTCAGCAAACGTTGGCGACGCAGGCGCCTCGAGGCAGGTCCGCTTCCCCCCCTCCGCCGTACCGGACTCCGACGAGCGCCTTCTTCTTGGCACCTTTCGCTGGGGCTGGGGTTCCAATTGGGACTCAAACCCGAACCCCAATGGTTGCGATGGTGCCGTCGTCTTGTGTTTCTGCGGCGCTGCTCCTCCTACGGTGGGCCGCTGGCCGGATCGCGGTGTCGTATCGGACCCGCCAGTGAGAAGCGGAGACCGGGCGCAGCGGTGCGCGAGGCTGGCATATTTTTGGGCGTTGCCCCCGTGGGCGCGGGCGTTGACGCAAAGCGCGGCGGCGGCGCAGCGGAGCGCTCGGGGGGTGCGCGGGGGCACACAGATGATGCGGTCGGCGCGGGGTACGTGGGCGGCGCGCGCGGCGGGCGCGGAAGCACGCATCGCGGCGGTATCGCGCGCGGGTGGTGCCGCAACGTGCGCATACGGCGCACGACCGGGGTTCGCGGCAGGCCCCGGGGCCTGGATGGGCACCGGGCGGAACGCGGCGGGGCGGATGGGTACCGCCTGTTAGTGTCGGCTCGACGACGGTAGGGGCGCACCGCGCGCTGGCGCCGGTGTCGTCGATGGCCGGCAGTTACAATGGCGCTCGATCTCCCCCCTCTTCTTCCCTCTCCTTTCTTCCTCAGCTGCTGCCCAGCCGGCAGTGGACCGGACGTCGCATCGCCGATAATCGGCAGCGACGTCGCCCGGTCCAGCGCCGGCGGGTCGTCTTGATTCCCGGCATCGCGGCCCAACGAGCCGCGCTTGCCGGGTTTCGGCATATTGTTTGGGCGTAGCCTCCGCGACCGCGACGGTGAGCACACTCACCGGGCAGCACGGTGGCTTCCCCCTGTGTCCGCACAAGTGCCGGCTAGGTTACCTGTGCAAACACAGAGAGAAACCTAACTAGTCATATTAGCCCTAAGAATCCCTCAGGATCTGACCTAGCTCTTTTTCTGGCTGATCTGCATATAAAACATAAACCGTCTTATAATACAATATTGTTACACAAGTCTGTCGTCTCCACCCTTTGTAATGTAAATGATTCAGGTGTTATAAGTAATCATGTTTTGGTGAAACATATTTTGAAATCGATTTCAATCAAAAAACCAATTGTTTCTAAGTTACCCGTGTGGAATATTGATGATTTTGTATGTTTTCTTGGCGTTAGAACGATAAATCATGACAACATTTTTGATGTATCGAGTCAAGCCGCTGCCCTCTTAGTACTCTGTTCTGGTAGGCGTATTCATGACTTGACACTCCTTATGACCGATAACGATAATTATATTGTGGCCAGCCTTTGGGTCTAAGACTGATTCATCTGACTATAGGCAATCAGGATGGAGATTATTTAAAAATAATGATAATAGGAACTTGGACCCCATATACTGGGTTGAACAAACTGTATCACTGCTTTCCACTAGACGTCAGGAAGCTAAATGTCCTAACTTGTTTGTCACTACGAGAGGTACGGCTCGTGCGGCCTCACGAACTGTTATTGCAGACTGGATTAAAGCTCTGATGCGTCAGGCAGGTATTGTTGCTACTCCTGGAAGTGTCCGTTCCGCTGTTGCTTCCAAGAATTGGTTGGACAACTTCCCCAACTTCAAACACTTTTAATCGATTTTATAAACGACAGGTTTTGGGCTCTTCTAGGAGTAACAGCATTACTGCTCTTTTTAAACCTGTCTTATAGTGAATTGTGTTGATTTATTGATATTTTGTTAATAATAATAATAATATATATTTATTTGACACAAAACATTATGTAACATTTGCTGAGATATACAGGACACATTCAAATTTTGTTAATTTTATATTGAAGGCATCTGTGTCTGAACTAGATAAAAATATCTGTATCTCAGACTCAGCGCTCTTCCTTATGATGACCATTGCATTACTAACATAATTAGACATATTACTAATGGGAGATATATCAATACACAGAAAAAAGAGACTAAAAGTTTAAAACAAAATAAACAAAAACGGTGTGTGGAGTGTAAACCTCTCGGTGTGTAGTGTGTGACAGTGAGGGAAAGAGTGTGAGAGGGTGAGTATAAAAGAGTTATTCTATTTAACTACCTTTTATAAGTTTTCTGTCTCTTCATATGAATGTTTACTAACAAAATTAAAGATTTTACTTTTACATATTTTTTTATTTAGCGGGTCTAATTCCAAAGCGTCATTTATTTTATTATATAAGTGCGGTCCCAAGAAGCAAAAATATTTGTTTACATAAGCATGCCTGAAAAAAGGTCGGTCGTTATTACTAATAATATTATTTCGTCTTCTAGCTAGATCACTCTTTGAGAATTGTAGTAAAGAGTGTTGCTTCATAACCACAAGAAATATAAACAACTGGCGAACGGTCAGAACCTCACACAACTGATAAACAAGATGGGTTGGGTACAAATAAGGGCGAAAAGTACTAACTTTTAGTACAGCCCTCTGGGCTATTTCTAAGGGCTTTAATATAGTTTTATGTGCACCTCCCCAAACGGTGATACAATATTGAAGAATGGACTGTACGAGTGCTAAGTATATTTGCTTCACTAATTTTGGGGGCGCAACATGTCTAAGGTTCTTGAAAACATAGATCAGTTTTCTTGTCCTAGAAGTAAGAAGGTGAATATGATCTCTGAAGGAGAGGTTACAGTCAAGAATAATTCCAAGATATTTAATTGACGCTGTCTTTATCAGTGTTGTACAAGAGCATACCAAGCTATTACAACAACTATGTGCTGTAACGGAGGGGGTATATGGAAGCTGCATATTTTGAGTGCGCATCGAGAATATCATGTACTGGGTTTTATCCGGATTAAGTTAAGTTTATATTGAATATTTTCAAACACTTTTTTTCTTGATCTTTCCCTACACATTGGCGTTCGTCATGAGCGTCACCAGGCGATAACAGACATATCTCAATAGTTTATGCTTCGAATAACGGTCAAGTGGTTTAATATCGGCGTTTTACCTGAAATAAAACGCTTATTAAACTACTTACCTTATTCGAAGCATAATATTAATTTCTGCCAGGTGACATAGTCAATCATCCAATGAACAAGACCGAGCGCGCGCGCTCAACAATGCGCTCCCCTCTCTGACCTGGCGACGTCATGAGAGCGAGACAGAGCTATATCGCTAGAAACGTAAGGAAAAAGGCACAGGAAACAAGGTTCAGCCTATCTCAATAATTTAATTATGCTTCGAATAAGGTAAGTAGTTTAATAAGCGTTTTATTTCAGGTAAAACGCCGATGTTTATTTCCGACTTGCTAGACAAATATTGTGATAGCTCGGCTAATATGCATGATATAAATTTATTTTGTTTGTTCGTATTTTATTATGTGATAGGTACTTCCTGCGGCTGAACACTGTTTTCCAAAATACAAGCTTAAGCTTAGTTTGGGAATCAGTACCTTTTGTGGAATACATAAATACGATGCATATGTTAGATTACTCTAAGCTGAATGTATTATCTGGCGAAAATAAATAATTTTTATTTATTTAAATATAGTATAAAGAGCACTCAGGAATAATGTAGCTTTCTACCAGTGAAAAAAAATTTTGAATTGGATTATTAGTTCCGGAGATTACCCCCTACATACAAACTATAACTCTTTATATTATTAGAGTTCTATATATATATAGATGATGTAAAATATATATACTGTTGGCGTACCTATTTTAAATAAATAAATCTTTTGTTTAATAAATAGGTATAACGACCTAAATATAAAAAAATTAAATGAAAATTCAGTGTGGCAAAATCGGGTATGTCCAAACACGAATAAATTCGACAAGACAAAATATTGCAGTGCTGCCATCTGGCGATAGGTCAGTGGGCGTGAATGGTATCATCTCCGTATGCCATTTGGGTAGTGTTGCCGTTTTAGCCTCTTTGTGGCTAGATCTAGCGGATTTTCGACGGTTTTAGCCAATAATAATTTGTTTTAGCCACCAAAATAAATCTAGCTACTTCTGGCTACTTTTTAGATTATTACTACATACCTACTTTTAATACTGTTTTGCCACCTGAAGTTTTAACAAATCACAAAAACGGTCAAACCGACTGAAATACCATCCATAACATCATCCATTAACGAAGAGATTCCAGAAGACATTGTAAACTTTCAAATTGATTTTTTAAAAAAAAAACAGTAAGTAGTTTTAATGTTTTTAGCTATAAACTTGTAACCAGTTTTTAATATTTTTTAACAAAACTATTAAATATTGTTTTATTAAATCCACTTATCCCCATCCATATATATCAAAATTATATTAACAATATTAATAGGATAAAGTAAGCCAAAAATACTTTAGCCACTTTTAGCGGAATTTCGAAAGTAATTTATTTACAAAACTAGCAACTTTTTTCTTTGATGTAGCCACAAACTAGATGGTCCTAACGGCAACACTGATTTTGACATATTAGAATCCGACCAATTTAAAATGTTTCGGTATTCTCTTATCTTCTTTTTCCGTCCTGCAGCAATAACAACGCAACAACTATTCGTTTAACGGTTTGAAAGGGCCTTCAGAAAATAGCAATATCACTTATTAATTCTTCTTCTTCGGTTTCGATTGATTTGATTTTATTGTTTTGAAAGTGCATTGTGCGGTATATATTTTTGCAAATCACTTACACTCCCAGCAGTTTTAATAACTAGAACTAGTAATTAACGAAATGGCTGAATATACAGTTTCCCAAAATCAGGTAAGCGCAAATTGTAAGTTGCCATTATTTTTGAATAAAATAGTTAATCGCGTCTTCATGACTGAAAACAAGAAAATATACCAAAGATTGAAACTTTTCTTTGGTATGGTTATAGAAAATACTCCAGCAATGTTCGGCTATTGAGAAAGAATTAAAATACCAAATTGAACCAACAAAATAAAATGCAGGTACTTACATATTACAACAAGCAAAACTAGATTATGAAAATAAGAAAATATTTTATCCACAGGAGCAGCAGGTGAAGAAGCTGAAGAGGTTCCTGGAAGGATGGCGCATGGCTGTTCTTCCGCTGAAGTCCATCATCTTGTGGGAACAACAGTGGCATCCATGTGCTATAATTGGCTTTGTCTCTGTTATATATTTTCTCATTTGGCTATTGGATTTCAATTCTCTCGCAACATTCGCAGTTATTGGCCTATTCCTGAATTTCATGGACTTTATTGTACCAGTTATCTGTAATTCTCTTTATGGACCTTCTTCATGGACAGGACAACATGAAAAAGTATTTGAAGAAGTTTGCAAAAGTATTGTAACCAGTTACAATAAAAGCTTGCACAATGTTCGGCAATTCTATTCTTTGAGGGAATCCAGCCCTTGTATGGTAAGTCATTTAAGTCTTTTCATCAAATAATCTTTTGTTTTTCATTTTAATTTGATATAATTTACGAAGGTGGCTATGTTTTAAGTGAATGTCATGTACACCTGTAATTGATATATAGGTACATAAGCACCCATACCTGTTAACTTTTAGTATTTAATATACAATATATATATATATACGGGTCGTCAGAAGCCCGAAAGTCTGACAATCAGTCTTACCAAGGGGTATCGTATTACCCAGTTAATGGGTTGTGGAGGTCAGATAGGCAGTCGCTCCATGTAAAATAATGGTATTCAGCTGCATCCGGTTAGACTGGAAGCCGACCCCAACATAGTTGGGAAAACGGCTAGGCAGTTTGATTGTATATATGCTGGTTAATGTAACTATTTTAAATAAATAAATTAGTCGATTTGGTAGTGAAAATTATAGAATCACTGTAACTATGAAGAAAAGACTTGTGTTAATGAAATTGATGATAATCCATTTTATTGAAATCACTATTGTAGTAACTTATCAGTGAATAAATCTCAATGTGAACACACCCAGTTCTTATCAGGTGTTCATATTTTAGGCTCCACTGTACTTTAGCACCCGCACGTCCGAAACTTTACAATTTTATAGTACTACATACTTTCCCTCAGTTGTTGGTAACAGTTGAGGGGATATGGGTGTAAACTTTGCACCCTTTTCAATTGGTTGTGAATATAATTAATTCTAACAGGCTCATTTGTTTTGTTTCAGTACTACATACTTTCCCTCAGTTTGTTGGTGACATTGGCATGGGTGGCGTCTTCCGTCAACAATACATTCCTGATGTACATCCTGTCTACAGTGATGTTGCTCATGCCAGGTGTTCGACACAGGGGCATCTTCAACACTCTCCTAGCTATGGTCAACTTGGCGCCTAAATCTGTTAAATCTGAATAATACCAGTTCATTAGTTCTATGTGTAGCTTTTAAAATTAATATGTGATTGGTCTGGTCATAAGTTTTAAGTTAAGCTTAGCTTATTGTGAGCTTTAAATTACAGTATGTGTGATATACTTTATGATATTAATTAAAGAGCCAAAGCCTGACATTTAGTTTTATTTTATACTAGCTGACCCAACAGGAGTTGTCCTGTCCAAACAATTCATACACAGAATCCCCATTCAGTTTTCCCGAATTTTCAACTTTTTCTTACCACAGAATACATACCAAGACAAGAACAAGTACAGAAGATTCACTCCCCAAAATCATTTAAATAAATAGCGACTCTTGCTACGACACAATAAAGTGCAGTTCAGGTCGCATAGCGTTGATTACTACAGTTAGCCGACCGACGTTCGCTCGGATTTAATAAAAAAAGGTAATTATAAAAACTAAAAAACCCGACTGCCGTAAAAAACTGAAAAGCTAAAAACAAGCCCATTTTAAATTAAATAAAAGTTGGAAGCAGGCAGGACCCATTTGAGTTAGAAAATATAAAAATGGAATGGGTCCCGCCTGCTTCCAACTATTATTTAATTTAAAATGGGCTTGTTTTTAGCTTTCAGTTTTTTACCGCAGTCGGGTTTTTTAGTTTTTTTAATTACTTTTTTTATTTAGGTACAGCTTTTTAGTTTACAAATGTGAAAGATTTCGCAGACGATTTAGTTCTTGCAAGGAGTTTTGGTCGTGAGAGTAAGTTTTTTGGATCTACTGCACAAAAACGTGTTTTTTACGATTTGTCACTGAATTACTTTTATCCATATACCTAAGTTGCATATAATTTCGTAATCACCTTTTAAAACCTTTCATTTTGATATCCCACTCGATGGTATTCTAATACCATCAAGGGTGTATAGGTGGCCCCGCTGGAGAGAGTCTCCCCAGCGTGACCCATTTTGAATCTCAAAAGCTAGGACACCTAGAGAAGATCTGTTGTCTCACAAATTTAGTCGCTAATTAGTCGGAATCAGTCGCCAAATATCAGAACTTGCCGGTAACAAATTCAAAAGATATAAGAGTTTATAGGTGGCCCTGCTGGAGAACCTGTGACCGGCAAATTCTGATATTTGGCGACTGATTCCGACTAATTAGCGACAAAATTTGTGAGCCAACAGATCTTCGCTAGGTGTCCTAGCTCTTGAGATACAAAATGGGTCACGCTGGGGAGACTCTCCAGCGGGGCCACCTATAAACCCTTATATCTTTTGAACCTGTGACCGGCAAATTCTGATATTTGGCAACAAATTTCGACTAATTAGCGACAAATTTTTTGTGTTATCAAAATTAAAATCCGTGATGGTGGCCACGCCAGTGTCAGCCACACTTGCGAACGTCGCTTATATTCACCTAGAAGTTGCCTCTCTTTCTATCGCATAAGTCTTATACCTTTTGACTCGTTAGGCGCGTCGCTCACACGAGGTGTGACACTGGCATGACCACCCCAGAAGCCATAGTAGAAGAATCAGAAGAAAGTATGTTTCTGACAGTGTACCATGCACCCACGTCCACTCGGACAGATCTTAACCGCTTTCGATACCTACTCTTTTTTTTTTTAAAGGCATTAGGTACCCTACCAAACTTAAACCAGATCAGGTTTAAGTTCTTCTCATCTTCTCTCCCTCCTGCTAAGGGGTCGGCGAAATATCACGCTTTTCGAGTGTACCACCAAGTACAACAGTGGTTAGGGCAACCAACTGCCTCCTGAAATGTGGGGTTGGAAGCGAGGAGCTGATAGAAACTTAGAGCCAGTAAAATAGCTGATGGTGACTTCACCATCAGCTCCAGTTCTCCTAGTTCTTATGGAGAAGCTCCTCAACAATTATTAACGATCCTGCATCGAGAAAAGCAATATTTTGTTAAAAGGTCAGCACCTTTTAACAAAATATTGCTTTTCCTTCTTCTTATTTTACTGCTCATCAGTTGTCACTAGACTACCTATTGTAACTTAGGTAAATTACAAACTGGTTCAATAAAAAGTTAAAATAAAACTTTAATATTGGAAGTTGGTGGCAAAAAACTAAAATAAAAGACACAGACTTCCAACATTAAAGTTATTTTTAACTTTGTAGTTTTTTTTTTTTTTGTTGTTGTTGTGGTTGTTTTATTTTTTGATTTTCTTTTGATTAACAAAATGTATGGGATAAAGTACCTAGTGTTAGTATGTAGGTACTTTGAACGTAAGCATACCTTCTAGCTTGGGCCGACGACGGCCATTTTTAGGTATTATGTAGGTACCTACCTAGTAAAGTTACGTAAAAATATTACTCACTTTTCCTAAAGTATGACTGCTGATTTTTATGTACCTACCTATTTTTTACAGAATCATGGGCGTACCCAGGGAGGGGGGGGCAACTGCCCCCCCTGGATTTTGCATGCCTTAGTAATGTTGTCGAAAAAAGTTATGTTAGAGTCACGTCACGTTGTCGTCGTCGTCGTGAACAAACTTTATAATTAAGTACTTAGGTACCTACATTATGCATTAGTTGTAGAAAAAACCGCGCTGCGCGGCCATAAACCTGGCTTTATTAGTCTATGAATAAAGCGACTGATGCATGCTAAGGGCACCCCCTGTTGTGTACGTACCTACGTCGGCTTAGGGCGTCGCTGGGGGGAGTACAGCAAGAAGGGACAGGCTGGATCATATCTGGATAATTATTATCTGCTACAGGCTCAGCTACACCACCAGCTGGCACTCCTTCACCGATCAAGGGTCGAGGGGAATTAAGTGGGGTTAGTCGTCGCAAGGGACCTCGGCGGCGAGGGCGGAATCTAGATATGTGTTTGTAAACTGTACTGGTGGCCCTACTTTTCTCCTGGCGGAGGGTTATGGGGTCATCGGGGTCGGTGAGAACATGCCTTGGACGGCGGACTTTTCCGAGTTTAGAGGGGATATAACTAGCGGATTTCACAATCAGAGGGGTTGCGATTTTTCGCGGGAGTATCGAAGAAACGCTTGGAATTGCGTTTCAAGAATTGATGGATAGTTGGGATTTTAACGTCTAGGTGGAGGATTTCCCCGGTGGACACGGTGGAGCATACAGTGGAGGTCTGCCCAGCTTGGGCGGAGCATCGCCGTGTTCTCGCGGAGGCGATCGGCGGCGGCGATCTCTCGCGTCCGAACCTGGTCCAGGCCATGGTGCGGAGCGAGAGTGCATGGGAGGCCGTCACCTCCTTCTGCGAAGCAGTAATGCTCGCGAAGGAGGAGACGGAACGCGTGAGGGAGAGGCAACAGTCGCGCCCTCGCGCCCCTAGCCGCTGCAGGAGACGCCCTGGGCGGCGGGAATCCATTGCCGATTCCCGGCCAGCATAGGCGTGGGCTTGCGGACGACGAGTAACGGGTAGCTCGCCGTCCGGTAAGGACCAGGCCCGGGTCGACGGCGCGTTATGTTCCACGCGTGCCTCAAAGAGATGTCAGCAGTGACGGGGTCCAATAGGGCCGATGCCGCCGGGGTCGCGGGTTGTTCGAAAGAGATACCGTGGCCCTGGCACAAGCAACTGAATGAACACGGGTGGGTTTTAGTCAGTAAAAGTCTGACACGCCCTCCCGCTCCGCCCAGATCGGGAGAAGTCATTTGATGATTTCCCATCCACAAAAAAAAAAAAAAAGGTTGAGTATTTCATTCCGAACGAACCAAGGGGATCCCGTAGCCGTCCGGAGGAAACGATTTTGTAAGGTCTGCATCCTATGGATGTGTCGGGACTGCGTGTGCAAATACTGAAACCGCATAGGTCATGATTGGGAGAATTCACGCTGCGCTGTATAGATGCGCAACTTGCACTTAAGTGACAATTTACTACATGCATTCAGAACGAGACTGCTTTATGTGCTCAGAGGTGCTCATCGAGGGTCACACCTAGATATTTGGGTCACTTCTCCCAAGGGATCGGCTTGCCAAACATGGTGATCGGTCGGTGGGGGGAGATCAATTGAATTGAGAACCGCTTGACTTTTGTCGGGATTGACTTCGATTCTCCACTTTCGAAACTACTCGCCGAGTTTATCGACTGCGGTTTAGAAAATGCGAGACATTGGCTCTTGGCGTTGGTTGGCCGGTAAATGGGCATATCGTCTGCGAACAGAGCCATCTGTGCGTTTTTACTTTTCGGGATATCGCTGGTAAATAACGTGGAAATGAGTCGAGAAAGCACAGAGCCCTGAGGGATACCTGCGCGAATGGGGTGGGGACAGGATAGCGCCCTTTCGATACGATAGTGAAAAGAGCGGTACGACAAAAAGTCTCGTAAGATGAGCATGAGACGGTTAGTCACACCGCGTTTGTAAAGCTTTATACGTATAATAAACTGTTGTGCAAGACTTTGTCAAACGCTTTCGCTATATCGAAGAAAACAGCAGCCGTCATCGAACCACGTTGATAACCAATGTGTTCGTTGATGTGGTGGACCTGTTGTACGCAAGAGTATTGGGTTCGAAAACCAAACTGCTCGTTAGGAATTAGGCCCTTTGTCTCGGAATAATCTCTGAGGCGCTTGTAAATAAGAGTCTCATAGATTTTGCCCAGGACACTGAGTAGACTGATGAGGCAAAAATAAAAGAAACAGTGGGGTGGACCCGGCTTAAGAAATTTCTGATTTGCTCCCCCCCCCCCCCCCCCCCCCCCCCCCCCGCCCGGCCAAAAGCTGGGTACGCCCATGTACAGAATATTGATAATAATTAATAATCAATACTGCCAGACATTTCCCGTTTGGCAGTTTTTTCCGCCAGAATCCGTGCCTCGGAAAGCACGTTAAGCCGTTGGTCCCGGCTGTCATTCGTGAATCTTTGACAGTCGTTACGGGTCGTCAGTAGCCCAAAAGTCTGACAACCAGTCTTACCAAGGGGTATCGTATTACCCAGTATTTGGGTTGTGGAGGTCAGATAGGCAGTCACTCCACGTAAAATACTGGTATTCAGCTGCATCCGGTTAGACTGGAAACCGACCCTAACATAGTTGGGAAAAGGCTAAGCAGATTGATTGGTTTTTTTCCGCCAGGAGCAAAAAATTATGTCATCTTACTTACTAGTTCGAGTCTTAATTTTTTATATAGGTAATGATGATGGTTGTGTCTGGGGGATGTTTGGTAGCTACGATTGGTCTGGCTGCTTACGAATAGTATTGAAATAATTCCCCCGAGTACACAAACATTAGTATACAAAAATTAAGACTCAAACTATAGGATGACGTCATTTTTTGCGAGCTTTATCCCTTCGAACGTGAATCCACGCGAAACACGATGGCTTTTTAATTGTGTCTGTGATTCAAAGTACATACTATCAGTACTCTATCCCATACATGTTGTTGCATACAAACTACCTTTTATTTATTGAACTTATTTTGCCCTTGTTTGGAATTTGATTCAAACTCAAACTCAAAACTCAAAGCATTTATTTCAAATAAACCAATTACAGGCACTTTTGAATTGTCAATGGGTCGGTCAGTCAGAAAGATGAAGCTAGTTGCCCATTCCAAAGCGTAGTAGATCCCTATGGAGAAGAACGGGCAAGAAACTCCACGGACACTCTTTTAAATCATAATATTTTTACAAAATATTGGTTACATCGTTCAAGTTGAAAATATACATGTGAGAACAATGTAGAAAGACGTGCACGTTAAAAAGCGTCCGTAATAAAAAGATAATAACTAAAACAACTAAATTAAATATTAAAATTAAAAATAAGCCATGGCAGCTAAGAGACGACCAGTCCCAACTGACGGCGCCCGTTCACGAACATGACGCAAGGATCAGCACCATTTAGCTCAACCATTTTGAAGGGAACTTAATGATCCAACACACACGCCACCATCAGCGAGACATTTGAGTGAGCATGACATACTCTCAACCGGCAGGGCACACTCAAGTCAGTGAAAGACGTACCCAGTAAAAGGTAGCTTAATAGTAGCTACATAGTGCTCACACGTGCTATGCAATTATACAGGGTGTTTGGTGCATCGTTTGCCAAATTGAATTGGCCGAAAGAAGAGGTCATTTGCTATCGCTTCAGGCTCAAGTACTCATTTTTGGCCACACCGGTTTTTTTATTACAACTTTCTAATTTTTATTTTGAAAAAATCCAAAACTCAGCATTAAAGCTTAAATTAAAAAAAAGTTTTAAGTGTAGTCGTCAAATTTCATTTTTATTTACATATGTACTGTTGTATGGCTCTATCAAATTTAAAATTACTTGCCAGTTACATCTAGTTTTTTTTTAATAAATCACAAAGTTTTTGGAAAAATAAAAAATGAACTTAAAACTCAACTTTAAATAGCTATAAAAAAAAAACTAAAAGCGATCGGGATCTTCGAATTATTTTAAAAAGTTCTCTAGTCTATCCCCTTTCCAACGGTATGCAATGTGTTAAAAAACTCTTTTAATATCTTTAATAATTAGCTAAATGTGTAGTCGAGACACATCAGGCTGATATTGGATATTACGTTTAAAACACTAGTTTTCGCATAAATTACATGCTATTAGTAGATAGATACTGTTATCTCACGTCTTACGTAGTCTCTTATCTCGTTCTTACATAGGGAACTTTCCTCGAAATTGAAAAAAAAATACATTATTACAAAAATAATCATTTATTAATAAGTAATTTAATTACATACTAATCTTACAAGTCTTGTTCAAACTGTCTACCACTATTGCGTATGCACGCGCGACATCTTCGTCTTATCTCAACTGTAGTGGTGCGTAAACGCATTTCTGCTTTGATCGTCATGAAAGCCGCCTCAATGCGTTGGACTAAATCATCTCTTGTCTCAACTTCCGTGGCGTAGACGAGTTCTTTGGCCCGTCCCCAGACGTAAAAATCCAACGGAGTTAAGTCTGGAGAACGTGGAGGCCAAGGAATAGGGCCATCCCTCCCAATCCATGAGTCCGGGAATGCATCATTCAAGTACTCCCTGACGGTTATTCTCCAATGAGCGGGACAACCGTCATGTTGGAAAACAAAAGACCTGTCTTCACTGAAAATTGGCAAATCAGCTAATAATAAGGGCAACTCTGTTTGCAGAAATTCTAATTCTTGTAAGATTAGTATGTAATTAAATTACTTATTAATAAATGATTATTTTTGTAATAATGTATTTTTTTTTCAATTTCGAGGAAAGTTCCCTATGTAAGAACGAGATAAGAGACTACGTAAGACGTGAGATAACAGTATCTATCTACTAATAGCATGTAATTTATGCGAAAACTAGTGTTTTAAACGTAATATCCAATATCAGCCTGATGTGTCTCGACTACACATTTAGCTAATTATTAAAGATATTAAAAGAGTTTTTTAACACATTACATACCGTTGGAAAGGGGATA
This sequence comes from Cosmia pyralina, assembly GCA_946251885.1. NCBI lineage: Eukaryota > Metazoa > Arthropoda > Insecta > Lepidoptera > Noctuidae > Cosmia > Cosmia pyralina. The sequence goes on along the minus strand of OX276352.1, from coordinate 20,962,125 downwards.
GACTAGAGAACTTTTTAAAATAATTCGAAGATCCCGATCGCTTTTAGTTTTTTTTTTTTATAGCTATTTAAAGTTGAGTTTTAAGTTCATTTTTTATTTTTCCAAAAACTTTGTGATTTATTAAAAAAAAACTAGATGTAACTGGCAAGTAATTTTAAATTTGATAGAGCCATACAACAGTACATATGTAAATAAAAATGAAATTTGACGACTACACTTAAAACTTTTTTTTAATTTAAGCTTTAATGCTGAGTTTTGGATTTTTTCAAAATAAAAATTAGAAAGTTGTAATAAAAAAACCGGTGTGGCCAAAAATGAGTACTTGAGCCTGAAGCGATAGCAAATGACCTCTTCTTTCGGCCAATTCAATTTGGCAAACGATGCACCAAACACCCTGTATAATACTAAGAGATTGAATCTAAACAATGCAAAGAAAGTTTTCTCTCATCTTAATCTTCAGCAGGTCCAACAATATATCCGAATGCTAATCAATTAATTAATGCGTCCTTGTGGAGCAGGACAAGCATTCAGCCAAGCATTTTTGTCAGCGATGTAATCCCCCAACTTATAATATGCCTAGCTGCATAGTGTGCGTTTTATACAAGATTTAAATTTCCTTTCATTCAGCTGGAGTATGTGGGGAGGTATTTTATTATAACATTTTAAACAGTACCCCATGAAGGATGAATCTACTTTAGCCAGTCTGAAACCTGGTTGAACTAATTGGTCTCTATTTCTAGTCCTATAATTGTGACCTTCACCTCTTTTACCGAAAAGATTTAGATTTTTCCTTACGTACATGATGTTTTCGTAGATATATTGACAAGGTACCGTCATGATGTTAATATCTTTAAACAGTTCCCTTAGAGAATCGCGCCTGCGGAGGCCATATATTGCTCTGATGGCTCTTTTCTGCAGAATAAAAATAGACTCTATGTCTGCAGCCCGTCCCCATAGTAAAATACCGTAAGACATAATACTATGAAAGTAACCGAAATAGACCAGCCTTGCGGTGTCTACATCAGTGAATTGACGGATTTTTCTCACCGCATATGCTGCTGAACTTAGCCGTCCTGCAAGAGATGTTAAATGCGGACCCCATTGCAGCCTTGAGTCGAGCGTGATCCCCAGGAAAACAGTTTTATCGACGAATTCTAGTTTCTCTTTATTCAATACTATGTCACAATCAGTACTTTTAACATTTGGTAAAGCAAATCTTATACATTTAGTCTTTTTCCCATTTAATACTAAATTATTAGCAGTGAACCAATTATGGATCTGCAGTAGGGCGTTATTTACGTCGTCAAGATTTGATGCACGTCTATTTATCTTAAAAATTAAGGATGTATCGTCAGCAAATAACACCATTTGTGGTTGGTTTTTTAATAAATGGGGTAGATCATTAATATATACTAAAAAGAGGAAAGGACCCAATATCGAGCCCTGTGGAACACCCATTTGTACTTTTAGACCGAGTGAATTGACACCATTTATTTGAACTTGTTGCTGTCTATCATTTAAATAAGATTTTACTAAATTGAGCGCAAGTTTACCTAGTCCGTAATGCTCAAGTTTCAAGAGTAAGGTTTCGTGATTTACGCAGTCAAATGCCTTGGAGAGGTCACAAAAGATTCCTATGGCATCTTGGGCCTCCTCCCACGCTGAAAATATGTGTTTTAATAAAGTGGCACCCGCGTCAGTCGTGCAACGTCCTTTGGTGAAACCAAATTGCTGATCGTGCAAGATTTGGTTGGTGTTAAAATGATTAAGCATTTGATCGAGCATTACCTTTTCGAATACCTTGCTGAATACCGGCAACACGGATACTGGTCTATAATTGTTGGTGTGTTTACTGTCCCCATTATTAGATTAAAAAACATTTCTCGAGATTTGGGGCCGCCAGGACAGGGTGGACCGCCTCTGCCGACTACCATCTCTATGTTTTGCCAAGTTGTAAAAACCGTGCAAAGCAGGGGCGGGTCTTTAGTGTTAAATAAAAAAAAAGAAAAAAACAAGAAAGTAAAGGAAATTATTGCAATAGTTTCAACAAACTCCCGCCATTCTGATCTCAGGTTGGCAGGAACTTAGTCTTGTTTAGCGTGTTTGGCTATGGGCGTTCATATAATAGGTCTTTACCTATGAAATTGCCGTTTTGTATGAAAAAATTTAAACGAATTTTTTTCATGCATTTTTTATTTGTATTAATCGAAGTAATCACCCATGCAATCAATGCATCTTTGCCAACGCAGTGGCAGTTTATTGATGCCCTTCTTAAAGAAATCAGCTGGACGGGAGGCAACAAATTCTTCAAAGGCATTTTGTACTGCCTCTCGGGTATTGAATTTTTTTCCCGCCAAGAAGTTATCCAAATTCTGGAAAAAGTTGTAGTCTGTAGGCGCAAGGTCTGGTGAGTAGGGCCGATGACGGAGAGCTTCCAACCCCAGTTCTTGCAACTTGGAGACCGTCTGCTGTGCAGTATGAGGTCGCGCGTTGTCGTGCAGGAACAGCGGAGACGAGCGATTGACCAATGCTGGTTGGAGATGTGCCAGCTTCTTCATCATTGTGTTCAGTTCTTCACAGTACACATCTGAAGTAATGCTCACCCCGTTTGGTAAGAAGCTGTGATGAATCACACCGGCGCTAGACCACCAAACAGTGACCATCACTTTTCTAGGGGTAAGTTTTCGTTTAGGGCATTATTTAGGTGCTGAACCAGGATCCAACCAACTTGCTGAGCGCTTGCGGTTATCAAACAGAATCCATTTTTCATCGCAGGTAACAATGCGGTTCAAAATTCCTTCATTTGTGTGTCTGTTGAGCAGTGCAAGGCACGTCTCGACGCATACTTCGCGCTGGCGATCATTGAGTTCGTGGGGCACCCATTTGTCAAGCTTTTTTACCTTGCCAATTTGACGCAAATGGACCAATATTGTTTTGACGCTAACGTCGACAGCTGCTGCCAATTCAGTCGTAGATTGTGTATCATCAGCTTCCACAATCGCCTTTAATTCGTCATTGTCGACCAAAGTCTTCGGACGACCGCGAGGTTCATTTTTCAGGTCGAAATTTCCAGAACGGAAGCGAGCAAACCAATAACAAGTGGTGCGTTGGTTTGTAGTGTTAGCTCCGTAAACGTCGTTGATGTTGCGTGCCGCTTGTGCCGCGTTGCTGCCCCGACGGTACTCATATTCCATAATTACTCGAATTTTTAACGTATCCATGATGACGAAAAAGATTGAAATGCGATGAAAATGTAACACTAATCAATAAACAAATGACTACTTTTGGAAAAAAAAATCCATGTTTTTAAAATAAAATTAATTTGAAATTAGAATTCTTAGCCTAACAAAAATTATTTTGATTTGAAATGGCCAGTACTGCAGAACGGCAATTTCATAGGTAAAGACCTAATATTAAAAAAAAAAACCTTATTTATCAATTATTATATTTTGATGTAAATTCTTAACTAATACATTCAATATATCAATATCTCATAATTTTTTGAAAATTGTCTTTTTGCGCACAATAAAGCGAACCGATAAGGCAAAACGGAGAACACTATTTAACAGAATATTAAACTATTGATTCACTACATTGCCTCTGATTCAATCAAGCTACATCTATGAACACAAAACATTCATACAAAATACATTTTATTGAAACCTCAGCATATACAAATAACTTAGTAATATGACAGTTAGCACAATTTGTAATACCTATGTATATAAAATGTTTTTATCAATCACTTTATTACACTGAATATACAAAGCATAAAAAATATGAGAATAGGAAAAATCATTAGGATAATCACAGCAATAGGTGTAAAAATACAAGATTCATCAATAAATAAACTGCAAGCACAGGTTCAAATATCAAAAAGGCTGATAAAAACAGTAGTTAGGTACTACATACTCTGTGCTGCACTTACGAGATTGTTATGATATAACTACACTGAATGCATTTAATACTACTGCTACTAAAACACGTCAATCTAGATGCCTCAACTCCATGCAGACGATTCATGCGAGCATTTCCCGGAGCCGTTTGTCAGGCATACACGGCTCACGTCCCAAGTTGAGGCAAGACAAAGGTAACAATGGAAAAGGGACGTTCTGAATGAAAGACTGCTGACGTTTGAAATTCGAACGACAGTATGAAGGAGCTGATGACTACTAAAACTATTCTGATATAGTGAAGCCTGGTTTAACGGTAGTACTTTTAGCCTTCGTCACGAGCGGCATGCCCGACTCGTTTGTCGCATTATTGGCACTGTCTGTAGAAGTGCTTGGCCTTAACTGATCGTCTGTCACTAGAGTCGTCTTGAATCTACTGCCAGACACAGTCGCTTGGGAGCTTACATTACTTTTGTGTGCACTACTGTCGCTATACCTCCTACTTCCATTATTCAGAATTTCATTCTTTTTTACTTTACTTTTGCCATCTTTGCTTTGCAAATTAAGCGAATCAATATTGGACATACACTGTGTATTTTCCTTAGAAACCTTTGGTTTAAGGTCGTTATCTAAATTATAATTTTTGCTACTTGATGGCATGTCTTTATGGAAACATTCTTTCGTTTGTTGTAAGCTTAGCCCGAAGAACTCCGTAGAGCATTTACTAGTGGACGGTTGACTGTTGTCCAGTCTTAGGGAGTTGACCGCAGCATAAGTTTGCGGGCTCAGATCGTTCTTGATCATTTTCACCGGTGAGCCGCACGGGTCTACTGACAGGGTTTCTTCATCGTCTTCACCTTCAGCACTCTGTAAAAGTTTACAGGATAATGTAAAAACACCTATTTAATACTTTTCTTCAAAGTTATACAGGCTGTAGCAGAAAGTTGTGGTCAAGGGTGTGGTACAGACCATCAGACTGAACAACTCTCCATGGGACCGACATCGTAATCGCGAAAAAATTATCAACAGTCCTATACAAAACTTCAATACCTACTCGACGCAAATGTATGGAACTTCTGATTTTTTTTCGCGATTACGATGTTGGTTCCATTGAGAAAGTTGTTCAGTTTGATGGTCTGTACCACACCTTTCTGGTACACCCTGTATGTCATCCAATCAAATAAAATCAATTACAAAAGAACACCAAAGCAAGCTCGCTATTATTAATCGATTAAATGCGAATAACACGCCAGGGAAGTCAATAAAAATCAGGTCAAAATTCTTAATTTACATTGTGATGCAGAATGTTACAGCATGATTTGTAATGAACTCATATGGCACGTCTTCGGGAATTTATTCAGCAGGGTATCAAATCTAATCAATATATTTTGCTAGTTTGGTTTATACAGGTGTCCTATACAGGGTGGAATTTTTTAACCTCACCTGGAGGGAAAGTAGTCTAAATACTGAAGATAGCAAATTTTACTCAAAGGAAACATTCCTTTATTTTTTAAAAGAAACAAATCTGCGTTCAAAGATTTTCGAATATTCGCTTGCCATACTCAGGAATAAAACCGGCTAAAAAACATCATTATCATCTGTTTTTATGATTTTCCTTTCATTTAATGTCTCATGTTTGCTAGAGAGATTTGATCCTCATGATTGTCCCTATCGATTGATGCCATAAAAGTAAGTTATTTTTTCGGATTTTAGCCGGTTCGATTCTTGAGTGTGGTAAGCGAATTTTCGAAAATCTTTGAATGCAGATTTGTTTTTTTTTTTTTTTAATAAAGGAATGTTTTCTATAAGTAAAATTTTCTATTTCCAGTATTTAGAGTACTTTCCCTCCAGGTGATGTTAGAAAATTCCACCCTGTGTATACAGGGTGTTTGGTGCATCGTTTGCCAAATTGAATTGGCCGAAAGAAGAGGTCATTTGCTATCGCTTCAGGCTCAAGTACTCATTTTTGGCCACACCGGTTTTTTTATTACAACTTTCTAATTTTTATTTTGAAAAAATCCAAAACTCAGCATTAAAGCTTAAATTAAAAAAAAGTTTTAAGTGTAGTCGTCAAATTTCATTTTTATTTACATATGTACTGTTGTATGGCTCTATCAAATTTAAAATTACTTGCCAGTTACATCTAGTTTTTTTTTAATAAATCACAAAGTTTTTGGAAAAATAAAAAATGAACTTAAAACTCAACTTTAAATAGCTATAAAAAAAAAACTAAAAGCGATCGGGATCTTCGAATTATTTTAAAAAGTTCTCTAGTCTATCCCCTTTCCAACGGTATGTAATGTGTTAAAAAACTCTTTTAATATCTTTAATAATTAGCTAAATGTGTAGTCGAGACACATCAGGCTGATATTGGATATTACGTTTAAAACACTAGTTTTCGCATAAATTACATGCTATTAGTAGATAGATACTGTTATCTCACGTCTTACGTAGTCTCTTATCTCGTTCTTACATAGGGAACTTTCCTCGAAATTGAAAAAAAAATACATTATTACAAAAATAATCATTTATTAATAAGTAATTTAATTACATACTAATCTTACAAGAATTAGAATTTCTGCAAACAGAGTTGCCCTTATTATTAGCTGATTTGCCAATTTTCAGTGAAGACAGGTCTTTTGTTTTCCAACATGACGGTTGTCCCGCTCATTGGAGAATAACCGTCAGGGAGTACTTGAATGATGCATTCCCGGACTCATGGATTGGGAGGGATGGCCCTATTCCTTGGCCTCCACGTTCTCCAGACTTAACTCCGTTAGATTTTTACGTCTGGGGACGGGCCAAAGAACTCGTCTACGCCACGGAAGTTGAGACAAGAGATGATTTAGTCCAACGCATTGAGGCGGCTTTCATGACGATCAAAGCAGAAATGCGTTTACGCACCACTACAGTTGAGATAAGACGAAGATGTCGCGCGTGCATACGCAATAGTGGTAGACAGTTTGAACAAGACTTGTAAGATTAGTATGTAATTAAATTACTTATTAATAAATGATTATTTTTGTAATAATGTATTTTTTTTTCAATTTCGAGGAAAGTTCCCTATGTAAGAACGAGATAAGAGACTACGTAAGACGTGAGATAACAGTATCTATCTACTAATAGCATGTAATTTATGCGAAAACTAGTGTTTTAAACGTAATATCCAATATCAGCCTGATGTGTCTCGACTACACATTTAGCTAATTATTAAAGATATTAAAAGAGTTTTTTAACACATTGCATACCGTTGGAAAGGGGATAGACTAGAGAACTTTTTAAAATAATTCGAAGATCCCGATCGCTTTTAGTTTTTTTTTTATAGCTATTTAAAGTTGAGTTTTAAGTTCATTTTTTATTTTTCCAAAAACTTTGTGATTTATTAAAAAAAAACTAGATGTAACTGGCAAGTAATTTTAAATTTGATAGAGCCATACAACAGTACATATGTAAATAAAAATGAAATTTGACGACTACACTTAAAACTTTTTTTTAATTTAAGCTTTAATGCTGAGTTTTGGATTTTTTCAAAATAAAAATTAGAAAGTTGTAATAAAAAAACCGGTGTGGCCAAAAATGAGTACTTGAGCCTGAAGCGATAGCAAATGACCTCTTCTTTCGGCCAATTCAATTTGGCAAACGATGCACCAAACACCCTGTATATATACCAGTCTTTTTCAAAGTGGGGGATTACCGGTAACACCCCTTATTCAGGTTCGGTAAAGTTCAGAAAAAAATAGTATCAAACATGTAAAACACTATGGACGCAAACGGCAGTTTCGTATGCTTGATAGTTTGCGGCCGTCGTCGCAACCGCGATAGGCATACAACACTGTGGGCCCAGCCCTAAACTTCTCACAGTCCAAAGAATTATTTTTTGATGACATTGAAAAATACACTTTATTACAGGTGCCATAAATGCAAAGTTGGTGATCAAACGTCTCCTCGGGCAAGTCTGGTTTAAACACTGATTATAATAATTCAGACTATTATTCAATGTTAGCAACCCTGTAGGTACTAGGTACTCCTCTTCGTGTACATCAGACCTCATTATAATACAGGGAATTAAAAATATCGCGGCGGGATTTAATCGCGCACTGGATTTTCAACCCTCGGTGTTGAGCCGAGCTTCGAGAATCCAACAGAGTGCATCCCAGCGCGTCGAAAAAACACACTGTTGGATTTTCAACTCTCGGCGCAAAGCAGAGCGTTGAAAATCCAGTGTGTGAAAAAAATCGCCGCGATATTTTTACGTCCGTGCGGACGTCGGCTAAGAGACATCGGCGCACAAATTGTTACCATAAATTCAGTATATAATTCTAGTCCCACCAGCGTGGAAATATTACACTTTTGCGTGAAACAGCAGATTTTTTTTTAATAACCGATGGACAATTTCCACGTACGTAATTCGGGGTCTAGAATCATGTGCCGAATTCTAGGTAATAGTTTGCGCGTAGATGTCCCTGTCACCGTGTATAATAGTCATTACGTACCAGTAGGTCGTGGTCAGTGATAGATCCGGCAGTAGCCTCGTTGCTGTTGAAGTCCAGCTCGGAGGCTATGGACACCGGCGTCACGTCGCCGCTAATAGATGAACCTGGAACATTGCGCCGAAGAGAACCATTTGTGATATCAACAGAGCTTAGAACACAAGGCTTCAATACTGATATACAGCCTTATTTATTTCAACTGGCAACTTCCCTATTTTGGGACTTTTTACGTATTTTTAAGTGGCCAGTGTGAATCTTCTTTCTTTTTCCATAGGTGTCTAAATCGGTGGATTGGTTGGAAAATTCTCTGAGGGAGCAGTACTGTGCTTTTTTACCGCTGGTCACTATTTTGCCAAGCTCGATCATTGTAGCGGCATATCGCTGTATGTTTACATATATTTTTTTAAACTGAATCTATTTTCTACTATCAAACCTTAGTCTGTTAAAGTAAACATTTAATTTCGCATTTTTTTTTTGTCCCAGATTTATCTAAAAAGAAGACATTTTTTGGTCTTAGATTTGATTATAATCTGAATCTAACAGATATGTATTGCATGACCGAAATGGATTTGTATACCCGCTTTTATTTCTAAGAAAATTGTTACTGTTTTCACCAATTTTTTTTTTAAATTATTATTGTCAGAACTGCAATGTGACAGAGTGGTTAGTATTATGGTTTGCATGAAAAAATATACATACATAGGTACTTAAATATCCGAATATTGTATTATAAAATAAATAAATAATTAGATATTAATTTATCATGCAAACTCCTTTTCATTGTTAGTCATTGTTTTTCGCTTTTAATGTTTCTAAGCTATTTGATCATTCTCAAGAAAAGATTCGCTTTTTAGTTGAAATAATCAGCAGAGTGCAGCGCATGCATTTCATAATCATGCAACAATGAAACATAAATTAACAGATGGTATTATTATAATAGTTTTTTTCATTATTTAATGGAGTATTCTGTAACAAGCGACGAAATTGTGCAACGTTTATAATATATTTGGGTATCCACCGGTCAGCTCCGCAACTTTTTATACAATATTGAACGACAACTAAAAGCGCACGGGAGGCTGTTACACGTTATTACAAATGACTCTCAACATCTTTTCAAAAGTGAATAATATGTAACAGTAGCGCGCGTTTGGGCGGTCGTTGTTCTGAGTCGAGCTATATGAGTCAGCGTGAGGTACCTGCTACGTTGGAGTGCGGCATGAATGGGTGCAGGGTCGCGTCCAACGCGCACAACGTCGCCGCCTCGCCCTCCCACTGAGGGAGCTTGCTCGGCACATTTTTACTCCAATTGCTACTGGAATCCATAATGTTTAGTTACCAGCCTGTGTTCGGCTGCGCCTCGCTCTCAACAACTCCCGACAATGAATGATATAAGCACCAATATGATTATGGTATGAGTTACCGTGAACTGACGCCGCGTGAAAACAAGATGGTTCCGAATAGACTCCGCAAGTGGACGAAACGTTTTAAACATTTTGCCTACTTGCAGACTGAATGGTAAAGTCTTGTTAAGTTCAGTTCATAAGTATCACTCTCAAATGAGATATAACGATAGTCCTTTAGATGACATTTAACAAGAAACAGAAAACAGAACAGTAAACTAACATCAAGCAACATTAGCAGATATGAAGTGTTTATAATACAGATCTAGTCAAGTGATAGCGCTGTAACCAACAGAAACTGAAGACATCTTCCAGAACACGTTAGACAAATTAAAACCAAAACAAAATGTACAGAAGAGTGGTATCGACTCTAATGTTCGGAAAACGCATTCAAGCTGGTTAACATTTCACTAAATATTTAGTCATTTGTCTCTGTATACCTCTCGGTGGACGTAGTCTTATGTTCAGAGTTGGAGGCGTAGTTGGAGTTGGGCGACGAGGGCCCGGCGGACGACAGGCCGCTGGGCAGCTCGCCCGACGACGACATCAGCGACGACGGACCGCTCCAGCCTACACCTGGGGATGCTCGGTATTAGTGCACGGCTCAGAGCACGGGCGCGGGCGACGGCGCGGCTGTACTCACTGTTGGTGGGCGAGGCCTGCTTGAGCGGCGGCGCGGCGGGCGCGGGTGGCGTGCCCAGCAGCACGGGCGCCGCCGTCACGCGCTCCAGGAAGGCGTCCAGCTGGCGCAGCGACAGCGCGTTGTGCAGCGTCTCCAGTGGCCGGATGGCCGGCACACCGCCGAAGCCCTCCACGGCCGCTGCGACAGAACTAGCGTCAGGCGAGCCGGCGGGACGAGAGGCGGCGCGGGGGCGTGACGTCACTCACCGTTGCTGGAGGCCGTCGTGGGTATCATGACGCGCAGGTTGGGTGCTGAGCTGGAGCCGGAGATAACGGCCGTGCTGAACAGTCCCGCGGCCGACAGCTTGCCGCGCGCGCCCAGCCCCAGCATCTTGAGGTAGCTCATCTGGCCGGCGATGCTGTGCCGCTGGCGCCGCCCTGCGTCCCGCGGGGTGCTACACTCTTGGCTATGGCCGGTGGCCATGTGGCCGTCCGCCAAGTGCGGCCACGAGGCGCGGAACGTGATGGCGGATAGCGGGAGCTCGTTAGTGGAGGACTCGACGCCGCCCATGTTAATGAGGGGGGTTACGGGCTCGTCCGTCGGGCTCGGGCTCGACACGGAGCCGGACGGCGTCACGGTTAGTGTGGGAGGGTGCGGCCGCGCGGCTGCCCCGGATAGTGCGCGTTAATGGGGGTTACACGTACAGTGGGGGTGACATTATGTGGAAGGCGAACGTCGTTAGTAGACAGGGCGGTGATAGAGAGAAAAATAAATTAGTTATTAATAAAGATATAGAATAAATAAATATATAGATACTGGTCAAAGCGTGCTCGTAGTAGCGATAGATTTGCAATACGGAGATCGCGTTTGACATCACACTACACAGAAGGGAACCCAACCCGCGCAGTAGTTTGACGATCGTCTGTCGGCGCCGGGACACGCAACGCTCTACGTCGCGCGCCTCCTGCCGCGCTCACATGCCGATGTGATCGGGGGAGGAGACGCACACCAGAAAGTTACGTTTGCATAATATTGATTTGTATCATTGTATAATAATATAGAACATCGTAAACACTTGTTAGTGAAGATCAGTATCAACATCAACAGCATGCAGGTGCCAAACAATAGTCAAACGTGCGCACACACACGCGGGGGCGAGGATGCAACGCAAACACACACAAGATCGCCGGCCAGAGTGAGCTACTGCGGCGAGCGGCGCGCGGCGCTCTACAACTCAGTAACAAGTAGTGAACAACACGGACACGACAAACGAGCGTGCCATACAACCTTATACACTTACTGCTAAACGATACACCATATTACTGATGAATTATAGTTATATACTAATGAGAATATTATCTATTTATTTTATACAATAGCACTAACAGATTTTATCTATAGCCGGACATGCGAGCATGCTTGCTTACCTGTGAAGACCTTTCACCCAAATTATACTTTGTAAAAGTTCTAGATGAGCACTTTTGGGACGAAACAGATTTGCTACAGCTATAACAAGACACTAATTTAGAACCCTATACCGAGTAGGACGCGCACACATGTAACATGTTCAGGAGTTGGGATCAAACCACCAACATTTAGAATTTATTCACCAATAGACACCATACTGAAATAGCATTAGCATCGTAAACAAGAACTCATTTGTACTATGGCAGATAACAGGTTGAAAAAATGTTGTCTACTTGCTAGTTTATAGCAATTTGTCACATACATTACATAATTTTTACAACCTTTAGTCTGGATTTGCCCGTTTGATGGCAATAGGCTCGCCCCCTATTACATGGGACTTAACATAACTGACGAAATGTGGGTGTATGTCGGTACACACAGGTTATGTGTGTATGTATTACATCATTTTGGATGCTTTACGAATGATTACACTTGCTTATTTATTAGCAGTTAGCAGAAATTACACCTTTATAATATTGGTTCCTGATGTAAGTTGCCATGCAGCCCATAAGCGCCAGTAGTTTCATTTTTTCACAGCAGCTGTCATGTAAACGTCTATATTATCCGTAGGTTTAAGGTATGAATAAAATAAATAAATAAACCATTTATTTCAGGCGACACAGGCCCATACTTGTGTTAATAAATAAGGCTTAAGACTATTGTTAGTAGCACTTCACTTTGCACTAGCTTGACTTTGTGCTGTCCTGTGGTACCTGCCACTTGTCTTGTGTACTTGTTGTTGTGGTATACAGCCTCTCATTCAAGAGCTATTATGTGTGTTATTATCTGTAGTTTGTGATGCAGAACGTTCAATGTATTAAATAGTTTACTTTGTTGTGACTAGAATTATATATACGCATCCCATGTGCCCTATGGGACACCCCAATGTCAAAAATAACAAACTTACATCCCCTATGTAACTCTCAAGGGGATGAATATTCTAAAAACCTCACATAGTGCTCACTTTTGCTATAAGGAACTCTTGTGCAGAATTTTGACTGACAGACAACGTGCGTTGTCTGTCAGTGATCATTCAATCATCATTCTTCTGCCCTTATCCAAATTTATTTGGGGTCGACGCAACATGTTTTTTCTTCCATACTTCTCTATTAGTCGTCATCTCGGTAGTGACTCCCTTTCTAGCCATAACATCTTTCACACAGTTCATCGTTTCTTTGGTCTTCCCCTACTCGTATAGCCAGTGATCATTCACTGAAAATAAAAATCTGCTGGAATAATATCTTAAATTCCACATACATACACAAATTCACGCCTTCTTACCATGTGGGTAGGCAGAAACTACAGAACGCCACCTGATGCTACGATCCTTACCTACATACTCCTTTTGCCTCGTTTTTAAATTAATTCATAAGTAGACAAATTGCCATATATGAACTAGCCGTACAACATTTCCTCAGCCTGCTACCCTCAATAGCACAAGAGTCACCTAGCATGACCTGTGCATGGTAAGTCCCCCCTGCCGCGCGCACTGACCTGGCTGCGGCACGGCCTGCAGGCTCTGGTAGCGCGCGCCCACGGCTGCGCCCAGCGCCGCCTCCGACTCTGTCGCGACACACATGTCACATACCCGCCAGGACTCACCACACGGATTGCACTCAAATATTATACTATCCTACTTTTAGAAGAGACATATTTAATTGATCCTCTAAAAACTTATTGACCTTATAAGGTCAATAAGCGATATAGGTACAATACGCGCCACGAAAGATGAGACTTGACATGCCACGTTGTTTGACTAGCACAGTAGACGATTTTAGGTCTCTAGCGGTATGAGGTCTGAGCGCGCTGGAAGGGGCCGGGCGCCATAGGAGCGGCGGAAAGAGCGCGGGAGGCGCAGTCAAGTCTCACCTTGCGTGGCGCGTATTGTAATAAAACGTACGCTTTTTTTTAATAAATAAGCCTTTAAAAACTTTTTGATATTTTAGGACACCAAAATGGAAATTATTTTTGGCTCACAAAAACATTCACATTTTTATTATATTGAGTGTCTATTATCTTTAGGAAATTAAAATTATTTGGGGTTCGATTAAATACATGCCCTTTTAGAAGGCCAAAAGACTGTTGCCTTGTTTAACCTAAGAATAGCAGTGTTGCCAGACCTGGAGGTCAGTTAGCAGTCGCTTTATTTAAAATAGTCAGTAGGACTGGAAGTCGACTCCAATATAGTTGGGAAAAAGCAACTTGGATGATGACTACTGTAGATTTGATTATAAAGGATCAAGAAGTTAAGACAAAAATTGCCCCAATTCTATTCATTTTACTAATGTGCAATTTAGTGTCTTTGGGAATGTAACCATTAGCAGAATAAAACAAGTTTTTTTTTTTTTTTTTTGGAAGCGTCTTTAACTGGCGTTTCAATCATTTTCAGGTTTAAAACTTTGTGCCACTTGTGCCTGCTCGTAAAAAGCTAAACGTAAATGTGTAAACATATTATTTTACTGCATTCCGTGTACAAAGCAAACTCAAATATAATTTGCGATGTTTTCTACGGCTTTGTAAATAAAATCTAGATAGTAATAATGAAGAATCTATTTCAATAATAGTCTATTTAGAAGTCAGAGCGGACATACTACATAGGCTCAGATAAATAGAAATTAAAACAACGATACTGTAAGGAACACCCCACTGTCCCCACTAAATGTCACTTCAAAACAATTCTAATGAGAGTTTTCATGAAAATTCACGCCACCAATTGGCGCCACTTTGACAAAAGGTCTTCCATTTCGACAATGAATATAAAATGTCGGAAATTATTCCAAGAGGACCGTACATTTTTCCGGGATAAAAAGTAGCCTATTTGCTATATCTCTGTGCCAAATTTCATCCAGATCCGCTCAGCCGTTCTGGCATGATTGAGTAACAAACATCCATCCATCCATCTGTGCATCCGTCCAAACATTCGCTTTTATAAGTAGTAAGAAGATATGATTACGTTCATCATTCGTTTCATTCATTCGTTCATCATTCAGTCATGACTAAAGACAATCGCTTTGACACTTTTGACAGGTACCCGGAGGCCGGACCTGACCTGGTGAACGTCATTTCAGAAAACCCTCATTAGATCTTACTTTCATAACCAAAGATAAATATTTTATTATAGGGATTTTATGGGAATTCTGACTAGATTTTTGTAGTCACCACAGAAATGTAAGCAAATTTAAATGGAGCGGCGATTTTTCATTTGCAAAAATATTCAAATGATAGAAACAATACAAATCAACCATTCCTAGCCCAAAAATTTTGTGAGAGTATTTCTCCAAATAAATATTCATTTAATACTCCATTGGCTTACTATTCCGTGGTTATAAATAATGTAGATCCAATAAAGACTTCCCTTCAAATAACGTCATTTTACGATGTCGACCTTCTCTCTCTCTCTCTCTCTAACATAACTCCTTTTTACACGACAAGCGTCATAGCTTGTTTATTCACCTTTATAGATCCTGACCCATAGGTTACAAAGGTGAAAGGCGTGGATGTCACAACATAATATACACAGTACATATGTACAGTAGTCAGGTGTACGGATACACGGCACTCGGGAGGCACCCATATTCTTTGTGTACGTACCGAGCGTAAGTACAGCGTAGGCACTGTCAAATGTATACGTAGGATCTACGCGGCGTGATCGTGACGTCAATGCTTACATTCGATTGATAACGCCGTGTAGACGCTCCGTACACGTTCGACGAACGTCTACGTTGTACCAACGCAAAATGCTTAGGCACTTTCACTTGTTTCTGGAAAACGTTCCTAATTCAAACAAAATAGAACTCTTTTGTTTCATCCTAACCGCCAATACTCGTGGCAGTTGCGGTCATAAAACGTGCGAGCAGGACTAGATATTTGAACTCTGCGCTGAGTTTCGTGTCATCTCGCTCTCGCATTTTATGACCGCGCCTGCTATAAATATTGCCGTATACTCTGATGCGGTTGCGCCGACTCTGAATTCCATTTCCATAAACAAGTTTGAATATGGGTGTTGTAATTAGTGGGTCGGTATTAGTGCAGCCATGCCGTGGTCCGCGCCAATACTTACCGTTGTCGTGACTCTGCTTGTGTTGGTCGTAGGAGCGAGCGCGAGGCGGCGCTTCTTCCACATCTTTTGGTTCTTTTTCGTCGCCCTGGATGGTAGGTATATGATAAGTGTTAGTCTTGGAGTATGTGGAGAATGGGCACAATGATTCGACGATGTTTTTAATGACAAACTTAGGAAGATACTATATAGTATATTTGTTAAGATTATTTATTAACCGACTTCAAAAAAGGAGGTATCTCAATTCGACCGTATATATTATATATTTTTTTTATGTGTGTTCGCGGATAACTTCGTCGTTTTTATATTTCAAGAGATGTTGGTTTTTTTTCTTAATATAGGTACTACCGTTTGTTTTCCCTAATGAAATAAGACTCTTTTAAATTGGTCAGCTAGAGTAAGATCGTGCGAGGTAGTGCGAGAGTAAGATCAGTCTTGTGACAGAAATATCCACTTCGGGCAGTCAAGTAACCAGTTATGAACGACAAGAATCTCGAGTGTACTGAGTTTCGGTCATCAAGTCTATTCGGCAGTTATATTAAAATTCTGGATCTCTATAGGTTCAAAACGTGTATATAGGGCTCCATTCTAAGCTCGCTAACCTGTGCGTGCGTGTCCGTATCGGTATCGGCGTGGCTGCGCGCGCGCAGCTCCGCGTTGAGGCGCGCAGCCAGTGTGGACGCCTCGTGCCCGCTCACGGTGTAGTGCAGGCTGCTGTAATTATCGCTACACATCACACGCACATTTATATCTCCAAGAACAGTTCAAAATATATCAATATAGCAATAATTATGACCAACGCTATAAGTTTCCTTTGGCGCATGACCAAAATCGAAACTAATGGCGCCATCTTGTTTTGTCAATACAACTTCTGTGACAATGAGGTTATTCATGAAAATTCGCAACACCAATTGGCACCACTTTGACAAAAGGTCTTCCATTTTGACAATGAATATAAAATACACTGGCTGTTGTCACTTCGTGTACAATAGTTTAATAATATTTTTGTGGTTTTTATAAATATGTATGATAGTTT
Organism: Cosmia pyralina; assembly: GCA_946251885.1. Lineage (NCBI taxonomy): Eukaryota > Metazoa > Arthropoda > Insecta > Lepidoptera > Noctuidae > Cosmia > Cosmia pyralina. Next base: position 20,945,160 of record OX276352.1, on the reverse strand, counting down.
GTAAGGTATTTATGGGTCATTGTTACCCGAAATAAATTATATGTTATTATTAAAATATATGATGACGTTCGTCATTCGTTTCATTCATTAATGAATTCATCATTCAATCACGATTAAAAAAAATATAGGAGGTTTGACACTTTCTCCAGGTGCCCGGACCTGACGGCTCAGTGCTGCCACCTAGTGAACGTCATTACTTTAAACCCTCATTTACCACAAATGTTTACCAACAACACGCCCCTGACAATGTAATACAGGCGCCAAAAGATTCTTGTAGCACTCTATACTCCATTTGAAATAAGATCAGGCATTTAAATAAAACTTTTTACAGTCCGTTCAACCGATTTTGACTTCTATTCCGTAAGCATAAGGATGGCATTAAAAGTAAAAACGTGATTGTAATACCAACTCTTTACTGCAGCTGCCATTTGTCATGCCACCAACGCAATAGAATTCAAAATCGGTTGAACGGACTGTAACAAAAGGTTTATTTAAGGACGCTGTTACAAATGGGTAGTCAAATCAATACTTTTTTAGACAAAATTATGTTTATTAAATAAAATACTTTGCATTCTTAAAATGTTTTTTGGCCAAACTGTTGATAGATGTGCATGGTACGATTCTGGACTATAAATATAATTTTAAGTAGGTACATTTTCTCAATAAATGTACCGAAGTAAAATTTTTCACTCCGGTACATTTATTGAGAAACTGTACCTATCTAAAATTATATTCATAGTTCAGAATCGTACCATACACATCTATCAACAGTTTGGCCAAAAAACATTTTAAGAATATATAGCATTTTATTTAATAAATATACTTTTGTGTAAAAAAGTATTGATTTGACTGCCCATTTGTAACAGCGTCCTTAAATGTCTAATCTTATTTCAAATGGACTATAGGGTAGTATGATTTTATGAAAAGAGCACCATAGTAGGACTGTATGATAATTTCAGATGTTTCGAAGGGTTTACGCCGCTAAATGTTAGTAGAAGGAATAAACCATAGTCAGTCTTGGGGACTCCCACAGAAGTGAAAACTTGACAGCGTAACACGTCACATTAGCATGTCGCGTGATGCGTTACGTGACGCGAACCCATAAGTTTTGCCCCTACCAAAAATCAAAAAAGTTGGGTATTTCATAAAGTTTGTGTAAGAAAAGCACAAATTTTAATAAACTATTAATAAATTATAGATTCCCGTGAGAGTACCATGAGTGAGGACTATCGATGAAAAGCAAGATAAAACGAAATATACTCACCAAATAGGTATAGGATCCGAAGGTCTTATTTTTGACTTCGACAATTTCTTCGGCGAGAATGTGTTATCCAGTTCATCAGCATCCTGCAAAATCACGAAAATTAGTACTTACAGATAATATAAAACCGACCAAGTGCGCGTCGGACGTGCACACGAACGGTTCCGTACAATCGTACAATATTTAACACTACATTTGGGTAAGGACATTGTTGCCATCGTGGGAAAAACTTCGATGAGGCTGGCACAGGAGCGTGGGGATTGCCACAGGAGAAGAGAGGCCTATGCCCAGCAGTGGGTGAAGTCGGGCTGTGGATGATGATGATAATGATTTTACGTTTCTTGTATGGGGACCCCGTTTAATTTTTAACTTTATTTTATTTTATGTTATTTGTTGTTATAGCGGCAATAGAAATACACTATATGTGAAAATTTCAACTGTGTACCTATTACAGTTCGTGAGATACACAGCCCTCTGACAGACAAACGGACAGCTGAGGCTTAGTAATAGGGTTCCGTGCCGTTTCTTCTTTAATTAAAATCTGTTCCTAGTTTCTACCAAGCCTACTAACCGGTTGCAGCGTTTCTTGACTGGCCATATTGTCGTCTTCACCTTCTTCTTCGATACATTTCACCTCATCTGACGAACTCTGCTGTGAACAAATATTATAAATAAATTCCAACAAGTAATATTTGCTTTCCCGATGACGTTTTTATTATTATTATTGATTGATTGATGATTACAAACATGTCGATTATGATGTTGTTTTTGTTCGAAAGATCTCTCCTCTCATGTTTTACATAACTAGCTAGCTAGCCAGCTAGTTTTTCATAGTTCTTTTTTTTTGCTTTTGTGATGGGTATCGATATTTAAACACGACGAAATAAAAAAGACAGATGTTTTTTTGGGGGGTCAATGACCGCTGGTAGTGTTGTTACTTTCAAGTAACTACACTATCAGCACACTTCAGTGTGTGTTGATAAAATCTGTTTTATCGTGTTAAGATATCGATACCCATCACGTCTGTGAAGTTTACAAAAAAAAAAGATATTTTAAGGACGCTGTTACAAACGGTTAGTCAAATCATTACTTTTTTACACAAAAGTATGTTTATTAAATAAAATGCTTTGCATTCTTAAAAGGTTTTTTTGCCCAAACTGTTGACAGTTGTGCATGGTACGATTCTGAACTATAAATATAATTTTAAGTAGGTACATTTTCTCAATAAATGTACCGTAGTAAAAAATTTCACTCCGGTACAATTATTGAGAAACTGTACCTATCTAAAATTATATTTATAGTTCAGAATCGTACCATGCACATCTATCGACCGTTTGGCCAAAAAAACATTTTAAGAATGCAAAGCATTTTATTTAATAAACATACTTTTGTGTAAAAAAGTATTGATTTGACTAACCGTTTGTAACAGCGTCCTTAAGTAACTACCGGCGGTTGGTGATCCCAAAGCAAAAACATCATCAAAATAATTTCTTTTTTTAATTTATCATGTTTAGAGACTCAATCTCCTTTGTATTATATAATTGCATAGCACATGTGTGAGTACTATGTACATACTCTATAGCTACCATTTACTGGGTATGTCTTTGTTTGACTTGAATGTGCCCTGGCGGCTGAGAGTATGTGACGCTCACTCTAATGTCTCGCTGATGGTGGCGCGTGTTGGATCATTTAGCTAATCCATGCGTCAGGTTCGTGAACAAGCGCTGTCAGTGAAGGCTGGTCATACCTTAGCGGCCACGGCTTATTTTAATTTAATTTAAATATTTGAATTGTTTTTTTTTTAAGGACGCTTTTAACGTTCTGCATCGTTCTCACATGTAAAATTTCAACATGAATGATGTAACCATTATTTTGTAACCATATCTTGATTTAAAAGAGTGTCCGTGGAGTTTCTTGCCCGTTCTTCTCCATAGGTACCTACTATGCTTTGGAATGGGCGCCTAGCTTCATCTTTTTGACTGACCGACCCCTTGACAATTCAAAAGTGCCTGTAATTGGTTTAATTGAAATAAATGCTTTGAGTTTGAGTTTAAATATGGATACCACCATCACGTTTGCGGAGTTTCGCTAGCTAATTTAATTTGACCAAGTATACAGAATGCATCAGAAAGGTGTGGTCAAATTTAAGGGTGTGGTACAGACCAACAAACTGAACAACTTTCTCTATGGGACCAACATAGTTAGTAATCGAGAAAAAATTATCATGTCTCGTACAAGACTTCAAATACCTACTCGACCCAAATGTATGAAACAGCTTATTATTTTTTCTCGATTACGATGTTGGCCCCATGGAGAAAGTTGCTCAGTTTGATGGTCTGTACCCCCCTTAAATTTGACCACACCTTTCTGATACACCCTGTACTTATTATTGACTCAAAGCTTCAGATTCAAGTATGAGCTTCCTCGACAAGCAAGTAAAACGTACCGAGTTGTTAGTAGTGGAGTGGTTGCGACTGTGCGGCCTGAAGCCAGGCCCGGGCGGTAAGTTCTTCTGCACGCAGCAGTTCACGCCGGGGCTGAAGTGGAGCTCCACGTGGAACCTGATGCAAACAGTATGTGTCAAGTGATTGCTCAGACAGTTGACAACTTCAGGCTGGTAGAGACTGGAAGCCTATAAGCACAAGACTAAAAAACCGAGCAGACTAAAAGCTTCATACTAAAGCCCTGCGCGGGAGCACTACTACACGCACAGCTATGTGTGCGTGACCTTTCATTGACAAGGCACGACGTGCACCGGAGCCCGCTCGGGTCCAAACCGGTTTGCGCCTGCTCAGTGAGCGGCCAAAGTTAAGGTGTGCCACTGGCAGCGATACGACGCGTACGTTTAGTTTTTAAATATCATGCCAAACTGTTGTACTGTGTATACAAACCATGGAAGGAAAACCAAGGTGATATCTTTTTAGTTGTGTATCCGAAGGATTTTGTCAGGTAATTACCTACACATTTTTAATGCTTATATTACAGAAGTATTCAGTTACGAGGCAGGTAATCCAAAATAACTAAGATGGCGATAAGGTTTTCCCATAAGAATTATTATTTATTATTTTAAAGGTTTACCGAATTAGCCGACGCGACATTCGCACGGACGTAAAAATATCGCGGCGGGATTTTATCGCGCACTGGATTTTCAACTCTCGTTGTTGAGCCGAGCGTTGAGAATCCAACTTAACAACAACAGAGTGCATTCTAGCGCGTTGAAAAAACAGACTGTTGTATTTTCAACTCTCGGCGCTAAGCACAGCGATGAAAATCTAGTGCGCGAAAAAAAATCGCCGCGATATTTTTACGTCCGTGCGTACGTCGACTTACTGTCTATATTAGCGTATTATTGTTTGTCTCCTATTTGTTTCGTAAGGAATTTTTTTTCGCGATTACGATGTTGGTGCCATGGAGAAAGTTGTTCAGTTCGATGGTCTGTACAACATCCTTAAAGACCACACTTTTCTGGTACAGCCTGTATAAACATAAGCCTCATCTCACCTCTCCTCTGAGTACGGATCTTTGGTAGGATCCTCGTAGAGCATGACGACAATTTGCGACATGTAGTTGAGCTCCGACACAGTCGACACGTACTCCATCGCGCGACGCCATTGCTCGTCTTTTAACACCTGTAAATTAAACATTATACATTTTATCGCAGCTATTTTAAATGTTAAGCATTTTCCTCTTTAAAATTGATTAAACAGAGTCTAAAATCAATAAAGAAAGTTTTTATAGTTTCAGCTACATGTAGTGTTAATTTTTAACCTATAGTATAATACTTTATGTACGTACGAACGCCATTTCAAAGCTAAAGGGACATATACAGGGTGTATCAAAAATGTGTGGTAAAATTAAAATTTAATATGCAGTTAAGCAAACATTCGTGTAAAATCCACGAGAACCTACTGCCGACAAATTGCTCTGCACTTTGGTAGGTGTTATATAAAAAATTAGGGATGTGGTACAGATACAGACCATCAAAACTGAACAACTTTCTCCATGGGACCAACATCGTCAGCCGTCCCATACATTTGGGTCGAGTAGGTATTGAAGCTTTGTACGGGACCGCTGATGTGTAGTTCAGTTTCATGGTTTGTACCACACCCTTAAACTTGACAACAGCTTTCCGATACACCCTTGTATAAGTATGCTTATCAATGTAAAGACCCTATCATGTTAAAAAAGGCAGTTCACAATATAAGGAACAGGACATTTAATGAATGTGACGTACTGCAATCCCAATGGGTAGATTTTGGAGCACGTAAATATTGTAAAGACTTTACTGTACATATTACACACACATCACTCACATCTAGTAGACCGCCGAATCTAAGCACAGTAAGAAGAGAGTGCACGTGACTCTCGCTCGTGAAGTACAGCCGCGTGCGCACGTGACGACCCGGAGATGACACGCCGTGACTGTACCTGAGAGAAAGTGGAAAAACTTGACAATGCTGTTGTGGGAAAAGTGCTGGTGCCTTGGTGATTTTAGGAGTACTGAATTTAAAATGTCAGATATTTTTTATAGAACCTCAACTACAATGACATGACAAAATTCAAATTCTATTGCAATGAAAAAATTTTAAGGCCTTTTTATTAACCGACGGAAAAAAAAGGAGGAGGTTCTCAACTCAAGGCGTTTTTTTTATGTATCCACCACGTATGACTTTTTACAGAGTAGTCGGATTTGATAGATTTTAGTTTTATTCAGGAGGGCGTATCTCGAAATTGGTCCCATGTAAAATGTATTAACTTTGCTTGGGTAGTTTTCGAGTTAGCTTCAATAATAAGTATTATTCCCACTTGCGTGATGTTCTAATTAATTTTGCAGGTAAGCGGTATTCGAATTTGTGTGGGGTAGGTAACTTCAATGTCTGAAGTCGGTGACAAAAAACGAAAATGCAAAACCAAAGACATCGACTTTCGAAATTAAAGTTATTTTTCAGTTTGTAGTGTCTTTTTTTTTTGTAAAAAAAGTTTTTGCGAATTAACTCAAAAGCAAATAAGACTACATAACGTTAAAGTAGATAGTTGAGTAAGTGGCAATTAATGTAAATTATCTGAGATTCGAAGCATAGATATATCCGAAGCGCATCAAATTACTCAGCTTCGAAACTGACAAGTTATTTATCCCAAATAATAACCATTTTTCACAAAAACTGTGGACCTGTTTTCTACGCTAGAACAGAGGTTAAAATATCTCACCTGGGGTTCAATCTATTAACAGTCTCTTCTCCAGACTCTTCAATATTCCTCTGCAGGTCTGCTCTTATTTTTTTAAGCAGTGGCGTACAGATCCCTTGACCTATCGTTAGTTTCTCTTGCATAGTCAGTCCGTATTCCTGCAACACACAGTAAAGCTCAGTAAAGGAAGATTTTTCTTATAGATCGAAGAGAGAAACTGGTTTACTGTGAAAACCGCACTAAATACACTACTCGCGAAGTTGGTACGACGAAGTACTGGTCGAAATTGACCGAAGTCCGAAGTACGTGACTGTACACTCCTGCAAAGAACTACAGGACGCTTCGAGTCCTTTGACTCGGGCGCAAAAACCGACAACGATCGGAAGTCGCCCGAGGCGAGCCGAGGTTGCACGAAGTGAACCGAAGTGCCCTTCTACGCTCTCGTATTGGCTTAGCTTCGATCAACTTCGTGAGTAGTGTAGTGCAAGCTATGAAGGCACCTCTAGTTGAAGATTGAATGGAACCCTTTGTAACAGCTACACCAGTAAATCATAATATAGTTTATTTTAGGGTTTGGTTATCCTGTTATGTTCCACAGCTGGGCAAAGGTGTCCCTTAGTCTTTCATAAGTCCGTCAACGATTCCTATAATCTTTCCAATCATTTATTTTACTTTAACGTCCATGAACTATTGCATTTTTTCGTATATGGTTGCCTGTTAATAAATAAGGAACTTCATAGCGTCAATGAAGTATTGCATTTTTTTTTTTTTTGTTTATTGTGCCTGTTAATAAATAAGGAACTTGATAGCGTCCATGAAGTATTACATTTTTTCGTCTATGGATTGGTTGCCTGTCAATAAATAAGGAACTTTATAGGCGTGCTTAAGTAAAATAAATGATTGGAAGGATTTTAGGCCCAAAATGATTCGAAACTTAAAATAACTGTTTTCGCTAACCTGAGGGATAACAATATCAGCCAAGTACTTGGCATAAATATACAATTCCTCTGCCAGATCGAACTGCAGCGTATGTTGGTTGTGTTGCAGATCGTATTTGATGCAGTCGTAGATATCCGGTATCTTGGATATGTCGTACGTCTTGTTTTTAGTACAGAAGTCCTTCTCGATCTTGCCCCATCGGCGACCCATTAACTCCCATGTCTCGCCGTGGTACAGTATCGTGTCTGGTGAAAGTATTTAATTATTATGAATTAATGAAATGCAGCGACCCCACCGTAGTTTGACCAGACTGGAAGCATTTAATAAAAAAACCAGCCAATGTGTGTCGGACCACGCACAATGAAGGGTTCCGTAGTTGGGATGAATTATTCCAAGAAAAAACTTAACATTGTAGTTGAAAAACATGTTCTTCCGTACATTCCAACTGTAAATGTACGTTTGTACTCAAAATATTGAGAGATTTACCATGTTATTTAAGACCACAGACTTATTATGGGTTTTCCTCTAATCTACAGATAAAGATCTATTTTCTGTATTTTTTTCGAAGTTTTAGGCTCAGTAATTTCGGAGATAAAGGGGGGGGGGAATTGTCAATTTTCGTCTATTTTCTTAAATAACTTTAAAACAAGTTCTTTTAAACGGACAGACAGACAGACACACGAGTGATCCTATAAGGGTTCCGTTTTATCCTTTTGAGGTACGGAACCCTAAAAAGTATTTAATTATAAGCCAAGTCAGAGGCCCATGGACGGCATAAAAACTCTTCAGGTAAGTCATTAACCACACAAAAAATAAAGACAGAAAGATTTATAACGCGAAAGCATTTCTAACCGCTCCCGCCACAATCCGCACGCTTCTGGCGGGAACGCCTCTCGTTCCCGCTCAGCCAATAAGGGAGAGTCGAAGCTTCTAGAAAATTCTAGAAGCACAATAAAACAGATGACGCTCAGCCTTCTCATTGACATTTTTAGCTGTCATCCGTCAAATGGGATGTGCACATCTTGGATAGTATTTTTACAAAACTTTATCTGCATCCCGAAACCTATTATTTTAATAAAGCACTACATCAGAAATGTGTTTATGTTAAGGACGCTGTTACAAATGGGTAGTCAAATCATTACTTTTTTACGCAAAAGTATGTTTATTAAATAAAATACTTTTCATTCTTAAAATGTTTTATGGCCGAATTGATGACAGATGTGCATGGTACGATTCTGAACTATAAATATAATTTTGGATAAGTACAGTTTCTCAATAAAGGTACCGAAGTAAAAATCTTCATTTCGGTACCCACTACCCATTTGTAACAGCGTCCTTAAAGTTTTAATTATTTATTTAAACGGTGATGATTTATTTAAAAAATCACAGCCACAGCAATATTATTGTGTGATTTGATTGATTTTTCAGTGTGACCATGTTGTAGGCCGCGATTATGCGATCGTCGCGTTCATGTAATTTTTTGATCGGTACCAACGGTTGAAGGGCGCCTTCCGGTTTTTCGATTCTTACACCCAAAATCTCAGTTAAATTCCCACTGTGTAACTTTATCGACACATTAATTCTGATTAGAGCTATGTAATCACATGTAAAAACATTCGTTCTACGGCGTCTGAAGCTCCGTGTTGTTTTTTGAATATGCGCAGGTTCCTTGGCATAGCGCGCGCACCGTTGAGCTGAGACAAATTATAATTGCGTTTACAAACGTCGAAAGACGTTGCGTTAGCACGAAAAACGCTTAGCCTCATTCATCAATATTATGGACTAAACTTATTGGTGGGATAGCTCTTAACGAGGAAAGTAAACACTTAATAAATGTGAGTATCTCGTAAAAATGATAATGCCCCCACTTCAATTTAATTTACTTGTCGTATTCGTCCAAATCGGATCTTTGACAGTCGTTACGGGTCGTCAGAAGCCCGAAAGTCTGACAATCAGTCTTTCCAAGGGGTATCGTATTACCCAGTTAATGGGTTGTGGAGGTCAGATAGGCAGTCGCTCCATGTAAAATAATCGTATTCAGCTGCATCCGGTTAGACTGGAAGCCGACCCCAACATAGTTGGGAAAAGGCTAGGCAGATTGCAGATTGATTCATCCAAATCGTAAGCGTTACTGGGGCAAAACAAAATAATGCCCTATGTTCAGTGAAATAAAGTGATTTTGTGCTAGCGGAATAACAAGAATCCTAGCTAATATTATAAATGCCAAAGTGAGTTTTTTTTTGTATTTGTTACGCTTTCAGGCTAAAACGCTGCTGCACAAGACCTTGACATGAATTAGGACATATAAATACTTTTTATCCCGGTAGTACATTCCCGTGAGATAATTTCCGACATCCATGCGGGCGAAGTCGCGGACAAAAGCTAGTATTTGCATAAATACGCCAAGCATAACATACAAACATATTGCAATACTTTACCTTTAGTCTTCGGATCATCTTTCTTAATAACAACAATGTGCATGAGATGCTGTATGAGCGTTTGCACGTGCGCACAGCACCGCACGGGGTTCTTCACGAAGTCCATGGCCGTGTTGATGCTCACGGAGTCGCACGGGTTGATGCGCGCGCGGTCTTCGTCTGTGAAGTCGCGGTCCACCTGCATCGCCTCGTGAAGACGAGCCTTGGCCCTGGGGTGGAGAGAAGATAGAGGACATGAGAACTTGGATAAAGCAAAAGGCAGGAATAAGGGGCATAGGTCGTGATGTGTTGTACTTTTTGCCTAACACCATGAGAAAAAGGCACGAGTTTATGTTACATTTAAGTAAAATCATAAAACAGTGTTGGAGTTTCGACTCGCTTGGTTAAAATAGTGCGATAAAAAACACTTTCTTTTTTAACAATATCCTTCCCATTGTGGAACGAAAAATCACCACACTCCGGACATCCCACATTTGATCCGGAGTGTGGCGATTTAAGTAATAAAAAGTGGAGACGCTGTGTATTATGTATTAATACAGAGCCATCTAGTATGGTCTCAAGTTCAAAGTGGAAAAAGTTTTTTGCTTGCTAAAAACATATACTAGATGGCTCTGTATTAATAAACAAAAACTTTTGACATTTGAAACTGACTTTTTTGGGCCCAAGGGTGAAAGTGCACATGCCTGTAGCTGGTAATATTAAAGTAGCTGGCATTTTTTTTTTTTAAGCTACTTGCATAGGTTTGTACCAGCTACAGCATGCGTCTTTTTGCCCTTACGCTTTTTCGTTACGTGATGATCTCTACCAGTTTCTTACCGCAAGCCGCGTTAAAGAAATTCGTTCCAAAAGTCCAATTCCAAGCCTGTTTTGATTGATTTGTGGTCTAAACACAAGCCCAGTGAGGTAATTTATAGCAATCAGTGGTATTTTCTCTCAGTGAAAGAGGCGGCCTTTGTGCGATTTACTGATTTTTATTTCTTTATAGTGTGACCGATACCGCTGTACCGCGCCTTAGGAATGCGCGGCGAGGCGGGGGGCAGAACTGACGAATAAAAAAAAAACATAAAAATAAAATAAAAATACTTTATTTTGGACCTTGATCCATATGATGTTAGTAATACACACTACTTATAAGCTGTTAGTAACAAATGTAATAAAAATTAATTCATGTACCGGTTGCACTCACCTGACGCACCGGGTTCATGCACGCACGTACATGTACCCAATGCGCCATAATGGCGCAACACGGCTTCTCACTAATGTCCTTCAGAATGCTATTGACGCTGCGCATCATGGACGCAATTCTTTTTCGCATGATGGTATTGAAACCATCCGTACGGGCTTCGGCAAACATTCCTGATGCACTGCAGTAACGTGGAAACCCCAACAACAATGAGCGGCCTGCACTGCCCCCCGTCTTATGTTATGTTGCGCACATACCTAAGGCGCAGTACAGCGATATCGTTCAAACTACAGGCTGAATATAAATTCATGGGCATCCTTTTAAGGGGTCATAGTACTCATCATTATGAACAACTTTTATTATGGGACCACATCTGGAATCGCGAAAAAAAAAATCAGCTGTTCCCTACATTTTATGTTCGCTTAAAGTAAACCCCACTCCCTCTTGAAGAGAGGATGCCTGTGTCCCAGCAGTGAGAACATTATAGGCTGATTATGCTAACTCATCAAAATGTAGGAACAGCCGATTTTTTTGGTTGATTTCAGGTTTGGCCCCATAGTAAAAGTTTTTCATAATGATGAGTACAATGACCCCTTAAAAGGATGGCCATGAACTCAATTTCACCCTGTATAATAAATTAATACTCACATATTCTGAACCTTAGAAGAATCACAATCGTTATCCAGCAATCCATTAGTATTAGCAGACTTGACCATCTGCACAAGTATAGGTGTCAGCTCTCCCTCCAAAGCTAGTAGTCCCTTTGCGAAGGCAGCCGCCGTCATTTGCACGCGACCTTCGTCTGAGGCGTAGATCTTCAGGTCGTGGCGGAAGGTGGAGTGCAGACGAAGAAGGCCAAGACCTTGGGTACCACCCTCGCCTGAAATGATTGAGGAATTTTAAGGACGTGACTTTATACAAGGTTGATATGAGCGAGAGGCATTAAATTAAACCACATAAACTATAGATGCATAGCGTTAACTCGGAACTATTAAAAAAAAGTTTAGAAGAGACATAAGAAAAAACCTTTTTCGAACAAATAAAATAGCTTAATAAATAAATAAATAAATAAATATGTTTGGACATATCACACAACGCCATCTAGCCCCAAGCTAAGCAACCTAATGCTTGTGTTATGGTAACGAGATGGCTGAGATGGCTGATAACGAAATGGCTGATAAACTACTTTAGCTTAATGATCTAATTATAATGTAAACATACTTTGTAGATATTTCCACCGACGTGCGTAACAAAACGGCAACGTCGCGTCAAAAATTCTGTCATTTTAAGGTGTAGGACCCTAGATAATATGATAATAGATAATTATGCGTAGGTACCTACGCATAATTATCTAGGGTCATACACCTTTAAACGACAGAATTTTCAACAACATACTTAGTCAGCTGTTAGGGCAGATACGTCGTGTTTCAACAAAGAAAAAACAAAAAAATAATCCTCTGACTAAACTATTGCTTCTATTTATCTCATTTTTAGTAAAGAGGCTGAAAATGATACAAAGTATATGTGGTTTAATTTAATGCCTCTCGCTCATATCAACCTTGTATAAATGCAAACTTTTTTTATTTGTGATAAATGATAATCCAGGAAGATGCTGTTCGCTTTTACAACCTGTAACTTTATGAAATGGCATTAGCCTGTATTTGGCATTATCTCTTGCCCGCGACTTCTTCCGAGTGGATGTCGGAAAACAATATCAATACTACCATATACTTACATAGAGAGTAGAATGTTTAGCGGGCTCTGGAGGAGAAGTATCCAAAATATTGATGTAACCAATTTATTTATTTATTATTATTTATTTATATATACTTTATTGTACACCACAAAAATACATAACAAAAAAAAAGACACAAACACTACAAAATATACAATGGGCGGCCTTATCGCTTTCTGCGATCTCTTCCAGGCAACCATAGAATGGACAGTGATTTGCCTGGATATGAAATGGGGCTAAATAATAATAATAGCATTTTTAAAACCGCATTTAAACATTTGTGAACAGTTGCTTGCCTGTACCGGGAATCGTACCAACTCAAATGCGAAAAAAGATAATGTTGACCTTGCTTATGTACTATGGACAAAACTTAAGCATGCTCACTTAAGAAAATATTCCTGTGAGAACGCAGCTATTGACAAACGAACATTGTGCGATCGAGTCGTGCTATGCGATTATCGCCTTTGAGGTGATCATGCAGAACTTTGGCCCAAAGTACGGCAAAACTTAAAAAACATTACAAATCGCATTACATAGCACTACATGGTGATAAATTCAAGATACGATACATACCGGGTATGTGCCGGCCCTGCCCGCCGGGGTACATGCAGCGGAACATGCGGCCGAGCTCCTCAGCCTGTATGCGCCCGGCCGGCGTTAGCTCTCCGCCCCATTTGAGGATGAGAACTAAGGACGGCTCGCCACCGCCTCCTACTGCACACATATGCTATGTTAGTACTTACAATTTACAAGTTTAAGAAATGAAGTATCAATGAATGATTTTTTTTTTTCCCGCCAGCAAGACAACCTATTGTTCAGTAGAATTTATAGAATAAAAATCTGTATCTATTATATGAAAAACAGTGAAAGAAAGAAAGAAAGAAAAATATTTTATTTGGGACACGCACAGGAAATACAGTTAAAAAAGAGCATATAAAAGTAACAAAATAAACATTAAAAAACAAAAAAAAAAGAGACCTGTGCGAGGCCAAAAAGGCTCCCATCTCAGCATAAAGCTGCGATATTTAAAAAAATAAAGTCAGTTATATCAGTGTGTTTATGTATGTATGTTATTAGTTATCCCTACGGACCCCAAACCCTAGAGCGATTTTGATGAAATTTTCAGGCAATCTTCAGATAGCCCAGCGGGTGATCCTGTGAAGTTTGGTAGCGATCGGATCAACAGATTTTTTTTGGCTTTTTGTAATTTTGCGTGATATTTATTTCTGAACAGTCTAACCTAACCTAATAAAAAGTACTAGGCTTGCATGAATTCAAGATAGTATTTCAATCATCCACCATAAGTCATCTACTATAGATAATTTAGTGCTACCCGTGCGAAGTCGGGCGGGTCAGTCTATGATAACAATGGGTATTCTAACTTTACTCTTCTATTCCTGTACTCCTAATAAAACAATACTCCTAATATTGAGAACCTATCTTCGACTCGAGTGGTATATTACCATTTTTTTTTTTCCCGCCAGCCGGCCAAAACAACATATTTTCAGTAGAATTTATAGAATAAAAGTCTATGATAATAATTGGTATTTTAACTTTTACTCTTCTTTTCCTAAACATCATCAACATGTCGCCTCTATTTCCTGAATCTATCCAGTAAGCTTCTGGTATCTTCGATCCACTATTTTTCTTGATACATTCATAATTACACAATATTAAATACTTTGCAAATATCACACTTACTAATGGCTATTTTACAAAGTGCGAGTCGGCCTACCGAGTAGCTGCAGTGCAGCAACTCCCACTGTGTGGACGTATCATACGAGTTACTCGTACTTGCGAGGTGGACAGTAGCTCGCAGCCGAGTAACTTCAACGTTTTTTGTTTTCACTCGCCTGCTCGCCATGCGAGTGATTGGGGACCATCACTCTCTTGGCAGCAGCTCGCACATCACTCGCATCGTTCTGACGCTTTTGGCAGTAGCTCGCCAGTCAGTCGCAAGCACAAAACTCGCAGCTACTCTCATAATGAAAACTGCCAAGGCAAGCTGAGCTACTGACATGAGTACACAATGCGAGCAGCTGTCTACTGTCTAGTCAGCAGCTCGCACTGTGTAAACCAGCCATTAATTTACTCAAAGCATCATTAATAACTTCAAACCAAATATTTGCCTCATGTTTATGAGTATGCACTCTCAAAGCCATGCTAACTGCCTCGCATACACAGGTTTGAGCAAACACAACCAAGTCAGTACGTTTCGGTAAATTTTGTTATCATTGTTATCAACAAGGCTACGGTAACACGTGTATTATTGGTAAGATTATGGTTTATTAATTACTGTGCTGACAATGGCGTAACTATAAAAATATTTGCGTTATTTACTAATACAAAATACACAATATTTCCATACAGGTAAAGTTGATTTTGTATTAGCGAAATAACGCAAATATTTTCACAAATTATCCAAGTATACCGCCACCATTAAATCAAAACCGTGTGAGATATAAGTGATGTCATTACGTACAGTGCACACACACAAACATAATCAGCAAACGGTAAAAGTGTACAGTGTACATCACTTACCAGTTGGTGCGGTCAAGCACGAGTGTGTCAAATCTATAAAAAGTGTTTCGTCTGCAAACCGACGAAAAATGTAGTTGGATTAAAATGCTTGTTTTCTTACCTATATTAATTCGAATGACTCGTTGCTGTAACGTTATCAATATTCTACCTCTACTTTTACAGTACCTACTTCTGCCTACTCTGTTACCCAGAGCTAACGCGAACTGCGAAAAAAACTGCGCGTATTCACAAAATCTAGTTACTATGATACATCATACGCGTACGTACAGGGGCCTATGACGTGTTAATGCCATCATGATTCCGTTGTGAAAAAGGATGGTGATATCGGTCGCATATAGCTCCGTCTCTCTCACACTGGAACAATGATGGCTTTAACACGTCATAGTAAGCCCCCAGTACGACAAGGTCCAAAAGGTTCCATCGTTTATCTTCGGAAAACCGAAATATAGCGAAAAAAAAAATGTGACTATCGACCAATAGAAATTTATTTATGTACCCACGTAAATTATTATAGACTAGCAGTGCCCCGCGGTTTCACCCGTGTAAGTCTCGAACCAGTAAGAATATCGGGATAAAAAGTATCCTATGTGTTAATCCGGGTTATAAATTGTGTGCCAAATTTCAACAAAATCCGTTCAGTAGTTTTTGTGTGAAAGAGTAATAAACATCCATCCATCCTACAAATTTTCGCGTTTATAATATTAGTAGGAAGTAGGATTGACACACTAATTCCGTCACTCCCACAGATAGACCTAGATAACGCAAGTATCACGATCTGTATGAAAACCAAGCGTGCCATTGACTACCCACTATGACGTCATAAGCACTGTTTAGCGATGGGAACACCAAATCGATTCAAAGACGCCGCCGCGAGCGCCGCCCGTCTCGCCCCACCTCCCACCTAGCGCCAGCGCTCAATCGTTTAAATCAACTTATTAATCGATTTTGTGACAAAGTAATGAGACAGACTAGACAGAGGAATGAGAGGCTTTTTTCCTTCAACAAAGCTTGCTTCCTCAAAAAATGTATCGAACAAATAATTGGGCACCAATCCATTTCCCGTCGCGCGTCCCCTCAATCCATTTGGACTGAGCGCAAAAGTGGCGGCTTATGATTTTTGTACGTAAGCTCGACACGCGAAGTAGTTGCTCGTGCGTTATCTAGGTCTATCTATATCTGTGGTCACTCCTTTATTGGAGTCACATTTAATTCGGCAAAATTCGGTTTTTTCGAAAATAAACGATGGAACCTTTGAACGTTGTCGTACTGTACACACGGCTACATATCAAGCTATACATTTCCAGTTTACACTGACCTCTCATTGTAAGGAAATCCTATACAATGCGAGATCAGCGTATACTGGAAATGCATTGCTTGATCTGTAGCCGTGCGTACATATTATTTGGATTGGACGCCAGAAAGGAATCGTGTGAATCGCTATTTTGCAGTGCGGGTTATACTCTTATATTTTTACTTTGAGAGGTCGGTCTCAAATCAACTTCAAATTCTAAATAAATATATTTTAGCTACAAAGATAGCTAAGCTATACTGCAAGTAGCTTCTAGCTTCGCATTTTAAAGTTTTAACTAGCTTAAGTGTATGCAATGCTAAATTCAAAACTCGACAATGGGACAGCACTACAAATCAAACTTTTTACAGGCGGGTGTTATTGGTACTTAAGCTAGTAACTTAAAAATAGTTCTGTACTATGCATTGTGATCTAAAAATTGTAAGAAAACTAAATATTAAGTTAATTTTGGCAAGTCACATCTGTATTTTACACATAGCAAATGCACATTGGATGCATAAGACTGAAAATCGGGCATTGTAAAGAGATTAAAGCTCCATTTACACGGTGCAATTTTATTGCCTGTGGCATACCATAAAATCGAAAGGCAATTAACTGGCACCGTCTAAATAACACGTACATATTGTTGCACGATACGGGCAAGTTAGTTTGTTATAGGTGTAAACAGCACGTACAGTAAAATTGCGCGTAGGTACAATAAAATCGCATTCAAATCTGGCATGAAAATTTTCTGTCATTCAAACATGAGCGAACGAAACAAGATGTTCAATAAAATTGAATGAAATATTTGGCAGCGGAAATACGGGTATTAGGTAATATTTGAATCAATTGTACAAGGACGTGCAAAACGTTTTTTATACAAAGCAAAACTTGTATGCAATAATCACCTTGCAATTTTATTGCCTTCAATTCAATTATTGTATGCCATTTTATGGCAATCGCACGCGTGTAAACACTTGCATGCAATTCTTGAATGGCAATAAAATTGTTGCTCTTGAACGTTCCAAAAACTTGCACCGTGTAAATGGAGCTTTAGGAGAGCCTATGTCCGGCAGTGCTC
This sequence comes from Cosmia pyralina, assembly GCA_946251885.1. NCBI lineage: Eukaryota > Metazoa > Arthropoda > Insecta > Lepidoptera > Noctuidae > Cosmia > Cosmia pyralina. The sequence continues at coordinate 20,927,507 of OX276352.1, read as the reverse complement.
TTGAAAAGGCCGAGTTGATTGATTGCACTTCGCGATGTTAATATTGGAAATGCCAATATAAAGTCGTATTTTGGCAGATCAGTAATTTAACTGCCAATGTCCATGATCTTGAGATCAAGCAATATTTTAATCAGATTTGTAATCATGTCTGTCACAGTGTCTGCCACAGCTGGTATCTGAATTGCCCATTTATTTTATTTATTTATTAAAAGTACAATACTCTTATTTCTCGAGTTACATACTGTTATGTAGTAATAAAATCAATTATATCTTCTTGTAAATTTTTGACGTATCCATACTCAAAGTCAAGGTCAAATTATTTATCTATGTATATAAATAAAAAGAGAAGTCCCCTGACTGACTGACTCATCAGCGCCCAGCCAAAACCCTTGAACCTAGAAAGCTGAAATTTTGCACACAGGTTCCCTGTATAATGTAGACAAGGATTTCCTGGTAAAAGCTAGTTTCATATAGGCACAAAAAGTGCGTTTTATGTGCCTATATGAAACTAGTTTTTGCCCCCGGGTTCGGCCGCGTGGATGTCGGAAAATATACCCACGGGAACGTACTACCAGGAAATCCTTCCTTATTCCTTGTCTACATTATAAACGGAACCTCTGCAAAATTTCAGCTTTCTAGGTCCAAGGGGCTGGGCGTTTATGAGTCAGTCATGCCCGGTTTCTGAGGCACTTTTAGTCAATAGCTATTGAGAGTTTATCTGAAGATCTCAGCAACCCGGCAATCAGTCCGTCAGTCAGGATTGTGTGAAACTGTCAATAATAATAATTATAGTAGATGCTTTGAAAGTGATCCCAATGCATGTTACAGTAAAGCGGTGTAAAGTGCGTGAAGCGGACCGTGGTGTGTCGGCGCGTTACCGTCGTCCGAACTGGAGCCGCGCGGCCGACCGCGGGGCTGATACTTCATCTGTACTTTGCGGTTGATGCCCGAGAAGTGGCCGTACCTGGGGGCAATGGATACAAAACAGATTCGGTGATAAAGTAATAGGGTAGTTAAATTATAGTTAGGTCTCATCAATCAATATAATATAAATAAAATAAAATTGCCTGTTAAGAAAGCTCTAATTTATTGATTAAAAAAACCGGCCAAGTGCGTGTCAGACCACGCAAAATGAAGGGTTTCGTAGTTGAAAAAATTTATCCCAAAAACAAACTTAACATTGTAGTTGAAAAACATGTTCTCCCATACATTGACATACAATCTGCCTAGCCTTTTCCCAACTATGTTGGGGTTGCCTTCCAGTCTAAAAAAATACCAGTATTTTACATGGAGCAATTGCCTATCTGACCTCCACAACCCAGTGACTCGGTAATAAGACTGGTTGACTTGATAAGACTGGTTGTCAGACTTTCGGGCATATGACGACCCGTAACGACTTAGTTAGGACTCATCAAAGTCTAGCATCGTTTGTGCAAGGATTGCTGAATGGCTATTCCATTGCCACATGATTTTCGTATAGGTCGTAAGACGCAAGATAAAAAGCAACAATTCACAGTAATTAAAATAATAAAATTTAGATTTAATAAAACTGACTTTAGTTTAAATTATTTTCTCCATATGGTACCAGGCTGATTTACACAGGGTCAGTAGCTGACTCCAAATGAAGTCATTGCTGGCGCCGAGAACTGACTTTCACTGTTTACATGCAGTCAGTAGTCGTACTACTGACTTCCAAATCAGTTTACACGAAGACAGCAATGGGTGCTGACCCGTTACTGTCTACACAGCGCTGGCTGACTTGGTTCGATTTTGGAGTCAGCTACTGACCGTGTAAATCAGCCATAGAAAACACTTTTTAGTAAATTCTGTAACTAGACCCGAAAAGAAGAGGACGTGTGTGTTTCAGGTAACTATCAAGTGGTAAAATCCTTGGCGAGTGAATTGATCTTTGTAACAGCACTACAGCAATCTAGTCTGTGAACAACATGATGCTTCTAATAAAAATACCATCCTAAGAATTTGAAATAGCAAGGCTGATGAATTTTCTCCCATGTCGGTGTTGAGAGCCTAAAGCGCAGGCCACACTGGGAACGAATCGAAGCGAAGCTAAGTTCTTTTAGCTGTCCTCCTGTGTCTTTTCATACTTCCGTTTTCGTTTCGCTTAGCATGCGGTGTGAACAGAAATATGAAAAGACGCGGAAGAAAGCTAAACAAACTTAGATTCGTTTCGCTTCATTCCCAGAATGGCCTGCGCTTTAGAAATGTCATTTATACCTCCACATGTCTAGTTGATTATGTAAACAGTGTAAACCACTTACATTTCTAGAACACTCTTGAGTTGTTCAAGCTTGCCCTGCTTCTCCTCAATCTCAGGGTCGGCGTGTCTTGTCTGTATGTCTGACAGCAACGCGCGCGCTATGTCCAGGATTTCTTGCAGTTGTTTGGGCTTCTTTAGCTTCACGTGGCCGCGTTTGAAGCCATCATATTTCTCGAATATTTCGAAGAATCTGGAAAGAAACTTGTATTTATTTTATTTGTGACTGAATATTAAAATTCGATGCTTATATTTCCCATATTTTCCATCACACACAAATCTAGAGACGGATTTTTCCAACAGATTTTTTTTGTTCCTTAATTCCAGAACATTGATAGTGCTTTATCGTTTAAATTTTTGAGGATTTTCAAACTAGGTCCAGTTCAAAACAACTCGAGCAATAATGATTTAAAAAAACACGAGAAAAGCTGCACATACTCCCAAATATCACGCACAAAACTTAGAATTAGATAAAAGTACAACATACCTCTGATGCCGCACCTCAACCTTCATCTTCTGCTTAGGCGTGCGGTCCCCATGCCTAATGACGGCCACAACACACCGCAATTCCATCATCTTGCCGAAGGTCGTAGGCACTATAGGCGGATCGTCCAGTTGAAAGGGCACTGACCACGGTATGTGCAGCGTGGGCGCTAGTTCCCTCAAGATCATATTACCCAAAATCTTCGCGCAGTCATCGTAGTATTTGTTTGAGTTCTTCACGAATGAAAATCCGTTTACGTCGCAGACAAAGGATTTGCCGTTTGCTCTGAAAGTTTGATCCTGATTTAGTATTGTAGACTATATGTTTGGTAAGAGAAGACATATTAGGAAATGTGTAACGAAGCCATAGGGAGAAGGAATCAATCCTGCCAGGGTCACGGGTTGTTCGAAAGAGTTACCGTGGCCCTGGCACAGGCAACTGAAGGAACACGGGTGGGTTTTAGTCAGTAAAAGTCTGACACGTCCTCCCGCTCCACCCAGAGCGTGAGAACTTGAGAAGTCATTTGATGATTTTCCCACCCAATAAAAAAAAAGGTAAGGAATCAATCAACTCAGCACATACACTGCCACCACTGCTGGACATAAGCGTCTTCCGAGCTGCGCCACAACACCATACATAGTCTGGCCCAGCCATCCATTTAAGGTCGTCGGTCCATCTAGCTGGGGCGTCCCACGATATGCTTGCTGACACGCGGTCTCTATTCCAGGACTCGCAGGGGAGGAAATTTGAGGAATATCACGCAATAATAAGGCCTACACAACATTGAGTGAACAATGTTTTTAAGGTTTGCGATTAAAAAAAATACTATAGGAGCTAGCAGTGTTGATGATCTTGATTTATTCACCACCAGTGCCACTAAACTAAAAAAAACACTATATAACCATTTCTTCGAAGATTACTGACACTTCTCATGTTCTATTGTTATTCGCTCCGAGTTCTTTTACTTCTTACTTTCTCTTACCTGTCTACTGTCTCTTGTTCTATCCTATAATTTTGTCATTGAAAACTTGTAATTGGCCTTCTTTCACTAATGCCAACCTATCTATAACCTAGCTGTAAGTTTTCTTAAGGACTAATTTTTCAATCTGCTTTTGAAAAATCACCTCTAAGGGTCGATTTTTCAATCGACAGATAACTTTTATTTGAGAAACAAATATGGCGGTTTGATATATTTTCTATACAAAAGCTGTTAAACTTGAAAAATCAGCTCTTAGTTAATAAAATAAATAATGTAGCTATCAAGAAACACAGGTACCGAGACAGAGTTCCAATGCTTAGCGGTACCTACAAACAATGAACGTCTATCCGAAACGTTGTGTGGTATTAAAAAGAAAAAGTATTTAAAGTAAGTGTGTTATTTGTATTACGGGTTTTTCACGAATAAAAAATGCTTAAGTAACTTTATTATACAGTACCGATGGCGCTTACAGCCATAACGATTTGGTTACAAGGTTAATTAATGAATTCTCGAGTGACGTCACTACGCGTAACCTTCATGGCTGGCCGTATCGATCCCGCATCGGGAGGATTAATTATTTAGATACGGCAACCTATTTACTGACACACCTTAGAGATATTTATTCTGAGTGCAAATAATCGAGAATGTTTTCTTTTTATGATATGATATAGAATTGAGTTTTAATCTAAACTACTTACCTAAGTAAATCAAACCCGCAAACAGTTTGTTTGAAGGCGAGACAGACTTTCCTGGATATAAGCTTCTCCTGATTGGACAATATGACAGGATATCTGATCTCTTTCCCTTCCGAGTCCCTCTCAACTTTGCCGTCTAATGCCGGAGATTTGCGGGCCTCTGCATGCGCGTAGTCGGGACCCACAGTGTATACTTTTACGTCGGTACCTAGAAACATTCGGATTTGCATATAAATGTCGCAAATAAACCTCTTCAGGGCATCCGGTAAGCCACGCGTCCTTCGCACGCCGTTCACGGCGCGTAACGCGGGCAACCCTTTGGAAGCGTGCAGCAATGGATTATGGAATTTATTTAAAACAAAATAAGGTTTCGATTTCTATGAGTTATCTGTGGAGTTTCGTATTCAATACGTAACACTGATGGCCTTTCAGTCACGTAGCCTCGCCGCAACTGTGAATGCAATTTGACGCTCACGCGCATCAGTACGGCGCATGCGAAATACGCGTAGTAACTTATCGGAGGCCCTTCCTGTTCATAATCTTAACTTTTTCCAGGGATAGCTTTGCTAGCAGCGGGTTCTAGGCTCTGCGAGCGCATGTTGCGCGGATCTTCGTTCAAATGATGTTCTGGTTTAACGGGGAAAGGCTGGCATGTGATCTCCGCAACTCCTGGAAATCCAGATGTTCGCAGTATGATGTTATGTGCGTAGCTTTTGTCCATCCTCCCACTAATCTTAGTACTCGCTTCTTACCATACCGTCGCAAAATGATGGCGTATCATCAGTGGAACTAAAAACCACGTAGCATTATTACTTACGTCAATAATGCGTTTAGATCACAACTCACCATCAGTGGGCATAAAGTCTTCATAAATAAACGACCCTGTTTTCCTCACTCTTGATTCTGGTGAATATATACTACTTCGACTTCCTATCTGCAATTGAGGAAATCAATGTTTAAAAAGCTTGCAAAACAAGTAAGGGATCAGCCATTGAAAGTGCAGTGATGTTTAAATATTGCAGTATAATATAGTAACAACGTATTGTTCAATACGCGCCACGAAAGATGAGACTTGACCGCGCCTCCCGCGCTCTTTCCACCGCCCCGATTACGCCCGGTCCCGTCCCGCGCAGACCTCATACCGCTAAAGAGACCTAAAATCGTCTACTGCGCAAGTCAAACCACGTGGTGTGTCAAGTCTCATCTTTAGTGGCACGCATTGTACAGAAAAGATTGCTTGAAAAAAGTCTTAGTAAGCATGGAGCAAGTGATTTTCATGGAGATGAAATCGAGAGTAAATTAACTCTGATTTAGATATGGTACTGAACGAATTCTTCATAAGCCAGGTGTTTCATACCTTTCTAAATAGTCGTTGGCTGCCTCCGCCAGCAGAGGTAGGGTAATAAATGTAAATATTATGATCTTCAGCCGACACCGGCTTCTCCACGAAGGGCTTGTTGAACACCACGCCGTTCACTTCCACGTGGTCTTCCGACTCTACTAGCTCGTGATCTGGGAATAACGAGCACAAGTGCGGCTGATATGAAATAACGATAGATTTGACTTTTACGGAAATACGGGGTTTAAAAAAATCCGTTATACGATGTCACCGCTTTCTTAGAAAAAGCTATGGCGAAGAAGGGACACTGAGATGGCGGATGATAGAAGACGCAGATAAATAAGTAGCGTTGATCCTAAGTAAAGTAGGTTGGTGTAAGCACAGGGTCTCCCCCCCGGAGGGTTCCCGCATTGTCGAGGCGGGGGGGCTCAGTAGCCGTGGCTTGGTCACCCACGGTGAAGCGAAGAGGAACCCATGCGGGGGCCGCTCGTCAGGGCTTTTGCCGATAAGCCGACGACGTAGCGGCCAGCGGGTAGGTTGCGGTGGCCGTATGGGCGACACCGCAACTGAGGCGGGCCGCGGTGTCTTATGGGAGGCATCGCGGCTGAGGATTGGAGGCCGCGGCGGGAGAGGAGTGCCGGTATTGCGGTGCGCCGCTCTCCCTACCTTCCGCGGCCTTGACGGGGCCGCCACCGTTTGATGGCGGACGCGGTGGGGCCGCAGGGGAAGAGGAGTGTCGGTATGACGTCGGCCGCTCTCCCTATCCTCTGCGGCCGAAATGGCGGCGGAGCGCGCGCGGGAGGACGACCCTCACGCGGCGCCGCTCCGAAGGCGGAGGAGGGGTCGGAGCAGATGACTCCTCCCAGGTGGGGGCCAGCAGGCAACGGGTGTGGGGGCATCCTTGCCTGTATTGCACAGGCCCCCACCAGTGTCGGACGGGAATGGCCAAGTGTTCCCGGTCATTCCCGTAGCCCCCCATCCGGGGGGGCACGCGGGGCCCGCCAGCTAGGCGGGCATGCGCCGGGAGGGTTGTGGACGTAAAGGCTGAGCCGGTTTCCCATGGCCCTCCCATCATGGCGATGTGGGAACACTGCTGAGTTTTAGTGGGTATACTGTCATTCTGACAGGAGTCCCACATACCCCGTCTCGTCCCCCACGAGCGGGGATGCATAAAGCATTTCTAAGCGTCAAAAAAAAAAAAAAAAGCACAGGGTCTGACGATTTCTAGCTTTCTTCCAAGCCAACCTAAAAATATACGCCATACCGACCGTCAATATCTGAAGATGGACTTCCAAAACGAAATGCTGCAAAAATTGGTCATGGTTATGTTGCAAGAAGGTAGGTACCTAAGTCAATATTTGGGCCAGGGTAATGTCTGCTCCCTCTACACTTGAGAGGATTCTACGTAAAATCCTTACTAACTTTATAAATGCGAAAGTGAGTTTGTTTGTTTGTTACGCTTTCACGCTAAAACAGCTGAACGGATTTGGCATATGGGTAGACCATGATCTGGATAAGGAGATAGGCTACTTGTCATCCTAGACCGCAGACGAAGTAGCGGGCAGCAGCTAGTAGGCTATATTACCCAAATCATTCGTTACTTATGAAGCGCCGGTTATTAAAGAACTAAGAAAAGGGTGGTTCCTAATAATAATAATAATAAAAATTTATTCAAAAACATAAGGACTTACGTTAAATACAATTTTTCTTAAATCTATGGCAAGTTCACCCATGACTTGTGCCTGAACTAGGAAATCCTGTGTTTCAGGCGATTGGAGGTAACATTAATTGATGAAAAATACTCATATTTATCTTATCTTATTGTTACAGTAAAAAGGTGTATAAAATAGATAAAATTATATAATACTAACAATATTTACTTTAGCACAATTAATAACTTCTCTGTATCTTCATAGGACATAGATTGAAGAGCTTCTTTAAGGATTTTCTTACAGTTACTATTATTTAAGGAGTAGATATTTCCTTTTTCGTTTAGCCTGTTGTAGAGTAGCGGTCCGAGGTACATATAAAATTTTTCTGTGAAAGCATGTTTTGTACTTTTTTGAGGGCAAACTATATCTTTCCGTCTCCTTTTAGTAAAATCAGTGTTGTATGAAAGGGCTGCGTGTTGTTTTAATACAGTGCTCATTATAAATAACTGCCGAACTGTTAGTACTTTACAAGCTTTATACAGGAGGTTAGTGGGGTAAAGAAAAGGGCGGCAAGTAGCCACCTTGAGAATAGCTCTTTGAGCTCTTTCAATGCGCAATAACAAAGTTTTACTCGCCCCACCCCATGAAGTAATACAGTAAGTCAAAATTGATTGACAAAGAGCAAAGTATACTTGCCAAATTATTTTTGGATCTGCAATAAAACGTAGCTTTTTGAATACATATATCAGCTTACGAATTCTATTATTTAGAGCTTCAATATGTTGTTTGAAGGAAAGGGTTTCATCTATTATAATACCCAGGTATTTTATTTTATCTGTCTTTTTAATATTGGGACAATTACACTGGCTGTCTGCAGGGATTGGGCAACAATGAGCATGCAACGCTGAGGGGGTATTCGATATTTGCTTGCGCATCGAAAATTTAATGTAACTTGTCTTCTCTGTATTTAGGGTTAGTGAGTTATTTTGAAGCCATTTACCTACAATATTGAAACCGTGCTGCGCAAGATTGTAGACTTCATTTTCTGAGTCAGCCGAAAAAAGTAGAGCAGTGTCGTCAGCGTAAGTTATGATAGTGCCATGCTCTAGCTTTATATTGCAAAGGTCATTTATGTAGATCAAAAACAGAGTGGGCCCTAAAATGCTTCCTTGAGGAACACCAAAAGATGTGGTTTTTTGAGCATCGCTGAGCACATTACCAATCTTTACGCACTGAGAACGGTCTTCTAAATAACTTTTGAACATTTTCAGCTGCGTGCCTCTTACACCCATGATCTCAAGCTTGCGCAACAGGATTGGGATGGAAACTGTGTCAAAAGCTTTGGCGAGGTCCAGGAAAATACCTATTGTGTGGTTACCCTTGTCAAGTTCTTGCGCTAGATAGTCGGTCAGATGATGTACCGCATCAGCAGTAGAAACTCCAGGCCTAAATCCAAACTGCCGTTCAGACAGAATTGATTTATGTTCCAAATATTTCAACAACCTTTTGTTTATGATTTTTTCCAATATTTTTGACATGGAAGGCAGTAACGAAATAGGTCTATAATTTGTCACTTGCTCTTTGCTGCCTGATTTATAAACAGGGACAATTACAGCTTTTTTGAGACACTCTGGGAAATGACCTGAAGATAAACAAATGCGGAAAATATAAGTCAGTGGTCGTACCAAAATGTCCTTGAATTTTTTGATAATTTTATTCGATATGTTATCCCAGCCAACTGCACAGTCTTCTTTCAAGGTCATAATTATACTTTCTACCTCAGTCTCGTCAGTATCTAGCAGCACAAAGGATGTTAAAGCAGTGCTGCATGTTAAAGGAGTGCTCGCTGGATTTTGGGATTGATCCATATTTTTTTCTGCCAGGTACTTTCCAACATTAACAAAGAAATTATTTTCTATGTTAGCGGATTCCAGCGGTGATGAGTGTGCTTGCAATAAACCTGAAGATGACTCATACTGTTTCGTTGTATAAGTTGCGTCTTTAATATATTTCCAAATCTTTTTACTATTTGTTCCAGCACTTTCCAATGACACTTTGTCGTAGTCGCTTTTAATTTTTTTAAGAAGGTCATTACAGAAATTTCGGTATCTTTTGTACGAAAGTTGCAATACTGCATTGTTTGGATTAGATTTAGCTGTCATATGGAGTTTATCTCTATGTTTCATACAGCGAATAAGACCTGATGTGATCCATGGTTTTATGTTGTGGTTTTTGTTGCTCAACTTCAATACGACTGTGTTTTTCTGAATCGCATTTCGTAAGTTTTCAATTACATACAACATACAAAACTGCGGGTCAGCGGAATTATAGACTGGATCAAAATCGATGACGCGCAAATCTTCTTCAAGTTTATTTATATTCAGTTTTGTAATTGTTCGAGTGTCTTGTTTAGGTAATTTACAATTAAGGGTTAGTAGGGCAGCATTGTGATCGGTTAGTGTTGAGTTAACAACAAGTGCAAGTGAAGGGAAATTCGATTTAAGCATAATATGATCCAAACAGGAGCCACTGTGATGTGTAGGAAAGCTGTGTGCGGGGAGTAGGCCATGATATGCGCATAGGTTGAGGTAGTCCTGAGCAGACGCATCAGTACTTCCTGGTAGAATATTGATATTAATATCTCCAATTACAATCGTGTTTTTAATCGATGACAGGGTTTGCAAGGTCTCATTCAGAGAGTCAGTAAAAATGCTAGTATTTTTAAAAGACGGAGGTCGATATAATGCTAATATCGCAAATTCTGATCCAATTTTAATTAGCAATCTGTTACAGTCGTGCATATCAGGTTCCTGAACAGAGACATTGAGATGATCTCTTGCATAAACTATTACCCCATCATTTTGGTTGTAATTTATAGTACTTCTATACATATTATATCCCGGGATTAGTGGTATGTTATATTGTTTAGCAAGCCAGCATTCGGTTAAAACAATAACGTCACAATTTATGTTTAGCCGTTGCTGAAATGTACTAAAGTTATCGAAGTTCTTAAAAACACTGCGAATGTTTTGTGTTAATATGGTTAGAGGAGTTTTGTAGCCGGATAGATACTGTTTGCAGTTTTCAGCTTCACAAACTTTGGACTCGGATACAGAGAAATTATCTAAATCATTAATCAAACTATTTATCATAATGGTAGTTAAAAATAAAATAACAAAAAGGTCAGAAAAATACCTAATTTACGACGCTCTTAGGCGCCTCCATAATCTACAGAATTGATGTACCTTTTTTCAGCCATTATTTTTGCGGGGCAGTCAGCAGCACCTGTGTTATGCTTGTCTGGCTTTTTGAAATGCATGCAAGTAGCGCATTTTGGATCGTCAGCTGTTTTTGGACATTCTTTTATTGAGTGACCTTGATCACCACAGTGGCCGCAGGTATACGATGTCTGTCGGCACGACTTAGCCGCATGTCCATACTGCTGACACTTATAACATCGAGTGACCAAAGTAAAGTCTCTCACAGGGCATGATGACCAATTTACAAAAACTCGGTCTTGTGATATCAGGGCTTTGCGTATGACTGCGGGCACTTCAACTATGTAATTACAGGACTCAGTGTCTTTCTTACCTGACTTATGACTTAATGTAATTGAGCTCAAAAACATCTCAAGGCTGTAGTTCTGAAGTTTTTCGGCTATATTTTGCTTGTACAAACAGGTAAACACCTCATTTTCCTGCATGGATGTTGGCACTCCTAAAATCACAACCCTAGGCTTCCTTTTATGGGGCTCGTCGACAGTTAGGCCTGACTTGGTTAGCTGCACCGATTGTCTCAGCTTCTCGATGTCGTCCTTTGTCTCAGTGCTGATGATTACCCCGCCGTTCTTCGTCTTGCGCAGGCCTCTCACATGGAGTTTCATTTGTTCGGGGTTAATAATTTTTTGCACTAGAGTTTTGGTCTCATCGCTGGTCTTCAACTTGTCACTCGGATAGATGGCCACAGAACTTACAGAACTCGGTTGTATAAAATTATTGGCACCTTTCTTTACCATGTCAGCAAAAGAAGATCCCTGGGCAGGTTTCGTCGAATCTTCGATACTCAGCTTAAGGTTCTGTATCTGCTGCGAAAGATCAAGTTGATTTTCGAGAGTTCTGACTGTGTAGTGCGATTGGAGAGCTTTTGCTTTGACGGACTGGTACATGACGGCCATCTGCGAAGTTCCGTGACCAACCTTACGGCATAGGCTAATGATGCGCGTTTTCTGCTCCACATTCAACTTTCCATCAGCTGCAATATTGGACACCTCCTTCAGGCTCTGTTCGATAATCGCCATCCAGTTCTGGATTTCTGTCGTCGAGACAACTTCAGGGGCATCATTCCTTTGGATAGGCACTTGAGGGGAAGAAGTGGGTACGGCGGCCATGGGCACAGGTGTAGAAGGTGGGGAGCGAGGACATTTACTACTCCGGGAGAATGGACTATCCTCCATCGTGAAGAAGTTATTTTGCTCCTGTTAAACACCGATCATTTCTACTAATACACCTATCACAAATCTATGTAAGAGTATGCGTTACTACTGGTTATTGGTTAAACTAGGTCACAATTTCGCAAGTGAGTATTTGTTTATTGTAATAATTGCTCGATACGTCTGTTCACTACGACCGGCAAAAACACAATAATAATGATTTTACTCTAAGAAATCCATAGTTACCTATGGCTTTCGCAAGACGAACACTTGGAACATTCTCGTAACAGCGCGATTCGAGGAACTTTCTAGCACGTATTTAAAGATAAACAAAGACTTACGTTTCGGGTCCGGTGAATCTCTATCTAATACTGCATACCTGGGTATCTCTATACCCTCACCCTCTAATATCGCGTATACTTTTCTTCGATCCTGTAAGTAATACGTGCAAGTATCAAGTAACAACTCCTGACGTCAAATGAACATAATTACATTCTGAAGAAATAAATATTATACCTGAATATCATACTGCATGTGAAGATTGTTTATAACATAGGGCTTCCGTAACTTCTCGTATTGAATGGCCTTGTCTAAAGGGAAGCCCTTCGAGTGAAAGGAAATAAGACAGTCGCAGATGGGCCACTCTTCTACTGGTTTCTGCAAAAATATAACAAAATATTAATTATTAAGTAGACAGAAAATGCGAATTAATACAATAACGGCGAGTTCAGAGTTTAGACGATACGTCTTACGCTTTCCTTAACAAAATGCACGAATGCGCGAACGGTGAAAGACTATGAATACACCATTACTGATTAATTCGATACTTGACACCGACTACACAAACAAAGCTAGTGTATATGAAGCCATTCAATGGAAACAGAACATTACAATGTGTAAACGTTAGTTTCGTGCGCATGTATGTATGTGTGTTACAAACGATTAATTAAACGAATGAAGAAGAAATCTAACAGATGTTAATTATGAAAATAAATTGCGTGACAAATAGTAAAACAAAATATGTCTACTTTGTACCAGTCTCAATGTAAATGTTTTATTATTGCAATACTTCTACCAATTACTTAATTGTTTTGGCTAACTTTTAACATGTGTATCACTGATATTAATTATGGCTTAAGCACCAGCAGCTAACTTTTAAGCATCATATCAAAATTGCTGACGGCACAATAATTGAACTCTTTATACTCAGCCAAATGATGACGTTCAACCATCCTTTCTAGAGAATATTTTGTTCCACTAGTTGTGTTAGACAAAGTGGAGAACCTTAAGGATAACCTCCTCTGGGAAGACCAGCATCTTGATGTACTCAAACTCGTCGAGGCGCGTCAGGATCTCCTTCATGGGCTTCGACTGCGACTTCTTGGCCATGGCGCAGACGCCGACCACCACCTTCTTACCCCCGCCATCGCTGTGCGGGTCCAGCGACTCGCACAGATCCAACTCGCCCTAGTTATTAATGTGCATACATAAAAGTTTAATTCATATCCAAATACATCATTTTATAAATGATTAACATGGAGGGAGGCTACATATGATTAGAGTGGAAGCTGACCCCAACATAGTTGAAAAAGGCTAGGCAGATGATGATGATGATGGAGGCTAAATATGAATCCTTTATTTTTCCACAACTACCACTTTCACTTGAGTAAAATTAAATCCTGTATGATAGAAAGAGAGAGAAACACACAACTTCTTCTAGACCTCCAAGAAGTGGCTAATGATGCCTGACTTACTTCAGAGAAAATAAATCAATGTTTTCAAAGAAGCCTAGAACAAGAGAATATTGTAAACACTACACTGGCTATTTTGCCTCATTTGTTTGCACAAAAGGAGAACAATAGTCGTGGGTGTACAGAATAGAAGGATACTATTTCAACTGTACAATAAACAGGTAACTGAAATATTGTAATAGTTGGGTTAAGGCTAGGCATATTGATTTGACCTTCTAACACAGGATGTATCGAAAAGTGTGGTCAAATTTAAGGGGTTACAGACAATCAAACTAAACAACTTTCTCCATGGGACCAACATCGTATCGCGAAAAAATTATCAACTGCCCCATACAAAACTTCAATACCTACTTGACCCAGATGTAGGGGGGCAGCTGATACTGACTTACTACACCCTTAAATTTGACCATACCTTTCTGATAGACCTGTAGACTAACACTTGGTTAAAATTAAAAGACTTTGAATGAATTATTTTAGTGTTTATGCACTCCTTATCAATCATCAATCTGCAATCTGCCTAGCCTTTTCCCAACCATGTTGGGGTCGGCTTCCAATTTAACCGGATGCAGCTGAATACCATTATTTTACATGGAGTGACTGCCTATCTGACCTCCACAATCCAGTAACTGGGTAATACAATACCCCTTGCTAAAACTGGTTGTCAGACTTTCGGGCTTCTGACGACCCGTAACGACTGTCAAAGATCCACAAATGACAGCCGGGACCAACGGCTTAACGTGCTTTCTGAGGCACGGAGGAGTCTCGGTATGTAAAGATGGTCACCCATCCACTGACCAACCCCGGCAAGCGTAGCTTAACCTGATGGATCGACCCATGCGTTTATGCACTCCTTATGATAGATGTAAAGCCAGAATGGTTAAGGAATTCAGCTGCATCCGGTTAGACTGCAAGCCGACCCCAACACAGTTGGGAAAAGGCTAGGCAGATGTTGATGGTTCAGGAAGTAGTCCTTAAACATTGCGGCCTTTCCCAAGTCTAACATTTTCTTTAAAATTTACTAAATATATTTAATAACTAATTCTTGGACAGGACTTATTTGAATATGCTCTTTACCTAAAGTTATGGAGATACCTGAAAGTAGATAATAAACAATAGTCACAGACAATGCATGTGTGTATTTTGAATTTGTTTTGTGTTAAAATATCAAATTAACTACAAATGATCATGTAAAATGATTCAATTTGCCTGTGACTTTACCAAGGGGTATTTTATCTCAGAAAGTTAAACACCTATTTTAATTTGCACTTATATAAACATGTTTAGTAATATAATTCAAGCATCATTTAGTCTGCTCCAGTCAATCCACAATACAAACTTCTGTACTGTTGGCAATTAAATAAAAACATTAACAAATCTGAAGTTAGTCTCACATGAAGCATCCTCCTTAAGAGTGGGGGAGGAGAGATACACACACTACTAAATTCAGTAAGTAGGGAATATTAGCATGTGTATGCTAAAGAAGCCATTCAAGTTGCATGTACAAATCATAATGTCTTTGTCCTGTTACACACAAAATTTAAAATTCAAATAAGTACTTAGCACAAACAAAAATTTCAACATTTAAATAAATTATTTTAATGAAATGATAAATTAATCATGAGTGACATAACAATAGCCACCATCATCTTACATCAGGCAGACAGTCATCACAATAACATATGTCATCCTCATTCTGGCCCTTCTTGTCCTTCCTCCATCTTTTGAGACGCCACCAATCTTTAAGCCACTGCCACTCCATCACCACACACTATCTATGATACACTTGGCTCCTATCACAGGATATGATAAGCCCCACAGGCAACCTTGCCACCGATTGGTTGAAACTAGGTACTTTACACTTGATAACTAAGATAAACTTGACATAAATTAACATACTACATTACCTCACTTGTCATTGTCAGCATGTACAGCTATAAATATAATAATCTATTGTGTCCATATAATATAGGATAATTAGGTGTAGCGGTCCTGCACTCAACATTCAAGCAGTTATGTGCTCAGTAGTGTTATCAGTGCTACATTAGTGGGGAAATGGACAAAGATAATATTAGCTGAACCAATATTTAATCTGGATTCGTTTCACTTAAGTGACCTTACTACTATTTGTGTTTGGATTGTTATTTTATATCTGTTTTAGTTTACATAACACTATCACAATATTGTATCTATACTACAGTGCAAAAGGTCATTGCTCTGAAGTATCCACGTAGTCTTTGTGTTTGACTTGACAACAACAATATCTACATGAAAATGCAAACTTACTGATGATCTTATCGGTACAAGATTTCCATCATCTCCGACATAAAATTGAGGCTGAGTAGCTTGCCGCAACCCTTGATAGCCATGTTCGAGCTCAGTGTATGACATTACCTACATACACCTGCCTATTTTTGATTTTTAATTTATCAATATCATTAAGCGGCTCCTAAACACCAATACCAAATCTTGAAAACTATTAAAACTAAAATATAAAGTAGAAAACAAAATTATAAAAATATTTTCAAAAATATGCCTGCACAGATCTCATATAATCAAAAAAAGTTAAGTGACACATCGTGAGTATTCGTGAGATTTCAATTTCAGGACTTTTGAGAAAAATAGGGATGGACTGGACGACTTGTTTGTGATACTTTAGGAAAATGGAACGCACGTGGTAGAGTGGCACTGTATTTGATCATTTGATCACAGAGCCCTGAAATGAAAAATATTATCATCGCTTGAATTTATATTGATTAGACCTTGGCTCAGCAAAAAATGAAGTACACACGGCTACATATCAAGCTACACAAATCCAATATAGGCTGACCTCTCATTGTACCGAAATCCTATAAAATGCGAGATCAGCTTATTCTCGAAGTGCATAGCTTGATATATAGCCGTGTGTACGTAAACGCATGAAGATAAAGCTAAGTACACAATGGTGCCGATTCTCTTGTCACAAATGCCACTAAACTAGACTAAAAATCACTAAAATTTAGTTTATTCCTGTCAAACGACGATTTCCCATTCTGAAATTGACTAAAGTGACACAACTTAACTATATTTTAGTTTGACAGGACTAAGATTGTACGGAGTTATTAGTTTAGTGAAAATGGCAGTTTTGCTATTCTGAATTTGACTGTTTTCACATGGTTTTCACCTAAAATTTTAATTGTCAAACTAAATCAGACTATGTTTAATCGCGATTAAAAAGGTGTGGAATAAAATTAGTTGATAAGAACTAAAATTCACACCGAGACCTTGACTTCGGATGCAAAAACAGTAGTGTATTTTTTTCTTTTCTTTTGCATATATCTCGCAAACGGTGAGTCCTATCGCAAAAATAATGAAAATTTGGTCCCCCTTCATAAAACCCATGAACCCCTATGACTCAACACGTAGGCACCAAAAAAAAAAGTACAAAAAAAAAAGGTACCAAAAAAAAGGTACAAAAAAAAGGTACCAAAAAAAAGGTACCTACATTCCATATAAAACACGTTGAAGCTGCCCCCTCCCTGCGCCCCTCCAGGTCTAAAAGATATTTGGCCCGGTAACGACAAGCCTGTCTCTTCATAGTGATTTCGTTAGTTCCAATTAAAGCCACCGGGTCAAATATACTACAGGCATATACCACGCGGAGTCACGATTGTCAAACTCTAAAACGATTTTAGTTGTGTCAAAATTGTTATTAAATTTAGAGTTTTTTTTTGTCAGAATAGCTCTAAGATTCTCATAGCAAAAAGTAAGGAATTTTAGTGATAGTTTAGTTAGTTTAGTTCGGTGTACAACAGAATCGGCACCAATAGCTCAAGAAGTCACAGCACAGACATGCATTGTAGATAGTAGTATTAACAAGGCTAAGCACATAATATTGGTAAACCAGATAATATTACAACATTTTAGGACCAAACATTGACGGTTGAACTGGGCGGCTGGGCTTAACTTAAAGCCGCGTTTAGTTTCTGTTTTCTTAAATCTGCTGCCGTTGTTTTTGAACGTACTCATAACTGTCATGACATGTTATGACAACGAGGAGACAGGAATGTGGGAAAGCGCGGGAAACTTCGTACTTGGCGGACGCGTCTTTTTTGAGATAATATTTATAAATTTAAAAACCCTAAATATAAGATCAGTAGTCGTAGTTTTAGTGTTCTATTCTCTTTTACTTGTAGTTTAATTTTAGTGTTATATATTTTCATCGGTAGTGGTAAGTTTTTTTTAGCTATTTGAACTGATAATGAAAGACCCGCCTGATCCGGGGGATGTGCCCCCGGCAGGCAATTTTGTTACTATTTCCAATGAATCGGGCATGGATACCGATGGGTCGTCTTCAGCTCGACATTTGAAAAGAAGCCGTGTTCATGTGTGCAAGCACTGTAATAAGCGTCGCCGTATCCGGAAAAACCACGGTTCAGCGTCTTCGGGTTGTGGTTGCATGGACTCTACTCTAGAACCTACTGCATCAGAGCCTAGCTGCTCTGAAATAATCGTCCCTAAGGAAACAACTAATACTTCTAACAAAATGCCCGATATCTCTACTCTGCCCTCAGTTGTTCAATCTCAGATAGGTCGGAAAACATACGACAAAACGGACAGCGCGCCTTTTGTCATTCATGTTCAAAAAAATATTATTTCACCAGATGATGGATCGACACTGCACCCAATCACTTTTGGCAAGTTCCTAAAACACAATGCCTTCCAAAACATTATCAATGGGAGTGTCAAAAAAATTGGACGCAATAAAATTTCTTTATCGTTTTCGAATTTTCTGAACGCAAATTCCTTTATTACACATAATAGTCTTGAAACATATAATTACAAAGCTTTTATACCTACTTTTAATGTTACTAGAATGGGTTTAGTGCGTGGTGTTCCTGCGGAATGGTCTCCGGAGGAGGTTATTGATAACATAACAGTACCTATAGGTTGCGGGCCAATCTTAAAAGTCAGACGCCTCAATTTTAAAACCACTGTTGATGGTACAACAATTTGGAAACCATCCCAATCCATAGTTGTTACATTTGATGGGCAGGTTCTACCAAAGAGAATTTTTATGTGCTATAATGCATTACCTGTAGATTTATATATTTTCCCTACTGTACAGTGTTTTAATTGCTGTCGTTTTGGTCATACTAAAATTCAGTGTAGGTCCAAGCCTCGTTGTTATAAATGTGGCCAAGGCCACACTGGGGACAGTTGTGAAAGAGAACAAGAAAGTGCATCATGTTGCCTTTGCTCTGGTTTTCACTATGCTACGAATAAGTCTTGCCCAGAATTTTCTAGGCAAAAATTAATTAAAACATACATGGCACAAAGTTCAGTATCTTATGCTGAAGCGGAAAAACTTTATCCACCAGTAACTAAATCATATGCTGATACACTTTTATCTTCTCCTTCCAAAAACTTTGCACATACCCCATCAATCTCTTCACCTAATAGAATGCCTGCTTCAAGTAGCTATAAAAAGACTGTCTTCCTCAAACCACGCTCCCCTCCCAAATCTGTACAAGGATATAATAAAGAGGCTCACAATGCCATTATTAAAGATTATGACATTCCCCAACCATCAAATGGTTGTGCTCTTTCTAATAATAATGGAAAAAACGACACAAATTTTTCCATAAATGATTTTCTTTCTGCATTACACAATCTTCTTTCTCAGTTCAACATTTCACCGTCCAACGTTGCCCCGTCTTTCAATGTATCTCAATCCAGTCATAATGGAGAACACATCCAAAATAATCCAGTGGAACTGCCGCAGTCTAGTAAACAAAAAGAGTGATGTTATATATCTTTTAAACAAATATGAGCCATTTGTCTTTGCCTTTGCAGAGACTTGGCTCAAATCTAATCATAGTTTTAAAATCAACGGTTATTTAACCATTAGAGAGGATAGATCTGATGGGTATGGTGGAGTAGCTATACTCATCAAGAATTCTATACCTTTTTCTATCATTACATTACCTCCTCATAGTGAGGAAATCTCAATTGTAGCTATTAAAGTGCATCACACTTGTCTTGTTTCTATTTACATTCCTCACCCTTCCTCCTCTGTCCTTCAAGAGATGAATAATCTCTTTTCTTCTCTTCCAAAGCCTTTCTTAATATTGGGGGACTTTAATTGCCATCACCAATCATGGGGTTGTTCAACTTCTAATTGTTATGGCGATGAATTACTTGATATAATAGACTTACATAACTTATGCATCTTGAACTCGGGAGCTGCCACACGTCGCTCAGATCCCACTCAAAACCAAAGTGCAATCGACCTTTCTATCTGTTCTCCAAACTTAGCCTCTTCATTAACTTGGCATACTTTGACCTCTACTTATGGCAGTGATCATTTTCCAATAGTTATTTCTTATCCTCTTTCAAAACCAAACGCACCATTAAGGAGATCAAACTTAAAACATAAATTACCTAATAGAAATAATAATGACTGGGACAAATTTAGGAACATTGTTGACAGTAAGCTTTGCTCTTTGCCTGTTATCTCTGATGGCAATGAAAATAGTTGTGCTGAAGCTTTAGCACTTATATTAATCGCAGCGGCAGATGAAGTTTTTCCTGAAAAAAATAACAATATTAGTACAATTCCTTCGCCTCCATGGTGGGATTCAGAGTGCACTGAATTGGTTAAAAAACGGAAAGAGGCTGAATACAATTATAACCTTGATATGTCTGATATTAATTTTGAAATAGTCACCAACATAATTAATGTAACTTGTAAACTTTTTAAGAAGAAAAAATTTGAGTCTTGGCGTAATTTTTGCTCATCAATTTCTCCAAATACTCACCCTACCACTGTCTGGCGTAATATTCGTAGATTTAGGTCCATTTATAACAACCCTTGTCCCATCCCTGATTCTTTAGCCAGTGAATTTTTAGATAAATTAGCACCGCCATGGGTACCGGATGAGGTTATTAACCTTAGCCTGCCTCTCGTATCCAATATCCAAGATACTCATACGACACTAAATCTTCCATTCACTCTCACTGAATTAAAAGGTGTTATTCATAAAACTAAGGATTCTGCACCGGGCATTGATGGTATCCCGTATTCCTTTTTTGCTAATATAAATGATGACGTCCTCATTTATTATTTAAAGCTTATTAATTCTATCATGAATTCAGGAAACATCCCTGTTGAATGGAAACGTCAAATGGTGTTGCCATTCCTTAAACCAAATAAAACTCCATCTGACGTTTCTTCATACCGTCCCATAGTCTTGTCATCAATCCTGATGAAATTAGCGGAGCACTTAGTTAAAAATCGCCTAGAATGGTATGTGGAAAGTAACAGTCTTTTGGCAGAATCACAATATGGTTTTAGAAAAGGTAAAAGTACAACTGATTGTTTAAGTATTTTAACATCGGATATTCGATTATCCTTCTCTAATAACCATTCCACCATTGCAGTTTTCCTTGATATTAATGCAGCTTATGATAATGTTGTATTATCAGTTTTACTAAATAAATTAAAAGCCTTGCAGGTTCCATTGATTTTGTCGAATTTTATTATTAATATCCTGACTGAACGCTCTGTTAACATGATAATAGGAGATCACGAGGTATCTCATCTTGTATGGAGGGGTCTGCCACAGGGTTCTGTGCTCAGTCCCCTTTTATACAATATTTACACTTTTGATCTAGACTCGTCTTTAATTACTAACCATGTTAAAGTTCTTCAATATGCCGATGACTTATTATTATATTCTTCAAGCCAATCTGTTGAACAAGCTCGCTGTGCCATCAATTCTGCTTTATCTAATTTGGAGTTATGGTTACATCTAAACGGTTTGGATTTATCCACGTCTAAAAGCGCGGCTATTTTATTCACCCGGAAGAGAAATATTCCCTTAGTTAACCTCTTTTATAAGGATATACCTATTCCAGTTGTAGATAAATTCAGATATCTAGGTATAATACTTGATTGTAAATTAAGTAGTGTTCCTCATTGTGATTATATTGTCAACAAATGTGAAAATCACCTAAACATGCTTAGATGCCTCTCTGGTGTGTGGTGGGGTGCACATCCGTTTTCGTTGAAACTTATTTACAACGCAATTATCAGAAGCACTCTGGATTATGGATTGTTCGTTTTAGAACCTGGTAGTATCATGGCTTTTAAAAAATTGGATCGTATTCAGTCTAAAGCATTACGCATTATTTCGGGTGCCATGAAGTCTAGTCCTATTAATGCTCTCCAAGTTGAATGTGGGGAAGCTCCTTTACATCTTAGAAGACAATTCTTATCAGACAAATATTTGTTCCGGATTCTTCAGTTCTCAACTCATCCTCTCATTCCTAAACTAGACTCTTTAGTGTTGCAGATTGAATCTTCAGATTACTGGTCCCATAAACGTGCGCCTTGTTTAGTTATAAGCTATAAAAAATTCCTTTCACTTTCTTCTCCTATTCACCGTTCCAATAAACTTCCCATATTTAACTGTAGATATGAGAGTTTACAATTCAGCCCCATCATTAAATTTAACTGTGTACGTAATAAATTAGATCCCGATTGTCCTAAAAGTTTTAACAATTTCCTTGCTGATCACTTAGAATATCACCATATATTTACGGATGCTGCCAAGCGTTCTCCGATGGGTTGTGTTGGGATAGGTACTTACCATTCTCAATACAACATCGTACAAAAAATAAAACTGCCTCCGGAGACTTCGGTTTTTACGGGGGAATGTTTCGGTATTTTAAAAGCCATCGAATATACTCGTGTTTTTAAGCTCAAAAAAACTATAATTTTTACAGATGCCCAAAGTGCTCTTCTAGCCATCAACAAATCCCCTTTCGAAAACAAATCGCAGTTGCCAATCATTTATTTAATAAGAGAATTTGCGTTCAGAACCATCTCTGAAGGTAATACTTTGGAATTTGCGTGGATTCCGGCTCATGCTGGAATCCATGGCAATGAAGTGGCTAATACACTCGCCGGTGATGCGGTGCAGTGTGGGGACTTAGCTCCTTATACAAATTTCAGCACTGATCTTATGATCCTACCAAAGACTTTTCTTTGGGACACCTGGAAGGTAGCTTGGGATATCGGAAGCAAGTCAAAGGGTCGTTATTTTTCATTAATTCAACCCGATGTTCCGGAAAAACCGTGGTTTGGCAGGGCAAAGTTTGGCAAGATGGAGACCTCTGTATTAATACGGATGAGACTGGGTCATGTTTGTTCTCCAGCCCATCTTGCCAAACTTCATATCATCGACGACCCCATGTGCTTGTGTGGCACAGACGTAGGCGACCTAAACCACATTTTTTTCTCCTGTCCTTTATATGACCGTTCTTCTTTTTTCAGTAACCTCTTGTCCCTCAATACTCCTTTTCCTACCTCAATACTTTCTTTACTTTGTACAAATAGCTTCCCTGTATATAAATGTATAGTCTCATTCATTATTTTAAATAATATTAAGTTGTAAATTTTCGTCGTTGTAATTTGATCATTATCATTATTTTATCACCGTTATTATACTGATCCTATATATTCATCCTATCCTAAATCCCGTTTAAAAATCATTATAATATTTTCGTTTCCCTACCTTGACCTATGAACTAAACATGACATTGGCTAAATGCACAAACCGTGCGAAGCCAAAAGAAAAAAAAAAAAAAAAAAAAAAAAACGAGGAGACAGCTGCCTCGTCCTGTCAGTAGGCAGTTCGTCTGTGCCTCAGGTCTGTGTGTGGCTCAGCTGTTTAACCACAAGTCACAAGCAAACTTTGTCGTATTATTTTGTTTGAATAAAATCAGTGTTACCTTAAGAATTTGGCTATTTTACCAGAAGCAATGAAAGAGACGTCTAAGTCTATTTGCACTACGCTGACTCCAGATTCATTCTGGGAATCGATAAATATTTTAGTTACTAAACCTCATGTTGTCAACAGGAGGTTATGGGGAAACAAATTATGGTTTAAATATCGTTATAAACACAAACTTCCTACGTGTGAACTGCCACCAACTATAGGTCGGCTAAATCAATTAGTTACTAGTGAAAATATTGAAAAGCATAAAACTAATATTCTTCTTGAACTAAATGTTGAAAATCAATCTGACGCCACGTCTGATGCTGACGACATGATTGAAGTCATCTTGATGGAACTGCTTCCGAAAAACTACACAGATAGTCAGGCATATCAGCTTGTCTGCTTACAAAAAGATAAATGCTTAGTCATATTCTATGATGTCACACCAGCAAACCAAGAACAGAAGTTATGTCCCGATTTCTCATATACAATTGAACTAAATAACAGTCAAATTGTGTTAAATGCTACAAATGGTTTGTACTTATTATTTTGTTGGTAAGGGCTGTCTCACAAAGGGGTATTCTTAATTTAGATTTCTCTTATTTCAGATAAAAATCCGAAGTCATACAACTGGCTTGTCAACATACTGATACCACAACTTATAAAGTGGGGTTCAGAATCCACAAACCATAACAGCAAGGCCAAGATATGCAGTGAATCTTTGTCACTTGTATCCCAAACTAAGTATTATGAAAAGTACAATTATTTAAAGTTAAAATATGGAAAAGAGATGGTCAAGGTAAATAAAATAATTACTACTTCATAAATTGAAATACACATAGTTGAAAGTTTGACTCTTTTGTAAATTATAATGATTGAACAGGGGGTTTTAGCAGTTGAGAGTTAAAATCTGGGTATTTTTTAATGGTTTGTCAATTTTACAGATTTGGCCAGAATGTACAGATGCATCAAAATTTGTTTATGAAGATGTGGCAATAGCAACATATCTGTTACTCCTCTGGGAACGAGATGGAACCAATACAAAGAAATCCTTTGTTGATCTAGGATGTGGAAATGGTTTACTGGTGTACATACTAACCAAGGAAGGACACATTGGACTAGGTTTAGATGTTCGAAAAAGAAATATTTGGGATATGTATCCCTCTAATATTATATTGAAGGTAATAATAAAACACAAATTACAATGTGATTGTTATATTTCAGTACAACCACTCATATGTACTTTGTTTTACAAAAAAAAAAATGATCTGCTAAGAATATACTTGCTATGAAAAATATTTCAATTTGATACTCAGACTAAATAAAAAACCCAGACATAGCGCTGCAAATAATACAGTAAAGCATGCACAAAACTACACCTCGCTCTGTGCATACACGCTCACATGCACACATTTTACGAAACATGCAACCTCACGTCACTGTTGATAGCGCTATCTTGATTTTTTATTTATTGAGTTTGATACTACAATTTTATTCTATTTGAGTTAAAAATGTTATTTTTTCTTGTAGGAGAAAACTATTACACCATCTGATACATCAATATTTCCTGATATGGACTGGATTATTGGAAACCATTCTGATGAGCTAACACCATGGATACCAGTTATCACAGCAAAGAGTTCATATAAATGCAATTTCTTTCTACTTCCTTGTTGTGCCTTCAATTTTGATGGAAGCAAATATCAACGTAGAAACTCATATAAAAGCCAATACCATGATTATTTAGATTATATAACACAGTTATGTGAAGCTTGTGGTTTTAAAATAGACATGGATAGACTTAAGATTCCAAGTACCAAGAGAATATGCTTAGTTAGTGGTGGTAGAATATATCTAGAGAAGGAATATGAAGAATACTGCAATAAAATAGATGAGTTAACATTAAAACATTCATCACAAGATAAAAAAAATGAAAATGATTTTAAACCTCGAGATCCAGTTGAAAAAGTTAGAAATTGTACACAAATAGATAAAAATGTAATAGATTCAATTGTTGACTGTATTAGCAGATACTTGCTGGAGGGATGCAGTGAGTCAGACTCCAGTTGGTCTATTGGAAGGATAGCAGAATTTAGTGAACTAGTTCAACTTATACCTAAAGAACAACTAAATATATTGAAATCTGAATGTGGAGGAATACAAACACTTCTCAAGAATAATCATAACATTTTTGAAGTTCAATCTGGAAAAGTGGGTTTGAGGTATCCAAAAACGGTTAATGAAGTTGGTAGCAATGCTAAAAAACGAAAGTTAAAGCAAAAAACTATAAAGGTACAGCAGAAACCTTGCTGGTTTTACAATAATCATCCACAAGGCTGCCCCCTAAGTGACACAGATTGCAGTTTTCTGCATGTAAAAATAGTTAAACAAAAAAAATAATAAAACAAAAACTTATAAAAATAGAAAATATTTTATTATTACTCAGTCCCAAATTAGAATGAGGCACTTATGACCCAAATTTCCCATTTAGATAAATTACAATAACATGGAAAGTAAAGATTTCAATAAATCATAATACTATACACATATTCTATTTAATAATTAATCATAATATACATATTTACACCCTTAACCAAAAGTGAGAACTGAAAAAAATTACTCCAACTCAAAAAACTTGTTAAGTTCCCTCAAGTTTTTGTCATCAACCAGTTTCGCAACATCATGTTCTCCCATAAATGAGCATACCATCCTTAATGTTGTCCAAATTGTAGACGAACTGGTGTCCGTTGAAGAAGATTCTGGAAACATGCTCATAGCTTTATGCTGCTGGTTCAGGGCCACCAGGAAATGCTCTGCAGCCTGCCTGTGGGCTCCCAAATTCATGCATGTGATACCAACATTATACCTAGCTCTGATAAATCCAGGCTCCAAATTCAGGGCTTGGTGGTAAGCATCCACAGCTTGCTCAGATTTGTCACTGTTGGCCAAAGTAGCTCCCAGTCTGTTCCACAGTTTTGCATTGTCACTTGCCACCATTAAAGCAGTCTTGAAACAATCTACAGCTTTATCATATTCTTGACTGATGTTAAAAACTACTCCCAGAGCATTCTGTACATCTGGGTCAATTTGGTTCAGATTCAACTGCACTGTCTTGAGGTATAATGACTTTACATGAGCTTCTAACTCCTTAACATCCAATTTTCTAGGATCCACATCATGAGGAAAGATGTCAGAATATTTAGGGCTGGCTTTTAACCAGTCCAGTAAAGTAATATATGCATACTTAGACATATTTTCATTTGTGTATGCAGCTGCTAATGTAATGTATCCTTCCAATTGTGTTGGATTAATATCTAATGATTTTTTCAAAGCTGTTATTGCCAAAGGATCTTGTTCATTTTCAGCTTGTGTAGTTCCAAGAAGGAACCATGCCTCAGCTGATTCAGGCTGTTGCTGTGCAGCAGCTTCAAAACACAGAACTGCTCCAGGAATATCACCCATTTTTAATTTTTCCTTTCCTATTTCAAGGGCACTTTTGTTCTCCAACATAACATTACCTTCAGTGAATGAGTATTCTTTAGAAATTCCATTTGCTGCTTCTGTGTCCCAATAATTATTAACATCACTGAGTTTGTCCCACTCTTCCTTATATTTTTCAGCCATTTCATCTAGTATTTCATCTCTGCTTAATTTTCTTTGGTCTTTCTGTGCAGATTCACCTAGGTTAAGCTCTCCAGCACTTATTTTCTTCATAAAAGACATAAATTGATTATAGGCCATCTCATCATCATCCTTCACAGTATTAACATATTCTTGAGCTTTACCTTTCACATCATCATCTGTCATAGTTTCAACATCTTCTATCAAATAGAATGGATTATGATTCATTGGAACATTTGACTGTGACATGGGCTGTGGATGAAACATTGGTTGCTGCATCATGTGAAAACTTGGCATCATAGCATGTGACATGTATGAAGTAGATGGACCTGCATTCCAAGATCTGTTCATTTGAGTACTAATATCTGGTACATATGACGATGTAGAGGTGCCACTTTTCATTATATTTTCCTTAGGTAAGTTGTTGAGCAAAGCATTCATGTTGAAGGTTTGTGGTATCTGTGAATTTTGTGCCATAAATTCGTTAACGAATCTATCAGCTTGTGAGAGTGGCTGCGAGAGAGAAGCATCACGACGAACTATATTTGATAGCTGAACTAAGGAGTTGTTACCCCCACAGTCGCCACCAACCAATTTATTCAGAGACATCTTCGAGAAGTTAAAAAAAACTTCAACATTAATCACTAGATCTCGTTCAACTTCAGAATGTTTGTTGGAAAAATACAGTTTTCAAAACTCTTGTAATGGTAATCTTCGAATACCTATGTACAAAGTTCACAAAAATTAGAATACGCTTATTCCAAATCCAATCAGAATTCGACTTGACAGAACTAACGTCACGTCTATTCACAGACCAGTTTTTTTTTTTTTTTTTGCTTCGCACGGTTTGTGCATTTAGCCAATGTCACGTTTAGTTCATAGGTCAAGGTAGGGAAACGAAAATATTATAATGATTTTTAAACGGGATTTAGGATAGGATGGATATATAGGATTAGTATAATATGGGTGATAAAATAATGATAATGATCAAATTACAATGACGAAAATTTTCAACGGAACTCCTCAATGAATGATAGCTAATGGACTGGGATTGCTGAAATCTCATGTCTGTTTGTTGTTCACACCAGTTCATAACATAACATTACGCCAGTACGCTGTGAAGGGGTAAGCACATGTGAACCACTAAAAAGTGAAAAATAAAAACCTTTTTTACAAAAAAATACAACCGACTTCCAAAAACAACACTACAAAGTGAAAAATAAGTTTAATTTCGGAAGTCGGTGTCTGATTAAATGTATTTTCGTTTTTGCCACCGACTTCCGAAATAACAAAACACAGACCAGTTAGCTTCGTCTATTATAAAATAATAGTGTATTATCTATGGCCAAAGAGTACTTTTTAGGGTACCGTAGCAAAATGGCAGAAAACGAAACCCTTATGGATTCGTCATGTCTGTGTGTCTGTCTGTCCGTCCGTGTCATAGCCACTTTTTTCCGAAACTATAAGAACTATACTGTTGAAACTTGGTAAGTAGATGTATTCTGTGAACCGCGTTAAGATTTTCACAGAAAAATATATAAAAAAAAAATTTTAGCGGTTCCCCATACTTAGAACTGCAACTCAAAAATTTTTTTTCATCAAACCCATTCGTGTGGGATATCTATGGATAGGACTTCAAAAATGATGTTGAGGTTTCTGTTATATATAATAAGGTTGCATATGCTCGACCTCTAGAAGATTAAAAAGCTATCGTGTCATGTTTGTGTGTCAATGAAGTGTCTACGTAAAACAACTGATATTGTGAATGTAAAATATTAAATAAATGTTTCAGTAAAATAGTCCATATTATACGAGGGGGGATCACAAAGTAGTGAGAATGAGATAGATTATAATGACTATTGATAACTTAATAATTTATTTTTCTACATAGTCTCCGAGTCTCTCTACACACCGAGTCCAGCGCTTTTCCAAGACTTCAATCCCTTTCAAAAAAAAAGTTTTGTCTTGGTCCTGCAAAAAGCTCTCCACGGCATCCATCACCTCGTTATCGTCTTCGTACCTGTTTCCCCTTAAGTATTCTTTCAATTTGGGGAACAGATAAAAATCGCTAGGCGCCAGATCTGGTGAATAAGGGGGGTGGTCAACCAATTCGAAGCCAGCTTGCTGAATGGCAGCCATCGCAACTGCCGACCTGTGCGCGGGTGCGTTGTCGTGATGAAACAGCACGCCCCTTCGAATTTTCCCTCACCTTTTCTCATTGATGGCATTCCTCAACTTAGGAATTAAAGCTGCATAATATTGGCCTGTAATAGTGGTTCCACGCTCCAGGTAATCAATCAACAATATCCCTTCTGAGTCCCAAAATATTGAGGCCATAACCTTGCCAGCCGATGCCACGGCACGAAACTTCTTCGGGGTCGGTGATGATGGCCGTTTCCATTGCGAAGATTGCTGTTTTGTCTCGGGATCAAAATGATGGACCCATGTTTCGTCCATTGTTACGAAACGAGACAAAAAGTTTTCAGAATCTTCTTGAAACTTGTCCAACAATATCTTCGAAATGTCAAGTCGATTTTGTTTCTGACTGTCGGTTAACATTCTCGGCACCCATCTTGCGGAGACTTTCCTCATATTCAAAGATTGTTTCAATATGGATTGAATACTTCCATATGAAATGCCCGTTTCTTGAATTAAGTATCGGATGGTAACTCTGCGATCGCTCAATACAATTTTCTCGATTTTCGCAACATTTTCTTGGGTGACTGACGTCGATGGACGGCCGCAACGACGTTCGTCTTCCGTGCTCGTTCTCCCTACTCGAAATTGAGAAGCCCACCTTGCGACAGTGGAATAAGGCGGAGCAGACTCTCCTAATGTTGCCTCCAAATCGCAATGAATCTCTTGCGTCGTTAACTTTTTTAAACAGAGGTATTTAATAACGGCTCGCACTTCGTTTTTCTCCATTTTCGAGAACACGTTCCGACACGAAGCAAACAAATGACTACATTCAGAAAAAAACAAAAGAGAATCGAAGATTTTTTTCTTTATTAATATTACAAATATGTATCGAAAAAGCGCGGGAAACTTCGTACTTGGCGGACGCGTCTTTTTTGATATAATATTTATAAATTTAAAAACCCTAAATATAAGATCAGTAGTCGTAGTTTTAGTGTTCTATTCTCTTTTACTTGTAGTTTAATTTTAGTGTTATATATTTTCATCGGTAGTGGTAAGTTTTTTTTAGCTATTTGAACTGATAATGAAAGACCCGCCTGATCCGGGGGATGTGCCCCCGGCAGGCAAATTTGTTACTATTTCCAATGAATCGGGCATGGATACCGATGGGTCGTCTTCAGCTCGACATTTGAAAAGAAGCCGTGTTCATGTGTGCAAGCACTGTAATAAGCGTCGCCGTATCCGGAAAAACCACGGTTCAGCGTCTTCGGGTTGTGGTTGCATGGACTCTACTCTAGAACCTACTGCATCAGAGCCTAGCTGCTCTGAAATAATCGTCCCTAAGGAAACAACTAATACTTCTAACAAAATGCCCGATATCTCTACTCTGCCCTCAGTTGTTCAATCTCAGATAGGTCGGAAAACATACGACAAAACGGACAGCGCGCCTTTTGTCATTCATGTACAAAAAAATATTATTTCACCAGATGATGGATCGACACTGCACCCAATCACTTTTGGCAAGTTCCTAAAACATAATGCCTTCCAAAACATTATCAACGGGAGTGTCAAAAAAATTGGACGCAATAAAATTTCTTTATCGTTTTCGAATTTTCTGAACGCAAATTCCTTTATTACACATAATAGTCTTGAAACATATAATTACAAAGCTTTTATACCTACTTTTAATGTTACTAGAATGGGTTTAGTGCGTGGTGTTCCTGCGGAATGGTCTCCGGAGGAGGTTATTGATAACATAACAGTACCTATAGGTTGCGGGCCAATCTTAAAAGTCAGACGCCTCAATTTTAAAACCACTGTTGATGGTACAACAATTTGGAAACCATCCCAATCCATAGTTGTTACATTTGATGGGCAGGTTCTACCATGGTACAACAATTTGGAAACCATCCCAATCCATAGTTGTTACATTTGATGGGCAGGTTCTACCAAAGAGAATTTTTATGTGCTATAATGCATTACCTGTAGATTTATATATTTTCCCTACTGTACAGTGTTTTAATTGCTGTCGTTTTGGTCATACTAAAATTCAGTGTAGGTCCAAGCCTCGTTGTTATAAATGTGGCCAAGGCCACACTGGGGACAGTTGTGAAAGAGAACAAGAAAGTGCATCGTGTTGCCTTTGCTCTGGTTTTCACTATGCTACGAATAAGTCTTGCCCAGAATTTTCTAGGCAAAAATTAATTAAAACATACATGGCACAAAGTTCAGTATCTTATGCTGAAGCGGAAAAACTTTATCCACCAGTAACTAAATCATATGCTGATACACTTTTATCTTCTCCTTCCAAAAACTTTGCACATACCCCATCAATCTCTTCACCTAATAGAATGCCTGCTTCAAGTAGCTATAAAAAGACTGTCTTCCTCAAACCACGCTCCCCTCCCAAATCTGTACAAGGATATAATAAAGAGGCTCACAATGCCATTATTAAAGATTATGACATTCCCCAACCATCAAATGGTTGTGCTCTTTCTAATAATAATGGAAAAAACGACACAAATTTTTCCATAAATGATTTTCTTTCTGCATTACACAATCTTCTTTCTCAGTTCAACATTTCACCGTCCAACGTTGCCCCGTCTTTCAATGTATCTCAATCCAGTCATAATGGACAACACATCCAAAATAATCCAGTGGAACTGCCGCAGTCTAGTAAACAAAAAGAGTGATGTTATATATCTTTTAAACAAATATGAGCCATTTGTCTTTGCCTTTGCAGAGACTTGGCTCAAATCTAATCATAGTTTTAAAATCAACGGTTATTTAACCATTAGAGAGGATAGATCTGATGGGTATGGTGGAGTAGCTATACTCATCAAGAATTCTATACCTTTTTCTATCATTACATTACCTCCTCATAGTGAGGAAATCTCAATTGTAGCTATTAAAGTGCATCACACTTGTCTTGTTTCTATTTACATTCCTCACCCTTCCTCTTCTGTCCTTCAAGAGATGAATAATCTCTTTTCTTCTCTTCCAAAGCCTTTCTTAATATTGGGGGACTTTAATTGCCATCACCAATCATGGGGTTGTTCAACTTCTAATTGTTATGGCGATGAATTACTTGATATAATAGACTTACATAACTTATGCATCTTGAACTCGGGAGCTGCCACACGTCGCTCAGATCCCACTCAAAACCAAAGTGCAATCGACCTTTCTATCTGTTCTCCAAACTTAGCCTCTTCATTAACTTGGCATACTTTGACCTCTACTTATGGCAGTGATCATTTTCCAATAGTTATTTCTTATCCTCTTTCAAAACCAAACGCACCATTAAGGAGATCAAACTTAAAACATAAACTACCTAATAGAAATAATAATGACTGGGACAAATTTAGGAACATTGTTGACAGTAAGCTTTGCTCTTTGCCTGTTATCTCTGATGGCAATGAAAATAGTTGTGCTGAAGCTTTAGCACTTATATTAATCGCAGCGGCAGATGAAGTTTTTCCTGAAAAAAATAACAATATTAGTACAATTCCTTCGCCTCCATGGTGGGATTCAGAGTGCACTGAATTGGTTAAAAAACGGAAAGAGGCTGAATACAATTATAACCTTGATATGTCTGATATTAATTTTGAAATAGTCACCAACTTAATTAATGTAACTTGTAAACTTTTTAAGAAGAAAAAATTTGAGTCTTGGCGTAATTTTTGCTCATCAATTTCTCCAAATACTCACCCTACCACTGTCTGGCGCAATATTCGTAGATTTAGGTCCATTTATAACAACCCTTGTCCCATTCCTGATTCTTTAGCCAGTGAATTTTTAGATAAATTAGCACCGCCATGGGTACCGGATGAGGTTATTAACCTTAGCCTGCCTCTCGTATCCAATATCCAAGATACTCATACGACACTAAATATTCCATTCACTCTCACTGAATTAAAAGGTGTTATTCATAAAACTAAGGATTCTGCACCGGGCATTGATGGCATCCCGTATTCCTTTTTTGCTAATATAAATGATGACGTCCTCATTTATTATTTAAAGCTTATTAATTCTATCATGAATTCAGGAAACATCCCTGTTGAATGGAAACGTCAAATGGTGTTGCCATTCCTTAAACCAAATAAAACTCCATCTGACGTTTCTTCATACCGTCCCATAGTCTTGTCATCAATCCTGATGAAATTAGCGGAGCACTTAGTTAAAAATCGCCTAGAATGGTATGTGGAAAGTAACAGTCTTTTGGCAGAATCACAATATGGTTTTAGAAAAGGTAAAAGTACAACTGATTGTTTAAGTATTTTAACATCGGATATTCGATTATCCTTCTCTAATAACCATTCCACCATTGCAGTTTTCCTTGATATTAATGCAGCTTATGATAATGTTGTATTATCAGTTTTACTAAATAAATTAAAAGCCTTGCAGGTTCCATTGATTTTGTCGAATTTTATTATTAATATCCTGACTGAACGCTCTGTTAACATGATAATAGGAGATCACGAGGTATCTCATCTTGTATGGAGGGGTCTGCCACAGGGTTCTGTGCTCAGTCCCCTTTTATACAATATTTACACTTTTGATCTAGACTCGTCTTTAATTACTAACCATGTTAAAGTTCTTCAATATGCCGATGACTTATTATTATATTCTTCAAGCCAATCTGTTGAACAAGCTCGCTGTGCCATCAATTCTGCTATATCTAATTTGGAGTTATGGTTACATCTAAACGGTTTGGATTTATCCACGTCTAAAAGCGCGGCTGTTTTATTCACCCGGAAGAGAAATATTCCCTTAGTTAACCTCTTTTATAAGGATATACCTATTCCAGTTATAGATAAATTCAGATATCTAGGTATAATACTTGATTGTAAATTAAGTAGTGTTCCTCATTGTGATTATATTGTCAACAAATGTGAAAATCACCTAAACATGCTTAGATGCCTCTCTGGTGTGTGGTGGGGTGCACATCCGTTTTCGTTGAAACTCAAACTCAAACTCAAAGCATTTATTTCAAATAAACCAATTACAGGCACTTTTGAATTGTCAATGGGTCGGTCAGTCAGAAAGATGAAGCTAGTTGCCCATTCCAAAGCGTAGTAGATCCCTATGGAGAAGAACGGGCAAGAAACTCCACGGACACTCTTTTAAATCATAATATTTTTACAAAATATTGGTTACATCGTTCAAGTTGAAAATATACATGTGAGAACAATGTAGAAAGACGTGCACGTTAAAAAGCGTCCGTAATAAAAAGATAATAGCTAAAACAACTAAATTAAATATTAAAATTAAAAATAAGCCATGGCAGCTAAGAGACGACCAGTCCCAACTGACGGCGCCCGTTCACGAACATGACGCATGGATCAGCACCATTTAGCTCAACCATTTTGAAGGGAACTTAATGATCCAACACACACGCCACCATCAGCGAGACATTTGAGTGAGCATGACATACTCTCAACCGCCAGGGCACACTCAAGTCAGTGAAAGACGTACCCAGTAAAAGGTAGCTTAATAGTAGCTACATAGTGCTCACACGTGCTATGCAATTATATAATACTAAGAGATTGAATCTAAACAATGCAAAGAAAGTTTTCTCTCATTTTAATCATCAGCAGGTCCAACAATATATCCGAATGCTAATCAATTAATTAATGCGTCCTTGTGGAGCAGGACAAGCATTCAGCCAAGCATTTTTGTCAGCGATGTAATCCCCCAACTTATAATATGCCTGGCTGCATAGTGTGCGTTTTATACAAGATTTAAATTTCCTTTCATTCAGCTGGAGTATGTGGGGAGGTATTTTATTATAACATTTTAAACAGTACCCCATGAAGGATGAGTCTACTTTAGCCAGTCTGAAACCTGGTTGAACTAATTGGTCCCTATTTCTAGTCCTATAATTGTGT
Organism: Cosmia pyralina; assembly: GCA_946251885.1. Lineage (NCBI taxonomy): Eukaryota > Metazoa > Arthropoda > Insecta > Lepidoptera > Noctuidae > Cosmia > Cosmia pyralina. Next base: position 20,892,497 of record OX276352.1, on the reverse strand, counting down.
CCTTCACCTCTTTTACCGAAAAGATTTAGATTTTTTCTTACGTACATGATGTTTTCGTAGATATATTGACAAGGTACCGTCATGATGTTAATATCTTTAAACAGTTCCCTTAGAGAATCTGATAATTGCGTTGTAAATAAGTTGAAACTTATTTACAACGCAATTATCAGAAGCACTCTGGATTATGGATTGTTCGTTTTAGAACCTGGTAGTATCATGGCTTTTAAAAAATTGGATCGTATTCAGTCTAAAGCATTACGCATTATTTCGGGTGCCATGAAGTCTAGTCCTATTAATGCTCTCCAAGTTGAATGTGGGGAAGCTCCTTTACATCTTAGAAGACAATTCTTATCAGACAAATATTTGTTCCGGATTCTTCAGTTCTCAACTCATCCTCTCATTCCTAAACTAGACTCTTTAGTGTTGCAGATTGAATCTTCAGATTACTGGTCCCATAAACGTGCGCCTTGTTTAGTTATAAGCTATAAAAAATTCCTTTCACTTTCTTCTCCTATTCACCGTTCCAATAAACTTCCCATATTTAACTGTAGTTATGAGAGTTTACAATTCAGCCCCATCATTAAATTTAACTGTGTACGTAATAAATTAGATCCCGATTGTCCTAAAAGTTTTAACAATTTCCTTGCTGATCACTTAGAATATCACCATATATTTACGGATGCTGCCAAGCGTTCTCCGATGGGTTGTGTTGGGATAGGTACTTACCATTCTCAATACAACATCGTACAAAAAATAAAACTGCCTCCGGAGACTTCGGTTTTTACGGGGGAATGTTTCGGTATTTTAAAAGCCATCGAATATACTCGTGTTTTTAAGCTCAAAAAAACTATAATTTTTACAGATTCCCAAAGTGCTCTTCTAGCCATCAACAAATCCCCTTTCGAACACAAATCGCAGTTGCCAATAATTTATTTAATAAGAGAATTTGCGTTCAGAACCATCTCTGAAGGTAATACTTTGGAATTTGCGTGGATTCCGGCTCATGCTGGAATCCATGGCAATGAAGTGGCTAATACACTCGCCGGTGATGCGGTGCAGTGTGGGGACTTAGCTCCTTATACAAATTTCAGCACTGATCTTATGATCCTACCAAAGACTTTTCTTTGGGACACCTGGAGGGTAGCTTGGGATATCGGAAGCAAGTCAAAGGGTCGTTATTTTTCATTAATTCAACCCGATGTTCCGGAAAAACCGTGGTTTGGCAGGGCAAAGTTTGGCAAGATGGAGACCTCTGTATTAATACGGATGAGACTGGGTCATGTTTGTTCTCCAGCCCATCTTGCCAAACTTCATATCATCGACGACCCCATGTGCTTGTGTGGCACAGACGTAGGCGACCTAAACCACATTTTTTTCTCCTGTCCTTTATATGACCGTTCTTCTTTTTTCAGTAAACTCTTGTCCCTCAATACTCCTTTTCCTACCTCAATACTTTCTTTACTTTGTACAAATAGCTTCCCTGTATATAAATGTATAGTCTCATTCATTATTTTAAATAATATTAAGTTGTAGATTTTCGTCGTTGTAATTAGATCATTATCATTATTTTATCACCGTTATTATACTGATCCTATATATTCATCCTATCCTAAATCCCGTTTAAAAATCATTATAATATTTTCGTTTCCCTACCTTGACCTATGAACTAAACGTGACATTGGCTAAATGCACAAACCGTGCGAAGCCAAAAGAAAAAAAAAAAAAAAAAAAAAAAATATGTATCTGAGCTATGCCTGCCAGTATTTATTTTTTTTTTCTTACCAAGGAGTATATCGTTCTCACTACTTTTTGATCCCCCCTCGTATAATAGGTTATGGGCCCAGGCAGCAAGCCAGGGGGCATAGAATGAACGTGAGTAAAAATGAATATACATATTGAACCACTAAAAAGGGAAAATTATGGCACATGGCGAATACACGCAAAAGCTCACAAAAAATAGAAAAGCCTACTAGTGAAGGTGACGAACTAAATACATATTTAGAAAAAGATGTCTTGGCACTAGCAGAATTATTTTTGATTATCTCACCAAGCGAACTAAAACAAGTGAAGAACTGTCGAACTAGCAAGGATGTCTGGGACCCACTTGAGGGTATTTCTTATAGCAAACAAAGACCCTGCACGAAAGGCAAGTCTTTTGTAAGAATTAATTTTAAGAAAAATGAAAGAAGGAGATAATATTGTAGACCACTTGAACAAGTTTATGGGCATTGTCGATAAGCTGGCAGATATGGACATATAAATTAATAAAGATCTACTTAGCATTATGATGCTCTATAGTTTGTCTCAATCTTTTGAAAATTTTCGGATTGCTATAGAATCCAGGGATGATCTACCAAATCCCGAAAACTTGAAGATAAAAATTATTGAAGAAGCTGAAGCAAGAAGAAATATGGCTAGTACAAGTGAACAAAATTCTGAACAAGAAGCACTTTATAGTAGACAGCGTAGAAGAAACAAAAATGTTATTGTTGAATGTTATAAATGTAAAAAGAAAGGACACAAAGCCAATGAATGCTGGTCAAAAGTAGTAAGAGGTAATAAAAATATTTCAAATCTATATTGTTCTGAAGAAACGTGTCTTCATACAAATGATAGCAAAGAAAAACTGAATAAATGGTGTCTTGACAGTGGTTGCACGTCACATATGACATACGAATTAGAAAGATTCCGAAATCTTAATAAGGATGATAGCAAATTCTTAAAGTTAGCATCAGAGAACTAACTGTACAGCACAAATTGAAGGCCGTGGTTCAGCAAAACTTAACATCAAGGAAAGACCTGATCTGCAACTGTCCGAAGCTTTATCCGACGACACGGTTGGCGCAGTGGTTGAGCGATTGACTGCTGCGCAGCATGTCGCGGGTTCGATTCCCGCACGGAACAAATATTTGTACGACCTACAAGTATTTGTTCCGAGTCTGGGTGTTTTTCTATCTATAATATGTATGTATTTACAAAAAAAAAAAAAATATATATATAATTAGTTTATCAGCCATCTCGTTACCATAACACAAGCATTAGGTTGCTTAGCTTGGGGCTAGATGGCGTTGTGTGATATGTCCAAACATATTTATTTATTTATTTTATTTTATTTATTTATTTTATATGTACCATCATTAACTACAAACCTAATGTCAGTAGGAAAAATTACAGACAAAGGGGCAACAGTTTTATTTAAACGGAAAAACGCAACTGTAAAGTATAATGGTCAAATACTATTAAGAGCAGAAAGAAATGAAGACGGTTTATATTATGTTATAGAAAATATACAAGAAAAAGCTAGATTCTGCGAAGCAAATAAAATGCAGCAATGGCATAGAAAACTAGCTCATCTCAATGAGGGGCAAATGCGAATAGCTCTAGATAAAAAGAACATGGAAGGATTGGAATTAAATAAAAATGACACAGTTAAAGACTGTGAAGTGTGTGCTAAAGGCAAAGCAACAAAACTACCATTTAATACACCCAAAAATGAAGAAAGAACAAATGAAAAATTACAAATAGTGCATACAGATGTATGTGGTCCCATGAGACAATTATCCAAAGCGGGTTCTAAGTACTTCATCACATTTACTGATGATTATTCAAGATATACACGAGTATATACAATAAAAAATAAGGATGAAGCCCTATCAAAATTTAAAGAATTTAAAAACGAGGTAGAAAGGTTTACGAAACAAAAGACACTTTGTTTACAAAGTGACAACGGGACGGAATCATGACGGAATACATACACTATGAATTTGACAAATATCTAAAAGACAATGGCATCAAAAGAAGGCTATCTGCACCATATACACCTGATCAAAATGGGTTGGCAGAGAGAAAAAATAGAACATTACTATAGTATAGTTAAAATCTCGCTGCAGACTCGGTCATAAATCATTCGAGTGTTTCGCTCTCTTTCTCACTCACGGGCCTTATGGGCAGGCCACGCCCACACGTAGTCCTGTGCATTACTGCAGTCGATGAGTGATATCGATAGTTTTATATATTTATAAATGGGTGATAGAAATAAATACACATTTTTTTTTTTATTTTATTACCAAATTTACTACAAAGCATATTAAATATATAAACAAAAGAACGTATATATAAAACTAAAAATAGAAAATTAAAATTCGCATTGACGAAACAGAATATTGAAACCCGTCAATCCTCTCCTTTGCTCTACACAATACTCTAGCCGTAGAGGGGTATTCGTCAGCTGACTAAAACTATGTCACGATTTGTTTGATCACACTTTTGTCAAAGTCATCTAATGCAGTTACTGGAGAAGGCTTGCAGATTGATTCTCGCGGAACGCTTGGCACTCCATTTTTGCACTCTTGCTTAATAGTGTCTACCGTTCTTAAACTCACATTACACATTGCTGCAGTAAGGTCACGGGGGCGAGAGAAATTAATAGTCTTCAAAGTTTCATGATCTTCTTTTATATTTGTCAGAAAAGTTAAAACATTGTTGATAACAATACGCGCTTGAACAGCAATGTTGTCGCCAACAGGTAAAACGTTACTTTGAAAAGCCATTGTGTCACTCTTGTAATCCAAAATAGGAATGATCTAATTTATTTTTGTAGCGATTTATATATACTTAATAGCACGGCGCAACTATAGGTAGCAAAGGAGACAAACACATATTTGTTAATTACCCTCTTTTTATGTAAATAAGAACGTAAAAACATATTAGTTTTTATATAATTACCTTCTGTTTATAGAATTAACTAATGGATACTAATGTGTTCTTACGAGAAGGAACTCTCGTAAAAACACATTAGTACTCATTAGTTACCCTGCATACTTAATGAATGCAGTATGTTTACGTGATAACCGTAATGATTCTGTTATCGATAATGGCCTTGAGCGCGCGCAACTAGCGCACATCCCTACTCCGATTATGATTCATGACCAAGTCTGCAGCGAGATTTTAACTATACTATAGATAAAGCTAGATGTATGTTAATTGACGCTATTATGGAAGAAGTTTTTTGGGCCGAAGCCATTAATACAGCTAACTACTTGGCAAACCGTAGTCCTTGCAGCAGTATTAATAATGTGACTCCATTTGAAAAATGGGTGAATAGAGTTCCATCTGTAAGGCATACATATTTGGGACTGAGGCGTTCGTTCTAAAAAAGGGAAAGCGAAACGGAAAATTAGAAGCCAGATCGGCTGCTGGTATATTTGTAGGGTATTCGGAAAATCACAAAGCGTACCGTATCTTTAATCCAAAATCAGAAAAGGTGATAATAAGTAGAGATGTCAAAGTACTGGATAAAATGTTCTACGAGAATGAGACAAAAGAAGACGAAAAGTAGATGTAGTTGATAAAATGAAATAGAAGTTGTACTTTTTCCAGAAGAAGAAAATGAAGTCTCAAATGGACATGAAATTAATGAATCAGACAAAGAACTGGACATTAATGATATATTTGTTGATGCAACTACAGAACAGATGAAATAAATAATGAAGACAGGCAAGAAATGTGTACAGATAATGAAATTGAAGCGACTACTTTAAGTAATGAAAAGCGACAGAGAAAACCACCGGTTTGGCAGAAGGATTATGAAATGGATGCTGAACAATCATTCCTCTGTGATATAGATGAGAATAGTGATGAATGGGAAGACGCAATACTTAGCGAAATTGAATCTCACCTAAAAAATAATACTTGGAAAGTTGTACACAAGAATGAAAGTAAAAATTTGATAGATAATAAAATGATTCTAAAATATAAATACAATGCACTTGGAGAAATAGACAGACGAAAGGCGCGACTAGTAAGTAGCTCGTGGGTCCAACCAGAGAGAAGGAATTGACTATACGGAAACATTTGCACCAGTAGCAAAAATGAGTACAATAAGAGTATTGATTAGCGATAGAAGAAAAATATATGAAACTAAGTCAGCTGGATGTCTGCACAGCATTTTTAAACGGTGATATAGACGAACAAATTTATATGAAGAAAGCCAAAAAATCTAGATAAATATTAAAAATGATTATATCACACGGAAAAGACAAAGAGTTGATGAGAAAGGCAAGAGAAATGCTAATAGATATCAATAAATATAAAATGATGGAATATGTCAACTAAATACAGCATTTAAAATTGCACAGAAAATTATTGGAAATTGGTTTTAGAAATGCTACAGCGGATCCTTGTTTGTATATTAGGTTGGGGAAAAAGTCTTTTCGCATTATAGTATGCATGAACTTAAAATAAAATCTCTTTGGCTATACTATTTGTATCTGGCTGGTTTTGGTATCATTGAAAGTTTAAATTTTAAAGAACATAATTCTAAATTCAAATTAGGAAAATGTGTGATTTTCATTTGTTTTTCGTACTGTCAAGATGAGTGAATCTAATGAAGAAATTCGATACCTTTAAAATTTTTACTACAAAAAAGGTAAAAACGCAACGCAAGCCGCGAAAAAAAATTGCGATGTTTATGAACCCAGTGCAGTGTCTGTGAGAGTAGCACAAATTTGGTTTAAGCGTTTTCAATCCGGAAATTTGATCTCAAAGATGCACGTCGCTCTGGTCGCCCTATACGGATAAAATGGATGCCATTTTTGAAAAAGTGGAGCAAGCTCAGCATATCAGTAGTTACGACGTAGCTGAAGAACTGGAATTGACCACAAAACAGTTTTGGCGTATTTGAATAAAAACTGGGTACACAAAAAAGCTCGATATTTGGGTATGTACCTCACGAGCTCACTGAAATAAACCTAATGAACCGTGTACTCAATTTGTGCTTCTTTATTACGACGTAACGAAACCGAACCATTTTTGAAGAAGCTGATAACTGGTGATGAAAAGTGGATCACGTACGACAAGGACATTGGCTAAATGCACAAACCGTGCGAAGCCAAAAGAAAAAAAAAAAAAAAAATAAGCAAAAAAAGTGTGAGTGCGACTGTCATATTCAATTTTCTGTCCTGTCAAATGTCATTGTCATGTCATCTGACTGATTGTTTATTTTGATTGCGAGAAGCTAAAGTAAAATAATTATAAAATTATCACAAATCTGTGAATAATGTAGTTGTTGTTATGTTATAATTTACAGTCTTTATACAAACAAATTAAGTTGATTAAAATCATGTACAAAGTTTAGAGTTATGTAAGTGGGCATTTGAGGTTATAAACTTAAATTGCATGCTAAGGTCTTAGGATAATAATTATAAACATGACAGAAACCGCTCCAGAAGTGAAAAAGAAACTCTGGAAACAATAAAGAACGAAGAAGCGCAAGAACCGGAGGATAAATGGCTGGTCAGTATCGTATTTTTATTACTCGGGCAGGAACATAGTTACTTGTAGCAAATGAACTTTACTAGTCTTCTGCCTTATGGATTAGGTTACTCCGCCCCTAAGACGACCCACTGATCCTAACTTTGCTACAATGCCCTAGGTCACAGGCTCCATTCCTTAGAATAGATGGCTACAGCAGTAATTGTTCAAAAACTGGAGTAGCAGCCAGATGATGTAATATGTGGTAAATAATAATATTGCCTCTGCATAGAACTTAACATTAAAATTAAGACGATCTTCTGACTGTCATTAACATCTCATCTCATAGCAGGGAACATTTAATATTTAACCAACTTCAAAAAGGAGGAGGTTCTCAATTTGTTGGAACCTTTTTTATTGTTTTTTTATGTACTCGAAGATGGCTAGACCGATTTGGATTTTTTTTTTGTTTTATTCGAGAGGGTATACATTACAGTTGGTCCCATATAAAATTGATTAACTTTGCTTTGGTAGTTTTTGAGTTAGTTTCAATAATACATATTTTTTTCCCACTTTTATATGGATGATGTTCTAGTGTGTTTTGCAGGTAGTGGTATTAGAATTTGTGTGGGGTAGGTACCACAACTAAAAAGTGAAAAATAAAAACTTTTTTAACAAAAAAATACAACAGACTTCCAAAAACAACACTACAAAGTGAAAAAATAACTTTAATTTCGGAAGTCTGTGGAAAAAAACCAAAATACATTTAACTAGACACCGACTTCCGAAATTAAAGTTATTTTTCACTTTGTAGTGTTGTTTTTGGAAGTCTGTTGTATTTTTTTTCATATCTTACATCCTACTTATAATACAAGACTGTTTATAGATATAGACAATAGTCATTATACCAAAAACTATGTTAGGTAACTGGAAATGCTGGGACCTCAAAACTTCGTCGTAATAACCGGTACGTCGCTTTAAGCGATGTTGTTGTAAAGGGTTTTGACTAAACTTGAAAGTTTGTTAGGATGGAAAGATGTTAGTTACTTTCTCACGCTAAAACTGCTGAAGGTAAAATTTTTGATGAAATTAGTTTATAACCTGGATTTACCCATGGGATGCTTTTTATCCCGATATTCTTACAGGTTCGAGACTTACGCGCGTGAAACCGCGGTGCATTGCTAGTTAATCATAATTTAGTGTGATTTTGATGCTTAAATGGCTTGATGATGTTGAGAGTATGAATGAAAGGCGACTAACAAAACATATTTACAAGGCAGACGTGAGTGGACGCCCTAGGAAGATTATAGTGACCTTATTGGTGATGTTCTTAAGGAAGGTCAGGTGCATAGTACTCGCATCCGGCGTGTGTGTATGATCAGATGTATGAATGAACGTAAGTAAGACAAAATAAGGATCGTAACAGGTAGCATTCTGTAGATTGTGCCTATCTCCATGGGAAGAAGGCGTGAGTTTATGAGATGAGATGGTGTGATTTTCTTATACTATTGTTATTTGTACAATTTATTCTTTTCAGATAAGAGAATGTCAGCTATACAAGGATGAATATAAAGATTGCACAAGCTTTAAAGGCCGGTTCCAGCAGTATTTTGTTTATGGTGAGACACTGAATTGCAACCAATGGAAGAAAGACTATGACAACTGCTGCAAATGGGAAGATAAGAGCGATATAAAGGCTGCTGTAAGTATAAATTAAATAATTAATCCATTCAAAAAGTTTTAGTACGCACGGCTACACATCAAGCTATACGTTCCAGTTTACACTGACCTCTCATTGTAAGGAAATCCTATACAATGCGAGATCAGCTTATACTGGAAAGGTATAGCTTGACCTGTAGCCGTGCCTACATAAAAGGGTAACAAGTAGGTGGCAAAAGTTTAAGATAGGATCAACCTTTTCTATTTGACAAGAGACCCTGCAGTGGATGTGGGTGAAATGGTTTTTAGTGAATGTTCATGCTTGACCATAAATTTGAATAATACGTTGAATGAATGGTTTCCATACAGAACTAGCTGACCCAACAAACGTTGTCCTGTCTAGTGATAGGTAGTTTTCGGAAACTAAGGGGTTTTTGGAAATTCGACCTTAAATGGAGTGAAAGGGGGGGGGGGGGATTTTGTTTGTATGAAAAATCTTATTCCTTGAGTTAATAAATTTGAAACTTGGTAAAAATACCTATCTAAGGGCTGATTTTTCAATAGGTTGATAACTTTTATCTGAAGAATAAATGTGACAGTTTGTCATATTTTCTATACAAAAGCTGTCAAACCGCCATATTTATCTGACTATTGAACAATCAGCCCATAATCAGCCCTTAGTAAAATATGAACTTTGTCATTTTTATTTTTATAATCTACCCCCTTGTGGGATTGGGGGGGTGTCAAAGTTTGTATGGAAGAATTTTATCGCGCAGTCCTCGAAACTCAATAGACCAAAATAAAAAGTAAAGAATACTTGTAACAGTTTTACGAAAATCTACCTCTAACGCCGACCCCTAATCTATCCCAGTTACAATAGTTTATTAAAATGTAATTATATTTATTTACAGGAAGCCTTAATAGCAAGTGAGAAAGCACGAAGAATGGAAAGACTCAGGGCCCATTACAGAAATGATATCTGGAAAAAGCGAGATGCACCACCCGCTGACTGGGACAAACCATTGCCAGAGTGGATGCAAAAAAGAGATGAAAACACCTACCTTGCACAAAAAGCTAAAGAACTGAGAGAAGGAAAAGTGGATGATGAGAAAAAGTCTTGCTCAATAATGTGACCACTGGTTCAAGTTCAATCATTCATCATCATCATTTCAGCTGAAAGATGTCGACTTCTGAACATAGGCCTCTCCTAAGTACCGCCACCACGACCAGTTCTGTGCTTCCCGCATCCAGCAGATTCCTGCAGCCTTCACCAGGTCATCTGTCCACCTTGTGGGAGGTCTTCCAACGCTACGTTTACCGGTACGCGGTTGCCACTCCAGAACCTTTCGGCCCCATCGACCATCTGTTCTGCGAGCAATGTGCCCTGCCCACTGCCACTTAAGTTTGGCAATTCTTCGGGCTATGTCGGTTACCTTGGTTCTACGGATCACGATAACGTAGGGAAACTCCAAGCATAGCCCTCTCCATTGCCCTTGGGTGACTTTCAACTTTCTAATGAGGTGATGGGCCTCAGGCTGAAAGTCACCCAAGGCAACAAGTTCAATTAGGATATATAATTATGTAGTTAATTTATGTTATAGCTTTAGTTAATAAAGTTAAGTTGTTAAATGTTCCAACGGTTATTTAATTTTTAATCTAATATGCATAGGACCTAAGGAGTGTCTGAAGAGACTCGATGTTGCGGCCGTCCTCAGGCGGTCCCCTGTATTGAGCGGGACACGGCGCGCGGACAGCCCGCGTGCGGGTTTCTAGAAAAATACAGAGCACTGCTATGTGGCGTGGGCTGTCTGTAGAACAAGTTATGGGAAGCCGCCACGGCGCCGACTGGCCGTGGCGGACGTCCGTCGCTAAGTGCTCATATACCATATGTAGAACTGCCGAAAATAAAATTCACTTTTCACACTCACTTATCACTTTTAATGAACTTACTTGTAACACGGTTAGCCACCGACTGCGGTTGCGTCGGCTCCGATTGCGTCGGCTACGACGACTGCGACGGCTGCGACTGCGTCGGCTGCGACGATTGTAAGGGCTGCGACTGCGTCGGCTGCGACGACTGCGACGGCTGCGACTACGACGGCTGCGACTGCGTTGGCTGCGACTGCGTCTGCTGCGACTGCGTCGGCTGTGACTGCCCTGGCTGCGACCACGTTTGTATGCACGCCCACTTGGCAGCAATGGAGAACCAGGCCCGTTGCTGCAGCTTTTTCCATGATTGCGTAGTGACTTATCATTGAGCGTTTGCCACTCCATCGTTTCAGGATGTTGTTCTTGTTCAGCGGACGGCGTCCGCAAGCAGCGATTATCGCACGGATTCATCTTTTACAGTTCCAATTCAGAACGACCAAACTGACTTGTGTAGGCCTAGATATAATCGGCTGGTATGACCAACCAATTATGCCACTTCTGACCTAGCTAGGAAAACAGAACTTCACCCACTAGATTGTGCTTGACATGGTACAAAATATGTATATTTCCAAAGATGCCTTATGTACTACAATCTCCATTGTTTATGAAATAAATTTATTATTATTTATTTATTTATTTATATACACAAGCGGCACGTTGCCAACGGCAGAGGAAAATGCAGCCGTCGACACTAGTCTGCGTCAGCCGTAGACGCGTCGGTGGCTGACGTGGTCTGCAGTCTTCTCGCGACGGGGTCGGCCGGCGACAACATGCCGCTCGTATATTTGAATACATGGGCGGCACGTCGACGCGTCTACGTGTGTCGACGGCTGCAGTTACCTCTGTCATTGGCAACATTCCGCTCGTGTAGGTATATGAGCACTAACACAGCGCAGCAGTCGGCCTCGCGGTACTCTCGGGCCATGGATACTTTCAGCTTTGGTAAGTACTAAGTACAGTGTCGCATAGATCAGGAGCTAACACCTTGCCATCATTGTGCAGGCTGCACCAAAGTCACAGCACATCACACATTATTATTATTGGCCCAACTTGGGTAGAGTACCGTGACCTCGTCATTGCCACCGTCCATGGTCCGTAATGAGAGCGCATGGCTTTGCCTAATTCCACGAGAAAGTGATAAAAGCATGGAGACGGGAGGAAGAAGGTTAGGAGGGGGAGAACTTCCTCTCCACTCAATATTTCGGCATTACAACACAGATGCCATTCTTCTAGGTTAAGATTACCTAAAGAAAGTGAATGTTCTGTTATCGTGCCACAGTGTCATCAAGTAGATTATTGCATAATTTTCGTAGGACTAAAATGCAGAATGCAGTAGACAGATAAATACCCGAGCTATAGTGTAGCTACTTTAGTTAAATTATGGAAAATGCTTAGTGTGTCAACCAATGATGTTATAGTAACCTCATTGGTAACCTAACCTAAGCCAAGGTCTAGCCCCCCCCCCCCCTAGCCCGCACTGCGATAAAAAATCGCGCGTAATTTCTGTCACAATTCTGAAACACAACATGGCATCTTATGTAGGTATTTAGGTACACGCACTGGCGATTTAAAATTCGCGCTCTTTGCAATTCCGTACACTGAATATAAACCGCGCGATTTATATTCAGTGTACAAAATTGCAACTAACACGCATTGCGAATAAAATTCGTCGCGATTTTTGACAGTTCCATGCCGAACTCACCAGAGACTCATGTCAACAATGGACAACAGAACTAAGACTCAAATATTATAAAGGCGAAAGTTTGTGAGTGTGATGTGGTGTGTATGTTTGTTACTTCTTCACGCTCAAACGGCTGGACCGATTTGGATGAAATTTGGTATATGTAGGTAGCTTATACCGTGGATTAACACATAGGCTACTATTTATCCCGGTTTACGCGGGTGCAACCGCGGGGCGCAGCTAGTAAAATATATTTCTTTATTAGCTTTTGCCCGCGGCTCTTCCACGTGGATGTCGGAAATTATCCCACGGGAATCTACTACCGGGATAAAAGATATAAGATAAGATATCAGGTTATAAGATATCTGTGTGCCAAATTTAATCCAAATACGTTCAGCCGTTTTTGCGTGATTGAGTAACAAACATTTAAATATACACACTTTCACATTTTTAATATAAAAAGGATAGGACTAGCTGCGCCCCGCGGTTTCACCCGCGTAGACCCAGATAAAAAGTAGCCTATGTGTTAATTCAGGATATAAGCTATCTACATACCAAATTTCATCCAAATCGGTCCAGCCCTTTGAGCGTAAAGAAGTAACAAACACACAGACACACAAACTTTCACCTTTATAATATTAGTGTGAAGTGTGATTTATAAACTTCCCACAATCGCACCATAATAATTTATCGTGGTATTTCGCATCAAACTTATGCCACAGGGTAGGTATCCTCCTATGTATCGTATCCTATGATTCCATGAGCGCCCAAACGCGCGATTTTTATTTCGCTATCCGAGGAGCGTCATACAACCCCATACTCCACAAAATATTCGCGTGAATTAAAATTCGCACCGCATCGCGTCAAATCAGATTTTTTTCAGCGCGAATTTTAAATCACCAGTGCGTGTAACTGTAGCTACATAAGATACTATGTGTTACAGAATTGCGATAAAAATTTCGCGCGATTTTATATCTCAGTACGGGCTAGGACTAATTTATTGGTCTAAAGCACACTCAGCTAGTATTTAGTTGAGTTGTCTTTATTCTTGATCATTAAGAAATTAAAACTTAATTTAAACATTCTAATTACTTAAATATTAACAGGCACGGCACAATTAGGTAGGTAGAGTAAGATAATAATTGCTCCCCACAAACCGATTGGAAAAGTTATCAATTACTTCTGACCTAGCAACTGACTTTTTATCAGTCAGATAAGACGTAGCAGTGCCTTTAATTGTTCACAAACATGATAAAATTTGTTTACTGCATATCTCTGTATTTAAATGTAATATACGTATTATAAGATAGACTGTAGCGAGAGACGCACAAATGAGCCGTGTATTGTGCCGGAGTGTGTTGTCCCTGCGACTGATAAGAGTGCCCATGGCTCGCAACGCGTCCTCTTACCTCATTGACGATCCTAAATATTCCTTCCTGAAGGAGTTGGGACTGCAAGAGAAGAATGTAGGTGTGTTCAACGGTAAATGGGAGGCCAATGGCCAGGTGAGTTGATAACAGAATATTTGTTTAGCTAGGGCAATAATTGAACCTGAAATTAAAAACGCAGTTTGCTTGTTTGCTATGCATTAGTTAGTAGATAACGAAGTACGTATATAGTAGGTACTGCATATTTTGTACATGGTATGGCGCAAAATTTAAATAAACGAACGCTTCGTATTCAAATTTAATTCTTGTTGTGGCTCAAATCTAATGCGTTCAAGTGTGGGGATTAGCAGGATTATATTTGATTTTGTTTCCTGCGTTCTCCTACATAAGGTTAAAATAATTTGTTAAATTATCTTTATGATTTAAAACTCAAACACTGTTTTTTGGCTGGTATTTTGTGGATGTGTCAGGTTTTCCTAGTGCAGATACCTACCAGCTAGTCTCCTACAAAGGATTTATCAGATGTTATCCTAACTATTAACTAATATTAAATGCGAAAGCAAGTTTGTTTGTTTGTTACCTTTTCACGCCTAAACCACTGAACCGATCATCCTGAAATATATTCGTTGTCAGGTGTTGGTACAGAAACGGACGTAGGGCAACTTCATCCCGAAAAAAAGTAGGTACCTACCCCGAGAAAAACAACAATAACGTTCTTATGATAATAGGTGGCACGCAGAGTACAAAACTGTCAAATTCTAAATTAACGCGAGCGAATCCGCGGGTAAAAACTAGTGATGTTATAAGTATTCTTCTTAATTAGGCGCCTTAATTTGTGGAAGGGAAATAAAAACGTTTATTTATTTATTATTATATTTAGGTAATAGACTTATAGGTACTAAAAAAATAAACAACAACAACAGCTTCTAATAATAGTAATTTGGCATTATACTCGGCTAAGTCCGCCATTTGACGACACGGTTGGCGCAGTGGTTGAGCGATTGACTGCTGCGCAGCATGTCGCGGGTTCGATTCCCGCACGGAGCAAATATTTGTACGACCTACAAGTATTTGTTCCGAGTCTGGGTGTTTTTCTATCTATAATATGTATCTATTTACAAAAAAAAAAATGTATATAAGTAGTTTATCAGCCATCTCGTTACCATAACACAAGCATTAGGTTGCTTAGCTTGGGGCTAGATGGCGTTGTGTGATATGTCCAAACATATTTATTTATTTATTATTATTATTATTATTTAATTTAAGTAGGTTCATGAATAGCCTTAGACCTACGTTGATGTTCTTGTAAGTAGGTACTAGATACGACACTCTAACGACTTGAGTTATGTAAGCATTGTTTAGATAAAATAGACACAAACATAGTTAAGAATGATGACAATACCGTTAACACATACCTAAGTATAGTTATGTCAAAATACCTACTCTCAAATAATGCAGCGAGTTGACATTGCGTCTTTTAAGATAAATCTGAAATATGAATCGGTATAAAATAATTACCACCTATGTAGGTACAAATCTCTCTAACTTGGCGTGCCAATAAAGTGCGTAAGTACTGCTTTTCTTTAATAGCTTTCTAAAATCTGAACAGAAGGTAAACTAACTCTACCAAGACCACAGAAATCTAAGTGCCTTATTATTTAGATTTCTGTGACCAAGACTAACGGGCATCGAAAAAGACCAAACTCGTGTCTCAGTGCCGTAGACTCTACGGCGCGCGGCACTGAGACAGGAGTTAGAGAATCAGTCCTTTATTCTCAAAATAACACACATTTAAAGGATTTGATTTTTGCTGCATTAAAACTGGTTGTAGAATAAATTGTGAAGAAAATTCACTCTATGCTAGGAATAGTGGCAACAACCCATTAAAACTTCACAGTGAGTCCATAGTTCTAAACCGAGGGTTCAAATGAAAAATGTTCCAAGTCAGTCGTAACTATTATGGTCGTAAGCAAACTTATTTATTCTACATTTAACATAAAATAAACTTACTTTCGTTTGTGGTGATAAGCAAGAGAGAGACTAACTGACTCTTTTCTAAATGCTTTTATCGCAAGATTGATTATTTTTGTTTAGCAATAGACGTAGGTACTTACCTACCAAGTGATTATGTCCTATGATCGAAAGTTTCATATCGTAGCCAAAGACTTAAACAGCGTTACAAACTGGTCCTCAGATAATCAAGTCGTTCAGCCCGGCCAGCGGTAAGATCATCGCCGAGGTGCAGGCAGCTAGCCCAGCTGATTACGAGGCTTGTGCCACCGCGGCTCAGGAGGCATGGCATACGTGGGCGGAGCTCCCTGCGCCCGCCAGGGGCGAGGTCGTCAGGCAGATAGGAGATGCTCTGAGGGAGAAGTTGCAGCCTCTTGGACAGCTCGTGTCTTTGGAAATGGGTAAGTTTAGAGCTATTAGATTGGAACGAAAAATCCTCAGGCGTATATTCGGTGAAAAACGAGCAATGGCGAACGCGGTACAACCATACGAGATGTACGACGAGCCTAATGTAATTAAAACCATCAAAATAGGACGTCTTCGATGGGCAGAATATGACGCAAGAATGTCATGTCCTGCAAATCGAAGACGTCCTATTTTCTATCCAGTAAACATTTGAGTGCTGGTCTCGAGCAAGAATGGTCGAGACCAGCACTCAAATGTTTACTGGATAGTAAACCGGATGACCGGAGAAGTCGAGGGCGGCCCAAGCTCAGATAGTTGGATAGCGTAGACCAAGATTTAAGAACTGTTGGGAGTGAGAAATTCGAGAGAAAAAGCCGGAAATAGATCACGTTGGAGAAATATACTTGACCAAGCTAAGGCCCACCCGCGGCTGTAAATCCTTAGAATCTAGATAACGACAAACATGAACTCTGAAGCTCTGATGGAGTAGCTATGTAGGTAGATTGTTATCTACATAGCTTTTCTGAGCTAGTCTTCTTGTCTCGTAAGTCGTACCTATCAGCATGAACAATAAGAGCTCATCATGCTGTGGTATGGATACTGCCAGCAAGGTGGTAGCGGAGTTAACTGCCTATAGTTTATCCGAAGCCGTTGTACTTCGCCTTAGGAATGCGCGACAAGGCAGGGGGCTTGACGCCGCCGCCGTAAGCTTCGACGAATGAACGGCCTGCACTGCACTGCCCCCCCGTCTCGCCCCGCACATTCCTAGGGCGCAGTACAGCGGTTTCGGTCAAACTATTAAAATAACATTTGAGCATCAGCACTCTTGGAGGCACATTTTATATCACTTGATTGAATATTGTTAAGTAAGTAGGTAATCAGTGCTTGATTGAGTTTGTTGACTCGAATATTATCTTAGACATAGTTGATAATTATTTACCTACATTTTAAAGATAGTAACATACATTATTATTAGTAGATATCTGATAAGGAAGATGATAACTAAGACATGGTACCACTAATGTCGAAAATATTTACCTACGTAGGTAACATTTTGCGGACGTGTTGCTATGTAAGAGCCGAATGTTGGTTTTTGTACCTATTAAGTAGATATTCAAGACTAAATTAAGCTAATATCTATAAAAACCTATCATGCTCATTTCATAATCCGACTGTTTATCGTAAGTACCAACTTGATGGTTTGATATCCTAAGTACATACTAATTCCATGGATATCTTAAACTATAAAATAAGAATGTAATTCAACTCATATCCACCTACCTCCACAGGTAAAATCCTCCCCGAGGCTATTGGAGAGGTGGTAGAATACATCCACGTGTGTGACCTGGCCTTGGGCCTGTCGCGAACCCTGCCTGGCACCATCTTCCCGTCGGAGCGACCAGGACACGTGCTCATTGAGAAATGGAACCCTCTCGGCGCTGTCGGTATCATCACTGCCTTCAACTTCCCTGTTGCCGTGTTCGGCTGGAACAGCGCTATTGCTATGGTAAGGAGGAGATAACTATCATACTTATGATTACTTACGTTATAATCCTTAGAGGAAGCTCTAGTTTATCCTATTGTGATATCCAACAGAATATGAAGAAATATAACTGTATGTACCTCACTAAAGAACTTCTAAGAGGTTATGCGAGCTAAGAATCGAACCTGAGATTTTCTTTATGGCAGTTGAGTAGGTATCCAAAAACTATTAACAAAGAGGTGTGCGGAAAAACCCCAATGTAATTATTTAATTTCTTATCTTTTCTTGAAGATAGGCAAAAATATAAAATAATTGTTATCACAGAGTTAGCGTAATAAAGCTAGATATAGATCTTAACAGTGGAGGAGCTCGTTGGCTAAGTAATAACAGCCGCACGGGTCGTTCCACCAGGTTAAGCTACGCTTGCCGGGGTTGGTCCGTGGATTGGTGACCATCCACGGACGGTGGACGGTGGAGTCTTGGTATGTAAAGACATACCAAGACTCCTCCGTGCCTCGGAAAGCACGTTAAGCCGTTGGTCCCGGCTGTCATTCGTGGATCTTTGACAGTCATTACGTGTCGTCAGAAGCCCGAAAGTCTGACAATCAGTCTTACCAAGGGGTATCGTATTACCCAGTTAATGGGTTGTGGAGGTCAGATAGGCAGTCGCTCCATGTAAAATAATGGTATGCAGCTGCATCCGGTTAGACCGGAAGCCGACCCCAACATAGTTGGGACAAGGCTAGGCAGATTGATAGATCTTAACAGTAATGACAGCAAAGTTGACTTCGCAACAGAATATCATCTATGTAAATAAAAGAGAAGTCCAGACAGACTGACTCATCAACGCCCAGCCCAAACCCTTGAACCTAGAAAGCTGAAATTTTGCATCGACATTCCCTTTATAATGTAGACAAGGAATAAGGTAGGATTTCCCGGTAGGACGTTTCCGTGGGATATTTTCCGACATCCTAGCAGGCGAAGCCGCGGGCAAAAACTAGTGGTAGATATTTTTCCAGTGCATAGATAACTCTTTTCACTCACCGGCTTTCTTGTGCAAAGCATGCACGCTGTTGTACCCCTAAAATTTTTTCATGGTTCCTGGTACCCAGTCAGGCCATCTTCGCCATTAACTCTTCCAAATGAACAACAAACAAATCCTTCCAGGTCTGTGGCGACGTCAGCGTATGGAAGCCATCAGACACCACTCCTTTGATCGCCGTAGCAGTCACCAAGATCGTAGAGGGCGTGCTAGAAAAGAACAACATCCCTGGCGCTGTTGCCGCTCTGTGCGTCGGCGGCAAAGACATCGGAGAGAAAATTGTGAAAGATGATAGGATGAAGCTGGTCTCCTTTACTGGAAGCACAGCTGTTGGTCAACAGGTATGTATATCCTTTTTTAGATGAATATGATAAGATAGAAACGGTTTTTGCATGATTGGAAAAAACGATGTACCTAATAACCGTCGTACGGGTCGATCCATCAGGTTAAGCTACGCTTGCCGGGGTTGGTCCAGTGGATGGGTGACCATCTTTACATACCGGGACTCCTCCGTGCCTCGGAAAGCACGTTAAGCCCTTGCTCTCGGCTGTCATTCGTGGATCTTTGACAGTCGTTACGGGTCGTCAGAGGCCCAAAAGTCTAACAACCAGTCTTACCAAGGGGTATCGTATTACCTAGTTACTGGGTTGTTGAGGTCAGATAGGCAGTCGCTCCATGTAAAATACGGGTATTCAGCTGCATCCGGTTAGACTGGAAACCGACCCCAACATAGTTGGGAAAAGGCTAGGCAGATTGATTGAGAAACGTCATTGCATGATTGGAAAAAAAATCTTAGATAAATGAAGGGTTAGAATGAAAAAATGAGCAGACAGCCATCATTCTTCCATTTTCAAAGGACCAAGGCATCGCATTAGGTTCAATAAGGTGTATTGATATACCTAATAGGTACCATGCATCGCGGAAATTGCGGTGAACCACTTTTAATATGGTAATAGGGTTAAAAAGTGGTTCACCGCAAATGTCCGCGATGATACAATGTTACTTTTATAGGTATTAGCGGCTTTTAATAATAACAGACATGGACAGTCCCACGTCTGTGTATGGGTCTTTTAATGATAATGATGCACACAGGCAGCAGAATCCGACCCTGCAGCTATTGTGCTATCAAATTCGAGCAGAATGTAACTGTGAATTTTCAAACAAAAATCAAAACGTTTTGAGATGCAACTTAATTCCTGTATCAAATGATCGACCCAAGTCACTACTGCAAAAACTAACTCCTTTCTTACTTATAGGTTGGCGTGGAAGTCCAGAGACGTTTCGGCCGCCACCTGCTGGAGCTGGGCGGCAACAACGCCATCATAGTGAACGAGGACGCTAACCTTGACCTGTTGCTGAACGCAGCACTGTTCGCGTGCGCAGGCACCGCGGGTCAGCGATGCACTACCACTAGAAGACTGTTTCTGCATAAGAAGGTAAGGTGGAGGGCCAATATGGAGATAGCTAAGCAATACATAGGCTGATAAGCAGTGGCGGATTTGGCCTAAGGCCCAGTAGGCCCGGGCCTAGGGCGGCCAGATATTAAAGGCGGCCAATCTGACGAAAAATTCACTGATGACAAGAAGATATAACTGAAAGTACCTAAATATTCTAAAGGCTCGCGCACATTATGGCGGGCCGCACTGCACCGCATCGTATAATAATATTCTATCTAAATCACTTTCTTACATCTATACAGTATGGAATTGGCATCT
Source organism: Cosmia pyralina (assembly GCA_946251885.1). Classification (NCBI taxonomy): domain Eukaryota; kingdom Metazoa; phylum Arthropoda; class Insecta; order Lepidoptera; family Noctuidae; genus Cosmia; species Cosmia pyralina. The sequence continues at coordinate 20,871,934 of OX276352.1, read as the reverse complement.
TGGCAATAATTGAAAGCTCAAGCAATATTACTCCATAGAAGTATAGAAAAATTAAATAATAAATAAAAAACCGAAAATTAAAAAAGTTAAATTTTCAAACAAAATAAATATCAAAATAAATTCACTTAAAGTAAACACTCTGTTTAGACAACGTACCTTGACCCCAGGAGCGAAGAGTGGCAACGGTGCACGCGGGCGGCATGGCGGCTTTTTTGTCGGCGCCGGCACTTTGATTCGTTTGACAATGTGCGACGAAAATAAAATCCACTAAGTTCATTTGTACCGCCACGTGTTTATTTCGCGATAACTGAACTGAACTAAATACTTCAATATTACACATTGGTTCCAAAAAGAATAAACTTAAATTTTCTCATTTTTAAAGTGTCCACCACGTTTTTGAATGCACAAGTTACATCGCCGCACAATGTTATCCCGAAGCCTGCTCAGCAAATTTCGTTCAGGATCCAGAGCCATGGTTTTTAATTTGTCAAAGGCGGCGACAATACGATTGCGCAGTTCATCTTCGGTTTCGGAGACACGCGAATAAACTTATTTTTTTATAAAGCCCCATAAAAAGAAGTCGGGTGACCGAGCTGGCCACCTGCGGGGGCCATAGCGACCAATCCATTGCTCGCCGAACATGGTGTTAAGCCGCTCTCTCGCGAGGAGTACGGAATGTGGAGGAGCTCCGTCTAACTGGAACCAAACCCGCTTGTAAGCTACCACAGACAATTCCTCTAGATAATCGGTTATTGGGCCGTTAAAAAGATCCAGAAACTTGTGCATTGAGGTTTCCGTTGATAAAAACGGGGCCGATTATTTGGTCTCCGTGAATACCTGCCCACACATTAATGGAAAAGCGGTATTGATGAGCGAGTTGCGCCGTCTCTCACGATAAGTACGTAAGTAGTTAAGGCTGAATTTTGGCCGCATTCGCCATACAATAACACCATGTCTGTATACTCTGCAGCACTGTAAAAATGCTGTTGTCTTGGCATTTTGTTAAAAAGACACACGCGAACACAAAAGTCGTGTCAATTTCACCTTAAAAAATGTATACAAAAAACTTAAAAACACAATTTACACACACACAAAGTCAAATAACTAATAAACTAATAAGTGTCCATTCCACTGATAAAAAATTAAACTAACTAAGCACTAAATTTACTGGTATTTGCTATTCACGTTTTGAAGCAATGCGCGCACACACACTATCCCGGAAGATTAGCGGTGAACTGACCAAGCGGAACGCAACTTCCAAGATGGCGAAAAAATATTATAATGTAGGGCAAATGGTGCAATTATCGTAATTAACGCTTATCGATAACTTTTTACACGTAATTTTTCTACCGAAACAAGGCATTAGAATACAATTATCTTTGTGTAATTTGAATATTTATTTTTAACAATTAAAAATATTAATTGGACATTAAAAATACGATTGAACAGTTTACGAAACTACCGTTAAGTTAGTGACTTCCTGAGTAATCCTGAGTATCAATCGGGTCTGTCGATCAACCGGAAGCCGGTCGGTAACTAACTATGTAACATGCGAAAACAATTCATAAATTGTTGTTGTTTACTTTTTGCATTTTATCTCTAAATCTACTTAATAATATTTAATAAGAACACACATAAACAAAAAAGCTGTTTAGCTTTAAATACTCAGGGCATAGTGGTTTTTAGAATTATGACAATAATTCTTAAAACACCATAGCACCACCTAAGTATTTAAAGCTAAACAGCTTTTTTGATTAAGTATCTATCTTTATTCCTTTTAACAAAAGCTAATAGTCGATAACAGGTGTGCTTCCCTACGTGGCGCGAGCGCACCCCGCACCCGCGCGCCCCCCGCAATATTATTTCGCTGAATCGCCTTTCAAGAAAGCCGCGTGGCTCGTGCCGCTCTGTGTAAAGAAGCCGCCAAAAGACACCGCTGCCGATGTACACCCGCAGGAAATGTTGGCGCGTCCCAGTGATGGATTATGTTTGTGTAAACAAAACAAAGGTTCGACCATGGCAGGCCAAGGAAGTTGTTCAATAGGAAATTCCAAGTACTAGTATACCGAAAAAAAAACCACATTAACATTAACTTTCATAGTCAGTCTGTACTGGTCTTGTGTCTGTGAGAGGTAGTGGGCCGTACCGTTACAGTATTAATCGAATGTGGGTGTCGTCGGGCGGCGCGGTCCGCGGCTGCGTCTCCCGTACACGCTTAGTTTTGCGCACGCACTCAAACGTTGAATTTTTTTTTTTTTTTACATTAAATTCCAGCCTGTCGTGCAGGTGTACCGATTTTACATTTCGGCAAATAAGTAGAATAGGTAGGTACGTAACAGCGTCGTGATAGTTTGCACTGAGTGGCAACGTCGCATTTTAAAGGGTTCATTGAATCATTGACCTAGTGATCCAATTCTACAGAGTGTTTAAATTTGATCAAAATGAAAACTCTACTTTTTGACGTAATTACTGGACCGATTTCGTTCATTTTTTGTATATCGTCAGAAAAGGCGATACCAAGTGTGTCCTAGAAATTATTGCATATAAGCGGTCCCCATACTGTATATAGGGTTACTGGGCATTGACCAATATCCTTTTAAGGGGTCACTTAGTACCTACTCATCAATATGAACAACGTTTACTATAGGACCAAACCTGAAATCGCGAAAAAAAAATCAGTAACTAACTAGCAGATATTAAAGTTAACTAAATTTGTGAATCGATTTCGATAAAAGTTGGCAACAAAGTAAATTCGTTATGTAGTGTGGCCTGGGGCCTAGGGCGGCCAACACTGCAAATCCACCACTGCAGAAAGCTACACAGGTTCATTGCAAGATAGTAAATTCCTGAAAATAATATTAAATGCATTAGGAAATCTTGCTATCGGAAATGTGACAAGACCACACCAAATTACTGCAATCCTAACTAATAATAGGTCTTTACCTATGAAATTGCCGTTTTGTATGAAAAAATTTAAACGAATTTTTTTCATGCATTTTTTATTTGTATTAATCGAAGTAATCACCCATGCAATCAATGCATCTTTGCCAACGCAGTGGCAGTTTATTGATGCCCTTCTTAAAGAAATCAGCTGGACGGGAGGCAACAAATTCTTCAAAGGCATTTTGTACTGCCTCTCGGGTATTGAATTTTTTTCCCGCCAAGAAGTTATCCAAATTCTGGAAAAAGTAGTAGTCTGTAGGCGCAAGGTCTGGTGAGTAGGGCGGATGACGGAGAGCTTCTAACCCCAGTTCTTGCAACTTGGAGACCGTCTGCTGTGCAGTATGAGGTCGCGCGTTGTCGTGCAGGAGCAGCGGAGACGAGCGATTGACCAATGCTGGTTGGAGATGTGCCAGCTTCTCCATCATTGTGTTCAGTTCTTCACAGTACACATCTGAAGTAATGCTCACCCCGTTTGGTAAGAAGCTGTGATGAAACACACCGGCGCTAGACCACCAAACAGTGACCATCACTTTTCTAGGGGTAAGTTTTCGTTTAGGGCATTGTTTAGGTGCTGAACCAGGATCCAACCAACTTGCTGAGCGCTTGCGGTTATCAAACACAATCCATTTTTCATCGCAGGTAACAATGCGGTTCAAAATTTCTTCATTTGTGTGTCTGTTGAGCAGTGCAAGGCACGTCTCGACGCGTCTTCGCGCTGGCGATCATTGAGTTCGTGGGGCACCCATTTGTCAAGCTTTTTTACCTTGCCAATTTGACGCAAATGGACCAATATTGTTTTGACGCTAACGTCGAAAGCTGCTGCTAATTCAGCCGTAGATTGTGTATCATCAGCTTCCACAATCGCCTTTAATTCGTCATTGTCGACCAAAGTCTTCGGACGACCGCGAGGTTCATTTTTCAGGTCGAAATTTCCAGAACGGAAGCGAGCAAACCAATAACAAGTGGTGCGTTGGTTTGTAGTGTTAGCTCCGTAAACGTCGTTGATGTTGCGTGCCGCTTGTGCCGCGTTGCTGCCACGACGGTACTCAAATTCCATAATTACTCGAATTTTTAACGTATCCATGATGATGAAAAAGATTGAAATGACTACTTTTGGAAAAAAAAATCCATGTTTTTAAATTAAAATTAATTTGAAATTAGAATTCTTAGCCAAACAAAAATTATTTTGATTTGAAATGGCCAGTACTGCAGAACGGCAATTTCATAGGTAAAGACCTAATATTATAAATGCGAAAGTGAGTTTGTCTGTTTGTTACGCTTTCACGCTAAAACGGCTGAACGGATTTGGATGAAATTTAGCACATGAGTAGTCCATGACCTGGATCCCGGTCGTACGTTCCCGTGGGTTAACTTCCGGCCTCCACGCGGGCGAAGCCGCGGGCAATAGCTAATGCACCATACATTGTCGTTGGTCGAAGAACGCACGTCAGCAGAACTAGTATAACCAACCTTACTACTACGACCACAGATTAATACAGATGGGACACTCCGCAGTTTAGGTATGTAGCTACAAGTACTTGACTTGCGACTGACTGCAGTACTAAGATGTGTGGCTTTCTGTTTACTCGAAACAAACCTATTAATAATATCTATGACCACAAAACAAGTTATCAATCCAACCATCATAATTCCGCAGGTATACAGCCAAGTCGTGGCTCGTCTGTCCAAGGCGTTCGCTGGCGTGGTCAGCAAGATCGGCGACCCCCTCCTGTCAGAGACCCTGATCGGGCCCCTCCACACACCCGCCGCTGTCGAGGCTTACAAGAAGACTGTCGCCGAAGTCGTCAAGCAAGGAGGCAAGATCGAGTTTGGAGGAAAGGTATGAACAGTCTAAGTATCCGTCCCTTATAAAATCTTAAATTCACTGACAGTCAACGCACAGCCTAAATCGCTAGGCTAGAAACATTAAATTTTGCTCAAGAATTCCTATATGGAAGGTGAGCAGTAAGGAAGGATTTTAATTCCTCCCCTAAAGGGGATAGAAGGTTTGTAAGGAAATTCGTCATTCTTGACGGGAAGTCCCAGCGGGCATACGACTTGTATGGACAATAAACAAACTTTTTTACTTTTTTGAGTATATATATGTTGAGAACGTGGGAACACGTCCACAAAGATTACTATTTTTCTTGACGTGGAATTCTGTAACTTTAGTTTGCGTGAGTGTTGGAACTGAAATCCATAAATATTTGTACGCCTTCTGGTATAGCATAGCGCGCTTGTATATATTTTTTTTAACAACTATTATTGTACCTATCTTAACAAATGATTAAAATAAAATAAATAAAAAAAAAAAAAAAAAAAATACAAATATGTTTGGACATATCACACAACGCCATCAAATTACTTAATGACTTAAATGACTTATGACTTATGAAAGCCGGTGCAGCAGTCTATACAACCAATATTCCTTGCAGTTATAGTAGAGCAAACAGCTTCAGCTGTCATGTCATGTCATCAATACATAAACATAGGTAATCTTAACCAATCATTTACATAATTTAAAATATCAGGTAATGGATCGCGAAGGCTACTTTGTAGAGCCGACTATCGTCACAGGCTTGCCGCACGACTCCCCCCTAGTGAAGACCGAGTGCTTCGCCCCCATCGTCTACTGCATCGAAATTCCAGACCTGGACACCGGCATCAAGTACAACAATGAAGTAGAACAGGGCCTGTCTTCCAGTCTCTTCACTGAAAACCTTGGAGATGTCTTCAAGGTATGTTGAAAGGAGGTTTAAGTGACCATAATTAAAAAAAAAAAACTGTATGATTTAGGATAATAAATGGTCAAAATATTCGAGCCATGCCGTGGCACTGCCAACAAAGTAGCGACCAGCATATTACAGCTGGAATTATTTTTTATTTTAACCATAAACGAAACTTCATTAAGTTAAGTTTCATTTGAAATCGAAATTATAATTTTTGCCGCCAGTTACAACAGTTTCGGGCGGTTGTAGACATCTGTTTTTTCAACCTAAGAGATCATTCCTAAACGTTTTTTCCATTCAACAGTGGATCGGTCCTCACGGTTCAGACTGCGGCATTGTGAACGTGAACATTCCTACCAACGGCGCAGAGGTCGGCGGCGCCTTCGGAGGTGAGAAGGCCACCGGAGGAGGGCGCGAGTGCGGCTCCGACTCCTGGAAGAACTACATGAGACGCTCCACAGTCACCATTAACTACTCCGGAACCATCAAACTGGCACAAAACATCAAGTTCGGCGACGAATAGAGACAGTCAGTGTAGCCACTACAAAAAAACTATTTATAAGGAGTAATAATATCAAAATAATGTTTATAAGTAATTTTGTTATTGTATGTAACATACAGTATTTTATTTTCTAAATATCAATTCTTTGCGGAATTTATATTCCGTTATTTTTTTTTTTTTGCAGCTCTGTCGTATGATACTGTAAGACTGACGAATTTAACAAAGAAATAAAATAATTTTTAAATCATTTGATAATTTTATTTATCAGTCCATTTAGCTACATAAAGGTTTAAAAATTTACATTTAATTTTACAAAAAGTAAATACTTAGTCCATTTCGAAGTTCTGTACATAATAAAAAAAAAACGAAATTGTTTTAATTGCGAACATAAATTAAAATAGAAAACGGTGTTCTAGCTTCCTATTATATTAAAACGCTATACATAAAATATACAGTATAAAGTTGGCAGTAAGTACATTGGATATGCCTGAATCCAATTAATTTACTTAATGCGGATGGTATACTCGCCAAATATCAACAGCTATGTCCATAGAATGTTGCTTGTGGAACCTATAAGTGGCCGGCAGATGATATTTCATCTCAGCAATGACGCTGCCTTTCATTCCCCAGTCCTTAGTCTTCTTTTCTATATGTCTCCTATTAAATTAAATACCAAGTCAGTATTACTAATGAAAATAAATCGTTCATAGTGGTTGTACTTCACGAACTTGCGTCAGTCAATGCTATTTAAACCTTATGGCAATGACATTAAGTCACATGACGCACGCTCGTGATTTGCGACGACTATATAATAGTGCGAATAGTATTTTTATCTCACGAAGCGACGCGCGCTTTACTTGTGGTAACCAAGTATACAAACATGATGTGAATGTGTGCGTGAAGACGATTAGCGTCAGCATGCTCACTGACACATACAATTCCGACTTCGCCGTTGTCTCGGGCGGTACCGAGAGCACCAGCGCTTACACACACATTCTCATAGTGTTTGAACACTTGATACAGCTCATATAAGCTGAAAGTAGTGGGGCGCGTCATTTCAGCTTAGAAGATCTCTAACCACAAGCGCGTGTCGCTTCGTGAGAAATAGTGTAGTAAAACTAAGTTATGGATAAATAAGTACCTTGTGGAAGACTTGTGCAATGAGTAGACACTGTCACAGCTGAGGTAAGTGCCCATGCGGAGAAACTTCATGTCAATGCCAGCATTATTCTTTGTGCCAAACGGTGGGTTCATTAACACTGTGTCAAAGTAACCTTCCCATCTGAAAATATGTAACATCAAATAATAAACTGAATGTTGAGTATTCATAGAGAGTGGCGTACAACCCTGGGCTGGTTCAAATGATGTACTAATGCATTAAGTTGGTGTAATTTACTAGGGTCTCACGCACAACTATTTTCAGACTCTGCTCAACCAAAAGATTTAGGCCCATATTTTAGAACAGTACTCAAGCATGAATCTAAAAGTAATGGACTTCATTCTACTAAGTAGTCAAATCAAGTTTCACATTTGGGCTTTGTTTTATAAAAACCAGCCTCAAAGTTACCTGCACACTCTTGAATCCAAAAAGTCACATTGTACAGCATCAATGTTGGTCACTTCCATTTCTTCAACGTTTTCCTTGAACACCTCTAGCGCATCGTCGTCGATATCGACGGCCGTCACCACACTAGCGCCCAGCAACGCCGCGCCTATAGCCCATATGCCTGGACCACAGCCAGCATCGAGTACAGTGCAGTTCTCTATGGATTCAAATTGTGTCTGTAACAAATACAACAAATTAATGCTTGGATAAGTAATTTTTAAATCACTATATTGGGGAGGCTTTTGGCCAGCAGCGGAATGGTACAAGTTGAAAAACAAACAGCTTAGTTGAATTGACTATTTTTTGTGTGCAATTATGGCTGATTATTTTGCGATTTGTTTGAGAAATTAACATTAATTTGTAGATAAAGTGATAATATTTTGAAGTTGAATTATTTACCTGAATAGTGTAAAGAGCAGTAGCAGCAAGATGGGCTGGTGTCTCATATTGCTCATACTGAACTTTTGGTTCTGCAAACCCATTCAAGTTCTCTAAATGTCCTTGTAGGGTCTTCAGCTTCATTACAGCAGACATTGTTGCTGTATCACTTATTATCAAATCTGGGTAGAACAGGGAGGATCTGGTTTCCAAATGATGAGTCTTGGGAGACAAAGTAGCCACAGGATGTAGCGTTTGCGTGCTGTAATGCTGCTCTGTGACTTGTGTTCACTATGTTTGCTTCAGGCAGTTGAGGAAATCCCTAGAAAAAGAATTTTAGTTTTTACTAGCCGACTCGACACACGTTGTCCTGTCCAAATTTCAATAATTCATACAAAATTCCCACAGAAAATGCATTTCAGTTTTCCCGAATTTTCCAATTTTTTCTTCATAAAAATTTTCCTCAATCTTCAACGAATATTTGAATAAAAAAAATTGCCAAATTGATCCAGCCGCTCTCAAGTTTTGTGCTTAGCAACACAGTTAGTCATACATTTTTATTTATAGATAGATGAACATCTTATATTCTTACTTAACCTTCATCATCATCTTCCTGCCCTTATCCCATATTACTTGGGATCGGCGCAACACGTTTTCTTCTTCCATTCTCCCCTGTCAACCATCACGCTATCATTCACTCCCTTCTCTTTCATATCATTCCTCACACAATCCATCCATCTTTTCTTTGGCCTTCCTCTGCCTCTCCATCCATCAACATGTATATTCATCACTCTTTTAGTCACATACGTTTTGTCTCTCCTCATTACATGCCCATACCAAGGCAAACGGTTTCCTTTCAACTTTTCTGTTACTGGCGCCACTTTCAAACTTCCTCTCATATACTCATTTCTCACTTTATCCATTCTCGTCACTCCACACATCCATCTCAACATTCTCATATCCGCTGCATGCAATTTTTTTTCATCCGTCTTCTTCACTGCCCAGCATTCCGATCCATAAAGTATGATCGGAACACCTTACTTTACCTTAATCATGTTTAATTTTTTTAACCCTAATTTAACTATAAAACATCATCATCATTTCAGCTAAATGACGTCTACTGCTGGACATCGGCCTCCCTCAAGTGTCACCATCTACCAGACCTTTGCATTTCTAATTAGATTTTGTCTAAAAGCTAAGGAACTCAAGTTCAATGATATAATTTCTGAATGTAAATAACAACAAACAAGGCACACTGTTTTATTCAACACAACCATCCTAATCATGAGTTACTTTGCTTTTCATATAAAATCAATATTGTTAGTACTTCCGAGACTTTTACTTACAGCAGTAGCGGAGACTGGTGGGATAGAGCACATAGGCAGCTGGTTGACAGGGCTGGGCTGTGTCAGAGATATGGAGGTAGCGGTCAGAGGAGTCACAGCACCTTGCTTCAGGAGCATCTGTTTCTTTAACTGCAGCTCTTCTAATATCTTCCTATTTGTTAGCTCTGCAAACAAATAGGGATTTATGAAAAATCTTCTATATTGGTTGATTTAGTATGATTCTAAATAAATAAATAATAGTCTAACCTCTTTGTGCGTTAGGCTGAGGAAACGCCATCTAATATCCTGCTGGTGAAGATTTGTTCGTAGACGTAGACATAAAGTGATAAGAAATGCCTGGATTGATTTGGTATGATCTAATAACAAATCTGTATTTTATAATAGGTAATGTAAGTAAACTGAAATAGAAACAAAGTTAGTTTACAAGTTACGATTTCCTAATTTCATTGAATCTCGTTTGACAATGACATTGACATTAATGTGACACACACACATCAACACGGATTTCTTTGACAGAAAATTAAAGTACAACGCCAAAACTGAAATGAAACGTAATTTCGATTTATTTTATTTATACATTTACAGCAAAATTTTACTCAAATATAATGAAATAATATAAGTTTTCACAAGTTCTTTGACTTTATAAGATACATAAAAAAGGAAACGCGAGACTGAAACCGTACTTCGATTTATTTTATTACAGTAGCCAACAGACCGCATCGCGCTGACCATCCAAAAACTGACTGACCGGAAGTAGTGTCATGTCTGCCAACTATCCTCATCCGGTAAAAACCGTATTTTCCACAAATACCGGTTATGAGGTAGTGAGTATTTATTGACCAGCTCATACCGTGCGTGACGGGCTACAAAACTACAAAATAGAAAACCCCTTTCAAGTCATTGAACTGCCGATGAAAGCTAAAAATCCAATAATTATTTTATGCATCCATTTATTTTCATTTGGATAGATTTTCTTAAGCAAATGTTATTTGAATACTTAGGGTCATTCAACTCGCCCGTCACACTCGTCTGTCTGCTCGATACAGACAACGTGCGTATTATGCCACAACTACACGAATCGCGGTCAGTTTTCGGAACCCAGAATGTCCCATTCCCATGATGTGCCAATTTGCCTCATTTATATCATCAATCCTTTTAGGTAGGGTTGCGGTTTCCTCATGGAACCGGGGAACTAGGTTTGGTTACTAATCTAATGACTCGGTTGACCCAATGACTTATTTACCTTCATCTTTCAGAAGGTAAGCCGCTACTCTTAAGAGGTAAAAGTATTCTGGTGAGTCGTCAAAATTGCTGACTCAGCAGCACAATATCTATCGCCTATATGGGGTTGATTGGTGGACGCTACTTTAACACTGGATGGATGAAATGGCGGCAGGTCACGGAAACAATCTGCGACTCCCGCATTCCCCTTAAACCTAAGGGGAAGATATGTAAAACAATGGTTAGACCTGCTGAAAACGACCCACTGACCGCTGTCTTGTATGGATCAGAATGTTGGGCCACAAAAGGGATGAATAAAAGGCAATTGCATGCAGGTGAGATTTATAAGAATGCTACGAATATATAGAATAAGAAAGAGGAAGTTTGAAAGTGGCACCGGTGACTGAAAAGTTGTGCGGAATTTGGTTGTCATGGTATGGGCATGTGATGCGGAAGAATGAGGAAAATGTCGTGAGGAAAGTTTTGAGTATGAATATCGATAGCTATAAGAGTAGAGGAAGACCAAAGAAACGATGGATGGACTGTGTGAAAGATGACATGGTTAGAAAGGGGGTGACTACCGAGATGATGACTAATAGAGAAGTATGGAAAAAAAAAAAGGACATGTTACGCCGACCCTAAATAGATTGGGATAAGAGCAGGAGAATGATGAGGTGGACGCCACCCTATTTGTATTCATATCATGTTTTCTTGCTCGAGGAGCTCGTGGCTAAGTAATAACAGCCGCACGGGTCGATCCATCAGGTTAAGCTACGCTTGCCGGGGTTGGTCAGTGGATGGGTGACCATCTTTACATACCGACTCCTCCGTGCCTCGGAGAGCACGTTAAGCCGTTGGTCCCGACTGTCATCCGTGGATCTTTGACAGTCGTTACGGGTCGTCAGAAGCCCGAAAGTCTGACAACCAGTCTTACCAAGGGGTATCACATTACCCAGTAAATGGGTTGTGGAGGTCAGATAGGCAGTCGCTCCATGTAAAATACTGGTATTCAGCTGCATCCGGTTAGACTGGAAGCCGACCCCAACATAGTTGGGAAAAGGCTAGGCAGATTATGTTTTCTTGCCTTTGACATATCTGGGACTCTGGGGTCCCGGACCTTTGGAAGGCGTACGAGGGGCCGAAGCCAACTCTCATAGGCCCCTTAGACAATTTTAAATGACGAGGATGCACCAGCCGACGATTATCCATGTATGCACTATGCAAGTGCACCCAAGGACAAGCCCCGGTTGGTGCAGGACTATTGCAGAACATGAAAACAAAACTTATTGGGCTATGGGTTTGGGTGGCTATAGTGGATTGGGTACCTTGAACTATGGAAGAACTATGTCCCCTGATGCTGGTAAGGATCTTGACCGGACGTCAAGATCCTTACCAGCATCTTACTGGCATACTTCCTTCCTCTGAGCAATTTTGCTCTAGCGAATCTCCACTCAAGCCAGCCAATAAAGGCAAGAATGAGCTGGGAGCACTGTTCAATCCAGCCGGCCAATAAAGGCAAGCCAGAGGTGAAGAACAAGACTTCTCCCGGGAAATAGGGTCCGTGGGGTCGCTACTACCCAACTGATTGCCACATGCTGCCCAGCGGGTTCATGTATCTCTCTTGGTCCTCATCCTAGACCTGTTCCAGCAAACTCTACCGGCACAGACCTAGTTTGGAGCGCGCAAGCCCCACCACGACGACAACGTAGAGATACGGCGGTGGGTTCTTATTTATTATTCACTTCGTATTATTTAGTTTATTAATTTTTGTTCTTATAAAAACATTTCAAAATATAAAAATAGTAGCCCACTGGTATCGGGAACAGGGTCCAAGCTTCCGGCGGTCAGGGCTCCAGAGAGAGGAACCTCCTAACAATGCGCGCCGTGTCCAGAAGTACCGCTTTCTGAAGCAGGCCCTTAATCCAGCTGCCCAACGAGGGCCTCCTTAGGTGTTGGTCGAGGCTCTTGGCAATTAAGCTATTAGCTGATACGACTATCAGCACAATGATCGCCGAGTCCACATCCCACATATCGACAACCTAATCATTATTATTATAATGTTTAGGTAAGGGGTCCCCGAAACGTTCATTTGCCATCATTTCTATTGTAGTAATATTGTCAATTGCTTCAATTGCATTAGGTAGACGATCAATTTGCGCGTCACTGTCAACGTGTATCAATCACGTAAAAATTGACGATTGCAAATTGATCGTTTCGGGGGACCTTTCACAGGTTAGCTGAATTAGAAAACAAGGATTGATTTTATATAAAAGCATTTATTTTAAAACAATGTAGGTAATAATATACTTTCTGATTCTTGGCAAAACAGTCTCACATAAGCAAGTCAACATTTGGCCTCTCTTAAGAATAAACATAAGACTAACATGCGCTGCCATAACTCACAAATGAATAAAACTGAAATATCAGATAAATAATATAAAAGGACAAATATAAAATTATTTCGTACATCTACATTGCAGTTAGCATTGCATCTTGGTTGAGCAATCTTAGATTAATTTGTTTATTAACGTAAATTATTCTAAATAAAAGGGAACATTAACATTACTAGAATTGACTCACAATATTAGCATATATAAAAAAACCATCTACTGTACATAATTAACAGTTTTCACAGACGCAGACGTTTACAGTCCACAATGAGTTTGTGGTTCAATATTGATAAAATTTGATAATAAATGCACAACAAAAATATAATTTAAGTTGCCTTTGTCTTTTACGTTTATAAAAATATATAACAATTTAGAAATAATTATAACAGTTTTCTTCTACAAACAATTTGGAATAATATTGCACAAGCTCAAAGCTAAATTATTATGTGCATTTTTCATAAATACTATAAATATAACAACAAACCAACACAACACTTCGTAACTCTAAATAATTAGCTTTTATGACTCGTCTTTAATGACACAATTAGTTTAACCATCGACAACTACAATCGTTTATACGGGAACAGTTATAGCTTGGTGGCTTTGGACGATCCATATTATACTTAATTTTAGAGGAAAATTCGATCTTGCCAAAATCCTGCCGCCACTGCACATACCATGAATGTGTTCCTACAACTAATCTAACTAATAGAAAAAATAATATCACAGGCAAACGTGTCAATTTTATAAAAGTGAGAATTTTATACCTAGGCACAAAGGGCTTGGCATAACCTATAGGTTTTGTAACTATTAGTAAGCTAGTCCTACGACTGAATGATAGCTGGGAGTATTGACAGTTCTGATTATAGTTGTCGATCTAAATCCGTAATTTTAGTTTACAATGTGGTCAGTTTTACAACAAAGGACCGATTTTATAGCGCCGTAGTTCCGGCAATTTAATTTCCACCACTGCCCTAGATTTATTATATCAAAATGATACGTCTAAGGAACTCCAATGAGGAAATGTTCATTTTAATTATCATATTCTACAAGACTAAAAACTAAGAACCGTCAACCGCGAGAATAAAGCGACCACATTGTCCCTCACCACCACCATCACCGAGTGTTGGTTTGTTAGAAAATATTTTCACAGCGCAGGAACAAACACATTCTGGACTAAATAAAATCTGAAAATGATAACAACATTTGTTTTCAAAGACTAGCACGTAATTTTGGCACAACGCTGTGTCCTCTCAGAGCACAGTGGCATCGATGTTGTTCTCTTTATATACAAAAGTTCAAAGATTTTGCTCAGTGAAAACTAAGGGCCGAGTGGGCCGGACGCGGCCGGTGGCGGACGACGTCGCCACGCCACACTCGCGCCACAGTCGCGCCACTCGCGACCTACCGACCGAGTGCCGCCCCACTCTACATCATTACATCTTTATCGCTTATTAGGGTTTCACAAAGCTTACTACGACCGAGTATCAGGAACGATGTTATTTAGATTTCAATTATTATTTAACAATAGCAAGCAAAGAAAAAGTACATACTTTTAATAATATTTGTGCCCAATGTGTCATGTTCGATGTATCGTTTTAAATTTATTTATGAAACCCTAAATTATTAGTGACCGATTGTATCGTTCACATGATATGGACAGCTGCCATTACAATCATAAAATGCAAAATAATGTATATTAAAATTTAGTACAAAATTATCGTAAATAATTAAAAAAAACTTATTTGAGTAAATAAATTCTCTTGTTCCATTGCTCATTCAGTGCTATAAAGGGCAGAGTGTAAAAATAACTGTATTCACATCTGCGGAAGCTTGTTCATGTATAAAGACATTACCCTGTCTTAGGTGGATCATTAATTTCTGATGATTTAAATTTTATATTTAAACAATAAATTCAAATAAATTATTTATCAAAGCTATTCTAGGGTGGAGTTAAAGTATTCAGTGCTCGGCTGTACGATAAGGTACTAACATTTATTTTTACACCCTGCCTCAATGAGTATTTTACCCCAACAACACTCCTAAATCCAAACAACAGTACATACCTAACACTTTCCCTGTATAAATATATTATAGTCTTGTAAAAGAAACTTTCGAAACCTCATAGGTCATTAACACTACGTGAGAAATTACACAAGAGCATTAGGATACAATATATTGCTACGAGTTAACTTATCATTTGGCACTAAATTAACATATTGCATCTCGAGCATTCGTCACAAATATATATACTTGCAAATCCTTTTAACTCTCAATTTATCATTTCTAATTACAATTAAATTTTCATTTACTTCTCTAATGATATAATTTTCATTGGGCCAAAAATTTCCATGTTCTATGTGAATGTGTTATGAACTATAAACGAAATACAAATATTTCATATATTGAGCAATCTGTCCATTCCCTTCTCACTTTCAAATACCTAAAGGTGTTTTAGTAACGGGAATGTGTGCTATACCAAACGTTAAAACACGAAATTAATAGACAAGACGCGTTCTCGGCAAGTAAAATTTGGCAAAATTGAGCATTAAGACTTTCAATTGGCATCGTAAAATATTACATAATAGTAAGATTTTACTACGTAGCACTGCGTGACTACTTATATATCCTAACTCTGGTAACTGTAACTTATTCATAGGTACACCAATCTCTTACAGTTGACTGCTAAAGATGTGCAGATAGTGTACTGTGTAGTGCGTACACGGCTCAGACCACAGAACCGACAACTACTTGTACGTCAACCACCACTACATCGTATCGTATCGTCCGCGCAGCCCGTTGCGACAACAGTACATCTGTCACTAGTTCGTTGCGACTCTGGCCGATCGACAGTGCATCGTATGGCAGTCTACAAAATTACAAATAACAATCCCACGGTTTGTTAGCTCCGACTATTATACCAATCAGACTGCCATCCCGACAAGTGTCGCGAGCCTTGCAACGTGTAACCTGCCTGTTTCTATGATCTGATGTTATTGGATTATGTTATTTGTACAAGATGTACAAAATAGTGAAAAAACTAAGTATTACAAATTGATATGACGTAAACGTGAGACTTTATCATTATGAGAATTTATTTATTGTTCAAAAGAACTATATAATATGACCGTGGACTTCTCAAGAGATCTTTCCAATTTACTAACTACATTTATAACAACTTGGTTAAAATAGTATTTAAAAATGAAATAAATCGTTCTTTATCAAATAATAGTTATTGCTTTTTTGATATGATATTACATCTGTGCGCAGATGCATAGCTAGGTCCGGGCTGGCCGGCCCGCGCGCGGCGTGCCGCGGCGCTGTGCGCGTGCGCACTCCGCGCCCGTCGCCGTCCGGCCAGCCGGCTACTGATTACTCTTACGTCTCCTTATTATACAGACCGACTGTACAATAGTATAATTACGTTATAACTCTTAAATGTATATTTTAAAAATATGACTGCTTTATATCCTTCATGATCACAGCTCTCCAAAGACTTTACAATATCCAAACCTTGACGCTCCAAAATAAATTCTTTATTATCATTTACACCTATAAAACGAAATGACTATAATATCTATAAGATAGCTCTAAAAATTATGCCATTTTGATATATTTACTTTGCAATTGCAACGGTCCCTCGTACAGCACATAAATGCCTCATATACAAATTTTAACGTAACGTTGAAAATGACTCGATTTATATTTAAACATAAAATATAGAAAGCAATAAAACGACTGACTGATGTCTATAAAAAAATTTAGAAATAAAGCGGCAGTGTTTGCGAAAATTCGTGCAAATAGAATCTAACTACAAAACATGTCTTAGGAACCTGATAAATTATTGCTAGAGCTTCGGGCACGACTCCACTCCCCTTCCTTACAAACGACAATGCATCCCCGGCGCGGCCGGCAGATACATAACGAGATAAAATCTTATCAGTAGCCAATAGAAAAATATCACCTAAATAAATATGAATATTTTACACGGGCAACTCACCGCCATCGTTCGTCGTCGCGACGCCGCGCAAATAAATATAAATCTTTCCAAACGATCGACGGGAGCCCGTCGGCGAGCGAGCCAGCGCACGCGTCGGCCGACGAACGCGCCTCGAGACCGACGCCGAGCGACGAGTATCTTTATTTTCTCTTCTTTTTTGGTAAAAAATAACAAGATTATGAAATTGATATGCAACACCGTGGCACGCGGCTATCACTGCGCCTCGCCGTCCGCGTCCTCCGCCGCGCCCCCTGCGCCCCCGCCTCGCGGAAACTCGCCCGCGCCCCCGGCGCCTCCAGCGCCCGAGCCTCCGCCTGCTGAACCCTTCGAAGCCTCGCTAAAATAAAAAAAAACCCGGTGTTAAAGTCATATTGAAATAAAAAACAGGATAAAATATTTACATTTGGTTTCTTGACGTGATGGTATAGTTTAGCGAAAGTCATAATCAGCCTATAATGTTCTCACTGCTGGGACACAGGCATCCTCTCTGCGAGAGGGAGTGGGCCGTAATCCATCACGCGGTCCCAGTGCGAGTTGGTAGATGTCACGTCTTTGAATTCTTGGTTCTTGACATGCCGGTTCCCTCACATTTTCCTTCACCGTTTTGTGAGCAGTGGTGATGATTTACACCTACAACCTACAAGTCGTAAGTCAGGGCCGTTATACCATTGGGTCATCTCTGCTCTACTTTTGATGACTCCTAGAAAAATCTAATCCCTAAATCTTCAACATCCTACCCACTCTCATAGACAATTTTGCCATAACCAAGCTTTGATTAATGGAGTAGTTACTGCATGACACACAATGATGATTTTACTGACTACCCAGGTTAGTTATCTTACAATAATTTTAAAGAGAGGGTAGTGCATTAATTATACATGCAATATTTATATCTAAAATTCGCAATCGATCCAAGCTAAACGGATTCCTGGCGAAAAAAACACACACCAAAGCTAAATTTTCCAAAGCAGCTGCAGGGATACTTACTAGTTAGAGTATGAGGAGCGCGCGCTCCCGCCGGGCGCGTCCACGTCACAGGGCGGTGGGCGCGCCGCCGCACTCAGCAAGTAATTGGTCGAATCGCTGAAACAGTTCGACAGCCTGCTACAAATTGTATTACTGCCTCGATTGGCGCGGTACAATGTTATTTTATAAAATAGCCATCGTGGCAGTGTTTATTTATTAACGCCTTAAAATTATCCTACTAATATTATAAATGTGAAAGTTTGTGAAGGTGTTTGGATCAAACATCCATTACTCAATCACGCAAAAACGGCTGAACAGATTTGTATGAAATTTGGCACACATATCGTTTATAGCCTGGATTAACACATACGATACTTTTATCCCGGTAGTAGGTTCCCCTGGGATAATTTCCGACATTCACGCGGTCGAAGCCGCGGGCAACGGCTAGTTGCCCGCGGCAACTAGCCGTGCTATTTATTACTATAAATATTTTAACTGTCAAATTTTTCCCGACTACAATAATGTTTATCGATATCGATACAACGACCCTTACACATCTCTTGTGCCCCCACCCAATTTATTACTGATTGAGCAAAGGCGTGAAAAAAATGACAACCAAATTCATCATTAATTTAAGAACATTGTGAATGATTAGACGGGTATCCTCTCAACGAGATGCAACAAAGATATGGTCATCCAGTTCTATGCATGGACAACTAAAGCCTACACCATTTATTTACGTTATTATTTTTTTCAGATTTGCGCCATTTGGCTTACGGAACCCTAAAAAAAGAACAAGCGATCATCAAATTGAATTATCAAAACACGATAAAGGTCAGGAGTACGGAAAATTTACTGATAATAAAATAAATAGATCATTGAATTTAAACCAATAAGAACTCTTTACTTCAGTGTTTCCCATGATAAAAACATTTTTTTATTGAACCTCAAACCGGCCCGTTCAAATGATTCTGTTCATTATTTTCCAATCATATTATTGTCTTTATTTAAACCCGTCACATGTAGCAATGTATAACCTTATGAACCCCATAGGTTCACAACTACTGTAAGCCCGGGGTCACCATCGGATGATGGTATTTTACGTTTATATTAGGTTGGGGAAAAAGTCTTTTCGCATTATAGTATGTATGAACTTAAAATAAAATATCTTTGGCTATACTATTTGTATCTGGCTGGTTTTGGTATTATTGAAAGTTTAAATTTTAAAGAACATAATTCCAAATTCAAATTAGGAAAATTTTCATTTGTTTTTCGTACTGTCAAGATGAGTGAATCTAATGAAGAAATTCGATACATTTTCAAATTTTACTACAAAAAAGGTAAAAATGCAACGTAAGCCGCGAAAAAAAATTGCGATGTTTATGGACCCAGTGCAGTGTCTATGAGAGCAGCACAAATTTGGTTTAAGCGTTTTCAATCCGGAAATTTTGATGTCAAAGATGCACGTCGCTCTGGTCGCCCTATTACGGATAAAATGGATGCCATTTTTGAAAGAGTGGAGAAAGATCGGCATATCAGTAGTTACGACGTAGCTGAAGAACTGGGAATTGACCACAAAACAGTTTTGGCGCATTTGAAAAAAACTGGGTACACAAAAAAGCTCGATATTTGGGTACCTCACGAGCTCACTGAAAGAAACCTAATGAACCGTGTACTCATTTGTGATTCTTTATTACGACGTAATGAAACCAAACCATTTTTGAAGAAGCTGGTAACTGGTGATGAAAACTGGATCACGTACGACAAGAACGTGCGAAAAAGGTCGTGGTCAAAGGCCGGTCAGGCTTCACAGACTGTGGCGAAACCCGGGTTAACTCGCAACAAGGTGATGCTGTGTGTGTGGTGGGATATGAAGGGCATTATTCATTATGAGCTGTTACCACCAGGCAGGACCATCGATTCTGAACTCTACTGCGAACAACTGATGAGATTAAAGCAAGAAGTTGAGAGAAAGCGGCCGGAATTAATAAACAAAAGGGGTGTGGTTTTTCATCATGATAACACTAGACCTCACACATCTTTAGCCACTCAGCAAAAATTAAGAGAGTTTGGCTGGGAGGTGTTAATGCATCCGCCGTATAGTCCTGACCTTGCACCTTCAGATTTCCACCTGTTTCGGACTTTTCAGAATTCTTTAGACAGTGTCAGGTTAACATCACGAGAGGACTACCAAAACCACTTGTCACGGTATTTTGATCAGGAGTCCCAAAATTTCTATAGCAATGGGATCATGTCCCTACCTACAAGATGGCAAAAAGTTATCGAACAAAATGGTACCTACATACTTTAGATAAATGTAAATAATGTATATTAAAAAATGTTTTGAATTTTCTTAAAAAATGCGAAGAAACTTTTTCCCCAACCTATTATATTATGATATACGTTTATATACATATTATATAAAGGTTTCTCCTTGGTGTCTCCTTCAGCACCCTATGTGTGCGTCTGACATTTAAGGAGCTAACTATCCTACGCTGGTATACAGCTACATCTGGTTAGACTGGAAGCCAACCCTAACATAGTTGACAAAATACGATAGAGACGATGATGATTTCATTTAACCGTTGACAGTAAATAATTGTTGTCTGCAATCAGTGTAAAGCATAAACTAAGCTATTCAATGACGCGTACAGAATGTGGCTAACCTTGAGTTAACCGAACTTTAAAAACAATAACATTTGGTCTATTTATAAGAACCAATACTGATTAAAAATATTCCTATAGTCAATTAAAATGGTGACTGTGTTACGCCCCATGATAGGAGGGTTAAGGCTCCCGCAGACAGGCGCAACGCGACTCTAGTAGAACAATTTCTATGAACACTTCATGGAAATTGTTCTACTAGAATCGCGTCGCACCATCGCATTGCGCCTGTCTGTGGGAGCATTTATTCGTCGTACGCGCCTATTGATAACCACATAGTAGAGACAAGTTTTTGGACAATAAATATAATAATGGAGCCTCCATTCTCGCTACTGGGCAAGCACTGTTATATAAATATTTTTCTACATTATATTAGTTTACAGAATCATCATCTACCTAGCCTTTGCCTAACTATGTTGGGGTCGGCTTCCAGTCTAACCGGATGCAGCTGAATACCAGTATTTTCCATGGAGTGACTGCCTATCTGACCTCCACAACCCAGTTACTGGATAATACGTTTGGTAAGACTTGGTAAGATTAGTTTACAAAATATGAATGATTAAAATAAAGAGAAAAGATAACATTTACCATTTAAATAATCAGTTCGAAATTGTTCACTTTTTATAATCTGTTATCTTTGTATCTAGTACGCACAGCTACAGGATCAAGCTATACATTTCCAGTATAAGCTGATCTCGCATTGTATAGGATTTCCTTACAATGAAAGGCCAGTGTGAACTGGAAATGTATAGCTTGATGGTACCTAGTATAATATTTATGTCATGAGCCCCCAAAGAGAAACAATCGATCTTCATAATGTTGATAAGTATAACATTATTATCAGCCTGTAAGTATCTCAATATAGGGCAAAAGGTCTTATAAGTACATACAAGTTACAGTATTGATAAATGGTTGTATAGAAAAATAACTTTTCCATTAACCCGTCGCGCGCCAATTAGCAGACACAATTGAAATTCTATTGTTATCTGTACACATGGTGTACAATCGACATTTTAAGAGTTAAAAAATATGATTAATTCTACTAACGGTTAGTGGACGGTAAACGAGACACAACAGAAGTTTTATTGTTATGATATCTATAGACGTCAACCGCCCGCGAAAGTGTTAACATAATTTCGGAGGATTTTGTTGACATTTTATATTACCAAGACTTACTCCATATAACTCAATGAATAAAAGATACAAGATGTAACAAGACGCATCACGAAGCCGTCATTTACGCATTCTGTTCATTAAACTAATAGTAGGGGAGGTTCTGCTCGATTTTTGCGACCTATTAAACCAAATAATTTTAATGTCTAGTAGTTCTTTAATATTCAGAAGCTTTTTTCAAAAAATAAAAATACCTAGACATAATTCCCTCCACTTGCATGCAGCCGACTATTTATATGGGTTGAAGATGATCCCAAAAACCGTCCCATAAGGTTTCGCCGCGGTATGAAATTACTTTTTTTCATAAGTTTTTTTTACAACTTTGGACTCCCCCACTATTGGAGCAGCTGACCCTCAGATCTCTTATGCACTAAGAAATAACTACTTTTGGTATGATTTTCAGCCGGTATAAAATTACTTTTTCAAAGTAACTCCACCGCCCATACTATAAGTAACATTGTACAAAAATAATTGCTGGGAAACAACTTTTATTTTTTTAAAATTGCTTTTCACAGCAGTTGTGGCCCCGACCCCGACTTACGAGTTGTAGGTCGTGGGTTCGAACCCAGGCAGGCCCTTTACTTTGTGTAAATAATTTTAATTACGACTACTCTGAAAACGATGAAGGAAAACATTGTGAGGAAACTGGCATATCCTAGAACCAAAAATCGAAGACATTGTGATATCTACCAACCCGCACTGGGCCCGCGTGGTATATCATAGCCCACTCTCTCTCGAAGAGAGGCCTGTGTTTGTGAGAACATTATAGGCTGATTATGCTTTATACAGAAGCGTGCAAACTAACGCACGCAAAAGATTATGCTTATGGGTGCATGCAAAAGTAGAGAGATCGAGGGCGTATTAAAAATTAAGTGGTTTCGAAAAAAAAAAAACGTAAAAAAAAGTTGTAACTTTGACCTTCAATATCCCCATAACGAGAAGGTTCCCAGGTACGGGCCAGTACAAAAAAAAATATCACAATGAGTACAAGTGACACTCGGCTTCGTTAAACATCATTTTACACCCGTTACACCTACAAAACATGATTGCTAATTGAACAAGTTGAGAAGTATTATCATTATCATACAATAGCTTTAAGTTGAAAGTCAAGGGGCCGGTTCTGGCCCCCAGGCCCCACACTATCAGACGCATGGCACGTTATCTGAATGTTATGTTTAACATAACCTACCAGCATGGCGAAAACATGTCAACATTGTCTCGTTAATAACATGATTCAACCGATATCATTATTTATTTGTTCGAGGTATTCTCTGATGTCATGTCGTAACGTAGCTACTTATGGCGATAAGCATGGCACACATGGAAAAGCGATAACCTCTTATACATGTCTTAGGTTAATAAAAATAAAGTGTATATATTACAGTAGGTACCTACAGTCTGCTTCAGGTCAATATACCTATCATCGTATGTGCCATGCGCAAATATTTTAGGAGATAATAATTACGAGTACAGAAATTACTGGTCCACTATTTTTTATACTAGTCACCAGTTCAAAAGGTTCTTCATGTTTATTTTTCAAACGATTGTAAAATACAAGCAGATGTTTCGATTCATTTATAACCTTATAAAGTTATTGTTACTGATCATTGTCGCTCAGCATTATCTCAATAATTTTAACAGGGAGACAAACAAAGGGAATTAGATATCTGTAATTTAAGAGATCCTATAATTATTTGTATAGTGTTACTAACTAAATAACTAAATAATAAAGCAAGCTTGCCTTGCAATCTCCATGTCCGCCTGTATTGACGCGGGGAGTCTGTTGAAAATTAAGATATCAGAAAACTTTATAACATCGCATTCCAACTTATTTCTACCGAAATGGTAGTAAGTAATTTCGTATTTGTCAGGTTAAAAGGTCCTGTAATAGTAGTTTAAAATCCTTTTCTTGAACTTGTTACCCAAAAGAGGACTGGGAGAAATCTAGTGCAGTTACAGAGGGTTGTATTGTGGAAATGTAGGTACTATTAGAAGTCCCTAGCTAGGAGCAAGACACGTATCGTCGAAAGTGTAAGTTCACCTGGCGGTCCTCATCCTGAGCGCGGCGCAGTTCTCCTTGCACTTGTAGGCGAGCACCTGCTTGATCCGGCTGACCTCCACGTCGGGGAAGTGGCGGCTGACGTACGAGATGAGAGCGTGCACGCGGCGCCGGTCCAGTGGCGGCTTCGTAGGCCGAGACTCCTGCCCCGCGCGCGACCAGCGCTGCCCCGTCACCGAGCACGTTGCCAACTCGATCGGCGAGAACAGCGCCGCTGCCAGCCCCCGCGTCACCTTCCGATAGTCGCCCCACTTCACACCACGCAGGAGTTCCTCTCGAATCTCTACGCCCTCACCCAGCTTTATCTAGAAGATAATACACAAAATATTATTTTTTAACTCATCGTCCACCGGAAACGCTTAACTACGCGAGACAATAGCATTTTAATTATTTCTGTAATTACGGCATACGAAAGATTAATTCCGAATGACGTCAAGCAGAGGTATGCAGATACACGCAAGCCTCAGCTTGACGTCATTCTCGTCAGCTTTGACTTAATTGGTTATCAGACAACTCCTGGGCCAGGTGTGAATAGCACTCTGCGCATAAGTATTGATTTGGGAATCGAACTCCAGATCGGCACCCGGCTCCTGTAAGATAGTGAATAGCGTCACGTTAAAACGTTTTGTGCAGAACTCACAAGTCTGGGCGCGGCGGCGCTCCCTCGCTCGTTCTCCCGCTTGATGACGAAGGGCAGCGCGCGGCGGTGCTGCTCCAACCACACGGCGTCAGGGACCGGACGATTGCGTCTACCGTCCCATCTCCCTACAGCTACACCACACCACACAAAATGTTATAGGCACAACAATGATTACTTCGCTAAATTCAACAAGGATGAATGGAAATATGTTGATAGATTGTTGTCTCATTAGAAAGACCGACTAACTTAATCAATAGCACGATAAGTGATACGCGGCCATGGCATAAAATTATTAAATAACTTGATAAAATATTTCAATTCCAAGGTTTTTAGTATTCAAGTGAAATATCAAGGTAAACGCGATCGACACGACACACTGATAACTAAAAATCACAATTTCTTCGCAATACTTTATTTTTTGATATTTAGTAAAAAATACATTGATGTATGTACACAAGTTTAATAATCTGCACAAAGCGAATGTGCAGATGAACGTAATTACATTTTATTAATTTTCACATTAAAAAGATATACAAATTAGCAGTCAGTAATTGCTTGAAATACGAAGTTTGTAACATTAAAATAACGGATCGTTGGAAACAAATTAAGTATAGACAAAGAACATTTGATTGACCATGGTTTGAAAGCGGGACAATGTTACAAACGAACCTGAGGCGAATTCAATAAAAGGATATTAATCGCCAACTAGTACATAATTGTGTTCTTAATTGCAGTAAATTATAAAAAAGTATAATCATTCTGTATTAATGACATCAATAAACAGTACTATAATTATGATCAAACTTCTAGTTTTATATAATTTCTATTTAATTTAAGTTCAGCAGTGTGAAGAGATTCATTTTTTTTTCTATACATTTATATTTTTCATTTAAATATGTCAATAATAAAAGCTGCGCCTTAACTTAGTAATTGGGATTAAAATTATTATTTAAGAAAAGTGCTTTTTAAAATTACTATTACTAATACGTATAAGCGATTATTTTAGAGTAATTATTATTGCAATTAACTTTCGTCCGTAATATTTTATTTTAAATATTAAACACTGTTAAAAATAAATGCAAGATCGAATTTTGGAGATCATGGAAATAAAGTAACTTGAGATCACACATTATTCCAATAAGTTTACAATTAATTTTCAAAAGACAAACTAATATTGTTACTCACAACCCTAATCATACCTTTAAGAAGTGTCCCCTCTAAATGCTTTTATTACAAAATGACTAGATGTGCTTTTTTCATGGCAATCATTTAATACATCTAAAAAAAACATTAAAGAAAATAACCGATCAAAATTTAAAGTTATATAAAAAATATAAGTAAAAAAAAATCCCTCCTCTTATGTTCTACGTCGTTATAATGCTGATACAGTGCTTGCTATGACACTGGGCTAGTGGGATCTATGGCAAGTTGTGGTTGCAACATTATCTAGTAAACTATTTGTTTATTTACCAACATATGCTAACATATTATGAAGCCACATGTTTGAGTGTTGTAACTGCTTCATTTAATTATTAAAATATCATTATTTACTATTTCTTGCTCGCAAATGAATGAGGGTGCCGTAGCTATTAGGAACCTGTAAAATTGTATGGCGCTAATTGTTAAGTATAAAATGTGTAGCATTTTGATTAAATCCTCATTACTTGGAATGGCTATTATCTGAGAATTTAATACATTATAATTATGTTTTATACTCTGACCAGTAACAATAAGTGTGTAAGTACTAAAAATAACGGAAGGATAAACTCTTCTATTTATTCGTCATCTAATAATCTTGATCTAAACTATCGGCACCCTTTTGCAAGCCAACCCAACGCACATTCGGTCATACTAACAATTCATGATTTAATATTATGTATATGAATATTTATCATTGTGTAATAAAATAGATCGAAAGCCATTGATTTAATAGAAAAATCAACTGATTATTTTAATGTGGTGAGCATATGAACAATGCACAAGGTATGGCAACATAACGTGGTGTTCCACCCTACACACTAATATATTGTAGTTATGCATAATTTTATATACGATTTTTGAAGACTTACTATTCATTATATCTGAGATTTTGTACAAACTATTTACCGGGAGCCGTCCAATCACTCAACAATAACATTGTGTAAAGATAAAACTATTGTGTATAAAAATATCACTATTGTTGTTCAGCGCGGGCTTATGGACACTGAAAGCTGCGTACATGAGTCCGCGTATTCGACAAATAAAACGGATATGCTCGACACTTTCCGTCTTCTGCAGTACAAAAAAATTATACTCTATATTATGAAAATACACCTATTATTTATTTATTTCTATCTCAGACAGAAAGTGTCGGTCAAAAGTGGATAACGTGTATAATGTATGTATGTATAATAATTATGTAACCAGTAAATAACCTATGTTATGTTATGTTATGTAAAATCAGCACCGGTCGCAACAAATGCTTTAACAACAATCAGTCTATTGTCAGAAAGGAAGGTACTGTATGCGTCCCCTTAACGAGCTTCAATTAGTCACATTACTAGAACCCTTATCCACCATGCGTCCATGCCCATGACTCAATGGTCATACGATCACTTCATGACTAAAATGTGGGTTTCCTATAGGTATATTATTAACAAAATTCCCCTTACTTCTTGGATGACGCAAGGTGAGAACTTGACAAAATAATCGTTACAAATATTCTGAACTGTTATTAAACTTATAATAAAATATGATCAACATTACTATTATTATTGCAACGTTAAACTATTAATGGAGAAAACATCTTCCTATCACGTAATAGGAAGTACTAAAAGAAACTCGTTAATGCGACATATATCTGGCACTCGGTATATTATAGAAAGGCACACAATAAGCGGAGAGGTGTGACGGCAAATAGGCCCCCGGCGACACTCCGATCACAGACTAGATATATCTATTGACAGTCTTCGTTACGACTTTATAAGCCACATCTTCACGACTTCGCCGTACGAAGAGACACTACGCTACCTTTAGTAATCTATTCAGTATGTGACGTAGCAGAGGAATGCTACAACATGCTGTCTTTGTTGGAGGAAAAGAACTAAGCGAATAGCTCGCGATAAACATTCCCACTGACAAATGGGTGTGCAACAATTGTCTGAGGCACGGCATCATATCTATGGAGATTGCAATAATGCACGTAGCCGTAGCGTCTCCTCGACGGTAACGTTCCTCTCGCGTGCGTGTGTAGAGAGAGCGCGCGGGTCAGCGGGTGCCGCTACTGTTGGAAGCTCTGGGCGGGCCGCAGCGCGGGGAGCGGCGGCGGCTTGAGACGCAGGCGCGCGGGCGGGTGCTGCGCCAGCGTGTGGCGGCGGAGATACAACGGCGTCTTGAAGGAGCGGCCACACGTGGCGCACGCCACCGGCTGCGCCTCGTGGATGAGGCGCACGTGCTGGCGCAGGTTGGACGCGTTGCTGTACCGGCGCCCGCACACCGCGCACTGCACCCCGCCGCCCGCGCCCGCGCCCCCGGCCGCGCCCGCGCCCGCTGCCAACAACACCAGTTCGCACTGCGCACTCCGGGCCCCGCTCCGCGCGCCTGCCACCCTGACACCCGCGCGCACCGTGCCACCCCAACACCATACTCAAATGCCAACCCTATCGCACTACTTCACATCAACTATCACTCTTTAATGAGCGAGTTATATTATGGATGAGATCAATAAGGGAACCTAAGGTCTAGATGAATGAAGCTTTAATCGTGCCCTAAATAATGTAAAATCGAGGATTGATAATGTCTACAGATTTTATTAACTGTCCAAATCCTACTGTTAAAGATGCGATCTTTTCAAGGTCTGGGAACACTTTCGGTTATAAGATTAAATAAGGTTATAGGTGTTAGCATTTGAATAGGATAACACTAGTGCCACCCCTGGAAATGGTTGCGGCACTATGTGCCGGTGACATGGTGCACGCGAGCCCAGCGCGGCAGGCGTGCGGCCGCGGTCGGGCCGCGCGTCGCCCGACACCCGCGCGCCTAGCCACCTGACTCGACAGACTACGAGATCGCGCGCGCTCTCTACTACGACCGAATTATTATTTTTCGTCAAATAAGCTATATAAAGAGGTTCGCCGGGGGCGCGGCTGTCCGAGTCGACGTGTGCGTGTGATAATGACGTGATAGTGAACAGAAAATGAACATATTTACCTTCCGCATTCTCGTCTCGCAGCTCCGTGGTCATCCCGGCCATCAGATCCATATTACCTGTGAATACAATTACACCATCAATATCTCAATGTGCATCATGGCTTGGAACACTTCCAAACAAATATACTTCTACAGACCTTGCAGTGCAGCAAACGGATTCGCGAGCGCGTTGTTCTCGTTGTAGTAGATCTGTGGAAAGTTGGAACGCTCCTCGTCACTGCCTTCTTGTTCCATTACTTCCATTTTTGGTTCCAAAAGATCGGTTGCATTGAATTCTTGACTTTTGTCCGTTCTGTCAGGGTCTCCGGGGTCCATGAGAATATCACTCTCTTCATTTTTCACCTCAGGGGCTTCGAGATCAGTTTTCACCCTTAGAGCTGGGTAATTGGGAGTTTCTCTATAGTCATCATTATTAGGCCTCATTTGACTAGAAGTTTGAAAAGCAGCTTCTTCATTGAGATTGTTTCTGGCAACATCGGGAGAATTTCTCGTGGAGCGACGACTTGTGTTTTGCTCTTGGTCTTCAACAGAGGTTGTCTCGACATTTTGGTTTGCGGCTTTGGAGGAGGAGGTAGAGTGTGACGGCTTGGCGCTGAGCAAATTACGTAGTTGGGAAGGAGGTGATTTTCGATTCACTTTCTGTAAGATGAATGAAGAAGGAGAGTCTTAGTATGGGGACATGGCAATATTGTCTGAAAGAGAATGTATTGTGATAAATTACTTTATCGTTGTGTTGTGAGCAGTCTGTGAGGCCTCTAATCTGCAGCGCGTCGGCAGTGCGCAGGAAGGCGCTGAGTTGCGCCTGCGCGATGTTCACCTGCCCCACGTACATAAACTGTAGCAGCGCGCGCACGTGCGACACCTCGCAATCGCGCATGAATATTATAGGGTGAGGACATGGATTGTTCTGAAAGTAACAATGTGGGTTTAATCAACAATAACAATCAACAATAACGGCCGTCATCATGATAAATATCAGAATTATGTAACTGTTTTTAATTAATCAGTTTAACTACAACTTCTCTGATACATCCATAGAAAACTGCTTTTGCCATACAAAACATGATTTATTTTTAATTGAAATCTGAATAAAAATAAAGCACATTGACCAAATATGTTAGATTAATTATATATTATAATCAAGAAAATATAAATAAAACCATTGTTCATAAATATTATAAGAGTTCAACAACTAAACACTATAACACTATTGCCGTCTCTGTCTTTTGAAAGAGAATGACAATGACAGGTAATGTTTATCAAATGTTTATGAATGTCGAGTTTTTATGAACAAGGGGGATAATGTCTGAACTTTAGAATCAAAAGGTTAACATACAACTAACTAGAGTAGTGTTCTATTCTTATTTTTCTTATGTTGTGTTGAGAAGACATGTTATAATTATATAGTTGCTTACTATCTTTGTTTAATAATGGTGTTGATTAAATTAGCTCATGCATTGTTAGTAACAAGATAAGTAGTGAATAGATTGATAAAATGTGATAGGAAAAAATGTTTACAGAGAATATCAATACTCGTATAATCCTAAGTCTTAACCTAGAAATTAGAATGTCTCAAAGTAAAGTTATTTATAGACTGATGAAACACTCAATGACTATTCACCCTTCCATTTAATTAAATGAAGATTTCTCGATGAACAGTATCTATTTTCAGGCTTTGTACCCTTTGTTTAGTGCCAACCGCTACTGAAGATAAATTTTCAGTTATATTAAGGACAAAATATAAACTGATTTCGTTTACCTCAACTTGTACATGGTGATACAGAAACTTGTAAGTGTTCTGGTCACCATAAAGGGAAAATTTGAAGGTAAAAGCAATTGTTTAAATGAAAGTATCGTTTTATATTTGGAGAAGACACAGTTATCATAAAACCAAAAATGTCAGCTGTGTAATTCTGAATTGTGTATCAAATGGAATGGCTAGATGACCACAGCCCATATTGCATCAAATTAACAAAAAAGTTCATAAGGGCAGAATACACATGCCTGTAGCTTGTACAAAACTATGCAAATAGCTGACATGCCATTGTGACATTCACCATGGCATGCAAGCTACTTTCATACTTTTGTGCAAATTTCGGCATGTGTATTCTCACTCTTAGAATAACAATACACATTGCAAATAACTTCACAATTAACAAAGATTTACCATGCATATGTAAACAGTAAAGACCTGAAGCAATTAGATTATTGATCTTTTATGATTAAGTACTAGTGACCATATTTGCATTATTGATTGGACCACAAAGTAAAACCATTGAAATAAAAATATAGAAAGAGCTACTAAGTAATGTGCTGTGAAGTATGGCTGAGAAACTTTCATCATTCATTTGGCAGGTCAACTTTATTCTCATTAAAGATTTCAGTACCAATGACCCCAGATAAAGCTGTGTTACAAAACCATTTTTAATATATTAAAAATTAGGCAAACATATTCATTAGCATGGACTGTAATGGTTACATTATGTGTATAGAGAATTCATTATATTATACTTCCAAGACAAATGTAATCTATAGCCCCAATGGTAATGAGTTAATTAGAAATTGTGAAACAGAATTTTAAAGTAGGTACAAATAAATGAAATCACGAGTACTTAACCGGAACGCGAGACATGGCATTTGTAAGTAGATCAAGTGTTTTATACATAACAACTTTCACTAGAGTCATTGTAATGGTGACACATCAAAGTGTGGGGAGTGAAAGATGGACTTACTTTAAATAATTCCTTGAAATATGGACTACATGCCGAAAGAACCACTTTATGTGCCTCCAGCCGGTGCCCCTCGCATGCCAGGGTGACATCCACGAAGTCCTCATCATCGCGCAATGCCTCGAATTGAGAAGTTATATTCGCTTGAAAATTGTTCCATCTCAAACAAAATTGCTGGTCGCCACCCAGTTCTGTACCTTCCATTACTTATAGACATAACTCGATATCCCTGCTCATTTAATTGGTTGATAAGAATAGTTAATTATTGAAAATAAATATATCACAGTAACTTGCAATTTCAGTCGCCGTCTGGCCGAAAATCTTATGAAAGAAAACAATCAATAAAATCTCGTACCAATATAAGAAAAATAAAAACTTTTTAATTTGTCATTTGGATCAGGATGGTACATTCACTTCAACGCTCCGTTACACGTTTCGATTCAACACCGGTTTTTGTTCTTTTCCGTAAAATCAATTACATTTTACTCTTAAAAAGAAGTTATTTTACTTAATTCATTTGCTAAACTAATGGGCAATATTATTGCAGTACTTGAATGTTTTATTTCCCTTTTACATACCTTAAAATACTGATTTACGTTTTTCAAATATTTACACTGGTAATATCAGAGGTCATTAGTATTTTAGCCGCCAAACATGAATTTACAATTTTGTTCACGTCACCACCCACAGACGTCACGCACATTTCAAAGTCAATATACCCATGGAATTACTATTATACAAATATAATACCCTATAACCAATCAATTTTTTTTTATATATTGGTACGCACGGCTACAGATCAAGCTATACATTTCCAGTATAAGCTGATCTCGCATTCTATAGGATAACCTTACAATGAGAGGTCAGTGTAAACAGGAAAAATATAGCTTGATGTGTAGCCGTGTGTACATAGTTACATAGTACATACATGTATACTGGGAGGCACTGGGAATCCACAAAATTATTAAAATATGTAGGTAAGAAATCAACAAGCATAAAAGCAATTTTATTCAAAAGTTTAGCATAAATAAGTAATGAATTGCCAATTTAAAAATATTTAAGATGGAAATTATTATCCGGTACTAGTTTATTACATCCAGCTGGGGTAGTACTGTCTCAGATGAATAAATTCTATACTGGTACACCTCAGCTCAGCCTAACCCTTCGGGGAATACAGGCGTGGTAGGTATGTAGTGGCACGTAGTGGCGAAAAACGTATAGGTATTGTAGAGGTTTGATTCTTTGATCAAGCCTGGACAATATTCAAATGGCTAACATTCAATCATTTAATTATGGAATGTATTCTAAAAAGACTAGGATGACAGATAGATTCTGGTAGGGCTCCGCGTAGAACCATTTTTAGTTAAGGAGTGTGAGTTTATCTGAAGTTTAAAATACCTACAGAGGGCATCTGCCCCATTTAACTAGAGTCCCTCTCATTTAATTATTAGTTTAGAAAATCTGCTACTGTGAGGTTCGAGCCCTCACAGTAAATAACGCAAACTAAGTACGCAACGGATTTTAATGCGGTTTTCATCAATAGATAGAGGAGAAGGAGAAGGTTTATACGTATAGTTTAATATTGTTGTGTGTTAATTTGTTGATATTATGACGATGATTGTTGAAGACGTCGAAAAAAATCAAGCCGTCTGGGAGCTTTCATCGAAACGCTGCCTATCCGTTTGAGATATAACAAAACAATGTATAGTGGGATTGTTTCTCTTATAAAGGTCTACAAAAAAGTCCGCGATAGCATAAGTACAGATAGATAACGGACGAACAGTGGATAGCTTACTATACCCACCCTAACATCTAAAAAAATTTTCACATAGGTACCTACTTACCTACCTACAATGTGGTATTTGCAAAAGCTATTTATTAGATGGATATAGTACCTATTAATCATTATCTAATTAAATACGTTCATACACATTATAATAGCCCTTTTACCATAGTAGAATTTAAATTAATATCTTAGAAAAATGAAAACTACGCGCGAGAAAATAAATTCAAGCGGTTTCGCCATCAATACGACGCGATGACGCGTGACGTGAATCGCTTGATGCAGCGTTTATAAATCTGGATTAACACTGGGGTTAGGGTACTTTTAATCCGGATAGTACGTTCCCGTGGGACATTTTCCGACAACCGCGCGGGCGAAGCCACGGAAGCTAGTGTTGCATATAGGTAATAATATTACTATACTGTACCTGTACGCTTAGATAATAGTTGGTTGTAAGGTAGAGTAGTATTAACATCAGCTTGTCATATTGTCTTATGCTTAAAGGGCCCACACACTACACAGTCCGCCGGCAGGCGGTCATTCATAAAAACTGTCAAAACAGTTTTTATGAATGAGCGCCTGCCGGCGGACTATAAATGTGTGGAGGCCCTTAGTACTCGGCCACTTCCCACGATCCATCAATTTTTGAAGCGCGGCTCGAAGCGTTTCTTTGATGCCGCCGCGAAGCATCGCAACCCTTTGGTTGTCGAGGCCGCGCGCTATGCCCCCTCTAAAATCAGTAAGACTCGCCGTCCGAGACACATTCTCACCGACCCTGATGACCCCATAACCCTCCTTCAGGAGAGTAGCAAGGCCACCAGTACGGTTTACAAACGTAAACCACCCAGGAATACATTCCGACCTCGCCGCCGAGGTCGCAATCGTAACCCCCCCCCCCCCCCCCCCTATCCCCTACTCGGTGAAGCTGTGCCTGCTGGGGGCACAGCTGAGCCTGTTGCACTTATCCCCCCCATTATGATCCAGCCTGCCCCGTCTAGCTGTCCTATTATTAGCGACGCTCAGTCGACTAATATTTTACCCTAGTTTTAAGCCTGGCCGGGGGCTTTAAGTTCGCTAAAAGCACCCACAGGAAACGCCCGGTTGAGCAGTCTCGACCCTCAGTGGTCAACTGCGAGATGCCATACAAAACTAACTAAGTAACAAGTACTCGGCCACTCTCAGTCCATAACCAGCCAGTGAAGAGTATGTGCCTACTTATGTGGCGTAGAAAAAAAATAATATATTGTGTAGAAGCAAACGCGGTCAGAATCGCGCAAGTGGTATAAAGCTTCTAGGCGTTTTTCTTTAACCGATTTCAAAAAGAAGGAGGTTCTCAATTCATCAGAACCTTTTTTTTTTTTTTTTTTTATGTATGTTTACTCGAAGATGGCTTGATCGATTTGGATTTTTTTTTGTTTTATTCTAGAGGGTATAGATCAAAGTTGTTCCCATATAAAATTGATTAACTTTGCTTGGGTAGTTTTTGAGTTAACTTCAATAATACGTATTTTTTTCACACTTTTATATGGATGATGTTCTAGTTCGTTTTGCAGGTAGTGGTATTAGAATTTCTGTAGGGTAGGTACCACAGCTAAAAAGTGAAAAATAAAAACTTTTTTACAAAAAAATACAACCGACTTCCAATAACAACACTATAAAGTGAAAAATAGCTTTAATTTCGGAAGTCGGTGGTAAAAAACGAAAATACATTTAACCAGACACCGACTTCCGAAATTAAAGTTATTTTTCACTTTTTTTGTAAAAAAGTTTTTTTTAGGCTATCTCGTTGTTGACCTTGAGAGGTCATGACTACTTACGGTTAAAGATATTTATTTTCTCAAAAGAATTAACAAATTCAATTAGAGAGAAAAACATAAATCATTTTAAACACTATGTGCAATCAAGCGTAGCTTAAAATATTGCTACACATAGTTCGTAATTATCATAAATCTAACATTATAATACCACTTTCACACATAATAAAACAAATCAGAAGTAGGTAGTTCTACGCAGAGAACAGCAGAATTTTAAGCAATACTTAACCGGTCAATCCTGCGTGGCTGCCTCAAGAAAACTCAAAGCCTGGAGGCTTTGGGCGGAGGCCAGGAGCGAATTTCTTATATTACTAAGCGACTCCACGCCAAGCTCTGCCTCTAACCCCTCTTCCCCCTCCCCTTCCCAAAACATCCCACCCTCCCTTATCATCCCCTCTCCTTCTCGCTAACCTCACCCTTCCCCTCTCACAAACCCTACACTGCTTTCCCTTCCCCCTCTACCTTCACCAACTCCTCCCCTCCCCCTCTACCCCGTAATCACACCCTCCTATCCCTCTCCTCCCCTCCCTTTCCCGCCTCACCACCCCTTCCCTCTGGGGGAGAAACTATTCTATTAACTCAAGGAATAAGCTTTTTCATACAAACTTTGGGCCCCCGTTTTATCCCCTTAGAGGGTGAATTTTGAAAAATCCTCGGCGGCGAGGGCATGTTTTATCAATCTATCATCATTCTGCCCTCATAAATTTTATGAAAAGGTATGTAGTTTTCTTGTGTTGTAAACTGTACTGGTTGCCCCTACTTTTCTCCTGGAGGAAGCGTATGTTACGCCCAGTTCCGTTTATATAAAAAGTTTCTCTGTGTGCACTCGTACAACAAGAGGTCAGAGGTCTCTAGTTACAAAAACAATCAAATAGAAAATCCGTTACTTATGTTTATATTATAATTCTTGTGTAAAAAAACCTTGTTTTATATGCACTATTCTTCCACTACACGGTCTATTATTATGACATTTAAAATTAGAATGCAATATAAAAAAAAAATACAATTTCATAGATATTTTATTAACAAAAAGATACAAAGATACAAACACACAAATCACTATCAGTAAATATAACACCTACATTTTACACATAGCCATACTAGAGACATCAATTACATATTATGAAAGATTGAAAATAAAATGAATGTCCCCTCCCTAGGTCAACCTCATGATATCAGTAACTTGACTTTGAAATACAAAAACATTCACTGTTCTTACACATTTATCTCTTCAAACAAACAGTAAAAAATAACAAATCTAGATTATTACAACATAATTTATAGAGCTTGTTCTCCTTCCACCATTTCTTTTAAGTTTAGCAATTCAAACTGCCCAGTTCCTTTAGTTTCTGTCCTCACCAACTCGTCCAAGACTCTGAAGTTGCCGGGATCAATCAAACAGATGATATTTGCAGTGCCAGAGTCCCAGTTCTCTTCTTCAACACTCATAGCAAGTTTCACCACTTTGTCCTTAGTCTTCCTTGCCTCTTTTCCAGTGAGTAAAATCCTTACCCTCATTTGGGCTCTCTCTAGCGGGATCTCTTTTTTCAATAGCTGTATGACGTCAAGTGATTGTTGTTTTGCTCCTTTGTTAACATTCACAGAGAAATGGATGTCCTTCATTGCTTTCTCGATGATAGAGACTGGATATGGCCTCTTTGTTTCTGGATTAACACATTTATCGGCAACCGTTGTTGCTATATCTTTGAACAGAGAATCAATCTGAGAGTGCCGTTCTTTGTCTGAAACTTGTAGTTCGCCTTTCTCTAATATCTCTTTACATACTTCTGTTTGTTCCTCTTTGCCGAATATTTTTACCAAATCTTCTTTTTTAGCAACCTGTCCCTTCGAGACATTTGTGAATACTGTGTGAGTCTGAAGAACTTCATCAATGTCTTTTTCTCTGAAACAATATGGATTACATCAATTAGTGTCAGTGGTTGTAATTCTAGAAGCACAAATATGATTTATTTAAGTGACTCACAGTTTGTTTCGCCATGATAAAACCTTATTCCTGTAGCAAGCTATTTCAAATCTCTTGCCACCTTTCTTTAACCTTACGATTGCGACATTGGTTAAACGTATTTGATTAGTAGGTGTAAATATTTTGGACATGATGAAAGGAAATCTGTAGACAGTAAATTAATAGATTCAGGTCTGTATATCCACAATATCTAGTATCAAGCGACTTAGTACTACATGCAAGCCACAATGCAAGCAAATAAACAAATTTATCAAACTGTCAACTGTCAACAGAATGTCAACTGCAGAGTATAGACAAATGTACTCTGTGGAGTATACTGAGTATAGTAAATTGATAGTAATGGAGTAATGTGTTTTAAGCAAATAAATATCATTTCATTTCATTTCAATGGTCAACTGTACAACAAAATAATACAAAACCAACCAACCCAAACCAAAACCAACCGGTGAACAAATGTAATAAAAAACTTTTTTACAAAAAAAAAAACAACCGACTTCCAAAAAAATACTACAAAGTGAAAAATAACTTTAATTTCGGAAGTCGGTGTCTTTGAATCTGTATTTTACCTTTTTGCCACCGACTTCCGAAATGAAAGTTATTTTTCACTTTGTAGTATTTTTTTGGAAGTCGGTTGTTTTTTTTTGTAAAAAGTTTTTTATTTTTCACTTTATAATGGGTCAGTCTGTAAATCATCTAAGTTACAATATCGTGTCAACTGCTTATCACCTTTTATAAAATATTGCTTTTCCCGATACAAGGACGTTAATTGTTGAGGAGTTCTCCTAGTAAGGAACCAGGAGAACTGGAACTGTTAGTGAAGTTACCATCAGCCCCATTTCAACATATGTATTGTGACGAGCATAAATTGCTTAGCAATAATCGAATCGCAACCCGTGAAATACGTATTATTGAGAAGTTCCGATGGCTATCTCTGGTCTTCCTCATCAGTTCCATTTCACTAAATGGTGCTTTCCGGGAGCAACTGCGCGAGTTACTATAAAAAATACCCAATTCGCTATAGGTGTGCCTATAAAATTTGAAGGTTCCCCTCGATTTCTCTGGGATGCCATCATCAGGTCCTGGTTTTCTTATTATGGTACCACCCTTGGGATATCTCCTTTCCAACAAAAACAAAATCATAAAAATCGGTTCATAAACGACGAAGACACAATATATATATATTAGGTCTTTACCTATGAAATTGCCGTTCTGCAGTACTGGCCATTTCAAATCAAAATAATTTTTGTTTGGCTAAGAATTCTAATTTCAAATTAATTTTATTTTAAAAACATGGATTTTTTTATCCAAAAGTAGTCATTTGTTTATTGATTAGTGTTACATTTTCATCGCATTTCAATCTTTTTCATCATCATGGATACGTTAAAAATTCGAGTAATTATGGAATATGAGTACCGTCGTGGCAGCAACGCGGCACAAGCGGCACGCAACATCAACGACGTTTACGGAGCTAACACTACAAACCAACGCACCACTTGTTATTGGTTTGCTCGCTTCCGTTCTGGAAATTTCGACCTGCAAAATGAACCTCGCGGTCGTCCGAAGACTTTGGTCGACAATGACGAATTAAAGGCGATTGTGGAAGCTGATGATACACAATCTACGGCTGAATTAGCAGCAGCTTTCGACGTTAGCGTCAAAACAATATTGGTCCATTTGCGTCAAATTGGCAAGGTAAAAAAGCTTGACAAATGGGTGCCCCACGAACTCAATGATCGCCAGCGCGAAGTACGCGTTGAGACGTGCCTTGCACTGCTCAACAGACACACAAATGAAGGAATTTTGAACCGCATTGTTACCTGCGATGAAAAATGGATTCTGTTTGATAACCGCAAGCGCTCAGCAAGTTGGTTGGATCCTGGTTCAGCACCTAAACAATGCCCTAAACGAAAACTTACCTCTAGAAAAGTGATGGTCACTGTTTGGTGGTCTAGCGCCGGTGTGATTCATCACAGCTTCTTACCAAACGGGGTGAGCATTACTTCAGATGTGTACTGTGAAGAACTGAACACAATGATGGAGAAGCTGGCACATCTCCAACCAGCATTGGTCAATCGCTCGTCTCCGCTGCTCCTGCACGACAACGCGCGACCTCATACTGCACAGCAGACGGTCTCCAAGTTGCAAGAACTGGGGTTGGAAGCTCTCCGTCATCCGCCCTACTCACCAGACCTTGCGCCTACAGACTACTACTTTTTCCAGAATTTGGATAACTTCTTGGCGGGAAAAAAATTCAATACCCGAGAGGCAGTACAAAATGCCTTTGAAGAATTTGTTGCCTCCCGTCCAGCTGATTTCTTTAAGAAGGGCATCAATAAACTGCCACTGCGTTGGCAAAGATGCATTGATTGCATGGGTGATTACTTCGATTAATACAAATAAAAAATGCATGAAAAAAATTCGTTTAAATTTTTTCATACAAAACGGCAATTTCATAGGTAAAGACCTATTATATACGGTCGAATTGATTAACCTCCTTTTTTTGAAGTCTGTTAAAAAAAGGATTGTGAAAATCATGGACCTACACTCCTACCAACTTATCTGTGAAATGGCGAAAATTGGAACTACGGCCGTCATGTTGAAATGTCTTCGATTGTGCCGACGCATG
The DNA here is from genome assembly GCA_946251885.1 of Cosmia pyralina. Lineage (NCBI taxonomy): Eukaryota > Metazoa > Arthropoda > Insecta > Lepidoptera > Noctuidae > Cosmia > Cosmia pyralina. Next base: position 20,832,193 of record OX276352.1, on the reverse strand, counting down.
TCATTCTAAATGTGTCGACGCTAGGTCCATGGTCGACGCATCGACGACGGTGCCGTCCTCTTTCAGTTCACAGAAGTTGGTAGGACTGTAATAGACAATCTCGCAAAATTTGACACATTGACATTTTTGACATGATAGAATGACAGATTTGTTTGACAAACAAAAATTCAAAGACAAGGGGGAAGAGAAACAAAGAATTAGTACTTATGGTCTTTTCATCTCATTATTGACAGCTATCTTGTTACTCAGTAACTGGGTTGTGGAGGTCAAATAAGCAGACTCTTCATGCAAAATCTTAATATTCAGCTGCAACCATTAGATTGGAAGTTGACACCAAATCAATCTGTGTAGCCTTTTCCCAACTATGTTGGGGTCGGCTTCCAGACTAAAGCCGCATCCCCACTGCACAAGGCTCAGCCGCGTGGCTTGGCCTCACGGAGCGGAGCCGCGCGGCCCTAGCTGGGTCGCGGCTTGAGGGGGATGCGCTGTGGTAGCCCGCGAAATTATTTTCTTTTGGGTTTTTTGCAATTTGCAGGTCCGTGTCAGGTTGTATCGTGATCAAAATATGATACGCGATAACAAAACAACAAAAACATATGTTTATTGTCGCGTATCATATTTTGATCTAGATAAAACCTGACACGGACCTGCAAATTGCATAAAACGCAAGAAAATTTGAATTTCTCGGGCTACCACAGCGCATCCCCCATAAAAATGCAGTTGAATACCAGTTGACCAGTATTAAAAAACAACAGACTTCCAAAAAAATACTACAAAGTGAAAAATAACTTTAATTTCGGAAGTCGGTATCTTTGGATCTGTATTTTAGTTTTTTGCTACCGACTTCCGAAATTAAAATTATTTTTCACTTTGTAGTATTTTTTGGAAGTCGGTTGTTTTTTTTTGTAAAAAACGTTTTTTATTTTTCACTTTTTAGTTGGTCACTGCAATTTATCTAAGTTATAATAGCCTAATGTCAACTGCTTATCACCTTTTATAAAATATTGCTTTTCCCGATACAAGGACGTTAATTGTTGAGGAATTCTTCCAGTAAGGAACCAAAGGAACTTGAACTGATGCTGAAGTCACTATCAGCTCCACTTCCACATAATGTATTGTGACGAGCATAAAATGCTTAGCAATAATCGAATCGCAACCCGTGAAATACGTATTATTGAGTAGTTCCGATGGCCATCTGTGGTCTTCCTCATCAGTTCCACTTCACTAAATGGTGCTTTCCGGGAGCAAATGCACGAGTTACTATAAAAAATACCCAAATCGCTATACGCGTGCTTATAAAATTTGAAGGTTCCTCTCAATTTCTCTGAGATGCTATCATCAAATCCTGGTTTCCTTATCATGGTATCATGCTTGAGATATCTCCTTTCCAACAAAAAAAGAATCATTAAAATCGGTTCATAAGGCTGCGTTTCCACCAGAAATGAGCGAGGATGCGTAGCGAGGGATGTGTGTAAAACTAACGAATAACATTGCTTCATTTTCATAGCTTGAATTAAGCTAGTGCTTTTATTGGTTAGTTTTACACACATCCCTCGCTACGCATCCTCGCTCATTTCTGGTGGAAACGCAGCCTAAACGACGAAGTTCTCCGCGAACACACATAAAAAAAAATATATATATATATGTATACGTTCGAAATGAGAAACCTCCTTTTATTGAAGTCGTTTGAATAAAGGCTAAGCCATACGTAGTATCCCCTAAGTAGTCTGTGGGCTAAGCAGATGATGACACAGGAGCCGTACTATGACGTGAAAAAAGATCATGAATCCATCATGCTTCCAGTGTGAGAGAGAGACGGAGCTATATTAGATTATTTACCTCATTATCTAACATACGACTTATACACAGGATTTGTAGCACCATTATAAAGTTCTCTGTGTATAGCACTATCCTTTCTTCTCAACCGAGTTCTCAACGGAACCATGATCCATGATCTTTTTCACGTCATAGTACGGCCCCTGGGCCTTTTAGATTGGACTCCGGACACCTATTTAAGTCTATCAATAAACTATTTTATGTTTGTTGTGTTATAATTATAAGTAACCATCGCTATAAACCTCTCATAATAGTATCTCAAAACATAATGGTAATAATAGTATTTCAACATTGTACCTGTAATTTAAATGGTGTGCATAATAAAGAGTATTCTATTCTATTCTATTCTAATGGCATTATTGGGACCGGTCTAGCCTCAGAATAATAACTAAAGCATAGTGTTTTAGTTATTATTCTGAGGGTCCAGCCTATCCGTTTTGGGGTTGGAGACCTTTCGATCCAACGACAATCTGTGACAATCTAAAGACAAGCACAGATGCTGTGTCCTAAAAAATAACGCTTTATCTGTGGTCGTGCTGTGACACATATATATATTTATTTATCTGTGGCTGTGTCAGACGCAACGCACGACGTGTATTTCTAGCGAACTTGGCCGTCATTTTGTTATATTTGTGTATTTTATCTGCGATTTTATGTGATTAATCTTTAAAATGGCGAAATTAGTTGATATATACAACAGCGAAAAAGAACCTGTGATAAAAAGGCGGCAATTACCGTTAACTATCTACGAAAATCTTACAGTAAGTGGTTTTCATGCACTTTGACATTACCACAAGCTTAGATTATTCAGGGATATTATGAAAATTATCGGTCAGTCTATTCACAAAAAGAAAACATTGCTTCGCAAACTCATGCGCTAATATTCCGTTGAAATACGCAATGCAATTACGGCTATGACAAATTTATCTAAAGTTCATTGATTTCATTCAATGTAATGACGTCTTGCAGATGACCTTATTTTGCGAATATATTCCTTTGTTGAAATCTAACGAATTTTGTTTTTGTTTCCAGATGATCATGGATTTAAACACAATGGGTCTAATTTGCGACAATCCACAAGTAAAAGGTCGCGAGTACGAAGAATTTATGCGCAAATATAGAATCCTAACGACGGACGAACTGAAAGCAGCGCTCAGAGTCGATGCTTCTGATATATTTAATGTATTAAATCAAAGCATTCCTTGTGTAGGCTGTCGAAGAAGGTACAGTACTATTTAGTTCAATTTACTGATCTGTTGGATAGCTAGTGTTATGGTAGCTCAATGTTATTGGAGCTTGAATGATATCATTATTCTCCTATTATTAGTACTGGGTACTCTAGTAGAACATTAGCAAAAACAGTGCAGTTACCTACTTAACAAACTAAAGTTGAAGGACAATAAAAGAGACAATAGAAGTTTTATTGTTATTACTGCTATGGCTGTATAGTGTCCTTCAAAGCGTTAATGTTATAATGTAGGTCTGATTACGAAATATCAGTGATACAATTGCCACATTACACCATCAAGATTACCATAACTTATAGGGGGCATTAAGGGATGTATGGCAAAAATAATAATAGTTCTACATGTGTTGTGCCACTGTAGGGCAAAGGTCTCCCTTTGCTATATATTTAGTAATGCTTGTCTTGATTTAAAAGAGTGTCCATTAGTTTCTTGCCTGTTCTTCTCCATAGAGATCTAGGTTTTGGAATGTGAAACTTGACAATTCAAAAGTGCCTGTAATTGGTTTAATTGAATTATATGAAATTGATATGTTGAAGATATAGTAAAACTAACAAACATGTACACACAAAAATCCTTTAATTTTATTAGAATTGTAATGGCACAATGTTCATTTGTATAACAAATATCATAATTTGTGCATGCCATTTAATGTTATAGCTCGTATTTTCTGTTTTAACAGCTCCAAGCAGAGCTGTCAAAATCATTAGGTTAGTTGATTGAATTTGGCGCCTGCATACCTCCTCAGCGCCCCCTCAATGCCTCCCTACAGTCTAAATACACACTTGTGTCGTCTGCACAGTTCTTTAATATTATTTGTTAAATAGATAATGTTCTTTTAAATACACACACTAATATTTTGACGTTGACAGGCACATAGTAAGAAAAATCGGGTTACAAGAGGAGAATTAATGAACACACAAAATATATACAACATAAATGTAGATTGTAAAACATTTTAAAAGAGTAACGGTTTCTTGCCCATTCTTCTCAATACAAAACTAAATTTTGGAAGGGACAACAAGAATCAATTCTATTTTTTCGTAAATTTTACCATTCAAAAGTACCTTTTATGTGCCTACTTCAAATAAATTTTGAACATTTTATAAAAATAAAAACGGGATCAACTGAAGTTTATAGAATTCATTTTTTATTTCAAACCTTTCTGTAATTTTTTTAAACATTTTGCAACAGTAAACGCCAATAGACATAACAATAAAACATCTATCATGTCTAGTTTAGAGTCAACTACAGTATGTTAACAAATAATAGCCTGACATAACTTTGCACTATGTAATAACTATGTTCTTATACATGCCAGTGTCATATATACATTGGACACACCAAGGCCGCCATTACTCTTGTAAATTGCTTCTGTAAAATTTATGTAAGTAACTTATGGCTGTGTTTACATATAAAATAAAATCACAGAAAAACACAAATCACAGAAAGTACACTTATGTAAAATTTTGTGAGTTTAGTTCATAATCGAAAATGCCATCTCACCGTCAAGTCAAAGCTGCTGCAAATATCATTTTAACAAGTAAAAGACGATGGCAAAGAAAATGTTGGGTGAAACCCTGGAAAACAGAATGTCACAAGGTGCATTTGCTAATCTTTCTTTGGAATTAAGAACGGAGGATCAAAAACCAATTTTTGAATTTTATTAGAATGAATATGACATTCATTCTAATAAAATAAAATAAAAATATGGTTAAAAACGTCTATTCACTCGTTTGTTACCGTAACTTGACCGTGATAGTCAGTCGAACTAATAAACTGTCTGATTTGAATAGCTAATATGTATTTGGTTTTGTAAGTACTTAACTTTTCATTTCACTTTGATAAGTTGAGAAAGGATTCCGTGAGCAAATTCGATCATGCTTAGTACAGATCTAAGCATGATCGAATTTCTCAATTTCCGTAAGTTGTAAGAAATTACTATTACAAATTATAGCTACTTACAAGAGAGTTTACAAATTCATCGTAAGCTAATTACGTAAGAGACTTACGTGAAAAAAACTCACAGGTGTACCCTCGCCATTACACTAAGTTGCTTCCGAGTAATGGATGTAAGTAAGTAACTTACATAAATTTACTTAACTTGAAGAAATTACGATAAGCTACTTACAAGAGACTTTATATTTGCTTTATCGTAAGTTAATTACGTAAGGGACTTACGTGAGGAAACCTTACAGGTGTAAAGTCGGCTTTAGAGATGATTAATTTTTTTTTTTATTTTTTTTTTTTTTTTTGTCCGCGGTTTCGCCCGCGTGGATGTCTGAAATTATCCCACGGGAACTTATTACCGGGATAAAAAGTATCCTATGTGTTAATCCAGGTTATAAACTACTTGTGTGCCAAATTTCATCCAAATCCTTTCAGACGTTTTTGCGTGATTGAGTAACAAATGTCCAAACATCTTCACAAACTCACATTTATAATATTAGTAGGATTACTGTATATTTAACACATAACATTTTTATTATTTAAATGGAAAGAGTGGAGGGAAGCTTTGCCCAGGAGTGAGACAGCATATATGCTAGTAAAAATCATATATATTATACCACGCACATTGTGATTTGACAACTGATTTTCGTCTATGAGATTTATTCTAACCTAATAGACTCATTGTATGCCTCAACACACAACCTATAATGTTTTCACTACTGGGACTTAGGTTCCTATCTGCGAGTGGCAATGGTCCGTAATACACCACTCACACCAAGTGTGGTTGGTAATATTATTTATATAAACACAAATTTTCAATTTTTTTTTTTTTGCAGTGTGGAACGCCTTTTTTATCAGCTATGTAAATCTGGACATCCCACATTAGATCCATTGGTGCTAACACCAGATGAAATAATGACAATAAGAGAAGACAAAATTATACATCCACAGTCCCTAGCCACTTTACTCAACGGTCACAGGTACATATTAGTTATGATTTTACTAGCTTAATATTACGATAATCAATCAATTTGTTATCATTTATTATTTTTTTTACCTTTTTTCCTCTTCAGCCTTTTTACCACCGCTGTTGGGTTTAACAGTTCAGTAACTAGCAGGGTTGGATGCAGTGCTAGGCGTGCCTTGTGTTGTGTTTTGTACAGCTCGATGTTTACTGATGGCATTTGTAGATATTCGTGGATTTCGTCGTTCCTAGCAAACTAAGGTGCATTTGCTATTGATCTTAGGATACCATTTTGGACTCTTTGCAAGCAGATTATGTTGGTTTTGCTGGCAACGCCCCACAGTTGGATCCCGTAGGTGGACCTATGCCATGCCATCCAATGTGAGTGTTTCTGATGTAAATATGTTCTACAACACTGGGCCAAGAACAGATCCCTGTGGTACACCAGCTTTTACTTCAAACAATCTTGATCTTACTTCGCCCTGTTTCACTTGGAAGCAGCGGTTGGATAAATATGACTGGATGAGCAGGAACATTGGGTGCGGAAGTTTTTCCATCACTAGCCAGCAATCCTTTGTGCCAGCCAGACATGGTCAAAAGCTTGTTGTACATCAAGAAATGCCGCTGAGCAATACTTTTTACATTCAAAATCCGGTCTTCCTGTTTTGTAAACTCGGTGAACCTGTTCTATTGTTGATTTCTGAAATCCAAACTGGTGACCGGGAACAACATCTTTGGCGTCCATGCACGGTTTTAGTCGGTTAAGGAATATCCTCCCCCACAGTTTGGAGAGTACAAGCGTAGGCGTTAAGCTTATCGGCCGATACGACGAAGCTTCATGTTCAGGTTTACCTAATTTGTGGATCATGACAACTTCAGAGATTTTCCACAGGCCAGGATAGTGAGATGTTCGAAAGATGGCGTTGAACAAACTAGCTAGAAATACATTTTCTGGGAAGATTTATAGACGGCGTGATCAGGTCGAATCCCGGGGCTTTTCTCGAGTTCAGCAGTCTGATTTCCTTCGCTATTTCTTTAGGTGTTGTTGGTATAATGGGCATACAAATCTGCAGATCATGTCTGGTGGATGAGAAGGGTTGGTGAAACCTTTGGGCAGAGAGGATGTATTGATCCAAGCAGCCACTTGAATGGCGTTAGTGAGATATATGCAGGAGTTATTTACACACTTGGGTTCTTCAGTGGTATAGTAGCATTAAAGTTTTCATTGAAGTAGGTTTTGAAGCCGTCCCAGTCAGTTCGGCTACTCGTAGAGACTGTTCTTTCCTGAGTAAGCACGGTAGCGCTAATTGTGAGGATCGCTGGTGTGTGATCTGATGACCCGTCTGGAATCGATTCGATAGTAGTGTGTAAGCTACCTATACCCTTATTTATGAAGAAATCCAAGAAATTGTCGTTTTTTTTGGGTTGCTAGGTCAGTAGGCTTCATCTGTAGATATCGGTTTTAAGTGGTTTTTGGTTTTTGTGACACAGCGTTTCAAATTGCATCCACGAGTGCTGGTACAGCGGGATTCCCAAAATGTATGTTTGCCATACCAGTCATCGCTCGCAATAAACCTATGGCCAAGAGTATTGAATTAGTTTTTGAACATGTCTGCAGTTATTTTGTGTCTTGTGGACAGTAAATTGAGGATAGAATAATAGGGCCTGCTAGGTCCAATCTAACAGAAGTAGCTTGATAAACAAGCTAACAGACAGACACAAAATAACTGCAGACTGTAGAATATGGTTCTATCAGTGAATGTCTCGGGCTCGCTCGAATGGCCAGCGCTGAACCAGCATGCGATCAATCGGGATCAATCATATTTGTATTAAAAAAATATTATAATGCAGCAGAGAATGCATATCTCTTATTGTAAATGTACGTATCTGTAGTTTGTAAACAAAACACTTACTGTGAGTCAGTGAGTGTTGTAAAAGGCAATTAGGAGATTGTTTAGAATATAAGCTGCAACATTCTCCCAATCTGCTCATAAAATCAATCACCAAATAGATTAAAAGTAGTTATGGGCGGCTCACATTCACGTTTAATGGCTGAAATAATGATATAAATAATATACATTTTAGATGCTGATATAATTTATACTTTCTTTCATTTTTCAATTCTTGGTTGTATCTTCTATGAGAATACATGGCAGCAAAAGATGTCAATTGAATCCAACAATTTATTTCAGTACAGGCATCGAGTGTCTAATACTCAGTCAGCCACGGTGGAAGAAATCCCAGCGGTGTACTCTACATTCACTAGAGGCGGGTACGGCTCGGGGTTGGGGGGCTCAGACCACGACGGCAGCGGGGGTGACCGCGGCGAGTGGGGCAGGGGCGCCGTGCGGCTGGGGCTGGGCCGCATGGGGCTGGGGAGGCCGTGCGGCCTGGCGTGCCGCCTGGGACGCCATGCGCGCCTCCGCCCGCGACCACGTCACGCTCGTCCACTTCAACACGCTACACGACACGCTCCACAACTATCTAAGAAAACACCGCTTCTGTGCTGATTGTAAAACTAAGGTAGGTTTCTTGTTGTCAATTACAATATGAGTTTGCAATCTAAACAAAAAAGTCTAAACAAAATTCAGTCCTTGTTCAAATTAAGTACAAACTGAGTGTAGGTGTAGTGTTGAAGGGAAAAAAAATAATATTCAAAAAGCGCCAGATCCTACATTACATGTGAGTGCTGAGCCAGTTTGTTTGCTGGTATTAGATATATCTGTTTAAGAGCGTTCATTCCGCGCGAGCTGGCAACGTCGCATTTCAACAAGTTTTTATTTTTTTATTTTGCGGTTTCTGTGATTATTTTATTAAATATAAATCAAAGTACTATTTTTTTTAGTCAAATAGATCGTAGTATTTTGTAATTATTGTTAACATTTACTCTATAGTACTTACTTAAAAATATTTAATCGTAATACTGCAAATAGAAAATAATTGACAATAATGTACAGTCGATTTCATAAGTCCAGTACCACGCTAAGGATTGTATTGACAGCACGACGGCGACGACGGCCTGTATCGTGTGTTCACAGGAACACACGATACAGGCCGTCGTTCGTACCTACATCTGTGTGTAAAGTGATGTATCAACACATAACGCACACCTCAGAATTCACACACTGGCATAGAAATAGAACGAAACAAAAATCATACCGTCGCTTTTTCACACACGCACGCAGATTACGTAATTACTTATGACCTTTTTCAAACTGTCTTTCAAATTACTTATGAACTGTCAAAAAATAGCATACATACTATTAAATTCCAACAATCTAGTTACTTGACTAAATAAAAACTTTTTTACAAAAAAATACAACCGACTTCCAAAAACAACACTACAAAGTGAAAAATAACTTTAAATTCGAAAGTCGGTGTCTGGTTAAATGTATTTTCTGTTTTTGCTACCGACTTCCGAAATTAAGTTATTTTTCACTTTGTAGTGTTGTTTTTGGAAGTCGGTTGTATTTTTTTGTGAAAAAGTTTTTATTTTTCACTTTTTAGTTGTGGTACGTACCTACCCCACACAAATTCTAATACCACTACCTGCAAAACAAACTAGAACATCATCCATATAAAAGTGGGGAAAAATACGTATACGTAAGCTACCTAAAAAACTACCCAAGCGAAGGTAATCAATTTTATATGGGACCAACTTTGATGTATACCCTTGAATTAAACAAAAAATTTTCAAATCGGACGACTGTAAAAAGTTATGCATGGTCATCAATAAAAAAAAAAAAACGTGTCGAATTGAGAACCTCTTCCTTAGGTTATTAACTTTAGCCTGCCTCTCGTATCCAATATCCAAGATACTCATACGACACTAAATCTTCCATTCACTCTCACTGAATTAAAAGGTGTTATTCATAAAAGTAAGGATTCTGCACCGGGCATTGATGGCATCCCGTATTCCATTTTTGCTAATATAAATGATGACGTCCTCATTTATTATTTAAAGCTTATTAATTCTATCATGAATTCAGGAAACATCCCTGTTGAATGGAAACGTCAAATGGTGTTGCCATTTCTTAAACCAAATAAAACCCCATCTGATGTTTCTTTATATCGTCCCATAGTCTTATCATCAATCCTGATGAAATTAGCGGAGCACTTAGTTAAAAATCGTCTAGAATGGTATGTAGAAAGTAACAGTCTTGGCAGAATCACAATATGGTTTTAGAAAAGGTAAAAGTACAACTGATTGTTTAAGTATTTTAACATCGGATATTCGATTATCCTTCTCTAATAACCATTCCACCATTGCAGTTTTCCTTGATATTAATGCAGCTTATGATAATGTTGTATTATCAGTTTTACTAAATAAATTAAAAGCCTTACAGGTTCCATTGATTTTGTCGAATTTTATTATTAATATCCTGACTGAACGCTCTGTTAACATGATAATAGGAGATCACGAGGTATCTCATCTTGTATGGAGGGGTCTGCCACAGGGTTCTGTGCTCAGTCCCCTTCTATACAATATTTACACTTTTCATCTAGACTCGTCTTTAATTACTAACCATGTTAAAGTTCTTCAATATGCCGATGACTTATTATTATATTCTTCAAGCCAATCTGTTGAACAAGCTCGCTGTGACATCAATTCTGCTTTATCTAATTTGGAGTCATGGTCACCGTTTAGATGTATCTAAACGGTTTGGATTTATCCACGTCTAAAAGCGCGGCTGTTTTATTCACCCGGAAGAGAAATATTCCCTTAGTAAACCTCTTTTATAAGAATATACCTATTCCAGTAATAGATAAATTCAGATATCTAGGTATAATACTTGATTATAAATTAAGTAGTGTTCCTTATTGTGATTATATTGTCAACAAATGCGAAAATCACCTAAACATGCTTAGATGCCTCTCTGGTGTGTGGTGGGGTGCACATCCGTTTTCGTTGAAACTTTACAACGCAATTATCAGAAGCACTCTGGATTATGGATTGTTCGTTTTAGAACCTGGTAGTATCATGGCTTTTAAAAAATTGGATCGTATTCAGTCTAAAGCATTAAGCATTATTTCGGGTGCCATGAAGTCTAGTCCCATTAATGCTCTCCAAGTTGAATGTGGGGAAGCTCCTTTACATCTTAGAAGACAATTCTTATCAGACAAATATTTGTTCCGGATTCTTCAGTTCTCAACTCATCCTCTCATTCCTAAACTAGACTCCTTAGTGTTGCAGATTGAATCTTCAGATTACTGGTCCCATAAACGTGCTCCTTGTTTAGTTATAAGCTATAAAAAAATCCTTTCACTTCTCCTATTCACCGTTCCAATAAACTTCCCATATTTAACTGTAGATATGAGAGTTTACAATTCAGCCCCATCATTAAATTTAACTGTGTACGTAGTAAATTAGATCCCGATTATCCTAAAAGTTTTAATAATTTCCTTGCTGATCACTTCGAATATCACCATATATTTACGGATGCTGCCAAGCGTTCTCCGATGGGTTGTGTTGGGATAGGTACTTACCATTCTCAATACAACATCGTACAAAAAATAAAACTGCCTCCGGAGACTTCGGTTTTTACGGGGGAATGTTTCGGTATTTTAAAAGCCATCGAATATACTCGTGTTTTTAAGCTCAAAAAAAACTAATTTTTACAGATTCCCAAAGTGCTCTTCTAGCCACAAATCCCCTTTCGAACACAAATCGCAGTTGCCAATCATTTATTTAATAAAAGAATTTGCGTTCAGAACCATCTCTGAGAGGTAATACTTTGGAATTTGCGTGGATTCCGGCTCGTGGTTTGGCAGGGCAAAGTTTGGCAAGATGGAGACCTCTGTTTTAATACGGATGAGACTGGGTCATGTTTGTTCTGGAGAACAAACATGACCCAGTCTCATCCGTAGTTTGGCAAGATGGGCTGGAGCCCATCTTGCCAAACTTCATATCATCGACGACCCCATGTGCTTGTGTGGCACAGACGTAGGCGACCTAAACCACATTTTTTTCTCCTGTCCTTTATATGACCGTTCTTCTTTTCTTAGTAACCTCTTTTCCTACCTCAATAATTTCTTTACTTTGTACAAATAGCTTCCCTGTATATAAAAGTTGTAAATTTTCGTCATTGTAATTTGATCATTATCATTATTTTATCACCTTTATTATACTGATCCTATATATCCATCCTATCCTAAATCCCGTTTAAAAATCATTATAATATTTTCGTTTCCCTACCTTGACCTATGAACTAAACGTGACATTGGCTAAATGCACAAACCGTGCGAAGCCAAGAAAAAAAAAAAAAAAAATTCCTCCTTTTTTTTCGTCGGTTAAAAAATAGTACTTTGATTTCAATTTTATAAAATAATCACAAAAACGTCTAGAAATGCGACGTTGCCAGCCCGCGTGGGATGAACGCTCTTAATAGAAATACCAAAGTGCCTGTGTATCAAAAACTAAAAGTATGCAGTTATTGTAACAATATTGAATAGGATAAGTTTAATTTAAATAGGTACTGTGATGTGTATGTATAGGCCAAAGCAAAGTTAAATTCACATAAGGCAAAATATCTTGTTGTATCCCACATATCACTTACATAACTTATAATATTTATCACTGAAAAAGTAACTGATAAAACTTGCAGACAAATCATTGTTATCAAATTTTTCACAAACTGATGCAATACCATTGCTTTTCGAAACCAAACTTATTGTTATTTATAATTTTATCTTCCAGTTTTTGAAAAATAAGCAAGATTCCGCCTTATTAATCATTCTCATCTTAAATCGTTTTCATTTGGTGAACCTAGTCTCAATGTTTCTTGAAAATAGGCTTATTTGGATCATCTTTCCTTACTTCTCTGTCGAACTTATGTGACAGTACTATCTAATCAACATAATATGATTCTAGAATTGATTAAAGTTATAAATAATTAACATCATTGCTATCTCCTGTAGAATGCGTGATTGCTATAAAACAATATATTGTTATCAGACGTCTAACGTCTTTTTAGGGTTCCGCCACTCAAAAGGAAAAACGGAACCCTTATAGGATCACTTGTGTATCTGTCCGTCCGTCTGTCATAGCCAATTCGCTCCGAATCTGACGGACTGATGTAGTAATAATTTGTTACACATTCATATGTGTAACAAATTATTACTACAAGACTATTAGAAGTTCATACTTCTGAGACCTAAACACGGACTTGTAACGTAAATAAATGAATTTCGAAAATGGGGGTCACTTTTGAAGGTCAACTAAGAAAATTAAAAATAAGTTTTGAACTGTACCGTGTGACACATCAAATGAAAGGGCTTACTGCGGAGTCTCAAATAGATTTTTTTTTTCATATTTTTTTAATAAACTCTTCTTCGTCTTAAAGTTATTTAAGAAAATTAGACGAAAATTGAAATTGAACATTTTAAAAAAAATACAGGAAAATTAATAAGAAGTCTGTGGTCTTAAAATAACATGGTAAATCTCGCAATATTGTGCGTACAAACTTACATTTGCAGTTGGAATGTATGGGAGAACATTTTTTAACTACAATGTTAAGTTTCTACTTGGTATAAATTCATCCTAACTACGGAACCCTTTATTGTGCGTAGTCCGACACGTACTTGGCCGGTTTTTTTTGTGTTTGTCTAGGAAGACAGTTTAGCTCATCAGTCTTCAGCCGGATAGGAATCCGGCTGAAGACTGATGAGCTAAACTACAGCTAGCCAACAGCAGTGTAATGATAGTCACTTCACAAACTATTACTTTTTAGCTTCTGGCCGCGATTTCGGTCCGCGTGAAATTTCTTTTTCCCCGACCCACCCCGTCGCATCGCATCGCCTGCCTGCGCTATTACTTCATTTTTGCGTAGCGTTCTTTCTGACTTTTTTTTCTGTTTGTTCGGCTCCTAAGGGCCCTAGCGTGATGTAATAGCCTTCCTTAAGAATTGGGCTCTCAAACGCAAAAAGATTTTTTCTAATCCGACCGATAGTTCCAGAGATTACCGCGTGCAAACATAGAAACAAACTTCAGTTTTATTATTACTATAGATTTAATGTTTTATTTCCTGCAGGTATTGAGAGCGTATCAGCTATTAGTTGAAGAAAAAGAACCACAGAAAGAGAAAGGTTACGTCGGCGCACTCTACGGCGGTATCAAACGATGCCTTTTAGACAAACACCTGCACCTGCAAGCCAAGACTGACTACATCGCGCACCTCATCGCTAGAGCGGAACCAGAACTACTCGGAAACCATAGAGAAAGACATGCTAAGACACTGGAAATTGCACAAGAAGAGGTAAGTAAATGATACTACCTCAAAGGTGCAAGACTTCATTGTAACAATATTTTGCTCCTTCATATAGTGTTGTAATACAGTATGGTTAGAGCGTGGCCGTCAGGTCGACTGAATCAGGTGGATGGCCTGAATATTACTGATGTGGAGAGATGGTTTTTGTATTTATTCATCTAAGTGCAAAATATTAACATAGCTTTATGTTTGCAGGTACTTATCTGTCTCGGTATATGTATTTACGAGCGACTGCAACGCATCTCTTTGAGGCTTCGCGAAGAAGAAGGCACGTGTCAGACGCTCGCTGCGGTCGCAGTGGAGGCATTGTATCGCAAGTTTGAAACTGCCGTCGAACACAAAACCGGAGTCTCGAAACTGCAACTTCTGTATGATGAAATCACTCAAGAGGAACAGACCAGGCAACAGAGAAAGGAACAGAAGAAACTCAAGCGACGCAAGAAGAAGGAGCGGCAAGCTGTTGAGAGCAAATGCAAAGTATGACACGGACTAATCAGTTCTGTATTTTATTGCAGTTATAATTTGTATGCCTACTAATGCGGAATTTATATTCAACACAGGAGGCTGATTCCGAGGAACCAGATGAAAAGTGCCAATGTGAGGAATGCCTGCTAGAGGAACGAGACACGCCGACTGATCTACTTTCCCCACGCGACTACATCAATCACCAGTGTTACGAGGCCAGTGGCGATGGCTGCCAGTCTTGTGAGGACGACACTACAAATAAACGACGCTCACCCAAAAAAACTGGCAAGAAACGGACCAAAAACGGCAACCTCTCGCCCAACGAGCATTCCCAAGACTGTGGCTATTCATCCGGGAACAATGGAGGTTGCTGTGAAACCATGTCTGGCTCATCCTCTCTCATGAGCTCGCCCGAAGGTTCAGAGGTGGCGTGTTCAGAAGGGTTCTGCAATCACGAGAGAGGCGACTGTTTAGATTTGACCAAGAACGATAAGACTTTGTGCACAGGTTTCACACTTTCTCTACAAGAAATGTTAATGGTATGTGTTACAATATTATTATAAGGCCCTGTATTAGAGTTGTGTAGCAAGCGCTAACATACTTTCACTATTTTTAGGACACGTGTTCATCAGACGAAGAAGAGGATACCAGTTATATTCCTATAGAGGAAGTAATGGAATTCAAATCACGTAGAAATATAACCGAAAAAAGACAGGAGTTGCGACAGAACCTCCGCCAAAAATTCGCTCAGCTTTGTGTGAGCACGCCGCAGATACCGCCGCTACTGCAGGAACAGGATAAGCAGGCTGCCTAGCTGGCCTGGCGCTCTCTACCTGCCACATCATTCAACTGCACTTTGTAAACCAGTAATTTTACTTAAAAATGGCAATATACTATAACCTGCTTCCATGGTTTGTAGATGAATATACACCTTAAAATACATTATCAATATCCAGAAATCCAGTAAGTCATAAGTCTTCTAATCTGGTCAGTGATTTACTGATTATGATGCATATTGTTACATTCAATATTATTGTACCAGGTTAAGTTCTTCAGATATGTATATTGTCAATAATAATAACAACAACTACAGTTAAATGTCTAAATACTCAGTACTCAGCATTATTTCAATAGTAGTTGAAGATTAATAAGCAATCAGTGCAAATATTGCATAGACTGATTTATGTTCGTATGTGAAACAAACTTTGGAATTTATATAGTTTCTCTTTTGATGAAAAATCCGTATACAAATAAATATCATGTTATCTTTTGTAAACTTCCAATATTAGAAGGAATCAATGTTAAACATTGGTGCCGATTCTCTTGTGAACGCACTAAACTAAAATTAGAGCATCGCTATCTTTTACTAACAGGCAGCGCGAGAAAAGGACGGCTATAGGTATGAACTAAGTTGGAGATGTCAAACTAGTTCACGCCTTGCGCTTCACCGTGTTTTTAGACGACATGTTTTTACGTGTCGTCTAAATGTCTATGGAAAAATTAGTTCTAACTAATTTGACAGCTCTAATTTACTTCCGTCCCTTTCTTGTCATAATAGAGAGAAAAAGTTAGCAACAGCCTAAATTAAGTTTAGTTTGTGCACAACAGAATCGGCACCATTATCTTATTTCCCTAAATTAATTTTTAAATAATAATATGCCATTTTGTAATAGATCCGTATAGTGTAACCATAATGCAATAGATTAGTGTAAAGATATTGGCGAGTAATAAATAAAGCTAATAAACTATTTCAATTGAAAAATCATTGAGAATAAAATCATATTCGGTAACATTGTGCCTAGCACTGGGAAAAAAAATTGCAAGTGCATGTTTGAATGATTCCAATAATACAATGGATTGACTGGATAAAAACCAGCATTTAATATATTTACTATTTAAATTGTTAGAAAGCTTAGTAATGAAATATTTAAAGTAGCATTTTTTGATCAAATTATTTTATTTCAATGCTTTATGTGACTCAATATTATGTGGTACATGATGAATAATTACTCGTTATCAAAAAAGCTTAGAAAAGCAAAAGGTCGGGAGTTACCTTGGCTGTTTCGCCATTGTTATTAAAGGTCGGAAAACATTTGTAAACTCAGTTTTGAATATACTATATAATACAGTGATAACAAGTTTTATTTTTAATGATAACAATTCCCAAATTTACAGTTTTATTTTTACAGTATATGAAACAACTTTTTTAGTTTCCTTAGATAAGCTTGTACATGTGTGATTCTCTTTACAACTCTCCAATGCAAAGTGTTGCATTTGTTCCCCCAAAACCAAATGAATTTTTCAATGCAATTCTTCTGTCTGCATTCCATGGATTTGATTCATTAGCAACATAATTCAAATCATCAACAGGTTCTTCTAAATTGATTGTAGGTGGTATAATTCCATGATGACAAGCCAATACAGTGAATATTGCTTCCAAATTACCTGCAGCACCTAGCAAATGTCCATGAGCCCCTTTTGTGGATGAAATAAATATATTTGAACTGTGATTGCTAAACATAGTCTTTATTGCTGTTGCTTCAATACCATCTCCTACAGGGGTTGATGTTGCATGAGCATTAATGTAAGTAATTGCATCTTTGTTGATGCCGCCATCTCTCAAAGCACGTCTCATTGACAACACTGCTCCACTCCCATCATCCCTAGGAGCAGTAATGTGAGAAGCATCTCCTGATAAGCCATATCCTAATATTTCAGCATATATTTTCGCATTTCTCTCTAATGCATGCTGGTACTCTTCCAAAACCAAAATAGCTGCACCCTCACCCATGACAAAACCATCTCTTTTTTTATCAAATGGTCTAGAAGCTTTTCCTGGTTCATCATTGAATGATGTGCTTAATGCTCTTAATCTACTGAACCCTGCTATGGCAAGCGGGCTGATACAAGCTTCTGCACCACCACACACCATGACATCTGCATCTCCATTTCTAATAAATCTGAAGGCATCTCCTACCGAGTGTGCACCAGTTGCACAAGCAGTAGACACAGCATGATTTGGTCCTCTGAAGCCATACTTAATACTTATGTGACCAGCTGCCATGTTTGGTAAAATTCTTGGTACAAAGAAAGGGCTGACTTTGTTATAACCAATTTTTAATGCATCGTTAGTGTCGCAAACATCTTTTAAATCTATCATTCCCATCCCAATAGCTACTCCTGTGGCCTCTCTGTCGATATCAGATTCTGGCAACCATTTTGCATCTTCCAATGCCTCTGCAGTTGCAACAAGAGCAAGGCATGTAGCAGGAGCCATGGATCTTAGGTTGGCCTTTGACAATGCCTTTGCCACTTTGTCATCTTTGTCTGAAGGAATTAAACCAGCTATCCTACATGGTAATTTGGAATATTCACTGCCTTGCAGGGCTACTATACCACATTGACCTTTCAAAATGTTTTGCCACACTAAATCGGTACCTGTACCCAGAGGAGATACAACCCCTAGTCCAGTAACAACGACTCTTCTTCGCTGCGAAGCCTGCGAGATTGTTCTAATTTGACGGATTAGTTTCCGAGACATAGTTAACTTTTGATACTCAAATTTTAAACAAGGTTACAAGAATTTTTTTTTTCATATTATATCTTGCACAGATATTTCTTATATATTATTTACGGATTATACTTATACTACTGTTTAGTTAAGTTTAAAATTGATGATCTTCTTTATTATCTATATAAAATATAAACAAAATAAAACCCATTTTCAGGTTACATACTTTTTCAAATTTATTTAATTTTTAATCTGTGGTTGGTGTGGAACCACTGTACAATACTTTAGCACCCGTCGATTTTGTATAGTAGCTATTTTTTTTGGGTAGACTAGACCCTTTTTAATGTATTTTTGAAAACCCCAAAAGTACGCAAAAAATATGCCGAGAAAAAAAAATTTTTAAGGTTATTTTGAATCGTCTCGAAGGTCAAGGTCACATGAATATAAAATTGTAGTAAGGCGTTTTACCACGAACCTAACCTGTCCAAGTCGGGGTGCCCCAAGTCCCGAGCTCACTTCGCTCGCTCTTGCATCTTAAGTTTTTAGCGTGATAGATTGCGTTTTTTTTTCTCAAAAACTAGTAGTTTGCGCACTGTAATATTTTGCGAAAGTGTTTTGCTCGAAGACATCAACACGCTATAAAATTGTGAAGATTCGGACGCGCGTGTGTTCAATTTTACGTGTAACTAAGTTTGATTTTCTGAAACTTTAGATTTTTTTTCTCAAAAACTAGTAGTTTGCGCAGTGTAATATTTTGCAAAAGTGTTTTACTCGAAGTCATCAACACGCTATAAAATTGTGAAGTTTCGGACTCGCGGCTGCTAAAGTACAGTGGAGCCGTTGGTGTTTTTTGACACTGGTTTTTGAACTTGAAATTAATTATAGGTATAGACAATAAAATTTTTCAACTCTTGGCGAATCCAACAGAGTACATCCCAGCGCGTTAAAAAAAATACACTGTTGGATTTTTAACCCTCGGTGCCAAGCAGTGTGTTGAAAATCCAGTTCGCGATAAAAAATCGTAATCGGTACGAGGGCTAACCATGGTAGAAAACAGAAACAGAAAACACAGTAATGTCCGGGCTACACCAACGGGAAACGCTGTTGATTATCGCGATGATGGACGTAGGTGTAGCCCACAGAGCACTTTATAATACCGGTTAGCCACAAAGCCATAAGCCACAACTTATCGCGATCATTTTACAATGGCATTCACATTGCTGATTGACGTGGCGATAACTCGGTGGCGGCGTTCAAGTGTGGCCACAATTATAGGAATAATTACCGCGATGTTTATGGCGATGATGGGCATTGACGTTGACGTTGGTGTGGCCCCGACATCATAAATGCACGGGCCAGATTAACGTCAATGCCCATACACGCCATAAACATCGCGGTATGTGGTGGCTACACATATGGCTAACGCCCTTCAATGCGATAATCAACGGCATATCCCGTTAATGTAGCCGCGGCAAAAGAAAGCTTTCAAAAGTATGATAAGACATCGTGTACACGAGCGGTATCACGATCACATTTTATTTTCACCGTTGACAGAATTACAAGTCACTAAATAAAAAAAAGCCGGGAGGAGTCGTGGGACTGCGCGTGGGACACTCGATTTTGATTGGAACGAAGTTTCTTTTGCTGTTTATTAGAATAGAATTGAATATATTTTTTCGCATTAAAACATAGTAGAATCAGGCATATCCAGTATAAGCTGATCTCGCATTGTATAGGATTTCCTTACAATGACAGGTCAGTGTAAACTGGAAATGTATAGCTTGATGTGTAGCCGTGTGTACTGTCAAGTTACTAAAAAGTAACTTGAACTGTGAAACTTGTCTTGTATTCACAAGATAGCTGTGTTGTGCGCTCAGAACAATAACTAAAGGTTGTGCGTTTCATCAAATTAGTTCCTCTGCCGTAATGTTGGCTCCACTGTTAAACTTTACTTTTGCTACAGACGGCCAGCCAGACAGACTATTAACAGAGATACACAATCACAGGCTACTTAGAGATACTACGTATATGTACACAATAGCCCTGGGACGCAAGACGCGAACCCGGATCGTCTACAACGCGAAACTTTTACGTGCACAGCTGCGGACTACAGTTCGAACCGCGAACCTCATTTTTAGTGAATAGTCACTGAAGCCGCACGTCTATAGCTTAGTTTAATACTTATATTGTTGTCCAACAACAGAAAGTCACCTGACGAAAGGACCGTAGGTCCTTGTTTTCGTCATTCGTGCGTTGGAGCTGACACACACACTTTTTTTGCAAAGCCGCGTACATTAATCACGAAAATTGTGTGATATTTGAGGTTTGACATTGTCAAGCGCTTTTAACATAATAAATGGTACAAATGATAGTCACTTTTCATAAAATTCGCGCTTTGTTCAGAGTAGACAAGCTCTACACACGTCTGACCACAAGACGCGTGCGTCTGACTGCGTCCCGCTTTGCAAACGCGGTCTTCCCGCGTCGCTTTCGCACAGGTGTGCAAGCCGCCATATGATACTCGGGTAGCGTCCGCCGCGCCCCTGACGCTTTCGCTTCGCAGTCGCTTAGTCAGGTGTGACCGAAGCTTAATGGACCCACAAATTGACCTAACAACGGTAACGGTAGCATATCGTGTACTACAATAGTGGAGCCAACATTACGGCAGAGGATCTATTTGATGAAACGCACTACTTATTAGCTGGCTAAAACCTACCGTAGTAAGCGCTTGTGGTAGGAGACTGGCAGAAATTGTGACGCATCGAAATAGCATGCCCTCTCAGTTTCTAGTATCAAAAGTTTTTGTTATTATTACTAGTGCCATGTAGTAGTTTTTAGCAAGCTATTGGACGGTACCGAACCTTTCGATCGGACAATAATAATATTTTTTATTTATTTACTATTTCTGAACCCAACATTATTTGTCCAAGTGCAAGTGACACATCACAGTGACACATTGACTGACAGTAATACCATGACTAAACCTCAGAACAATAACTAAAGCACGTAGTAGTTCGTAGTTATTGAACGAAATTCAAAAAAATGATGTAGATATTTTGTATTCTCTCATAATATGCTTAGTAATTTATATTTTTTTAGTATCTACGTTTTTATTTTTAGCGTATAAGAATGCGTCATTGTAAAATCTATCGACGTTAAAATTTAGTGGGTCACATCACTAGTCAGAATAAAATGAATGACAACCTACAAAATTTCGAAACGTCTTCTATATAAGTATATACGTGTCGTGCTCTAACATCCTAGCGGCTCTATAAATCAAAATGAAACAAATATATTGCTATTTTAGCACTCCTTCTATGTTTTAGTTATTATTCTGTGGACTAAACCAATCTGCCAAACATGATTTTTTTTTTTTTTTTTTTTTGAATGGCATCTCGTAGTGTGACCATGAGAGGTCTCGACTACTTAACCGGACTTTCCTGTGGGTGCCTTTAAGCGAGCTCAAAAGCCTCCAGCCAGGGGCATAAAATACTAACTAAATTATAAACTAAACGACTGCGCACTAAGGGCACCCCCTGTGGGGTACGGACCTCGGCTTAGGGAGTCGTCATTGACCAATGATAAACAAGGCAAAGCAATAGGCTGGATAAAGTTAGGGGAATTATTATTATCAGGGGAGTTTAAAGCTACAGGCTCAGCTACGCCACCAGCTGGCTCGATTAAACCGATCAAGGGACATGAATTTACATTTACGTTAGATGGTCTTAAACGCGATGGGCCTCGGCGGCGAGGCCGGAATGTAGATCTGTGTTTGTGTAGTGCCAAACATGAAGTTTGTTTTAGTCTATTGTTCACAGCGTAGACTAGACAGGTTCACACATAGACTACTTAGGGGATACTACGTATGGTTCACACATGGGTTCACAGCAATCACAGAGAGCTCATCATTGCTTCAATTTGACACATAGATTACACAGTATATTTGACAGTTTCAAAGTTTTTTCTTGAAACGTTGTGTTTATTGATGATTATTTTACAGTTCTATTGATGATTTTACAGTTATTTTTACAGAAAAGGTATGTGTAACAGGAATTCACAAACATAAAAATAGTAGTCAGTAAAGGAATTCACAAAAATAAGGAAGGCCTGAATTTCATTTCATCTCAAGTGTCGACCGATGTAGAAGTTACGAAAGAATAACTTGAAATCTTTATATCTTTACAAAAAGCTATTGATTACATTTTAAGCGATGGTTGTTAAGGTTTTAATAAGGAATTTTAAATTATTCATCTCAATAGCTGTTGTTTTCGGCGCTTTTATTTACCGTAATGAACTACATTGGTACTTAGAAAAACATTTAAATGAAGTGGAAGAAGATAAACCTGGTGTTTTCACTTCAACTAAATTAGCTCAATTTAATGGAGTAAATCAAAATAACTTGTATTTAGCAGTATTAGGTACAGTATTCGATGTTACAGAAGGTAAAAGACATTATGAAAAGGGTGCTGCATACCATTATTTTATAGGTAAATCATATTCTAACTATTTAGTTACTTCAGTGAAAACGCTTATTAAGATTACTAGAATTCAAACAATTTCATGTGTATTGTATTATAATATTCTACATAAATTCAGGTAAAGATGGCACAAGATCACTTGTTACGGGGGACTTTAAAGATGAAAGTAATGAAAAGGACCATGTCATGGACTTGTCCTGTAATGACTTACTGACTCTGGTCCATTGGCGGAATACATTCAGGAAAAAGTATATTGAAATTGGTAAGCAATCATTTTTGACATCTTGCCTTGTTTCACGAAAGGGTTGGGCAGAGGCATATCTAAAGTACACACACATTTTGCTAGTTATGTTTCATTGTGTTCTTATGGATAAATGTTTTGTAAGTATAATAGTCTAGTGTGTATACAAGACACCCCATTATATTGCTTGTTTGATTGCTGCCTAGTAAATACTATGATCTGATTATAGATAAAAATAACTATTACAGGTACCCTCACAGGACGATTCTATGACAAGAATGGCCAAGGAACAGCTTACATGAAGGAGTTTTACGATAAAATAAAACAATGTGAAGTAGGAAAAGAAAATTCTAGAAAAGAAGATCAGAAATATCCACCTTGTAACATTGCATGGAGTGCTGAGGAAGGCACTAAAGTGTGGTGTACCACATCAAGGTTCTTATTTTTTGTTTTATTTGAAGTTTATCCCTTATCTCCGAAGTTTGCATAGAGAAAAACAGTATTTTCTTAAATATTTTTCATCAAAAGTATATGTGGCCTAAAAAAAAGAAAAAAAAAATGTTTGAGAATGTGCAAACAGCGCTATTTCATATGATATCCCACATGCCCTAGTAGCCCTACTTCGAATTTTTAAGACCCCCTTTCAGTCTGTTGCAAAAAAAAATTCTTTCTTATTTGCAAAATAGTTGGGCAAACGTCATTTAAAACTGTTCCAAATTTCAATTTGATAGCATTAGTAGTTCTTGAGATATCCAGCTGTGACAGACAGACAGACTGAGTCGCACCATAAGGGTTCCTTTTTACCATTTTGGTATATAACTTTAAAAAGATGAAATAATCTACCAGTTTTTCCTCCCATCACCATAAAGTAGTGAAGGTTCTTGATTCATAATTATTATATTTTAATTCTATTGTGACCCAGATTAACTTCTACATTAAAAAGTATCCATGGCATTCCATGGTTGTGGAATATCTTTTTTCTTTCCTTGAAGTTTCAAACCATACAAAAAACTTCAGAAAGGTCTTCACACATCCAGTACTAGTTTCTGTCAGCCTTACAAGCTTTTTACTTGTCCAATATTTTCTTGAACCTTCTTTATGAATGAACAAAAGGAAAAAAATCCTTCAAAGATGTTTCACCTATTTATTTATTTTACTTATAGCATGAAAGTAACGAAGACAAGAGATTCTCTTTATGAGAGAACAACAGATGAAATAAATAACACAATATTTTTGTTTTTTTTTTTGTAGTGGTGGTGTGAAAAGGTCCTGGGCAGGTGTTCCTCGCCAGCTCTTCACTCCTGGGGTAGAAAAACCTCGCTGTGTGTGCCTCAATGGAGTTGATCAAGATTCTGCAGGCCTTGTCAAAGAATATGATAACTGTCCTAAATCATCTAGAGAGTGTATAGTTATAACCTAACTTTTATGTAGTTGACGCTTCTATAGTAAAATTTTTGCTATTTAATTGTAATTATAATAACTTAAGTTTTTCCCATTTATTGGGGTATGCACGGCTACAGATCAAGCTATACATTTCCAGAATAAGTAATCTAATCTCGCATTGTATAGGATTGCCTTACAATGAGAGGTCAGTGTAAATTATAACATTATTAAAATAGGCTCAAAATAAAATACTTATAATAAATACTTACTAATCATTGTGATTTATTTTGTACGGACATGGACACACACACATAGAATGTAGGTAACAAGTCTTATAAAATTAATTATGTATCCTTATAAAATAAATCATGTATCCTTATCCAGGAGCTTGTGGCTAAGTAAAAACAACTGCACGGGTCGATCCATCAGGTTAAGCTACGCTTGCCGGGGTTGGTCAGTGGATGGGTGACCATCTTTACATACCGAGACTCCTCCGTGCCTCGGAAAGCACGTTAAGCCGTTGGTCCCGGCTGTCATTCGTGGATCTTTGACAGTCGTTACGGGTCGTCAGAAGCCCGAAAAGTAATATTGTATTACCCAGTTACTGGGTTGTGGAGGTCAGATAGGCAGTCACTCCATGTAAAATAATGGTATTCAGCTACATCCGGTTAGACTAGAAGCCAACCCCAACATGGTTGGGAAAAGGCTAGGCAGATTGAACTTTAATTGGCAATTTCAGCTGCATCCGGTTAGACTGGAAGCCGACCCCAACATAGTTGGGCAAAGGCTAGGCAGATTGATTGATTGATCTTTTGGCAAGGAAAAGGCTAGGCAGATTGATCTTTAATTGGCAGTGAAGTTTCTGTTTTTATTACTTCATCCAACTCCAAACATTCTATAGTTTTGAGGAACACCTGCATTGGTATTTTTTTTCTATTCAAGTATGATTTGTTTCCCAGAAGTTTCTTTATTTTGGCTCTGCGTTTCTTAATTTTTTCTTTTGTGTATTGGTTACCTAATTGGAATGTTAGCAGTCTTTTTACTTTCCTTCCACCTATTAGTACTTCAGTCTCACTATTCTGTGCTTTAGGCTCTTCGTAAATAGTTTCCAAAGTCTGTGACAAAGATTTAACTTTTTTGTTCAGATACAATGCTTCTATTTGTTTAGGGTTTGCATTTTCAGTCATTATCCGCTTACTTGGCTTCATATTAACTCTGCGATTCGACGGTTTACTTGCTTCAGGCATAATAGATTTTCTCTTTCTTAAAACTCGTGATGGTAATTCAGGCACTTGAGATTGCTCTTCTGTAGCTTCAGTATTGGGCTCGTCAATCTCCATTATATCTAAATGTGCCATTTTATTCGGTAGCTCGGAGTCTAGTCTGTGAATAGTAAACTACTTTGTATCTCAAGACCAAAAGACTGAACATAATTATTATTCGAATACAAGTAAGAAAACTGCTTACCTAGACGCATCCATTATTTAGCCCAATATTAACTACTTCTCGCTTATTTTCTGTGTTTTAACAATAAACACGTTCATTGAAAACAGATAATATTGTAAAAAAAACCGTTGTAACTATATATAAAATTGTAAGAACATAAACAGAACAAGCGCCACGAAATTAATGTGGGTCTTCCTTCGTTCCGTTCCTTCCAAAAAAGTACTCTGTGGTAGGAACCACAGAGTACCAGAGAAGAAGAGAAGGATCTCTTCTTGAGTAGGTATCTTGAATTGAATTAAAAACTGAACTGAAAAATGAATTTGGTGTTGCCAATCAAATAAATACATTTCATGGATAAAAAAAAGTAAATTAAAAAAAAAAAACCGACTGCGTAAAAAGTGAACTTTATAGTGCACAAATAGCTCATTAGCTGCTAGTACAAAAACTCACTCGATCGGTATCGGCAACTTTCATTGGTCCACCCCAAAACAAGCCAAGGCAAAGCTGAGTCGGACGCATGCGTCTTGTGGTCAGAAGTGTGTGGTGCTTGTCTACCTACTCTGATCAAAGTGAGAATTTTATTAATATTGACTATCGTATCGTACAGACCCCAGCAGGTCAAGTCAACCAAAGCTGTCAAATTTTCCCAATCAACCTTGAACCTAATGCTTTAGCGATAAAGATGAAAATCTATTATAGGAATTTGACAGTTTGTAGTAGCTTGATATGCTGGCGTCTGTACTGTATGATGTTTACAATGTCAATCGCAGATTCCTCGAACGAACGAAATCTAAAGAATCTGCACGAAATCTAACTTCGCGAGATTTATTGATGATTTTTATGGTTAAAATTATGTAAATACTTGTTTTATTGCCGCGTATCATATTTTAATCAAAAGATACAACCTGACACGGACCTGCAAATTGCATAAAACGCAAGAAAATTTTAATTTCGCGTTTAAGTCTGCCCGGCACAAATGCGCCGATAGAAAATCTTTTCTTTAAATTAATAAATTATAGACATCTGAAAGAACCCAATTACAGGTTCCGGTCCTTATGGCGATGTTGATATTGATAACTAAGGTGAATATTTAAAAAAGTGCCAAGAATTTTAATCATCACCAGCGTATTGAAACAATGGAGACGATCAATTTGTAGATGTACGAAAACAAAAAAATTATTTAATAATAAAATGTTTACAAAAAAAGTGTACATTTAGCCAAACAGTAATAAAATTTTCCTATACAAATAAAGTTCCTAATAATAAACTAAAGCTAAAATATTTTTTATTACTGGTGCAAGTAATGATGGTTCGGAGTTAGAACAATAGGTAGCGACCCGCCCGATCCAGGTTTAAACAAACCTGTGTTTCAGGCCATCACTTTACAGTTAAATTACATTGGACACACACATACATACACATGAGGTTACATGAGGTTTGGTACTAAAATAATTGAAAATTTAAACAGTCTTCTGTGTAATATAGGCTGAAAGAGGGTAATTACACAGCCACCCGCTTTTTTTCAAATAAGTGTTGAAGAATAAAATGCTTACATAACTACAAACATTATTTATATTTTAGGGTTGCCAACCCTGTGGCAAATGACGTGACAATGACAGTGTCTGTCAGCAGGACTCGGGTCTAGGGATGCAACTTTCATCCATACTTTTACTCGATACCGTATCGGTCATAATGTATCGATACCTACTCGGTATCGAATGAGAAGTATCAATGCTTACTTGTATAGGACAGTTTTTTCGTAGGAAGTATTAAAGGGAAATAAGAACAGCAGTAAGTCATGTACTTACTTATATTTCCCTCTAATACTTCCCCATTGAAAGAAAGAGAGGGTAAAAAACCAGTTTTTCCAAAGATATATAGGGTGACTGGTAATTAGTGACACATACTTAAACACATGATTGTACTCATGATAACAAACAACTTTTACTATGGGACCAAATCTGAATTCGCGAAAAAAAAAGCCAGCTGCTCCCTACATATGACGAGTTATGCGAACATAAATGTAGGGAACAGCTGATTTTTTTTTCGCGATTTCAGGTTTGGTCCCATAGTAAAAGTTGTTTGTTATCATGAGTAAAATCATATGTTTAAGTATCGGTCACTAATTACCAGTCACCCTATATATAGACAGGTGCGAATGTTTTTGCACCTTGCGAGAGGTTTTTTTCAAAAGCTGGCGTGACAGTGACTGCTTCTAGAAATCGCTTTAGCTGGGAAACATCTGGAAAAATTACTGTTTTTGGGGAGCATATCGATAATTGACTTTTTTGTATTTTATAAATATGTACTTAGTACACATGGTCTAAGTATTTATTTATGAAATACAGAAAGAAATAAGAAAAAAGTCAGTTATCGATACAAACAGCAACAGTTATAATAGGTCTTTACCTATGAAATTGCCGTTTTGTATGAAAAAATTTAAACGATTTTTTTTCATGCATTTTTTATTTGTATTAATCGAAGTAATCACCCATGCAATCAATGCATCTTTGCCAACGCAGTGGCAGTTTATTGATGCCCTTCTTAAAGAAATCAGCTGGACGGGAGGCAACAAATTCTTCAAAGGCATTTTGTACTGCCTCTCGGGTACTGAATTTTTTTCCCGCCAAGAAGTTATCCAAATTCTGGAAAAAGTAGTAGTCTGTAGGCGCAAGGTCTGGTGAGTAGGGCGGATGACGGAGAGCTTCCAACCCCAGTTCTTGCAACTTGGAGACCGTCTGCTGTGCAATATGAGGTCGTGCAGGAGCAGCGGAGACGAGCGATTGACCAATGCTGGTTGGAGATGTGCCAGCTATTCCATCATTGTGTTCAGTTCTTCACAGTACACATATGAAGTAATGCTCACCCCGTTTGGTAAGAAGCTGTGATGAATCACACCGGTGCTAGACCACCAAACAGTGACCATCACTTTTCTAGGGGTAAGTTTTCGTTTAGGGCATTGTTTAGGTGCTGAACCAGGATCCAACCAACTTGCTGAGCGCTTGCGGTTATCAAACAGAATCCATTTTTCATCGCAGGTAACAATGCGGTTCAAAATTCCTTCATTTGTGTGTCTGTTGAGCAGTTCAAGGCACGTCTCGACGCGTAGGTACTACGCGCTGGCGATCATTGAGTTCGTGGGGCACCTATTTGTCAAGCTTTTTTACCTTGCCAATTTGACGCAAATGGACCAATATTGTTTTGACGCTAACGTCGAAAGCTGCTGCTAATTCAGCCGTAGATTGTGTATCATCAGCTTCCACAATCGCCTTTAATTCGTCATTGTCGACCAAAGTCTTCGGACGACCTTGAGGTTCATTTTTCAGGTCGAAATTTCCAGAACGGAAGCGAGCAAACCAATAACAAGTGGTGCGTTGGTTTGTAGTGTTAGCTCCATAAACGTCGTTGATGTTGCGTGCCGCTTGTGCCGCGTTGCTGCCACGACGGTACTCATATTCCATAATTACTCGAATTTTTAACGTATCCATGTTGACGAAAAAGATTGAAATGCGATGAAAATGGACTAATCAATAAACAAATGACTACTTTTGGAAAAAAATATCCATGTTTTTAAAATAAAATTAATTTGAAATTTGAATTCTTAGCCAAACAAAAATTATTTTGATTTGAAATGGCCAGTACTGCAGAACGGCAATTTCATAGGTAAAGACCTAAAGAATAGTTAAAAACATTTGCACCTGTCTATATAGCTTTGGAAAAACTGGTTTTTTACCCGCTGTTTCTTTCAATGGATTGGATTTTAAAGCACATTCATTCATTTATTTCAGTAACACTTTTCACAGACAGGATATCAAATAAATTGACTCCTCATCTGCTTTGGAGTTAGCATGGCACCGCCTTTGGTTAATTTATTAGCTTTTGGACACCTTACCATAGACTCCATAGAGTAAATAATATTGGGTGACAATTACATACTTCACGATACAAAGTATCGATGCCAGAAGTACTTGGAATCGAAAGAACAGTATCGAGTAAGTACTTGTATCGAGCATCGCTACTCGAGTCAGACGGCTTATGGACGGCTCCCCCGTGGCCCCGTCCCGTTTTTTTTTTAAATTTCAACGTTATTCAGATAGTTGACCCTTTTTCGACACGTTTTGATATTGCATTGTCATGATAGTCAATATTTTTTTGTCTTAATTGCATGGAAGTGCAGCTAAAATTATAATAAAAACTCAAAGTATTTAATAGAAACGGAAACTTTAGCCACATTTGAAATAATTATATTGCATATAAATGAATAATTATAGGCTATGTGCGTTTTGTGTGTACTAACATTTTTACAAAAAAGGGAGCCTGAAAAAAATCATATTTACAACTATAATCGATAAGCTTTTCTAATAAGGTACATCACATTAGTGCTTAAAAATCCTCGGAATATCGCCCAATACCCATCGCATTTACTGAGTTTGGCTAGCCAGTTTAAAATAACCCTGGACTTAAAAAAACTTTTCATTATAGCTGTGGGTGGGAATCGAACCCACGATAGTTGAAATCGTATCGTAATAAGCAATGTAACTGAATGCGTTAACTATTTAATAATAGCGCAGTTGGATTTTCAGATCTCGGCGCTGGGCCGAGCGTTGAAAATCCAACAGTGCGCTTAAATTAGACAATAAGCCGACGTTCGCACGGAGGTAAAAATATCGCGGCGGGATTTTATCGCACAGGTGATTTTCAACTCTCGGTGTTGAGCCGAGCTTCGAGAATCCAACCTAACAATAGCAGAGTGCATCCCAGCGCGTCGAAAATCCAGTGCGCGAAAAAAAATCGCCGCGATTTTTTTACGTCCGTGCGAACGTCGGCTTACA
This sequence comes from Cosmia pyralina, assembly GCA_946251885.1. Lineage (NCBI taxonomy): Eukaryota > Metazoa > Arthropoda > Insecta > Lepidoptera > Noctuidae > Cosmia > Cosmia pyralina. The sequence continues at coordinate 20,801,576 of OX276352.1, read as the reverse complement.
TTTAGAGATCCTGTAGCAGTAAAAACTGGCATTAGGCTTATTAACAAGGCAACGATGACCTAGACCTGTGATTGTTATCCCTTGTAGGCTGGTAAGTCTGCGGATTCCGCAGACATACCTAGGTACTGCACAACATAGCTAGGGTGGGCGAGTAGCTAGGACGATTGGCACACAACTTTGAAAAGCTTGATGAATATATTGTATCGAGAAATGAAACACTTGTCGTTTATAACGATTTATTGTACAAAACAATAATACATTAAAATGTACAGGTATGTTTAAACTTTTGGACTCAGGTCCCAAACACTGGACAATCATGTAATTATCCTTCCCTTACAGACACCATATTGCTCGTCGAGGCGTCAGCACTAATAGAAATGACTCGACTCTAGATAAGCAAACTAGATTATAAGATAATAAAAATATAACAATAAATTAATGAGTGCTCTCAACTTAAGTACACATCGTCTATCGCACTGCGTCTGTCGACGGGCACCATGTAGTCTTTAATTAGAACAACGTAATATAACAAATTGATTAAATCTCCTAAGCATACTGTAGTATATACACATTATGAACAACATTATGTCCCCTCTGGTGAACTAGCGCAGGTGAGCAGGTGGACCGGGCGGCGCCCCGGCCCGCCTCGTCGCCGCATCCACCACTCGCGCCTCTGTTCCACCGCTGGCCCTGGCCTATCTAGCCTAGCCTAATCGTAGTCTTACGTGACGGTCTTTTTTTTAATTCGTACACATCTAAAAGCCAATTATAATTACACCGGGAGACGAGAGCGGTAGAAGTAGCAGAGAGAAGCGGGTTGAGGAACTATGATTCGGTGGCGTTTACCACTTGTCAACGACCACCTCGTTCGCTGCAAAACAACGAGAGTGTTAGTGTGTGTGCGCTCGAGCGGGGCTGCCGTCCGAACTTACTAGGTCTTATGAAGATATCACAACCGTGTCGTAGTTACATTAAATGTGTAGTTTCACTGCGGGATCACAACAAACAATGAGTGTTCATGGAATATGTGCGTGCAGTGGCGCTGCGACGGCGATCCGGCGCTTACATCTTCCAATCCGGCTGGGCTGGGGACACAAGGACAACACCACGTTAGAGCATGCGGGAGCGTGCGCGAGCCGCCACGGTCGTACCTGCCGTGGCGCGGCCCTCAACTAAGTTTTGCAATTCACAAACAATTGTTTTGTTATTTTTATTGCTTGTTCATATATTTTTGTAACCATTCTTTAAGAGGGTACCAAGCGTGCAGTGGCGCCCTCAGCGTTTGTTTGGTTATTTCTTTTATTTTAGAATGAAAATAACCCACAAGACTATACAAAGACTATAGACTATTATTACAAAGAGTAGTTAAGTATTATTATTATAATCCATAGAACAGAGCATAGTGGCCACTAATATTGATATTTTCCGTTTTAAGGATTATATTAAAACTACTACTGTTTGTACATATTAATAAAAATCTTTTGGAGCACAACGTAAATAAAAGAAATAACCAAACCGATGAGGGCGCCACTGCGCGCTCTGTATTTTTAATTAATTAGTTTTTTTTGGCGAAACAATTATCGCTCCGGTTACAGATCAAGTTGGAAGTGATGTTCAAAATGCGACTGTTTTTTTGCAGGTTGAAGTATCACACACAACAAGATAATATCATGTCTTGCAAAACTTGTTTTATAAAACTTGTTAGCGAGGAATAGTAATTAAACAATTGTACGCTAAGGACATGGGGTCATCAAGGGTGGTAGGTATATAATTCCATAATCAAGGGGTGTGTGTCATGGTCATGTAGTGTCACTACTGGATTGTGAAGGGAAATAACTCAAACATTCGTATTGTTGACTATTTTAATATGTAAAATGTATAAACGACTGTACATTTCAATAAGTTAATCTGATAAACGCAACAAGTTCCAGGAGGTTGGGGACATTCACAACGAAGGTTTTTGAGCATGCCCTTAATTGTGCAGTGTATAATTATGTGGGATCAATCCTTGGTACACACGGCTACTAATTAAGCTATACATTCCAGCTTAAGCTGACCTATTATTGTACGGAAATCCTATAACAATGCAAGATCAGCTTATACTGGAAATGATAGCATAATATGTAGCCGTCAGCTGGTTTAATTAGCCATTTGGTCAACCGCCTAGCCATTTCACTAAACGCCGCCATTCAATCAGCGGCCTGAATGATATGCAGCCATTCAATCAAACGGATAGGAAAATTATTTGAATCGATAGCGTTTAACTACTTGCCAAGCCGACAATTCAATTAAAATTTTGTTCCATTTTTTGCCACCTGGCGCTGAAATCTACACTGTCAATATGGCGTCGACAAGCCACAATATTTCTGGTGTTTCTCACAGTTTAAATGCGTTTACGCTAAACTGAATCGATTCCACTTAGTCTTTAGGCTGCTACCCCTAGTGTATATAAAAATCCGGAGGCGCGAAGGGAGGGCAGCCCCCGCCCGCTGTGACAAAGGATAGGCACCACACATGGGTACCTATGCTTTGTCTCGATATCTAAATGACCTACCGAAATACCCTATTGCATGGCCCTATTGTATAAATGGCATAAACTTCAGCCAGCCAGTTCATTTAATGTTGCATTAGACGGTATCTGCTGAATATCATTCAGACAGTTGATTGAATGGCGGCGTTTAGTGAAATGGCTAGGCGGTTGATCAAACGGCTAATTCAACCAGTTGTCTGTAACATGTACACCAACTACTGGTTCAAGAGATATGAAGGCAATAGGTAGTTTTATCTCAAGTATATGGGCAAATCATTCAATGAAGTGTTTTGTGTTTCTTTAAATTAATATATTTGCAAGGTATGTGTGTTGCATAGAGAAAAAACACATAAAATAAATATAAACTTCTAACGGTTGTAGTCCTTTCAATCAAGTCTTGTTTATAGATTTGGGTATACACATAAATAATTTATAATACTATAATATTATATACTTAACTGTTAATGCATCATATCAAAAACTGCACTCTTTAAAGTCATAAACCATGCAATGTTTACATGCAATTTTTATTACTCTTCACTTCATAATAAAAAAAAAAAAATACATATGTACGTACTAACCTTGTACCATACTTAACTGAACAAATTTTGAATCGGGTTTTATAAACTTAAAAGTAATATTATGTCTCGATGGTGAAATAATTGATATAAAAGGTTATTTTTAAGGACAGAAGACAAACTAAAATTACATCAATTAGTAAATATAGATAAATAAAAGTACTATATCGTACATGGGATCTTTAAGCCGATTTAAGTTCGTACATACATAGACTATATTGCTTTATTTCAATAAATTATTTTGTTGTAAATAATGTAATAAATAGACATTTTACACAGTACACAAATTCGTTAATAGTGTATAATAATTATATTGAAACAATGCTTGACATGGTATTGTTTCGATGTATATGAAGGTCACTAGTAGCGCAAGTAGTAGTTGTGACGTATTACTTGAGCTACGAAGGGTGTACGCGGGCGGACTGCATGTAACTGCCAGTGAACAGCGTTGTAAGCATGATAGCACGTTGCTGCCAGGCCGAACGCTACTGCACAGTTGGACCCTTAAATGAGTACGAGTCTAGAGCAGTTATCTTGTAGTAACAATGCTGTCGATCCGGCCACATGATCCTGCAGCTGGCTTGCAGTCTAAATGCAATCCGCCTGAGTTCACACTAAGGCATGAGGTTAGTTCAGCCTAGGGACACATTCATTAGTTAATATTAGCTTAGATTAATAAGAGCGCTTCTCAATACCAAAAAAGGTTTGATAAAAGAAAAAAAGAAATGCATACAGGAATGTTAAGAAGCAACCACAGTGAAAGGACAGAGGAGAAAGACATTCTTTTGATAACAGTACTACCTATGCTGAGAGAATAATATTGTAACCACGTCCCTAATAATACACTTACGATAAATTATACTAAGCTAACAATGCACATTACTATTAATATTAATAGTATGTTTTATAACATGTCTGCTGTCCATACGGACAAGGTACTGAGCTATGTGCGAGTTCACTATAATATATTTGATTGCGGAGCTTCCCATGCTACTGTATACAAAATGTATCAAATGCAATTAATCTAACTTATAAATACCGTTCAATAAAACCAATTTTTGGTGTTTCATTAGTTAGCATTTATAATGAAGGTCTTCACAGCCACTTCACATCAAATAAGTGTATAATATTATGTATATGTACTCAGTAAAGGAAGAGAATATTAGTCGAACTCACGAATTTGTAAAAAAAAATGAGCTCCAATAAATTTATTGTCTCGCACATACAAAATGCATAATCACTAGAGCGGGCCGCATAGGCCGCCACGCTCTGTTAGATCTACTCCTAAGCAGTACAGACAACTACAACACTGCCGGTAGCTAGTCCGACGCGACGACAATCACTTGTTCACTAGCGGTCCTATGTCCGACACCAGGGCGCACGCGCGCGGAGCACAGGGTCACTTCACACACCAGGTGCGCCATAATTAGCATTCCAAACTGTTAGATGACTGATACTGTGGTGAGCGCAGCTCATAGTCTATCGGTTTCCACAGTTAAATTCCGTGCGCTACCCACACTCAAAATAACTTAACAGTTCACACACGAGAATAGAAAATTTAAACTGCAACATGAATAGAATAGGTGGGTGGCGCAGAAATCAATAGGAGGGTATTAGATGTGAATCAAACGGGGTGGTGGCACGGCACACGGGGGCGGGCCGGCTTATAGAGGGCCGTAGATGATGAGGCCAAAGAACACGGCCCACATGAGCACAATCCATTGCATGCCGTCGAGCCAGTGCATCAGCTGCGAAGCCTTCTCACCGTCGGAGATCTTGCGCGCGACGAACTTCAGCACCTCGTCGAGCAGCACCACGGGTATCGAGAACTTCATCACCGTGATCCACTCGTCGATGGACAGCGGCGTCACTTGGAACACGGCCTGCGAACACATACATCAGAACACATAGGAGTTAGCATATCCACTACCAACAACTGCATCCGTGCGACGACTCGAGCGGTACTCACCGACAGGACCTCAACGTAGAGGATGACGAAGTGGAGGGTGAAGGAGAGAGCCATGGAGCCGACGAGCCACATGTTGGACCACGGCGGCATGGACACCAGCGACTGGTTCTCAGACAAACTGTTCATGGCGTTCAACATCTCAATTGTTACTAATACGGACAGGGCCATCGTCATAGGGTGAGGGTCAGTGAAGATCTTGCAGTCGATACCCTAAAATCGCAAAAAAATAATTGAATATTCGTTATGACTAAAAATGACAAGTATGAAATAGATTGAATTGTAAAATGGCGTACCTTGAACTCATCACCTCCGCCGAGGCACTGTAAGTGGTGGGTAAGCTGCCAGTAAGTCATACCGGGTCCGTGGGGCGAGTACATGAACCACCACGACGCAGCGCCGACGGTAGCGGCACCGACGTAACCACCAATAGCCATATACCTGGCAAGTTATCAAACAGTTAGAACAACTGAACAATTTATTACAGTTACACCATCGAGATCTCTGCAATTGTGATATTTTGCAACTCCCAAAGTCATGATGTTACTTTTATCGTATTTATACCTGAAGAACAGCCATCCAGAGATCAGACCCTCATCAGCTTTACGGGGGGGCTTGTCCATGATGTCAAGATCAGGTGGGTTGAAACCGAGGGCGGTGGCGGGCAGACCGTCAGTGACCAGGTTGACCCACAACAGTTGCACGGGGATCAGAGCCTCAGGCAGACCCAGGGCGGCAGTCAAGAAGATGGACACAACTTCACCAATGTTGGAAGAGATCAGGTAACGGATGAATTGCTTCATGTTGTTGTAGATGGCACGACCTGAAGTTATAAAACAGCTGTTACAATAATTATATGAGCTTCACATAAAGTATTTGAATAGTCCTTTTTCTCATCAAGTTCTTTTTCTGTGCAAGTGACTCCTGTAAGTGACGTATTCAACTGTATGTGATTTTTGTTTGTGTATGTTTTAGTGAGTAAGTCGTTGAAGTGCCATATCAATAAATAAATAAAAAACAAAACCGTCATGTTAACAATTTCTGGATCCTACACACATGATTATATATTTAGTCTTATATGATTCAGTAACGCTGCATGTGAAATACTTGCCTTCCTCAACAGCGGCGACAATGGATGAGAAGTTGTCGTCAGCCAACACCATCTCAGCGGCAGACTTAGCGACAGCGGTACCAGAACCCATAGCGATACCGATCTCGGCCTTCTTCAGGGCGGGGGCGTCATTCACACCGTCACCAGTCTGTAAAGTCATAACGAACATGTCATCGCAATCACATTAGTCACAATATCGTGCGTACCACCAATTCGTTCTTATAAGTTTCGAGTGCTCCAGTTTATAAACATTGCTGCCCTAACGTAAACACAACACTTCCAATATTACAATGTGTAAACATTCAATAATATTGGCGAATGGTGTTCCAGTAAATTATGAAGATATCGTTTACAATGTAGCATTTATTTTGCTGTTGTGTTGATTCGTTAACATACTTAGGATTCTGTTCCATGTTGTGTTCATTTAGAAAACTATTAAACTTCTGTTTAAAATATTTAAAGTTGTACGATGTCTTAAATCTTACCATAGCGGAGATTTCGTTCATGCTCTGCAGGTACTCAACGATCTTGGACTTGTGCGCGGGTTCCACACGGGAGAACAGGCGAGCCTTGGCGCAGGCGGCGCGTTGCTCAGATACGGGGAGGTCGTCGAACTCGCGACCAGAGTAGGACTTGCCAGTAGTGTCTTCTTCTTCAGTGAACACGCCAATACGCCTGAAATATACAAGTTCATTAATGTTTGACAGTGAAAGTGTAACTCTTTAAACAGAAGATGCCAATTAAATGTGGTAATGGGTGGTAACGTAACTAAGCCCCTAATTATTGAGTTAAAATACCTATCTTTTCTTGGTTAAAGTGTTATAAATTTACCTGCAAATAGCTTCCGCGGTGGCCTTGTTGTCACCAGTGATGACGATGACACGGATACCAGCGGCGCGGCAACGGACGATGGAGTCGAATACCTCCTTACGGGGAGGGTCCAACATGCCGACGACACCGACGAATGTAAGGTTGACTTCATACGTGAAGAATTTGGTAGAGTCTCCGAGGTCCATCTCGTCAGGCTTCAGTGGGTTGTCAGAGGTAGCCAGGGCCAAGCAACGGAGTGTGTCGCGACCGGTACCGTATTGGCGGGTGAGGTCCAGAATGCGGTTCTTGAGGGTGGCGTTCAGAGGAACCTTGGCAGTTCCGACACGAGCGTGCGTGCAACGTTCAAGTACACCTTCGGGTGCACCCTTGACGAACAGTTTGGGTCCAGTTCCAAGGCGGGAAGGCTTGAGGGGTGTGCAGTATGAGGACATGGATTTCCTGTCACGGGAGAACTCAAGAGTGAACTCTTTCTTCCATTTGGTTTCAATCTCTTGGCGTACAACGATAGCGCTGGAGCGGCGGTCAAGTCCAGTTTTGGGAACGTTGAAGGGGTTCATTTTCTCAGCGAGTACAATAAGAGCGGTTTCAGTGGCTTCACCGACCTTCTCGAATGCCTGTTTGAATTCGTTGAAGTCAATAGCGGAGTCATTGCACATAATGCAAATGGTGCCCATTTCGTGAAGAGTGTCGAATTCAGCAGCCTTGACCTTCTGTCCCTTCAGGTACACGTCGCCAATAGGCTCATAGGTGGAACCAGTGATTTCAAATTCAAGGAAGCTGCTGTCGCCACCTTCGATCTTCTCAAAGACGAACATACGGGAAACAGACATCTGGTTGGTGGTCAGAGTACCGGTCTTGTCGGAGCAGATGACAGATGTGCAACCGAGGGTCTCTACAGAGGGCAGCGACCTCACGATAGCGTTCTTCTTAGCCATACGCCTGGTACCGAGAGCGAGACAAGTGGTGATGACGGCGGGCAGACCTTCGGGGATGGCGGCGACGGCCAGGGCGACGGCGATCTTGAAGTAGTACACGGCACCCTTGATCCAGCTTCCGCCGTGGGCGGGGTCGTTGAAGTGTCCGATATTGATGGCCCATACGGCAACGCAAATAACTGAGATGACTTTAGACAACTGTTCACCGAATTCGTCCAGTTTTTGCTGCAGAGGTGTCTTGATCTCCTCAGTCTCGGACATTTCAGTACGGATTTTACCAATGGCAGTGCAAAGACCAGTACCGATGACAACACCGCGGGCCTTGCCGGCGGCGACGTTGGTACCGGAGAAGAGAATGTTCTTTTTGTCCTGGTTAACGGCGCGGGGGTCGGGAATGGCATCTGTGTGCTTGATCACGGATACAGACTCTCCGGTCAAGATGGACTGATCAATACGGATGGTGGTCGAGTAAATCCTAATAAGACGGATGTCAGCGGGGATCTTGTCACCGACTGACACCTCAACGACATCACCGGGTACAATTTCTTTGGCTCGGACTTTCTGTACACCGGATTTGTCTCCTCTGATTACTTTACCCATTTCGGGTTCGTATTCTTTTAAAGCTTCGATGGCGGATTCGGCATTTCTTTCCTGCCATACTCCTACTATAGCGTTAGCAATAAGAATAAGTAAAATAACGAAAGGCTCTACGAAGGCGGTGAATGCGTCTTCGTGTTCTTCAAATAAAGCTAAAACCTGAAACATGGGAATAATATTGTTAATACTTCTGTAAACGTTTGTGAATACGGATACTTAGTCCAATGATCTTAATACTTACGAATGAAATAATAGCGGCTAACAGCAAAATCTTTACTAAGAGGTCATCGAATTGTTCCAGGACTAACTGCCATACACTTTTGCCTATAAGTAAACAAGAGACAATGTTATATTTAAACTGCATACGAATAAAATCATAGGACGACGAGGAAATACTTAGAAAATAATATTTTTCAGGAAAGTAGAAAATAGGTTTTGTTATCCTGAATCTAACATTGGTGTTTTCCTTTTTATATTTTACGAATTCAAGATTGTGTAACCGTAGGCTATTCAATATTCTAGTCATTAATATGTATTGCGAACTTGACGCCAAGTTTAACAAACTGAGTTTTCAAGGCTCTAAGGTAAACAAAAAGTGTCTCACGGAGCCTTGGCATGGTTTTTATTTGAATACAGGTGAAGTTATAGATTCGTTAGCTGCAGCAACTAAAAATAGTACGTATGCAACACATTTTACATAATTATTTAGTTTTTTTCTAAATAGGTACGTACGCTCTGAAACGCCAACTTGAAAGAAGCTCACTGATGTATTTATTTAAATTGTGTTTCCTACAGCAGGAGCTATTTTCTATGCAGATTAGTTTATTTATGGGTCTGTGTTTCTCTAATGTGTCAGATTAATCGTCGTATGCGTAATTAGTTTAAGCACTTCATTAACATACAATTGGGGACCACCACACTTCCTGAGTGTTCACATTTCTAAGTTGGCTTTGTATATTAGTTAGGAGATTTCCTGAGTTCTCTACTACGTACTTGTCTTCAAGGATGTGGAAGTCTTGTCTAGCTAAATGTTATCGTCCGTTTATGTTATTTACATAATACAACATGTTGTTTTGATCAAGTTAAATCTTTAAAAGGAATCTACACAGTGGACGGATTAGGAATATTGTGTCAGATTATTCAGGTCAGCAGATAGCTTAGAAATATTTATCAAATCGATGCGCTTACCCTCCTCCGTTGGCAGTTCTGAAAAGAGAAAAGAACCATAATTAGAATTTTGAATAAAAGATCAAAGGAGTTAATGTAACAGGCGATAAACTAGTCAGAACAGGCATGCGATCTATGTCGGCAGTTACGATCGTACATAAATACACGAGATCGGTCGGCGCGAGCGGCAGCGCCCGCGCCGACGCGCTGCGGAGCGAGGTTCGATCAGCGGCAGCGTTTCGGCCAATAATAGTGACGTCAAATGCAAATGTCGGCGCCGCATTTCAACATGATCTGCTCACCGTTTATCTAGTTCTACTCTACGCAGCTAATTTTGATTACTTCGTTATCAGTATGCGCTAAAACCGGATGCTACGCAAAAATCAACACTTCCAAAACAAAGTAAACCACGTGTGATAATATTTACCAGGACGCTAGCTAATCAAGGTACATACACAGTTTTTGCGATAGACAATTATCGCACTTCTTTGATTTTAACTAGCTCCTGATAATTATGCTATTAAAAAATAAAAAGATATTGTTGTTTAATTAAACGTCAATGTTTTTTACAAACCGGTCTCATCGGAGAGGATAATATATTTATAAATTATTTCATCGTTCCAAATAACACACCCAACAGTGTAAAACAGGTTAGAATAGATGTATTTTATTATTTTTATAAATGTAGTATGTTTACGAGTATATCTATTGAAAGATTAAGTTCTTAAGACCTTGTGCATAAAGATTACTAGAGTAGCGTTACTACGCTTATTATTCTGTATTGCCATAGAAGGTTATGCGTCAGCATTTGGTTTACTCAATAGAATCGTGCCCTACAAAAAAAAAAAACCTTTGTGACGTGTACATAATATGTTTGTCAGTAATTATTTATTATTTGTCTAAGTAGTAGGGTCGGAAAACTTTATCTTTTTGCTGGCGCGACATTCAGACATTTTATCATGTTCCTTATATTAAATCTGCGATACAAATGTGTGATAAGGTGTATTTTGGTATAATGTATCTTGTTTATGATTAACTAGTTGCTGGGCAGTGGCAGTGGGCCACGTCTCCGGGCCGTGCGCGACCTGCATGGTGACCTCAAACGCGCACTTAGTTCCTACGTAACAACAACGTCGCAGGCGCAATGCTTCTAGTACAATCCTTTTACTGTCTACGTCTACCTAATCACTACTACTTGCCTAAATTGACGAATCGTGATGTTCATATTAAACGTTGCCCTTACAATTAGAATATCCTCCCATCACGTCACTTCCGGGAGTCGAGTTTAGGTTCCGGGAGCACGTTTCGATGCATGTTTCGCAATAAGCTTTTTGGACGCAGTAAAGAAAACGTCCATAGGAATGTACGTGGAATCACTTTCATGTTTTCCATGTCTTAATCGTAGAATGTAATCGGGCAACGTGCGCTAAGTCAATCGTTGTATCTACTCTATTTGCGTACACAGTCCGGCTGCCAGCCACGCCGTCGTGACTAATGTAAGCAATTAGTCCACGCATCGATACCGCCGTGTCAGCATCTGTGCTCACTCGCGCTCATCAATAAAACTAACAACGGCGCAGCGCATAAAATCGCGAGTACGCCCATACCATACACTTAAGTGTCACGTCCTGGACAACCGACGTCAAAATAGCGTTCATCGTGTACGTGACGAGACTGACAATCTTATAACACAATACATAATATACCGTCACGCTACATCCACTCCATAAAGATATCAATATATTGGCTTCTTCTATTCTAGCTGTAAGTGCAAACTTTAACAGGTAACAAAAACAATGAGCGAGCTCCCTCGCTCATTGTTATTTCATTAGCTATTTCAGCGCTGAAATTATAAATAGAGTAGCAATAATATACAGGTAATAAACGGATGACCTCAACGTCACGCCACAGGTGGCCAGCGATTACCCTGACTCTGATTAGAGGGATTCGCCGAAGACAGAATCCAATTATGCTTCATTACCACATAGTTGAGGAGTGATTTTTCAAAAGGTCTTATTTCCATTTTACACCTTATTGGAGATTTCAACGTAATTGGATAGTCAAGACTGACACCATCAATAGAAACGTTGAGAATATCCCATTACCAAACTTTGTTTGTTTAAAAAATAAAACCAATGACTACAAAAAATCAAATTGCCTATTAGTATGCCATCAGTTGGGGAAAAAGTAATTCACATTGAACTCCCCCCCCTTCTTTCTTAACAAAAATTGCAACTTTTGTACCTCCCACAGTTTTTTGCAATTTGTGAAAATTTGTTGCAAATGAAAATACGGCCTTTTGAAAGAACACTCCTCAGTTATAACGAGATTGGCAATGTAAAAAACTTTCATTGTGACAGCGGAATAAAGGTGAAAGTACGATAAAGAATGGACACTGACTTGTTGTTTTGTTTCGCAATGTCTGTTTTTTGACTATATCGAGAGAAAGCCGAGAGAAAACCATCACTAATCTGTAGCAACCGAAATGTTCTACTTGGAACCAAATCTTTTGAATACTTTCAGTTGCTGCTAGATAGAATTTATACTATAAACAGTACGGGGTTACACTGTTTTTGTTCAGCCGAGTAGACATTATACATTTTCAGTCCAAAAGGGGCTAACAGGAGTTTACACATTGAAAATACTAAAGACGTATTCAATTTCAGTAGATAAACTAGGAGTGTTGGCAAACCAGCAGCCAGGTGGGTGATCTACAATGAACCACGGGTAAGACCTGGATGAGACTTGCACAGACCAGGGAAGTATGGCATCAAAAGGAGGAGGCCAACCTATCAGCAGTGAGTAAAAAAAGACTGTCAATGATGATGAGGAATAAATAGTAAGTTGACAAATTAAAGCTCTTTTATTTATATATGAATATGGACCCATTGGTAAATTGATTAGTTTGGTAAAGACTGTTCATTTCATCTCTGAAGATGAAATCAACAACATAGGTACTGAAGTGGAGACGTATTAATAATGCCAGAGGCAGACGTTATCTTCAAATGAATGTCAAATTGTAGGGAAATCATTGTTGATATGGGAATGCTTACATTGAAGCAATGCAAATAACGTCGCCGTAAATATAACGTGTAGCAAAAATGTACTGCCTTTACGATTCCATTGGTGAGAAGATAAAATAATTTTCTAACAGATAAAATATTGGAACGTGCAATGGTCGTGTGGATCGCGCGTCAGCCGCGTTCGTAGACGCAATCCGCCAACGTAGATCGTCCAAAATAAACCTGGGTACCTATATAATATTTCAGCCACTAGGCACTCGAATCTCGCCGCGCGGGAGCAGTCGGCATTCCCGGGCTTGCCGTACACTATCGACTCCTTAATGCACTCAAACACTTGTGCGCCCCGCTGACGCAGTCCACTTCAACATTTCCCCAGAAAATGAATCTGTGATAAATGGTCATTTCCCCATAGATGAAAGACTTCATGAATACAATTATGCAAAATGAAACTTAAGTTTAGAATACATTAATGAACAGCACATTACAGATATTATAGTTTATCGATGTCGGTTTATCGGAAGCTACTCATACCCGTGTAGTTATTACGTACGTAATGTTAGTTTTTATGTTTCGAGGACGAATGATTATGTTGAACGAGTATCGAATAACCATCGAGTTTCATTAGAATCAATCGATCAGTCTTAGTTCAATTTTGATAACCATTTAACTACATATTAGCATATTGGGGCTTATTGTAGCGTTTCTATACACAATTATTGCTAATATTTATACAGATAAATAGAACGGGTCTTGTGCGTTTTGTTCTACTAATTAGATTTTCCAATTACAAGTGAGAATGCTTTTAGCTATTATAAATTGTTTTTCCTTTGATACAGTTTGCAGTTTCTGAGAGATGTAAATATTATCTCTAGCTCGTGAAGACGGACTGTTACATTGAGTGTAGGTGGAGATCGGTTTTCACGGAATGAACATTGCAGTAGGTAGAAGCAAGTTTCATCAGTTTATCCTTATCAAGTTTGAAATCCTAATACTTAATTAAGTATTTTTGTTGTTGACTGGCTGAGCATTTAATCACCATCGAATAGTGTACAATGAGTACCTAAATTATCTAATTAAATAAATATTAAAAATACCAATAACGAATTAATAAAGGTGAATAAACCAAGTATTAAAAATATGAACATTTGAGTTTAAATTGTTAGGATGCTCTTAGGTTCATAAAGCAGGTGTGAATGAAAAGTGTGAATAACTTTAAAATAAGTGTCAAAGAACTAGTGCTGATATACTTCTGCTTTTAAAATCTATTCTCGCTTGAGGTTTTCGGTATTGTGACCGTGCCTCACCGACTGAAGTGACGTGAAGTTTATGTTTTCCATAGCAAAATAATCGTCAGTTGTACGAAGACGAGAAAATAAACAAAAAGTCTCGCGGGATCTCGCGCCAGCAGCGTATTTTTTTTTAACGATGTTATCATCATCCTTTCTTTGCTAATACACAAATTATTCTTGCATGCAGGTAAATGATAATTTGAAAATTATGAATTAGGTATATTATTAACCGATCCAGGTATGTTAGGGGGGCTCGTGGCTAAGTAATAACAGCCGCACGGATCGATCGATCAGGTTAAGCTACGCTTGCCGTGGTCAGTTCGTGGATGGATGACCTTCTTTACATATCGAGACCCCCCGTGCCTCGGAAAGCACTTTGGTCCCGGCTGTCATTCTTAGATCTTTGACAGTCGTTTCGGGACGTCTGAAGCCCAAAAGTATGACAATCAGTCTTACCAAAGGTTCTCGTATTACCCAGTAACTGGGTTGTGGAGGTTAGATAGGCAGTCAGAGTTACTCCATGTAAAATACCGGTATTCAGCTGCATCCGGTTAGACTGGAAGCCGACCCCAACATAGTTGGGAAAAGGCTAGGCAGATGATTGACCCATCCTGTTATGAGGATGCTGGACTGATGCCTCGTTTTCACTAACATTATATGACACCTAAATGAACTAAATAAAAGCACCCTATTGGATTTTCAATGCTCAGCGTCGAGAGCTGAAAATCCAACAGGGTAATAATGTTTAGGCGTTAATTTAGCTGAATGTGAGAGAAGATTAAAATAGAAATGGGCTGGCCACACTGTCAGGGGAGAAGAGAAAGAAAAGGGAAGCCTTTGAAAAGATGGCAGGATGACTTGGTGAGGATAGCGGGAAACACATGCGACTAGACAGGCAAGGAACAGGGAGAATTGGAAGGTGTTGGATTGCCCCCCTCCTGTAGTTTTACTTGTTCCTTTTAAGTTGACAAAACTTGTGGAAGCTTTAGCTCAAAACGTTACTATATCTTTTGTGAAAGGAGTATCTATTAGTATTCGTGTCTGTATCGATAACTGGTTAGGTACCTATTTCATGGCAAACTGCTTATTATCGACGCGGCATGTTTTAGCGAGAGTACAAGGTGTTAGATAGGTAACATGGACTTGTCACGCTTGAGGGCGCATCCCCCGTGGCCTGTGGGCACACGCACCGCTGCCAGCCTCCGCCTCAGCGCTGATCGACCACCGAGGACTCACTATAAATAAACACCACAGTGAACGCACCCAGCCCCCGACCATTGTGTACCTATCACCTCTATGCTTCGACATACCCTCCATTTTTATTATTTTATAAGGCCACTTTATCTAAAATGATTAAATTCATCCATGTCAACACCCATTCAAATTTCTACAAAATCTTTGAACTTGCTCTAAATACGTGACATACTCTTATTATCTTTAGTGCAAATAGTTTGCATAAAGATTATGCTTTATACCTTGTATACAAAGAGGATCTCTGTAAATGTTTTCAGAGACATACAACAAACAAGAAAATAATATTTATGGTATATTTTTGTTTAAAAAATTAGCAAGTTATCTACATATTTTAGGAATTAAAACATTTTACCCTTGTTTAAGGCGAGTATATCTGCCAACAGCGCCACCATTGAGAAAAAAAATTATAAGTCAGGAAGCAACATTTTGAAATTTCCGATGCTCACATTTTTAGCATGTATTATATTAAAACACGTATAGCATAAGGCAAAGATTGCGCGAGATCTAGTTTTTATACTATCTTATTAGTTGCTAGCAAATATTTAGTTAGTGACTTAGTGAGATAAAACTCCCATTAATATTGTGTCAATACTAACGGCCTGCCCTGGTTTTACATAGGTGTACAGCATAGTGAAAATATACCTATTTGATAGGTATTTGATCATGAAATTGTCGTATAAAGCAATTTAGTTTAGAGGCTCGTAAATAGTTAATTATGTTCTTTAGTGAAAGAGTTTAATAAGAGCAATTTAGTTGAATTGTCGTCAGATTTTTTTCAGTAATAAGTCTTGTTAACAGTCACGAAGTTTGTGAAAATTACAACATTATAGTGACGCGTCTGGGAGTTTTGAATTAGTATGCAGCAGCAGTGCTATTGAATACTATTGATACTCAACATTGTAGAAGATGACATACACAATTTTGTTTTAACATCTTTGTGACCATCTCATGTTGATGTGCCTAAAGCGCAAGCGCAGGACACACTGGGAACGAAGCGAAATGAAGCTATGTTCGTTAGCTTTCCTCCGCGTCTTTTCATACTTCCGTTTTTTTTCGCTTAGTACGCGTGTGAACCGAAGTATGAAAAGACGCGGAAGAAAGCTAAACGAACTTGGCTTCGTTCCCAGCGTGGCCTGCGCTGAATTCAAGAAACATAGGTACCTAACAGACAATGTTAATTCGAAAAAAAAAAAAAAAAGGTTCCGATGAATTGATAACCTCCTCCTTTTTGAAGTCGGTTAAAAACAAATAGACATCTGAAATTCCAAGTGGAAATTAATATTTGGTCCATTGATTGTAACTTTAGTGAAAATAAAATTTTCTCTATAAGTACTTACAATGAAAATGCGCGTCGTACATTATGGAAACGTGTATTCAATAGAATTTGTCTTTATCTCCGTGCAATTAGTTATGGTGCATCGAATGCTTCGAGTGGATTCATTTACCAACACTTCGCCCACAGTCCCGGATATTTGCGTAATAAGCATAATTAAGTGAAGCACATCTATCGGGATTGCTTTCATTCAAACGTTCTATCACGTACGATGTGGGCCAGTCCCAATTTTTTACTTGTCTAGTTTCATAAATATTTTTTTTTTTGTTTTCACCTCGGTCAGGATATTGATTACTCCTACATCGTTCTCGGAACAATTTCATCAAGGCGTGTTTTGATGCTATTTGTTGGCCGACAGAGTAGAAACACGTGTGTTTAGGGCAATGTTACCGACATGTGGTGGGCTCGAAATTGGGACCATTTCTGGAGTGGGTCAACAGAGTTTTGGGCGATATATTTGGTCATGGGAACAGCAAAATATTGCAACGCTTCTTTTTGTGTTTCAATTTGACTGAAGCACACATAAAGATGTGTTTGAAATAGAAACAAACACACTGAATGATAAAATGCAATTAGTACCTAGGTATATGAATAACGTTACTGTGTTACAATGGAAACAATATTTCTCATTATAATATGAAGTTGAGATGGGCAAGGCGGTTAGTTTGCTTCTTATAAATACTGGCACTCAATAGACAATGCACTTAGAAATTATGTGTTGGAACAATTTGTCCAGATGCAGTTCATCTCCTGAACATTACTACATTTTGTGTTAGTTGCAGTATGCGTTACTGCATGATGACTTGATAATGTAGTAAAACTAATACATTTTAATATGTAGGACGAATATGCAACAATCATGGATCGGAAGATGTTTGACCTTGTGTACACATGACATACACTGATAATTTGGATTAATGATCTATATAAATAAAAAGAGAAGTCCTGTCTGACTGACTGACTCATCATCGCCTAGCCCAAACTCTTGAATCTAGAAAGCTGAAATTTTGCACAATGTTCCCTTTATAATGTAGACAAGGAATAAGGAAGGATTTCCCGGTAGTAACTTCCCGTGGGATATTTGCCGACATCCACGCGGGCGAAGCCGCGGGTAAAAGCTAGTTTTCTATATAAATAAAAAGAGAAGTCCTGACTGACTGACTCATCAATGCCCAGCCCAAGTCCTTCAACCTAGAAAGCTGAAATTTTGTACAGAGATTCCCTTAATAATGTAGACAAGGAACAAGGAAGAATTTCCTGGTAGTATGTTTCCGTGGGTTATTATCCGACATAAACGCGGGCGAAGCCGCGGGCAAAAGCTAGTAATAATTATTATAACATAACATTTTCATCAGATTATTTAGAGGAAGGCAAACAAAAACAGAAGATGTAGTACTAAAACTAAGAAGATTAAAATGGAAATAGGCTGGCCACACTGTCAGGGGAGAAGAGAAATCGAACAAAAAAGTGACCCTATGGTATCCTAGGGAGGGGAAGAGAAAGAAAGGGAAGCCCTTCAAAAGATGGCAGGATGATAAAGATATATTTATTGTATGTTTGGTGAGGATAGCGGGAAAGACATGGACTAGACAGGCAAGAAACAGGGAGAATAATTGGAAGGGGTTGGAGGAGGCCTTTACCAAAGGGCTCACAGAGACTCAGAGCTGAGATTAAATGTTTTGTAATACAATTATAACTCTGAAAAAAGGCTAAAAATAAAATAAATAAATATACTTAGAAGAAATTAAGCATGTTCCAAATTACCTTCTTATTTATATCTCAAAAAACTTCATCTTTTCAATATTAATGATTCATGGCCAAGTTTGAGTCGCTGGCAAAATTTCAAATGACCCTGACTGATAGCCTATTAAAATTAATGAATTTAATTTATATACTAAGTAACGTTGGTTCTGCCAAACTGAATCTGCTTACCATGGAAAATGAAAAGTAAACTAAGCATTTGTTGTCAAAGCAAAGCCTATAAAGGCATGATAAAAATATGATATTCAAATTGTTGTTATCAATTATTGTCCTGGAGTTATTATTTTTGCTTTAATGAATAGCAGAGCATTATAATTTGTGACCTCCTACAAATAATACATTTACAATAAACACTAGACTATTTATGGCCAAGCACTAGAATTAAATTGTAGGAACAATTCATAATAACGATCATCGAGTACCCCATCTCTGACCCATGTATGGCAGTGGATGTTTACAGGTTGATTTGAAGATGAGAACCTAGGAGTGGCAATAAGTGATGCAAAGTAGTAAGATTTAAACAAATTCTAGTATTACCTATGCATATTATTATATATGTATATGCTAACCAGAATTGATTTAACAGTTCTGTGATGATGTCATAGATAAGGCATAAAGAACCATGAACATTTTGATTGGCATTATGTACTAACATGATACCAATTTTGCAATACCAATTTAATGATGCACTTAGTAATCTATGGCATGGTTAGAATTTTGTTAATTGCAGAATAAACCTATCTGTCATGTTTCAATTACCTGAAAAGTAGGACTACTTCTGTTCTGAATAGTTTATCACAGATTATAAAACAGGCATGAAAGTAGTGAAAAATTGTTTACATGTATCAGGTAAACAGTGTACTTACCATTTGGCCCATATTTATCTTGGTTCCTTTTTATTTGGTCTGCACTAAGGCCTTTGTCTGGGTCTGTACCGAAGTACCCTAAGACTTCTTCCACGGATTTCGAGTGAGCGTCCTCCATGGTGGAATTACTACGTTGCCGTCAGTTCTAAAAAGCAAGAACAAAATATAGGTTAGAAATGACGAGTCATCATTATCAACTTGAAAGCTTTGAGGTTATGTTGCTAATGCGAGAGTTTTAAATGCGACGTATTTTAGTGACAATATTTTTTCTAGATTTAATGAAAATTTGCTTTGTAAAATAAATAAATTTTATTTTAACAGAAAAGGGAAACAATTTTAGTCAGTGCGGTTCGAGTATTTTTTTAAATAAAAAAAATGAAGAACAAATTTCTGACGATTACAGATTTTAAATTCCACATCTCTATTCTCAAATATAATAGTAAAATAGGAAGACGAGTATTGTTATTATATATAACGAGCTATTTCCTAGATCGCAAGCACCGTTTGACCACTGCACCACTCACCAAGAAGTTTTTTTTAATACATGAGAAGAGTCTGTCTTATTTTAGTATTTCACTTATTTTTAGCGTTAAACTCTTATTCTGTAAAGTTATTACTAAAATTTGTACTAATCTAATACTTTTTCTCGTAAATATCATAAACGACACGAACACGTATCTAATCCAGCCGTCATTTTTTACGAAACTGACGTAGAAGAAGGGTCGATGGCAGCGCCACCTTTTACGCGGGAGTAATACTATTTTTGTCAAACGAGATTCCTTTTAAAATAAATTATTTTACATTTTGCTGATAAAATTCAAGAATCTAGTAAACGTTAATGTTGTTGCTAGCAAATCCCAAAATAAACTTAATTTTCTCTATTTGAAAACTTAATACAATTTACGATCATACATAAATGTGGAGCCATGCTATAGGTTGAATTTGTACCACGTGACTCAAAGCTATTTTTGTGCCATAGGCGCCTACAAAATGCGGTATTTTTAAAATTCTGAAATTCGTTTCGCGTTATGTAACACTTTTATCACTTATTTATAATCACTAATTTCCTTCTGAAACTGGTATGACACTTAATTTGCACTTGGGGTTACTACACTCACGGTTGTTTGGTTTTATAGTGGTATTATGAAACTTACTGGAATATTTTTTTCGACAGCGTCGGGAAGGAAAGAAGAAATAAGAGTGGCGCGGGAGATGTTTTCCCGCCGCGCCCCGAGTAGTGACTCCCGGGCGAAGAGCGACGATTTTAGAGCGGCGCGGGCGCGGTGGAGGGACACCGTCGGAGATTTCTTTAATTATTTTGGCAACAGTACTCGATGGCACAGTCGAGTCGCTTTCCAGGGTTGCATGTCGCACGGCGGCCGTCACCGACCGTCCTATGATGATCTTTTTATAGCGGTCGCTGCCCGGCTCGAGCTCCCGGAGCTTGTTGTGTGATGGTTACTTCTGTTTACGACAATTAAAAAGGTTCTCCTTTTTTATTTAACACCATGTTATTCTTGTGGTTTTAAAGGCTTTACCGACGAAGTTATTAGACCGAATGAGCTTTCAATAATCGTCAATCGACCGTGTCGGAAGGGATAAAAGAACGAAGTGCTTATACCATGTGTGTTTTATCATGATAAGCCGACACTGAACAAACATTAGCTTATCGCGTTTTAAGTGGATTTCAGTTATCATTGCGAAATTAAGTTTTCAGATCGTTTTCAGCTTCAGTAGTTTTGCATTGGTAGTCCTTTCTGCTGACGTTAAAAGCATGTTCTTGTAGCAAAATGAAATAATTATTTGTGGATGTTGATTATCGGGTGGATAATTATTGCTGTACAATTGGATCGTGGCCGACTCGCCGACATTGGTGTTTAGGTACCTGTTGTTGGCAGATATACTGTCCGATGACGCTGATCTATGATACTGAATATTTTCCCATCATGTCTTCACCTAACAGATTGGATGGATCCGTCATAATCAAAATGATCAACTCGTAAATATAATCATAAGCAGTATCGCAAGCGTAATGGCAATTAATATTTTGACTACGAGCTTTGAAGTGTTTGCGCCCATTGCAGATACAATCATGGAAATTGGGCTTTAGAAAATACATAAAATAATCATAGCAATCCGTCTAGAATCATAGCAACTAGATCTTAATATCACTGTATGATTATAATTATTGGTCAATGGTCAAATATGATTGTTTATAGATATCACACACAACAAAATACATAGTATAAAGATTTGACATGTAATTGTTGAGAATAATCTTAATCTGATGATTTTATCGCCTGGGGTAGGTACATAGGTGTCATTAACAAATGCTTCAAACACATAGTTTGATTGAGCAGCGAACTCACCATAATTAATTTACAATACCTACAAATATCGGTTCTCACGTTGGGATTTCACAAAAAAATTGTTTTGTAACTGACGTACCTATCGTAATAAAAAAAACAAGACCTGAGACCTCTTTTGAGAATTTAAAAGAGCGAGTTTACGATATCGATTTCACTGCAGCCACGGAAAAATGTCAACCTTGTGTGAAGTACTTGAAATATATTTAGAGTATTTTAGAGAGTGAAAATAGAAAACGGCAGAGAAACAGCTGAATGCCAATGTTAACGTTTATTTTAGCATCTGGAAACGATAGTGTTTTAAAGAATATATTATCACTGAATTGCATTAATGTGATTCGTTACCTAAATCTGGTGTGTAGGCATATAAGATTAACCTCAATAGTCTCACTTCTTTCTATCAATCTGCCTAGCCTTTCCCCAACTATGTTGGGGTCGGCTTCCAGTATAACCGGATGAAGCAGAAAACCAGTATTTTACAATGAGCGACTGCCTATCTGACCTCCACAACCCAGTATCTTACTGGGTAACGCGATACCCATTGGAAAGACTGGTTGTCACTGACTTTCGGGGTTCTGACGACCCGTAACTACTGTCAAAGATCCACGTATGACAGCTGGGACCAACGGCTTAACGCGCTTTCCGAGGCACGGAGGAGTCTCGGTATGTAAAGTACCCATCCACAGACCAACCCTGATGTATGAAGTATGATGGATCGACCCGTGCGGCTATAAATTACTTAGCCACGAGCTCTTCTCTCTTAATAAGAAAATAATTCAGCGACTATTAAAACTTTAAAAGTTACCCACGCCGGATAATAATTCGTAAAAAGAAGATTTTATGAGTCATAAATAAAATACATCAAAGGCCTGAATCTATAACGACAATATGGGAATTCTTTCAGTGTTCCCATGCGACAATTTGTTACGACTTTCAGGAGGTAACTACAGTAGGTACCATCAGTAAGTTCCGATCACCGGAAATGTTTCTTCTTACAAATATCTCGCTGTATCTACATGTTTAGGTGGGCAAATTTTTTATTAAACTTAAAATGTTTCATGAAGTTGGTTTACAAAGAAAGGTAAATAATAGTGAAAGTAGAGGGTCGCGCGCATGCGCATGCACTCGCAGTGTGACAGCACACGCAAGTTATATCCGGCCTTAAAATTGTTATAAATATGACCTATCTTTTGAATGCTCAATCATTACTCTAGGTTGAAATCTCACATATTTTTGTCAGTCAGAAATATTGAACTTACCACCAGTACACCGAGCGAAAAAACGTTTTCGCGTGGAAAGTCTGTTTTCTGAATTTTTCTTTGTCGCTTTAAAAGTATTTACATAGTTATATTGAATTGGTATTGTAAGTTATAGGCAGTTTCATGTGTACCTATAGCACACATGAAACTGGCTATAACTACGAGTATAAGTTATGTATAGGCATAATACCAGCTGTTACCTCTAGCCTATTTAATAAAATTGGTGTAAAATTTACCGACAATATGTTTACGCATGTTACCTCTAGCCTATTTAACAAAATTGGTGTAAAAGTTATTGACAATATGTTTACGCATGTGACCTCTAGCCTATTTAACAAAATTGATGTAAAAGTTACTGACAATATGTTTACGCATGTTACCTCTAGCCTATTTAACAAAATTGGTGTAAAAGTTATTGACAATATGTTTACGCATGTTACCTATAACCTATTTAATAAAATTGGTGTAAAATTTACCGACAATATGTTTACGCATGTTACTTCTAGCCTATTTAATAAAATTGGTGTAAAATTTACTGACAGTATGTTTAGGCATGTTACCTCTAGTATATTTTACAAAATTGGTGTAAAATTTACTGACTATATGTATAGGCATATTACCTCTAGGCTATTTAACAAAATTGGTGTAAAATTTACTGACTATATGTTTAGGCATGTTACCTCTAGCCTGTTAAACAAAATTGGTGTAAAGTTTACAGACTATATGTTTAGGCATGTTGCCTCTGGCCTATTTAACAAAATTGGTGTAAAATTTAATGACTATATGCATAGGCATGTTACCTCTAGGCTATTTAACAAAATTGTTGTAAAATTTACTGAATATAGGGTAGGGACAAGACGTATAGAGTAAGTAGTTACTTAGGTAGTTTTATTGCTGTCAACAACAAGTTATAGGCAGGTACCTACACTATAACGACAGTTGTTATATATTTCTATAAACAGTTGAAAATATAAACAACATAATACATAAAATATGAACACAAACCACGAATACCTATTTAGCAATTAACTAAATTGAAGTTGAACATAGTTTTAAATGAAAAAAGTTTAGATCGACTCGATTAGATACGCTATTTAGTTGCCCTGAGGACCTAGACAAAGATCGATAGAATCGATTATCGATGACGCTAGTAGAAAAGCCAAAAAATGTATGGGGTTGGCATATTAAGCTATCGAAAGGTCACGTGATCATGTCGTCAATGTCAATTTCAAGCTATAGCAATTTTTTGTAGAAACAGATTCGCTCCGATGCGGATGCCATTTTTGTCTAGGCCCTCTGCTGTTATGGTTATTAGGGGTACCTATATCTGCTGAATGTTCAGTAAATAGGCCAATGTGTCCTGGGAAGGACACATTTGCCTATTTTTTATTTTTTTTTTGGATACAGGGAAGCCCATGTAGGTTCGGGGTTCTATTTATTTGTATCAACTTTACACCAAAAGCACTTAGGCAGACAAACATTCAATTTCATCTATCGTTAACCAAAAAATAGTGATTAAAGTTTACAAAAGTGAACCAGTTGCAGTAATTTTAGTTTCAGGCCCACCCACCCACCTTACCCACCTTGTGCAACCGATGATTGAGCACACCACTTCAAGCCACTGTTTTCTTTGATCTACAGATGTGCTCCATGTTCTAATTGATAGTAATGGACGCATACGCATCGCAAGTGAGCCGGACCGGATGACTGTTCCGCAATAAATGATCGTAGCAGGTTTAACGAGCGATTAAAATTCACTCTAACTCGGCTAGCGTACTATTTTATAGCTCATCAATTAATATCCACGTTGTCTGATATTTTAGGATCACTTCGTCATAGTTTACGAAAACATTTAACTATGTTAGTCCATCTTGCTCGTGTAATTACAAACTATAACTTTTGATAACAAGCAATAAGCCTTCCGGTCTTTAATCTGTTTGGTACGTTTTCAAAGCCTCCTGAATAGATTTTCATAGTAGGACATAGGGTACTTTTCATCCCGGAAAATGCAAACTTTACGAACTATTGGAGCAGGCTACTTATTTTGTAATTGTTCAATCGATTAATTTATAAGAAGAAATCATCAAAAACTCAAGCACACGTGTAATTATTGTTCATTTTGTTTGATAGCTTTGGGAAGCTCAATGTCGCTTCTGTTCCGCAATAAAGCTTTAATGGTACATCATATTATTATCAATACGTTCATCCTTATAATTTATAGATATTACTATTTGTAATAACTTGGACTGGTATTTAATTATCTAAGCATTTCCTATTTCTCATTGTTTGTTTGTATATTAGTTTGTGTTGGATACCTGCAATGCTACACACGCTGCGTGTACGCATCCGACCTACTTCCGACGTGAGATCGTTGACTGGCAATGTGAAGTGAAGAAGTAGGTTTTGTTGATGTTGGCACCCGGTATAAATAGTATGCAGTTTTCTGCATCCGAGTCATTCGTTATCTTTGGATGTTTCATTCACCTGAACTTGAAGCTAAGGAATGGTTTACTAAGCTTGATTCGCACGAAATCATGGCCAATTTCGTACCGACTTTAGTTTTTTGATTGAGTTATATTGAGAACTAATATCCACAGTTTTAACTCTTCTTTCTAAACCAGCCTTGTTTATTATTGCCTCACGTTTATGAATCAATATTTGTTTTGCTAAATGGACGCTGACGTTTTGATAAAAATTATATTTTCTTTTTCATTTTCTCAGGAGCAGATGTTCGTTTATGAGTCGGTCGGTTACGATAAACAGATATAGTCGCTAAGCAAGATTGGACTTTGATAGATATCTACGTTCCTGGAAACATGGATGTTTTTCCATCATGGTGCGTGATTAGGGAGTGTAACGAAATAACGTTAATCACATTTAGGGCGCGTTCTCTGACTCATAAGTCATGTAAAGTGGGCCCTAATCATTGATTTATATTCCTATCTAACTACTAAAGATCAATGAGAACATACTCAACAAAACGGATCAGTGGGACGAGCTTTTAAAATTCCTAGATAATTTAACGAGTACCGAGTTGCGTATGAATAATATATTATTCTGATATCAAATATACTCGGCGTACCGAGCCATATCGTAAGGCTATTCGTCATCTAAAATAAACGACCGAAGGTAATAATCAAAATAGAATTATCGTACCGGGGAGTGTCGTAATCGTCTGCTTTGGCAGGACTGCCTCGCGGCTTTTGGCGGACTACGTAGATTTGGATCAAGTTCGTTATGCGTGTTAAAGGAGAAAATAGCTGGTTATAGACAATGCCGGCCGGGCCGACCTCGATCTATTTGGCGATGAGATTTGACTGTCAAGTCATTAAATGATACATTCAACGTGTGTATACAGTAGAACATACAGCACGAGAAAAGTTTAGATAACACAAATCCAGTGGTCATTGTTAACCACGAGCGATTGTGTGTTGATGGAAATGCTGGAGATGCCAATGTTTTGAGTACACAAAGTTGTTTTAAGAATCCGTCTATTCAGCTATATCTTATCCACCTCGGCAGTATGTAATTTATAACATCGTATACGATGCAAAAACATTTGGTTATTGTTTATTTTGAATTTGATTTTACGGTTTAGTAAACTTTATCTTGCAAGACATGTAATATTTTTGTGTTTCTATTCAAGAATCGGCACATTTGCTTTCGTTACTCATTTATTTTAACATTGCGCGGGCGCATGTGCTTACAGTCACATGTGACATCTCATGAGGGTCACAGCGTGACGTAGACTAAAAAGACTTTTTTTAAATGCCGCTACGTATTTATATAACGTTAATATTGTATGTTCAGTAAATATAATAAGTTTATGACGGCGCGTATTGACGTCAGAGTATATTAGGTGCTTTGTTGCAATATTTCCTAGTTTTACAATTTGAAAAAGAGTATTTTTACTGCTTGCTGTAACTGTGTAGAATGAACATCGCTATCTGATTTCAACTTAAGAGCATCGACTTGATATAATAGTCTTTTTATTGATATTATCTTGTTTTTTTTTTCTAAAGGGCATAGAGAATCGAATAAACTAATTGATAACCTCAATGATTATTACAAATACAAACCATAAAAATAAATAGTCAATAAATTGTAATTATGATCAATTAAGATTCTAGCTTTGAAACTTTTACATGATTTTCACACATGTCAGTATAATTACATTTTAAATAAAAATACTAAGCAGTAAAAATACACCTTACTTTAATTGAGTGAGTGGACAATTGAGTGGTGCAGTGGTCAGCTATTTAAATTCCTCACTAAAATATCTTCGGCACATAACATCTAGCACATAATCTCGATCTACGTCATAGCGAGAAGATGGCGCCTGTGGCCTCCACAGAGATGTTATGATTTTTAAAATTTATTTGTTTTTGTAGTGTTATGAGTGTCACAAGCCAGTATTACTAGGATATATTAGAATAGTTTTAAAGTTTGATATAAATAATGTATTATTATGTTAACTTTATTTATACGTCACCACTAGATGGATATCACTATTTTCAAATAAATCTTCAAATATTCATTGTATTCACTTTCGAGGAACTTTTACTGTGTACTGATAGTTATATTAATACCACATCCATTCATTATTCGCTCCTGGTAACACTGGCTTATGTAATCAAATCTGCGTTTACGTTGGATCAGTTGCTATTTTTCAAGACGATAATTTCTCACATCTCGTTTTTATCGCATTCGCACTGAAAACGTCCGTTTACTCTTCAAATATGAAAGCACATTCCGCGCGTGGGGCAACACTGAACAGTCACTGCACAGATATCACAGTCCTGGAGGCACCGCTGACAAACAAACTTACCGTATCACTTTATCACTTGGTCCCTTCACTGGTATGTGCGATACATAAAAATGTATTTTTTGTTTTGTAGGTACTATCGGGTGGAGGTTGCGCGCCCCATGAGGAAAGCGTCGAGAGTGCGCGCGCCGGGCGCGGGAGCAGATTGCCGCCCTCTTTTATAAGCTCCGTTGTGGGCAGCGGGCCCGCTGCCAGCTACCACACTCTTACAAACATACGCACTCCTGCGCAACACACCGCTTCACGTCACCTAACTTTTAATACCGTGCGATAGAACTCAAAATCGGATAACATTTACCTTTCAGTCGGAAAATAAAAGTTGCTAGTTCCGTAGTCACTGATAACATTTGACGTTACCTTTAATTTACAAATTACTACAAGTAAAATGTACATAATTAATTGTTAGCTTAGACCTAAATTGATCTCAGTGTGACGAGAGGTAATTAATTTTCGTTACGTAAGTAATTTAATTTGTTTATTAGCTAGCGGGATTGTTAGCATTGTTATGGTAATTGAGCTGTACGTTGTCGAAGTGTTATCATCGATCGACGTGATTCCATGTTATGCTTCACTGAAGAAACGCTGCTTACTACTTAGTGTGCTACGAAGTGCTACGCCGTAGAAGAGCTTCGTTGGGGTCTAGTGCTACGGCGTAGCAGAGCTTGGTTGGGGTCTACTTATTTTATACTTGTTTCTGTGAAAGAATTTTAAGAATTTATTTATATTTTTTTCTATTCTGTGTTGCGTAAATTTAATTATTTGATACGGTTTATTAATATTTATGAAGTTGGTTAAAAAGTTTTGTTTATTGGTAATGGCGTAGATTCGTTACAAATACTTAATGTTTTTTATTTTTCACTACTGTAGATACTTCTTTTTGATAAAACTAGAGCAGACAGTAATGCCATGATCTGAAGGAATCTTATAATAACGTCATCATATAGCTCATTGAGGAAATATAAATATCTGTAATTGCTACGCTGTAGCACATACTGCAACACGAAGAAAACACACAGCTGCAGGAGGTCCACTGTTGGACTAAGGGGGCAGGAGCTGGGCGGCAGGTGCGGTCCGCCCCTGGACCCGATCCTGGGGGCGCCCCAAAACTAGAGAAATCGAATCCCAAACAAGACCAAATTATATTATATGTACAGTAAGTAAAAGGAAGTTGGAGTTGCACGTCCCCTACACATTCTAAATATTGGGTGTTGAAATTTTCGTGCTCGCTTCGCTCGCTCATGCAACTTACATTTTATTTTTCCTCAGACTTCTCTGCGTAAGTCGACAAAGTAACTCCTATTTATGTACTAATAGTCAAAAGAAAACCTTACCTATCCGGGGTGGGGTGCTAAGATTTTCGAGCTCGCTTCGCTCTCTCTTGCTTCCTACATTTTCAAACTTTGCTGTATAGGTTTACAAAGTAATTCCTATTTCTTTGTAAATGTTCAAAAGAAAATTTAAACTATGCGGAGTGCTAAAATTTTTGAATTTGCTTGTCTTGCTCTATCATCCTCTATTCGTCTGATGCTCTAGCTTTTCTGTAGTCGACAAAGTATCTCCTAGTAGTAGTAGTAGTTCTACACTTCTGGACACATCTATTGGCCCACCTTAGAGTTTAGGTTTCGATGGCCCCTACCGAAATTTGATTGCTAGATTGAACAAGAACTGTTGATGCAGTTTTAAACCTGATATATTTTACCATCTTTTTCGATCGTATTGTTTTAAATTTGAATTCAGAATACCATACGACATGGAGCTACGCCTAACAAGTCGGATATGCGCCTTGTTAAAGGCAATTGATTTTTGAATAAAAAACATGTTTTATCAAATAAAGGTTTAATTTAATAACGCGTGTTGCCTCCATGGGCATCTACCACAGCTCTCATACGATTAGGCATAGAGTTTATCAACCGCTCTATGAAATTTGAGGGATCATCTCCCATTCCTCTTCTATGGCAGTTTTCAACTCCTGCATCGTCTGGGCAACTGGCTGACGAGCCCTAACACGTCTTTTTAGCTCGTCCCACATGTGCTCAATGGGGTTCATGTCTGGGCTTCTGGCTGGCCAGTCCATAACTGTGATGTTCACATCCCGAAGATATTCCCTGACGATGCCGGCCGCATGGGCTCTTGCATTATCATGCATAAAAAGAAAATTTGGGCCCACATAGTCCGCGTATGGTATCACGTGAGGTTCTAAGCACTCATGAATGTACCTTTCAGCATTTAATGTTGGCAGCCGTGGTCCTGTAACAACCTCAAGTTGAGTTTTGCCGCTCGCGGATATACCGCCCCAGACAGTCCATGAGCCACCGCCATAAGCAACCCTCTCTTCAAAGCAGCATTGTGCGAAACGCTCTCCCTTACGTCGGTAGACCTTCTTCCATCTTCATTTTATGGATCTTTGCCATGTAACACAATTTTAGACTCATCAGAAAAGAGTACACGGCTCCAATCTTGCTGTGTCCAATTTAAATGACTGCATGCGAAATGAAGGCGCGCTGTTCGGTGGGCTCGCGTTAGTTTGGGGCCATTAGCTGGCTTGTGTGGTACCATATCGCGTTCTTTTAACCTTCTCCGAACAGTTCGAGCGCTCACAGATACTCCGTGGAAGTCGCGAAGTTGGTTTTGTATCTCAATGGAGGTAAGGTGACGATTTCTCAAGCTGGTCGTCACGATGAATCGATCCTGCCTTTCAGTTGTAACCCGAGATCGTGGCCTTCCTTGGCGACGAACAAAGCCGCCAGTCTCTAGGTACCTCCGATAAACATTTCGGACCGCAGATCGACTTAAATTAAGTTGAGCACTCACGTTTCTTTGGCTGTGTCCGGCCTGAATAAGTGCCACAGCTTGGGCGGCGACTTCAGGTGAAGTATCCATAGATTATTGATAGAACCTCACCTTAATGTTAAGAATAAGTAATGTTTGTTGCAAAACCAAAGATATCAATCACTTTTTCAAGAATTAAATCCAAGTAAACCAATAAAACCAAGTTTTCTTAGTATTCGATTGTTTGATATCAACAAACAGGCTCCAAATTGTCTTTTGTTTCTTTAAATTCTGTGTTCGAAATTCAAAAAAAGACTATTGAATGAAATTGTGAATGTGCCAGGTTCAAAACTGCATAAAAACTTTTTGCTCGACCTAATATAAAATTTTAGCTAGGACCAAACGAAACTGAAAATACAAGGTGGGCCAAAAGATGTGTCCAGAAGTGTAGTAGTAGTTTCTGTATCAATAGTCAAAAGACAACCTAACCTTTTCGAGGCAGGGTGCTAAATATTTCGACGTTCATTCCTTGGCGGGGAACCCCCGATATGCTTGGTCCGCCACTGAGGAGGTCTTTATAATGCTATTTATTTTTAGACTTTTTTTCATTTGTCTTAAACTCTAAGGCCTCTGCCTCGAATTTCGCGGGCAGGGTGCATTGTTAAACAAATCTTCAAAATATTAGTTTTTTCCTTTTCATCTAAAAAAAAATAAATAAAAGTAGTTTATTGGTAAAACAAATTTAGGTATAAACAACATTTTTGATTGGATCCTCATTTTAGGCAGATAGTGCCTGTATTAGGAGAGTCCGCTCTTTCATAACAAGACGTGTTAATACAGAAACCAAAACGCTAATGCTTTTTAAGCTAAAACTACATAAATTGACATTAACTTAAAATAAATCAAATGTGTGTAAGGGTGTGTATGTGTGTG
This sequence comes from Cosmia pyralina, assembly GCA_946251885.1. NCBI lineage: Eukaryota > Metazoa > Arthropoda > Insecta > Lepidoptera > Noctuidae > Cosmia > Cosmia pyralina. The sequence goes on along the minus strand of OX276352.1, from coordinate 20,770,183 downwards.
AGTATATCTGAGTGAAAGTGTAACCTGTAGGTGTGATTGAGAGTACATGAGTGTATGTGTCAAGGTTCCAGAAGTGTTTCGGTATCATTATAGGTAAGCGTTTGTATCCATTCCATTATATTGATCGAGAAAGTTCTTGTCTCTTAAAAATATTACCTTCTCTACCATGCATGTATCGCTAATTCATAAATCGAACATTGATAAATCGACGAAATTCTTACTTAATATTTTTTCACCTGCTAGAAAAATTACAAATGTTATGCAAACCTAACCTAAAGCAAGCCCTAGGCTCTAGCCGGGAAATAATATTGTACTAAATTTCATTATGACCCGCTGGTGCTTAATAAACTACCTACTACTAAAAACGCTTTATTTGAATTTGGAACCTCAAGTAAAAAAAAATTATGAAATCTTTTTCTATTGAAGTTCAGCTTGACCAAAGAGTTCACTCATAGGTTTTAGTTGCCGACGACGAAAAAATTAACATACGCAACTTAATAGAGATATTATTGCGGACTAATAACTAACAAATAATGTACATTAATTAAATGGGTTACGCAAAAATCATTACAACAATAAAAACAATTGTGTTTTGGGTATGGTCAAGTCCAAATTTATCGAATAATGTATGTAACCGGCGTTCGCGGCTCTGACACAGAACGAGCTATCGCTAAGGCCGACCAATCAGGGACGGTTCACAATTTTACGAGTGATAAAATCGGACAGATTTGGACCCTGTCGGAGAGGCAGGATTCGTTTACAATTTAACGGTTTGATATGGATAGATTATAAACTATCGAAAATTAATACGTTATATTGTAAGCAGTACAGTAAAGTCAGTTTTTCGACAGTTTACAATCTCACGAGTTTCATAATAATACGGTGATATATACGTACAGTATAGCTAATATTACAAACTACATTGATTTACACTCACAAGAAGAAACTACTGCTCATCCCCTTAAAATGTTCTCTTAGTGGAAACCAACATTTTGTGAAGCTTCTGGGTGTACAGACAGTGCTTTTGCAGTTTTCTAAGAGATTAACAGAACTAACAACCACCTTTAAAAGTTCGTAGCTAAGTAAACGGAATTTGTTTGGCTACGAAAGTGCTACGATGGCCTACGGCGTAGCAGGACTACGTAGAAGGCCTACGCCATAATACGTCATTTTTGAAAAATATGAAAGTTTGACGAGTTAGCACTCTACGAAATGCTTTTGTTTGTTAAAAATTTAAATAATTTATATGAGGTGCTATGTTTTTTGAGGGTGTTATTTTTTTCTTAAAAACTTTCCAAAATGTTTGTTGAGTCACAAAATATTTTTTGCATATTCATATTTAACTATGACACACAGATAGTCGTTAAATAGTTGCTACTTACAATATAGCCGGCATGACGTGGACCTACGTAAGCCAGCTACGTGTTTCTACGATTACGTAGCACCAAGCTACCGACCTTGGCTTTTTATTTATTCATAAGTGTTTCAACGTGTGCATGTATAGAAGGCCCGGTTTATAACGTGCAGACATAAATACTCACCACCGTATAGGCAACTATGGATTCGCTCAATTCTATGGATCGCCATTTTGCGAACACTAAAGTTTATTAATAATAATAATAGTCCTCCAGACAGAATTTCGGCCATGGCGACCTGTCTCAGCGGAGACCAGCCTTCGGCGCGGGAGATATTATAGTGCACAAGTGTGTGCGCAGACACAAGTGCACTCTTTCTTCCCTCACTCTCATAGTCCGATGGAACGGCAATCCGACACGACCGGAGAGAGATCAGGCGCAGGACTAACGGCTTAACGTGCTTTACAAGGCATGGGTATCACACCGCCAACTTCCAAACTCGGGGCTGTTACTAAAAAGTTCTAATGGAAAAACCCAATAACACTTTTGCCCGACACGGGAATCTAACCCAGGAGCCCACTGTCTACAGTCGTGCTTGCGACCACGAGACCAACGGGGCAGCCAGTCAGTCTAAAGTGTGAGATACACGCTTTAGGGTGATTGGTAGCCGCCGGGGTCGCGGGTAGTTCGAAAGAGATACCGTGGCCCTGGCACGGGCAACTGTAGGAACATGGGTGGGTTAATTTTAGTCAGTAAAAGTCTGACACGCCCTCACGCTCTACCCAGAGCGGGAGAAGTCATTTGATGATTTCCCATCCACAAAAAAAAAAAAAAGGGTGATTGATAACCTCATTACTGAGGGTGGAGTTTTCCTTGACCTCAACGTGAATTCCAACACAGAGATAGCGAAACAACGTCAAACAGAGCATGTTTGACGTTGTTTCGCTATCTGTGCCTATCCCTGGCACAGGGCGAGACAAATGTTTGACAGGTTCCGTTAGACTTCATTCGTAATGACGCAGGTCAACGGAATTTTTCCTTGTAGGTTGTTCTGTACTTTTTACAGGGCCCCAATTCTGTATGATTCCCGCTTATATAATCTTAGCACGTGTAAACCACGTCAATATCGTGTCTTGTAGAAACCCCTTTTTATATAAAGGCGGTTTCGTTCATTGTGTCACAGAGAATACGTTATTAGCAGATGTCATGAGCTAATCGGGACAAGGAATTGAAGTGGTTTCGAAGTAAGGAATTGTAGTGAATTAGGGCCCTGTTGTGCGATATTTCATGTCCTATAAATACATATTTTTATATCTTTATGCGATTCATCATGTGTGGCATAGCCTTGTAGTTAGGCCAATAGGATGGGTTCAGAATTACCACGAATATATCTATGTACAGTTGGCTGCATCAATTGGGTACCCCAGTTGTATTAAAATTTTAATACAACTGGGGTACCCAATTTATGCAGCCAACTGTACACACAAATACATATTACAAATTATAGTCGCTTTTCGTGTCTGTGTGTGTGACCGCGTTGTGCTTTTAAACTACGCAACAGTTTTCGTCATCATTTAGAGAATTTATTCCGGAAGGTTTATGTGTATAATAAATTAATATTAAACATACATAAAACAAAAAAATGACGATGTTTTGTCAAGTCGTAAAAACCATGCGAAGCAGGGGCAGCTCGCTAGTCTATTTTATAAGAAATTCTGTTCTAGTTAAATGTCATAACGCTCTCTGTTTTCTCGCAGTCTTTTCCTGTATGACATTAAGATCAAAGGTTTCTTATATTTTTTTTTAATGTTTTGAAATGTATATCACGATGTTCGAAGTTCCAGCTTCATGTCTGGTTATTTATTTGACATAATTTCTTCTATTTTAGAACATTAAAATAAAACAATAATGTATATTTTGAAAGAAAAATGGACTGCCCTTTAATTTAATGATATTATTATGTTTATTAAGTGTTAGGTTTTATTTTTGGGTTATTAAAGTCATTGTTTATTGCTTTGATATAATCTATGAATGATATGGTGATAGATAATAAAGCTCAAAATATTAAATAGTTTATTTTGTAAATACTGCTCTAAATTTTTCATTATACGATTGACGTGTTAGGCAGCTAAATTAGTAACACTATCTCTTACCAAGACTCATAAGCGGATGTGATTTAATATTGCTTATCTTTTGAGTAGGTACCTACCTACATTTAGGATAGAATCATCATCATCTGCCCAGCATTTTCCCAACTATGTTGGGATCGGCTTTCAGTCTCAACGGATGCAGCTGAATACAAGGAGCTGCCTATCTGACATCCACAACCCAGTAACTGGGTAATACGATACCTCATTGGCAACACTGGTTGTCAGACTTTCAGACTTCTGACAACCCGTAACGACTGTCAAATGTTTAGGATAGAATTACAAAGAAAAAAGGTGTTTTCTTGAAAGTAAAATGTTTTGTGTTTGGTTGATCTTTTGCCCGCTGTACTGTACAATTTTCATAAAATGCCCAATTATTTTTTGTATGAATCCGGTTTAGATCCGATTTAGATGCATCACAAAACACGAGCCTCCTTTATTTAAACTTCTCGCACACGTTAAGGTACAAAGGCCGACTTAAAGCCTCTAACCACTCAACCAAGGGAGGTGAAGAGACAAGATGGCAGGTGCTCCTTTCTGTGAACAAATCAATTAATCATAGGTACGTTTATATTCTTATTATAGATCGATGTCCACAAGTCATCGGTTTAATCTTTATTAATCACTAGCTGCGCCTCGCGGTTTCATCCGCGCAGACCGGAATAAAAAGTAGCCTATGTGTTAAGGACGCTGTTACAAATGTGTAGTCAAATCATTACTTTTTTACACAAAAGTATGTTTATTAAATAAAATGCTTTGCATTCTTAAAATGTTTTTTGGCCAACTGAAATAAAAATTTTCACTCCGGTACATTTATTGAGAAACTGTACCTATCTAAAATTATATTTATAGTTCAGAATCGTACCATGCACATCTATCAACAATTTGGCCAAAAAACATTTTAAGAATGCAAAGCATTTTATTTAATAAACATACTTTTGTGTAAAAAAGTAATGATATGACTACCCATTTGTAACAGCGTCCTTAATACAAGGTATAAGCTATATACTAAATTTCATCCAAATCAGTCCAGTCGTTTGAGCGTGAAGAAGTAACAAACATACAAATACACACACACTCACAAACTTTAGCCTTTATAATATTAGTGTGATAAATAATTTGTGTTAACGTTTACCATAGTTTAACAGTTCAATTATAGTAATTGCTGGTCTCAAAACAATGTCTTATATACATCTATGATAACACCAGTATCAGTAACTTGTTTACTCACTACTATAGTTTGCTCAATCTAAGAAGTCCGTTTTGACATGAGAGTGTCCCTCTTTATCCCGCTATGTTTGTCTCTCTTTGGCATATGAAACGATATGGGCTGTCAAAAGGGACCTATTATTTTGTAGCGAGTTTAGAAAGCGAACCGATCGAATAGTGCCGATGCACTCACACACTCGTAATGGCTTGCAATGGCGTCAGCTACACGACAATATTAAAATTCTTTAATAAAGCTATCGTCATTAACACACACACACACACATCACACACACACAGCGCACACACTCAGATACTCTCGCGCACAAACATACAAATATACCCTCGCGCAAAATTAGAAATTAGAAATTAGAATAGTTATTATGTATCATAAAACCTTGTGTGCTTTTTTATTACGGGAGGACACTGGCTTCTGCAACACAGTTTTAACTAGTGCAGGAGTCAGAGAATTTCATATATGATGTACCATCTGTTTTATGACAATAAATATTTTTTTTTTATTTTTTTTTATTAAAGTAACGCATTCATATTTGTGTCGTCAATGTAGGTACTGGTACGTAGATATGTTTCGCAAGCATTCACGCGCAGATACAACGATATCTCGAAGAAACGTGAGGGATGCTGCACGTGAACTTTGATGCGACGAAACGACGTATGCGCCTGTAGTGCTTGTTGCTATGGTTTCAATGCCAAGTACTTCAGGTATGGTTGATTTAAAAGTGTTATTCCACTGTCTGTACGTGGTTGAGGATTAGTAACGGTGCATTTTCAGACTTATTTTATTTTGTTAAAAAAAATTATAATTTTGTTCAGACTGAGACTGATCCCACGTTCACTCTCAGTCTGAACAAAACTGTATCTTTTTTTTTAAATTATAGAAAAAAAGTCTGTTTAGATTCTGTCTCTTAAACAACTCTTGCTGGGGAGTTTGTTGCGCCACTTCTTCTTCCCAGCTAAAGCACTAGGAAGTGGTGAAGGGCGGGCGTTTTGTGGGGACTGTCTATGTAATTTTGACGTCCAGAAAGTGCTGATTCTCAGCCAAATTTGAATAAATGACTTTCCAATTTTTTGATGCCCTATGATTGTTTCCCCTCCTTTTTTATATACTTGTACATATTTTTTGTTTTTAAGATTGTTAGATTTTAAATTTTTTAAATATTCTTTTGATTTGATTTGAATACTTGAAACGATTTTCAATCCGACTCTAACAATAATTAATTCCACTTGGCTTGAGTTGCAATACATGGTCTGATGACTGCTGCCATTTAATGGTCCTTTAGTTGTTTCGAACAACATCAACAGAGGCAGAACAATTTACTAGCACGAGACACACATAACAATCAATCAATCTGCTTAGCCTTTTCCCAACTATGTTGGGGTCGGCTTCCAGTCTAACCGGATGCAGCTGAATACAGTATTTTACATGGAGCGACTGCCTATCTGACCTCCACAACCCAGTAACTGGGTAATACGATACCCCTTGGTAAGACTGGTTGTCAGACTTTCGGGCTTCTGACGACCCGTAACAACTGTCAAAGATCCACGAATGACAGCCGGGACCAACGGCTTAACGTGCTTTCCGAGGCACGGAGGAGTCTCGGTATGTAAAGATGGTCACCCATCCACGGACAACCCCGGCAAGCGTAGCTTAACCTGATGGATCGACCCGTGCGACGAGACACACATAACATGACTGATAAAAGACGTCACTATGTCTGCTGTACTAAACAGTTTAATATGACATTTTAATATCCAAACAGCTATGAATCTTAGCTCCACCGCTACCTATGTTATAGGCATATATTGTCAATTGTCGTTTGCCGCGTACTTGTACTTTTGTTCAGTTTCCGTGTCGTGCTCTCGCCAATTTTTCTATTGGTATATATTTGGCAGTGCTATCAGACCATAGATCTGAGCTTGGCACGGCGGCAGGGCGGCTGGGTCTGCATCACTGCCAGCAACATTGTTTCCACCAGACACTAACGTGTATTGCGCACACGTCTGTCAAGACCACTATTAATCTTCTGAAAGACTGTGAAGTTTTTCTAGACAGACGCTTTTCTGGATTACATAGCTGAAACACACTTCGGGGCAAAGTTCCAGAGCGAGGTCTATCGGTATTTCTATGTTTTGCACCGCTTTGGCATAAGAACGGATGGAAAAGTTATGGCTATTTTCGGCTAAATATTTCCGTGCAATTGTGCCCTCGGAAAATTTATTTTCAACTGTGGCTTTTCTATTTGTTCCTATTATGGAAACTTATTTATTATCCAACAACAGTCGCATCTTTTGTAGGTGCTGTAAATCATCCGTTGCCGGATGTGAGGTAGTCTGGATACATCATACATCCCATAATAATAACAAGAAGCCATTCACTTTTCATAATTTATGTTTGTTTAGAACACTAACTCGTTACCACGGTTACGATTATGTTCTGTTATCTAAATTGCAATATATTCTGCTATTTTAGACTGTTTTTGTATAAAATTAATTTATGATATCATAAACTAAATATTTTTAACGAATATCCGGTGAGTACTTTTCTGTAGGGTTTGGGTAAAACATAGCACATTTGGGTAATAAGTTTATAGTTCAACATCAGACGCGTGTTTATATGCCCACTGGCGGCTCTAGATTTGGATTTTATGGGTCTATGATAATGGCATCTACTAACGACAATAAGTGCGTTAGATACAGCTGTAAATTTTCGGCGATTTTCGGCGGTATCTCCAGTTCTGGAGGCATAGCGCTTGATGGCGCGCTTCTCCCAGTCTGCTCCGACTTTCGGTATCTCGGTTCACTCGTGCAAAGCGATGGCGAAGTAGATCGGACGGTTAAGCATAGGATTAACACTGGATGGATGAAATGGCGGCAGGTCACGGGGACAATCTGCGACTCCAGCATTCCCCTTAAACTTAAGGGGAAGATATATAAAACAATGGTTAGACCTGCTGTCTTGTATGGATCAGAATGTTGGGCCACAAAAGGGATAAATGAAAAGCAGTTGCATGCAGCTGAGATGAGAATGCTAAGAGGGATGTGTGGTGTTACACGAATGGATAGAATAAGAAATGAGTACATAAGAGGAAGTCTAAAAGTGGCACCGGTGACTGAAAAGCTGTGCGGAAATCGGCTGTCATGGTATGGGCATGTGATGCGGAGGAGTGAGGAAAATGTCGTAAGGAAAGTTTTGGGTATGAATGTCGATGGCTATAAGGGTAGGGGAAGACCAAAGAAACGATGGATGGATTGTGTGAAAGATGACATGGCTAGAAAGGGGGTGACTACCGAGATGACGAATAATAGAGAAGTATGGAAAAAAAGGACATGTTGCGCCGACCCCAAATAGATTGGGATAAGGGCAGGAGAATGATGATGGAGATACAGCTGTAAATAATGTTTAGCTTTTATCGGTATACAAGGGTCGGCAGGTAATTCCTGGCGGCGCGCCAAGCTAGCCCACGCACTCGCTCGCCTACTGAACGACTTACAGTAACCTAAACTGAACCTTAACGTTCCAAATTTTAAGTAATATTTCTAATGTTTGTGTAGCAAATCTTGAAATTGATGTCCAAATCTCTACTGCCATCTGCCTTGAGCCATGTATTTTTATTTTATCGCGTTTATCGTTGGGCCATCGTGAGTTGTGCTCGTCAATAAATCACGAGTCGCTGAAGTGTTGATGTTATGTGCAGGGAATGTTATGAGAGATCGGTATTAATACCTTAACATGTTCAACAAAACGAAGACGAGTGATGAAAAGACGAAATGGTAATCCATCATTTTAACATGAACAGTAAAGTAGCGTTTAGTGTAATCCATTTGAACTGATGATAGAGATCGTTTCATCTTTTACATATACAAGGAATTGTATATTACATTACATTTATTGTAGATATGTACCTAATTTATTGCGTAGATAAATTTCTTCAATTTATTTCTTGTCTAAGTAATAAATAATATATGTAGGTACGTACTGAATATGAAAGTTATAATTTAATATTCAGATATCAAGTAGGTACGTCTCAGCCTATCTTACTTGATGGCTTGGCCATCAAGATGTCCTGTGTCGACCCGATCGAGCACGCCTGGAATGAGCTCGGGACGCTGGTCAGACGCCGCAGACCACCTCCTACCATCGTCAGTGCCCTAAAACAGGCCCTTATGGAAGAATGCGAGAATATTCCCCAACATCGCCTCCGAAACCTCGTCTTCAGTATGCCAAACCGGATCGAAGCTGTAATCAGAGCCGGTTATTAAAATGTAAATAAGGCTCAAAACATATACTTAAATGTTGTTTGAGTTTTTGCCAGTAAGTTAAAAATGGTTATTTTTTGGTTTTTATCTTTTTTTAAAGTTAAAAACGTTACCAAACTAAAATTTCAAAGAAAGTTGATGAAATTTGCCATAAAACGTTTTTTATTTCAAAACTCTTACTTCTATAGTTTAGGAGAAATTGCAATTTTAAAAGTGGGGCACTAAGTTTGGAAGAATAATATTGTTTCACAGACAAAATTTTAATGCAGAATGCCTCGGATACCTTTACCTGAGGTGGTGAAATAAGCTACAGAGAAATTTACTAATTAAAAAAACAATATCATCATCTGCTTAGCCTTTTCCCAACTATATTGGGGTCGGCTTCCAGTCTAACCGGATGCAGCTGAATACCAGTATTTCACATGGAGCGACTGCCTATCTGACCTCCACAACCCATTAACTGGGTAATACGATACCCCTTGGTAAGACTGGTTGTCAGACTTTCGGGTTTCTGACGACCCGTAACGACTGTCAAAGATCCACGAATGACAGCCGGGACCAACGGCTTAACGTGCTTTCCGAGGCACGGAGGAGTCTCGGTATGTAAAGAATGATCACCCATCCACTGACCAACCCCGGCAAGCGTAGCTTAACCTGATGGATCGACCCGTGCGGCTGTTATTACTTAGCCACGAGCTCCGAGCAATTAAAAAAACATTAATTGTATTTTAATTAGTAAATGTCCCTAAAGTTCAAAACTAAACAACACAGTGTCGGTGCCACTCCGCTCTAGGTACGTCGCGTTTGGTACATGTTTTCGAATCTAAATTAGAATTCTATCCGAAGCGAAGTGGAATCAGCCCTGTGACGTGTATTGAGCTCTCTTGTACGTATGACATTCCTTTGACTGAACTAACTAGAACTATTATTTCAGGCCCTATGTCTGTAATATATTTTTACTCATGAAAATACGATGAGGTTTTCATTTTGAAAGTAAGTTTTAATTAAAAGTATTCCCACTGACAATTTAATGTGCCTTAGGCCTCCTTTCTGTGAAAAGGAAAGGTCTGTATTTACGACACGGGCAAATTGGTAGACTCTCGACTTGGTCATGGTGGTTATAAGTTGATACAGTAAGACAACGTTCGAAATTTCAAAGGATTTCGTTTACCTTCGGAAAAACCGAAATATAGCGAATAAAATGTGACCAATAGAAATTGATTTACTTATAATTGACCCTGACCCACTAATTCCGTCACTCCCTTCACACCAGTCACATTCAATTCGGCAAAGTTCAGTTTTTTCGAAAATAAGCGATGCAACCTTTAAACTTTCGTACGTACTGTACCTAATAATCACGCCAGAACCTAAAAATATAAAGAACGATTTGTTCAATCGAGTCCTACATTTCGTTAGGAAAGTGTACGTAAGCCCAGCGTCACATTACCGGGCCGGCCACGCTCCGGCGAGCGTACGACACACGGTTTCAACTTGACTCGTTTCTTTGTGTCACACAATAAGATGAGCTAATCAGAATTAGCGATCGACGGATCGTTACGTAGCTAGCAGTTATATTTGGGGATAATTAATGATGTATTTATTATTAGTGATGTGTGTGAGCTCGTGGCTAAGTAATAACAGCTGCACGGGTCGATCCATCAGGGTAAGCTACGCTTGCCGGGGTTGGTCAGTGGATGGTTGACCATCTTTACATACCGAGACTCCTCCGTGCCTCGGAAAGCACGTTAAGCCGTTGGTCCCGGTTGTCATTCGTGGATCTTTGACAGTCGTTAAGGGTCGTCAGAAGCCCGAAAGTCTGACAACCAGTCTTACCAATGGGTATCGTATTACCCAGTTACTGGGTTGTGGAGGTCAAATAGGCAGTCGCTCCATGTAAAATAATGCTATTCAGCTGCATCCGGTTAGAATGGAAGCCGACCCCAACATAGTTGGGAAAAGGCTATGCTGATTTTATTATTAGTGATTGTAAGCCCCTGGTAATAGGACAGATTGGGTTACATTTTGTTATCGAATTTATTTAAAAATCAATTGCTGTTCGGTAGTCTTGCTAAAACTCTGAAACGGCTTGACCGATTTCAATTTTTTTTGTTTGCATACAAAGGTGGTTTAAAAGAATAAAAAGAAAAATAGGAAAAATAAATAAAAATGAAATTTTGACAGGACAAAAACTGACGGGTAAGCTAATATATACAGGGTCAAATTAAATTAGCTAGCGATACTCCGCAGAGGTGATGACCGCTGGTAGTGTTGTTACTGGAAGTGTGAGTTGATAAAATCTGTTTTATAGTGTTCAGATTTCGATACCCATCACGTTTGTGAAGTTTATACAAAAAAAAAACAGATTTTTTAGGGTTCCGTAGTCAACAATGAACCCTTATAGTTTTGCTTTGTCCGTCTGTCCGACCGCAGCTTAGTTAATTTTAATATTTGGGGTGGCTAAACATATATATCATGCCGACAAAGTGGTAAAATAAAACCATGAAAAAAAAAATTTTTTTAGGGTACCTTCTGTACACGTAAAGTGGGGATGTTTTTTTTTTCTCGTCTACCCCATGGTGTGGGGTGTTGTTGGATAAGTCTTTCAAAAATGTCATGGGTTTGTTACAACAATTTTTCGATTTAGGGATCTCTTTCTGAAATATTAAGCTTTAAAGTGCTAATTTTTGTTAGAGTCAAGTGTCCCCCCCTGCCAGCTAAACGGTTAGTTTTGGATTAGTGAAAAAATTCACCGTAGTAGTATAATATAGAACGAAGTTACAAGGAAAACTATCACAGCTAAGTAGGCTTTTCAAGTTTACGAGTAATAGTCAAACAACTTACATTTGCAGTTGGAATGTATAGGAGATCATGTTTTTCAACTACAGTGTTAAGTTTGTTCTTGGGATAAATTCATACCAACTACGGAACTCTTCTTGTGCGTGGTCCGACACGCACTTGGCTGGTTTTTTAAACACTACCGGCGGCGGCGGTTGATAACCCAAAAAAGAAACGTCATGAAATTAATTTATTTTTTGTTTTATCATGTTTATTATGGATATCGATAGCCGTCACCTCTGCAGAGTTTTGCTAGATAATTTAATTGACCCTGTTTAGATAAGGTTTCATACACGAAATCTCTTAAGGGGTAATCTTTATAGTACTCATCATTATGAACAACTTTTACTATAGGAACATAGATAAAATCGCGAAAAAGAAACTGCTGTTCCCTACATTTTATGTTCGCATAACTCGTTAAAATGTAGGGAACAGCAGTTTCTTTTATTTTAACGAGTTATGCGAACATAAAATGTAGGGAACAGTTTTTTTTTTCACGATTTCAGGTTTGGTCTCATAGTAAAAATTGTTCATAATTATGAGTACAATGACCCCTTAAGAGATTTAGTATATGAATAGTAGTATAGTGTATAAACCTTATCCGTCTTATTACAAAACAAGGTTCATCTTCAAACCCAGGTTTAAACCATGGACCCTTTTTTGAATTTCGAACTTTATTCCGACACATTAAGATGTCAGTTTTACAAAACTGACAACTTAGTACCGGACTAAATTGTCAGTTTTTTATAAAGAACTGTATTTCTATCACAGCTAGGTTCTTATTACAAAAACTGGCTCGATGGTTTAAACTATGACGGAAGAAAAATCTCGTTTTGTAATAAGACCGTATATGTCTTCCTTGAAACAGCTGAAGGAATTAAAGTCAGTCTATTTAGGTATGACACACATTTGCCGCGTGTTACGATCACCAATGCAAACGTGCGGTGATTATGGGCTACGCCGTAACCCTTTGGGTAAAATGACTGTATGGTTCGTGCCGTAGCTGCTACGATAATACACCTTGAATAAAAGACTGCTAATTGGTTCTGTTGTAAGTTACTAGGGTAACTGCTATAGTAATTGGCCACACATAAAAAAAGAGGTAGAAACAAGGTACAAAAAAAAAGATGTTCTATGTCACGAAGTCCGTTTGGCTATGAATGTTGTCAAGCGTGCACATGCACATTGTTTTTGTGTGCGTAACCTCGAGAGCGCTCAGTGTCGATCGGGACACGGCCCGGATCAGTAGTGTTTTTAGTTCGCGCCAAATTGTTTCACGGAGTAAGGTCAGCATGGCAACAAAACGAAGAAGAGTTGTCCATAGTGAGGTAATATTTATTTTTACGTTTTCAATTAATATTTTATACAAAGATACTTATTATAGCAATAGAAGTATTTATAAAATAATGTTTTTTTTTGTGTTATAAAATGTTTATATTTCTTAATTATTTTGATTACATTTTGTTTTAGAATCGAAACATGATCGCTAGTGTTTATCATTTTCTGCGAGAAGAATATGAATTTACAAAATCATTCATGGAACCCAACTGTGATTTGTCTCATTTACGAGACATTACACGGCGTACAGCTGAAGCTACGGGTGTTAGCCAAAAAGCAGTTCAAAGAATATTAAAAGAAGAGAAGGAATTGCCATCCACTTCATCAAAATTCACTGGTCTTGACGGAGCGTCATGATATACAAATGTGGCGTTTAAAATATTTAAAAAAGATAACAGAGTACCGCTCTCAAAGTCGGCCCATTGTCTACACCGATGAGAGCTACGTCCTTTCGACACACGTGCGAAACAACACCTGGGCAAAAAAAAAGGAAAGCACTCCGTTTTTAAAAAAAATTAGCACAGGCTTTTTTAGTGCACGCGGGAACCAAGGATGGTTTTATTGAAAATGCTTCTTTGGTTTATAAGGTCAACTCAACAGCTGGTGATTATCATTCAAATATGAGCTATGATAACTATGTAAAGTGGCTAAATGAAAAATTGCTACCCAATTTACCTCCGCGCTCTGTCATTGTCTTAGACAATGCATCTTATTACAACACACGGGCTGAACGACTACCGACGCAATCTACAAAGAAAGCCGATATGCAGCAATGGCTCAGGGATAAGGGTATGCATTTGATGAATCTCTTCTTAAATTGAAATTGTACGATATAATAAAGAACTACAAAGCCCAACAACAAGATTGACGATTTTATAAAGAGCAAGGGTTTTGATGTCTTACGCCTTCTCCCCTATCACCCAGAATTAAATGCGATTGAAAATATTTGGGGGATCGTTAAAAATTACGTCGCATCTAAAAATATCGAGCAAAACGACGAATACGGAAAGACTGATCAATGAAAGTTTGGGTGAAGTTAGCAGTGAAACGTGGCAGAAAACTTGTGATCATGTTGAAAAAATTGAAAAAGACTACTTGAAATATTTTGATTTAGATTTTGAATTGATAATCGATGTACAAGATGATTCTGACGACAGCAAAACGGAATCGGAAATCGAAAATTTATGTGATAGTGATTGAAAATACTGAATAGTCCTACTTGTTTCGTTTCCATTCTGTAATACCAATGCTTAATTAAAAGCCTACATCTTCTTAATATTTTTGTTTTTATTGCAACCTAATCTAATTTATTTACAAAAAATATATACTTTTAACACCAAAATTTTATTTCGATTATTAAATCTCGACTTGAATATTTATCAGATTTCTTTGCTAACGTTGCCCACTTTTACACACACAAGCGCGCATGTCGGGATACATCACTACTACAATCAAAGCCGAACGGATTTCGTTAAATAGAATATCTTATAATGCAAGCAATCTCATGAATGAAAAGGACCAAAACAATATTTTTCTTCCTTTTCATTCATGAGCTTGCTTCCTCTCCTTGTTTCTACCTCTTTTTTTGTGAGTGGCCAATTACTATAACAGTTACCCTATACTAAATTATGACTGTCAATACTCATGATACGTCTATTTCTCAACCATTTACTAACTAAATATAACAACATTACAACTTGCCTGTTAGATATGTCACGCCACGACACGATGTGTGTGCCTTTTGCTTAAATATATATAAATAAATGTGTATTTTATAACATCAACATTGTGTGACCTACCTACTACGAACAGTGGTTAGGTATTTTATACTGCTTAAAACAACACATTAATAAAGCTGTAAACATCAATCCTTAATAGCGAATGCCCCATTAAAATAAATAAGTGGTTTGGTACGACTCTGAAACTCAATTTTAACTTAGCTGATGATTAATTTTGATGAGTTATGAGACGCTAATTTGTTGTTCGGCGCTTCCTAACTGGGGTTACAGCATTTGTTGCTGGGGATACAAGCCGTATAGTACTGTGATATTATGTTATGTAATCTACGAAGCGTGCTTCGTTTCTACCTAATGTAAAATCCAGTAAGATATTGGTTTTATGTACCAAATGCAATGCTGTAACTATTTACAAACTGTCTTAAGTAAGTACCAAAAAACTTATTAAAAAAAGTTATTTTTGGATTTTATTATCCTCACGACGTTTGGTACAATATTCTTTCAAATTGAAATAGTGCATAGTAATAGCAACTGCTTTTTTTCACAGACGAGTAAATTACGCATAATACAAAAAAAAAACGTTCCAAAATCCCACTACTGTAAAACTCAAAGCAATGATCGTAGGTGTTTCGAATGCCAAACATTAACTAAGCGAACAAGTAAGATGCCAACACACGTCAAAATTTATGATGGAGCTACCGATACATCAGATTTATCATTTCTTGTGTATTTTTTATTTAAGTGCAAGTTTATGACGTGCTAACATTGGTTTGCGTTTCATTTCCAGTATGTTGGAAAGATGTATTGATGCACTGGCTTTGCTAGGAACACAATAATAAAGTTTTAGAAATAGAATAGGTGTTTACGCTCATAAAATGAAGATTCAGTGTTTGTTATCATTTACTTCACAATCAACTCAGCCTGCCCACTGCTGGACATGCCATCTTCCAAGTGGCGCCACAACCGGTTCTCCGCATCCCGCATCCAATCTGTCCCAGTCCCAGTCAATGTCATCACAATGAGCAAGACCTTAAGCATATTTTTTTTAGAGGTAGAAATAAAAGTCCCTCGAATGTCCCTCCTGTAAAACTGAATAGTTCACTTTTGCAATATTTAGGCCATATTGTTAACTCCTTAGAGGCCAACTGCACCCCATGTGTGCATAAGGGAAAACCCTTTACATAATAGGTATATAAGCTTATATCCACACAGAAACACTAGAAACATTCATCCGCAATACTAACATAAACAAATAAGTTAGGTTGCATCAATTTAGTTATAGTTTAAGCCACAGAAAAGATAAAGAGGTCTCTTTATCTGTTCTGTGGTTTAAGCCTACTTTCAAGCTGGCACTTCGTTATATAGATATATCTCCAATATTGTACAATAAATTGCTGTCCTTTGTAAACTAGAATAATCGCATGTTGTGTTTACCTGTAATTGGGTGTGCAGTAGAACTAAGATCTGTTGTTATATTTTTTGTGTATGTATAACTGTAACATCTATTGGTAAACCATGAATAAATAAATAAATAAATAAATAAATATCAAAAATAATCTGCCTAGCCTTTTCCCAACTATGTTGGGGGCGGCTTCCAGTCTAACTGGATGCAGCTGAATACCAGTATTTTACATGGAGTGACTGCCTACCTGACCTCCACAACCCAGTAACTGGGTAATACGATACCCCCTGGTAACACTGGTTGTCAGACTTTTGGGCTTCTGACGACCCGTAATGACTGTCAAAGATCCACGAATGACAGCCGGGACCAACGGCTTAACGTGCTTTCCGAGGCACGGAGGAGTCACGGTATGTAAGATGGTCACCCATCCACTGACCAACCCCGGCAAGCGTAGCTTAACCTGATGGATCGACCCGTGCGGCTGTTATTACTTAACCAAAAGCTCCTCCTCTTAGAAGGACGTACAATGGATAGGTTTATCAAGCTGCATGTCAGACATGCGGCTTAATTAACCTTCCTGTAATTAATTGCTTATTTTTGGCTTTTGTTTTTATTATGTTTGTGTTGTATTGTGTGCTTAATTTGTTACGACTAAACATAGTTTTTAATTTACTTGCTATGGGCCTACGATACCACCAATAAAAGATTTTTTTTTTTTTATTATAATCAGGCTAGAATCTTCTCACTGTTGGGACACATGCCTCCTCTTTTTGTGAGAGGGAGTGGGCTGTAATCGATAACGAGGCCCAGTGCGGGTTGGTGGATGTCATATGTTTTCAAATTTTTGGTTCTAAGTCATGCCGGTTACCTCACGATGCCCCCCCCCCCCCCCCCAAGTAAGGCCTAAACGCATGGAGTACCATATGTGTTGTACAGTCAGCAACAAAAGTCGGTTAACACTGCTACTTTTTGACAACACCTAAATTAACACAAAATGATTCGATAAACTGCTTTTTTTTTCGTTTAACTGTTAAGAGTTAATGTTCTTAAAATTCTAAGTACTTCTGTTCCAATTTGAATTAAATATTTCGCTTAATAATTGGGATTAAAAAACTGCAAGTGTTAATCGACTTTTGTTGCTGACTGTACTTATGTTATCTAAAAAAGAACGAAGTTAAACGCTTACTTTGTAGTTTTTCCACAAATTTCAGCCATCACTTTTACGTATGGTCTTAAATAGCAGCTGGATTTCAATTGAATATCAATCATCATAATTTAGACCCTTAGCACACCTCCTCTCACAGCAGCGAAACCGCAGTCGGTTAATTCAACTGACTCGCATGATGTTCTGCTACTCATCATGCCGTTTTAGGTTTCGCTGTTTCGCGGCGGAGATGTGCTAAGGCCCAGCACGCTTAGCATGCCCGCCAGAGAAACGGGTTTTGTCGACGGAAGAATAGACAAAATGGCAGATTGTAGAAATATTTCTACGCATCTAAGCATGGCAATGTGTCATTTTGTCTATTCTTACGTCGACAAAATGACACATTGCCATGCTTAGACGCGTAGAATGCGTAGAAATATTTCTACAATCGGTAATTTTGTCTATTCTTCCGTCGACATTTTAACCCGTTTCTATGGCGGTCATGCTGCGCGTGCTGGTGACTGTTTTGAACAACATGCTATATTTTTGTTTTCAATCCGATTTCATCTGGTTTCAGTCCGACAAAGCGTAAAAGAAGAAAAGAAACAAATCGGTTTATTTAAAAGCTTGAAGATAACACTTAAGTTTAGTCATTGATGTGAGTTAAAGTCGCCGGAAGTTGGCAATTAAATTCGGTGTTAAGTTTAGACTATAGCGTTATTTGCGAACTTTTCACGACTTTTCTGTGAAACTCGTAGGAAGCCGATAAGTGTTACAATTCGATGGTATGTTAAAAAAGTCGAGTAGCATTTGAGGGACTTGCTTTTGGGATTTTCATATATAGATTCGATATTTTGCCTAATCAGCCTATAATGTTCCCACTGCTGGGACACAGGCCTCCTCTTTCTGTGAGAGGGAGTGGGCACGCGGGCCAAGTGCGGGTTGGTGGATGTCACGTCATGTCTTTGAATTTTTGGTTCTAGGACATGCCGGTTTCCTCACGATGTTTTTCTTCACCGTTTTGAGAGTAGTGATGATGAAATAATTTACACAAAGTGAAGTGCCTGCTTGGGTTCGAACCTACGACCTACAACTCGTAAGTCGCGGCCGTTACCACTGGGCCACCACAGCTGCTGTCCTCCCCTCCGATAGAAGTTTATAACAAATGAAAATATCTTCTGGCCAAATCAAACGGTAATGTCCGTTTGACTGTGGCCAGGAGATATTTTAAGAAGATATTTTCTTTAAATTAGACCACTGAACTCTTTATTAGATAGATGAATCTATTAGTTGTGAGAACTTGTGGATTGAATAATGTGTCTGTCTGTGTTGTGTGTGTGTGTGTTGTAGTTTACGTGTACATGAGCGGTGAGGGAATCGATACCAAAGGAATGTTTTTAGACATCAAATCTGGGCAAACCCCTGAACTATTTTCAACTGTGTCTTTAGATAAATCTTGGATTTACTATTGAATTGTGCAAACAAATGCTCAAAGTTACGTATAAATGTTTC
The DNA here is from genome assembly GCA_946251885.1 of Cosmia pyralina. NCBI lineage: Eukaryota > Metazoa > Arthropoda > Insecta > Lepidoptera > Noctuidae > Cosmia > Cosmia pyralina. The sequence goes on along the minus strand of OX276352.1, from coordinate 20,751,230 downwards.
AATATGAGGATTATGAGATCAAGACCTGCAAAATGTACTTTATTTCGAACACGTTGTAATTTTTTCGTTATTGTAGATAGGTATTAGTTAGCTGTAGAAAAAGCAAGATGTAGAGGACAAACAGGATATTTTATTGAATGTTTTGGTTTTGTTTTAAAGTCTTTGGTCTGCACAAAGACTTTGAAACAGAACCAAAACTTTGAAATAAAACGCAAAAGTTTGTCACACTATAGAATATTGTGTAAGTATATCTAAGAGAAACGCTACATTAGTCCCGAATTTTTAGGTAGCTTGAAATAGTAGTTGAGCTGTCACTGGAAGATCTATAAATAGTATATTATAGCTTTACGTGACGAGCGATAATGAAAAAAATCACAGCAACGACGACTGAAATAGTAACGTGATTGGACTGTGTTATGACTTTCCTGTCTTGCAGTTTGGCTAATTGTGAATCAATCTAAAATATATCCGTCAGATGTTTGTTTATGTAGTTCTGTTTGATTAATGACTTCGGAACCTCGGGATACCGCACAGTCATAGCAGTTTGATTTGATTATAGAAGCAGTTGATGATTTGTTTTCCAATGACGATTGCCGTTCGTTTTTTTCCTATGACCTTCCTGATTTAGCTCATAGAGAGAGCACAGACAAGTTTCGGCTACAGCTGCTTCATAAACGCCCAACATGAATGCTCCTGCATGGTTTATGCGGAGACAGCATTTAAGAAACCATAAACGAGATTGACACAACAATTTTGTTTCGCCTTGTCAAGATTAAGAGGGCGAATGAAACGATCGTAAATTCGCTTGAGACCGAGGAGTACACCCACTCGCAGCGCATATGAGTGTTGTTATAATAGAATACTTTAGAGACGCGTAAAACAATAATTAATATAAAGAAGTGAGCTGGCACTTGTCCATTAAAAAAATTCCGCGGCGGAGCGGGCTCGAACTCGCGCAGCCGTGTAGCCGTCGGCAACCGAGATGTGTCTGAATGTTTGTCAAACTCAAGTAATAAATGATTATTTCACATGTCTCTGTGTTAATTTACTAAAATCAGTTACTAAAACATTAAGCTGTAAATCTTAATTTAACATTTTGATTTATTTCGCAACTTTATTACTCTTCGAATTTTATCTTTTGTGAATAGGGCTTTTTTTTTTAGTTAGCTAATTATAATTTGCTTAATTATTTCTGGGTGAGTGTTTCTACAAAATAAATTACCATTAGAGTATAATTACTGAGCCACGTGTGTGCAACCAATAAATTCAGTTTGTTAGTCATGAGCCCCAATGTAATCTGTTTGCTCTCTCTGCGATTTTATAATGCCACAATAAATTTTAATGTTCACAAACATTAAAGTCTACCTAGTTGTAATAAATGATTTCGTCCGTTTCGATATATTTTCCTAATACTTGCCCAATGCAACTGCTATGCAAGCAATATAAAATGCAATTGTTTGTAGTATTCATTTCACCTGCTCTCGCACTTGATCGTTACGATACAAACAAAGTCATAATCACCCAATTCGCTAGGTAATAGTAGGTAATCGCAGTTTGTTGTTATTTGAGCACAGTTCAGTGGTTTGTGCATGACTGACAAAAGGCTCAATTTAGATGCTCGTATCACGTAGAAAGCAATAATTGATAGCAATATTAGATGTTGCCTAATCACGACACCTGTTATGACTTCAAAAGAAACAATTGTCTCCTGTAAATCACCTTTTACATGATCCAAGGTTAGAATGGCGTGGTCCATTCTTTTCCTGGAAGTATATGAACCCGATGTTTTTTTATAAAAATGTGAAAAGAAACAAAAATAAAATCAGGGTCACAGTGCATGTGAAGTTTTGTATCACGTGCGTCAACGTTCCATTAAAACAGGAAGAAAAAAGATTTGCAGCTTTCTAACATTTCGACATCGTGATTTATTTGGTTTGTGATTAATTTTAAAGAATACTACGTCGAATTTCTGTGTTTTTGTAGTAAGATGAAGCAGGAATGTTAGATAATATTTTAGTGTAGGTACCTAGAACATTGGGCTTATATATTAGCTAAGATATTATCTGTGGCCAAGGATAATCTTATAGGAATGTCACTTAGTTTTTTCCCCGATATGATTTTAAACTACCAATGGTTTGAGAATAATTTGTGATACGAGTATTAGCTTACTCTTTTCTGTATTGAACTAGCAGATGAAGGCTCTATACCAAAAAACTTTACAATTCTTATTTAATTTACATATTAGTACTTAATAATTCTTACTAGTGCGTATACCACAAAACTCTAATTGAATTGTAAGGAACAAACCTTACAAGTATTTAAATTTTGGTGACAAGTCTACAATTTATACATAGTCATGCAGGTGTTAGATACGCTTTTAAAAATGCGAAAGAATTGTAGATTATAAATTGTAATTGTAACTCATACATATTTGTAATTTCTGTACTTACCTACTTATTACGCATTTTTTTTTACAATTTTTTAATATTTTGTAGAATTGTAGACTTAATGTAACGTTTTGTGGTATAGGGCTGGTCATCCCTTTTGGGATTAAATAATAACTCTGTCTGTATAATAACTGCAGTACCTCAAAGGCCACCTTACTAACTACTATCACACCTTACTAACTAGAATCAATTCTATTTATGAAGTGAAAATTTCATTAGGCGCGTTGTGCTATTTTTGGTAGGGGGAAATCTAACGGGTTCACATCACTGCGTCACCGCGATACCGCGACACCTAGGTACGTTTAAGTTTCTGTTGGCAGTCCCTATGACTGCCTAATTTTATTTTTTTTGTAAATTTTGGTTTTCAAAAGTGATTTGACTTAACTTTCGTTCGGGCCTTCGAGCATAATACAGTTAAAAATGTTTCAAGTGACTGTAAGTTCAACAGCACTAATGTTCTACAAACCGGTACAAAACCATAGCTTAGAGGCAGAAGCGGTATGCTGTCATTTCACCGAAAATTATTTAGCAAATTTTCACTTGACAAACAACGATTGGCAGAAGCAAGACTTTCCAAAACAGACATAATAAATAAATTCTGTACGACATAATAATAGGTATATCTTCTAAGTACGTACAATTATGCTTTATGTATGTATTTATTTCTTGTACCTATATATAAATGGTACACCACAGACTAATAAATGCAGTATTGTCTCTGATCCTTCTCCCTTTAAATCCATTCAAAGGTTATTGTCTCTAAAATAACGCTTTTAGCTAGAAGACCGCTCATTGTGTTACCCTACGTAAAATGTATATCTGTAATTCCCATGGTGTACATAATAGAGAGTATTCTATTCTATTCTTTCACAAAGAGCTCTAATACAATTAAAGTCTATCACAATCATAATGATTGCTTTGTTTCTAAGATTATAACTACGGTGCATTGTATTGACGTACGTCGGGGATTCAACGCAGCTGTAAGCCTTGAATCTATAAGATGAATTGCTCTAAGAACCTTACCGAGTGACCAATAAAAATTGTATACACTCGCCCGCGTCATACACGCTGCGTCAATTTACTCCCATACCTTAACATAGTACGTCACTATAGCAAAAACATTATGTAGACACGTGGTTATTTATTGAACACGGAAGTATACAGCAGTATTAAGCGAAATAACAAATACGTGTAGACATAATTTGGTAGTAGATAAGTAGCTCATAATACCACTTACTTTCTAAAAGGTATTTTTTGATGGCTTGAATAATTTTTTTCATTTCTGATCATGCAGTTATTTGATCAGTGAACCGATTAAACTGGGTAACTGTGTTAACATACCGGATGACATTTTTTACCGTCTTGAAAAAAATAGGATATATTAGGTGAACGGAGTAGAAGCGTATGGCATACCTAGTTTTTTTTTTTTAATGGCTTAGTCAGAAAAAAATATCTAAGTATCAATAAATACTACAAATTCGATGTAAACTTTTCATTTTAGAACAATAAAACATAAATTTTGAAAAAAAAAATAATAAATCCTTTAAAAATATCAAAATTCAAATCATACGCAACCTGCATTATTATTTGAATATTGTTTTTTTTAATTAAAAAAAAAAAACTTGATATGCCATAGGCACTCTAGTTTTTTTTTGAACTACGTGCACCGAATATACCCTATTTTTTTCAAGACGGTAAAAAAAGTCATCCAGTATCTATGTAACTAGCAATCTGTCAATACTTGTAGATCATGTTTTGTGTTGCATATCAAATGTTATACAAGGTAGAGATGATAATACGACAATCAATTAAACTGCGTATATCTAATTGACGTTCCCAGCCTGCATACGAAAATTCAATTAAATAGGTATATCCATAGTTTAGTCACTAGTTAAAGATTGGCAAAATCCATTGTCAGCCCTTCACTTCTATTCAGTTTGTTTGAAAAAAAAAGGCAAATTTTTAATTTCGATGTTAGGATTTATTTGATAGTTTTAAACTACATCTCACCTATGCATTAATTTTGCCAGTGTTTTAATTTTTAGGGTTCCGTACCTCAAAAGGATAAAACGGAACCCTTATAGGATCACTCGTGTGTCTGTCTGTCTGTCTGTCTGTCTGTCTGTCCGTCTGTCACAGCCAATTTGCTCCAAATCTAATGGACAGATTAAGTTGAAATTTGGTTCACATATAAATTTCTGTGACCCAAACACGGACAGGTAAAGTAAATAAATGAATTTTGAATATGGGGGTCACTTTTGGGGGGCAAATAAGAAAATTAAAAAAAAAGTTTTGCAAACTATACCGTGTTACATGAAACATGAAAGGACTTACTATGAGGGTCTCAAATGTATTTTTTTTTATAATTTTAAAATAAATTGTTTTAAAGTTATTTAAGAAAATATACGAAAATTGACCGAGACCGAAACTACTGAACCTAAAACTTTGAAAAAAAAAAACAGTAAATGGATCTTTATCTGTAGATTACAGGAAAACCTATAAGAAGTCTGTGGTCTTAAAATAACATGGTAAATCTCTCAATACTGTTAGTACAAACTTACATTTACAGTTGGAATGTACGGAAGAACATGTTTTTCAACTACAATGTTAAGTTTGTTCTTGGAATAATTCATCCCAACTACGGAACCCTTCATTGTGTGTGGTCCGACACGCACTTGGCCGGTTTTTTTGTCATATTGCCGTCTCCACATGGTATAGGTATGGTCAGCAACAGAAGTCGGTTAACACTGCTACTTTTTGACATCATCTAAATTAACACAAATTGATTCGACAAACTGCTTTTTTTTCGTTTAACTGTTAGAGTTAATGTTCTTAAAGTTTTAAGTACTTCTGTTCCGATTTGAATTCAATATTTCTCTTAATAATTAAGATTAAAAAACTGCAAGTGTTAATCGACTTTTGTTGCTGACCGTACACAGAACAAAATATAACTAATAATACTTATATTTTGTTCTGTGTACGGTCAGCAACAAAAGTCGAGTTCTGTGGATAGTTACTACTATGGTAGGATGGTAGGTATTAAATATGATGCTTGTTAAGATCCCAATAGATGGTTCAGAAGTATTTTTTAGTCATTATGTCAGCCCGTTCACGATAATTAGCACAGTAGCAGCATTACGAAAGTATTCCCCACAGTAACAACTAACTAACTCACTTCACTCACTATCACTCACTACACTCACTCACTACACACTCACTCACTTCCACTTCAGTTTTTCACTTTCTATTAACTTTAGAAGAACTTTCTGGAAAATGATCTTGGTGAAATAAGTATCTTTATAATCACCATGGGAGCTGCACCAATGGGAGCAGAGTATTGGCCCAGTAATGTACGCGACTTACGAGTTGAAGGTCTTAGGTTCGAACCCAGACAGGCGTTTTGCTTTGTGTAAATTATTTCATCACTATTGCTCTCAAAACGGTGGAGGAAAACATCGTGAGGAAACCGGCATGTCCTAGAACCAAAAATTCGAAGGCACGTGACATCTACCAACCCGCACTGGGCCCGCGTGGTGGATTACGGCCCACTCCCTCTCACAGAGAGGAGGCCTGTGTCCCAGCAGTGGGAACATGGAGATGATTAATCATAATCACCAAACTTTTCGGTTAAACTCGGAGTCATCTTTTAAGACAAGGGTAGAAGGTATTGATCGAATGGATAATGGAATATTGTGCTTGGTCGAGTGAAATAAAAAAATAAAACGCATATTATTCATTCGTAGGCCACTACACATTGAGGACATGAGTTATTTATGGCCTGCTTTTACTAAGGGTGGGGGTAATGTGGCTGTCACGTTATAGGTGCTATTAATAAAACGATAAAAAAGAAAGAAAATGCGTTACGCTCATGACATTCTTGCATGCAAGTTGTAATGTTAAAAAGGTAACGAGGCATAAAAATTTTTAGGTATCAACTTTTTAGTTCGCATTACCTACAATAGAACAAAAAAAAAACAGGCTTCCGAAAAAACACTACAAAGTGAGTGAGTTATTTCACTTTGTAGTGTTTTTTTTTTTTGGAAGGCGGTTGTTTTTTTTTTTGTAAAAAAGTTTTTTATTTTTCACTTTTTAGTTATGGTACCTACCCCGCACCAATTTGTATACCACTACTTGCTATGTAAACAACAGTGACGAGAAGTATTAGGCTATCATCAAGATAGACAAAAGTGGATTAAATACGTATTATCGAAGCTAACTCAAAAACTACCCAAGAAAAGTTAATACAATTTATATCGGATCACTTCTGAAGTATGGCTTATCAAACAACAAAAGAACCATCGAAATTAATTCATAATGGGCGGAGTAATTGCATAGCAAACATACAAAAAGTCCATCCAGCCGTTTGGGAGAATAAGATACGCGCGAAAAACATAACCCTTGAGAACCTCCTCATTTTTTTGAAGTCGGTTAAAATAGAATAACGTTCATTCGGCATAAGACGTCATCCATTCCTTCCTTGTTTGTTATTTATGTTATATTTTCCTCTTTGACAAGTAAAGAGGAAAATATAACATGAATAACAAACAAGGAAGGAAACAATTTATAATAAACTAAGATTTTTCTCGTAATAATTCCATTGCGCTGACGAGTAAACCCATTCCGAAAGCGTCACCTGCACTCAGATTCATTAACTCAGCAAATATTTCCTTATACCTAGCTATATTCCCTCGACATTTTTCCTACACGTGTGCAGGGGCCAGCGCATTTCGGCTCATAGTTAAGAGGTGCAGCAACATTAACTGATGAATGTAGCACAGGAAAATCCTCACCTCATCTGCCTAACCCTTTTCCAAACTATGTTAGGGTCGGCTTCCAATCTAACCGGATACTACTGCCTATCTGACCTCCACAACCCAGTTAAGTACCTACTGGGTAATACGATACCCCTTGGTAAGACTGGTTGTCAGACTTTCGGCCTTCTGACGACCCGTAACGACTGTCAAAGATCCACGAATGACAGCCGGGACCAACGGCTAAAGCTGAACGTCCACTGGTCGGCCGGCACACGGCCGCAACACACGCATGGCACGCAACGGATTTCGGTTTGCTTTGTATGAATTCATATAGCACTGCGTCCACTACCGGTACCGCCCGCATTTTCATTTCTTCATACAAACAAATCAAAATCCGTTGCATGCCGTGCGTGGTTGCGGCTGGCACGGACCAGTGGACGCTCACCTTTAACCTGCTTTCCTAGCCACCATAGATATATGATATTTCTATGCTAGCCACGGAAGGGTCTTGGTATGTAAAGACGATCATTCATCAACGGACCAACTGCGGCTTAACCTGATCGATCGACCCGTGCGGCTGTTATTACTTAACCACAAGCCCCTTGTTGTGAATTAACTATTAAACAGAAGTCCGTAACAAAATTTTGAATTAAAAACATCATGACATCAAATAAATCTATTTCGAGAAATATTAATACGTGTTCATATTCGACAAACATGGCGTGACGCTTTCCCTCCGCCTGGATGTCGGCAGCCACTGCCACGTAGTTTGTAGATGCACACAGATTCCCGGGATGTGCACTTGGTATCAGACCAAAATATCTGTATATTATGCAGATATTACATTATGTACGATTACCTTGAGTGTAAAATTAGATAGTTTTACATGTGAGCAAGTGGTTCACGCTCGTTTTACGTATGTTTAGTGGCTGCATGCGTCCGATCATACTCGGTGAAATAGGGGTAATCATTTTTATTCTGTTATCTATTTGTGTAGATATAGAGGTAGTAAAAACTTTATTTTGATCTAACCAATTGCTGTTTTACGCTTTTTCTGAGTAATCATCTGAAGCCTGACTTATCTTTTCCAAGTGATTTGTAGATAGGCCAAATATTGCTAGTTTGTTTAAGGTTTTGGCTTCGTAACTTGGATATAAGTACATACTTATACTCATTATTTAAGTACCTAGTTCGTTATAAATATGATTAGGTATTCGTTTACCGATTCTTGTACGTAGCAGCTGATACAAAAATGTTCTTGTTATTTTAATGATCATAAAATTAACAGAATATGTGATATATTTGAAAACGGTGGTATTTTTTCCATGTTAGGTGGTTTGGAAGTTATAGGGACGGTTTTATTGTACCCTTTCATGGCAGCAGACAAGGAATTAATTAATCTATCGCGCATGCTCGCGGGGTGAGTGAAACGAAGGGTGTGTCTATGGTAAAGACGTCGTTCACAATGCTGCGTCACTGAAGATTAATGTGATGCCGGCTTCTGTAGAGGGTTCCATGCTGAATATGTTACTGAGGTAGTGGCGTAAGGTACATACAATAGACCATGCTGAAACACTACATTGTGTAAGCATTTTTCTATTATGTACCGAAGTTAAGGCGAAAATATGAATTCGCGTACCCCGTCTGGAGTCGTTCAGCCCATGCTAAGTTACTGGATACAGCTCTGAATGAAACATGCCGTACTTATCATCACTGGTTGCCTCAAACGGACCCCAGTGCAAATGCTGCATCCACTATCTGCAATAGCGCCACCAGAAGTTCGCCAAGATGGTTTCCGACACACGACACCCTTTGCACGATAACATCCTCGTATCACAAAGGTTGAAAAGCTGCAACAGCTTTTTAAAGACTCCTACAAACAGATGCGATACGCGATATAATCGCGCGTGACACAAAGGCACCGCTAGTCACGCGACACGCGGAGCCTTTGTATCGCGTGTCGCGCCTATTTGAAGGAGCCTGGTATAAGAAAAGGATGAAGCTGTGGCGAGATAGTGCTTCCCTACCATAGAAATATAAAAAAACAGTTTCCTACCCAACCCGTTCGTTCCACCAGCTGAAAATCTCCCACCCGGATTTGACTTGCCTTGGCTTACTTGGAAGTCTATAAATAGACTCCGGACTCAGGTGGCCGAAGCAAAGAAGACCTGCTCAGGTGGAGATTCACAGATTACTCCGCCCTGGAGTGTGAATGTGGTGCTGTTCCAAAAACAATGGGGCACTTAATGTCGTGCGTGTCTAGCGTGTCCTGCTGTCTGCACGCTATACTTAGGAGTTGATGGACGTTACTGAAGGTGCCAAGCTCGTAACCAAATTCTGGGCTGACTATGATTGCCATCGACACACGAAGAAGAAGAATAAGGACAAAAATATACATGCCAGTAACTTGTACAAAACTATGAAAGTAGCTGGCATGCCATTGTGACATTCACCAATCAGAAGTTGTTATGGCACAGGGCATGCAAGCTACTTGCATACTTTTGTGCAAGTTACAAGCATGTATTCTCGCCCTTTGGTAACATAAAATTGTTTGTTAAAGCTCTAATTTATTGATAAAAAAACCGCCCAAGTGCGAGTTGGAACACGCACAATGAAAGGGTTCCGTAGTTGGAATGAATTTGTCTCAAAAACAAACTTAACATTGTAGTTGAAAAACATGTTCTCCCATACATCGATATACGTCACGGTCAATTCTCCAATTGTAAATGTAAGTTTGTAATCGCAAAACAATACTTTTTTATGTGATAATACTAAAATTAACGATTTTCGGAGTTTTTCCTTTACTTTCCTTTGCTTGTGCTTCTTGCCAAATTTCATGATTCTAGATCAACGGGAAGTACCCTATAGGTTTTGATTTATTTGCGAGTATTTAAGTCGCATAAATGGCCGTAGGTATTTTTTTAGTGCTTTAATTTAGAAGCTTGATTTTGTTTGAGCTCCAAGAAACCCCAGTCGTACGTATTTGATATTAATTTCAACTTGATACCTCCACGCGTTCCTGACAAAAAGGGTCTTGACAGACTGACAGGCGGACGGGCAGACGGATAACGAAGTGATCCTATAAAGTGAACCCTATAAAGGTTATGACGCTTCCTGCATTTTCAGTGAGACTGGTTTTTAAACTAGTGGGAAATAACCATTGTATCTTTAAAAGTTTGCTAGCCCAATGCAATAAGTGTATCATGTGTAAATCATGTGGTATCAAAATTCCACTTCATTTGAAAGTTTCTCGACCTTTTATCATCCTGTAAATATTCCTAGAATAGAATAAATAAATATAAAATACCTACTTGACTCGTAACCGCACGTTATATTCATTTGAGAGGGACTTGGAACACCCCAGTGTAATGTGGTGACCTCATTCTTGACTGAGGACCTGGGGGGTGTAGACTGGGGCCGTTTATATGTACGTAACTATAACTATTAACGAACAAGGTGTTGGTCGATTGCGTAGTGAGTTTTATCGAATGTATTTTTCGTAGCGTTTGGGTTGTAGAATTTTTATTGTATTTCTCTGAAAGAAGTAAGTAAGTACTTACGTCTACGTGTCCTTTTGACAACAGCTTACTTTCTTTTATAACAACATCATTTATTAACCGACTTCAAAAAGGAGGAGGTTCTCAATTCGTCGGAACCATTTTTTTTTATTTTTTTTTATGTATGTTCCCCGATTACTCGAAGATGGCTGGGCCGATTTGGATTTTTTTTGTTTTATTCGAGAGGGTATACGTCACAGTTGGTTCCATATAAAATTGATTAACTTTGCTTCGGTAGTTTTTGAGTTAGCTTCAATAATACGTATTTTTTCCCGACTTTTATATGGATGATGTTCTAGCTTGTTTTGCAGATAGTGGTATTAGAAATTGTGTGGGGTAGGTACACAACTAAAAAGTGAAAAATAAAAACTTTTTACAAAAAAATACAACCGACTTCCAAAAACAACACTACAAAGTGAAAAATAACTTTAATTTCGGTGGCAAAAAACGAAAATACATTTAACTAGACACCGACTTCCGAAATTAAAGTTATTTTTCACTTTGTAGTGTTGTTTTTGGAAGTCGGTTGTATTTTTTTTGTAAAAAAGCTTTTATATTTATTAAACACTTTATTTTACACCACACAAAACAATGGGCGGTCTTATCTCACAAAGCGATCTTTTACAGACAGCCTTTAGACGATCTGAAAGAAAGGAGAAACGGAATACATAGGTAGATTAGAACAGTATTATAAACAACAAAGGAGACGTCCATCGCATACGAGAAGCACAAAGAGCCATGGAGCGAGCCGTGGTTGGCATAACCCTGCTAGGCCGAGTGCGTAACACCGAAATCCGTCGTTCGGTCGAAAGTCTACGACGTCGAGGATACAGAGCGATGCGCCTCAAGTGGAGTTGGGCAGGACATCTAGTGAGACGCGAAGATGGCCGACGGAGTAAAGCTGTGAACGAATGGTGGCCAAGGTTAGGCCATAGAAACCAGGGCCGTCCGAAAGCGCGTCGATGATATCGTCAAAGTCGCGGGAAACACCTGGATGAGGGACTCACGGAACCGAGAAGTATGGAGGCAAAAAGGGGATTTGTATACTCAGTAGTGGGTAATTTCGGGCTGAAATGATGATGATGACAAACAAGAAACCGAATCCATGAACATCAAGCTAATGTAGGTCTACCTACAAAACATTAAATCAATCCGCTTAGCCTTTTCCCAATTATGTTGAGCTTCCAGTCTAACCGGATGCAGCTGAATACCAGTATTTTACATGGAGCGATTGCCTATCTGACCTCCACAATCCAGTAACTGGGTAATACTATACCCCTTGGTAGGACTGGTTGTCAGACTTTCGCGCTTCTAACGACCCGTAACGACTGTCAAAGATCCACGAATGACAGCCGGAACCAACGGCTTAACGTGCTATCCGAGGCACGGAGGAGTCTCAGTATTTAAAGATCGACGGACCAACCCCGGCAAGCGTAGCTTAATCTGATGGATCGACCCGTGCAGCTGTTATTACTTACCCACGAGCTCCTTAAACATTTAGCCTACCTACTAAACATTATTCCCAGGTAAAGTATATAAAACACTATTTCTGAGATGTTATAATTAGATTTTTTTATATAATGATAGTGACATACTTGTATTTGGCAACATTACCCATATCCATTCTATTTTTATATACTAGAGATATAGCTCAGTATGTATAGTGAACTAATTACCTATTTAAAAGCTTATGTATAGCTTGTACATTACCCAGCGGACTTTTATTGTAGACGATAATTACCATCTAATCCGCATATGTATACAAATAATAAAAACTGTAACGGATGTTGGTATGTTTTTTGCGGAGATATTTTACTCCTGAAACTGTAAAATGGAGAAAATATACTGTGTAACTAGGCAAATTATACCTACAGCATTTCAGCCTCAATCAAAAATTTTCTTCAGTGGAAGATTTATTTTAAAACTTGCGATGCGGTAAAAAATCGTCATTTTTAACACTAATGCATATAAAATCGTAACCCATGAATCAAGGTCGATCTTCAGCTATTTGATGACGAGATTATTTTCAGCACTAAATCGTTTTTACAATAAGCACATCAAAAACATTCCTGACGGTGACATCTGAAATGTGAAATGTGTCATTCATTAGGTTATGTAATCTTTGATGGTTTGGCGAACAAAAGTTAGTATCTGGTAATTAAAAGCCTAGCTGAAATCTCTTAGGAATATCATCCATACATTTTCGTTGAGAAGAAGCTTCGTTGGTTGGCTGCAAGTGCGACTGCAGAACATGGAGTTCTGCGTAACACACAATGACAATTGATCGCAATGGGTTTCATTTTTACAGTTCACCCACGTTCATTGCGTTGTTTACGTTGATGAGCTGACGAATTGTTCAAATCTATGAAGCGATGGATTAAAAACTCGCGGATTAGTGTGTGTTACGCAATTAGGGTGTTGGGTTCAATGCCTCGATAGTGTCACTATTTTTCCATTAGAAATTTCTCAGTAGCAGCCCGGAGTCTGGATTTGTGCCCGGTTGATGGCAATAGGCTCACCCTCTACTTTCTACTACATTGGACTAAAATGTGGATCAACTATATAGGGTGACTGGTAATTAGTGCCCGATACCTAAACACATGATTGTGCTCATGATAAATAACAACATTTACTATGGTACCAAACCTGAAATCCAGAAAAAAAAAAAATCTGCTGCCCCCTACATTTTACCGAGTTATGCGAACACGAATGTATGGGGAGCTGATTTTTTTTTTCGCGATTTCAGGTTTAGTCCCATAGTAAAAGTTGTTTGTTATCATGAGTATAACCATGTGTTTAAGTATCGGTCACTAATTACCAGTCACCCTATATACACCGCCTAACATTCGTGGTATATAGGCGTTATATTATGTTATGTCACAACCATGAATAACTCGCATTTGTCGCTTCGATCTCAATTGAAATCGGTGACTTCCTGTCTGGATTAGATATTTCACTGTGTTAATTTCTGAAGGTCTTATTGCCCTTGGTTGAGAAAGCGTAAACTAATGTCACGGGGGATTATTTAATCAACGACGTAATGTTGGGTGCTTTTGGTCTGCTAAACTGAAAAACCAGCCAAGTGCGTGTCGGACTTCGCACATTTAGGGTTCCGTACGAAACCTGATTTATCAGTATTTGTTGGCAAATTATACGTAATAATAAACATTATCACCTTTCAAGTTCATAGGTCAATGGGAAGTTATAAAATTCTCCGGAAGAAAATTTTGTAAAAAAAGCTGACTTTGGTAGGTTCTCATTCCTTTTGTTTCCAATATTTTTTTAAAACAAAAAATACAAAATTTATCTAATCAACGGGTTCTAAACAACAATATCCCACTCGATGGGGTAGGTCAACATTTTTTTTTCACGCCCCTTTTATCTGTATGGTTTTAAAGGGGGGCTCCCCTTTAAAACATAAAAAAAAAATGACAATTTGTATGGCTTTGGGTCAACACGATGCTTATACTGTGAAAATTTGAAGACTGTAGCTCTAACCGGTTGGCTGTACACTCCTACCAACTTATCTGTGAAATCGCGAAAATTGGAATTACGGCCGTCATGTTATTTTATTATTTTTATATAGGTATCATTGTTTTTAATTTGTAAAAACTGTAATTCTTATTAAACGATTATGTCTAATGTGAAACCTTCCTGAAAACTTACTCAATTTTGGGCACCTTATATTAATTAGCAACACTGAATCGACGGTGCCGTCCTCTTTCAGTTCACAGATAAGTTGGTAGGAGCGTAAAACCTGTGTGACAGACGACGGACAGACCGACACGTCAGTGACAGCAATAGGGCTCCGTATGGACCCTTCAGGTAGAAGCCCAAACAACAAGGTATCATCAGTACAAAGAACAGTTCCTATTGATGATTCTTCCTTAGCAGAGCCTGCTTTTTATGATAATGGCATCCAATTTCATAGTTATTTGACACTAATTAGAGGACGTTTAATGGCCGCTATCCTATTTATCCCCTATAGGTAATTAGTAATTATAATAACGGAGCAGCTCGTAAAGCTCACCACAGACGACATATTGCTTTACTCTCGGCGACCGTGCTGTCCCAGTATTCATAGCCATTAATTCTGGGAACATTTATATTGTGCGACACGTAGGATGTGTTCTGTGCGTAGGATCGTGGCGCAGTCGAATCGTCTCTGGAAGATAGGTATGGTTTCTGATTAATTTTACAAGCTTTTATTTAACTTGATGTCTGTTCCTTATAGTTCTTTTGTTTAGGTCAAATCTTGCAATCATCATCATCATCATCGAATTTTCGCGCTTGTTCTCTCACTCACACTCGTCGCATGTCACCATTTGGTTTCTAAAAAATGTTAGGTATTGCACAGCCCTGGGCCTCGTTTACGGACAGCACATGCAGGGCGTCGCGCGGCGCGTTGAGCGGCGCGGCCCGCACTAAATTCAAACATAGAGCGTTCTTTAGGGTTCTTTGTGAACAAGGCACTGTTATTGACTACAAAAGTAACTTGTTTGGTATTATGAATAATTTTCCAATTCTTCCCGCCCACCCACACCTACCATACGTACTTAGTTAAACGTGCAGGGTCACCTAAGGACAAACAAATAGTGTTATTTATTCATAGGTAAATACAACGCACGAATATTTATTTGTAAACCTATTTCTATTTTAGGTTTCATCAACATAAGTGATTGGACCACGTCATACGACGGTAACTGTTTATTTGTTCGAACACATTTAACAAACAATTTAACACAACGACCTTTATTGTTGTTTCTTTGATCCTTTATTTATATATTCTTGTTTGTTTTAGGACTTAGGTAATGGACGAAACTACCTAGATACCACTAGGTGTTTGTAGTTTACGTGAGTGGAAGCTGTAAGTGCTTTGCACTGGAATAGCTTTGTTTAACCTGCAGTGGGCAACTTACGACTATTGTGCTGAAGGGAATAACTAAGTAGGTCAGTAGCAGGCTAGCAGCGTTGCCTGTATTTTTCGAGCAATGCGGGAATTTGAAACGTTTTAGGTAAAAAAGTAGGATTATTATGTCGAAATCGGGACTTAATAAAAAAAGTAAATATCAGTGGATAGTATTTTATACTACTTATGCTTTTATTTGAGTTTCAAATTAAGTTTACAATGATGATAGCCATAGAAAATGTATTTTAAAGAAAATACGTTACTTTACTATACTAAAGGGTTTTTCAATAAGGGCGGGTATATGTTGAAATGAAATAAAACAAGCTGTGTGTGAGGTATTAACAAAATTATTTTTTTTATTTGAAACGCCCACATGTGCCATTGAGTGTGGAATTTGACATCATTCAAATGCCCACCTTGGCTTCTTACAGTGGCACGGATCCGATGGTTTAATTTTCAATGACTCTTCTGCATAGATCCGGTTGAATTTGAGTGATGGCCTGTGTTATGTTCACCTTTAGGGCATCGGGTACGTACGGGTGTTGGCTGGTTGTTTACCGAACCGGTCGTCTCAAATTTGCCCACGAAACGTTGAA
This sequence comes from Cosmia pyralina, assembly GCA_946251885.1. Classification (NCBI taxonomy): domain Eukaryota; kingdom Metazoa; phylum Arthropoda; class Insecta; order Lepidoptera; family Noctuidae; genus Cosmia; species Cosmia pyralina. The sequence goes on along the minus strand of OX276352.1, from coordinate 20,734,967 downwards.
GAGTCGACTGTGAAGGGCCATCACGTCTACCGAAAATGGGCGCAATGCGCGCAACGTTTGCACTAACGAACACTTGATAATAAAGCCGCCAAAATCTACCCGCGCCAATTGGAAAACCCTTTAACCCTTTAACTGTCTGGTTCACCCTTTTTTTTTTGTGGATGAGAATTCATCGCGGAGTGGGAGGGCGTGTCAGACTTTTACTGGCTAAAACCCACCCGTGTTCCTTCAGTTGCCTGTGCTAGGGCCACGGTATCTCTTTCGAACAACCCCCGACCCCGGCGGCGGCACCCGCGACCCCGGCGGCGGCTGGTTCACCCTGTAAGACAGTTAAGTCTTCAGGGGAATACATATGGTCGCGGGTAGTTCGAAAGAGATACCGTGGCCCTGGCACGGGCAACTGAAGGAACACGGGTGGGTTTTAGTCAGTAAAAGTCTGACACGCCCTCCCGCTCTGCCCGGAGCGGGAGAAGTCATTTGATGATTTCCCATCCACGAAAAAAAAAAAAAAGAAAAAAAAAAAAAAAGGGGAATGCATATAATATTACTTATTTGTAAGTAATTCTCTGAAAATTCAAACTGAACTTTCATACTTTCTTTGAACACACACATAACTATGTTTTTTCAGGGCGTGACACGCCCTGAAAACCTAAATCGATAAAACAAATTAACAAAAAACAGCAAACAAACGTTTCCGACCCCTATAAACCCAAATAAGTAGGCTTTTCAGAAAGACTAGACCTCTAATAGTGCGTCCAGGGCAAGGTCTTGATCTAAGGTACCTGGACGCACCAACAAAACTATAAATTGCAGCTATGTAGTCCACTTAATTGGAGTTTATAAGGGTTGTACCTACTTACGATTTACTTAAGAAACACTACTTATCACTGTTTTCAACTATAAAACACTATTGTTTTTGAATTTAAGTTATTTTAAAAACAAAACTACCTATATAACACTGTTTGGTGAATGCGTCACCAAACAGTGTTATATATAGGTAGTTTTGTTTGGAACACAAAGATAACTTTGTATTTCATAATGATACTGTGGATTACAAGATTTTTTTTTTGCAGTTGCAGAAAATCGCCCATATTTAAACAAAATACCTAATGAACCGGCGTTTTTAGTATTTGTTGATTCAATACAGTATATGGTAGGTACATGATATACAGAAGTTTCAAATTCCTAACTTAAAAAAAACTATAAACTTAACTTTAAAATTGACAACTTTTACGGCTCCCTATTTCTTCATTTTTAACCCCCGACGCAAAAAAAGGGGTGTTATACCTAAGTTTGACCGCTATGTGTGCGTATGTGTGTGTCTATGTGTCTGTCTGTGGCACTGTAACTCTTAAACGGGTGAATCGATTTGTATGCGGTTTTTTTTTATTTGAAAGCAGGTTTTCTAGCGGTGGTTGTTAGACATGTTTTATCAAAATCGGTTCAGCCGTTCCAAGATCATCCGCTCTTTTGTTAGCTGTGGTAGGGATCTTATTTTCAAGCATAATTATGTGTGACCTAAAATTTGAAACACCAATGTAATGTATGTTAAATAGCTATGCAAGTTTATGGAATTCTTGGTCTGATGCTGCAGCCAAGATATCCAGCACATTAGTACACTCTAGAAAAAAAAAATAGCAGTAGTGTTTGGATTCGTTTTTTTGATCAGTATTTAATTATATTTACAGTGCGATGGTGGCAACAACAATTGTACGTATCATAACTTCTTTTGTAGCTAAGTTTAAAATTTTTAAAATAATAATTTAATTAAAAATTAAAAAACCCCCAACGCAAAAATAAAAGCGATCTTTTAGCGGTCTCTTACTGATGCGGTACCCCACCGCGACATTTTAGCGCTATTTCAATGAGCAAACCTTATCGTGCCATCCATCAATTTCTATAATTAAAATGTAAGGTCAATCAAAAGGTCTCAATCGAATTTGATGGCTCAACGATAGTTATAATTTTTTGACTTTTTAAAAGATCGCTTTTCTTTTTTGCGTTGGGGGTTTTTTAATTTTTATTTTGAAGATGTGTTAATTCTGTGTTATCAATCCGATCTACTTCGCCATCGCTTTGCACGAGCGAACCTCCTGAAAGTCGGAGCAGAACGGGAGAAGCGCGCCATCAAAAACTATGGCCCCAGAACTGGAGACCGTGGAGACCGCCGAAATCGCAGAACATATACCCAGTTTTGGTTCTGCTGATTTTCAATCCAACATTCTCTAGCTTAGCTGTCGCCATTTCTCCAATCTGCTCTGGATCTCAGTTCTTATGTATGGTATTATATTCTATATAGAAGCAAAACATCGAAAAAACTAGGACTTTTAAAAGCAATTTCTCTACGTGTTTGTGTCTAATCGTCTCGTATAAACGTCTCCCCGGGCTGGCACCTACCGCCAAGGTGGCAGGTGACCGCCACTCATCTATTAATACCCATGCACGCTCAATGGGGGATTTATAGCCTTCATTACCGTGGCCGTTGTTACAGCAAATTGCGAGATTGAGCCCTGCCATCAGCGGCTGGTTAGCTCTTGTTGGCCAGATACTTAGTTATCACTCTTGCTTATAATACCAGCAGATTATTGAAAATAAATATCGTGATGAAACCGGGACAAATAAATTAATATTAGTCTAAAATTGCCAACTCTTTGTACCTATAGGTGATGGAAATATAAATTTTGTAAGGAGACTTGAGCAATGGCACGTTTTATTAAAATACCTGTAGGTATTTTTAATTACTTTTGATCGGATTTATTTTGTTGGAGCTTTGAACTAACATTTAGAAAATATATGTAATACTGTGCTTAAATCATTAAGCTCTTTGATAGCAGCTAAATAAAATAATAAATAATAAAATTTAAAATAAACTTAATTATTCAGTTTTATAAATATTGTACGTACCTACTTCTACATATACCGGTACTCAGAATCGTTATTACTTGGGACTTGTTAGTTATCATCCGCGTTAATCGATATGTCTAAATTTGTAAAGTCAAAATAGGACAGTTTCAAAACATTTAATTTTTGTTTGGTGTTCGAGTGACGTCTCCGAGTGTAGAAATTGTGACTACATTGTTTTATTGGGCTGGAAATATTCAAATAAATTAATATTTGGAACCATTTGGATAACTACTTATAAGTTCAATTATCTTTACAGCAGCGACAAATTTCACTAAAGAGCCCTTTTTTATTTTTATTTTTTGTGGATGGGAAATCATCAAATGACTTCTCCCGCTCTGGGCAGAGCGTGAGGGCGTGTCAGACTTTTACTGACTAAAACCCACCCATGTTCCTTCAGTTGCCCATGCCAGGGCCCACCGGTATCTCTTTCGAACTACCCGCGACCCTGGCGGCATCGGCCCAATTGACCCCGTCACTGCTGAACAATCTCCTTTGAGGCGCGCGTGGAACACAACGCGCCGTCGACCCGGGCCTGGTCCCTTACCGGACGGCGAGCTGCCCATTACTCGTCGTCCGCAAGCCCCGCGCCTACGGGGTGGCCGGGAATCGGCAATCGATTTGCCCGCCGCCCAGGGGGCGTCTCCTACGGCGGCTAGGGGCGCGAGGGCGCGGCTGTTGCCTCTCCCTCACGCGTTCCGCTTCCCTCCTTCGCGAGCATTTACTGCTTCGCAGAAGGAGGTGGACGGCTTCCCATGCACCTCTCGCTCCGCACCATGGCCCTGGACCAGGTTTTGGGACGCGAGAGATCGCCGCCGCCGATCGCCTCCGTGAGGAACACGGCGGTGCTCCGCCCAAGCCGGGCAGACCTCCACTGTATGCTCCACCGTGTCCCTTCGGGCGATCCACACAATGGTGACACCTGGGCGTTTCCTCCCGCCTTATCCGAAACAGGAACCTCCCCGAAACAACCGTGTCCGGTGAGGACCTGCGTCAGGCGGAAGGTGAGGACGCCGTGGCGCCTCTCCAACCACTCCTCAAAGAGGGGACTTATCGCCGCAATTGTGGCGTGCCCAGCGCTAGGTTGCGACAAATCGCACTCTCCATGTCGCCATGAGATCACGCCGGAGCTCTGTCCGCTGTACCGTGATTTCTCGCGGCAGCGGAGTTACGCCCCGGCGTTTCGCCTCACTAAAGAGCCCTGACTGACCGCTCATGAAATATCAAGATGCTTATAATTTGTTTTTATTAGGTACTTACTTATCGTAATAAACTATAATTTTAATGAGCATTTTGACGAGCATTAAAGATGCGCGGTCATAAACGACATTGTTTATATTTCGACGGAGCAGATTGTAATTAATAAATTAAAGACATCCAGTCCTTGTAGTATGTATGAAATAAAGCAGTAAAAGGCATCTATAGGCATAATTATATTTTCAGCAAAACAGTCATCATCTTCCTGCCCTAATCCCATATTACTTGGGGTCGGCGCAACACGTTTTCTTCTCCCATTCTCCCCTGTCAACCGTCAAGCTATTATTCACTCCATTCTCTTTCATGTCATTTCTCACACAATCCATCCACCTTTTCTTTGGCCTTCCTCTCCCTTTCCATCCATCAACATATGTATATTCATCACTCTTTTAGTCACATGCGTTTCGTAACGTCCCTCCTTATCACATGCCCATATTGCCAAACTATTTCCTTTCAACTTTTCTGTCACTGGCGCCACTTTCAAACTTCCTCATTTCTTACTTTATCCATTCAAATTATTTATTTAATAATTTTCAGCAAAACAGGAGGATACCTAATTGTTTTTAATGTTTTTGTAAGTTATCTCAGTGCCTTCTCTCAGGACATAAGACTCTGGGATCAATTTGCTTTCTCGCCAAACGTCCCGCCAGAATCAGAATAATTTTCTATGCTGCAAAGTAGATGGGTTTTAGGAAAATATGTGTGGTTTTGTAATAGTAAGTACTTGTTGTGAATCGCAACAGGGGTTCCGACCCCGAGAGCCCCCATGGCGATGAGTGCTACGACCATGAAGCAAGTCTGTTATTATTATATAAATGTCACTCTGCTGACGATAGACCTGGGTACAACAATAAAGGACTCATCGACAAGTATATTTAGCGATGACTATCGACGAGTTGGCGTTAAGTACCAAAACATTACAATATTTATAGGTAGATGTTTTTCGTAAACGTTTCACAGGTTATTTTATCTGAATCTGTTATGTGGGTACCTACATATTTATAAGTAATAAATATGTAGGGTAGGACTAGTGTCTTAGATATACTTTAACGACTGCTGCGCCAGTCCAATATATGAGCTTGTTCCTATTGGTTAACCGGTATCGGTTATATTTACTTATATATTATAATAACCTAACTAATAATAAAGCTGAAGAATTTGTTTTGTTTTAAACAAAAAACACATTCTTCAGCTTTATAGAGAAGTACGTACAATATTTAACTATAATAATAAAAATAAAAAACTAAAAAAAAAACTACCTACCTATAAAAATAAAAAAAATGTAAACATTTACCTATACTAAGTTAGAATACGATTAACTGCCTCAACGGTCAGTTTAATCTCATGGAGTTTGTAAATAAAATATAGAGAACTTGTCTTGTCTCGGCAAAAGCACCTTTTTGCACAATATTTACCTGTTTTACAACTTTATGAACACGTCATACGTCAAGGAAAATGATCATGTTATTGCAACGTTTCAATCACGTCATAATCTGGTTGTACCTACGTACTCTAAACGTTTGCATGTACGCTTCAATTAAGCAATGGCGTTTCATAAAATCAATCAATGTGCATACTTATCTCCTTTAACGAGCAATTGATTGAGTTACTTGCTCGGATGCTCGTTAATGAATAGACTTCCGGACGTAATTGTGGACTCGTTTCCATACAATAGAATATTCAACATTCAATCAGCCAGTAAAAAGAAGAATACTCATGGAGGCAAGTTACATGAAAAAGTATGATGTACTCCGCGATAACGTCATTTACTACGTCAGAAGAAAAACAATCTAGTACCTATCTACTAGAGAAATGCTAAAATATTGTGTTACCCGATCAAAGAGATGTTCCCATAATCTAAACATCGAAGCTCACAGAAGAACATAGAAAACATGGCAATTATACTTGAAAATGAATGTACAGGTTTTAATTCAACGTTTTTAGGGTTCCGCACCTCAAAAGGAAAAAAACGGAACCCTTACAGGATCACATCGTTATCCGTCTGTCTGTCTGTCAAAACCCTTTTTCTCAGGAACGCGTGGAGATTTCTAGTTGAAATTAATATCGAATACGTAGGTCTATGGTCCCTTGGAGCCCTAAAAAAATCGACCTTCTAAGTCAAGGCAATAAAAAATACGGCCATCTATGCGAAATTTTGATACTCACTAATAAATCAAAACCTATGGGGTACTTCCCGTTGACCTAGAATCATGAAATTAACAAGAAGCAGTCTCACAGCACAAGTAAAGGAAAAAATCAGAAAATTGTTTGACACCTTCACCTTTGGGTTGACACCTTCAAATACCTTGGGCATCTGGTGACCTCTGACCTGAAAGACGATTCAGACATAGAGCGGGAACGTAGGGCGTTGTCTGTTAGAGCGAACATGATAGCCCGCAGGTTTGCACGATGCTCGAAGGAAGTAAAAATCACTCTTTTCAGAGCTTATTGCACTTGTTTTTATTCGAGCGCCCTGTGGGCTAACTATACTCAAAAACAGTACAGCGCCCTACGAGTTCAATTCAACAACAGCCTACAGGATGTTGTTGGGGCTGCCTCGGTACTGCAGTGCGTCGGGGATGTTCGCTGAGTCGCGCATTGACTGCTTCTATGCGACGATGCGGAAACGGTGCACATCCTTGGTGCGTAGGGTCCGCGCCAGCTCCAACACCATCTTGATGATGATGGCTGAGAGGTTCGACTGTCACTACATTAACCATTGCTGTATGCTTAATGTAGTGACAATAACAATAAAATGATTTGTGTGTTGTGTGATGTCTTATTTTTTATTTTATCTATCTAATGTATTTTTAATTTTCTTATGATCCAATGATGATTGAAATAAAGGAATTGAATTGAATTGACTATTTTTTTTATTTTGTGTTTACAAACTTACATGTTTTTCAACTACAATGTTAAGTTTGTTTTTGGGATAATTTGATCCCAACTAAGGAACCCTTCATTGTGCGTGATCCAACACGGACTTACCGGTTTTTTTTAGAATAAATTCGTTAGTGACGTGGGTGTTCGTCATCAAACCTATTCGCAGTAAACGACAAGGGATACCTAATGGTATCGTCTGATATTCCTTGTGTACACAAGTTCTGACAAGCAGTTAATAATAACATTGTTTGGTATCGTGATCAAAGTTCCGTCTCAGTCATGCTTTGATCGGTTTTCCAAACAAGAGCTCCTTACCGAGCTGCAACTCTGCAAGTACCCAACCTGGAGAATTTTCTTAACAAACGACTAGGCCAGTAATAGGCACGTACTTCCCGGTAGACAGTGTTCTGCGGTAAAAATAAAACAATGTAAGCTTTCAGGAATAGCCGCGGTCGGAAATAGCGAGTGCGGACGGTGACGTGTCCTTGGCGGCGACTGGGGCGCACTGCCCGAAATATGTCATTAGCAGAGCGTCATGTCGCTGGGGGAATGTTGGAAACGCATCTAGGGTCGTCCGCACATCACTAGCACCGTTACTTTATCATGGAAGTTCTACGCAAAAGCCATCTAGGTTTTACAGCCCTTTTCTGAAACAGTGGCAAGGAAATGACTGAAATAGAAACAGTTTTAGTTGTTCGGCTTGTAGCATATTCTGGCATACTCACTTTTGTTTACTCTAAAACTAGACTACTTTATCTCAGTCATTCAAAGTGACAAGTGACAGAACGGTTCTAGAAGTTTTCAGTTTTCAATTTCCTAAAAGTGGAGTTGAACACTTAATCTAAAATTTATTGCATTGCTTGGAGGCTTGGGCAACCGCGTAAAACTCGTTAGCATTGGTGCCAGCCATTTAATTTTAAATCTACGTATGCAAGAGTCACGTCAAATTCACCGCGACCCTGACAAGTTCACATAGGCGCGGCACCTGCTTGCCATATATATCAAAGGTTGTCGTAACACTATCGTGTGTTTCTCAGACTTCGTGAAATGTACGCTCATTGTTTGGCAGCGAGGCGACGCGGAAAATATGTACGCCAACATGTTGTTAAATTGATGAGGGATTCAGGTTGATTGCTGGTTTGGACGCTAAAATTAGCAAATATACATGTGAAAACGTCCGTTGTTGCATCCACTGATTTGTGGCATCAATCACGGCCATCACGCTCGTGCACGTTCCGTTTAATGCCTTGGATCTGGAGCTGGCGCGATATTGTGCACCAACTAAAGTTTTATCGAACATAACTGGTTAATACAGCTTTGGTGTTTATTTTTGCTGAGGAAACGAGTGAAAACTATGTTGTATTTCCACAAGGATTTCCCGAATATATTGTAGGATGAAATTGAGTGAAACTGATGGCTATGCAAATGTTCGCCCAGGCTGTGGGCCAGCAAATAATCGTAAGATGTGCTCCATTGGAGCTTACCAAATGTTAATAATTTACTGCCTCGTCGTATGTCAAGCAGACTTCCAGGTGTCAGTACCTACCTACTGTTTCTTTAAACTCAACCCACAACTCAGGCCTTTTCAACGAAAAAAGTTATAAACGTGTACAAGTTCCGACATTTATGTTACTTATGAAAATAATACTTTCTCATCACTCAACGTGTGTTACAGCTCACGTTTCCCGACAGAGTTGACAATGTATACCTACGTGTAAAGTGAATATTAATACTTATTTGATAATTTTCAAATGATAATTCTAATATGACTGAACAGACGGCCCTGGCCCTCCGCAAGGCGACGTCTCGGCCTACCGCTAGGAATTAGGAAGTGCGTAGAACATGGCAGGCGCTTGGTGCGTGATCAAAACAAATATAAACCGTTGGTCGGGCGGGCGCTGTCACCCGCTGCCCGCCGGTCAGAGCCGCTACTACCCGGGACTACTCCACACCACACAAAGAACGCTCCAACTAATACTCGTACAACTATAGAAATATGCTCTATTAAATTAAATAAATTTTCACGAACTGACCTTTGGCAGTGTTTTATTTCGTCAGGCTTGTCATATAAATTCCGATTTCAAGGTTACGACTAGTTAAGGGTCAGTCATTTCGTCATAGTAGATATAAGTAATACGGCTTTGTTACACCTTAACTAAAATATGTAATCTAGTTTACTTGCCTGTACTTAAATTGTCTCTCCTGAAAAATGTGAAGATTGCTGACTAGCCTTCCCGGGTTCCGGTTAAGATATTAATAAAAACCTCGTTTATTTATATCGCACACGACGATGTGCTCATTGTCAGTGACATTGTACTTCTTACTGAAATAATTTACTGGTTATTTTATTTACTACTTTAGCTAGTTATATCTTTAAAACATGCTCGCGTCGAATTAAAACGTAAGACTTTCTACGATTGTAACAGGGAGCTTAAGAGGATATATCGAAGCATGGTTTAGTGAAATGACGTTATCGCTGTCTAGTTTGACGTGTGATATAGTAAGGTTCACGCGCACAGTAATTTAAACGGGCTTCGTTTAAATGTAACTTTATGATAAAATTAATAATTTTTCAGCTTAGTAAGTTCTTTAAATATTTATATACCTTTCGTAGAAAACAAATTTTACTGCATAATAAGGAACTCTTTACGTATAATCGTATAAAACAGAAAATAGACTGGAATTTTTTTCTATTGAAAAAATCTAAAGTAATCATTTTTCGGTTTTAAAAAATATAGTCAAAATCCAAATGATTTAATACATTTGGTTATAAAGTAATTTTAGAAATACAAAATTATCGATGTATCCCTTTACAGCACAGCGTGAAAGAGTTCCACAAATTCCTGAAAATGATATATTACAGGTGCAGGCGATCGTTAATCCCGAACGAGAATATTCGTAGATTACCTACATTTATTTTACACATCAATAAAACAATACGATATTGCATCCCGAACGTAATAAAAATCAGCGTCAGTCATCTGCTATATCGGAGTAGTGCGGCCCACGCGCAGGCCAAATGAAAATATACTCGACGACGCCGGCTGCCAAAGAAATTAAATAGAGTAGATTTTTCAGTTGGACAGACACGCGTTGAACAATGGGTCTCGGTTACAAGGGAAGGACAGTCGCGACCAGTTGCGCTCGCGCATGCCTAGGGCTGCCAGGCAACGAGCTTTTATTCAGTGGTTTGTAGGCAGGTACTTATAATAGAATTCTAGTCCACATAATTTGAGCAGATCGGTAGGTAAGTCTTAGACGAGTTATTGTAAAAATAGCATTTATGTGAATTTCAGGCAATTTATAACAACATAATATTATCATGTAATGAAAACCTGAACCAGCACCCTAATTGCGTAACACACTATCAATCGGAATCTGAATCATTTTGAAACAAATTGCTAATCCATTGCTTCATATGTTCGAAAAATTTGTCTGCTCGACAACGTAAATAACGCAATGAATGTTGTTGAACTGTCAAAATTAAACCGATTCCGATTGATAGTGTGTTATGCAATTGCCCCGCTGATGCAATTATTTTACGTGCTCATATACGGTAACGGAAGTGTCGCTCACTAAAGGGGGACGCCGAAGTATAAATTGGTAGGTGTATAATCGTTGGTTCACTTTGCATAATATCAACATTACATATCAACAACATTATGTTCTACGACGTAGCACCGTAAGCAACGTGCACGTCACGACAAACAAACTTTATGTTTTCACAAACATCTGGCCAAATGTTTCCTCGTGCAGTCATGCTCAGTTTTGACTGGAAATAAGGATCTTGTATTATTTACAGACTTACGGAGTATTCATAAGGTTAAGGTTCCATACAAACGTGATTACCGACTCGTCTGTTTGACGGTGTACGTTCAAAACTAAAAATTATATCAAATTGCCTCGTCATTATCTAGCCCTGCACCCTAAGGGTTGGACCTCATCTGGCAGCACGGAATCGCCTTTTTCCGTCGCCCTTTCTCTTTCTGTCGCTTAGAACTGCCATTTGCTAGACCGAGACAGAAAGCATAATGCGATAGCACGCGGCGGAATCCTCGAGGCGATCGGCATCACGGACAAAATGCAATGGTCGGCAGGGAGACTCCGGAACGCTGAAGCGCGCGATAGCATGCTAACGCATCCTTTCACCGCCGATCACTTGCTATCGCATGCTGTCTCACTCTATCGTACAATGGCGCACGCGGCCGCTCGTCAGCTCAGTGCAGCCTTTTTTGTCTGCGGTATGCGACAGCGCGCGTTCGCATGCGGCAGCATACTGCAGCACGTGGTAGCACAGGCGGAACAAATGCGATTCCGTGCTGCCAGATGAGGTCCAACCCTAATTGGTTCTATATAGACTCGGCAGTTTTTCTGGGCATAACAGTAGATGCTAAACTTCACTGGGGCCCACATATATCAAGCCTAGCGGGAAGGCTCAGTTCAGCCGCCTACGCCGTCAGGAAAGTAAGACAATCTACTTACTTTGCTAAGGCTCGGTTAGCCTATTTCAGTTATTTTATGTCCTACGGTATTCTGCTGTGGGGCAAAGCGGCTGATATTCAAAATATAGGTATTTGTTCTTCAAAAATGGTCTGCAACAACAACAATTTAGGTACCAGCAGGTGCTAGAGTTTCTCTGAGAGAATTTTTCAAAGATATTGGTATTCTCACAGTGGCATCACAATTCATCTTCGCCACCATCTTATAAATTAGGCAAAATATACATTTTGGTATGTACAGTGGGCTGCATCAATTGGGTACCCCAGCTGTATTAAAATTTTAATACAACTGGGGTACCCAATTGATGCAAAACAGTGATGTTCACAATATTAACACCATAGGGACAAATTACGTGATACATTTCACCGGCTTCAAAAGGTTCATAACTCATTAGTAGTAGTAGGGCTTGGTAAGTATAACCTTTTATAACAAGCTACCCTCTTCTTTGCTAGATTTGAATTTATTCGGTGAGTAGTGGCTATCCGGACAGCGTGAAATAGGCCCATAGACAAACTATAAATCAGTGCGTACCTACATGCTTTTGCGGAAACAAAAAAAAAATGTGTGTGAAATTGCTCGCGGCGACCTATTTACAGGACATGAGAATGCACTGTGCACATGTCCACAAAACATCCATCAATTCTCTACCTACAGTTATGAGGCGCAAGAGTTATTTTTGACTTTTCAGTTTGCAGGTGGAAATCTATTTTAATTGTCTCATGCGTATGAGGCCAGCGCGACTTATACCTGGATTATTAGCTATTTAGGTACGATTCATTTTGCTAAGAGGAAACTCAGATATATTTTATGTGCCAAAATTTTTTTTATTTTCTCCAAACAACCCGCGGAAGAGGCGGTCCATGACTTCTAAGCGCTCCTGCACACGATGCCGCCACCGCGCCGTCGCCGCGCCGACGCCGCACAACTACACTGTACATACGAGTCGCGCGAAGACCGCCACCGCGCCGCCGCCGCGCCGCCACCGCGCGCGGTCCCAGTTATTTCATTATCCTGATTCATTCCATTGCCGGCCGCGTATGAACATGCACGTGATAACTTTTTAAGAAATTATCATGGAAAGTTTTGTTTTGGACCGCGCGCGGTGGCGGCGCGGCGGCGGCGCGGTGGCGGTCTTCGCGCGACTCGTATGTACAGTGTAGTTGTGCGGCGTCGGCGCGGCGACGGCGCGGTGGCGGCATCGTGTGCAGGAGCGCTAACGCATCACGTTTGAATTTCATGACACATCGAGTTTAACGTATTATGAAAAATTACGAAAGCTTTAGTTTTCCGTAATCCAGTGACTTACGAATTCGCTGCGAGGTATTAAAACACACTGACCGTTTTTCCACTCCCGTAAAACATCAACCATTGAATTTTTTGCTCTTAACAATCTTGATATCTTACCTACATAAGAAACAGAAGCAAAGTTGATAAATTCCGTCGTTACATTACTGAATTATCCATAAAATCGTGGGCGAGCATATAATTACCCTGAAACAATAAATAAAGCTGACATTGTTAACAATTTTACACAGTTTGCGAAAACTACAATGTTTTTAATGATGCGTAGGTAGGTACCTACGCATCATTAAAACACATCTTATTACCTTGCGTAGTGTTGCTGGAACAGTTGGCAGGACGCAGCTTGCTAGACAACGTTAATAGGGCGTAAACTCGGATTTACTGCATTTACCGTTTAAACACAGATACATATTTCTACGGGTTTTATTTTTACTATAACCCTACAAAGGTGCCAATGTACTTTCACGAGGTACAGACACACCCGGTTGTACCAAATACCAATAGACGAGTTTTTAAACGATCATCAAATCTGCTTAGCCTTTTCCCAACTATGTTGGGGTCGGCTTCCAGTCTAACCGGATGCAGCTGAATACCAGTATTTTACATGGAGCGACTGCCTATCTGACCTCCACAACCCAGTAACTGGGTAATACGATACCCCTTGGTAAGACTGGTTGTCAGACTTTCGGGCTTCTGACGACCCGTAACGACTGTCAAAGATCCACGAATGACAGCCGGGACCAACGGCTTAACGTGCTTTCCGAGGCACGGAGGAAAGCAATTTTTAAACGATAAGCTTTAATAATAATAAAAAAACATTTTTGTTTGGCATCTGTATTTTTTTGTGAATGGTAGAACGTTTCTTTTTATTAATGACTTTTTCTTTTTTTTTTAAGCATATTTACTTTGCATGTTTATTATTTTATTTTATTTTATTTTACTACATTGGGACACAAAACAATTACATGTTATAATATTACTATAAAAGTTATGAGGTGAAGTGGGCTAGGGTAAACATGTAATCCACACTAATGTCCGCGGAATAAATATACTAGGGTAAGTTTGAAAAAGAACGCGCGTCAGGCCACAAGCAGCATTTTGAGGAATTGAAATTATTGAAGCAATTCGACGGCCATTTTTTTAAATTTTGTAAGGGATAAAGAGAATAAATCAAGATCAATAAAGTGTGTGTTATATGTTTGTAAGAGACGGCGAAGAGGTGCCCGCTCACCAGCACGGGTTCTGCACTGTGCAGTGTGGAACAGCCGGGGAACGCGCACCCCTCGCCGCATTACAGTTCTGGGTACAGTGTAACAAACTTTATTTGTAATATCGGAACAGTCAAACTTGTTATTACATATACCATGAACCATCATGGCCATCAATAACGTGCGTCTGGACTCCAGGCTCAGAAGTTTATATTGTTTTAATAATGCTATGTAAGACAATTTTGAATGATAGCACTTGAAGTGCATGGAGCGTAAAAATTTTTTTTGGACCATTTCGAGACTATGTTTATACTTATCGTATAAAGGACACCAAATTGGGACTGCGTACTCTAATTGGGAACGTATTAAAGTTTTGTATAAAGTAAGAAACGTGTGCGGACGTTTAAAATCATTTGAAGATCGCATTACGAAACCATACATTCTATACGCTTTGTTAATGATGTTATCTATGTGAAGATTGAAATGCAGTTTAGAATCTAGAATGACACCTAAATCACGGACGTGGTCAACTTTTAGAAGGCAGGTACCTTGTAAAGTGTAACAGAATTTTGTAACATTTTTATTTTTTGTGTAAGATATTACGTTGCATTTTGGTATGCTAAGGTGGAGTTTATTATGTCTACAATAGTTGGAGAGCCTGTCAAGATCCTCTTGAAGTAGTATGCAGTCTTGTATGTTCTTGCATGACTTATAGATTTTGATGTCATCGGCATACATCACAAAATGTGAGTTGGTGAAACAATGTCCTATGTCGTTTGTGAACAGAATAAACAGAACGGGACCTAAAATTGATCCCTGAGGAACCCCGGAAGTAACAACAACTGAGTCGGATTCGAAACCGTTGATAACGACTTTCTGTGTTCTGTTATAAATGTAAGACATAAACCACCTTAACAAATTACCACGAATGCCATTGTAGGCTATCTTGTCCAAAAGCAGTTTGTGGTCCACCTTGTCGAACGCCTTTTGATAGTCAGTGTACACAGCATCGACTTGGGTTTGATCATCCATGCTTTCAAATAAAAAATTAGTAAATACCATAAGGTTAGTAGTCGTTGAGCGATGTTTAACAAAACCATGCTGTTGAGGTACAATAAGGTGGTGAATGTGAGAGTAAAGTTTGTCATGTACTAGACCCTCCAAAAGCTTCGACAAGGTGGACAAAAGGGAAATGGGCCTGTAATTTTTTATATTGTTGATATCGCCGCTTTTATGTATAGGCGTGATAAATGCACGCTTCCAAATAACAGGGAATACGCCATCATGGAGGCATTTATTAAATAATATGTGGAGCGGGATGCTACCATATTTGTATGTCTTAAGACAAAACATAGCGTACTATTTTATATTCAAGACCTATTGTGTTTTTATTTTTATTATCGGTGTTTTTCTATCTATAATATGTATGTATTTACAAAAAAAAAAAAAAATGTATATAAGTAGTTTATCAGCCATCTCGTTACCATAACACAAGCATTAGGTTGCTTAGCTTGGGGCTAGATGGCGTTGTGTGATATGTCCAAACATATTTATTTATTTATTTATTTATTTATTGTATACTTAGGTACCTATGTTTCACAAATAAAGTTTATGATTATGATGATTATTACTATTATACCAGACTGCCAAACTCCAAATTATTTTAAACCTTTCAATATTGATGATTAAGTTCAAAATCGAATGAGAAAAATTTACAGTTTGAAGTAACTTGACCTGAAAAAAAAATTGTTTATTCTCACCATTAACGTTTACAATTTCAGAACAGGTAGGTACGTGACAAGTAGGTACTAAAACTTTTTGTTTTGTGGTGGTCATAAAAGGTGCATAGAATATTGATTTTAATAATAAGAAAACATAAAAGAAAGATACATTTTACGGCCATATTGATGCAATCAGCTATCGATACTTACTTCACGGAATCGACATAAGAAGCAATTTGCGAAAATTAAAAATAAGCTCGTTGTGTTGGCTGGAGGCAATAATGAATTAATTTGCAGGAAGTTTGCCGGCACCCGTCATGTTGGGCAAGTAAGTTGTAAATCAACATAAATCAGGCATGTCAAAACGTTTTCCCGCCTTATTCCGGCAGCGGCGCGGCGCGGGCGCAGCGCTGTGTAAGCAACCTAACTCATGCGCTGTTTGCTTAGCCCGGAGTTAATCTCCCTGCCGACATTAACGCGTCCGCGCATTACATATTTTGTAAATTAAACCTCATATTTATGCACTATACGAGTATGAGGGAAGTCGTATTTTATTAGCTGGCCGCAACTTATTCGATATTCGGCGCCTACTGAGCCGAAAATAAAGCATATAAATCTGCGATAATAGATACTAGAGCTGATGAGTTACTTTGTATTTAAGGTTCCGTACCTCAAAAGGAAAAACCGAAACCCTTAAAGGATCACTTCGTTGTCCGTCTGTCTGTCAGTCTGTAAAGACCATAGAAATATAAAATACAGTCAAGACCCTTTTTCTCAAGAACGCGTGGAGGTATCAAGTTGAAAGTAATATTTATCAAATACGTAGGTCTATGGTCCCTTGAAGCTTTAAAAAAAATCAAGTATCTACTTACCGTTCACCTACAATCATGTTTGGCAAGAAGCAAGGAGGTTTTACAGCACAAGTCCAGGGAACGGTCCGAAAACCGTAGGAATTAATAACAAGTAGGGTTGTAATTTTATAACAAAAAATTATTTTTTTTGGTATTTCAAATTTGTTTGTAGTTGGAGAAATTAACCGTAATCAATGTATGGGAGAACATGTTTTTCAACTACAATGTTAAGTTTGTTTTTGGGATAAATTCTTTTCAATTACGGAACCCTTCATTGTGCGTGGTCCGACACGCACTTTGCCGGTTTTTAAAATATCTGTAGGTACGTAAATACAAACAAGGGTTCCTGGTTTCAATGAAACCAAAGTATTTTTAGGTATATGATCATATTTTCAGCTGATGCACGATAACAGAATTTTATTTCGTATTAACTATCAAGGCTGAAAAATTACGAGCCGCGAGCGAAAGGTTCAAAATAACACACAATACTTACTAGCTTTTGTCCGTGGCCTCGGCCGCGTGGATGTCGGAAAATATCCTACGCGAATCGCGAAAGTAGGTACTACCGGGAAAATCTTCCTTATTCCGTGTCTACATTATAAAGAGAACCTCTGTTCAAAATTTCAGCTTTCTAGGTTCAAGGGTTTGGGCTGGGCATTGATGAGTTAGTCAGTCAGGACTTCTCTTTTTATTTATATAAGGTCCCGTTAAAATAGATGGACAAATTTTAACACAGCGTTCAGTACGTCTAATCAAAGATACGAGTATCCAAGCAAAAAAAAAGATCGATTAATTGATTTTATTTTGACCTAAAATAATAAAAAAAACGCGGCGGGCGCGGGCGGTGACGTGGCTGGTCACGTGCGCCTGCACATTTGTAGTATCAGAATTATGAGATAACAAAGACATGGATGTGTTTATGCATTGGGTAACCAACATTTTTAGTGTGCTTTCGTTAGCTGATATTTTTTTCTTTTATGTATCTGATGCGTTTTTCTACTATTGTCCTTATTTTGGTGGTCTGAATTATTTCTAAAAGTTTGTCAATCTATTTTAACGGGACCTATACATTCGGGAACTATACATTCGTATAGTTAGTTATATGGGGTAATATTGTGTAACCAAAATTTATGTATAACACCCGTACCTAATGCTAAAGTAGAGTTTGACAATTTCTTAACTTCAAATTCTCAATTCTTTGTATATTAAATACACATAAATTTTATTTTCAAAAGTACTTATAATTTTTATTAAATTATTAAAACTCCATTGTTCCACTGCACTGCACTGCAGAATAGAGGCCATGCAATTTAATAATAACTGTTACTACGGGTTCAGTATTTATAACGAGTTGGAAGAGACCAATGACGTATTCTGAACTGAAGCCGACGGGAAGAGTTACAATAGAACTGTTAAGGTAATAATCACTGTAAACTTGATATGATCACACAGATCAGCATTGCCACGTGATTCCCATAAGTACCAAAATAGATCAAAATAACTTTCATTGTTCGGCGATAGGGATCCAGTTGATCCGATCAATATACTTATCTGTCTTTCCCTTCACAAAATAAATTCAGAAGTGGTTTCGCGAGTTTTCTAAACATTATCATAAATCTTTTAACATTGTACGAGTACTTAATGAATGTTTAGTCTATTGTTTGAGCGGCGCAGGAGTATCGCTTCGTTACGTTATTTATTCCGCGATCAGTCAAAAATGGATGACAGCGGGGTATTAACAAGCACTTTTGATTGCATAAACATGGCTAAATATTGTAGTTTTTGTTAGAGTTGCTGTTTGATTTTTTTCTAGTCTAGACTTGATTTGAATACTTAAGCACTTTTTTGTAAACATTACTCGAATTTTGAACTCGGGAGAAAAATGCAGCAATTATACACAAAAAGACGCGATATTTAATTTTTAGAGTTCCGTACCTCAAAAGGAAAAAACGGAACCTTTATAGGATCACTTCGTTGTCCGTCTGTCTGTCTGCCTGTCAAGACCCTTTTTCTCAGGAACGCGTGGAGGTTTCAAGCTGAAACTAAAATCAAATACGTAGGTCTATGGTCCCTTTGAGCTCCAAAAAAAAAATCAAGCTTGTAAGTCAACGCAGTAAAAAAATACGGCCATTTATGCTCGCAAGTAAATCAAACATGTAGGGTACTTCCCGTTAACCTAAAATCATGAAATTTCAAGAAGCAAGGTCTCACAACACAATTAAAGGAAAAATTCCGAAAATCGGAAAACTATCTACATACCTATATCCAACAAAAAAATTATACGAAAAACTAACTTACTAAATTTCACACAATTTTACACATATTACACCTGCATTCTCATAAAAAAAAATCACCACAAATTCCGTACAATCAAACATACAACTAAGTCCATAAAAAGACAATAACATACAACACAAGAAGTAAAAACAAATTTCAACTAATGACTGCTCGGGCGCGGACTAATTACGGCAAAAAACAATATTGGTTGAGGGAGCACAGCTGTTCAACAATTTACCGGAGGATTTATAGAAGTGTGATAGTATAATTTATGTACATGCATGTATCTTGAGTTTTGTCACCAACACCCCAGAGGCAAATATGATAATTTATTTTACAAAGAGATGTAAGCACTTTGTATCTGATTTTAAGTGAACTGTTATTTAAGTTCTTACGAGAAATAAATTCTCGTTAATTTGTAATTTATCACATAAAAATATTTATTTTTGGAATTACAAACTTAAATTTGCCGTTGGAGAATTTATGTTCTCCCGATGTATGGGAGAACATAAATTTCAACTACAATGTTAAGTTTGTTTTTCGGTTAAATTGTTTTCAACTACGGAACCCTTCATTGTGCGTGGTCCGACACGCACTTGGCCGGCTTTTTTATCTGATTCAGATGATTATTTGATACGGAATACGGTGAATAAAGAAGAAATACACAGACACAGTATAATCCCTGATTTATTATGTCAAATAAACATGCAGTGGTACATTTTATCTTACAACTAAACGACAATAGGTATTTATTATAGACTTCAGTCATGAAAACAATATGTTTATAGGTACTGATCAGTAATAAGATATTCGGAGGTATATCTACCTAAAGTTGGCTATTATGGAATGCACTTTTGTATCGAAAAAATCCCGGGATTCCGGAATCGACAAATTTAGAATTCTGATTATATAATAGAATCAAATGTATTTTTGTATTTACTTACCTTGTGGTGTTGGAATGCACTTTTGTAAGGATAGTAAAAATCTCGCGATTCCGGAATTGGTAAATTTAGTACTTTTTGACTATAGAACCGGATGCTACCTAATGTCGTAAAGTAGGTTGCCAAACTGGCATAGCAAACGTCTAGATAAGTTAATAATGAATTTCATGTAAACAAGCATAAGAATAGTTATGTGACCCCGGTGTCCCGGTATTTTTTAAATAAATGGTCCAACATATTTAAGAAGTCGTTTCCAGACCATGTATCCGATTAGTTGTTTATTCCCGGATTTTCTTGAATCCCGGGATTTATTATTAAAAAAAAAATTAAGAAGCCGTTTCCATAATTTCTTAGCAAAAATTAACTTTAGGTAGATATGCATCCGATTATCCGATCTCTGGATGATTTAGTGCCGATATTTCAACCGTGAGATATCTTTTAATGCTTTCAATGACACTAAACGCCCATAGACGTCATAACAATAAAACTGCTATTGTGTCCTGTTCGGTGTTCTTGAAAGCCTTAACAGAGAAATCAAATGACGGTTTGACAGCTTTTGTATTGCAATAGAATGTCAAATCGCCACGTTTATTCTTCAAATAACAGTTATCTGAAGATCGAAAAATCAGCACTTAGGGCGACAATACACATGCCTGCAGCTGGTACAAAACTATGCAAGTAGCTTGCATGCAGTATGCCATAACAACTTCTGATTGGTCAATGTCACAATGGCATGCCAGCTACTTGCATAGATTTGTACCAGTTACAGGCATGTGTATTTTCGCCCTTAGGCACTTACACTACAAATGACTAAAATGCATTTATAGCTAAATATATTTAAAACATTTTGTCTCTGCCATCTTCAAACAATTGTCAGAAAAAGAACGATATTTTAAATTCGTTTAGCGCTTAACGTATTGAGTGATTAGTGGCGCACGCGGGCTTTAGTGTACAACCGCAAAAGTACATAATTTTACAACATTGTTCATAATATTATGTTCGATATTATAATTAGAGAAACACAATTACAAAAAACTACAAAAGAAAAAAGGTGCTAGTACTCGCAACCGGCGTGCGTGTGACTGATGAACGAGAACGTAAACGAGGCAAAAGGAGTATGTAAGGATTGTAGGAGGTGGCGTTCTGTAGTTTCTGCCTACCCCCATGGGAAGGCATGTATGTATGAAAAAATCTACAAACTGTACTGTATCGATTTTAAATCAACAACGGGCAGTTTTATACAGTAATTAGCTTCTGCTCGCGATTTCGTTAGCGTGGAAGTCGTAAAACATCACGATATACTAAAATAACAGCCACAATTTCATATACTCACGCCTTCTTCTCATGGGGGTAGGCAGAAACTACAGAACGCCACTTGCTACGATTCATACATCCTCCTTTTGCTCCATTTATATCCATCAAGTGCGAGTTTTTTTATTTACTCGACCACATTAAGGCGCGGTATTAGCTCAATATTCACAAAAGTTTCCTGGATTGTCGAGTATGACGTAACGCAATGAAACTATCCGACGCAAAAAATACAATGGACAGAATAGAGTTTAAAGAAATTTTTTTTAGCCAAATAGAATAGTAAAAAATAGTTTGATATTCCCAATAAAAAATTTGGAAGTTGCTCCACAAAAATAAACTTTGGCGTCGAACATCTCTGTATTTTCAGCGAATAACGACATTCTTTTTTTAAAAATTTAATAGAATTAGCATTTTTTTTAAAGTTTAACAGAAAATTATTTAATTTATTGTGTATATTCTGAATAATCTAAAGAAAACCCGGAAAATAAATACACATTCGCAGCTTAGTCACACCTCGGCAACACAAATATTATTTTCAATTTTCAACCTTATTTCAAGCCAGCGGTGACAATAGATTACGCGGTTGTGTGCCGTTTAAAATCGTAATGTAAACTACAATTTGTACTGATACTGAATAAGCGCCGTCTGGTGACTATAATGGGAAACACAATTATTACAAACAAATTGATTATCGTTAACGTAAACACGATCGAGTAATTAAAAAAACTCGTACTAAGGCCACTGGTAATACACGCACGCCGGTTGCGAGTAGCGAGTACTACGCACCTGAATTTTCATAAAACGTCCCTGTATCATTTGTAGTTTTGGTCTCAGCAGCCAAAATATAAAGAGAGTCAGGATTGGTGACTCGAGAGCAAGCGACGTACAGTTGTCCGTGCGAGAAGCAGCTCGTCCTGCCTGAGGTCGACGCCCGCAGCCTTCAGTAGCAAATTTTCCATTGCTTGCGAAGTTTTTCATTTTTAGTAATGAACGCCTGCGTTCCAGCTTATACTACGTAAGAGTACCTAATGGCATAACACTGATACACTGACTATTGCATTCTTACAGGTTATTCCTGACGAGCATCTATTGAGCTATCACTAAAATAAAATAATATAACAGTAAATTGTAAACACACGCGATTCCTCATTAACGGTCACCTAACCAAAGATATTTATTTGTATTATAACCATAGATAACAGAAGAGGCCTAAACTTAATGATTTTCTTTATACGTTCTATGAACTATTATATATTTTGCGCCTTTTTTTTTACATTTATATATTACTAGGAGGTCGGAAATTATCCCACGGGAACGTACAACCGGGATACAAAGTATCCTATAATAATAATAAATTATTTTTATTTCAGACCACAGGGTCCATAAAAAAAAAAAAAAACAACAACAGTGCATAAAATATTACAAAAGACGGTGTTAGTAGGGTTGTTAGTAGTACCCACAAAAAATAAAATAAACTAAAAAGGTGTTAGTAATTTGTTAGTAAACAAAACAAGTTCTACAATAATTATTAATGCCCCCTATTTCCTATTCCTGTGCAAGTGTACACCTGCCCAGTACACAGCAAACGGACTATCAACTTTGTACGCTAACGTTCTGCGGACAGTGTTGGTGCTACCACGGACCCTGCTCATCATCGACGCAGTTCTTTTTCTAACGATAGCGAAGAAATCATCAATGGATGCATCCGCAAACATTGCGGATGCACTACAGTACCGAGGTTTTCTCAACACTGCCCTCAGAGCGTCGTTGTACTGAACACACAGGGCGTTGTAAGCCCGCCGCGTAAAGTTGATCCACAGACTACACGTGTAAGGCTCTGAATAGTAACAGTTTTACATCTGTGATACATCGTGCGAATCTGCGGGCCAACATATTGCAGCGGACTGCCAACGCCCTCCTTTCCCTCTCTAGGTCTTCATTATCCTGTAGCCGATCTGTCATCATTTGGCCCAAATACTTTACTTTATGTACCCTCATGAGTGCCGACCCACCGATCTTAATTGGCGGCACGTTAGAAGGTGCCTTGTTCCCTGCTTTATACACCATGAGAACACTTACTCGCATTGTATTTGAGCCCATGTGACAGGGCATACGTTTCACAAATACCCAGAAGTCTCCTGAGCGCACTAACTGACGGGCTCAACAGAACCATGTCGTCCACATAACTAATATTGTTGACCATTTTTCCATCTATTGAGCAGCTGACCATGGCTCCGCTGAGCCTGCCGACCAACTGGTTTACAAACAGGTTGAGGAGACTCGGGGAAGTCAACCCATCCTATGTCCTAATCCAGGTCATGGTCTACCCATGTGCTAAATTTCATCCAGATCCGTTTAGCCGTTTTAGCGTGAAGGCGTAACAAACAAACAAACTTACTATCGCATTATTTATAATACTAGTTAGGATAATGTAAAAAAAGAAGCGCAAAATTGTGTATATTAATTGTTGGGAATCGAACTTTAGTTTGCAAAGCAATCGCCGAACGGCTAAGCTCATGCTTAGTTGAAAGTTGACTAAAACAGCCGAATTCTAAAGAATTAGTAGCAAATACTTTTTTCAGAAATTATTCATAGTACAGTTTTGACTACGCTGTGATTTTATTGTATGTATAGGTATGGATAAGTATTACATATAAAGTTCCGAATATTGGTTTCGGAGAAGCTGCCAAATAAATGCATAGACACATTAGCTTATAACAAGGTAGCTTCAAGTCATCTTGTTATAAGCTAATGTGTCTAAAACATGCACTTTGTATAGGATATATCAGGAAGGTGTGGTCAAATTTCAGGGTGTGGTACAGACCATCAAACTGAACAACTTTATCCATGGGACCAACATCGTAATCGAAAAAAAGTTATCAGCAGTCCCGTACAAAGCTTCAATACCTACTCGACCCAAATGTATGGGACGGCTGATAATTTTTCTCGATTACGATGTTGTTCCCATGGAGAAAGTTGTTCAGTTTGATGTTTGTCAACACCCTTAAATTTAATCATACCTTCCTGATACACCCGTAGATACTACATTATTACTCAATTACTTAGTGAAACAGATGTAAAAACTCTATACGGTACACATTTCACAGTTTTATAAAATCTTAATAGTATTAAATTCTCATTAGGTATAAAAAGTCACAATTACCTATATGTATATTGATCGCACAAAGTCGGGTAGTTACACTTATAATTACGAGTTTAATAGGTTGGCAAACGTACATACTTTATAGTGAAATTTTATTAACTGTTAACCCTCTATAACTATGCTAAACGTGGCACTGTTAAGGCACTTAAAATGCCAATTGATTATTTCGGTAGCGATAAAAGCGGTATTTTAAGCACCTTATTTTTTTTAAAGACTATTTTAGCTTTTTGTGAAGGAAGTACAACACTAGGCTGCCAGTGATGAAGGCGCCGCTCCTGAAAAAGAAGGCTTAGTTAGCAAGTAAGAAATTATAACGATAGTAATTTTGTATAAAAGGGTATTTTATTTGAGAACTAGCTGATCCGACAGACGTTACTGAATGTTATTACTGAATTTCCTTTATTCAGTAATTCCCATATTTCACTTGCAGTTTTTCTTACCCTAAAAACCTTATTCAGATCACTATTACCAACATTTTAAAACAAAAAAAAAAAAACCAGGCAAGAGCGAGTCAGACTCGCGCACCGAGGGTCCCGTTCCGATTTCTGAAAAACTGTGCTATTGAGAGACATCGTTTTATTTTTCCTATAATCTTTATATAAACTTCTATCACATAGAATAAATTCAGATTTTTCTCTATGCAAACTTATGAGATAATTTCATCAAAAGTCGAAAGCTATGCGGCTTAAAAAAAATAAAAATTTTTTTTTGAGAATGTGCAAACAGCGTTCTTTTATTTGATACCCAGCATTTCCTAGTAGTCCCACTTCGAATTTTTAAGACCCCCTTTCAGTTACTGTTGCAAAAAAAAAGTGTTTATTTTGGTACGGAACCATAATAGCCAAATCGGTTCAGCCGTTATCAAGGGATGCGCTTACCCACGCAGTATTTCATTTTTATTATTTACTAGCTTTTGCCAGCGGCTTCGCCCGCGTGGATGTCGGTAAATATCCCACGGGAACGTACTACCGGGAATTCCTTCCTTATTCCTTGTCTAAATTATAAAGAGAACTTCTGTGCAAAATTTCAGCTTTCTAGGTCCAAAGGTTTGGGCTGGGCGTTGATGAGTTAGTCAATCAGTCAGTCAGGACTTGTCTTTTTATTTATATAGATTTAGATTCAAACGCAATCAAGCAGACATAGGACATGAACGTAGTACGTGAGATATACTACTTACGAATCTTCGATCAATAATAGCACTAGATACAGGATCAGGAACAAAAATAAGTCGCTGTAGTGGCCACGTTTACACACACATAAACATTTACATTTGTTACTACGAAATATAGAAAAAAGTTTTATAATATTTACAACTTCAATTCATTATAAACCTTAACAATCAAACATAAAGTTTAATTACGATTGCAAAATATTTATATTTAAGTCCTTCTATCATCGGAGAAAGGTAAAAGCAATAAATTAAAAATGTCGCTTGAAAATAATATGTCATTTTTATAATAAGTACAAAAATATTTATTCTAAAGTGTACTTAAAACTTAAGCAATAAGGTTAAAAACATTTTGTTGAAAATTTTGTGCTTACTCTATTTTGGAACTAGACATAGTTCTTGGTATTGACATTTCAATGCTCAGAACACAGTAAGTATTGAAAGATGTAGAGTAGCAGAATAATAATATATTTTTTAGGCCAAGGTTCGTTTTATATGGTAGCAAATATTTTTGACCGATTTTTAAAAGTAGAAGGAGTAAATTAGTACAATAGTTATTTTAATTTTGATTATTAATTTGATAATTAATTATTTTAATAAAAATATTAAAACAAATTGTTGAATTTTTACAAGGTTTATATATTTCTTCTCCTCTTTCATTCGCGACAATAGATACCCATTCTGCATTGCGAAATGGGTCACTAGGAAATCTACAAACAAAAACAACATATAAAGTAACAATACTACTCCATGCATTTCCCTGTTCCCGAACAGTCGATGTTTGAAATAAGACCACAAAAGTATTTGTGTTTTTATTTTTCGGGCCGTTTTTGAAGCGCTTATCGGGAATCTAGTACTATTATTGATCGAAGTTACGAATGGTAATTTTTCATCAGTATTTTCTTCATCTTCATTAGAAAATCCTAGTCACTGAGTAATTTTGTGTAACCTCTTTTTGGAATAAATCGGCCTAGCTTTTCCCAGCTATGCTGGCGTCGGCTTCTAGTCTAACCGGATGCAGTTGAATACCTATCTGCAACTGCGTATCTGACCTCCAGAACTCACTTATTGGGAAATACGATACCCCTTGGTAAGACTGGTTGTCAGATTTTTGGGCTTCTGACGACCCGTAACGACTATCAAAGATCTACAAATGACAGCCGGTACCAAGGGCTTAAAGTGCTTTCCGAGGCACGGAGGGGTCTCGATAACCCAGAGCATAACATATGATATGTGATGATGGAGGGGTATGCATAACATATAATATGATATGATATGTATGTAGCTAAGCTTGTCGCGGTCAAGCTTAGCTTAACCTTCAATCAACCCGTGCGCTGCTATTATTTAGCAACTTTTCATTTTTTATGTGTGGATAATATTTTTTTCTTAAATTCGTTTCTGTCATCGTCGCGCTACATTTTTTACAGCGCCTATGCACATTACACATAATTTTTGTGTTTATGTTCTGGTAATCTCATAAAATACCCCAAGTAGTATGGGCGTGAGGTAAGAATATGATTTATTTTATTCGTATTGAAAATATACAGTGTTCGCTCGGCGAACCTCATTTAACGTTTGACGATTACTTTTATAAATATATTTAATTTTCATAAACGTTGTACTTGTCAGTTCGGCAGTCACCGTGATTTTGATAGAACGTTCATTCGCGCAACTGTCTGCTCTTGCGCATATTTAAAATCAGATCTACAATTTGAAAATGGTGTTGAGAAGATTGTATGATAATTGTTTTGGGCTCTTCATAAATAAGTATTTGTAGCCTCTCCTTTCATAAGGTAAAGTTTGTAGATACCAAAGTAATCATTGATTTTTTTTTTTAGCTTTTTTAGATTATATATTAGCTTAATCTTGCATTGCTAAAGCTGTTTTGCTTTGGAGTATTTAAACATATTTTGTGGCTTTTTAGGGTTCCGTACCCAAAGGGTGCCTGCGGAACCCTATTACTAAGCCTCCGCTGTCCGTACGTCTGTCTGTCATCATGAACCGTGCTAGTTAGACAGTTGAAATTTTCACAGATTGTGTATTTCTGTTGCCGCTATAAAAACAAATAACAAATATAGAATATAAACTTTTTATTTTAATTATTTTTTCTTACCCTGGTATTGTCATTGTCTAGAACTCATCGAGTAGAGTACAAATATATAGGTACCTATCATTTTTTCTTCATAAATGAAGAAATAGAGGGCCGTAAAAGTTGTCTATTTTAGGCCATTTTTGTACAAGCTCTATCGCAACAACTAAACAAGTTACGAATTTGAAACTTACATATATCATGTAAACCATATAACTGTATTTAATCAACAAATACTAAAAAAGCCGATTCACAAGGTATTTTGTTTAAATATGGACGATTTTCTGCAACTGCAAAAGATAACTTTGTAATTCACAGTATCATTAATTAAAGATGAAAAATATCCTTCGTTTGCTATTTTCATTTATCTGAACTAAAAAAAACTGAAGTACGGAAATCTCGGTGCGCGAGTCAAACTCGCAGTTGGGCGGTTTTTGTTATGTTCCGTTTGTGCTTAGCCGCATTTTTACCTTAAACATTTTATGATGTCCCATTGCACCGCTGCAGGGCAAAGTCCACCCGTTTTCTCCTTCTACCTCTTGAGCAATGTCTTACCAGGAAGCATCTTCCCACTGATTAATCAACAATTTTTCTTCTAGAGTTCTATATAAAGATATTTACCACATCGCCATTGTTCCTGCCGTGGAGTGTTTATACACGTTGTACTGAGCTATCCGGTATTCTTTGCTATTCTTGAACTGCTTCAGTATTTTTTGGGCGCTGTAATAACACACAAGTTTACAGGATGGGTTTTCAAACAGGGACCTACAGATTGGATTATTTTAGATGTCTGATTTTCAAAGCATGATTAAATACCACATACTACATCACTGGGTTTAATAATACAGGGGATGGTATTTTAAATATTGCAAAAAAAAAACAAGTGTTGTTTTAGTTATTTTCGCTCAGAAGACATCTCAAAAATCACCCTGTATTTCGGTTTATTTGTTAACAGTTTAATACTACTAATACTTACGTTTGCTGACTGTTAGCGGCTATGAGAGCAGTTCTACTTCCATAAGGCTTAATGTCTATAGAGCCGAAGGTTGCGAGATCAGACGCCACCTGAGACAAACATGACAAATGTTACAGCTAATTCATAACCCCGGCTAGGTCGCGATGAAATATAGCGAGGAGCTACTCATTCTACGATGAAACTTATTTATATCCCAACCTTAAATCAACCTTGACAGTCGCATGAAAAAGATTTTGTACATTAGAGAAATCAAACACCGGCCGCACCGGTTAAAAAACGGGACGGTACAAAAATAAAGATTTTCGCCTGTGACACTTGGGCATTATCAATCTGTTTTAACTAGCAACGGGAAATATGTGCACGGCGGGGTTGCGTGCGTGTGCGCATGTGTGCGTGCGCTGGCGGCGCGCCAGTTTCGCACACATGCGCACAGCGACACTACACCCCGCCGTGACAATTATTACTACCATAACCGTTTCTTAACATACTCCCGCTAAATTTGGCTCCGAGGATACCGACGCAGATGAACCCGACACGGTGTTTACGATCCAAACAAAAATAGCATTGTTTTCCGCCCGTTATGCAATTCCTTTTGAGCATTGCCAGATTACGAATGTATCGGCAGTCATTACCATTATTATGTACTGCAGCTAAATTATTGCTGTTTTGAAAACAACAGGCGGCAGAATTGTTTAGTGGGTAATTTGTTGTACATTGACCTTAGTATGTAGTAATTACGACGAGAGTTGACGAGAGATTGGTTTGGCAAACGTCAAGAGTAATATAATTTAAAGGAATGTCGAATATAACGAAATGGTTGCTCGAAGCAAATGCATTCCAGCGTCGACGGCGGTTGTCGACTGCCCAATGCTGTGCGCGATGTTTTTGTTTTTGTGAAATGGCATCTCGCAGATCAACCTAGTAGGTTGTCGGCTGCTTAACCGGTCTTTCCTGTGGGTGCCTCAATAAATTAAGACCTCTAGATAGGGAATAAAACTTAAAAATTAAGCGACCACTCGGTAAGGGCACCCCTTGTGGGGTACGGACCTCGGCTTAGGGCATCGCTGGGGGATGATAACAAGGGGGAGGCTAGATCGGATTATAATATTATTTTGGGACGAATTTAAAACTACAGGCTCAGCGGCGCGGGCTGGCTCGAGCAAGTGTCAGGGCAGGGATGGACGGGGGCGTCACGGTGGCGGCGGGCCTCGGCGGCGAGGACGGCGGTCTGTGTTTGGATTTCCTAACTGTGCTAGTTGTGGGATTACTCTCCTGGAGGAGGGTAATAGCGTCATCTGGGACGGTGAGGGTATGCCTTGATCGGCGAATCTTACTTATGTGAGAGTGTATCGGGCGGCCGACGCAATCAGGGGATTGCGGTGCTTTATACCAGTCGAAGAAACGCTTTGAGAGGCGTTTCATGAACTGCTGGTAGGCATTCTGAGATCTAGATGCATCTCCTGACTTTTCTTAGGAAACGGTTTTGGAGGGTCTGCATTCTATGGAGATGGCGAGGATTAGCGGTGTAGATGTGCAATATGCACTCTAGTGACAATTTGCTGCATGCGGTCAAAATGAAGTGGAGCCTCCGAGAGCGAAAGAGGCGCGCGAACGAGCCGCCTTTATGTGCTCACTGAAGGTGAGGTGGTGGTCCAGCATGACACCTAGGTATTTGGCTAGCTTCTCCCAAGGGATCGGCTTGCCATACATAGTGATCGGACTGAGGCTATGCGTGATAGAGGAGCATTGTATTTATACCGGGTGTATATCGGGATTTATTTGAACAAAGTGCAGATAGTAGATAGTGCTGAAAACTAAATTTAATGCCTCTACAGTCTTATAATAATAAATACAACGTGCATACACTAATGCAAAATCAACGAAAATAGTGTATTTTCATATCCGAACAGCGTTCGCGTGATGACGATGAACTTGCCGGCCCGACAGCTGTTATTAATTATATTAGTTTTATCTGCATTTTAAAACCAACTGTTTTGTATACAAAAGGAAACGGAATGTATGAACTGCTTATAATCCCGTCACATAGTAATTTTTCCATGCAATGTATTCCATTGATAAACATTTTAGGTAAGATCTGGAGTTTACGTTAAATAGTTCTGCTTTTACAATAGGCATCTGTAATAATCAGAGATCGGATAATCGTATGTTACCTAAAGTTAATTATTGACTAAGAAATTACGGAAGCGGCTTCTTAATTTTTTTTTCATAACATATTTCCCGGGATATTAGAAAATCCGGGAATGCACAACTAATCAGATATATGGTATGGAAACGACTTCTTAAATATGTGGTATTATTTAATTTAAAAATACCGGGACACCTGGATCACATGACTATTATGCTTGTTTACTTGAAATTAATTGCTAATATTACTTATCCTGACGTTTGATATGTCAGTTTGGCAACCTACTTTACAACATTAGCTGCAATCAACGTAATATAAAGAGTCCCTTTTGACAGCTGTCAAAATACTTTGTGTAGTGACGGACAAAAAATCGGTGTCTTTAAAAACCTATTCTCGAGACTTATCGATTTATCATACTTTAATCGACAACTTATCTTACTTATCTACATTGCTTAAAACTGATTCTCGAGGCATATAGTTTTATTACACGTACGAGTTTGTAATATTTAAAAGTTATTAGTTAATAATGTAAGAATACTGTTTTTAGCTCGCAGTGTCAGAAATATCGTTTATTTCGTATGTAAAATTATTTACAAATAATTTTTACCCGAACCTCATTCTCTTGCCCTTATCCCAATCTACCTGGGGTCGGCGCAACATGTCCCTTTTTCCCGTACTTCTCTATTAGTCGTCATCTCGGTAGTCTCACAATCCATCCATCGTTTCTTTGGGCTTCTCCTACTCAAGCCATCGATATTCATACTCAACTTTCCTCACGTCATTTTCCTCATTGCTTCGCATCACATGCCCATTCCATGACAACCGATTTCCGCACAACTTTTCAGTCACCGGTGCCACTTTCAAACTTCCTCTTATGTACTCATTTCTTGTTCTATCCATTTTCATATTCTATTCATTTTCTTATCCTCTCCAATTTTTACCAGAACCACTGACAAAATTAAATAAAGGGGGCTCAATACTGCCAATTATATCAGCCAAAAGACGTCCACGGCTGGACAAAGGCCCTACCAAAGGATTTCCAAAATTGTCTCCAGGATTCTGACCTGATTCACACGACCAATACCAGCTCCACCCTACTCACGCTGCAACTATATTTAAGTTAACGGATATTAATAAAATAATATTGTACCTGTCCTACATTGATGGATCGTTTAGCGAGAGCCTTCAGATGCAGAAGACCAGGTCGATGCCGTGGCGGATCGCTTTCAGCAAAACTCTGAAATAACAGAAATGATAAATGTATTCCCGAAACATAAAAAACGCAATAATTTTCAAACGTAAAATACGATGTATAAACTTGACTCATGGAGAATTTCAAACGCATAGTTCAGACAAATATACATGCTGTGGTTTTATTGTTAAACAATGTGTATTGTCTTTCAGTTCAGCCTACAAACTCAACATTGCAATTATGAGATATTTTTCTGTAAAATAGAGCATCTGTTTTATATTAACAAATAAACTGGAACAAGGCTAGGATACATGTCAAACAAAAAGTTGAATAATATAAATAACACAACCTAATCTTCTATAAAAATCAATTGCAGTGCGTTAGTTTCGCAAAAACTCGAAAATGGCTAGACCGATTTCAGTATATATTTTTTTGTTTTGTTCGCCCTGGAGAGGTTTAGAAAAAGAAAATTAGGAAAAACCAAAAGGAACACCCGAAAAACCGAAAAAAAATAAATTTTGTCTCACGTGGCACGAAGTTCACCGGGTAATTTAATAAATAATGAAAAAAAAAAAGAGACACAATAAGACCCTTTCGCTTTAAACCTAATCTCGTAAGTCTTTAATGGGTGCAATAGCACGTCATCATAAACTGGACGAACGTACAAAATTATTAACATCTAGGGAACGTTGAAAATAATATTAGAAAAAATTATAAATATAACAGTGACGGGCATAGGATTCCATCATAATTTTGAACACAAACGCTACACATCTTTCGTCATGTGATTTCAGCGCGTCTTTTATAGCTGGCATGGCGGAGAGAACCCAAGTGACGTCGATAAATGAGCAATCATATGTCGCGCGATGTCTGTATTGTTTGACGATAGATGTAAGGTCATGGTGACAGATTGTTTAGGAAGAAAACAATGGGAATTTAGGTTCCGTACCTCAAAAGGAAAAAAACCGAACACTTATAAATCACTCATGTGTCTGTCTGTGTAATGGACTCATTAAATTGTTTGGTACACATATGAATTTCTGTGACCCAAACACGGACGTGTAATGTAAATAAATGAATTTTAAATATGGGGGTCATTTTTGAAAGACGAATAAGAAAATAAAAAAAAAAGTTTTGTAAACTGTACCGTGTGGCATATCAATTAAAAGGGCTTACTGTGAGGGTCTCAAATATATATATATTTTTTAAGTTATTAAAGAAAATAGACGAAAATTTACCACCCCTTATCTCCGAAACTACTGAACCTAAAATTAAAAAAAAAAAAACAGAAAATAGTTCTATACCTACAGATTACAGGAAAACCTATAAGAAGTCTATGGTCAAAAGAACATGGTAAATCTCTCAATATTGTGCGAACAAACTTACATTTGCAGTTGGAATGTCTGAGAGAACATGTTTTTCAACTACAATGTTAAGTTTGTTCCTGGGATAAATTCATCCCAACTTCGGAACCCTTCATTGTGCGTGGTCCGATACGCACTTGGCCGGTTTTTAAGTTTAAATTCGAACGTTAAACTAGGATTTACCTTCTGTGTGGTCACTTTGTTGAATGGGAAGTATTTCATACCGATACGTGAGAAGAATTATAAGAGGGGCTTGTGGCTGAGTAATAACTGCCGCACGGGTCGATCGATCAGGTTAAGCTACGCTTGCCGCGGTTGGTCCGTGGATGGATGACCATCTTTACATACCAAGACCCCTCCGTGTCTCGGAAAGCACGATAAGCCTTTGGTCTCGGCTGTCATTCTTGGATCTTTGACAGTCGTTACAGGTCGTCGAAAGCCCGAAAGTCTGACAAGTATTCTTACCACGGGGTATCAAATTAGCCAGTAAGGGTTGTGAAGGTCAGATAGGCAGTCGCTCCATATAAAATACTGGTATTCAGCAGCATCCGGTTAGACTGGAAGCCGACCCCAACATCGTTGGAAAAAGACTAGGCAGATGATGACGCAAGAAGAATTAATAAAGTACGTTTTATTTAATTATTTTAACGAGGAAGACAGATATTACTACATGTGGAAACTTGTAATTAGCCTTATTTTGTTTGAAGTTTAACTTACTGTATCTTTTAGCTGTAAGTTTTCCTAAAATAAATAAATTAAAGTGTCTAGGTCAATCAAACACCTTCGAAAAAAATTGTGGCTTTTTGTTCGCATATTATTTGTGATGATGATGTATTCTAATATTATGTCACACTAGCTTCCACCCGCGGCTTCACCCGCGTGGTATGTCGATAAAAAGTAGCCTATGTCCTTCCTCAGGGTTCAAAGTATCCCCATACCAAATTTAATCAAAATCGGTTCAGCCGTGAAAGCGTAACAAACGTACAAAAAATCAAATCTTTTCTTTGTAATGTTATTTTAGAAGTCTGAATTCTAAAAGGCAATTTTTTCCTTCCCAAGCTTGCCCGGAACATCGTTCTTTCATTCCTACAGCCTACCTACAACATATTTATATTATCCGATATACTACCAATTGTTTATATAGCGCGGATATATTGAGACAAGTGCTCAACATAATATTTTTATTACCCTTACAATAATAAATACACACGGTGTCGGGAAATAGCCAGTGGTACAATATTTATTTATCAAGTAGACTAGCTGGTTTTTGTTTTGCGAATGGCACTCGCCTTTTAAAATTATCGTATAGTATATTTGAGACTGACAACAGGCCCTTTCATTTGAAATGTCGATGTCTGTACAGTTTACAAGACATACACAAAAACTAATTTCCCCTCAAAAGTGATCGCCATAATATTCAAAACCGTTTTTGGGTCACAGAAATTTATACCAAACCACTTAATCGCTCCAGTAGATACAGAGCAAATTGGCTATGACAGACGGACAGACACACGAGTGATCCTATAAACCCCCGTTCGACCGGGCGTAATAAAATCGCGGCGGGATTTTATAGCGCACTGGATTTTCAACTCTCGTTGTTGAACCGAGCGTTGAGAATCCAACTTAACAATAACAGAGTACATTCTAGCGCGTTGAAAAAACACACTGTTGGATTTTGCACTCTCGGCGCTAAGCAGAGCGTTGAAATACCAGTGCGCTATGAAATCCCGCCGCGATTTTATTACGCCCGTACGAACGGGGGTTAAGGGTTCTGTCTTTTTCATTCGGACATACGAAACCTTAAAACCATCCCTTTCTGCTCTTATAACCCAAATTATAGACTTGACTTGACTTTTGAATTTGTTATTAGGTTTTTCTATCAGAAAATTCTCATGAGCAGTTCGGGGTCTGGATTTATGCCCGATTTTTAAGGGGGAAACGCCAGGGTAGCCCGCGAAATTATAAATTTTCTTACGTTTTTTGCAATTTGCAAGTCAATAGTATTAGGTTGTATGTTGATTAAAGGATAATTCGCGACCGTAACAAATGTATTTACAGAATTCATCATCTGCCTAGCCTTTCCCAACTATGTTGGGGTCAGCTTCCAGTCTAACCGGATGCAGCTGAATACCAGTATTTTACATGGAGCGACTGCCTTTCTGACCTCCACACCCCAATAACTGGGCAATACGATACCCCTTGGTATGACTAGTTGTCAGACTTTCGGGCTTCTGACGACCCGTAACAACTGTCAAAGATCCACGAATGACAGCCGGGACCAACGGCTTAACGTGCTTTCCGAGGCACGGAGGAGTCTTGGTATGTAAAGATGGTCCCCATCCACGGACCAACCCCAGCAAGCGTAGCTTAACCTGATGGTTCGACCCGTGCGGCTGTTATTACTTAGCCACGAGCTCCTCTATTTACAGAATTATAATCATTAAAATCAATAATACAACTCCCTAAGTTAGTATAATCTTCAAATGTCAAGATTTTATGAAATAGTATTTCAATACAATTACTTGGTCTTAAAGATTTGTATTGATAACTTTACCTATATTCACGCCTTCTTCCCATGGGGGTGGCAGAAACTACGAACGCCACCTGCTACGATCCTTACATACTACTTTTTAACGATTATAATTCTGTCAATACATGCTTGTTACGGTCGCGAATCATATTTTGATCAACATACAACATAATACTAACTTGCAAAATAACAAAAAAACTTAAGAAAATTTTAATTTCGCAAGCTATCCTGGCGCTTCCGCCTTCACTTGGAACTAAAACTTAATAGGCAAATTTAAGGGCCTGTTTCACGGTGTCCGATAACCAATACTTACCGAATAAATTCAAAAATGGAACAGAATTTGTATGAAATTATCTGCCAAGTAAGTTAATAGGAACTTGATCATAGGTGGTGAAACAGGCCCTAAGTGTCATCCTATATGACATGGAAAATTAAATTACATTACTGGAGAAATGTGTAATAGAGCAGTGGTGGCTCCGTGGTAACGGCCGCGACTTACGAGTTGTAGGTCGTAGGTTCGGACCCAGACAGGCACATTACTTTGTGTAAAATTATTTCATCACCATTGCTCTCAAAACGGTGAAAGAAAACATCGTGAGGAAACCGGCATGTCCTATAACCAAAAATTCGAAGACATGACTGAACCCGCGTGGTGGATTACAGCCTACTCGCTCTCACCGAGAGGAGGCCTGTGTCCCAGCAGTGGGAACGTTATAGGCTGATTATGCTACTGGAGAAATGTGGATACTACCCTCCGTCTACCCTTACAGGGAATTCAAGTATGTTGTTATGTTATGTCTAAGCTTAAATGCAATAAAAATATGTCAAATTATCTCACCATATACGGTATAGCACCACGTATGACATTGACTTTGTTGTAGTACGGCGCCAGCGCAGACAAAGTCTCAATGGGTCCCACCGGTCGGTAGCTGCCTCGGTTCTCACACGCCGACCAATGACCCAGGCGGATGAAACAGTAGCCTAAACAAAAAAAAAAAAATATGTAGGTGACCGCTAATTAGTGACCGATATGCAATAAAGAATTGGGAATTGAGAACAACTTTTAATATGGGACCAAAACTAAAATCGCGAAAAAAAAAAATCAGCCGTTCCCTACATTTTGACGAGTTATGCAAACATTAGGGAGCAGCAATTTTTTTTTTGGGATTTCAAGTTTGATGGCGTAGTAAAAGTTGTTTGTTATGTGTACAATCATGTGTTTAAGTCAATCAATCAATCTGCCTAGCGTTTGCCCAACTAAGTTGGGGTCGGCTTTCAGTTTAACCGGACGCAGCTGAATACCATTATTTTACATGGAGCGACTGCCTATCTGACCTCCACACCCCAGTAACTGGGTAATACGATACCCCTTAGTAAGACTGGTTGTCAGACTTTCGGGCTTCTGACGACCCGTAACGACTGTCAAAGATCCACGAATGACAGCCGGGATCAACGGCTTAACGTGCTTAAGCATCGTGTGTTTAAGTATCGGTCACTAATTGCCAGTCACCCTATTTAACTTGTTTACTATAAAGTTGAACTACATAATTGAAGGATATTTCAGCTGTACATATTTGAATGCGAGGATATGATATAGTCCGGCGAACTATTTAGTTCAAGAGGCTCTAAATCTCAAACACAATTTTATATCACCGATAAGGCAAAAGCGCCAGGGTAGCCCGCGAAATTAAAATGTTCTTACGTTTTTTGCCATTTTGCAGATCAGTATCAGGTTGTATCATGTTGATCTGAATATGATTCGCGACCGTAACGAATAGAATTATAATCATTTAAATCATCAATACAACTATCTAATTTCATATAACCCATTGAAAACCCCCCAACCCAATATTGATTGATATCATGAAATCTTGACATTTGAGGATTATACTAACTTAAAACTCAAACTCAAAGCATTTAATTCAAGTAAACCAATTACAGGCACTTTTGAATTGTCAATGGGTCGGTCAGTCAGAAAGATGAAGCTAGTTGCCATTCCAAAACGTAGTAGATCCCTATGGAGAAGAACGGGCAAGAAACTCCACGGACACTCTTTTAAATCATAATATTTTTTACAAAATATTGGTTACATCGTTTATGTAGAAAATATACATGTGAGAAAAATGTAGAAAGACGTGCACGTTAAAGAGCGTCCGTAATAAAAAGATAAAAACTAAAACAACTAAATTAAATATTAAAATAAAAAATAAGCCATGGCAGCTAAGAGACTACCGATCCCAACTGACGGCGCCCGTTCACGAACATGACGCATGGATCAGCACCAATTAGCTAAACCATTTTGAAGGGAACTTAATGATCCAACACACACGCCACCATCAGCGAGACATTTGAGTGAGCATGACATACTCTCAACCGCCAGGGCACACTCAAGTCAGTGAAAGACGTACTCAGTAAAAGGTAGCTTAATAGTAGCTACATAGTGCTCACACGTGCTATGCAATTATACAGGGTGTTTGGCAGAACGTTGAACATCACGCAAAACAAGCAATAATTAATAATAATTAAATAAATTAGCAATAATTATTATTAATATTAATTATTATTATTTATTATTATTATTATTAATTAGCAATTAATAATTAGCAATAATTTCGCAAAACATTTCACTTTCCGTAAAGGTAGAGTTTCGTCAAAAATTTCCTACTTGATAAAATTATGAAATAACTCTTAAAGTTTTTTTTTTATAAAAGCAAATTACATACCATTAGAAAGGTCACATACTAGGGATGTTTTGCTAGAATTGGAACTCCTCAATCATTTTTTGTTTTTTTTTAAATGCAAGTTGAAATTAAGATTTAAGTAATTTTTTACACCTTTCTGTAAGTTTGAGTTCTCATAACTTTTTTTCTAGCTAACATCTGAATAAAACAATAATTTTATAAGAATCTGCCAACATTAAAGATTAAAAAAAAAAAAACAAAGTATTGCCTGTTTTACCCATTTTTAATAAAAATTACACTTTAAAGTTAAGAAAGTGGTGAAACTAGAAAAAAGCAAAAAAAAAAAATTAAAATATCCAGAGGGCCAGGGCCAAATAAATTAGGGCTGAGTAAGTAGCAGATGACCCCAGCTATCCACCATTTTTGTATGTTCAACGTTCTGCCAAACACCCTGTATAATACTAAGAGATTGAATCTAAACAATGCAAAGAAAGTTTTCTCTCATCTTAATCTTCAGCAGGTCCAACAATATCCGAATGCTAATCAATTAATTAATGCGTCCTTGTGGAGCAGGACAAGCATTCAGCCAAGCATTTTTGTCAGCGATGTAATCCCCCAACTTACATACACCCAGACACTGAGCTACAAATAGCAAAAATCGTAAGAGAATATGAATTTCGCGCACTACCTTAGCGCTTTCCCGCTGTGCCACAATTCATGCTGTCTGAGATATTACGGCGCTATTGTTGTGACACATGTGTGAGCACTACGTACATACCTACGTTTACTGGGTACATCTTTCAGTGTGTGCTTTTCCACTTGCCGGCGCCGGCATCGGCACGGCGATGACTCCCAGTGATGCCGGCGCCGATATACTACTGCATGTGTATTGTGTACGTATTGTAGACGTGTGCATGCGTGTGTGTGCGGGATGGGGAGGAGGGAGGGACGTGATGAGACTCGAATTTGCCTTGTTGTTGTGGCTAATAGGGTATAATGTATGTATACAAATAGGGTATAATATGTTCCTTCTAAATATCTCATATTTAAAATTGCACCAATCCAAAATTTGACATCTCTGCGCTTATTATATTTTCGTCGTAAATGTAAGAGATATACAAATAAATACGACGACTTGACGAAACCATTTTTAAGTGTTGTACAACTGAAGTCCGTGTCAGTACTGCCCAAAAGAGCCGGGGTAGATCGGCACCGGCCCAGAGAAAAACGAAGCCCCGGTGCTGGCGCAGGCGCCATGCCGGCGACGTCCCGGCCAGCGGAAAAGCGCAAATTGACTTGAGTGTGCCCTAGTGGCTGAGAGTATGTCATACTCACTCTAATGTTGTGATGATCCATGTGTCATGTTTGTGAACGGGCGCCGTCATTAGGGACTGGTCATCTCTCAGCGGCTTATTTAAATTTACTTAAATTTTTCAATTGTTTTTATATTTTTATTACGTACGCAACTGGGCGCTTTTAACCAATATTTTGATTTAAAAAATGTCCGTAGAGTTTCTTGCCCGTTCTTCTCCATAGGTCTAGGGTACTACGCTTTGGAATGGGCAACTAGCTTCATCTTTCTGACTGACCGACCCCTTGACATTTCAAAAGTGCCTGTAATTGGTTTATTTTAAATAAATGCTTTGAGTTCGAGTTTAACTTAATAATGTCTAACTTAGTAATGTTTGGGAGATTTGGGAGTTAGGCTCAGTATATTAGTGTACTCTGCGGTTAGGCTTATATAAACCAGTATAATTTGAGAGCTATACACACACACACAGCTATAGCTACACACATACCTAGCTATATACATTACCTGAGCAGAAGGAGTCCCAACCCGCTTCATGATATGACTGTTTCACATTAAAAGGTCTGCTCAATTTAATGAAATTCATGCCATTCTGCAACTTCTTGCATTTTCCCTCCGAAAAGAATTCATATAAACTAAAACAATAATAATAAAAACGTTATCAAGCAATCAATAAACGTTGCCTATTTTAGATTATTTTCCCACGATTTGTATAGTGATAGCATTTTTACCAGGCTGTCTATTTATTTATCTATTCGGATAATAGCTTTTAAGAATTATTTATTTTGATGTTTTTCGAATATTTTAACGAGAACCACAAATCTTGTACTGTTTATTTTCGTACGACGATTCAGTGGCTCTAAAGTTATAATGATAAAATTGAACGAGTGCTATATAAACATAGTCAGTATTTATGAACGCATTTGTGTTACAAAATATTTTTATTCAATTAATCTAGATGTAAAACAAAATAAGCTGTAGGTAACTATTTACAAAATAAACTACTCTTAAAACTTACTCTTGTAAAGCATTTGATTTCCACACCTCATGATAGCTGAGTTTCTTCGCCATTGCATGTGATATGTATTTAGTATCGTATATATTGGGGAACATGTTGTGAATATTTTTCTTAAACACTGAATACTGGTTGGGTAGAGGTCCTATGAACTGATTGTGTAGGAGTATGGTGTCTAGGAAGATGTTGTGTCCTACGATGGGTTTCTGTGAGGCCTCTAGCAGTGCAATTATTTGTGAGAAGCCTAGTAGATAGCTCATCAGGTTGTCTTCGAGTACTGCCATCGGAGCACTGTTTGCACCTTCTACGTTCTTATCTCTGTATATGAGAATCTGAAAATACAAAATAAAATAGGTATAACAATACTGGGTGTAATTTTAATCACCGTTAACCTCTCAAGGGGTACTCTCATTGTACTCATCATTATGAACAACTTTTACTATGGGACCAAACCAGAAATCGCGAAAAAACATCTGCTGTTTCGCGATTGGCCTGCCAGCTTCGCGAAATCCTTCAAATATTTTTGGTTTACAATACAAGACAGAGGAATGGAAAGGAGAAAGGGAGCCCAGCAGTGTACACAGTACAGACAACATATTAGGCTAAAAATAAAAATCTATACCGAATGTATGTTGAACAGAAAATAATGTTTTTTGTTGTGTTTGTAAAATGTCAGGACAAGGTTTGTATGAAAGAAAATGTTTGAAAAATTGTACAGAAAAGTGAAAAATTTTGGTTAAAAATCTCCATATAAAAAGTTAGTAAGACAGAAGACAGTAGGCCCGATCTTCAAAAATATTTAGTTGTTCAGTTTCTTACAATATTTTATATGTTACATCCGAAAAAAAATATGCATTTGTTGTTTTGTTTTGATTTGAGAAAAAGGTAGTAAAAAAGATTTAGAACGTATTATAGCTGCTGTTTTTAAAAATACCATCAATAGTAGTTTATAGAACTCAGTGTGTTATCGTTGTTCAAGATTTGGTCGCATTTATTTTTCTTCATTAGTAGGTACACCCATGCGAAGACGGGGCGGGCAACTAGTAAATAAATAAATAATTATTACAACTACCTAATTATATTACCTAATTAACTAGGTTGGCTAGTAGCATACGATACGTAAGTAGATAGTATAGTAGTAAGTATCTACATAATACATTCACCGGCAGTAAATGTGATTGAAGCCCTAAAAGTACACTTTGTGTTTAGGGCTTGAGACAAATTTAGTGCCGTTGAATGTGTTAAAATTGAATACACCAGCAACATGCTAGAACTACCAGTCCATTTATGTATCTAACATAAGAAGCAATATAAAAGAAAAGTCAGCTACTAGCACAAATTACCTTCTTACTATTACCTAAGCTATCCGTGGTGAGTATGTCTGGGAAGCGCATCCGCAGCTCGACGTGTGCGATGTATCGGAAGACTGGGCTCTCCACATCCAGGTACATTGTCTCGTCTTTACTTCTCATCAGCCATCTGTAATTGAGAGGAACTATTTTTATAGCCAGAAGAATTTAATATGAAGTCAATATTATAGCAGGGGAAATATTGAAATGCATTATTTTCTGGTGGTTTTAAGAGGCATATTATATTTCGACCGTGAGTTTTGAGTTAAATGGCCAACTTTAGCAATCTTATTCTGAAAAACTAAAAAAAGACTTCAACAACTTTGACTTATTGTGTGGTGGAGAATAGTTAGTATAGTTTGTGGATTGATTACTGTACATAAGTAAATGAAATTAATATCTCTTAAATAGTGGTTTAGTTGATAGTGGCCAAAATTTTGAAATATCTATGGAATAGTTATAAAAAAATCCCTAAACTACTAAAAACACTCATATTTCTCCTCACTACGTAAAATGTATAAGAGAATAAACGTCTGTGGATGGGATATCTATATACAGAGACTCCTCCGTGCCTTCCGTGTGCGGAAGCCGATCCCAACATAATTGGGAAAAGGCTAGGCAGAATGATTTTGACCCTAACAGTTGTGATGGAATATCCGATTTTGCCGGCAATACTAGCAAACTCGTTTTCTTCTTGCACAATGTAGAACATAAGTCTAAGTGAAATAAGTACTTACTTAGAAACTAGAGAGTAATACTGCTGTAATTGTTTCTCTTCATCTATATTCAGCATTCTTGCTAAGTCATTGAACAGTGCCTTCTCTTTTATATTCTGCCTAACTGTTGCTTCTTCCACTTTGCTTAAATATGGAAGTCCTTCATATGTG
Source organism: Cosmia pyralina (assembly GCA_946251885.1). NCBI lineage: Eukaryota > Metazoa > Arthropoda > Insecta > Lepidoptera > Noctuidae > Cosmia > Cosmia pyralina. The sequence continues at coordinate 20,691,946 of OX276352.1, read as the reverse complement.
AACTGAAACAGTATATCAAAAATTATTATTTTGTGTTCTTGGAGTTGTAACGCTAGACGAGGACTGCAGTAGGCTGTTGCAGATGAAAAAGGAGAAATTTATATACTTATTCCTTTAACCTTTTAACCAACGAAAAACAGGAGGTTGTCGCGTACAATGACGTATTGTCGCATAGGTATATTTGTTTATTTTTTTTTACTTGTTTCTGCCCGCGATTTCGCCCGCATGAAATTTCTTGTCCGATTTTGTTGAAACCTGGCACACGTGATCCTATAAGGGTTATAAGGGGGTATAAGGTTTATTCCTCCTATAAGGTCCTAGGTACATAGGATCCTATAAGGCAAAAATTCTTAATAGTCCTTAGTTTTGCCTCAGCTATTGACATTCCCTTTGCATTCCCCACTGTTAATTTGCTTCTGGAGTACTAGTTCAAACAAAGATTAAAACAAAGACAGGTAGGGTAGGAAAAAGTGATTGCAGTGTAGGTTATCTTACCTTATTAAAATCAAACTTATGTTTACAAAGAAAGTTTAACGTAGATGCTTGAAAGATGAATGACTGGTCAATGGCACAGAAGACTTGCGGACACAGATGGAAGGTGTAGCATACAGCTAAGTATGAGTCCTCGTCTCTGATGTACTGGAACATCGTCAGTCCAACCTGCGTCATTATCATGTTGCTCACTTCATTCTTTATCCCGTTGTACTGCTCTTCACTTGTGTCAAATAATCTGAAATGAGTTGATGAAACGGGTCACTGACATAAAACAGCTAAATGTTTAGGCTTGAACGGGGCAAAAGGATGATTCTTATTGAATGTAAAATATAACCTTTGTAAAAATTTGTGGTTTCCTGAATTAATGACTTTTTCATTTTAGGTACATAGTGAAATTAATCTGCCTAGCAGTTTCCCAACTTGTTAGGGTTAGTTAATTGGATGCAGCTGAATTCCAGTTTTCTACATGGAGCGACTGCCTATCTACCTCCACAACCCAGTAACTGGGTAATACAATACCCCTTGATAAGACTGCTTGTCTTACTTTCGGGCTTCTGAAATTTCTAAAGTAAGTACATATTCTGTAGATGCTATAAGTACCAGATGATCATTAAAAAGTTATTAAGGAATTGAGATTACCATTCTTTACATCAAGCAGTCATTTAGGGATAATGTTCAGAACATGCAATAGTTGTGTGCATGGTTATGGAAAGATGACTTAGCTGATGTTGATACAAATTAGTGCTTACCTATGTTTAAAGCATTCTCCAGTTAAAAGTGCAGTAAATTCGGCATCAAAACCAACAAAACAGGACTTCGCTAAATCTTTCTTTATATTCTCTAGTTCATCTACAAAGTTATTCCTTGTTATCTCCATATTGATATATAATTATTATGCTTTGGTTAATTAACTTTTCATTCAGAATTATATAAACATACAATTTTATTCGAAAAAAGCACGCTTCACTGTGTTAGAAATCACGGCGATCAAAACAAACAATAACTGTCACTGTCACTGTCACAAGACAGAATGTCATTTCGAATTTTTTTTTTATACTTGGATATGTACTTTTTAAGAATTTACGAATGGAAACAAACCATTGAGCTTAGGAAACACATGGCAACACGTATTAGGCTTAAAAAATACAAATTTTTTTTAGTTATCCTATGGTATTTAAAAAGGTTATTAAATATTAAATACTAGTAAAAATATTAATTTGTAAGAAACAGGTATATCTGGCAGAAATGCAATGAAAAACTTAATAAAAATGACATTAAGGGGTCATAAAAAAGAACATTAGTTTGCTTATATTTTTATAATAGTAATTCCATGTTTATAATTTACAGTAATAATGGCCGCAAATATTTTTTTTTTTTTGGGTATTTGTTGCCAGTTATTCTAAAAACCTAAAGTCTTGTAAAAATAATTTAATACTATACAGGTTGTCCCACGACTTTGCCACATGGAGGGAAAGTACCTTAAATACTGTAGATAGAAAAAATTACTAAATGAAGATTTCATTTTTATTAAAAATTATAATTATTTTTATTATTATTTTTTTATACGGATATTTGATACGGATAATACGCCACTGCCGTTACCACTGGTCCACCACTGCTCTGGGGTAGGTATTACCTAATAATTAGCCCAATTGTTAATCCATATCCATACTTACTTATATTTTCAATGCGAAAGTAACTCTGTCTGTTACCTTTTCAGTTTTCTTGATGGGTCCCGTAGTTTAGAAAATGTTTTTCAACCACAATGTAACATTGTAGTTGAAAAACATGTTTTCCCATACATATACGTCCCGGTCAATTCTCCAACTGCAAATGTAAGTTAGTAATCGCAAAAAAAAAACCGGCCAAGTGCGTGTCGGACCACGCACAATGAAGGGTTCCGTAGTTGGTATGAATTTATCTTAAGAACAAACTTAGCATTGTAGTTTAAAAACATGTTGTCCCATACATTCCAACTGTAAATGTAAGTTTGTACTCACAATATTGATAGATTTACCATGTTATTTTAAGACCACAGACTTCTTATAGGTTTTCCTGTAATCTACAGGTAATGATCTATTTTCTGTATTTTTTTCAAAATTTTAGGCTCAGTAGTTTCGGAGATAAGGGGGGGGGGGGGGAATGGTAAATTTTCGTCTATTTTCTTAAATAACTTTAAAACAATTTATTTAAAAATTATAAAAAAAATATATTTGAGATTCTCATAGTAAGCCCTTTTATTTGATATGCCACATGGTGTAGTTTGCAAAACTATTTTTTTAATTTTCTTATTTGTCCCCCAAAAGTGACCTCTATATTCAAAATTCATTTATTTACTTTACCCGTCCATGTTTGGGTCACAATAATTCATATGTGTATCAAATTTCAACTTAATCGGTCTGTTAGATTCGGAGCAAATTGGCTGTGACAGACGGACAGACAGACAGACAGACAGACAGACAGACAGACAGACGGACAGACAGACACACGAGTGATCCTATAAGGGTTCCGTTTTTCCTTTTGACGTACGGAACCCTAAAAATTGTGATAAAACTACAAATTAACAATTTTTGGACTTTTTCTATAACTTGTGCTGTGAGATCTAATTGCTTCTTGCCAAATATGTCACTTAAATGGCCGTGTTTTTTTAATGCATTGACTTAGAAACTTGATTTTTTAGAGCCCCATGGGACCTTAGACCTACGTATCTGATATTAATTTCAACTTGATACCTCCACGCGTTCCTGAGAAAAAGGGTCTTGACAGACTGACAGACAGACAGATTGCCAGACCGACAACGAAGTGATCTTAGAAGGGTTCTGTTTTTTTCCTTTTGGAGGTATGGAACCCTAAAAAATTACGAAGCCGCAGGAGGTAAAATTCTTATATCTAGGGCAACAAGCGATGAGATTGAATTATCAATAAACAGTACGTTATTATTATTATTTAGGAGGAGCTCGTGGCTAAGTAATAACAGCCGCACGGGTCGATCCCTCAGGTTAAGCTACGCTTGCTGGGGTTGGTAACCATCTCAACATACCGAGACTCCTTCGTGCCTCGGAAAGCACGTTAAGCCGTTAGTTAGTCCCGGCTGTCATTCGTGGATTTTTGACAGTCGTTACGGGTCATCAGAAGCCCGAAAGTCTAACAACCAGTCTTACCAAAGGGTATTATCCAGTTACTGGGTTGTAAAGGTCAGATAGGCAGTCGCTCCATGTAAAATACTGGTATTCAGCTGCATCCGGTTAGATTGAAAGCCGACCTCAACATAGTTGTGAAAAGGTAGATGATATTACTGGATACTATTTATTCTGTGTTATAGTTTGGTACTCTCTAAATATAATTTGAAAGACTCGACAGTGTCATTGAATATTTTTAGAAGTGCTGATAGGTTTGTATTTGCATAAATTAATTAATAATTAGGTACGCGACTATTGCGTTGGGCTGTGTAACACGTAACGCCACAGTAAGTGGTCAGCATGGTGGAAATTAATATAACGCTTGCACAATATAAAGTTGCGTAACTTGCAGAGAGAGTTCATTCTGCAGCCCGTCAATTTACTTCCGAATTGGAGGCCCAATCGAACCTCTTGCACTGCCGCGAAACATGGTGGTGCACGATGTTGCAACCGTCAGAGGCGACGGCCCACGACCATACCAGTCGCCACTTCGTGGTCGACTCGCGTAGTCGCGAACGTTAAACCTCTCACTTTCTTAATCCGAACACAACTTTTATAAACAAACATGTAATCTCGTATTGGACCATAGACGATTAACTTGTTCTCATTAATCATGGAGTCGGAAAAGGAGGTGGCTCAAGTGCGCGAAGTGTCGATGGTGAAGCCAAATTACATGCTCATGTCCTTGCAGAGGATATTAGTGTTAACTGTAATACTAGCCGGAGTTCTTGTCGTCGTACATTATACGCCGATGCCAGGTAATTAGTTATTTTATTGTTATTAAAATATCGGGAGGATTGTAAATCACAATTCACATTTGCGCATACGAGGACAATCAGCTGATCTTTATTTACCTTATTTTTTTATGATTGGATAAAAAAAAAACCAAAAACAAATTGTTACTTATTTTGTATTATGAACACTCAAATCGGGAATCAGTAGTGCTATTCTGTAAAAATCTCACCGTGACAACTTAGGTGAAGTGAGCGTGAAGTGAGCCGTCATTCCACCTGATGCTAGGGGTTGACACTATTGACAGTTCACTTTAAGATCACTTCACCTAAGTTTTCACGGTGAGATATTTACAGAATAGACCGGCAGCACCAAAAAGTACTCTGTGGGCAGCACCTTAATTGCGTAACAGACTATCAATCGAAATCTGGTTAATTTTGAAGCAAATTACTAATCTATTGCTTCAAATGTTCGAAAAATGTGTCTGCTCGACAACGTAAATAACGCAATGAATGTTGTTGGACTGTCAAAATGAAACCGATTCCGATTGATAGTGTGTTATGCAATTGCCCCGCAGGTTCTAAAGTTTATATTCAAATTAAACTGCTGTTCGGTTTAAGACCTGCAGAAAGCGATACCTTCTACGGAAGTAACTACCATTGCAGGAACATAAAAGATACGTTTTGCAATCGAACACCATTTATGAAGTTCAAGACGAGTTCACAAAGAAACTTCATGAATCATGTTACATCAGCTTCTATTACCTTGAACGTTTAATTATTCTTTAAAAACGTTTGTTGACGTACACATACATACCTACTAATGACCTATGTTAATTAATATTTATTATTTACAGAGGAGTATTTCGAAAACTGTGACCGAGAATGTCATGAGTTGGATTGGCCAATGATATGCCGTGTGAAACTAGTCATCGAGGTCTACAAGACGCTTAGCAAGTAAGCTATATTTTTCACAAACTTATGATAAGCGATTTTTATCTGAGCCATTTCATCTTTGTCTATAATTTTTCTCTCACACATTTTTATTTGCAAATTTTAATTACCATGCTAATATTTCGTGTATATGTCCACTCTAAAATCAAATTTTCCTGTATCACAGATCCTGCGGTAGTTGCACAGAGAAGGACGGTGGTGATTGTCCTGCGACATGCATATCTGCGGATGGGCGGGAGCGTGGTGTGCTGGTCGCCAACAGGGCGCTGCCGGCACCCACCCTACACGTCTGCCACAACGACATCTTGGTCGTAGACGTGGTACATCGAGCTCCCGCACACGCGCTCTCTATCCACTGGCGAGGCCAACCACAGAAGGAGACTCCCTTCATGGACGGAGCTCCCATGCTGACCCAGTGCCCTCAGCCCGCCTACACAACATTCCAGTACAAATTCCGCGCATCAGCTGTGGGCACGCATATGTATCACGCACACTCGGCTGCTGATGCTGCCGACGGTCTCGCGGGAGCCTTCGTTGTGCGCCAGTCTCCACGTTTGGACCCTGTTAAGAAGCTATATGATGTGGACGCATCCGAACACACAATATTCGTGTCTGAATGGGGTCATTCAATGGGACCGCTAGCCGGAGTGATATCGCGCATCCCCAACGCCGAATCTCTTCTCATAAACGGTAAAGGGAAATCATCTGAATCCCCCGATGCTCCGCAGTCTTCATTCAATGTAGAATACGGAAAAAGATATAGATTCCGTTTGGCTTACGGAGGGGGATCTAAAAGCTGTCCTATTACATTTTCAATTGATCATCATGTTTTGGAAGTTGTGACTTTAGACGGCCACCAAATTGAGCCGGAACGTGTGAACTCGGTTGAGTTAGGCAGAGGAGAGCGAGTTGATTTCATTGTGGAAGCTAAAAGAGCACCCGGTGTGTATAAAATAAGAGTAGCTGCGGTGAAGAGTTGTCAAGACAATTTAGAAGGTGTAGCAAATTTAGTGTATGAGAACAAAGAGCAAAAAGTGTTGCATAAAGATGACGACGTAGTTGATGCAGAAGTGTATCGTGAGTTAACGACAGTGTCTAGTGATAGATGTCAATCTGACAATGTGATATGTTTGAGCAAGATCCATGCAGGTAACAAACTTCCTGCAGAGCTGGCCGAGAATGTCGACAAGATAATTTATGTGCCTTTTAATTATTCGACAAGACAAATTTCGGCGAAACGAGTCGGTGAGTAATGTAATTGTATATTGTCTAAGAACTTTCTTTTGTGTTAAATTATCTGGTTAAAAGTGGTAGGTATGTGTACTATTCTTACCGCCATGTGTTCGTTAACGAGTTTTAGATTGATGAAAGTTAGGGATTTTAAATGGTTTTCCCGACTATCAAATAGATTTATTTAACTATTTTGTTACTGCTCATAGTTATGACCGCGTGGTGCGTGAGAGCCAGCGCAATTATGAGGCATTTCGTTCTTTAGAAAAATCGAGAGAATTCAAGAGCAATAACAATAAAATAGCTTCAACGATTTTCTGTGACACGAGTATGTCTGTACTTTTGTCTATTCACACAATAAATGGTTTCTTAACCAAGTCAATAGGGTCAATGATGCAATTATTGTGTTAGTAGGTTTTTATTCCATTTTGTGAGTGTTGAGCCATGTGCGTTTTTTATTTTGCAAGATACACAATAGGCATATTGCATTATCTTATGCTTACCACTGCCCAGTTATTTCACAAAATACACGTCGTTATTTGTTATATACTTATTTAATTGTGCCCTCCGCCAAGTGGTTTCATTACGCAAACTTTTTTGTGATACCTACTGACATTTCGGCTGTCTTTACTTGTCTTACTCAGTTTGACGTCACCAACCGTAGATTTTGGGAAACCGGTAAAGACAACATTGGGGATAGGAGATACCGTTACTGATTAATAATAATTATATAGTATCCACATAGTTAGGTACTTAGAAAAGTATCACACAAAAACATGCATGATTGATTGGATTTATTAATAATGTAATTAGAGTCTTCAGGAAAAACCGCCTATAGGTACCTTAGATAGTAAAGAATGATGTTTGTTGGAGGATTTAAGATTTAAAAACCAGCCAAGCCAATTGAAGTTAAGTAATGGATTGGTTTAGACATCGCTTTGATGTCCAAACATAGGCTGGCTATATCTACTTAAATAAACGGAGAGAGATGTAAAGATTTCAGCAAAAAATATCGGAATCACTTTATTATTTACTGAAAGGTAGAATTACAGCCAAAATCTCACTGTAGACACTAAGTAACAGTGTTTCTTTCAGCAATCTTGTTTTCCTTTTTTGAAACCGAAGAAAGATCAGATTATATACTCGTAACTTTTAGATAATATATTCTAAGTAGACGTGCAAAACTAATGCTTCGTTTTAATTGTGTCCGTTTTGACTTTTACAATTTTAATTTTACCGTGAAAATTATAAGTAAAAGGGGGTTTATCTTTCTGCAGGTTAAATATACAGTTTTATTTTATTAGATAAACCCACACGAATATTCATTTAACATCTTTCTTTTTAATTTCATAAAGTTAAGAAAGTTTTTAAGTTAAAAATAAGAAGCATTCCCGATTGAGCACCTATTTTCTGAGCACCAAAGATGTTCCTATCTGAGCACCATTCAATATTTTAAAGCTAATAAAAATAGTTACTTTCTACATGTTAGATAAGTTCGTTACAGCCTTAAAATTTCTTAGAGGCGTTTGATGCAATTTTTCATTCAAATAAGGACTTAAGTAATTCATTTTTTTTTCTCTTTATCTTTGAAAAAATTTAAGCGAAAAGCATAATACACCATATACAATGAAATAAGTGTAAATGGTTAGCACATGTTTGTTAAGGGAGCGTCAACGAGTATATTTGCTCATCCAATACTCTTTGTGGGTCAAAAGTCAAGGTCATTTTCTTTTCATTTTCCCTCCTCACTTGCCGGTCGAACCGCGCAGCATAACAAAGTCAAAAGGGTTCTTAGGTACTCAGTTTTATATTGTCTTATTATGACGGGGACACTGTAAAAACATTGGCGTAAATGAGACATATTTCAAGGGCTCAAAGATGACGTAGTAGGTACTTATCTTATATTTTACCTTTTGTCAGACACGCTATCGTAACTCACTTGGATTAAAATCAGACACACGGATGAAATGGAATCGTGGCTTCATTGTCAGAAAATTCGAAAAATAACTTTTATTTGTTGACAAACAAATTAAAACGTTCAAGGACGTTTTAAAGTAATTCAAATTCAAATTAAGTAAATTTTAGCAAATTATTACCATAAAGTCTGAATCAGTTATCTTAGAATATTGATGAAACTAGTTTTTGGCAAAGTTCAGCGACAGCCTGCTTATGCTCAGCTCTAAGCATTCGTCTCGAGTTACGAGCATTTTGTGTTACATAACCTAAGCTTAGGCAAGAGAGTGTGTTAGTGGGTCACGTCAGTTGTTTCGAAAATATTGCAGTCTTTAATCGCTATATTTTCATGTTTTGAGAATAGATTTAATATGCGCTTTAGTACGTAAACAGTTGTGCAAAGAAACGCAAATCTTTTTTTAAGCAATACCTCGTTATTTACACATAAATTTTGCGAATGTAACTTTTGAAAAGAAGGATAACCTTGTTGCTAATCCCAATATTGCACGAAAAATTGGTACGCTTGAGAATATTGTGCTGCAAAATTACCTTGCACAAAATCTTAATTTCAAAGTGAAATAGGCTATTAAAAGAATATTCTTTTGTGAAGTTCAGTGATGAACTTGAGTTACCTCGACTCGAGGCGAGTCGAGCATTCGAGCACCATCCATCAATCTGCCAAGCAGACTGGCTTAATGTTGGCTCCAATTCGTAAGAACTATTTGATCTGTGTGTAATTATATGTGATACATTCATATTACGGATCATTGGTTACATTTGATTGGATTTGTGGTTGGTTTGTTTGTTTGTTTAGTGAAGATAACACACACATACATAATCATACACAATCAGCCTATAATGTTCCCACTGCTGGGACACAGGCCTCCTCTCTGTGAGAGGGAGTGGGCCGTGATCCACCACGCGGGCCCAGTGCGGGTTGGCAGATGTCACATGTCTTTGAATTTTTGATTCTAGGACATGACGGTTTCCTCACGATGTTTTCCTTCACCGTTTTGAGAGCAGTGGTGATGAAATAATTTACACAAAGTAAAGCGCCTGCCTGGGTTCGAACCTACGACCTACAACTCGTAAGTCGCGACCGTTACCACTGGGCCACCACTGCCCTAACAATAAAATAAAAACACAGTTAGGTACTGATGATTAGTTTCAAGTTTGATTTACATATTCCGCCGCGGTATACGGCTATAGCCGTCATAACAATAAAACTTCTATTGTTTCCGCATACCAAGCGGGAACCTGTTAAGACGATACATCGATACATTTTGTGTTTTTAAAATTCCTATAAAACCAAATGTATATGGTTAAATCATTTGGATTTTCCATAATTATGTGTTATTTGAGTTTATTGTCTGTCTACTGCTGTACTAAAACCGAAACATGAAGAACTTACTAAGCTAAAATTTTATCATAAATCTAAATTTAAACGAAGCACTTTTAGTTTCGGTAGCATGAGAGTCTTCTATCTCGCGTGTCAAACTAGACAGCCATAACGCCATTCCACTTAAACGGTGTGTAAGTGAAATGGCGTTATGGCTGTCTATTTAGTTTAGATCGAAGCGTGATGGTGTAGAGCTAAACCACGCGCTTTGATGTATCCTCTTAAGGTTGGGAACCTAGTGCCCATGCCCATGTGTCACACAAACGTGGTGATCAATGCTAGTGCCTCCTCTAAATGAGTAGTAGCGTAGCGTAGTCTTTGTCCTGTCGTGGGACAATTACATTCTGCTATTATGAATATTATTTTGAAGACTTGAAGCTGACTAATCTAAACACATTTCAACATTGAATTCTAAAAGTAGGAGAAGAAGCAACACTAATGAGGCTTTGGAGTCCTATCACAAAATTGCGTTCTGACGGATTGGTTATGTTGAAGCACGGCAATGCACCGCTTTACTTAAGTAGCAATTTGGCAGTTGTAATTACGTTTATTTTGAGTCTTATCATTTTTTTTTGTTTAAAGTAAGTACAAATGTAATTTTTATTTCGTACTGACTGAGCTGACCCGACAGACGTTGTCCTGTCCAAATTTAATTTTTTTTTCCTATTTTGTTTTTCCTTTTAAACCACGCCAGTAAAGAGGAGAATAAAACAAAAAAAGAAATATTCAAATCGGCCCAGCCGTTCTCGAGTTTTAGGGACACAAACGAACAGCAATTGATTTTTATATATATAAGATTTTATTTTATATAAGATGATCTAACATTTTACGTATAGTTTTTTACGTATAGGTTTTGAATGGGATTTCTTTTATAGCTATTCCATACATATTTCAAAATTCTGAGGCCGCTATGAACTAAACCACTATTTAAGAGATATTATAACTTACATATTTTTCATTTCAATTACTTATGTAGTCAATCGCGAAGTCGCGCATTTTATGAAAAACTTGCTTTGGAATTTTGTCTTTATTTATACAGTTAAGAAAAAATTGTGAAAAGCGAGGCCGCTTTGGACTATACTGATAACTATTTTCCACCAGTCAATAAGTCAAAGTTGTCGAAGTCATTCAGTTTCTCAGAATAAGAACGACAAAGTTTTCCAATTTACGCAATTTCTGAATGATAAATTTAATTAATCATAATTTTGGGATTATTATTATGTTATTATTTAATTATATTTTACTATAATGCAATTGTAAGTTTTAATAATAATAATCTCTGCTGACATTATATTTTTTTTTATGACATTTAGACTATTTTAATTTAATTAATTTTGACGACTGTAATATTGTTGACATTGATTTATCTTTTGTACTATTTTTTAATTTTTTTCAATTTTATTTGCTGACATTGTTTTTTCTTTAAATTTAATTTTGATCATAGCATCACTATTTTGTATGCCTGTTGGCGGAACATAGGTTGGACCAAACAATATACATAAGATCACTGTACCCTGTGTTCACAAAATAAATGAATTTTGAATTTTGCAAACATCACGCTCGAAATGTAATATGCCTCTTAATATTTTATAGATAAAGTAATTTTACATATAATGGCAGCATTACACGGTGTTTATGAAGAAAGTGAAGTAATCAGCGGTCGTAACAGTGTCCGCACCAACCGCAAATAACATGCTGGGAATGATTGCGCTTGCGCCGAAGCAGCCAATACGTTCGCTGCGTACGCGCAACCATATAACCATTTGCACTGACAAAATTACCATTTGTTCATTATTTACATTTTCAAGCAGCTTAATATAAGCCATAGAGTTAAGCTTAACTAAACACAATAGGAAGTTTATTTTGACAAGTCTTGTTTGAAAGTCTTCCTTTCACTCGGAGTGGGCTTTTTTTTTGTGGCCCGCCATTTTAAACTAGTACCGTTGGTATCAACACGTTTAGAAATAAGTTGGCGAATTGAGTTTAGAATCGTAAGCCTCCTTATTACCTACTATATTTGTGAAGAATATATCATTTATAGAACTTGCTGTGTCATTCATTACTTAGTTGAGCTTCAAACCAAAAGTTCTCGTTTATTATATTAATTTTCATTCAATTCATGTTCATTATTCATATATTTATTTGCATTCAATTTATTATTGCTAAAGCTAATATAGGTAGGTAATATAATATGTATATCACATTTTTTTTTATATTGACCAGCTTATAATGAGTGATTTCATTTGTAATAACAAAAAACTGTACTATTCAGTGTAGGTGTGTGCTAAGTCTAAAAATAATGTCGTGTTAGAATCATTCTCTTTGATAAAATATGACTGTTATATTAAAGCTATGCAATGTGCATTTTACATATATGGAGAGTAGAGCGAGCAATACATGGAATCAGCTTGAATATTCTAATTGGCTTGTCACTTTCACTGCTGAGATACGAGTACTGTGCATATCGTAAGAGGTCGGAATCGTAAATATTAAAGGGCAACTTTGAATATTTTAGCAATATCTAGTAGCGAGACTTTCATTTCATTTGAAACACATGGTGCAAAAATACTCATGTTTTTGTTTTGATTATGTATTTTTAACCCAATTAGCTCACAATTTTTAAATATTTCAACAACTTGCAAACTTGACTTTTAAACGCAAAAGTTAAACAAATATTTAGAGGTGCCGATAAAATATCGGTATTTTTAAATATTTGTTTAACCTTTGTACTTACCTCGTTAGATACCTAGCTGATTAAATAAAGATGTCTTCCCCGTAATTTGTACGCCTGATGTCGTAGTAAAATTTTGAGATAACTGGTGTCGAAGTTCATTGTACACACGGTTACACATCAAGCTATACATTTCCAGTTTACACTGACTTCTCATTGTAGGGAAATCCTATATTGGAAATGTATAGCTTGATCTGTGGCCGTGCGTACGCGATTTTTGAAAATGGTTAATAAACCTCTTCCTTTATCTTTTAACGGTTCGATATTTTAGAAAATTTGGTTTCATCGAATCGTTTGTTAAAATATTAAGTACCCAATGGAATAGCAATGACGGCCATTTAATTTGACAGTTTAGAGAAAAATGATATTTAGTGACGAATTCTGGGAAATTTTCATAGGTACAAAAAAATTGGGTTTTCTCGAATCCCATGAAATTTCACCTAGACTTCATAGGCTGCTTAATTGTTGCAAATGGGTTACACTACCATGTCCTGAAAGGAATACGTCTTTCCAGTCCCCTGTATAATATGAAGAGTGGAGCGAGCAATACTTGAAATCATCTTGATTAATCTAATTGGCTTGTCGCTTTCACCGTTGAGATACGGTGCATATCTTTGATGTCGTAATCGTAAATAATAGGTCTTTACCTATGTAATTGGAGATTCTATAACCAGCATTTTCAGATTTAAACATCTGTGGATTGGCGCGGAATTCGAAATTCAAATTTTAATTCGAAAGCCGTGTTAATTTAATTTCAAATTCAGTCATTTGTTTTTAGATAGGTTTTTGTGAAATTGTGGTAGTTTTTGGCGCCATGGATAAACTGAAAAGTCGTACAATTTTCGAATATGAGTTCCTATGTGGAAATACCGCTGCGCAAACACCACGGGTCTAACACTTCTTGCATAAACACGGTCCATTATTGGCTCAATCGTTTTAAATCTGGAAATTTTGAGTTGAAGAACGAGCTTCGCAGTCGGCCGGTAACCATTGTCGACAACGGCTAATTGAAGGCGATAGTGGAAGCAATTCCAACTCAATCAAGGTGTCAAAACAACATTGAAGCACTTGCGTCAAATCGGAAAGATAAAAAAGCTAGATAAGTGGGTGCCACACGAACTAAGCGACCAACAGAGAGCCGATTCAGTAGTGCTATGCATGCTTCGACGCGTAGTCGAAGCATGCATAGCACTACTGAATCGGCATAGAAACGTGGGAATTCTAAATCAAATTGTTACCTGCGATGAAAAGCGAATCCTGTACGACAACCGTAAGCGTTCGTCTCAGTGGGTGGACCCGGGTACAGCACCTAATCAGTGCGCTAAAAAAAGATTACTCGTAGGAAGATGATGGTGACTGTCTGGTGGACCAGTGCCGGACTTGTACATCACAGCTTCTTACCTAATGGCACAACAGTGACGGCAGATGTCTAAGTATTGCCAAGAATTGCAGACAATAATGGAGAAACTCGCAATTCAACAACCAAGACTGGTCAATCGCTCTTCCCCATTGATTCTCCACGACAACGCGCGAGCTCACACTTCACGACAGACCATCGCAAAGCTACAAGAGTTACAGCTGGAAGCTCTCCGTCACCCACCGTGCTCACCAGACCTAGCCCCAACAGATTTCTACTTTTTTTAAATTTAGACAATTTTATAAGTAGGAAAAAATTCAGTACCCGAGAGTCAGTACAAAACGCTTTCGTTGACTTCATCGCCTCCGTCCGGCAGACTTCTACAGTAAAGCGATAAACAAACTGCCATCAAAATGGCAAAATTGTATAGATAATTTGGGCCAGTACTTTGAAAAAAAAAATCTGCTGTTTCATACATTTTGATCGCGTATAGGTTTTGCACTTTGTAAAGAACAGCTGATTTTCTCTTTCATATTTCAAGATTAGTTCCAAGGTAAAAGTTGTTAATTTTCATGAGTACTACACTCAGTTAAAGTATGTCCCTCGTTTCACCTAACATCCTGTATAATTTGCCGAATAGTATGGATATGGTCCACGGTATTAAAGCCTTTTCGAAAACCGGCTTGTTCTGGTGGCTGGAACTAGTCGAGTCTCCTGGCGAGACGGGTCATGAGGATTTTCGACAATAGCTTGTATACGTGGCTCAGAAGCGAGATGGGTCTATGTTCTTTAGCAAGTTTTTGTCACCTTTTTTAAAGAACGGAACCACCGCATCTCTGCTCCAAGCCTCGGGCGTTGTACCCGTTGGATGACGGAATTAAAGAGACTCCACTATGTCCCACTGGTTCCGCCAACCGCGTTGTGTAAAGGTGCCCGTAAAAATCCTCGACTTCCTCGAGTATTTCGGACTTCGAAGTCACGATTCTGTCATCCGCAGTTCTTGGTTTCGTCAGATGGGACCTTTCTAATTGATGAGCGAAGATAGATGCCAGCCTAACTAAGTAAATTCATTAAAGAAAACTGTAGTGAGAACATAATGTAAATAAACAAATAAATCAAGCGCTTTGTCGAAATAATTGCGCTACACACAATGAGATTGGGCTTGTAACTTTACACAATAGTTTTGGCCACTTCATTCTAGGACAAATCGTTTCAAATGCTTGCATTCTATTTTGAAACAAATTGTTATTTGAATGTCAGTTAATGAAGTAGACTTGATTTCTGTATGTTCATACATTCATTGGATCTGCAATCAGATCACATGTTATTTTGGTCCATTGTGGTCGTATTGTTGTGTTGTGATTATTGAGTTGATGAGCTTACATCAGATTTGTCTGCAGATTTATTGTTATGAGACATAATTAGGCTAATATAAAGGCTAATATAAAGGCTCCTAGAATAAATTGAATTTCATAGTAGATCTTATTAATTATTTTATCCTATTTTATTATATTCTAATCTATATGAAAGAGTCTTCATGTCACTGTCATAAGTTTATTTACCGGGCGAGCGAAGCGTCTCTGTTTCAAGTCTGGCAAAATTTGCTTTCGTCTGTCAGTTTGTTGGCACTTCTCTACAGGTCGTATTTTACAACCGATCTGGACGAAACTTGGTATACAGGTTTTATAACTTTATATAATTTTTTGACCGTCGGGGATTTTTGATTAGAGGGGTACTTCCTCCAAAAAGGGGCAAAAGAGGTCTACTGATTAACTCTGCCAAATGAGATTTGATATCGATTGTTCTTTTTTATTTTAAAGGTAGTAACTTTAAGTTGGTCTCATAAAAATTTGGTGAAAATCTGATAAGGATCTTCGGCGTGATGAGCAGAATAGCTCGTCAAAATGCAGTAAATTGCTCACTTTTAAAGCAGACGGAAACCCTGTCATAGAATATTGGGCTAGGGTTGTGCCTGGGTCGTAAAAAGATGAAATTGATGTCCATTGATAGCTACTATATTATCAAACCTCACTGAACATTTTGCGGATTTTGGCGGTCTGAGAGCCGAGTTAAATGAGATTTAGTAAAAGTGAGATTACGTAACAATCTATACTAAACAGCTCATTTTTGAAAGTTAAAGCTCGACGACCAAGTAAACTATAGCCTCTAGTCACTTTGCCATAATTTACACAACGATCCATGGTGCCAATATGCAATCGGTAGGCCGGTTGTAGAATTCAAAATAACTATAAATTCTAATATGATGAGATGTCAGAGATGTAGTGTTACGAATCGTCTTTCATTTGTCACGGACTCACGGCAGATAGAAACACTCATCAAAAAGTCTCGTGTGAGTGAGTTACTAAATAAATTTTCGGCGTGGAAGTCGGGAATTATCATTCACCGTAATGGTATAATTTTGGTACCTACATAATAAAAATGATGATTGTCTTTTTGACCGACTTCAAAAAAAGGAGGAGGTTCTCAATTCGGTTATATTATTTTTGTAGAACATAATAACAATTGTTATTGTGTTACTTCATTTCTATTATTAAGTGCATCAAGATGAAGCTGTTTTGCATTACGATATATTTTTTTCGTACAAAATTAAATGATAAACCCGTTCCTACAGAGTTACCTGCCGCGAGGATATTATTAGATGTAATTACCTGTATTGTTTACATCATTGAATAATGATGTGAGACCTTTAAAGAAACTGGATGTTTGCAATATTGCAAAATCCAGTTTCTCCGCAGGGTATGGAGGTCAGACGGCTGACATTCCGGTTAAAACCAAACTAAAAGGTTGTACATAGAAATATAAAAACATTCTTTCTTATATGTATGATTTAAGACATAATTGTGATTATGAAGTCACAATACCAATCATAATGACTGTGTAGAAAAATGGGTATAAAATTGATATTTATAAACACATCTACTTACAGCATAATTAGCCTAGAATGTTCCCACTGACTGGAGCAGTGGTGGCCCAGTGGTAACGGTCGCGACTTACGAGTTGTAGGTCGTAGGTTCGAACCCAGGCAGGCGCTTTATTTTGTGTAAATTATTTCATCACCACTGCTCTCAAAACGGTGAAGGAAAACATCGTGAGGAAACCGGCATGTCCTAGAATCAAAAATTCGAAGACTTGTGACATCTGCCAACCCGCACTGGGCCCGCGTGGTGGATTACGGCCCACTCCCTCTCACAGAGAGGAGGCCTGTGTCCCAGCAGTGGGAACGTTATAAGCTGATTGTGTATGTGTTCCCACTGATGTTACACAGGCCTCCTCTCTGTGAGAGGGAGTGGGCCGTAATCCACCACGCGGGTCCAGTGCGGGTTGCTAGTATGTCACATGTCTTCGAATTTTTGGTTCTAGGTCAAGCCGGTTCCCTCACGACGTTTTCCTTCACCGTTTTGGAAGCAGTGGTGATGAAATAATTTACACAAATGCGCCTGTCTGAGTTCAAACCTACAACCTAAAGTCATAAATTGCGGCCGTTACCACTGGTCCGCCACTGCTGATAAACACATGCAAAAATGTATCTAAAACAGGAATACAAATAACCCATATTAATATGAAAAATGGTCCAACACAGGAAGTAGTGGTACTTCCTGGAATTATAAATGGTCGACCATTTATAAATAATAGGTGCGTTTCCCCAAGATATTACCCTGGCTACCCTCGTTCATTTGTTTTTGGAAAACGCGCTGGCAGTTTACACGAACGTCGCGTCGGCCAATAGATTGCCGTAAAAGTGAATCGTCCGTGAATATAGATACAATAAAACTTATAAAGAAATCGTTGGACTACTTCGTTGGTCAAGCGACTGCTGAAGGTGGTGTCCTGCAGTGCTATTCTGACCAAATCTCACCGTGAAAACTTAGGTGAAGTGAGCTGTCAATATCGTCAATCCAATCTAGCATTAGGTAAAATGACAACTCACTGCACCTATTATTGTACCTATGTATTATTGTACCTATGTATTAATACTATTTTTATTTTATTTTTTCCAAGATATTTGCACGCCATGAGAAATGGCAAACATGTCGTGAGCTAATCTTATTTACGACCTTGCATGCATATATTATTTTAATTTTGTATGTGTACACATGTTTGCGCAAATAAAATTTCTTATTCTTATTCTTATTCTTATTTTTATTTTCACGGTGAAATTTGTACAGATAGCACCGCTGAAAACCTAGGTGAAGTGAGCTGTCAATGAGAAGGACTACCACAGTAAAAATCGACGTTAGGTGGCGTCACTGACACAATTAAATGTCAAATGACCGCGAAACCTATGGCTATTTGTTAGTTATTTGTGTTTTTATCGAAAAAAATTCATTGTTTTCACTTTATTATGGACGATTCAAAGTACGGTGCAATGAAAGTTAGAACTCAAAAAAAGAGGGGATAAAGCCAGTGGAACAAAAGAAAAACTTGTCCAAACTATCTCAAAAAACAAAAATCTATTTGAAAACCAGTAGCTTACAAATTATGTTTTTTGAATTGCAGGCTTCAAGATTGCAAAACAAAAACATCGACTTCTAGGTAATCTAACCTACAAACTTTTGTTTGATGTTTGACAGATACCTTCTGTGCTAATGGCGCCAACTGGTAGCCCTTATAAAAGTAGACCCCATATTGTCAATCCCTAGCATCAGCTAGAATGACAGCTCACGCCAAGCTCGCTGATTTTTTTACCAAGAAGATCGGCAGAATTCGATCCTTAGATCGAGCACACTTATTAGGTTTTGCCAATAGAAATTGCTTAGTAGCAGCCTGATGTTGGGATTGATGGTGTGGTGATCTACAACGCGAAAAATCCTGCATCGCGCTAGCAAAGTTTACAGCGCGACAAGCATAGATTTACATAAGTATACAAAGTTCTTGATATCAATCGCCGGGCACTCACCAGACACAACATCCATCTGGTCGGAGAATTCTCCCTTTTCTTTGGATGATGAGTGAACGTTACACCCTGTTCCTCGTACCCTTCTATAATGGCAATACAGCGTCGGAAATTTCATGTTATCAAATCAAATATATTTATTTCGGATTCATAAATTATATCCATAGGGGTTAGTTACAATAAATTTAGCCTAGTGTTAGTACAGTTTATTCTTATGTATAATATTAAAATTTTATTTAAGCATGCGCCATTCTGAGCGCTCATCGCATGAACACTCGCTTCAACAGTGCAGAATCCCACCTGTTTACCAACCCGTCCTGGATGCCGTTTGCAGTGCCACGCACGCGTCTGAGTAGCGCAGCGCTTCGCTTACGGATGATTGCATAAAAGCAATCAGTGTGCGCCTCAGCAAATATAGTCGATGCGCTGCAAAAACGACACAGCCCAAACAACACCCTAAAACACGTTGTTATATTTGTACACGCAGAGTCCCGTACACTATACAGAGTTCATCGAAAACACTCTTTTCCATTGTTGAAACGTTGCATAGTTTTAAGATAAGTGTTAGTGTACAACTGAAGTTAATAAAATTATTATTATTTCCTTTATTCCATTTATATACATATATTTCACATTTTTAAATATTTTTTATAAAAACATGAAATAAAAAAAAAACATTTAAAAATATAAAACATAGTAGCCCACCGGTATCGGGAACAGGGTCCAAGCTACCGGCGGTCAGGGCTCCAGAGAGAGGAACCTCCTAACAATGCGCGCCGTGTCCAGAAGTACCGCTCTCTGAATCAGGCCCTTAATCCAGCTGCCCAACGAGAGCCTCCTTAGATGTTGGTCGAGGCTCTTGGCGATTAAGCCATTGGCTGATACGACTATCGGCACAATGATCGCTGAGTCCACATCCCACATGTCGACAACCTCGCGAGCCAAGTCAAGATACTTGATTTGTTTATCTTTCTCGGCTTTCACGAGGTTCCCGTCATGCGGGACTGTTATGTCAATAATCATTGTGCGCCGCTCTGTTCGATCCACCACCACTATATCAGGCTTATTGGCAACAATAGTCCTGTCAGTGATGATGGATCGATCCCAGTACAATGTGATATTTCCATTTTCGAGAACTGGGTCGGGCACATACCTATAGTACGGCACTTCCGATTCCGCAAGGTTGTATTTCAGTGCAAGTTGCTGATGGATAATCCTGGCTACAAGGTTGTGTCTATGCAAGTACTCTTCGTTAGCAAGACGAGAACACCCGGAGATAATGTGTCGGATTGATTCTCCCGGACGGTGGCATGCCCGACAGATGTCAACCGTGCCGTCTTTCACAATATATTTCCGGTAGTTGTTCGTCATCATAACTTCGTCCATAATTGCACAGACAAAACCTTCGGTTTCCCCAAAGAGGTCACCGGAACGCAGCCAGGCTACGGACGCTAACAAATCTACGTCGGGTCCATGTAGGGCCCGGAAAAAGCGTCCGTGAAGCTCCTTACTCTGCCATACCTCCCTGCGATCGTTAGTGTCAAGCACTACAGGTTTGCGCCAGTTCTCTTTAGCCAAGGAGAGCGGAGTAAGGCCCTTGTCCACCGCGACCACATCTCGATGCATCCCCACATCGGCTTCTAGGAAATATTCCCTGAGACTGCATATCTCGCGGTTGTGGAGAGTCTTAGCGTTTAAAAAGCCTCGGCCTCCACACTTTCGCGGGATATACAGTCTCATTACCGATGACCGTGGGTGATGCATTCGATATGCAGTCAACAGCGTACGGACCCTCCGATCCAGGGCGTCGAGTTCCGTCTGAGTCCATTTGAGTACGCCGAAAGAGTACATCAAAACCGGCATGACCCAACCGTTGAAGGCGCGCACCTTATTACCGCCTGATAGAAGACTATTAAATACTTTTTTCAGGCGGCCAAAGAAGTGCTCCTTCAACGATTGCTTCATGTCAGTAACATTGATGCCCAACGCTTCCGACATACCCAAATACTTATAGGTTTCGGATGCGGAGAGGGCTCTAAGGTTTATGGAATCCGAGAGTTGGGTTCCCACGGATTCCACAATCTCCCCTCGCTTTACATGCATGACCGCACATTTGTCCACACCAAATTCCATCCTGATGGCGCTACTGAAAGTTTCTGTTACTTTCAGTAGCTCCATCAGTTGCAAATTGTTGGGGGCAAAGAGTTTTAGGTCATCCATGTAGAGGAGGTGGGATATAACCTGACCACCTCTCCTCAGCCGATAGCCTAGACCTGAATCTTCCAGCAGTGTGCTTAGAGGATTCAAGGCTAAGCAGAACCAAAGCGGACTCAAACTATCGCCCTGAAATATGCCTCGCTCTATCCTTATTGGCTCGCTGTTCCTCTGGATATTTCGACATCCTGGATAGCGAAGGACCGTCCTCCATTGCCCCATACACGACATCAGGAAGGTGCGCAGAGTTGCATCTACTTTATACAACTCCAACACCCTCATGAGCCATGTATGTGGCACCGAGTCATAGGCCTTCTTATAGTCTATCCAACATGTCGACAGATCCTTTCGGGAACGACGAACCTGTTGGCTAATGGCCATATCAATGAGGAGTAGCTCCTTAGTACCACGGGACCCATTCCTACATCCATTTTGAGAGGCAGACATGATGGAGTTGGTGTCTATATGTTCGTTAATTTTAGCTCTCAAAATGGATGTAAGAACTTTATAGACCGTCGGTAGACAAGTGATCGGTCTATAATTTTTGGGCTCCGCAGTACTACCTGATTTATGGAGCAGGTGGGTTATTCCTGTCGTTAGGAACTGGGGCAGCGACCCTGACTGTAAGGCTGACTGGAACTGGGATGCCAAGCGGGCGTGCGACCTTTGTAACCACTTTATCCAAAAGTTGTGCAGTCCGTCCGGTCCTGGAGACTTCCAGTTAGGTAACGGACGGACTGCACGAGCTACATCTTGGGAGCTGATGGTAATTGCCCCCATTTGTGGTATTTTATCGCACGTTCGCTCGATCTTCCCAGTCCAATCACCTTCGGTGTGATTGACAGGCACCGACCAGATGCTTCGCCAGAACGAGCACATAGCATCATCATCCGGCAGGGGCGTGTCAGCCACACCTTGGTCCGGTCGCTCCCAAGCCCTATAGACCCACCTTTCATCACTCTGGAAGGTGCGATTCTGAGTGTATCGGTCTACTCGCCGCTTATACCTACGGATACGGTTTGCCCATGCATACACTTTCTGCTTCAGGAAGTCGATGCGCTCTGTGACACGGGACATATAGTCCTGAGGGCTGACATCAGTCCCTGAGAATGCCCGCCTCACAAAGCGCATCACTCTGGGGCGAGTATTGCCCTCCCTGAAGCAGATTAGTTTGCCGATGAGCACTCTGGCCCCACCAATACGGCGCTCAATTCTGCTTTGCCAAGCTGGTAGGGCTGGTTTCGGTCGTGTAGCCCTAGAGTCATTAACAAATTTGACGTGAGCTACACGACATGCCGCTACAGCCGCGCAGTACAGAATCGAATGAGTATCGGTGAGGTCTTCGCAGTCATCAAAATAGTTTGACAACTGCGAATCCAGAGCCGCCACATTTATTATTATTATTATTATTTACTCGCTATAACACGCTCGCTCGCTCGTACGAGTAACTCGTAGGCTCGTAGCTCGTTATGTCACAGTGACAGTAAAATAATTGTTTTCTGTAAGCAATTTACATTGTTCACAAGTACGTTGTTGTTGATTAAATCTGTAAGTTGTCCATTGTGACTGAATTGTATAATTGCCTGCAATTGCATACCGTATCTGTTATTGAGGGGAATTACTTTATACTGCGTCATTTTGAACAGTTATTGTGGATGAAATGATTTTATTAAACATTTTCTGTACAATTTGTTCATTGTACTCTTGATCGAACATTTTAATTCAATGTATTTTTATGTACCCAAAATGTCCTTTTAGTAGTAGATGTTGAGGACATCTACCAGTAAAATGACATTTTGGGTTTTAGGGGCATTTTTTATGTCGCTACACCAAATAGGAGTTTATAAATAAAAAATAAAATAAATAAACCATTTATTTTATCCATCCATTTTTTTTTATCTAACACCTGTCTAAGTATACTTGTTAGCTTCAGCCATTAAGGTTTAGTACCGTATGTGCGGGTTACTTTGACTCTAGGGCATAACAGTAACATAACACATAACACTGGGCATTATTGCTATTTTAAGAAAATCTATTGTATAAGGAGACGAGTGTGTGTAGCCACAATTGAATTGTTAGTTAATCATATGAGCGTTTTGGATAGTATGTCTGTTAGCTCGTAAGACCAATTGAATAAATAAATAAATAAATAACTTTGGGCCAAATCGAGACAGATGTTTACTGTCAATAAATCCACACAAGGTTCCGCAAGTACGCGTCTATATCACCATCTAATAGTTACCGAAGGACATACGACGTTCGGTTGTGTGGTCGTGACACTTCGGGCAGTTTATACAGTTGTCTCGATTTGGGCCAAAATTATGCCCTAGAGTCAAAGTAACCCGCGCTTACTGTACTATTATTTATTCTGTGATTAAGGCGAGTAGTACCCCCGACTAGCGCCATTGAGAAAAAAATCATAAGTCTGGAGATATGGAAGATTTTGAAATTTCCTATGCTCACATTTTTAGTCAGATGAGATAGGTCAGGTGAGGTCAAAAAATTCTACCTCTACCTGTTTCTGCTTAAACAAAAGCACTATTACTTCCTTGCCTAACCTAATCAAAACCGCACCGCACCCACTTTACGACCCGGTTCCGGTTTCAGCTGACATCCGATTGACCGGTGGTTAATGGTTACCATACCTACTACTAGAATTCCAGAATGTCCGTCACATACAAGTGTAATTGACATAACCGAAAACTTCATAAGGGTCATTGTTCTCGGCATTATGAACAAGTATTACTTACTATGGGACCAAAACTGAAATCGAGAAAAAAAAAATCTGCTGCTCCATACATTATAAAATGTATGGAGCAGCAGATTTAAAAAAAATAAATATAGGAAACAGTTGAATTTATTTTAGTTATTTCAGTATCGGTTCCATAGTAAAAGTTATACCATAATGCCATCATTATGAAACCTTTACAGATTTTAATTTCACCTCCTATGATTAGCACCTGTACGTTTCACCACACAGCAGATAAAATCTGTTCTGTGCGTTTCACAGTATAAAAAAAAAACTGAAATACAAATAATATTTTTTATAAAAAAACTATTTTGTAAAATAAAGTTTTTTTTATAAAAAATATTATTTTATAAAAAAAAACCTCAAAAATCTCATAAGTATATCGCCTCTTTGCAAAAAAAAACGTGACATTTCGGAATAGGTGTTTTTTTATTATTATTCGATAATTTAATATTCGATTGTTGAATCTTTTTGTGTATTGTTTAAAAGTTTACTATAACTCATATAGCGTAAAACCATATTAATTTACTTGTCATATTTTTTTTTATAACTTTATATATCGCTTCCTGTAAAATTGCATTTTTCGAGATAGTAAGTTTTTCTCGCAAAGATGCGATATTTTACCTATATTCTTACTTGTTCCAGAAAGTTGGGGCCAAACCGACGGCCATCGCTTCACATACCCGGCGTCTCCACTCTTGACGCAAGAAGGTGATGTGGGATCCAACCAGTTCTGTCCCAAGGAGCCAGGACAAGGAGACGAGTGCGTGCATGTCAAGAATGTACCCCTGGGCGCTACTGTGGAACTGGTGATGTTCGATCAAGGTGAAGATCTATTTCCACCCTAATCCTAACTAATGTTATAAATGCGAAAGTCTGTTTGTTTGTTGCGCTTTCACGCTAAAACTGCCGAATGGATTTTAATGAAATTTGGCACATGGGTAGACCCTGACCTAGGTTAGGAAATAGACTACTTTTTACCCTGGATCGCAGACGAAGTCACAGGCAACAACTGGTACTAGTATAAACTAGTGACCCGCTCCTGCTTCACACGGTTTTAAAGGCTTGATAAAACATCTAGATTTCTTCATTACTTATATATAAGTTTAATATTAATTTATTATACGCATAAACCTTAATTTATATAATTAAAATATGCATAAATCGTTATGAAATTTGACAGTTAGTTAGCCTTGGACCTGGAGAAGGACATTAGGCTATTTTTTATCCTGATCAAATACAAAATATACGGTTTTTGAAAATAGGTCGTGTGGTGTTTCGTGAGTATGAGCACTATAAAAGGTGGATTTTGTCCTAAGTGATGTCATAAAGATCCGTTGCATGTAAAAACACGGTCTACTTTTTAACAATTGTCATCAGTCATGCGTTAATTTGTATTAAATTTTATGGTCTTTAGACTCACGAAAGCAGATTCGATATCTTAAAAAAAAATATATAATAATAAAAAAAATATAATTATATAAATTGCGAAATCTCTCTAGTCATGGTTTATAACTCGCACGTAACTTTTGATGTAACGAAGCCGTTTTACAAAACCACATGGTATAATTTATTACTTAAGAGGGCTGTTGCACTTTGTCACCTCTCTCGCTCATACGGGATCAAATTATTACCAACATTTAACATTCATTAATTTTTTTATTTTTTTTTATTTTTTTTTTTAACATTTTTAAATGAAATGATGAATTTTTGAAAAATGTAATCAATTATAGGACTAGTAAATAATGTTAATTTAATAGGTACAGTCAACAAAAGAGATATCTAGGCAGGGTAGGGTAGGGTAGGGGTGGGGTAGGCGTAGGGTGGGGTATATGAATTGCTTCATGTTCAATTTCGTGAAAATAAACAATTTTGTGTTGGTGTGTTACAATGTAGGTGTATTGTAAAAACAAAGTAATTTATATAAAATTGAACATGAAGCAATTCACATACAAATATGTTAGTATACCCTGCCTAGATATCTCTTTTGTTGATTGTACGTAATTATTAAAACACATTTTTATTGTATCATTTAATAAACTTAGTTCAAAAAGTATTATCTGATTTTGAGATGAGTTGAATAAATGCCACAATAAAAATTTGTTTTTAATAGTTAATTATTAAATTAACATATTAACGAAGTCCTTTAATTGATTAAATTTTTCAAGAAAAGCATCTTTTCATTTAACATTCTTAAAAATTTGGTCCCGTGCGAGCGAGAGAGCTGGCAAAATGTGACAGCCCTCTTAAGTACGCAGCCAAGGAGTTGTGGTTATACTATTATAGACAAGAACTCATAAATGCTTGGGTCTGTTGACATCTAGAAGCTAGACCAGTGGTAACAAGACGATATTATACGTTTACCTATGTTGTAACATTAAACGTTAAGAGGCCTATCACAAAATTGCGTTTTGACAGATTAGTTTCGTTGAAGCACGGCGACTCATCGCATTATGTAGCAATTTGGCAGTTGTAAATACGTTTATTTTGAGTCCCAATTTTTTTTTTAAGTTTAATACTTATATGAAATTTTAATAGAAAATTTTTACGTAATTAATGTAGTAAGGAGAAATTTACAGTTAATTCTGAGCGTTTTTAGAAGTTTTATGGTTTTGAATGGGATTTTTTTATAGCTATTCCATACATATTTCAAAATTGCACTATTTAAGGGATATTATTATATATTTTTCATTTAATTTGCTTATGTAAAATCCACGAGCTTGAAAAAATGCATTTTATGAAAAAACTTGCTTCGGATTTTTGTCTATACATAAGATAAGAAAAAATAGTGAAAAGCGAGGCCGCTATGGACTATACTAATAACTACCTATTCACCAATAAGTCAAAGTTGTCGAAGTCTTTCAGTTTCTCAGAATAAGAACACCAAAGTTGGCCAATTTACGCAAAAATCACGGTCGAAATGTAATATGCCTCTTAATAAGCAGCGATACAACAAGATAGTGAGGCTTCAAATGCACTTTTATGATAGTGAAAGTTTTGATTCCTTTCAGCTATTAAGATTATAACTTGAATAAGAAGACAATAAGACAATGTCTATAAGTCAGAGTAAATATAAAAAAAAAGTTTTTTACAAAAAAATACAACCGACTTCCAAAAACAACACTATAAAGTGAAAAATAACTTTAATTTCGGAAGTCGGTGTCTGGTTAAATGTATTTTCGTTTTTTGCCACCGACTTCCGAAATTAAAGTTATTTTTCACTTTGTAGTGTTGTTTTTTTGGAAGTTGGTTGTATATTTTTTGTAAAAAAGTTTTTATTTTTCACTTTTTAGTTGTGGTACCTACCCCACACAAATTTTAAAACCACTAACTGCAAAAAAAACTAGAACATCATCCATATAAAAGTGGGGAAAAAATACGTATTATTGAAGTTAACTCAAAAACTGCCCAAGCAAAGTTAATCAATTTTATATGGGACCAACTTTGAGGTATAGTCTCTCGAATAAAACATTTTTTTTTTTCAAATCGGACGACTCTGTAAAAAGTTATGCGTCGAACTTACGTGTCGAATTGAGAACCTTCACCTTTTAATTAGTTTGTTTTTAAAATTTGTTGTTTAATAAAGAAACATGACTTCCTTTGAAAATAAATTTCCTGTAGTTAGCACTCTTCATACTGTGTTCAAAGTTTTCAGACTCAAACACTTTAAAGAGACAAAGACGTCTGTAGATAATTTTCTTCAAATATTTTCTGAAATAGGTCGGTCCGTAGAAATTGATAAATAAATCAAGCACAATTTTATTGATAATAACGCCATTTATACGTTATCATAAACCCCGAACGATGTCAGTTACATTCATTGGAAATAATTTATTTGATTTATTTTCAACCGTTTAGCGACAGTAAGTCGATACAGGAGTTTCAATACAATACGCTGCTGGGGAGTTTGTTGCGCCACGTCTTCTCAGCTAAAGCACTAGGAAGTGGTAAAGGGCGGGCGTTTTGGGTGACTTGCGAAAAGTGCTGATTCTCAGCCTAGTTTTAAATAGAACAGGAATATAAACTTGATTTGATAAATTTTTCTATTTATAGAAAATGTATTACCTACGTATACTCTCTATATAATTGTACTTACTTACGTACTCTATATACCTTTTTTTTTTTTTTTTTTTTGGGGATGGGAAATCATCATAATGACGTCTCCCGCTCTGGGTAGAGCGGGAGGGCGTGTCAGACTTTTACGGACTAAAACCCACCCGTGTTCCTTCAGTTGCCCGTGCCAGGGCCACGGTATCTCTTTCGAACTACCCGCGACCCCGGCGGCATCGGCCCAATTGACCCCGTCACTGCTGACATCTCTTTGACAGGTACTTTAAACCATCGAACTGAATAACTTTGGTCCCATAGAAAAGTTATTCAGTTCGATGGTTTATAGCACCTCCCAAAGATTGTAAAATACTACTACTAACTACTTATCATCAGGCATGGCTGCATATTATTATGGAAGTAAGTTTCTCACACTAATCCACAAAGACGCTAATTACAAGACAAGAACCGTAAGTCCATGTTATACGATATGCAACAAGATGTTCGCACGAGCCGTAGGTAACGACATAAGTTTAGTAAGTTACCTTATTAGGCAGTTTGTAATGTAAAGTTTCCACTTTCCTTCACGGAGAGTTAGAAACGGCACTTGCGCTAAGATAACTTTGTGCGTCAATATTAGCCTTAAACATAATGCCGTTTATGGCACTTGTGTAACTTAGGCTTAAGGAACATTTACATGAGGAGAGTTTCTCGTCTCGAATAGGCGATTAGCGAAAGAGGATAAAAAACTTTATATGTCAAGAGTAACGTTCGATAATGGTTATAACCTCGAGTTTTTGAGTACTAGTTTTTTTATTACTTTCATGGCCTGTTGTTGGCCCCGATCTCGCTTGACGGAAATCGATGGATGAGCCCTAAGATGGAACAGCAAGCTCAGAAGACGCCTAGGCTGTTCACTGTCGAGTCTCGGTTCAAGAAAATCATCTGACGAGTTTCGTATGATATAATTAAGGTATAATATGAAGAACTTGTGGCTAAGTAATAACAGCCGCTCGGGTCGATCGATCAAGTTAAGCTACGCTTGCCGCGGTTGGTCCGTGGATAGGTGACCACCAGATGATAGTAATTAAGGCGTATTTGTTTCATGATCGACAGGAAAATTCTTAGATTTTTCCTTGTTTTGTTAAAATTAAGTTATGGTATTATTATTTTGTTTCTTGCATATGATACTCGCAATGGATACTCTCAACACTCCTCGTGTAAATAAGCCATTAAGTATAGGTAGCCTATAGATATTAGCAAATTGCCGATGTGCCTAGAATATCCATCATTTGTCAAATCGATGCTCGTGAATTAGGAAAATCGATGAACATCGGCGAGTGAGTCAATAATGAAGATTTCATGAGTCTCGATATAAATAGCGAAATGCAGCTGATGAGGTGAACGAAGTAGGTAGATGGAACCATTTATCATGGTGACAGTGATTTATTGTATCCTTTGTAATATGTGGGCTAAGATTACTTCGAAACACGGAACACTGGTGAAGTTGGAGTGCGATGGTTTGTTATGTTTAGAATAGGTATCTTAAATTGCAAGTAACTTTAAAATTTGAAATACCACATTAATTGAGGGTGTTCTGTCAAAGTAAATGGACAGCGTTTTCAGCATTTAAATAACACCAATTTATATATATATGTATATGTATACCTACATACATAATATAAATTAAAGTCGCTTTTCTTCTAAACTACGCAACGATTTTTGATGCGGTGTTTTTACCATCATTTAGAGAATTTATTCCAGAAGGTATAAACCTTCTGGAATAAATAAACACAATTAACACAATTTACACAATAAACACAATTATAAACACAATTTACATTAATTATACATTACATATTACATTATTAATATATTTACATTAATATTTAATATTAAATTCACATTACATTAAATAAATTGTTCAAAAGAAAAGTCCTGACTGACTGACTCATCAACGCCCAGCCCAAACCCTTGAACCTAGAAAGCTGAAATTTTGCACAGAGGATCCTTTTATAATGTAGACAAGGAATAAGGATGGATTTTTGTTCCCGTGGGACATTTTCCGACATACACGCGGGCGAAGCCGCACGGAAAGTGCTAGTTCATCATAAAAACATGTTTTGTCAAATTGTAAAAAAATCATGCGGAGCAGGGGTGGGTCATCGTTATAGTAATTGATAAAAAAAACCCGTCTATGACAGATGATAGGTACCTACGTACTAATTGTGCAATTTCTTCGTTTACACCTACGTATAAAAAAAAATATGTTTATTTATCTCCACAAATTACATTCTTATATTTCCTAATATACTATAGACATTAAGTTGACAGATATTTAGTCAATTTGTGGAAGATCTGGAGTCTAAACAAAGCCTAGGCCTGTATTTTAGAACTCCAGGATCCCCCATTATACGAGGGGGGATCAAAAAGTAGTGAGAATCAGATAGATTATAATGACTATGGATAACTTAATAATTTATTTTTCTACATAGTCTCCGAGTCTCTCCACACACCGAGTCCAGCGCTTTTCCAAGACTTCAATATCTTTAAAAAAAAAAAGTTTTGTCTTGGTCCTGTAAAAAGTTCTCCACGGCATCCATCACCTCGTTATCGTCTTTGTACCTGTTTCCCCTTAAGTATTCTTTCAATTTGGGGAACAGATAAAAATCGCTAGGCGCCAGATCTGGTGAATAAAGGGGGTGGTCAACCAATTCGAAGCCAGCTTGCTGAATTGCAGCCATCGCAACTGCCGACCTGTGCGCGGGACCGCGGGTGCGTTGTCGTGATGAAACAGCACGCCCCTTCGAAGTTTCCCTCTCCTTTTCTCTTTGATGGCATTCCTCAACTTAGGAATTAAAGTTGCATAATATTGGCCTGTAATAGTGGTTCCACGCTCCAGGTAATCAATCAACAATATCCCTTCTGAGTCCTAAAATATTGAGGCCATAACCTTGCCAGCCGATGCCACGGCACGAAACTTCTTCGGGGCGGGGATGATGGCCGTTTCCATTGCGAAGATTGCTGTTTTGTCTCGGGATCAAAATGATGGACCCATGTTTCGTCCATTGTTACGAAACGAGACAAAAAGTTTTCAGAATCTTCTTGAAACTTGTCCAACAACATCTTCGAAATGTCAAGTCGATTTTGTTTCTGACTGTCGGTTAACATTCTCGGCACCCATCTTGCGGAGACTTTTCTCATATTCAAAGATTGTTTCAATATGGATTGAATACTTCCATATGAAATGCCCCTTTCTTGAATTAAGTATCGGATGGTAACTCTTCGATCGCTCAATATAATTTTCTCGACTTTCGCAACATTTTCTAGAGTGACTGACGTCGATGGACGGCCGCAACGATGTTCGTCTTCCGTGCTCGTTCTCCCTACTCGAAATTGAGAAGCCCACCTTGCGACAGTGGAATAAGGCGGAGCAGACTTTCCTAATGTTGCCTCCAAATCGCAATGAATCTCTTGCGTCGTTGACTTTTTAAACAGAGGTATTTAATAACGGCTCGCACACGAAGCAAACAAATGACTACATTCAGAAAAAAACAAAAGAGAATCGAAGATTTTTTTCTTTATTAATATTACAAATATGTATCTGAGCTATGCCTGCCAGTATTTATTTTTTTTCTTACCAAGGAGTATGTCGTTCTCACTACTTTTTGATCCCCCCTCGTATCTCACAGAAGGTTGTCAACGTGGTACAATTGCAAGTGATTAATGGTGTGTGTATGTGTGATGGTGTGGGGGTGTGTTGGGGTGTGTTTGAGTGTGTGTATGCCTACTTTTATTGTTCATACGATATTTCATAAATATATAGATAGGTATATATGTATATATAGGTACCTGTTACTTTATTATCTCTAGGACTTATTCAGTTTCAGCGTAGCTTCGATTTATTAACCATTTACATATAATATACCTTAAACCAGGTATTCATTTCACAACTGAATAATGAAAATGTAGTTGCAACTTCTGAGTAGGAAGGCTAACAATCGGTCTAGCAATAGCAATCACTGAAATGGAATACCTCAATCAATCATCAAACAATAAAGTTTTGTTTGTGGTTTCATTTGGAAAAGCAATGCCTAAACTTCACGAACACTAATGGTACCGTACAGTTCGGTACAGCTTAGACTTTCTCTAAAGTTTAATTGAACGTTATTATGTAATTATAGTAGGTGCAGTATTGTTTCACTATATATAGTATGCAATTACACTTGAGAGGCCGACTGTCCAATCTTATTATCTTTACAAATTACAGCAACAGTAATATACACCTTATGTAGGTATTATTAAGTGTGCAGGTATGTGACCTGTAGTACCTACGTGTCTAGCTTGAGATTTCCAGTTTTGAATAAAAGATGTTGAAAATGTCATCGCTCTCAACATGGATATCTACAATATGCCAGAAGCGTGCCCTCAGCTTTTTCAGACATATTATGCATTCACCTAAGTAGAGTCTGGAAATGCTTATGATACTGAGCCAGGCTGAAGTGGCAGTGGGCTGGCCACGTTTGTCGAAAGACCGATGGCCGTTGGAGCAGATGAGTGCTGGAGTGGAGACCGCTTATCGGCAAGCGGAGCGTGGGACGCCCCCCAGCTAGATGGACCGACGACCTGAAGAAAGTTGCTGGGATAGACTGGATGCGGAAGGCGGAGGCCAGGGTGTTGTGGCGCAGCCTGAAAGAGGCCTATGTCCAGCAGTGGGCTGCGATAGGCTGAGTTGACTGGGGTGGTTGGAAGGAAAACGCGTTCAAGGCAAAGCACCGGCAGACCGGTCAGACGCGGTCAAGTAAGGCTGTTGGAGGCAGCATTTACCGTGAGGTCCAGGAGACGCGTCGTATGTGGTCGCAATCCTCAGCATTGAGGGAACGGCGAAGAAGAATACTTACAGTAATAGAAAAATAAAACTAA
This sequence comes from Cosmia pyralina, assembly GCA_946251885.1. Lineage (NCBI taxonomy): Eukaryota > Metazoa > Arthropoda > Insecta > Lepidoptera > Noctuidae > Cosmia > Cosmia pyralina. The sequence continues at coordinate 20,659,069 of OX276352.1, read as the reverse complement.
ATAAATCTAGAAATATAGGTAATCATGAGCACAAAACAGAAATAGGTTGGCGTGGAACGCTTCCACCCAGCATGATGCTGTGATATGGGGGACCCACAGCACTGTACTGATTATCAGTGGTCAACCAAAAATGACGTACGGAAACCAAGTCAGACAACAGCACATCAGATTATACGAAACTGTCAACTTTCTCCAAATGATTTTAAACCTTAAAATGTTGACAGTCAAGTTCAAAATCGAATCAGAAAATTTGACAGTTTGTAGTAACTTGACCTGCTCCTGTGTGTATATAAATCGGAAAGTAACAAAATCAAAATAATGGTAACCACCTACGATTAAGTTCCTATTAACTTGACAGATAATTTCATAAAAAATTCTGTTCCATTTTTGAAATTATTCGGTAAGTAGTGGCTATTCGGACAGCGTGAAATAGGCCCAAAGGGCCTGTTTCATCACCTATGATTAGGTTCCTATTAACGTACATACATGGCACTTTGCAGATAATTTCATACAATTTCTGTTCCATTTTTGAATTTATTCGGTGAGTAGTGGCTTTTCGGACATCATGAAATAGGCCCCTAAAATATAAAACAATTAATTCAAACAACAAAGTAATTCAATTACTATACTTACAACCAATTACATGATTAAATAATATTAAATAATATAAAAATTAATTCGCAGGCATCACAGTGCGTGCTTATATAATGTACCTACCTAAAACATGTATTATTATTACACAAGAATGTCCAGTGTTTTGTCTCGCTCCCACCCTCACATCCGCGTCACCTGCGCGCGCAAAAAATGCGCAAATGCAAAAAATTTGTAAGTAAGTATATTTTAATAGAGTTTGTTAAATTACTTACTTAAAACACGCTACTATTTAAATATATTATTTTAAAACCAAAAATCAGGTGAGTTGCGAAAAGTGCTCTAGTTCTTATACATTTTTTGCAGTTCGTTTTGATAAATGATATTTATTTGTGAGGCACAGTAACCGTTATTAATGGTAGGTATCTGTTATACAACGGTCTTAATTTAATACTGGGCCTACTTGTGCGTTCATGCAAGGTTTCTAAATTTTAGGGTTCTCTACAAAACAAAGCTTTACGAAACTCATCGTGAGCCATGATTTTGAATACCCGTTATCAAATTCTAAAAGTGTTTTTCTTCGAATTTCAGAAGCCGTAACAGTTTTCTTTTATCTTTATCTTTTTAAGTTTCATCACTTTTGTTTAGTTCGAGGTTACTTCATGTTTATTAATAACATTATTTATATATTAACGAAGTGAATGCGAGGTTACTCTGCGAGCAACAGCTCCAAGCGATACATCAGATTACAAACAATTTTTATTAATGAAGGTCTTGTGAATGACAATGTTTGGATGATAATTAAGTAAGATCACTTGGGAGCCGAAAGACTATCAGTAATTTTATACAGGGTTATTTTAAATTGGCTAGTTAAACTGGGCCCGGGCCCGCTCGACTCGACCCGAAGAATAATACAGTCGATAAACTTCGCAGAAGCGATGGCATATCTAAACACGATACAATAAAAAATTAAAAGATTTGATGTTTTTTTAGGAGGTCTGCGACCTCTGTTTATTTATTTATTTAAAACATAAGTTTACAGTGCTTACGGACCAAATCACTTATATTCTAGTAGTTAAAAACTAAAAATCATCATTCTCCTGCCCTTATCCCAATCTATTTGGGGTCGGCGCAACATGTCCTTTTTTTCCATACTTCTCTATTATTCGTCATCTCGGTAGTCACCCTCTTTCTAGCTATGTCATATTTCACACAATCCATCCATCGTTTCTTTGGTCTTCCCCTACTCTTATAGCCATCGACATTCATACTCAAAACTTTCCTCACTCCTCCGCATCACATGCCCATACCATGACAGCCGATTTCCGCATAACTTTTCAGTCACCGGTGCCACTTTCAGACTTCCTCTTATGTACTCATTTCTTATTCTATCCATTCGTGTAACACCACTCATCCCTCTTAGCATTCTCATCTCAGCTGCATGCAACTGCTTTTCATTCATCCCTTTTGTGGCCCAACATTCTGATCCATACAAGACAGCAGGTCTAACCATTGTTTTATTTATCTTCCCCTTAAGTTTAAGGGGAATAAAAACTAAAAATAGGATAAAAAATACAGCAAAAAAAACTTATATTAACTTACGATACTATTTACTTAGAAACAAATATATATATTTACAAACTTGGGATGGCTTATCATGGAAGATATCCAGATCTATGTGCTGGGTGAGCAAGTTAGTGTTGTTACTTGAAATATGAATTGAGATAAACTGTTTTCTTATATTTTATCGTGTTTAGATATCGGTACCCATCACGTCTGTGACATTTACAAAAAAAAAAACTGATTTTTAAACTGATGTTCCAAGTGAGTAGGTACTTACAATAAACGCGGTCGATGACCCCATAAAATAAAACTAATTAATTTCTTCTTTGTTTTGACATGGTTAGATATCGGAACCCATCGCGTTTGCGGAGTTCAGCTGGCTAATTCAAAATAACCCTAACCCCCCAACTAAACCCCTCCCCCCCAATTTAAGTAGTACAGTTACGGTTTCCTAAAAGAGCGGTAGCCATCGTATTGTAACGGCCGTCATAAAAATCTGTCATTTTTACCAGTCTTTGACATTAAGGTGTGAGGGGCTCGTGGCTAAGTAACAATAGCCACAAGGGTCGATCGATCAGGTAAAGCTACGCTTGCCGCGGTTGGTCCATGGATGGGTGACCATCATTACAAGCAAAGACTCCTGTGCCTCGGAATTGGTCCCGGCTATTCATGGATCTTTGACAGTCACTACGGGTCGTCAGAAGCCCGAAAGTCTGACAACCAGCAGTCTTACCAAGGGGTACCTATCGTATTACTCAGTAACTGGTTTGTGGAGGTCAGATAGGTAGTTGATCTATGTAAAATACTGGTATTTAGCTGCATCCGGTGAGACTGGAAGCCGACCCCGACATTGTTGGGAAAAGGCTATGCAGATGATGAAGTATCAAAAAATGCTCTGTACTTTGACAGCCGTTATCAATTGTGTGATCAAAGCTTTACATACGGAACCTTAGCAGCTTAACCTCCTCTCGCAGAATTCGGCCACATTTTGATTAACTATCTCGTTACGGGTTGGGCGATGCCGCCAACCGGCCAGTCAAATGGGCCCGTATAATTATTTAAACCATACCGGACGTAAAGTTAACCAAGTAGCCAGTGGGTGAGGTCGGACGCTGCCGTAATCTAGTTAAATATCTAAAGATATCTCGTTTCACTGAATTCATTACCCTAATTTAGATTTGAAACATTTTTGTACCCGTATAACTGACTTGGCCGAGTGACTGGCAGACAATGCTGCAATGGACAGACGAATTAATTGAAAAATGGAACAGAATTTGTACTAAATTATCTGCCAAGTAAGTTAATAGGAACTTAATCGTAGGTGGTGAAATAGGGCCTAAACTAAATATTGAAACACTAGCTGCGCCCCGTGGTTTCACCCGCATAAGTCTGGTCTGATCATGGTCTACTCATGTGCCAAATTTCATGTAAATTTCGTGTTCAGCCGTTTTAGCGTGAAAGCGTAACTGACAAACAAACTCACTTTGGCATTTATAATATTAGTTAGGATAATAAAGAAGACGTAGGGGTGTTCTGTAGTGTCTGCCTGCCCCCATGGGAAGAAAGCGTGAGGTTATGTATGCATGTGTGAGTAGGGGGAGTTAAAAAAATCTATAAATTATTTTGTGATAGGATTTTTTTTTTTTAGTTTTCAAAACCTTTAAATAAATTTCTTTACCTATTTAATTGTTGTGAGGCACAATTTAATTTTCCATTTGGACACATTATTCTCACATCTGGGCGACCTAAGTAGCTCTGCTCGGGTGAAAATAGAGAAAACGAATTTTCTCAGATAAAAGACCTAGCTAGATCGATTTTTCGCCCCCGTGAACCCTTATTATTGCAACTTTCATCGAAATCGCTACAGCCGTTTTTGAGAACGTGATCACAAATATATAGATATAAATATGGCTCATTTAGGACTGAAAGTTTTGTAGAACAAAAGTAAAACATCAACATCCATCGAAAGCGCAGTATGAGCTTTATTTTACTACTTATTATATAAATACTGTCGAAGCTGAACAATTACTATTAATTACCTATTAAACAATAACTACAGTTGCTTTTGTCATATCGTTACTTTCTAGCAATTAAATGCAATTATTGTTTTCTTTCACAGTCAACTATGATGTATTCTACCATAACTAATCAATAGGGATGATGATTAGCCGCCGGGGTCGCGGGTAGTTCGAAAGAGATACCGTGGCCCTGGCACGGGCAACTGAAGGAACATGGGTGGGTTTTAGTCAGTAAAAGTCTGACACGCCCTCCCGCTCTGCCCAGAGCGGGAGAAGTCATTTGATGATTTCCCATCCACAAAAAAAAAAAAAAAAAAAAAATGGGATGATGATTAAACCTTGTCCGTTATCATGTAGATTATTAAAAAATATTAGACACGTATTTTTTATTTTTGTACGTAATCAAAAGCTTACGGCGACACATTGAGTTAAAATATGGCATGACGTAGACATGTTCTAGATTAGACGTAGAAATATAAGACACGTATTTTTTGCTATATCATATTATTAAAAAAAGAGTAGGGATTTTTTTTTATTATCTAACTGACGGGCTAATTAAAATTTCTTTTTTTTACACAGGCATCATTCCTATTGTTTTTGTCAAATTTTATAAAAACATCGCTTGTAGTTTAGTTACTTGAAAGATGCATAATCAGCCTATAATGCTGGGGCATAAGCCTCCTCTCGGTGAGAGGGAGTGGGCCGTAATCCACTACGCGGGCTCAGTGCGGGTGCAGATGTCACATGTCTTCGAAGTTTTAGTTCTTGATTAGTCATTTAAATGGTGTGCATAATAAAGAGTATTCTATTCTATTCTATTCATGCCGGTTTCCTCTCGATGTTTTCCTTCACCGTTTTAAGAGCAGCGTGATGAAATAATTACTGGGCCACCCATAGATATAATTTATTTATATTACTATGGGGCCACGACCACTGCTCTTGGAAGGATGAGTTGAGAAAAACTGTTTTTTTTCGCCTTCAGCCGATTTGATTTGACCCTGCATGTACTTAAAGGTATATCTTTAGTCAGCAATACATTTACATCTTTACGTGTATACTTTACATAATATGTATTTCTGTTTGCTCGTATTTCTTACATATTTTACAATATTTCTTCCGTAGTCTTTGAAGTCGGTACAAATGTGCGAAACAAGACCCCATTCCCTGTTCATTCACGATCGTCTGGAGACGGATGTTAAAACCACAAAAGAGGACGTTTCTCGTCTCTGCAAACAATAGAAAATGTACTTTCAAATATTATAATTAGGAAACTTTAGTGGTTCTCAAATATTAATGGATAGGCTAGGGTACGAATGAAGAAATTGACTTCAATAATATATACAGGGTGTGGCGTAAATAGTGGTCCAACGTGAAGGGGTCGATACACCGTATAATTAGCTATCACATACCACAATTTGAACCATTTTTCTCCAGTCCCAGAATAAAATATTTTATATTATTATTTGAAAAATGTACACCTTGCTTTACTAATTTGGCTGTATTTTCTATAAATGACATTATTTTTTAATTTTGCTTTTTGTTTATAACTGTGAAATGCATGTGCTATCATATGCAAATGTAAAAATAATTACTCTAAAGCAAGTTGTCAATTTAAAAAAAAAATTGTATTCCGAGACCTAGGAAAAAAATTGGTTCAAATTGTGATATGTGATAGCTGAATATACGTTGTATCGACCCCTTAACGTTGGACCATTAATTACGCCACACTGTAAATAGAATATTTTTTATCTGAGGATAATGCAGTGGACTGCAATATTACTACTCAAAGTTTTGTTACTCTTATGTGTTTATACGTTGTACTTGTTTAATAGAAAAATATTAAAATTGTTTCTTGTTTAATATATAAATTTTGTTTAATATTTGTTGTGTATAAATAAAATAAAATAAATTAAAACCTGTCTATGTATGTGTCTGTCTAAATAGTGGACATCTTGACATCGTAAAAATAACGTTAACTGAAAACATGAAGTAAATAGGTTAAATAAAATTTAACAAACTAAATTGAATGATATAAATGCTATAAACAGAATTGTAGTTGAATAAGTAATACAAAACATAGCTATAAGCTTAAACTGGGACACAAGAAAAAATCCAGAAATACACGTTTAAAGGCGGCGATAATTTGCTTCTGTTTTTGTATTTCTGCCTGTAATTATACACATGCAATCATTTATATATTGGTTACAAGGTTGAGGATAGTAGGTACACATATCTTCAACGTACATACCAATCAACATATAAGAAAAGTGTTTGAACAATACTCAGCCGTAATTACACTCATAACTAAATGTAAAGAGTACAATATTATTATTAAATTCATTGAAGACGTCAATCAGATAAACCATAATGGACCTGTACATAGGAAATCCATTCATATAATGTAAATGCAATTAATTTCAGCCCGCTTCCCACATCCACTAATAACAGTAATGAATATACACTACGTTTAACATTTCCCTTTTAATTACAGGTGGCGAATCCGACCACATATTCCACCTCCACGGATACAGTTTTCACGTGGTCGGCATAAGGGAACTCAACAGAAGTTACGACAGTGAAACAATCAAAAAGATGAATGAAGAAGGTACATTGTTCAACAAGAATCTTATCGACCCAGTAGTGAAAGATACAATAGTAGTGCCTAAACATGGTGTCGTTGCATTACGCTTTAAGGCTGACAATCCTGGCTTCTGGATGATGAGAGATGAAAGGTCCTCTCATTGGACGAGAGGCTTAGATTTTATACTAAAAGTAGGTGAGCAAAGTGACTTCGTCCAAGCTCCCCCAGATTTCCCCAAGTGCGGCTCATATGTGGGCCCCGAATATTTTCTAATATGAGTTTGGTCACGAGGTCCGATACTAAAGTTACCTTTTAGATTGTATTACTGCTCAATTTATTTATTTGATTTGTGATATGTTTGTTTAGGTTATTCATTTTGTACAGCTAAATTGGTTTCCGATTGGAAGATAAATATACTTCTCAATGAGTTTGGGTCAAATCAAGGAAATATAGAAAACAAAGTCATATCTTCTGCCTATGAGACGTTTTGATAATTCGTTCACAGGCACAATATAGCTGTAAATGATACAACTTGATCTAACTTACATTGAGTGCTCGTTAATACAATTCCATTTACTTTTAGCAGTGTAAATAAAGTATATTTTAACGTTAAGCATGTTTCATTACCCTGAGAAATTTGAGTACGTTTTCTAGTATTCGGTGCCGATTAATATCGATAAATCATTCGGTTACCGTCAAAGAGCGGCTGTTCTGTCGAATTTAGGTGAGGCGTAGTATAAAAACGAGAAATTTTAACTTCGTTGAGTGCCTAAATAGTGAAAGTGTGCGTAATTGTGGCACAAGAGCTGCCTGCAGCAAGTGCCTCTGCTACGGTGAGGCGCCGCAGGGCTGCGGCTGACCGATTTGTTGCTACCATCTCTTTGATGGAAATTTTACGTCGCGTCGCTCTCGCTCGTCGGCGGAAACAAAGAGTTTTGAGTGATGGCCGGAAATGTTGTCTGTAGTTGGGTAAAATATAATAACAATGTGGCTTCGCTTTAAGTATGAAGTGTATTGTGACGGATGACAAGACAATGTATTTTTAACCGACTTCAAAAAGTAGGAGCTTCTCAATTCGTCGGAACCTTTTTTTTTTTTTTTATTTTTTTTTTTTTTTTGTTATGTATGTTCCCCGATTACTGGAAGATGGCTAGACCGATTTGGATTTTTTTTGTGTTTTATTCAAGAGGGTATACATCACAGTTGGTCCCTTAGAAAATTGATTAACTTTGCTTTGGTAGTTTTTGAGTTAGCTTCAATAATACGTATTTTTTTCCCCACTTTTATATGGATGATGTTCTAGTTTGTTTTGCAGGTAGTGGTATTAGAATTTGTGTGGGGTAGGTACCACAACCAAAAAGTGAAAAATAAAAACTTTTTTACAAAAAAATACAACCGACTTCCAAAAACAACACTACAAAGTGAAAAATAGCTTTAATTTTGGAAGTCGGTGGCAAAAAACGAAAATACATTTAACTAGACACCGACACCGACTTCCGAAATTAAAGTTATTTTTCACTTTGTAGTGTTGTTTTTGGAAGTCGGTCGTATTTTTTTGGAAAAAAGTTTTTCACTTTGTAGTGTTGTTTTTGGAAGACGGTTGTATTATTTGTAAAAAAGTTTTTTTTGTTCACAGAAGTCCACCAATAAGTGGATGATGTTTTTGACATGATGGCTTCCGAAACTTTCTCTCTTCTAGGCCAGATCTGTGTAACTAGACACTAGTCTAGTTACACAGATCTGGCCTAGAAGATCTGGTGATCTGGGATCTGGGATCTGGTGTTCAGTATTATCCACATCAGGAAAGTAGGAACTATCCTACTTTCCTGATGTGGATAATACTGAATTTATGAATTCAGTATTTATGAACAACTGTGATTTTTTGAATAAGCTAACTTATTGGCAAAAGATGCCCACAGTAAACGTGACTCGTAACAAACATGAACATTAAATAATTTGGCAATTATATTATACCTCAGAACCGACAAAAAGTTGTAGGTAGGTACGTGAGACTCAATTATGAAACGTGCAGTAATTATCATAAAAGATTCACGTATTCTTGGTAATGCAGTATGTATGTATGAATGTATGTATGTATGTGTGTGTATATTTGTTACATAGCAACTGGACGATCACCACGGCTATAAAAACAAGAAATTACATTTTTATATTATTTGCAGAGAGCACTTAAAATTGGTTTAAATAAGCTGAATAAAATAAAAACTGGTCAAGAGCGAGTCGGACTCACGCACCGAGGGTTCCGTTCAGATTTCTGAAAAAGTGTGCTATTATTAGAGACATCATTTTATTTTTCCTGTAATCTTTACATAAAATTCTATGTATATAATAATTTCAGATTTTTCTCTATGCAAACTTCGGACATAAGGGGGGAACGGTATTTTTTTTACATTTATTATCAAAAGTCGACAACTATGCGGTCTATAAAAAGAAAAAAATGTTTAAGAATGTTCAAATAGCGCTCTTTCATATGATACCCCACATGCCCAAGTAGCCCTACTTCGAATTTTTAAGACCGCCTTTCAAATAAAATAAATTGCGCGCGACACAAAGGCACCGCTCGTCCCGCGACACGCGGTGGCTTTTTTGTCGCGCGCGATTATATCGCGTGTCGCGCCTTTTTCCTTCAAACATGCGCGACACCTAACATGTAACCGAGGGGTGAAAAATTTCAACGCACATAAGCGTGTGGGGTATTGTTTGATCCCATAATTAAAAAGATTATGTAATGTTGTTTCTAAGCGACCGCTATTTGTCTAAGTCAATAGTTTTTGATATGGGATATTTTCGGCTTATAACCGCAGAAATAACTTTGGTTCCATAGTGTTTTTGAGAAATACTATGAAATACAAACTTATTTTTGCAGCCCGTAAAATAAACACTGCATCCATAAAAATATTCATCCCGACTACGGAACCCTTCACTGCGTGTTGTTCGAGACGCTCTTGGGCTGCGTTTTTTGGTTAAATTACCGATTGTTTAAAAATATGGTGTAATTTACTAATTTTATTGTTAAAAGGCATTTAAACTAAATTCAAATTACTTAACCTCTTCATCAAATGTTTTAAAAAGTGCAATTTTATTAAAGTGTCATGCAATATTTATACTGTAGACTGACTGTGTAAGTAAATTATATAATTTGTAACTAAATACAACTTTGCGATTGGTTTGATCTCTGACCCAGAATTAGTTTCAATCTCTTGACACGGTTTAGTTTTTTGTTGTTTAATACCTGCCAATCATTCAATAAATGTGCTAAATAAAATAGAAGGTTCTAATTGCTCCACTTTACTAAATAGCTGTAAGATAAAAATAGAAAATAATAATAAAAAATATAAAAAATAGATAAGTAATATAATTAATGGATAATAGATAATATTAGCATGTTTTTTTTTTTAATTAGATGTGTAGTATCTGTCTTATCGTGTTTTAGCATGACAATTTCGGTCATTGTCCCATCTACATTTTCTAGTATTTTATATTTTTTTAAACTAAAATAAAGTCCGTTACGTCCTGAATCAATACCTAACGTGATCTTTAACTTGTTCCAATAACGAAAAACCACACCTACATGGTTTTGTTTAGGTTCCTACAAAGACATTATGGAAAGGGCAATAACCGCTATTGTCATGCTAAAACGCGAGAACTATATACGTACACAGAATAATATGCTCTTGAATTATGCTGTATGAGAGCTTCTAGCTTCTTTGTTTTCATCTTATAAAGCGGTAGGTCAGTTTATTATAAACCGCTACACTGGAATACAGTAGAAACCACAATAGATTAAACGAGAAAATACAGATGAAAATGTTCTATTTTGTTTTGTATGCCAATTCCACAGCGCTGTTCGACGTCCACGATGCTGGTTTGAAATTCTCGACACAAAATTGGTGAGAAGAGGTGAATGGTGTTCAAGAACAAAATTACTTTGGAGTTCGTATATTGCGAGAATTGAATGATTCTCAACAAAAAATGTACCAATAAAAACGAACCACTTTGTGTTTTCAGCTATTTAATATTTTGAGTAGGTAAGTAGTTAGGTAGGTACAGTCAACCTGCAAACCAGTGGTAGCACTTGCTCTACGAAAATCGCCCGTACTACTATGGAAATCATTCAAATCATTGCGACTGATATGCGGTTGACAGTACCAGTAGTATAAGTTTAGAAATAGTTCAACTTGCGACCTCGCCGCGTGATCCTTCGTACGAGTTCGAAACTATTCGGGTAAACCCGATACAATCACGTAAGTAAAAACCATAAAACATTAATACATTATTATGGACCTACATGGCCTGTACCTAGCGCTATTCTATAAAAATCTAAACCGTTGGAGTGCGTTTGAAGTGAGCTGTGAGCACCTAGATTCCCTAGCGTCTGTAGGTGACAGTTCGCTTCAAGCTCACTTCACCTAAATTGCCACTTTGAGATTTTTACATAATATACCGGTAGTTATCAAAATCGATCAATTCATCGTCACATTGTGCTCAGATTCAGGCAATCATGATCATAATAATAATATAGCGTTCGACTGTGCCCCAATTTGTCAATAGCTGTTTCCACACAGGACGATCCTTTGAATCAGCGCTCCATGATCCACGATCATGGAGTGCCGATCGTGGATCGGCGATTCTTACGCACGATCCATTTTAGAAAACCCGCGATTCTCCATCCGCGCACTCCAGTGCCGATCCACGTTTCAGCTAGATTAAGTTCAGTTGAATAGATGCTCGATATGGACTGCCCGATCACCCGATCCACACACAACCGTCCACACCGGAGAGCGCCAAACAATGAGGCGTCTTTGAGCTTTGTCAAAAAACAAAAACCGACAGCGCTTGAATCGGCCGCTCCACGGATCGCACGCTCCACCGCGTGTGCTCGGATAGCGCGCGCCATGTCCACACCTACCGCGCATTTGGATCGCGCTCCTGCCGCGCCCAATCGGAGCGCACTGGATTGTCCGGTGTGGACCCAGCTATTTGACTATCGCCCTGCCTGTAATTAACACGACTAATTAGATTCAACCAACACCCCGTTTAATTAACATAACACGATGCAATTTAATATTAATTATAGTGATTTCTGAAATTACAATCATGTGAGCGTGTGTGTAGGTAGCAATAAATTTACATATTTTGAAATAATTGTTGCTATTAATGTGATACATACAAGCATTTATGAAGTAATTTTCAATCTTCAAAAATGCTTGTATGATCTGTGATATAAAAATAAGGACTACCTATTGAAAAGGGTCTGAGCGAAATGCTAAATAGAGCAATGTTATAAACATCATCTTTGTACGTATTTGTCTGGACTCCGCGCCACGCATATCGAAAGTGAAGCACAGTACCTAAGTATGCCGAGACCGTAGTACAAACACGCCTCACGCACACATTTACATCATAGTATGCCGACCGGCCGCCATTACGTGACACGACGGCGTCTTTGTCAAATCACGCACACATAGATCGGTACGGTGCTTCACTTTCGATACGCGTGGCGCGGAGTCCTCTTTTTTTTCTAGTCCGTGGTGTCTACATATTATGGTTAAATAAATACTTATTTATTTAGACTTACAAGCAACTTAACCGTTTTTTGCCTGTACCAAATTGAAACAAATCAATTGTCGCCTATAATATGTAAATAAATGGTAATAATGTTAGTTTATTACAATCGTGACGAACTTTGACAATTTAATACCCGCGAGCCGTCTCGAGACGTACAATTTTCCTATTATGCTCGTTTTGGTGTTGCAGTGTTCCCAATTCCAACGGAAACCAGTTGGATAACCGGTCTTTAATTATATTATTAACTTGTCACGGTGCCATCCAAACACACGTGCAGTTTATTAATTAGGTTATATCAGAAACGTCTTGACACAGAAACGTCTTTATATCAGAAACACACACTCGTAAGAAATGTTTGGATCAATGTATTTAAAAAAAATATTTTATTGCCCTATTGAAACTAAATAAAAATTTCTATTTAGAATGGTTAAATATAATGTTTTCGTATGTGTAAATCGAAGAAGTACTTTCTACTTTTGCATTAATAAAAACTTCGTGATTTTTGCTTATGCTGGATTTTTCACCTTAGCATGTTATCACATGCTTGCATGCTTGCAAAAAGCATGTTTTTAAACGTTTTTATTGCGTAAAATAAAGAGTAAATTTGTAGTCTGTATTTTCGCCGGTAACGCGTATAACACAATGTCAGCGATTTGGCATACTCATTATGAGTTCATCCAAATCACGTTGCGGAATGGCCGCCCTCGTACGTTGTAACTTGTAACAGACGAAAAAGATTTTCTGGTGTATGTACGGCATCCATAATAAGCAGAGCTTTTATACCTCGGTGGATAACTAATAAAGCGTAGATGTGTATGAAATAATACACCGATAAAGCTCTATAATATTTTTTTTAGTAAACTTGCAATTTGTTACGAAAGACAAAAAATACGAAAATTGTTATGATTTTGGGGTCATAATTTAAGTATGTTACAAGATTTCTTTTATTTTATGAATTATCGCTGGTGCCATGAACAAGGACTAATAAGAAAAGTAAAAAAAAAACCACTAGTTACATTCATCATCCGCCTAGCCTTTTCCCAACTATGTTGGGGTCGGCTTCCAGTCTAACCGGATGCAGCTGAATACCGGTATTTTACATGGAGCGACTACCTGTCTGACCTCCACAACCCATTAACTGAGTAATACGATACCCCTTGGTAAGACTGCTAGTCAAACTTTCGGGCTTCTGACGACCCGTAACGACTGTCAAAGATTCACATATGACAGCCGGGACCAACGGCTTTACGTGCTTTCCGAGGTACGGAGGAGTCTCCGTATGTAAAGATGGTCACCCATCCACGGACAACCCCGGCAAGCGTAGCTTAACCTGATGGATCGACCCGTGCGGCTGTTATTACTTAGCCACGAGCTCCTCACTTAGCCACGAGCTCCTCTAGCTACATTCGTTTTTTTTTAAATCTATTTTCAAATTTGTATGTCCACTGTTTTATGAAAAAATAAAATATCTCGAACGTGGTTCATTTTTGACCCGTGTACCCATGAGTGATTTGATAAATAATGACCTCTACTCCCTTAAAGGGATCGTGACATGTCTCCAGTCTCTTAAGACTTGACAGACGATTTTCATCTTTTGACCGACATTCAAAAACTATTCCCTTTTCAAATGACGAAATTTACTAAAATGTATCCATAAGAGTTAAATAAAACACAATTAAAAACCTGATTATTAGTACCTACTTATCTAGCAAAAACGTGTTTGATCCCTAGACACTTTTGATGTCTGTAGGTAGTCTTAACTAGCATCCTGTAAAGTAAATTATTTTCTTTCTTATTTCTATTACGACAATTTTTTGTTCATTTTTAGATGACGTATTGGCCCTACTTAAAGCAAAAGTCGATTTAATTTGGTATTTTGAATTCTGATTTATAAATCATTTTTGAAACTTTATAATGTTGACTGTACACAGGAGTCATTTTGAAATTAAATCCGGGAAATAAATTACATCCAAAAATATCAAAGAAAGAAAAACGTCATTAAAATCTCACATTAGCATTTTTATGTTTTTGACAAAGCTTTTAATTATTGCTTCGCTTTTGTGTCTTTGTACCTAATTCTTTTAAAAGTAAAATTCTCTTGACTTGTACGAGTCATTAGTTGGAGTTTGTCAAAAGGCAGAGTTTGGCTGTCATTGTTATTTATTTAAGAATTCCGCGTGTCCATTGTGCAACACAGTCATAACTTGTAGGTACTTCAAAACGGAACTTGTTTAGCTTTGGGTGGCTTTCACTTTTTAACTTCGATCAATCTATGCATAGGTACAGTTACGAATCGTCTGTACGTCTACATTTATTATTTGATTTGTCACGATATCTAAGTAAGATTATAAAAAAAAAACAGCTACTAGATTTTATATTCAGTTTTATAACTCCGTCTGTTTTGGTGTATATTTTCGTTTGTGACTCAATTAGTTCTGCAATTAAATTTTACAGCGTTTTGTACTGTATATTAGGTAGGATCAAGTTTTATGTCCAAATAGGCGCATAGTTTTTTATGAATAATAGAAAGATTGAACGACGCATTTAATTAGCATTGAAGGTGCTATTTATATAATTATTTTTAGGGGTACAAAATCTAAGTTTTCAAATGTTATTTTTACACATAAAAATAAGTAGTCACTGTTCCGATATTCATTATTGCATGATAATCAATGTTTTAGTGCACTACAGAGTGATATTTATTTATTTGTAATTAAAATTAATATTGACAAATTAGTGAAATAAGTCAGTGTGCGAGTTAAAGTAATTACGGAATGTACAGTCAACAAAAGAGATATCTAGGCAGGGTATACTAACATATTTGTTTGTGAATTGCTTCATGTTCAATTTTGTATATAATATTTTACTTTGTTTTTGCAATACTCCTACATTGTAACACACCAACACAAAATTATATATTTTCACGAAATTGAACTTGTAGCAATTCACATACAAATATGTTAGTATACCCTGCCTAGATATCTCTTTTGTTGACTGTACCTAAAATGTATGTCATAAAAATAGTAAAATACAATTAAATTAGCAACCGATTTGATTTTGTCTAGATACTCTAGATTTTCCTACGGAGAAGGACCAGCATATTTCCATGCATTCTTATCTTGGATATAATCCTCTAATTTGTAATATGTATGCATGTTTGCAAAGTGTACTTATAATATGAGTTTTAAGTTTTCTTTCATTTAATTGCATTAACTCACAAGGTATTTTATTGTAACATTTCACACTCAATCTGCCTAGCCTTTTCCCAACTATGTTGGGGTCGGCTTCCAGTCTAACCGGATGCAGCTGAATACCATTATTTTACATGGAGCGACTGCCTTTTTTTTTTTTTTTTTTTTTTTTTTTGACGCTGAGAAATGCTTTATGCATCCCCGCTCGTGGGGGACGAGACAGGGTATGTGGGACTCCTGTCGGAATGACAGTATACCCACTAAAACTCAGCAGTGTTCCCACATCGCCGTGATGGGAGGGCCATGGGAAACCGGCTCAGCCTTTACGTCCACAACCCTCCCGGCGCATGCCCGCCTAGCTGGCGGGCCCCGCATGCCCCCCGGGATGGGGGGCTACGGGAATGACCGGGAACACCTGGCCATTCCCGTCCGACACTGGTGGGGGCCTGTGCAATACAGGCAAGGATGCCCCCACACCCGTTGCCTGCTGGCCCCCACCTGGGAGGAGTCGTCTGCTCCGACCCCTCCTCCGCCTTCGGAGCGGCGCCGCGTGAGGGTCGTCCTCCCGCGCGCGCTCCGCCGCCATTTCGGCCGCAGAGGATAGGGAGAGCGGCCGACGTCATACCGACACTCCTCTTCCCCTGCGGCCCCACCGCGTCCGCCATCAAACGGTGGCGGCCCCGTCAAGGCCGCGGAAGGTAGGGAGAGCGGCGCACCGCAATACCGGCACTCCTCTCCCGCCGCGGCCTCCAATCCTCAGCCGCGATGCCTCCCATAAGACACCGCGGCCCGCCTCAGTTGCGGTGTCGCCCATACGGCCACCGCAACCTACCCGCTGGCCGCTACGTCGTCGGCTTATCGGCAAAAGCCCTGACGAGCGGCCCCCGCATGGGTTCCTCTTCGCTTCACCGTGGGTGACCAAGCCACGGCTACTGAGCCCCCCCGCCTCGACAATGCGGGAACCCTCCGGGGGGGGTGGAGCGACTGCCTATCTGACCTCCACAACCCATTAACTGGGTAATACGATACCCCTTGGTAAGACTGATTGTCAGACTTTGGGGCTTCTGACGACCCGTAACGACTGTCAAAGATCCACGTATGACAGCCGGGACCAACGGCTTAACGTGCTTTCCGAGGCACGGAGGAGTCTCGGTATGTAAAGATGGTCACCCATCCCCGTGGATGGGTGACCATCCATCCATTGGTCCGTACCAACCCCGGCAAGCGTAGCTTAACCTGATGGACCGACCCGTGCGGCTGTTATTACTTAGCCACGAGCTCCTCAACATTAACATTTCACACTGTACCTCATAAAAGATAATCTGAAAAATGGTTGATCTATTTTATCTTTATTTGTAGTATTAAAATTATGTCTATCACTTATTTTATTAAAATTAAAGGAAACATTATTTCTATGAGCATCGACACTTACCGACACGTAACGATCACGAAGAGCACGACGGGCACGATGACTTGTACTATTATATCCGCACAAGCGCCGCTGTTGGATGTATCTCTAATCATAGGTGGCAATAAAAAAGGCCGCATCAATAGAAAGTATTTGTACAACAAACTTTAACTCTCTTTATTATTTGTATTGCATCGTAATTGATTGACGTCGATAATTCAAACAACAGTTATACAATTATATTTTTTTTATACTTATGCAATTATAAAATTATAATATGTACCTACATATTTTACACCCGGAATTTTCCTATCACGACTGACATTATTTCTTATGGAAAAGCTTAAGACATTGAAACGTTTTACTTCTTTTTGTATACAACATCTAGTTTGCATTCCGTCAAACAGGGTGTGATACAGAACAGCAAACCGAATAACTTTCTCCATGGAACCAACATCGTATTCGCGAAAAAAATTATCAACTATCCTTTATAAAACTTCAATACTCACCCGACGCAAATGTATGGGACGGCTAATTATTTTTTCGCGATTACGATGTTGGTGTCATGGAGAAAGTTGTTCGGTTTGATGGTCTATACCACACCCTTAAATTTGACGAGGATGCAAGACGACACGTTGTATATTATGTTAAAGGAACATTATTTTTACTAGGAAAAAAATACTTAAAAACTTAAATACTTAAATACTTTCCTTTTTCTAGGAAAATCCAATTGACATACCAAGGTACATAAATAATTCAGTCATTATTTATCCTTAAAGAATGGGACGTCACTCCTCCGAAAATCGAATAATTTCGACAGAACACTGCTATGAATTCGGGAGCCCCAAAGCTCCAATTTTCCTTATACCTACTAAGAAATCGAACGGCTCCGAGTAAGTAGGTATCTACCATATATTATAAAAATCTCTGGAAAACGAATAGACACGACTATAGCAGGTAATCTTGTTTGGTTCTGTAATCCAAGATTTTAATAAATAATTAATCAGATTGATTTTAACAAAATAGTCGTAAATTAAAGCACGATTAACTTGTATTAATTTTTTCTTTAGCCCATAATATATTTATTAATAGGTACCTACTACTGAACAAAAGTGTCCTTAGTCCTTTTAGGTAGGTACTTTTTTCCCGCTATAAACAGTACCTCTAATTTATTTAGAATAAACATTGATGAGCGTCTGTATACATCGGCGCGCAAATTTTTACCATGGATTCAGTTCCGACGAAAAATTTCAACTGCCTGCGTTGAAATTTTTGTCCAGAATCATGTAACTGAATCCATGGTAAAAGGTTGCGCGTCCATGTCGCTGCCACCCTGCCAGAATCTCGCATCTGTTTCTGACTGGGCATTCGTTGCTGAAAAAAGCATTATGCTCAGTGTCGTCATGTTTTCCATGCACACAGTTACAGCATGATGGAGCTGTTCCAGTCATCCATTCTGCACATTTCGTCCTCATGTGCGGGCCCCCACAGTGACTGCACTTTTCCACTTGTTCCTTACAGAGCCGTCGTCCGTGACCAAATCCTAGGCATAGGGAACACTGGACCAGTGGAGTCTGGTCGGACACTAGGATCCTTTGCAGGTCCATGTGGACAGTCTATTCCACAGTTTTGGAGAAACCCTGAGGACAACATGGTGCATGTGGGGGTTTCTGGTTTTCTTTTTAAAACGTACCTCTACCTGGTCTTCCTCTTTTGTTAGTTCTACGAACACGATCCTATTTTGGTTCCGAAGAGCCTTGAGGATGTCTTCATTTGGAGGTATATTGCAAGTATTCTGAGTTTAATAAATACTTATGTTTGAGGCGCTGTCTGCTTAGATTATTACACAAACCAAGACATAGACAATTCCTAATACTTATGATAGACGTAAGTACCTACAAGAAAATTATAAGAACATGTTATTCGTAACACGAAGAAAGCAGTGTGACAACATGTATCTACATCTTAGGTTTTCCTTGTCATTGATATAACTACGATGTAAAAGACGAATGACTGGTGATATGCAAGTAATGACAGTAATAATATGATATAGGTAATAATAGAAAGTATTTATTAGAATGAAATTGCGTTGCGAATGGTAGTTATTTAAGCGAGTATTGTCGTGAAATGGTAGTTTTTGAGAGCCTAATGCTTTTAAATTAGCCTACAGAAAATACCAGAAAAAAAAAATAAGTATAGGTAAGTACTACAATCTAAGCATTTCAAAATTTTAAGCAACATTAAACACCATGCAAAAAAATATTGAAAAGAGGTTGCTTTTAACTTAAGGTACCGCTTCTAAACTACAAGTGTTATTTTCACGGTTTTCGGCACGGCTATTCTTACAACTGTGCATTTGTTATTTTAAAATAATAATAATTTTTTACAACACGTAAAATCAATGGACCACAGAGTACATTTTAAAATAGCCGTTCGATTCAGATTACCTACAAGCTATACCTATTTGAGGGCTTCTAAAACAAATTACTACCTACATCAAGTTCAACAGAGTTTTAAATAGGTACTCGTATTAAGTATAGAGTTTTTAGTTTATGGTTTACCTTGCAGGGGTTTTTCATTTTTTGCAAAAAAATACAACCGACTTCCAAAAACAACACTACAAAGTGAAAAATAACTTTAATTTCGGAAGTCGGTGTCTAGTTAAATGTATTTTCGTTTTTTGCCACCGACTTCTTAAATTAAAGTTATTTTTCACTTTGTAGTGTTGTTTTTGGAAGTCGGTTGTATTTTTTTGTAAAAAAGTTTTTATTTTTCACTTTTTAGTTGTGTACCTACCCCACACAAATTCTAATACCACTACCTGCAAAACAAACTAGAACATCGTCCATATAAAAGTGGGAAAAAAATACGTATTATTGAAGCTAACTCAAAAACTAACGAAGCAAAGTTAATCAATTTTATATGGGACCCTCTCGAATAAAACAAAAAAAATCCAAATCGATCCACCCATTTCCCATGCAGAGTGGGAGGTAGCACCAACAGTATCCTGAGGATGTTTGCTGAAAGGCTGGATGGGCCTACCATGGATAGGTTTATCAAGCTTCATGTATTACCCATGTAATGCATGGGGCTTGATAAAACTGTCTGTGGTTGTTATATTATCAATGATTATAAGTAGGTATAGGTATACTAACATAGGTTATAAGATAATTTAGACACTAACACAATGTGGGCCTATGTAGTCTGTTAATAAAAGATTTTTATTTTATTTTTATTTTTTTTTTATTTATTATTTTCGAGTAATCGGGGAAGGTTCCGACGAATTGAGAACCTCCTCCTTTTTGAAGTCGATTAAAAATCAATGTTTTTCTTGCTTTTGTTGAATGCATTGCAAACAGGTGGGATTCTCCACTGTTGAAGCAGTGGATGAGTGTAAGCACATGCGATTGGCACTCAGCCCGGCGCGAATTAACTGTACTAACAATAGGCTAAGTTTATTGTAACTAAGACCTATGGAATTTATGAATCCGAAATAAATATATTTGATTTGATTGCTTACCACTTCCAAAAAATAAATGAGGATCGTGAAATTTGACAAAAGACGTGGCGGATGGTTTATTATTGGATGACACCATGACACAATAACATGGAGTCCTGACGAGGGTCTTCCGACTGACATCTCTGACGTCATATTTATTTAGATGCATTTGGTGTTTGTTATCTTTTAGCAGATTCAACCCGCGGATTTGATGGGAAATGTTTTACCTTTATTGAAAAATAGTAATCTACACAGTCAAACTTTGATTTTGAACCGATCATTTAGATAACACTTTCACTGTCCGGTGCCCTAAATATTCACAGCGATTGTTGTACTGTCGTGTCTTCTAGTGCGAGTTTTTATATACGTCGATTTGTATTGGAATAATTGTGTTTCCGATTATAGTCACCAGACGGCGCTTATTCAGTTTCAGTACAAATTGAAGTTTACGTTAACGTGATCGAGTAAGTATAACATGCACTATTAACTTGTTAAGAAATACAAAATGTTAATTTTAAAGTATTTTGCTTTTTTATGAGTAATCGTTTGTCAGACTACTTAATAAAAAAATTACGAACAAAATTCCGATGAACTTTATTGTCCCTTGAATACCTAGACAGAACTTAAGCTTGTAGTAAAATGGAAATAATGGAAAAGAAGAGAAAAGCCGTTTGCCACAAATAGACTATGTAGTGGATGACCCTTGGACATCTACATAACATCAGAGGGCTTATCGCGATACTTGAATTATTTAGTGATGTAGAGACCACTTTCGCTTAACAGGGATTTTACGAGGTGAATTATTTATAAAGATGTAAGGTCGACAATATTCCTAGTTACCCTGTTTGTGGGTATAAGGTAATAATATCGCTTCAGGTGAGTGAATCCGTGTTATGTATGGCGGCATAAGACTCAAACGTTTTAATATTCAATGCCTTAACTGAAATAAAAATGCGAAAGTGAGTTCGTTTTTCTTTTATTCAAATGAGACAGCATGGAAATTGAATTAGTTTGTGAGTTTGAAACAAAGGTAGATAAGCGTTAGTAGTGTGCGGGCCTGCGGGCTGCGGGCAAACGAGGGCGAACTAAGTAGTTAAGTATCACGCAACGTAGCACTCTGACAGACTTCTGTTAGTTGCTCTAGCGTACTTTCCGTTAGAGCAACGTATGTTGAAATAGAGATAATGACTTTCAAGTGTGTAAAGTTTTCAGCTTAACCTAAGTCTCTGTTTTACCTTTAAAGCAGTTGCCCACTCTTATGCGGAACATAATGCATCGTGAAGCCAACTACGCAAACAAACTTTTTAAGAAGAAGAGGTTAAATCGGATTCGGCGAGTACCACCTACCTATCTTTTTATTTTTTTTATTTCTTAAGTTGGTGGCAAAAACGAAAACACAAAACCGAAGACGCTGACTTCTGAAATTAATGTTATTTTCACTTTGTGTGTGGTAGTGCTTTTTGGCAGTTGATTGTTTTTTTTTGTGTAAATTTTTTCCCATATACTTACTTATGTAGGTAAGTATGTTTGAGTGGGCTCCCAGTCTAACCGGATGCAGCTTAATACAGCGTATTTTTACAGTGCAGGCAGTTGCTCCAAGTAAAAAAAGTACTTGGAGCATGCGGGCATGCATGACATGTGCATGTGTGAGTGTGCTTGTGCATATGCAAGATTTTATAAGAATAGCTTCCTACACTCCTACCAACTTATCTGTTAAATGGCGAAAATTGGAACTACGGCCGTCATGTTGAAATGTCTTCGATTGTGCCGACGCATATCATTCGATTGTGTCGACGTATCGATGGTGGCGTCCTCTTTCAGTTCACAGATAAGTTGGTAGGACTGTAGCTTAGTAGTTTATACAAACCTAAATAGGTCTAAAAAAAAAAAAAGAAAAAAAAGTCAACAAAAAAAAAAAAAGTAAACGAAAAAAAAGTAAAAAAAAATAAATAAAAAAAAGTATACAAATGTATAAGACTTTCTCATTATTCTAGTGGTCACAAGCGCTACTGCTGAGCATGAGATCCTGGGTTCGATTCCCAGGTCGGGCAAAGTGTTATTCGGTTTTCCTATCTGGAATTTTTCAGTAGCAGCCCGGAGTCTGGATTTGTGCCTGGTTGATGGCAATAGGGACTTAATCATAACTGGCGAAATGTTGGTGTACCTATCTGCCCAACCCTTCGGGGAAACAAGACTTGATATTATGTAATGTTATTTCTATAGGTTACCTCGAGCTGCTGCTATCCTGTGGTGTACACTGTTTGTCCACCGCACTGGGAACGGGACATCATCCAGAAAAGAGATTATTCGGCCATATTTCGCTACTTCGGCGCCGTCATATTTTTTCTCGTTGACATCTTGTTCACGATGCGGTGGACTAAGTCGACGATCGCACGGACGTAAACGTGTCGCGGCGATTTTTTTTCGCGCACTGCATTTTCAACGCTTTGCTTAGCGCCGAGAGTGCAAAATCCAACAGTGTGTTTTTTCGACGCGCTAGAATGTACTCTGTTATTGTTAAGTTGGATTCTCAACGCTCGGCTCAACAACGAGAGTTGAAAATCCAGTGCGCGATAAAATCCCGCCGCGATTTTATTACGCCCGTGGGAACGGGGGCTAATACTGTTTCTCCACCGCACCGGGAACGTGGCGTCAGCGAAAAACGAGAGTATTCGGCCATAGTACCTAAATGTATTGTCGCTACTTCGGCGCCTCGCCGTCTCAGTGTAGAGATAAATCATTCTAAAAATGAACGCTCCTCCACAGCGGATACGCTCACATGCAAAGAAGTGTATAGACGAAATACACATAATTTGGTCTTTGTCGTTGGTTGCTCCGTCACCGGCGAGTCCGGTCAACAACTAAACTAAAATAAATGAATACCTTACAGACTAACATACAATAAAAATATTCACAATAATACAGATTTTTTTTAATAAAACTGTACCTACCCGACTTGACCAAACGCCGAATTTGTCAGCAAACTAGTGTATAAATGACACGAACGCGCGACAGAGCGAACGTGTCGTTCCATACAAAGCGCATGCTCCCCGCCGTACAATGTTGTTACCTGGACTGATCGCACGATTAGTTGACCTCTAAGTGCGGCGACGAGTCTATGTTGACAGTAAAGTCGCCACACGCACACAAATAAAGTGTATTTCCTCTCACGCATTGAAATAATCATGTTTTGTGGAGGGGTGTTCAAAAAAGGAGGAGGTTCTCAACTTGTCGCGTATATACAACGTGTCGTTTTGCATCCTCGTCTTTAAGGATGTGGATTATATTAATAGATAATCAAACCGAACAACTTTTTCCATGACACCAACATCGTAATCGCGAAAAATTAATCAGTCATCCCATACATTTGCGTCGAGTAGGTATTGCAGTTTTCTATGGGACAGTTGAAAATTTTTTCGCAATTAAGATGGTGGTCCCATGAAGAAAGTTATTTGGTTTGATGTTCTGTATCACACCCTGAAATTTGACGAGGATGCAAAACGGCAAGTTGTAAACAGGATGAAAATGAAAACATGCACCAAATCGAAATGGGAGATTGTACTCATCATTATGAACAACTTTTAATCGGACCAAACGTCAAAAAAAAATCTGCTGCTCCCTAAATTTTGACGAGTTTGATGTAGATAATATGTACTGAACATCAGACTTTTTTTCGCGATTTCAGGTTTGATTCCATAGTAAAAGTTGTTCATAATGATGAGTACCATCTCCCATTTCGATTTGGTGCATGTTTTAAATTTCATCCTGTATATATTATTTTAGAATAACAACAATAATAATAACAACATAATAATAGTAATAACAGCCGCACGGGTCGATCCATCAGGTTAAGCTACGCTTGCCGGGGTTGTCCGTGGATGGGTGACCATCTTTACATACCGAGACTCCTCCGTGCCTCGGAAAGCACGTTAAGCCGTTGGTCCCGGCTGTCATTCGTGGATCTTTGACAGTCGTTACGGGTCGTCAGAAGCCCGAAAGTCTGACAATCAGTCTTACCAAGGGGTATCGTATTTCCCAGTTAATGGGTTGTGGAGGTCAGATAGGCAGTCGCTCCATGTAAAATAATGGTATTCAGCTGCATCCGGTTAGACTGGAAGCCGACCCCAACATAGTTGGGAAAAGGCTAGGCAGATTGATATATTATTTTAGAATGGTTCATCTCTAACACAGTTTCACTGTTTGTCCACCGCACTGGCAACGGGACCTCAACAAGAAAACAGATGACGCCGAAGTAGCGGCAGTACATTTACTATGGGGCGGCGTAACTCAAAACCAGAAAATACGTGCCGCGTAGTTGCGGCGAATTATTTCCGGGTAACATAGATTATTTTGTCTACACTTCTCCTAACCTGTAAGCCTATGGTAACCCGTTTGTAATCCTATTGTTTTCACCCGACGTTCGCATGATACAGGCTCAAAAGCCGATGGAAGCTCACACGGATTAAAGCTATCCGTTTTCAGGAACAAGCCATGGTTTCAACATTTCTAGGAAGGATTTGTTTGAAACGGTCTGGGAATAAAAAAAAAAACATAGATAAGCAGTCATGGGGACTATACTTATGTGAAAACTTGAAAGCGCAACACGTCATACTTACCTACTCATAGCTCCAGATAAGCCGACGTTCGCACGGACGTAAAAATATCGCGGCGATTTTTTTTCGCGCACTGGATTTTCAACGCTCTGTTAGCGCCGAGAGTTGAAAATCCAACAATGTGTTTTTTCGACGCGCTGGGATGCACTCTGTTATTGTTAGGTTGGATTCTCGAAGCTCGGCTCAACACCGAGAGTTGCAAATCCAGTGCGCGATAAAATCCCGCCGCGATATTTTTACGTCTGTGTGAACGTCAGCTAACTGTTAACATTAGCATGTCGCATGTCGGTGACCCGAACTCATAAGATTTTCCCCTACTAAAAATCGCTCAACGCGCCTAAAGAAGTTTCACTTCAAAAATAAAACAAAGTTTTTTCAGTTTTTTGTTTTGATTTGGGCAACTCTCATTGTGCCGAACGAGTGTATTAACTTATGTCGCAGGATGACTGGAAGAGTCGACTTTTAGCGAACATTCTATTTTTATCATAGGTAATGCTCCTGCGATATGTATATGACTTCATAATACCAGCGTATTATTGCCTCACTGCTGCGCAAGGCCTCTTCTCATACCGAGAAGGCACGAGCATTGATCACCACGCTTGCTCAAGACGTGTTGGCGATTTGAGACTAAAATTAACTACAAGTCCAGGTTTCCTCACAATGTTTTCCTTCACCGATGTCAGTAATGTTCTAGATAAACTCAGAAAATACATACGAATTGAATGATTATGTTCTTTCTCCAGAATTAGCTTACATAATGACAGGTTATACGAGTTCCTGAAGTTCTTTATTTTATTTGACAAATAATATAATTTAATGTTTTGTGTTGCGTAAATTATTTTGCATACTAAAGAATCAAGTTCTTCTAACTGAACAGACAGCTGGCGCCACTTCTTCCCAGCTAAAGCATTACGAAGTGGTGAAGGGCGTGCGTTTTGTGGGGACTGTCTATGTAATTTTGACGTTCAGAAAGTGCTGATTCTGAACCTAATTTGATTAAATGACTTTTGATTTTGAAATAAGGCACAAACTCGTGCATGAGAGGTGAGGCCATAACCCCTGGACCATCACGAAATTAAATTTCATACCGAAGTAAAAATATTGACCAGCAAAGCGTTGATGCACCCCTAGGCATTCAAATATCGTCACTCGCTGGAGACTATTTTATACAGGGTCAAATTAAATTAGCTAGCAAAACTTCACCGGGTACCTATCGATATAACACGACAAAATACTATTTTTATTAGTTTATAGTTATTTTTTCTATACTTATAAATGTATTGTGTTTTATGGGCCTGAGTTGCCTGAAATAAAGGATTAAGAAATGATTTGATAATGTTTTTTGTGGTCAATGACCGCTGGTAGTGTTGTTTCTTGAAGTATGAGTTGAGAAATCTGTTTTTTTGTATCGTGTTTAGATATAGATACCCATGATCACGTCTGTGAAGTTTACACAAAACACAAAAAAAAAAAACAGTTTTTGCAAATAGATATATCAATTACACACACTACGGTCGATGACCCCAAAAAATCATCAAATTAATTTATTTTTGCTTTATCATGTTTTACCTGCCATGTACTGCGGAGTTCCGCTAGCTAATTTATTTTGACCCTGTATAAACCAGCCACTAAAAATAAGTCTACAATGCAAGAACATGGCCTCACTTATGTAATAATTATGTCAAACGCATAATATTTTACACAGTTTAATGTGGTGTAATGGCTTACGTGTCGTATTCTCACATAATATTGCGTCTTGAGACTACTAAACTGCGAACTTATGGGACATGCTTGTTTTATGACGTTTTACAAGCTTGCACTGGCCTCCAGTTCGTGTATGCAATTTTCTAGGTAATATTTGCACATTTTAAGATACCTAGCGTTTGCCCGCGATACTGCGTTGTGTGCCAGACAACAGAAAAAGAAACCGGTCAAGTCAAGTAAAGGGTTCCGTAGTTGGGATGAATTTATCCCAAGAGTAAAACTTAACATTGTAGTTGAAGTTGAAAAACATGTTCTCCCATACATACCAACCGCAAATGTAAGAATGTACGCACAATATTGAGAGATTTACCATGTTATTTTAAGACCATAGACTTCTTATAGGTTTTTCTGTAATCTATAGGTATAGAAATAGAAGTAAGCTCCGTATTTTTTTTTTCAAAACTTTAGGCTCGGTGGTTTCGGAGATAAGGTAATGAATGGTCAACTTACGCTTATTTTCTTAAATAACTTTAAAACCATTTATTTTAAAATGATAAAAAAATATATATTTGAGACCCTCATAGTAAGCCATTTCATTTGATATGTCATATAATATGGTATATTTTGCATATATTTTTTTTTAATTTTCTGACTTGCACCCCAAAGGTGACCCCCATATTCAAAATTAATTTATTTACTTTACCCGTCCGTGTTTGAGTCAGAAGTTCGTAATGTGTACCAAATTCCAACTTAATTGGTCTATTAGAGTCGGGGAAAATTGGCTGTGACCATAGAAATATAAATCATATATCTATGGCTGTGACAGACGGACAGACAGACACACGAGTGATCCTATAAGGGATTCCGTTTTTTCCTTTTGTGCTACGGAACCCTAATAACAGAAAGTAGGTACCTAATGGAATTCCCTAGAGCTTTTTGCGGTGGTAATGGAATATGTGGCTACAGTCCGGCCGTAGAGAGAATACATTCTTGACAGCTGTCAGTTCCATGCTAACGAATATGTGTTTTGCGAATTTGATTTTATTACTACTACTAGAAATTGTCCAACTGACAGGTGTCAGGAAAGTATTCTCTTGACAGCCGAACTGTAAAGAACTTTATACTATAGTCTGTTTTTTTGTAACAAACGAGTAGGCACCGAGTAATGTCTCTCGCACATTTCCGATATTGACAGAGTCAGATGGGTCATTGGTCGGGGTGGGGTCAACGCCTTTGTTTTGTTTTCAAATTGTTAAGGCCCGTTCATATATATACATATATACATATATATATATATATATATATATATATATATATATATATATATATATATATATATATATATATATATATATATATATATATATATATATATATATGTTATGTGTATATATAGGTTTAATAAAGTATTACATAGTAAATTTTTGTAGTATTATTAGTAAATAATACTACAAAAATTTACTGTACAGACAGGAGACATATCCGCCATGACTCACGCACAAACAACATCGTCTGGTTCACTAACTAAAACACGTGCGACGCGCAGGAAGTTGATGACTCAACTGAATGTTACATGTAACTACAGCGTTTTGTTTGTGTGGAACGGACTTTTTGTTGATTACGTGGACCAATAACAACGCAGTGAATATTTTCGGTACTCGTTTGTTAAAAAAAATAGACTATAGCAAACTTACTTTCGTCACAAAGACATGCCAAAGCATCGAAATCCTGCTTTACTGGCAGAATCTCTTGTACAAAAGACAAGATAAATTTTCAACCACAGAGAAAATTCCAAAGTGGAAAATATTTGTCGGAAAGCTTCACATAATGGCTCGTAAAACGTTAAGATGAAGAAACCATACTTTTTCTTTAATAATTACAAAATGAAATTGTGCACTTAAATATAATTAAGGGTCCATTCCAAGGGTGAAATGTCGCAAAACCTACGACCATCCATAAAATGTCTGACTCATTTAGGATTCTAGACAGAGAGAGTAGAGAGAGAGAGAGGAGAGAGGAGGAGGGGGAGAGACGAAGAGAGTAGGTATAGCAGGTAATAATATTTAATTGTTACGACCAAACAATTTTGTTGTTTTTATTCTATGAAATTTAATTTCTATGAAACTGAATACTGTTGCTACAATTCGTAATTCATTTTGTATATTGTTTTGATTATTTTGATAAGAACGTTATTACTGAAAATGTTTTACTATAATACTGATATTGTTTTAGTCGAATTTATTTAATTTCTATAATATGGCTTACAAATGAATACCTATATAATGCCCGGTTTCTGAGGTTGTTAATTGGTTCGATATCGTGTTTCTGAACACTTCGATATGGAAGAATTTAGCTA
Source organism: Cosmia pyralina (assembly GCA_946251885.1). NCBI lineage: Eukaryota > Metazoa > Arthropoda > Insecta > Lepidoptera > Noctuidae > Cosmia > Cosmia pyralina. The sequence goes on along the minus strand of OX276352.1, from coordinate 20,629,959 downwards.
TCTGAGGACCTCAAAAACCGAGCTTATGGAAGGAATTCGCTTAAATAGATAATTTTCAATAAACAAAGTTAGATACTTACAATATTTTACTAAAATATTTTACTCTTGTCACTTCTGTGCATTAGCGCAGTAAAATATTTTGAAATAAAATGAAGCATACCTTTATTAAATTATAATTCTAAATTAAACACCTTTTCGCGCGAGATAATTCGTGCGGATCAATTCACACTGTTTGTAAAGCTGTGCGTAGATCTGAGTCAAGAAGACTGTCATAGACACGCTGTCGCTCTATTAAAACAATGATGATTGAAGTTGTCAAAAATCTACTGAAAAATCTATTTTTACTCGAAACTACACTGTTTTGTCCACCATAAAGATTATGGTGTGCGCCCTGTCTAAGCCAGAATACATCATATCCTGCATTACTTAAAATAAATGCGAAAGTTTGGATGGATGTTTGTTACTCAATCACGTCAGAACGGCTGAACGGATCTGGATGAAATTTGACACAGAGACATTATAGTCTGCAATAGCATATAGACTACTTTTATCCCGGGAAAATGTACGGTTACCGTGGGATAATTTCCAACATCCACGCGGGCTAAGCCGCTGTCAAAATGGCTAGTTGATGATAAAGTGAAAGAACGTTCCAATTTAGGGGCTAAAATGTAGGAAGCAAAACTTGATAAAAGTTGAACCCCGCCATATTTACTAAAAGATATAATAAGCTAAAACGGCCCAAGAAACCTCTTAGCAGACAAAGTGTCCACTACACCTGACAATTAACCTACTTCGGCAAGGTTGCGCGTTGCGTGTGGCGACCCCTGTTCCGGCTCGCTCGTAAACTTGTTCACTATTAGGTTAGTTTTACGTGAACGAAGTGTATAGTTAGGAAATAATAAAAACAATGGTTAGACCTGCTGTCTTGTATGGATCAGAATGTTGGGCCACAAAAAGGATAAATGAAAAGCAGTTGCATGCAGCTGAGATGAGAATGCTAAGAGGGATGTGTGGTGTTACACGAATGGATAGAATAAGAAATGAGTACATAAGAGGAAGTCTAAAAGTGGCACCGGTGACTGAAAAGCTGTGCGGAAATCGGCTGTCATGGTATGGGCATGTGATGCGGAGGAGTGAGGAAAATGTCGTAAGGAAAGTTTTGGGTATGAATGTCGATGGCTATAAGGGTAGGGGAAGACCAAAGAAACGATGGATGGATTGTGTGAAAGATGACATGGCTAGAAAGGGGGTCACTACCGAGATGACGAATAATAGAGAAGTATGGAAAAAAAGGACATGTTGCGCCGACCCCAAATAGATTGGGATAAGGGCAGGAGAATGAACTGGTTTGTGCTGTCTCTGGCAATTTGACACGCATTAACGAATTTATATAATTTTTATTTTTGGAAAACAGTTCCGTGATGGTTTTATTAACTGCGAAAACGAACGGTCCTGTAGACGGAAAAACCGGAAGATATATTGTAGGCCCATTGAAGATGGTGCACTAAGAAAGCTTATCGAGGAGTTGAACTTGATACCTATGTAAAAAAAATAGACTTGAAGGCTAGCTTCCTAGTGCATAATTATATAGATAGATAGATAGAATACTCTTTATTATGCACACCATAAAAATTACAGATATAAATGATGAAATTTTACAAAGGGTGACACAATGGGCGGTCTTATCGCTAAAAGCGATCTTTTGCAGATAACCTTTGGATGGATTAAGTGAGAAGGAGAGTCATTACTGTAGGTAGTCAGTGGTAGTGGTAGTGGTGGTATATCATGGTATTATGCACTAAGAAGCTAGCCTTCAAGTCTATTTTTTTTCTGCATTATTATGCACTGCATAACCCAATAGCTAATATATATATAGGAATAGCCAATAGCAATCAGAAGCAGAATAGAGAAGTGGGCCAAAGACGTCATTGAATGGTACCCGAGAGAGGGGATGAGGAAACGGGGAAGGCCGGTTCGTAGATGATCTCAGCTCGAGGGCAGGCACCGCGTGGAGGCGAAAAACACAAGATCGTGTACTTTGGAAGGGTCTGGGGGAGGCCTATGCTAGTGAGCAAGACAAACAACTGATGTCTGATATTCATAGCGTTATGTAAAATTAGTTTTAAGTTTCTGCTGCTGCAGGAGCAGAACACCTCAAACGGCGCAAATATAACAACCTTTTTGGGAACTATATGTTTGAGCCGTTTGGGGTTGAAACACTAGGGCCTTGGAGTCCGAGTGCTCATCGAGTTTTTCGGCACATCGCCAAGCCGTTGGTCGACTCTACACGGGACCAGAGGGCTGGCCTATTTTTAGCCCAAAGAATCAGCATTGCCATCCAACGTGGCAATACTGCCAGCCTTTTGGGCACTTTTCCCATTGACAGCGATGTGGACGAATTTTTTGATGCCCTATGAGCTCTTCCCCTTTTTATTTTTTATTATATACTTATACATAATATATATATTTTAGTGTTAGCTTGTAAATTGTAATTAAGGTAAATAATTATGTTATCTATAAATAATAGTTTAATTAAAAGTTTTAAGTTTTTTAATAAAGGCTTTTTGAATTGAATTGAACCCAATAGCTCCGTAATCAAATTAAGCACAACTCTATGGAACATCAATGTTCAGCATTCCACTACTAAAAATATCGAACAAAGATAAGAACTAAAAATGCGACAACATGTTGCTGTCATTCATTTCAGAGTGCATAGCCAGAACGGGTCGCTAAGTCGCTGGTTCAAGTTAAAAATATAACACAATAAGGTTTGGCGTTTAGCCAGCTCGCGGCATTGTCGCCACCTTGACGTCTTGTTTGAAATAGTTTTATCAATCCAGCCCATCAGGACGTGGGCTGGAAACTGCGAACTCTATTTACCTAAGTAATACGCTTCCACGATCTGCCAATACGCCTGAAATTTGAAAAGATTGAGGAAGGAAGTCTGTGCAAATGTTGTTCTTTTTAAGCCAGTGTAATGCAAAATTCTCTTCAAAATGTAAATTCTTATAATTATGTAAACATTTATCTTAAGGTGATTGCGCAGAAGTAGCCCGTCAAATTCAAATTTTCTTATGTTTTTTGCAATTTGCAGGTCAGTGTCAGGTTGTATGTTGATTAAAATATGATTCGCGGCTACTATAGCGGATCCCCCTTAAACTGCTAATTTAATGAAGATTCTGTCTAATTCATTTCAATTAATTATTATGTATTCATTCATTCTAATTAATTATTATGTATCTGACAAGTGCCTACGTAGAGGCACTTGAGTTTCGCCCCTCAAAGCGTTGGCTAGCATTGTTCTAAGTCCAGTGTCCAAACTTGTTAAGAACTCAGCCGTTCCTAGACATAACAACACACAGCTACACTTTTAGAACGATCAATAATTAAAGTCTATGTGTGCGACGGAGCTCGTGGCTAAGTAATAACAGCCGCACGGGTCGATCCATCAGGTTAAGCTACGCTTGCCGGGGTTGGTCAGTGGATGGGTGACCATTCTTTACATACCGAGACTCCTCCGTGCCTCGGAAAGCACGTTAAGCCGTTGGTCCCGGCTGTCTTTCGTAGATCTTTGACAGTCGTTACGGGTCGTCAGAAGCCCGAAAGTCTGACAACCAGTCTTACCAAGGGGTATCGTATTACCCAGTTACTGGGTTGTGGAGGTCAGATAGGCAGTCGCTCCATGTAAAATACTGGTATTCAGCTGCATCCGGTTAGACTGGAAGCCGACCCCAACATAGTTGGGAAAAGGCTAGGCAGATTGATTTGTGTGCGACACAGCGCCTTTCACAATTGTTTGAGCTATGTATATCGTAGCGGTTATTTTGCGGTGAGCTTACCCCTGTAAATGGTTGCAATGGCTGATAAAAATTTTCTTTATAACGATGCAAATCAAGTTCTTAATCACACCTAGCTACCAGCAACAAATGTAATTGATTTTCTTTAGCTTGGGTAAGTAATTAACGATAAGTCCGTCGACTTTATATCTTACTCATCTTCATAAAATTCTATGAGGGGTCATAGAATTATAAATATGAGTGGCATAAAATTGAAACCTACCTAGGTTTTCTGTTGAAAGAATTTATTCTCAGAGCACAAACCATTCACTTTAAATAATTATGACAAATACAAATAAGTCATGCAGTTTTTGATGGTAACATAATGACTCCGTGCCGTGAGTCAAAAGGCAAACAGAATGTTTAAAACTAGGATTCTAAAGATTTTAAATTCAAAACAAAACGTTAATTATCATTTAACAATCATACACAGGCAATTTTTTTGTTGTTTTTGTTCTAGCTAAGTAGCTTTAGTAGTAGCATCGTTTTGAACATTTTTTGGCAATCATAACTGGCAATTTATTGTACAATACCTACTGCTCCTTCGTTTAAATTTTTTTCTTCCCTTAATTAGTTCGTGATTTATTTTTGAAAGTCAATTGAGAGTGGGTTTCCTTTGTTATAATTTTCCTAACTAGAGTAATACATAAATACAAAACAAGTATGTATGGCATCTACAGTTTTTGTATGTTACACAGTTTAGTGTCGTTATTATATTTTTTGTTTTGTTGATGTTAGGTAGTGATAATTCCGGCGGGATCTCATGGCGACATGGAGAGTGCGATTGTCGCAACCCAGCGCTGGGCACGCCACAATTGCGGCGATAAGTGTCTTTGAGGAGTGGTTGGAGAGGCGCCACGGCGTCCTCACCTTCCGCCTGACGCAGGTCCTCACCGGACACGGTTGTTTCGGGAGGTTCCTGTTTCGGATAAGGCGGGAGGAAACGCCCTGGTGTCACCATTGTGTGAATCGCCCGGAGGACACGGTGGAGCATACAGTGGAGGTCTGCCCGGCTTGGGCGGAGCACCGCCGTGTTCTCACGGAGTCGATCGGCGGCGGCGATCTCTCGCGTCCAAACCTGGTCCAGGCCATGGTGCGGAGCGAGAGTGCATGGGAGGCCGTCACCTTCTTCTGCAAAGCAGTAATGCTCGCGAAGGAGGAGGCGGAACGCGTGAGGGAGAGGCAAGAGCCGCGCCCTCGCGCCCCTAGCCGCCGCAGGAGACGCCCTGGGCGGCGGGAATCTATCGCCGATTCCCGGCCACCGTAGGCGCGGGCTTGCGGACGACGAGTAATGGGCAGCTCGCCGTCTGGTAAGGACCAGGCCCGGGTCGACGGCGCGTTGTTTTCCACGCACGCCTCAAATAGATGTCAGCAGTGACGGGGTCAATTGGGCCGATGCCGCCGGGGTCGCGGGTGATTCGAAAGAGATGCCGTGGCCCTGGCACGGGCAACTGAAGGAACACGGGTGGGTTTTAGTCAGTAAAAGTCTGACACGTAATTCATTGAGAAGTCATTTGATGATTTCCCATCCACAAAAAAAAAAGGTAGTGATAATTGTTTTAATCAAAATATTTAGCAACATCCGTTATAAATGATACCTTGTCTTGTCGAATTACAAAATAAAAACAGAATATCAAAACAGTTTTCGAGTAGAACTCTACCCTCTCTGCTCACTTTAGCACTTTTACACCCGTCTGCGGTTATACGAGTGATGTTGATTTTATTACCTACCTCGTAGTTTTTGCCCTTAAGGCGAGTAGTGCTGCCAACCAGTAACAGTAGTGTTACCTATGGAAATCTGCAATGTAATAAATGCGAAGAACTGCTCAAAGGTTTTAAAAAAATACTTTCTGGATAGTAGTGCGATCTAGATCGCTTTTAGCGATAAGACTGCCCATTGTGTCACCCTATGTAAAATTTCAACATTTATATCTGTAATTTTTGTGGTGTGTATGGTGGGGTGTTCTGTCTATCTATCCGTCTATCTATCTAGATAGATAGTGTATATGTATGTATGTAAGTATGTGGGTGTATGTATATTGTTTGCCTGGATGGATGGGTGGGTGGATGGATGGAGCGCTTCATCGTGTACATACAAGGCTCGTCATGTGAGGGGAACGCTGGCGATAGTCGGCGAGACTCAGGCGGTCTCTTTCTCGCGCACCTATTACCCATGCGCAGACACACATCTCCTCCCACTCTCGCCCAGCGTTTCTTTTTACCTGACGCCAAGTATACGTATTTATTAAATAATAATATTAATATGTAGTGGCACCGAGTTGCCGTGTCTGGCCATACCGCTGTTAAACCCGCGATGGTTTGTGTGGTATGTTTAAAGTAACCTAATGTGTGTAAACTGTTTTTGAATAAAAAAAAAAAAAAAACCACCATTGAGAAAAAAAATCATAAATCTGGAGATATGGAACATTTTGAAATTTCCTATGCTCACAATTTTAGTCAGATGAGGTAGAATTTTTCGTATCAAAAAAATCAACACTAAACCTTCTAGGTTCGAAGCCTTAGCAGTTAACACCTTAACTGCTAAGGATTCGAACCTAGGAGGCTTAGTGTTGATTTTTGTCCCTCACTAAATTCTACCTCATCTGACTTAAAATGGGAGCCTAGGAAACAAACTGTTCCATATCTCCAGACTTATGATTTTTTCTCAATGGTGGCACTAGTTGGCAGCACTACTGGCCTTAAAAACCTAACAGCACATCAAAGCGCTGTAATTCAAAACTGTGATGAATATTCCAGCGTGTTGTTTCAAAAAGGCATTTAATATTAACTCGTTCGTTATCTGGTCCACAAGTGACAGCGCAGCGCTGAAAGCGGTTTGCTAGTCTGCTGGTTTGTATTGTGATCTGACGGCAGATTCTGGACTAACCCCCTTATTCATAAATAAAAAACTAAAACTCTCTATAAACCTATTTTAGTTAGTTATAGAAGTGTTTTGTCAATTTCTTTAGAATTATGATTTGAGTTTGAAAGAAGAAGACAAAACACTTCTATAACTAAAATAGGTTTATAGAGCATTTTAGTTTTTTAGGGTTCCGTACCTCAAAAGGAAAAAACGGAACCCTTTAGGATCATTTCTTTGTCCGTTTGTCTGTCTGTCAGTCTGTCAAGATCCTTTTTCTCAGGAACGCGTGGAAGTGTCAAGTTGAAATTAATATCAAATGCGTAAGTCTATGGTCCCTTGGAGATCTAAAAATCAAGCTTCTAAGTCAACGCAATAAAAAAATACGGCCATTTAAACTACATATTTTGATACTCGCAAGTAAATCAAAACCTATAGGGTACTTCCCGTTGACCTAGAATAATGAAATTTGGCAATAAGCAAGGTCTCACAGCAGAAGTAAAGTTAAAAGTCCAAAAATTATTTGTAATTTTATCACAAAAAAAAAAACTTTTTTTTGGGATTACAACGATTAGTTTGTTTTTGAGATAAATTCTTTACAACTACGGAACCCTTCATTGTTCGTGGTCCGACATGCACTTGGCCGGTTTTTTTATGAATGGTTGAAAATCCATTTGCGGCCAGGCAGGGGACATAGTTCTTCCATAGTTCAAGGTACCCAATCCACTATAGCCACCCAAACCCATAGTCCAATATGGTTTGTTCTCATGATCTGGATTTAGTCCTGCACCAACTGGGGGTTGTCCATGGATGCACTTGCATAGCGCTATTAGCATCCGTCATTTGTTTATTATCACGTTTATTGTGAATTTCGATTTTCAACAGATCAATGAATTATTCTGGTGAAATCATTTAAGACCGGCATAAAAAGCCATAAAGTAATCAGGTCGGAAAGTGCTTCGCATGCATAGAAATATCACACACCAGTCATTCATTATCAATTCAGTCAGTTAGGCCCGGTTCACATTAGGTCGTACTGACAGTTTCACCGTTGGCCGACTGTCGGGTCTTGCTATTCCCAATAAGCTGCTGGTCCGACCTAATGTGAACACCACCGTCGTTAACGTAGATTTACCGCGGCCCGGCTCGTCGCAAAGCAGTTGGGAGTTGGCTTCTGTGTACAATGGACGATGACGAACGTTCTTTCTGGTTATCATGTGGTATTTAAAGAAAAGACAGGAGAAAAGAAAAATAAAATATTGGATGCATCCAATCATTGCCGAGAGTGTCTTATCCCAAAGCATACTCCTGTCTTCCACAAGAGAAATCGAAACTGATTGCTGATTTATTTTTCGTGATTTCAGAGTTGGTCCCATAGTGAAAGTTGTTCATATTTATGGGTAGAATACCCTGTGAAAATTTGGGTAGTGATAAAAAAGTTGCCCTGTTTATTCCGTTACTATTGTTAAGTTTTAGGATTTTTTATCCGCCAGCAATCATTTATGACACCGCGCGCCGCTCCTCGGTTACTACAATGTGTAACTTAAATAACGCATAACCTCTTAAGGGGTCATTGTACTCATCATTTTGAGCAACTTTTACTATGGGACTGAACTTGAAATCGCGAAAAAGAAATCAGCTGTTCCCTACATTTTGACGAGTTATGCGAACATAAATGTATGAAACTGCTGATTTTTTTTCGCGATTTCGGGTTTGGTCCCATAGTAAAAGTTGTTCATAATGATGAGTACCTACAATTACCCCTTAAGAAGTTGCGCGTTGTTTAAGTTACACCTTGTATATGTATAAGCAGTGCGAGAAGACATGGCTTACCTGGATTACATAGGGTACTTTTAATCCCGGTAGTACATTCCCGTGATATATTTTCCGACATGCACGCGGGCGCAGCCGCGGGCAAAAGCTAGTACATAATATACAGCGAAAGTTCCAACCGGGTGTACCACGACACCTCTCGTTTTTTTTAACCGACTTCAAAAAGGAGGAGGTTCTTAATTCGTCGGAACCTTTTTTTTTTGTTTATTTTTTTTTATGTATGTTCCCCGATTACTCGAAGATGGCTGGACCGATTTGGATTTTTTTTGTTTTATTCGAGAGGGTACATCGCAGTTGGTCCCATATAAAATTGATTAACTTTGCTTGGGTAGTATTTGAGTTAGCTTCAATAATACGTATTTTTCCCCCACTTTTATATGGATGATGTTCTAGTTTGTTTTGCAGATAGTGGTATTAGAATTTGTGTGGGGTAGGTACACAACTAAAAAATGAAAAATAAAAACTTTTTTACAAAAAATACAACCGACTTCCAAAAACAACACTACAAAGTGAAAAATAACTTTAATTTCGGAAGTCGGTGGCAAAAAACGAAAACACATTTAACTAGACAATGGTGCCGATTCTGTTGTGCACAAACTAAACTTAATTTAGGCTATTGCTAACTTTTTCTCTCTATTATGACAAGAAAGGGACGGAAGAAAATTAGAGCTGTCAAATTAGTTAGAACTAATTTTTCCATAGACATTTAGACGACACGTAAAAACATGTCGACTAAAAACACGGTGAAGCGCAAGGCGTAAACTAGTTTGACATCTCCAACTTAGTTCATAGCTATAGCCGTCCTTTTCTCGCGCTGCCTGTTAGTAAAAGATAGCGATTCTCTAATTTTAGTTTAGTGCGTTCACAAGAGAATCGGCACCACTGACTTCCGAAATTTAAGTTATTTTTCACTTTGTAGTGTTGTTTTTGGAAGTCGGTTGTATTTTTTGTAAAAAGTTTTTTTTTCTTTAACAAAAGGTGTGCAAAATTTTTTTCACATGCATGTTCAGTTTCAATCGTTTCGTAGACATGAAACTAAGTAGAAGTTTGTTGGTTATGTTCAAGGACCTAGTAAGGGACGCTGAAGTGTCATGTTATGGTTAGAGAAAAGTTTATTCCTAGAGGTCTCACTTGATAGCTGGCCCTTTTAGTTGGAGTGCATGGGAGGTAAACTCTGAAGCTAGTTGCTTAAAATTTTGTAATGGCTGCTGCGTGTCCAATTTCATGGCTTTTTTGTTCCGTGTATGACAATATTGAACATTGTCAGATGCTTTCCAAAACTGGATTACTTAGTTAACCAAGTTTCAAAAAGAAGGAGGTTAGGAGGTTCTATGTTCGACTGTGTGCATTTTTAATCGAATTCAAAAAAGGAGGAGGTTCTCAATTTCGGATGTTTATATTTTGTTTTGTATATGTTCGGGCAATAACTGTTTGAAAGGGTATACTTTCAAGGTGGTTCCATTGTCACCAAGTCAGAATCTGATAAGGGATGCCATGGAAATCGAGGGAAACCCTCAAATTTTATAGGCACACCTATAGCGATATGGGTATTTTGTTTAGTAACTCGAGCATTTGCTCTCGGAAAGCACCAATTGGTGAAGTGAAACTGATGATGAAGACCACCGGAACTACTCAATAATAAGTATTTCACGGGTTGCGATTCGATTACTTTAATATGGATTTTAAGCAATTTATGCTCGTCATAATGCATATGATGAAGTAGAGCTGATCGTGACTTCACACCATCAGCTCCAGTTTTCCTGGTTTTTACCAGGAGAACTCAACAGTTAACGTCTCTGCATCGGAAAAAGCACGGATATCTATGGGAAAAAGCAACATTTTGTTGGTGTTGAGCAGTTGACATTACATAAATTACAAACTAATCCGCTAAAAAATAGAAAACTTTTTTACAAAAAAAAAACAACCTACTATCAAAAAACACTACAAAGTTAAAAATAAATTTAATTTTGAAAGCCTGTGGCAAAAGACTAAAATATGGATCCAAAGACACCGACTTCCGTAATTGAAGTTATTTTTAACCGACTTCTAAAAAAGGAGGAGGTTCTCAATTCGGCTGTTTATATTTTTTTTTTTTTTTTTTTTTATGTTTGTTCGCGCATAACTCCGTCGCATGCCAACCGATTTGAAAAATTATTTTTTTGTTGGAAAGGGTATACTTCCCAAATGGTCCCATTTTTGTCAAAATCCAGTTCTGATGATGGGATCCTGGAGAAATCGAAGGAACTCTTCAAATATTATAGGCACACCTATAGTGATTTGGGTATTTTTTATAGTAGCTCGTGTATTTGCTCTCGGAAAGCACCACTTGGTGAAGTGGAACTGATGATGAAGACCACAGATGGCTACCGGAATTACTCAATGATAAATATTTCACGGGTTGCGATTCGATTACTTTAATATGGTTGCTAAGCAATTTCCGCTCGTCACACAATGCGTGTGGTGAGTGGTTGTTGAGGAGTTCTCCTGGTTCTTACCAGCAGAACTCCTCAAAAATTAACGTCCCAGCATCGGGAAAAGCAATATTTTGTAACATGTGATGAGCAATTGACATTGGACTAATGTAACTTATACAAATTATAAACAGACCCACTAAAAAGTGAAAAATAAAAACTTTTTTACAAAAAAATACAACCGACTTCCAAAAACAACACTACAAAGTGAAAAATAACTTTAATTTCGGAAGTCGGTGGCAAAAACAAAAATACATTTAATCAGACACCGACTTCCGAAATTAAAGTTATTTTTCACTTTGTAGTGTTGTTTTTGGAAGTCGGTTGTATTTTTTTGTAAAAAAGTTTTTCACTTTGTGGTGTTTGTTTTGGAAGTCGGTTGTTTTTTTTATTAAATTTATATTATATACACTTCCTCGAAAACTGGTTCATATCGCACTACGATTAGGTTCACAATGCAATATATTTCACACGCGTGCGATTTTTCATTTTCCAACACGTGTGCGGGAATAAAAATTGCCACAGATAACTTATACCTATACCTACTTAGCCCAAATTGGTTCAATGCCTCTATTCACACCTTCTCTATTCGGAGGTGAATGTTTTTTTTTAATCTCGGCAAAGAGATATGCGTCTTTACGGCGTTAATATTTTTTGAATATTTAAATAATGTTTATAAATAGAATATCATCAAAAATCATGATTATTACAATAAAAAAACGTTTAAGTATAAACAAATTAACATTTATTTGTGTTCTAAACTCAAAAATAATTTGAATTTTCTATTTTTCATATTAGGCTGTTTATCGGCTTTATTTATACCTTTGCCTTCAAAGCGCGGAAAAAATTTAAATCATAGTTTCCTAATAATTCATGACAAAAATAGTTTTCGTTATTTTATTTTATTTCTTCAAAAGTGTAACGTCGTTTGATACACGTGGACATTTGTAATTGCAGTTCTCGGCTCAAACACAACCTCGCCTACGGCTCGGGTGTTAATTCCGTCTCGAATGCAATAACAAAAATTCTCCACTTGTATCAAAATGTACTATTCTTCTTTGTGTTTACAAAATAAGGACTTCTCTTGTCAGATGAACCCAGTTTTAATTTGTGAGTTTTCAGAATACGCTCACAAGTGCAGTGCATTATTAATGTATTAAACTTAATTTGTTTGCTGCGGCCACGATCGCCGTGGTTACCAGTGTATACAATTTGCATGAACCCGTCTGAGGTCTGCCAGCCACAGAAATTGTATGAAATTGAAGCATAACATTGCGTTGCTGCAGTACGTAGGTATTTGAAAGTCGATCTCTTGGTTGGAAGGAAAACAATGTTACATATCCAAGGGAATTGTTAAGTACGTTAGTTCAGTGTTGTGTGAACTTGTTGTGGCCTCAGACTAAATAAAAAACGAAGACTAGCGCTGCGAACAATACAGTGAAGCATGCGCAAAACTACACCTCGCTCTATGAATTCCTGTTTTTTTTATATTTCTATGGTATACACGCTCAGACGCACACATTTACATAAACTAAACTAAAATTTAACTACACCTCATTACGTGCACACGTGTTTACGAAACCCGAAACGTGCGGCCTCACGTCACTGTTGACAGCCCTATTTCTTGTTTTTTTATGTAGTCTGAGGTTGTGGCGACGTAATAATAATGCGATTCAGATTGTGATGTTCTTGTTTATCACTAACCTGAGGAGAGTTTAGACAAATGGCATTCGCTACGGAGCGATTCTATTTCTGCAATCGCTACAGCTTCAAAGTGACATTGCTATGATCACGTGACATTTCGTTAGCTTATGTCAACCCCATACATTTTTTTGGCTTTTCTACCAGCGTCATCGCTAATCGAATGTTATTTTGTCATAGACCATCAGAATTTTGAAAATAGAATCAAAGGCTGGGTGATGCAATTTAGAACACGCATAGAGTATAGTGAAATAAGACAAGCTGAATTGATTGATTGCGTCGCTCTAGTCAGAGAGTCCTTTTGTTCTTTTTTGTTTCAACTATGGGAAAATTCGCTAGAGGTGCCAAATTGATTTTCAGATTTATTTTATGTTAGTGTGTAGGTTTTTATAGCGTGCTTCAACTTGTACGTTAGTGTGCCAAAATGGGGACGACGGCCAATTTGGGACCACCACCGGGTGCAAGCGACTGTTTTCGCACCTCAGTAACGAGGTCCTTCTATGTTATGTTGGTGTTAATTTATTTTATAAAAGTAGGAATTGATAATTTCTTTTTCCTAGCCTATTTTGTGTCCCACTGCTTGTCAAAGGTCTCGCCCTCTTCCTTGCAAACCTTTCTGTCTTGTGGTCATGTTGTTACAAACATAATCAGTTCGCCTCACCACCTTCGCCGCGGTCTACCTCGATGGCGATGTCCTCCCTGACAACATTTAATACAGTGAGAGATTAGTAGTTGTGCCTGAAATCACATTAAGTCGGTACATACATACATACGCCTTCACGCCTTCATCCCATGGGGGGTAGGCAGAACGCTACTTGCTACGATCCTTACATACTCCTTGTGCCTCGTTTACGTTCATACATCTGCTCCCTAATTGCGTTTCACTCTATCAATCGGAATCAGAATCATTTTGAAGCAAATCATCCATTGCTTCATATGTCGTATTTGTCTTCTCGACAATTACGTAAATAACGCAATGAATGTTGTTGAACTGTCAAAATAAAACCGATTCCGATTGATTGCGCATGATTACGCAATTAGGGTGCAGGTCATTCACACACGCCGGTTGCGAGTACTACGCACCTGACAGCAACAAAACAGTACAGTCAGCAACAAAAGTCGATTAATACTATTCATTTACTAAAACTTAATAATTGAGCAAAATATTGAAATAAAACAGAAGACAAATTCTAAGCTAATCATATTAAATGCTAGTAAATACTCGTAGCAGATTATCAAATAATTTTGTGTCAATTTAGATGATGTGTAAAAGTATCAGGGTTAATCGACTTTTATTGCTAACTGTACCTATATTTCAATGTACCGAGTGTATGTATCTACACTCGGTAAAAAAAAAAACTCTTGTTAGCATACATATAAAGCATTTTCGGCACTGAAAAAGTAATCCATCAGGGTTTAGTGCTTTAGCACACCTCCGCCGCAAAACCATAGCAGCTAAACCGCAGTAGTTCAATTCAACTAACTCGCATGATATTCCGCTACTCGAATCGCGATTAAATAGCGAAACGTCATGCGGTTCACGGCGGAGGTGTGATACCCACCTATGTTCCGTAAAAAAATTAAAGCACTTTTTACAGCCCATTTTAAAATTGCCTCAATCAATATAGCCTAGCCTTTTCCTAACTATGTTGGGGTCGGCTTCCAGTCTAACCGGATGCAGCTGAATACCATTATTTTACATAGAGCGACTGCCTATCTGACATCCACAACCCAGTAACTGGGTAATACGATACCCCTTGGTAAGACTGGTTGTCAGACTTTCGGGCTTCTGACGACCCGTAACGACTGTCAAAGAACGCTCTCCACGAATGACAGCCGGGACCAACGGCTTAACGTGCTTTCCGAGGCACGGAGGAGTCTCGGTATGTAAAGATGGTCACGCATCCACGGACCAACCCCGGCAAGCATAGCTGAACCTGATGGATCGACCCGTGCGGCTGTTATTACATAGCCACGAGCTCCATAAATTATTCATGTTACTAAAGCTAACGAAGCAGACAGATTGATAAAAATCACTGTCATGTCCAAACTACGTTTCAGTTTTACGTGATCTAGGTGACATGATGAAGAGACTTAGCATGAATGCATTTCGCCCTAGAGATAACTTTTTGATGATTTAATTATTAGAACCGAATACTTTTTCTTTAACGAAGTTCCCGATAAAGGAAGACCCAGTAACCCGTATGGAGACAACAATGTTGAGGCGAATGAGGATTATATTATCAGGAAGGCTACGAACGTCTCATGACCATTTGTACCGAACTGTATAGTCCGCCGGCAGTTCGCCGGCAGGCGGTCTAGTTTTTATTATGTTCTGTGAGTGGACCGTTGCCGGCCAATTAGCGGCCAACTGCAGGCCAACTGTTAATGTGTGGGGCCCTTTAGTCATTTCGTGGTCGCTTGACGATAGCTTAACTTAGCTTATTGTTATTATTATGTTTTATTGGTTTATTTTTTATGTATGGCAAGCCTATTATTATTAATATTTATTTATTTAAAAGACAACAAAAGGTCCACAAAAATACACAATAAGTACCTACTTATAATACAATACTTAAAAATTAAAAGTTGTTAGTAACAATATATCTTATAATCTACGTTAGTACTTATATACTACAACAGACAGTGTTGTCTTGATGAGATGTCCCATTATGGGACTCTCATCAAGGCTGTCAGCTATCACTTTCAGGAGGCTGTTGCTACTTCCACGCAATCTGGCGAGCAGAGACGCACTTTTCTTCCGTATTATAGCTGAGAAGCTGTCGACTCGGGCTTTTGCGAACATCTCTGACGTGCTATGTTCAATATTGGAAATTACTGGCTGAAATTATGAAACACCATTTTCATCGCTCCATTTTTATAGCTCTTGTACAGTAAGTTCTAGATTGCATCACCTTGGGTGACCTTCAAGGCGTTAATACCAGCAATTCAACAGCCTTAATGTGGAGCGGCGCGAATGGGTAATTCCTACCAGCTTTCGTTCTAATAATGTTGAAAATGTTCAATTGCAGTAAATGAATTCAGCTAATTCGAAGTTCGCGTGAAAGAAGGCACACTATTGAGTCATTAATTCTGTCTGAAACTTTGGTTTGGCCCTTGGTAGCTTTTATTGATGTTTTAGAGGACATCAGGCTATGATTCATTTTATTTATTTGGAAAAAAACATGCACAACTTTACAGATCCAGATCCAAGTTATTGCACAGTTAAATTTAAATAAAAACAGACATATTTATAATAAGGAAGGAATAACAATAAGAAAGAATACACAAAAAAAAAAACCTAACAAAACAAGTAAAACTAACAAATACCAATCAAATAATATTGGCAAAAAAAAAACCCATCTTTCGTCCATCATCTCACAGAATCGCAAACATGCACGACACACGTCTATCCATCTCGCGGCAAACAAATCACAATCCTGTATCGATGCCAGTAGAGCCTCTTGGTTCGCGCACTCGCAATGCTGGATAGCATTGCGAGTGCGCGACCCAAGGGCGAGTTAGAATGCGAAACTGTGCGTGCTGACGGAACGGCCAACAATCCGTGTCGTCGTGGTCTAAGTTGGTATTTGGGTACAGGAGGAACAAAAAGTTTCACAAGTTGAGCTACTAGTTCCGGGCAATCAGACTCCCCCTGAAGGACATGACAAGCGAACATGAGTAAAAAGTAATTACGCCTAACTTCAAGAGAGTTAAATTTCAGCATTCCAAGCAAAAATTTTGTAGGATACAGGAATGGATAGTGTTAACGCCATTACTTTCTTTAGTTTTATATTTCATGCCTAATTACTGGCAACTCTAATTAATTGGTATCTGTGTAACATAAAGTTCCTTCCGCTTTCCTTCTCCCTTCCACAACCCTTATAATGCCTAAGTGAGAGCGAGAAGGAAGATCCGCAATGGCGTGCATACGCCGCCGCCAAGAAGATCCGCCAGTTCTCAATCAACATCGACGCCTGTTGGGTAAAATTAATCCCAAGTCGAAAAAGGACTCATATTTTCACCGCGAAGAACGAAGATTGCTATTGAACAGTGCAAGTGCGTGTATGTGTGTTGTGGAAAGTGCAGATTCTCGTCCGTACGTGATATCCTGGACGCGCCAGCCACGTGGCTAAGGAAACCCTTCTCGTCGTGTCGCCATAGCTCACCAGGCAGGTACCATCATCATTTTCCCACACCACCAAAACACCTACTTGTGTCACCGAACCGCCCCTCATACAGTCCACTAAGAAAATTTCGATTTTCACCCCAAGGCTTAGGCCGCCGCAACATTTTTTGGTCCTTCGAGACGGATATCCGACATTTTTTGGTCCTACGATCACGGATATCCAACAGTTTTTGGTCCTACGATCACAGATATCCAACAGTTTTGGTCCCATGATCACGGATACCTATTTTTCTTTATCCTCTTGATAACGGATATCAGTATTATATCCGTATATCATCATCCCGCAACTATATTTCATTTCAATCTTCGTTCCTTATACTCTTATACTAAACCGCTTTCATTTATTCATTTATTACAATACCTACTTGTCATTGCGTACATTCACAGGTATTTCGCATCCCGCTCAACTTAATATTTTAATATACGTAGGTAGAAGCAAAATCTACCGCTCGCTCGCTTCGCTATCGTTCGGTACTATATTCGTAGGTACCTACCAATCCCGCACCGCGCGCAACTCGTTGAAGTTTGCGATTTATTTTAGCTATTATAAAAACCAACAAAAATATCGAAAATGCCTAAGAAAGTGACCATTGATTCGGATGATCAGATAGAATCCGCGATTCAAATAGCACTGTCATGTCGTAATATGATTTTTGCCCGCATGCAAATCATTTACGAAATAATGGGAAAAATGAAGTCCGGTATGGAACCGCTAGAGAAGTTCTTGTGTGCGTGTGTCAATGTTGATGCGTTGCGCACCGAGTTCCTCGAGGCATTTAATAAATATAACTCGCTTCTTCTAAGACAAGACCCGGAAAATAATATTGAAGATCAGTCGTGGATTAGTTTTGAGGAATTATATTGCTGCGTTAAATATAATTATTCAAGTTACTCAAAATCATCAGCCACATCGGCTCCTACTTCTAGTGGTAGTGGTGTCAATAAGCAAACAGTTCGCTTGCCTCCCATTGAAATTGTGTCATTCGATGGCGATATTCGTAACTGGCCCCTGTTCTATGCTAATTTTAAAAGCACGGTACACGAAAATAATACATTGACTGATTCGGAGAAATTATATTATTTGATGGGGAAATTGAAAGATAAGGCTCAAACCGCGTTCTCAGGAGTTTGCCCTAATGGCGATAACTACCAATTAATTTTTAATTCACTCATAAACAAGTACGAAGACAAACGTATATTAGCTTCTAGTTACCTTAATCGGATGTTTGAACATAAATCTTTTAATACCGCATCTATTCAAAATTTCGAATCCTTTTCTGATAATTTTGTTTCCGCCGCAAACGCATTAAAAAACCTTAAAATATATGATTTATCAGATTTGATTTTTTTCCATGTCGCTATAAAAAAGGTTGATTCTGAAACCGCTCGACTTTTTGAAATGAACTCAAAAGACGAAATTCCTAAATTCGACAATTTAGTACAGTTCATTAAAAATCAATCTCGCATTTTACAAAATACTAAAGCTTTAAACAGCTTGAGTTTCACTCAGTCTAACAACAATCCTATAAATAAAAAAACGTCCAAAACTCCGCAACCGCAATCTTACACTGTAATTGATAAATCCGCAAAATGTTTGTGTGATAGCTTTGTTCATGAACATTTATTTAAATGTCCTGCCTTTTCTAAAATGACACCAAGTGATCGTTTCAAATCGGTGAAGCAAAACGATGCATGTACTAACTGTTTAAGTATTAAACATAAGGCCAGAGTCTGTCAGTCTGAATCTAGATGTAAATCTTGTAAAAATAAACATCATACGCTTTTACACTTTAATCGCGAATCGCACGCGACTGTAATATCGAACGGTGTTGATGATACCGCACGTACACAATCGGGTTCAAACTCCACGGCTTCGAGCGAGCAAGATGCTCACGCCGCCGCGCCGTGCCGCTCGCCGCCACCGCTCAGAACGCCCCGCAATGTAATGCATCCATTGCTACGTCGATCTTTTACGACTCGAACTCCCGCGTATCAAAGCCGCAATGTAATACGAATACTACTATTTTGTTGTCAACCGCTACTGTAATAGTTCGAGATTCATTTGGTAAGGAGCATTTTATTCGCTGTCTATTAGACAGTGGCTCACAAATTAATTTTATTACCGCAGAATGTTGCAAACGATTAGGTTTGACTAGACATTCATCTGATACGCCTTCCGTTAAGGGTATCGGTGGCACGGAAAAATCCGTTAAGGGTTCCGTACAATTCGCTTTCTTTTCCCGTTTTAATCCGAACGTTACTTTTAACGTTAATTCGATAGTTGTCGATGCAATCACCGATAATCTACCTACCGCTCCCGTAGATACTTCCGCCTTGCCTTACTTAAAAGGTTTACCGCTCGCCGACGAATCGTTCGGCAAACCCGGTCGCATCGATGTGTTGATCGGGGCTTCGCTTTTCCCGCATCTTATGCTGCCCCGCGTAGTTAGCAGCAACTCCTCCGCGCCGCCCGCCATGCAGACGGTACTCGGTTACGTCATCATGGGCACTGTGCCCGCGCTGCCTGTACGTCGTAATAAGCCTCCACAGTCTTGTTACTCACATATTTCGCAACCATCCGACAAAGACTCGTTAGAATCGGCGTTGAAAAAATTCTGGCAGGTCGATGAAGCGCCCGTCACTCTTTCGACGAGCAAATCGCTCGACGAACTTGAGTGCGAGTACTTTTATAATTCGACCACGGAACGCGATGGGGACACAGGTAGATACTCTGTAGCCCTACCGTTTCGCAGCGATGTGTTCTCATTGGGGAACTCACTCGAGATCGCGAAAAAACGTTTTTTCTGCCTAGAAAAGAAATTAGAATCCGCACCCGAGTTACGTACTGCGTATGATGACGTCATTCGCGAATATATTGATAAACGATCCTCTGGTTCTATATCAGTTTAACCGTGTCTGTTTTGGTCTCAAGTCAAGTCCCTACCATGCGATCCGCACAGTACAACAGTTGGTTCAAGAAGATGGTCATCACTTCCCGCGCGCCAGCGCTATCATCGCGGATTCAAGTTCGGACAATTCGCTTCTACTCGCACTCGCAGAACGTACGTCGTCGTGGACTAAGCTGCTGCGTATTGTTGTTTTCATATACCGCTTCATGAAAAAACTCCCGCGTCGGACTGACGCCGTTACCGCTAGCGACCTCGAGTTCGCTGAAACCATTTTGTTGCGTCATGTTCAAAGAAAACACTTCATGGATGATTATTCCGAGTTAAAAAATAATAAAGTTTATTCACCCGCTCTTATTAAACTCAAGCCATTTGTAGATGGTGATGATTTAATCCGCGTTGGGGGTCGATTAACTCATTCGGCTGAGGCCTATAGTACTAAACACCCGGTAGTGTTACCCCGACATGATCGCATAGTTGAAATCCTCGTAGACTATTATCATATAAAATATTTACATGCAGGTCCAGAACTCACTATGTCGTTATTGCGCCATAAGTATTGGATTTTGTCCGCTAGACGCATTATTCGTCATAGAATCCACAAGTGTAACGCATGTCACAGGTGGAGACCGCGACCTCATGGTCCGCCGATTATGGGCGATCTCCCTAAATCTAGAGTAAATGTTGCAACCAAAGCTTTTTCTCATACAGGGTGTGATTACGCTGGCCCTATACAGTATGTGCCCGTACGCACTCGAGGTGCGAAGAGTCGCAAGGGTTATTTATGTATCTTTACCTGTATGACTACTCGCGCTGCTCATATTGAATTAGCTACAGATCTTACGACTGTGTCGTTCATAGCCGCGTTGAAACGGTTTTTATCCCGCCGTGGACCGGTACAATGCTTGTATTCGGACAACGCGACCAATTTTCGAGGAGCTAATTCGTTTTTACGCGACTTGTATACTTTCATAAATAAAGAATACCGCCCGCGCTTTGAAGAGGAGCTCGCTGAGCATCGCATTAATTGGCACTTTATTCCGCCCGCGTCACCGCACTTTGGTGGATGTTGGGAGTCCATGGTGAAGGCCGTGAAGACTCACCTTTTCAAGACAATAGGTCAACAACTTCTATCTTATGAAGAATTAGTTACAATTCTCTCTCAAATAGAGTGCCTGTTGAACTCCAGACCTCTTACTGTTCTTAGCGCTGATCCGGAAGAGCCTAAAGCTCTTACCCCTTCGCATTTTTTACATACTGTACCGCTTAACTCATTACCCGCCGCGGAAGTAGGTTTACTGTCTGATCACCTGCTTCAAAGACACTCTCTTATGGATAAATTAGTCCAGTCGTACTGGAAAAGATGGCGAAGCGAGTATCTTCATAGTTTACAATCACGCTTAAAATGGAATAAACCTGATGGAGACATGATTAAGGAAGGCACTGTAGTAGTGATAGTTAATGATAATGCGCCTCCTCTATCCTGGCCTCTAGGTGTTATTGAGAAGTTGCATACGTCTATAGACGGTAGCACGCGAGTCGTTTCAGTACGCACTTCTAATGGGATTCTTGTGCGACCTGTGGTCCGCTTATGCCCCATTCCTACTCAGTAATATCTTATTCAGTCCATTCCCTCTTTAGTTAGATTTAAGTGTAATTTCACTGTATATATTATTATATTATTCTCTTTAAAGGTGACCCTTTAAGGCCGCGAGGAATGTTAACGCCATTACTTTCTTTAGTTTTATATTTCATGCCTAATTACTGGCAACTCTAATTAATTGGTATCTGTGTAACATAAAGTTCCTTCCGCTTTCCTTCTCCCTTCCACAACCCTTATAATGCCTAAGTGAGAGCGAGAAGGAAGATCCGCAATGGCGTGCATACGCCGCCGCCAAGAAGATCCGCCAGTTCTCAATCAACATCGACGCCTGTTGGGTAAAATTAATCCCAAGTCGAAAAAGGACTCATATTTTCACCGCGAAGAACGAAGATTGCTATTGAACAGTGCAAGTGCGTGTATGTGTGTTGTGGAAAGTGCAGATTCTCGTCCGTACGTGATATCCTGGACGCGCCAGCCACGTGGCTAAGGAAACCCTTCTCGTCGTGTCGCCATAGCTCACCAGGCAGGTACCATCATCATTTTCCCACACCACCAAAACACCTACTTGTGTCACCGAACCGCCCCTCATACAGTCCACTAAGAAAATTTCGATTTTCACCCCAAGGCTTTAGGCCGCCGCAACAGATAGTACCCGAACAGTTTTTTAAATAAAAAATTGATTTTCTGGTCCACACATGTTGAAATAATAAATAAAAATGAATGTTTTTCTTTGGAAAATAGACCGACACAACCGGAAAGAATATGCTGCCACACCAAATCATTAATTGAAATAGAAGGCCAACATTTACAAAAGGCTGAATACTAATTTAACTAGGGGCGAAAAGGGAGAGCTAACTCAATGTATTTTAATTATTGTGTAGGGCGCAGAATAATAAAAAAGCAAACAACGGCCAACGCTGGCAACACTCATTTATAAGATAAACAATGGTGTCATAAAGTTTTTGAGCTGAAAGCGGCGCCTGAGCTGAGGACAAAACATCGCGCCAACACGAGAGCTTACGAAGCCTGAACAGATACGTTTATTATTACGTAAAGGTTCATTATGTTTTGTTTTTCAGTGGTTTTCCTTCTACAGCGGGTCTTTTTGATAAGCGTTTCGATAAATCCAACGAATAAAACGAATAAAAGTTATTCAAAAGATTTTCTCACTTATCATACCGCTCATCTACACACACACACACACACACCAAACACACACCCTCTCAAACATAGCTAATATTCTACCTCGCACCACTAGCTAAAGATTTATTTGTTAGTCCTTTTTTCCTAAATTTTAATTTATTACAAATCGTGTGGTTGAAAAATACGTAAAGAAATAGGTACCTACTTTGTTGTTGTAGTAAATAAAGAAAAAATCAAATATAAATTGTTTCTGATGTTTTTGTACGATTAGTTACTTTCGACTATCGCTACGACACACGCAATCTTCTTGTTTGAATAATTATGTATGAAGTTGAAAATTGTTTACGAAATTCACAATATTTTCAGAGATGAGGCAAGGATTACAAATTATTTTCTACACAAAGATACTTGTTGCTTCGCATAATATATTCTAGACAATCTCGACTTGAGTTGTCAGAACAGCTGATTACTGCACTTTGGCTTGAGAGGAATTATTTTTTAAAAAAAGCTTGTTTACATTCTCTTAAATAGAATTTTTACATGGTTGGTAGATGGTCAGAGAAAAAACGCCGTGAGGACCTTAAAACCAGAATTTGAAGGCATGTGACATCCAGGGGGACCTGCACTGGGCTTGCGTAGTAGATTATGGCCCACTTCTTCTAACACTGAGTCCCAGTAGTGGGCACAATAAAAGCTGTTTATGTTTAGTTTAAGGTTGTTAACAGCTTTTGTCTGCTCTTACTTAAAATTCCAGTTAGTAACCATAGTTTACCTACACCAATCAAATATTAATTCCGTGAATCCTCTACGTCAAGTTTACAAGCCTCTTTAAAACCATAACGAGTGTATTTACGACAGGATAAAAGCGTAGGCAGAGTGGGAAAGGGAAAGTCGGAACAAGCATGATAAAATAAGCCAGTGAGTTAACCCTTTGTAACCGCGCCTCCCCCCGTTTGCCAGACAAATATTAAGTTATATCAGGAGAGATGACAAGCGGGGATGGAACAGAATATTATATTTGTTCACGACTTGGATTTATTTTGGGTGCTGCACTGAGATATTGGGAATTGAATCGTGAGATTTGGAGTGGTGTTTTGCGCTAGTATTTTGGTATACAGGGTGACCTGAAATTAGTGGCGGACCCGTTAAGGGGTGATAGTAGGGATCAATTCCAGTCGATATCACTCTTAGACCTACTGTCCTAAAGTTAATCCATTTCAGGATATTCCTACTTAAAGAATTTTAATTTCTTTTTCCTTTTATTCTATTATTAGTCATATCTTCGTAAGTACTTAACCGATTTTGAATTTTGATACCTCATTTGAAAGGTAATGAAACGTAAATGATGTTTAATTATTATGTACGTAATATTTTGGGAGAGTCTTTTAAGGAAATCGACGTTTTAGACGCAATCATCGTATTTTTTTTTCATTTTATGATTTTGTTAAACGATTTTCGCGTAAGTCAATTCAGTCAAGTAATCATTCCTTATTTAGAATATCTTTGATGCAAAACAAAAAAAAAAAATGGTCCAAAAAACCAATTTTTACGATATAGAGCTATTTTAAGATTTAAAGTAGGATTTTTTTGTAAAATTCTTTAAGTAGGAATATCATGAAATTGGTTAACTTTAGGACAGTAGGTCTAAGAGTGATATCGACTGGAATTGACGCCTACTATCACCCCTTAACGGGTCCGCCACTAATTTCAGGTCACCCTGTATACATTCAAAACTTTGGGCTTAGACTTCACTAGGTGCTAGTTGAAGAATTATTGTTTTTTACGGTTCCGTACCTCATGTGGAAAAAACAGAACCCTTATAGAATCATTTCCTTGTCCGTCTATCTGTCTGTCAGTCTGTCAAGACCCTTTTTCTCACGAACACGTGGAGGTGGTAAGCTGAAATTAATATCAAATTCGTAAATCTCTATGGAGGGACCATAGAGCTCTAAAAATCAAGCTTCTAAGTCAACGCAATTAAAAAATACGGCTATTTGTGCGACACATTTTGACATTCGCAGTTAAATCAAAACCGCAAGCACGTACTTCCTGTTGACGTAAAATCATGAAATTTGGCAAAAAGCGAGGAAATTGTAAATTTTTGATATTAGAAACTTATATTTAAGTTTGTATTTGTGATAAATTCTTTTCAACTACGGAACCCTCCATCGTGCGTGGTCTGACACGCACTTGGCCGGTTTTTTTAAATCTTTGTTTGACGTAGGAGTTTATTTCTGTTCGATAATGTTATGGTACTGTACTTTTTCTAGAATGCTATAAAGCTTTATGCTTAGAAGCTTTTCAGTGAATACTGAAATTAATAACATTAGTACTAACAATACTTTTAATTCAAGTAGGTAAATCACATGGCCTATTAAATGTTGTGGATGTTCTTGTAAGTTTAAATATAGAATCACGAACGTAGCGACAGCTTCAAAGATACGAGACGCAGAATGACTTTGCTGTCTAGCAAAACGCACAACTTTTCACCTCACGACAGCGAGGAAAATGCTAGGTGCAAGAAAAACAGCTACAATATACAGGGTGTTTGGCAGAACGTTGAACATACGAAAATGGTGGATAGGTGGGGTCATCTGCTACTTACTCAGCCCTAATTTATTTGGCCCTGGCCCTCTGGATATTTTAAATTTTATTTTTTTTGCTTTTTTCTAGTTTCACCACTTTCTTAACTTTAAAGTGTAATTTTTATAAAAAATGGGTAAAACAGGCAATACTTTGTTTTTTTTATTTAATCTTTAATGTTGGCAGATTCTTATAAAATTATTGTTTTATTTAGATGTTAGCTAGAAAAAAAGTTATGAGTCCTCAAACTTACAGAAAGATGTAAAAAATTACTTAAATCTTAATTTCAACTTGCATTTAAAAAAAAAACAAAAATGATTGAGGAGTTCCAATTCTAGCAAAACATCCCTAGTGTGTGACCTTTCTAATGGTATGTAATTTGCTTTTATAAAAATAAAACTTTAAGAGTTATTTCATAATTTTATCAAGTAGGAAATTTTTGACGAAACTCTACCTTTACGGAAAGTGAAATGTTTTGCGAAATTTAACACTGCAAGGTTCGTAAAATTTAAATGATCGATTAAAATTATGTAAGTTCTTGAATTAAGTACAAAGAAAATAGCTGTACCAGTTAGGAGCGAATAATGAAACAATTAAATAATTTTAAATAATTTATTTAATTAATAAATTACAGATGTTCGAATTGACGCCCTTCATTTACAATACAGGCGCGGCATCTACGTCTGATTTCTACAGTTGTTGTACGCAGCAGCATCTCCTGTCGCATAACTTCGAAAGCAGCATTAATTCGATTTATCAAATCTTCTCGACTTTCTACTTCTGTAGTGTAAACTAGTTCCTTTGCTCTTCCCCACACGTAAAAATCGAGCGGAGTGAGGTCGGGCGATCGCGGAGGCCAGGGAATTGGTCCTCCCTGCCAATCCACGAATTTGGGAAACAATTATCCAAATGTTCACGTACAATCAGACTCCAGTGAGCTGGGCAGCCATCGTGTTGAAAGACCCGCAAACGTCTGATGACTGGGTACTCGGCGGTTGGAATAACGCTCTTGATAAATCCTTCGTGCTTCACGCGAATTAGCATTAGCATTAGGTAAAAGCAGCCATTTCTTTACCAATAACAACAGGTAACAATAATAACAAAAAACTTAACTAACAGGTTACAAAACTAGTGATAACAGTTTACCAGTGAGGAATACGCGGACATGTTGTTAGCGTATGGAAGCGCTAATGCTAATTCGCGTGAAGCACGAAGGATTTATCAAGAGCGTTATTCCAACCGCCGAGTACCCAGTCATCAGACGTTTGCGGGTCTTTCAACACGATGGCTGCCCAGCTCACTGGAGTCTGATTGTACGTGAACATTTGGATAATTGTTTCCCAAATTCGTGGATTGGCAGGGAGGACCAATTCCCTGGCCTCCGCGATCGCCCGACCTCACTCCGCTCGATTTTTACGTGTGGGGAAGAGCAAAGGAACTAGTTTACACTACAGAAGTAGAAAGTCGAGAAGATTTGATAAATCGAATTAATGCTGCTTTCGAAGTTATGCGACAGGAGATGCTGCTGCGTACAACAACTGTAGAAATCAGACGTAGATGCCGCGCCTGTATTGTAAATGAAGGGCGTCAATTCGAACATCTGTAATTTATTAATTAAATAAATTATTTAAAATTATTTAATTGTTTCATTATTCGCTCCTAACTGGTACAGCTATTTTCTTTGTACTTAATTCAAGAACTTACATAATTTTAATCGATCATTTAAATTTTACGAACCTTGCAGTGTTAAATTTCGCAAAACATTTCACTTTCCGTAAAGGTAGAGTTTCGTCAAAAATTTCCTACTTGATAAAATTATGAATAACTCTTAAAGTTTTTTTTTTTATAAGAGCAAATTACATACCATTAGAAAGGTCACACACTAGGGATGTTTTGCTAGAATTGGAACTCCTCAATCATTTTTTGTTTTTTTTTAAATGCAAGTTGAAATTAAGATTTAAGTAATTTTTTACATCTTTCTGTAAGTTTGAGGACTCATAACTTTTTTTCTAGCTAACATCTGAATAAAACAATAATTTTATAAGAATCTGCCAACATTAAAGATTAAATAAAAAAAACAAAGTATTGCCTGTTTTACCCATTTTTTATAAAAATTACACTTTAAAGTTAAGAAAGTGGTGAAACTAGAAAAAAGCAAAAAAAATAAAATTTAAAATATCCAGAGGGCCAGGGCCAAATAAATTAGGGCTGAGTAAGTAGCAGATGACCCCACCTATCCACCATTTTCGTATGTTCAACGTTCTGCCAAACACCCTGTATTAAATTTGTGTTAAATTAAAAGTAAAGTTACTACAATTAGTAATATTTAACGATTTTTTTTTTTTGGAACTGTTATGCTTGTTTGTCAATTGTGTATAATATTACTAGGTAAATTTAAAAAAATTGTGATGAAGTACCAAAGTGAAAATTTTAATCATTAAATAGGTACCTACAGCATCTCCCAGTTACACCCGACATTTAGATTTTATCATTATTTTTTAAAAATGACTGTATACACTTAACCCTTTGCCACTTTTGCCAGTTTCATGCTTCAAAATGGCGTGTTATCTTATTTATATTCTTGTGCGGCCCATTACGGTTCCGTGTGAGAGTAGCTTTGTTATTAGCGAGGTCACACACAAAGAGCGGGAAAGTTTTATGTTATCTGTTGTTTTTCTGGCTTATGAAAAATGGTTGCTTTCAGGTTTACCTAACAATGCCGTCTCTGAAGGGACAGGGTCTCCTAGGGTATCCTAACTAGTATAATAAATGCGAAAGTGAGTTTGTTTGTTTTTTACGCTTTCACGCTAAAACGGCTAAACGGATTTGAATGAAATTTGGCACATGGGTAGACCATGACCTGGAAAAGGATCGTTGAAAAACTTCAGTCACTTCACTTCTTTCACTTTTTGAAGGGCTATTTTTCATCCTGGATCGCAGACGAAGTCGCAGGCAACAGCTAGTCTACTATAGTAGCATGAGGAACAGGGTGTAAAGTTCACTCATCCTCTATTGAAAAGGGAGGATCCTCCGATAAGACGGGTGTAGTGTCTGGTGGGCAATTGCCCAACGGTTGATGTCGGGACGTTGTATATATGCTAGTCCCGCGGTAAACTCTGATTGCGCGATGCAGGATTGCGTGACGTCAGTGTGACGCGTAGTTCGTATGTAGCGATGTAGATTCCGCTACACTACTATAAAATAGCCATTTGCCAAAGGTAATCATAAAGCTTTATTTATCTCAACATCATATGACAGACAGTTGTTAACACGTTCCGGCGCGATATACGGCAATAGCCGTCATAACAATAAAACATCTATTGTGTTAATAAAATGCACATAGAGGAAGGTGTCTGAGATAGGAGGATCCTGAGTTACACAGGGTGGCTGTCTTAGATAGAACATGTTAATTTACAAATTTCAAGATATTATTATAATACAAGTCTGAAATCGCTGTTATGTAAAAGCAGAACCTACAAAATAAAAAGAAAAACAAAAAAATATTTTTGTTAATTATTATGAAACAGGGGAAAATTGTAAACTATACTGACAGATACCTAATTTTACTGATACATAATTATCAGTTTGAAAGCAGTAACAGTAACTACAGACCGTTCAGAGTATTTTACTTCTGACAGCAGCAATGCAACCTCAACCTTATTATAACGAAGCTAAAGATCACTTTGATTTTGACAGACTTGTCAGTGACAGCAATCCAACAGCAACCTTATTACTCGGTTCCTATAAATAAAAACAAAAAAGAATCGTTTTGCTTACCAATGGTAGAATTTTTTTTCGAAAGCTAATTTTACCTGTGATAGCTACTTCTCTATGGGAGAGTCTGCTATGCACAGCTGTGAGGTATTTGCTTCATTATTAGTAAAGATATAAGAGTCTTAATTTTAACCGATAACGGTCCGTAAATTATAGGAATAGGTCCTATAAAAATAAAGATCACTGTAATCTTGACAGTGGTTCAGGATTAGAGGTAAAATAACTGTGAACGGCCTGTACTAGGTTATAAAATGCAGAACATGAAAAAAATATAACATAAAATCAAAGAAAAGCAAATAAGGTTCCAAATAAGGCTTCGGGTCTTCTTTGAAAAGCTTCTTTTTATTCTCCGTGAACGGTCTGTACACAAAGCTACACATCAAGCTATTAACTTCCAGTTTACACTGACCTCTCATTGTATGGAAATCCTATACAATGCGAGATCAGCTTATACTGGAAATTTATAGCTTGATCTGTAGCCGTGCGTACTAGTTTACAAAATGCAGAACATGAAAAAAATTAAATATAAAATCAAAGAAAAGCAAATAAGGTTCCAGATAAGGGTTCGGGACTTCTTTGAAAAGCTTCTCTTTCGGGTATAAATCCTGATAGATAGGTACCTTGCGGCTAAATAAGAAACGTTGAGGACCTTTTTTCTTTCAATCTCAAAACCTGAATTCTACAAAGGTTGTTAGTTAAGCCCTGGGTGGTTAATGAAATTGTTTACCTACTATCATCAATACAAAGATGAGATTTAGTAATTCTCTATGTCTGATCTGTGTATAATAGTTTTAGGCAAACGCTTTATCGAAGGAACTCAGTCTAAGCATGTAATCCAGTCTGAACCGTAGTTAGGCATATATTATATCGTTGAGGAGATAGCAAAATTACTGACAGGCGTGATTGAATCTAAGGCTCTGTGTGTAAATGTAGTACCTAGTGTTTATTTATTTATTTATTTAGGATCTCCAACAAAAGATGTACACAATACATGAAACATAAATAAAGGGAACATCAGGTATTAAGTAGGTGTACTCCTTCACTTATAGGAGACCACAGCATGCACAAAAATGATAACAACTAAGCTAACAAAGTTAAAATATTAATAATAAGTAAAATTTAGAGAAAAATTAATAAATTTTTAAAAGACAAAAAACATAAGAAATTAAAATATAACATTTAGAGACACCTAAATTATATCTATTAAACATTTTTTATATTTAGACAGAGACTCGCAGATGTCTAAATTCGTAGTTTTAGCAAATTCGTTATATTGTCTACAAAGTCTTGGCACAGCGGCGTAATGACCGAGGTTAGTTTTTGAGCCAGGGATGTAAAATAAATTGTATGTGTTATGCCTGGGAATCCGAGTCGGAATTTTTATATTTAATGAACTCAAAAGTTCACTACAATCGATCGTTCCACTCAATATTTTGTGAAGGATGATGCAGTCCAGTTTCTTCCTACGACTGTTTAGCGTATCCATGTGATAGTGTCTCAACCTGTCAGTGTAGCTAGTGAGTTGTTTAGCCAAGTGATCTCCGTAGCACAGATGGTAAAGGAACCGCTTTTGGACACTCTCTAATCGCTTGGAGTAAACCTCATAATGCGGATTCCATACCACGGAACTATATTCTAGGATTGGACGGACTAAAGTGTTGAAAAGCATTATTTTTGTAGCGGGTCTTTTAAATTCCTTACTATTTCGCAAAACAAATCCCAGTACCTTGAAAACTCTTGAGACAATATTCAGGATGTGCACATCGAACTTTAACGCTTGATCGAGTTGAACTCCTAGGTCGCGAATTTTGCTCAGTTTCTCTATTTCAACTCCTTCTATGTAGTATTTATTCTCAAGTACTTTTTTATGTCATTGAAGCTCCATTTACACGGGGCAAGTTTCTGGAACGTTCAAAAGCAATAATGGCATGCCATAAAGCGTGTTCAATTTTATTACCATTCCAGAATTGCATGCGAGTGTTTACATGCGTGCGATTTCCAGAAATGCAAGTTTTGCCATTCAATGAAATTGCATGCGACTTACACCAAGGCAATAAAATTGCAAGGCGATTATTGCATGCAAGTTTTGTTTCGTCTAAACACAGATTTGCACGACCTTGTAAAATTTATTGTTATTGGTCCTTGTATATTGTTTTGAGTGATTGATTGGTTGGTGGATTGATTGTTTTAATTGGTATTGCCCTTATTTTGCGATGCCAAATATTTAATTCTAATTTTGTTGACCGTCTTCTCAAGATTTTTTAATTTGTTTCATTCGTTCGTACTATAGAGTTGAATACGATTTTATTGCACGTGCAATTTTATAGTAAGTGCTATTTTCACCTACACCAGTTTGGAATGGCAACTAACTTGCCCATATCGTGCAACAATATTGTACGTGTTGTTTAGGCGGTGTTCGCCACAGGGTTAAGGTCAATTCTAACTTATGGAGTTGTATAGCTGATTCTAATGATTATAATTCTGTAAAGACATATTAGCTAAGGCCGCGAATCATATTTTAATCAACACACAATCTGACACTGACCTGCAAATTGCAAAAAACGTAAGAAAATTTGAATTTCGCGGGCTACCTTAGCGCATCCCCCTTAAGTATCCAAAAACCAAATCCGTAAGTTTATTAGGCTATCCTTTTCTGGTCTCTAGATAAAATAATATAAATTGATGGCCAGTGGGAATTGGATCAAAAGTTGTGCCATTGGCCCCCAGTGGTGGCCATAGGGAATGTTTATAAATCCGTGTCGCTCTTCACCAGTGGTGGCGAATGATAATTTACAAAGTTGTGACACTGTCCCCCAGTGGTGGACAGCGAGAATTTTTTTTTTTAGTTTTTTGCCTGTCCCTCAGTGGTGGCCAAACACGTGGTGGAATGAACGCACGCGAGCAACACGCGCGTGAATTAGATAAATGTAATTATTATGTGTCTAATATTTAAAAGTAAATACTTGAGATTACCTTGATTCCGGAAGTTAGTTCGGTTGTGATTAAAATCATCGAATCATTGTAAAACAACCTTTAGATTATTAGAATAACTCTTCGTTGGATATTGACATCTGTCACATTTACGAAGCTTGAGACCAATGTAGAAGTATCTAATTTGATTAGTTATTGTGTTTACGAAATATACCACTCTTAACTTGTCAAATTCGTACAGATTTTATTACTATAAATAATTAAATAATATTTGATAGAAACTGTAGTATATCTTAGAATTTATATTGCTATTTTAATATAACAGGTTGTTTGAAACAATTGATACAATACTGTCAGTTGATGTTTGATAGGAAGGGATAAATGGAAGGGGTGGTAGGATATAAAAAGGATTGTAATGACATTCTCGAGGCAGTTGCTCTGTGGAGGTTCAAGTGGCTAGTGCTAGTGCCGTTGTGATGTGAAATATATCTACCAGGTGTCATGTAAGTTACGTAATTTCATATTATACCTTAAATATTGTTATTATGTCGCTATTATTCTGAGTGATAGAATTAACTGTTTGAGATAACTATATATTGTGGAAATATAAGAAATGTGTTGATAGAATACTATAATACTGTTTCCATGGAGTTTCTTGTCCTTCTTCTCCATGAAGACCTAGTTTTGCGAACGGACAATAGCTTTCTCATTTAAGATGAATAATTATTGACAAGCCTAATTGAAATAATAAATATCTAGTCTTGTCGTTCTGTGCTATTCTTTATGAAATCCTTCCCTTACACACCATATTCATATAACCAATGACCATTCTGACATGTAAGGTTTGCTATTTGCGAAGTAGCTATATATATGCTTAGTAATTATATTATATCAAATCTAACATCAGAAGTGGGATAGTGCTCAGTCTCACATAACATATTTCTAATGTATTTTATTTTGCTATTTTCATGATCAACGTTGGAGCAATCGTGTTCTGCTGGAAACCATTGGTAACGGCGGGTCGTTGACTCAACCCTCATCATAACGATGAAAACGTGCTGAGAATTGTATGGTCGAAAAAGAAAAACGCAAGTGTACACGGAAAGTTAATTTAAAATTGTTAATATTATTGCTCTGTTGATCACAAATTAATTTAAAAAATGGTTTTGGAGGAAACTTTACAAAATTGAAGTTGGTCATGCCATAAAGTAAATGAAACGTAATTGTATTTTTATAATATGAAAGAAATAGCGAATATCACATAACTTGCTGATAAACAAACATGACGAGGTTGAAGGTTATTCATAATTAGCTTTATTTTATTATTTTTCACTTTCAAAATGCTTACTAATAGTATTGTTAAAATAAACTTATAGTTTTGTCGGAACTGATCCGTGTTTCTTAATAATTTTGATTTGGCTTATTATTATAACCTTTTACTAAAAAGTAAGGTACCAACAGAGTGACCATATTCAATATTTGCAATTATTTAATAGAAAATGTAATAAGGATGATCAATACAATTTGCAATGATATTGTCAGGTTGACCGAGCGGTATATTGTTTTGATTACTTATTTAATTAATACAAAAAGAGCTTGTCTTGACTGTTGTCTGGCATTCACTGACTGCGGGTGATTGAGCTTCACCGACGGCGGGTGTTTGGCCGCATACAGTAAGATGTGATTAAGTTTCACACAATGGCCGTATTAGATAATTACAATTAGTTGACTATGACTATGCCGCTGGTAGCCTCCTATTTGGTGTCGAGTCGTCTCACAGACAGCGGATGAATATGTCTAACATGTCTATGTAGTTGGCTTATGTTTATTGACCGCTGGGCGATCGTTTACTTGGTGCTTGTCTATCTCACCAGCAGCGGGTGAAAGGGACCAGCATGACGAGGTAACCGATAAAATTTGTTTCCGCTGGTCGGTCATTTGCTTGGTGCAAGTCTATCCCACTAGCAGCGGGTGGAGGGGACTTGACACGTCTAGGCAATTGGCAAAAGAAAAGTAAATTATAATTGTAGAAAGATGGTAACTAATGTACTTCGAGAGCGAAGTACTTGTCAGTTTGGCCGTATTAGATAATTATAATTAGCTGACTGTGACTATGACTATGACTGTTTTCGCTGGTCGGTCATTTGCTTGGTGCAAGTCTATCCCACTGGCAGCGGGTAGATGAGACTTGACACGTCTAGGCAATTGGCAAAACAAAACAAAAATGACAATGACGATGACAAAACCAAAGTAAATTACAATTGTAGAAAAACGGTATCTAATGTACTTCGAGAGCGAAGTACTTGTCAGTATGGCCGTGTTAGATAAATGTAATTATTATGTGTCTAATATTTAAAAGTAAATACTTGAGATTACCTTGATTCCGGAAGTTAGTTCGGTTGTGATTAAAATCATCGAATCATTGTAAAACAACCTTTAGATTATTAGAATAACTCTTCGTTGGATATTGACATCTGTCACATTTACGAAGCTTGAGACCAATGTAGAAGTATCTAATTTGATTAGTTATTGTGTTTACGAAATATACCACTCTTAACTTGTCAAATTCGTACAGATTTTATTACTATAAATAATTAAATAATATTTGATAGAAACTGTAGTATATCTTAGAATTTATATTGCTATTTTAATATAACAGGTTGTTTGAAACAATTGATACAATACTGTCAGTTGATGTTTGATAGGAAGGGATAAATGGAAGGGGTGGTAGGATATAAAAAGGATTGTAATGACATTCTCGAGGCAGTTGCTCTGTGGAGGTTCAAGTGGCTAGTGCTAGTGCCGTTGTGATGTGAAATATATCTACCAGGTGTCATGTAAGTTACGTAATTTCATATTATACCTTAAATATTGTTATTATGTCGCTATTATTCTGAGTGATAGAATTAACTGTTTGAGATAACTATATATTGTGGAAATATAAGAAATGTGTTGATAGAATACTATAATACTGTTTCCATGGAGTTTCTTGTCCTTCTTCTCCATGAAGACCTAGTTTTGCGAACGGACAATAGCTTTCTCATTTAAGATGAATAATTATTGACAAGCCTAATTGAAATAATAAATATCTAGTCTTGTCGTTCTGTGCTATTCTTTATGAAATCCTTCCCTTACACACCATATTCATATAACCAATGACCATTCTGACATGTAAGGTTTGCTATTTGCGAAGTAGCTATATATATGCTTAGTAATTATATTATATCAAATCTAACACGCGCAGTTCGCAAGCGGCTCGCGAGCGGCGCATTCGCCAGGTCTTTTTTTTTTTTTTTTTTTTTTTT
Organism: Cosmia pyralina; assembly: GCA_946251885.1. Lineage (NCBI taxonomy): Eukaryota > Metazoa > Arthropoda > Insecta > Lepidoptera > Noctuidae > Cosmia > Cosmia pyralina. The sequence continues at coordinate 20,594,824 of OX276352.1, read as the reverse complement.
GTGGATCATCAAATGACTTCTCCCGCTCTGGGCAGAGCGGGAGGGCGTGTCAGACTTTTACTGACTAAAACCCACCCATGTTCCTTCAGCTGCCCGTGCCAGGGCCACGGTATCTCTTTCGAACTACCCGCGACCCCGGCGGCATCGGCCCAATTGACCCCGTCACTGCTGACATCTCTTTGAGGCGCGCGTGGAACACAACGCGCCGTCGACCCGGGCCTGGTCCTTACCGGACGGCGAGCTGCCCATTACTCGTCGTCCGCAAACCCGCGCCTACGGTGGCCGGGAATCGGCAATCGATTCCCGCCGCCCAGGGCGTCTCCTACGGCGGCTAGGGGGCGCGAGGGCGACGCACCTTTATGTGCATGCTACAAATATTTTGTAAAAAAAGTGTAATTGAGTAGTAGATTTTTTTTTTAAATTTATTTATTTACCAGCAACAAAATATATGTTGCTATAACAATAATTGAACGTTGCGCAACTTTAGTTTGCCATGAGTACAACATCAACCAAATCCATGAAAACATTTAATTTTCGGGCTCAAAAAGTACGTTCCCGTAACTCTGTATAATAAATTGTTTCGTACACGATATCTCGTATCAATATTTGATAATTCAACTGGAATGTGTTCGTTTAACTGAGCTGAAAAAAGGTATTTCGAGAAATAACGCACGTAATTACCGAATGGAATTAATGTTTTTATGTAGGTACAGGGCATATATTTTAATGTAATTATTTCGTTGTTGGAATTTAATTATGAGTTATTTTTGAATGAAGGGATGTGATATCACATTAATTATGTGTTTGTTATATTCGCTAAGATAGTAATATAAAGCCTGTAACTGGGGAAAACCCTCTGCTCTTATTGATAATGATGAACATGAATGAATGATAGGCAATTGTATTGAAAGTAGGTACCAAAAAAAAAAACATGTTAGGCTCCGTTTACGGCCTCGAGCGATGCGACTTGCGACGCGACTTAAGTCAAGCGACACTGACGCACGTCGCCTTACATGAGCGTGCCATGGGGTAAAAGACATAATTTCATCACGTAAAATTAATGTTTTGCTATTTGAAAGCGAGCTGGGTTTGTAAACTTTTTCTTTTCGTTTTCTTTATATCTTTTTCTTCACCCATTTTTTTGAAGTAGCTCTTCCTTACGAAAGACGAAGACTTGTAACATTAGTATGCAAATTTATTACTAAAAAGCTCTATGAAAGTAAATTTAAACAAGCTTAAAGTAGTAAAAGTAGCTTAAGTTCAAGATAATTTAACAGTTTCGTTTGATGTAGCCGCTAACTGTCTGCATAACTAGCTACTCGTTATTTTCATAACTGGCTACCAGCACAGTATGATAATGATACAGTAGTTTATTTTCATAAAAAACGGGTGAAACGACGCGCTTCGAAATCTCAGTATATACCAGTACGCAACAGTTTGAGTGCGTGGCTGGCAGTTACGCACGTACGGACAAACGTACGGGTCACGTACGTACGGGTCTGACGAGCGGCCGTAGGTAATTAATTCAAGGGCACTGCCTAGATAAACTACTGTGGCTTTATTATTCTGTGGGTGTGTTGTTATTGTGTGGTGTAGTTATGTGTGCTTACATAAAGAAACAGTTTTCCGGTACGGGCGGATTCGGTACCGATCGGTGCAGGTATTAATGTCTATGTTATCTTATGCGCTCACGTATAAAGAAACAGGTTCAAACTTGTCGGACAGATTTGTCTGTACCGGTAACCTGCTTCTTTATGTTTGGACCCTATGAAAATAAAGGGCGATGCAAATGAGATACGCTGACTACCCGCCAGTTTGCAAGTCTCGTTTTTCCATTCGTTAGCGCGGCTGGTTCGGACGAAAATCATTTTATGTGACGCAAACAGCACTATCTTTCTTACCTGCTATAGTTTTAAGGTGTATTTTGTGGTGACGTCATTTATAAGACTGTCTGAAGTGCTATGTAATACAAACATTAAAATAAATATGAACATTATAATAAATTATTGTCTGTGTATTTATACCTACAGGAGAAAAGTGTACCTGTGTGTGTGTGTGTGTCTATCGGGTTAGGTAGTGATCTAAAGATAAGTAAACGAAAAAACCACGTGACGTGGGGTTAACCGACTAAACGTTATAAAATTATAACGTTGCTAAATTGAAGACTACAACTGTGTCGTAGCAAGACAACTGAGGGGTAATTCCCGTATTTTTAACAACGTTCGCAATGTCATGTCAGTCTCAATCTGTCAAAAATTGTATAGCATTTACCTACATTTTTGACATTTGTTTGTCGCTGGCATGAGATTGCGACTTCAATTTGAACGTTTTTAAGTACGAGAATTGGCTTTCAGAAGTGACACGTATTACGTTTACTGGGTTAACCACGTCACATGGTTTTTTTGTTTACCTTTAGTTAACTACCTAACCCGACGGACTATACCTACTGTTTTGTTCACAATTTATTGTTCTTAATTTTGTAATATTTGTACTTAGTGTGGCAGGACACAGTGATATATTTTCTATTGTTGTAACACCTTAATAATCTTACACCTGCGTGCACAAAGTGTGTTCTTGATTTACACGCATTTAGATTTATACATTACTAGCTGCGCCCCGCGGTTTCACCCGCGTAGACCGGGATAAAAAGTAGCCTATGTGTTAATCCAGGGTATACGCTATTTACATACCAAATTTCATCCAAATCGGTTCAGCCGTTTGAGCGTGAAGAAGTAAGAAACATACACACACACACACACACACTCACAAACTTTCGCCTTATTAGTGTGAAGTGTGATGAGATTATGTTAATGACTCTAATAGGATAAAATTTGATAATGAATCGTGGAATAATGAAGTTTGCGTAGGCATTAAAAAATCCTTTAAAAAAATAAAAGGTTTTTTTTTATTAAAATAAAACTTTTCAGCATTTTTTCCTCTGAATAAGTACGTAGAAACTGCTGAAGTCATCTTCCGTAGCATTCTTCAATGTGCTCGTGGCTAATTAATAGCAGCCGCAAGGATCGACCGATCAGGTTAAGCTACGCTTGCCGCGGTTGGTCCGTGGATAGGTGACCATCTTTACGTACCGAGACGCCTCCTTGCCCTGGAGAGCTCGATAAGCCGATAGTCCCCGGCTATCAGTCTTGGATCATTTTTTAACCGACTTCAAAAAGGAGGAGGTTCTCAATTCGTCGGAACCTTTTTTTTTTATTTTTTTTTATGTATATTCCCCGATTACTCGAAGATGGCTAGACCGATTTGGATTTTTTTTGTTTTATTCGAGAGGGTATACATCACAGTTGGTCCCATATAAAATTGATTAACTTTGCTTCGGTAGTTTTTGAGTTAGCTTCAATAATACACAACTAATAATACACACTACTGTGGGGTAGGTACACAACTAAAAAGTGAAAAATAAAAACTTTTTTACAAAAAAATACAACCGACTTCCAAAAACAACACTACAAAGTGAAAAATAACTTTAATTTCGGAAGTCGGTGGCAAAAAACGAAAATACATTTAACTAGACACCGACTTCCGAAATTCAAGTTATTTTTCACTTTGTAGTGTTGTTTTTGGAAGTCGGTTGTATTTTTTTGTAAAAAAGTTTTTTAATCCCGAAAGTCTGACAGCCAGGCTTACTAGGAGGTATCGTGTTTCCCAGTAATAGGGTTGTGGAGGTCAGATAGGTAGTCGTTCCATGAATACTGATATTCAGCTGCATACTGGAAGCGGACCCCAACATAGTTGGGAAAAGGCTAGGCAGATTTATGTGCTCTTAAACAAACCATTGTTTTGAATCGCATCAGCTATAATATGACAAACAGACCAACAGTTACATAGAACTATCGTCACGTTTCGTCAATGTTTTGTAGTCCCTGTGAGTGTAAAACATTACACCTGTGCGCCGTTGAGGCATAAAAGCGCGTTTTCTATGTCTGCAACGTGTTTTTACTACAACAATATATGTCGAATGTTCAATATGGTGTGCCGGGATGTTGAGCTTGATTTATTCGCAAATAGTGTCCAGAAATTAAAAAAAATTTTAGGTAACTTTTTCTTTGAAGTGTAATTTTGTTGTGTAATGTATTTTGTTTTTGTTTGTTATTTTCTGTTTTTCTATGTTTCATTTTCACGCTGTTTGTACCGTTTCGTAAATTTTATACATAACTTTATATAAGTGGAAGCTTGTAATTGGCCTTCTTCTACATATCTCTTCTTGAATGTATTGAATGTATTAGCTGTAAGTTTTCTTAAAATTAATAAAATAAAATAAAATAAATAATATCGGAGTAAAACAACATCATTTCTTGCAACCCCAAGGATAAAAATGTTTGGATTATTTTATCTTTTCCCCCCAAATGAAATAATCTTCTTCTGCAAAGATTGTATCTTTCCCAGCTGAATCGCAGTTTCCCTTTGCTTACCCAACATGAAAATAAATCTCCGTCAAGGTGTAAGTAAGTAAACAAAGTACAAATAATCTATTTGCGTTCTATTCCTATCTGTTTGCTACGGCAAATATATAGCGCGGCCTACGCCGTAGCCCCGTAGCCGTGCTACGAGTAATGACGTCTGTTTTATGTTGCTACGGTTATATCTTGATCTGTGGGACTTACGTATACCCGGTTTTGTAAGTATTGTAAGGCGATACAAGTAACCTCATGTTTTATAGTCTACTTTGAGATTTTACGACCTACATTTACTTTTTAACCGACGAAAAAAAAGGAGGAGGTTCTCAATTCGACACGAATGTTTTTTTTTTCTTATGGATGACCACGCATAACCCATATTGTTACATAACATACATATTACGCATAACATGCATATATGCATATTGTTTACTAACACGTTGGATCTTTGTTAAAAGAATATTATATTATTATTATAACTTTTTACAGAGTCGTCCAATTTGAAAAAAAAATGTTTTATTCGAAAGGGTGTCTCATCAAAGTTGGTCCCATATAAAATTGATTAATTTTGCTTGGAGAGTTTTTGAGTTAGCTTTAATAATACGTACTTTTTCCCCACTTTTATTTAACCGACGAAAAAAAAGGAGGAGGTTCTCAATTCGACACGTATATTTTTTATATGGATGATGTTCTAGTTGCTTTTGCAGGTAGTGGTATTAGAATTTGTGTGGGGTAGGTACACAACTAAAAAGTGAAAAATAAAAACTCTTTTTTACAAAAAAATACAACCGACTTCCAAAAACAACACTACAAAGTGAAAAATAACTTTAATTTCGGATGTCGGTGGCAAAAAACGAAAATACATTTAACTAGACACCGACTTTCGAAATTAAAGTTATTTTTCACTTTGTAGTGTTGTTGTTGGAAGTCGGTTGTATTTTTTTGTAAAAAAGTTTTCGAGTTTCGTCTATATACGTAAAGTATAGTTACATATTTTGCGCTTTTCACTAAATTCTAATGGAACAATGTTCGGTTATTTATATATAAGAATAGGGTTTCCTCAGTTGGACGGCTATTACGTAAGTCGCAGTCCTTATTTTTCTCTACTGCTGGGAATCAGACCTGTCTTTTTTGTAATATACCATAGGTAATTGCGGAACAATTTTCGGACCTTTTCCTTTACTTGTGCTGTGAGACCTTGTTTCTTGCCAAATGTCATGATTCTAGGTCAACGGGAAGTACCCGGTTTTGATTTACTTGCGAGTATCAAAACATGTCGCTTATATGGCCGTATTTTTACATTGCGTTGACTTAGAAGCTTAATTTTTTTAGAGCTCCAAGAGACTATACCTAGACCTACGTATTTGATATTAATTTAAACTTGATACATCCACGCGTTCCTAAGAAAAAGGTTCTTGACTGACAGACAGACAGACACACAGATGGACATCGAGGTGATCCTCTAGGGGTTCCGTTTTTTCCTTATACGAAACCCTAAAAATGGTCCCCCAGACAGAATTTCGGCCATGGCGACCAAGCTCAGCGGAGACTAGCCATTGTCGCGGGATATTATAGTGCACAAGTTTGTGGGCAGACACAGTGCTTCCCTCACTCTTACAGTCCAATGCGACGGCAATCCGATACGACCGGAGAAAGATCTGTGGCCTTAGTGTGACATTTTTAACCGACTTCAAAAAGGAGGAGGTTCTCAATTCGTCGGAACCTTTTTATTTTTTATTTTTTTATGTATGTTCCCCGATTACTCGAAGATGACTGAACCGATTTGGATTTTTTTCGTTTTATTCGAGAGGGTATACATCACAGTTGGTCCATATAAAATTGATTAACTTTGCTTCGGTAGTTTTTGAGTTAGCTTCAATAATACGTATTTTTTCCCCACTTTTATATGGATGATGTTCTAGTTTGTTTTGCAGGTAGTGGTAATAGAATTTGTGTGGGGTAGGTACCACAACTAAAAAGTGAAAAATAAAAACTTTTTTACAAAAAAATACAACCGACTTCCAAAAACAACACTACAAAGTGAAAAATAACTTTAATTTCGGAAGTCGGTGGCATAAAACGAAAATACATTTAACAAAACACCGACTTCCGAAATTAAAGTTATTTTTCACTTTGTAGTGTTGTTATTGGAAGTCGCTTGTATTTTTTTGTAAAAAAGTTTTGTACTTACTCGATTGCGTTTACGTTAACGTTAACTTACGTTAGTATTGGAATTATTGTGTTTCCCATTATAGTCACCAAACGGCGCTTATTCGGTTTCAGTACAAATTGAAGTTTATGTTAACGTGATCGAGTAAGTATAAAAACTCGCACTAAGGTCTCAGGCGCAGAACCAATGGCTTAACGTGCTTTCCTGCCTCCATGTGAGGATATCACATCGCCAATTTTCAATCTCCGGGCTGTTACTGAGAAATTCCTAATAACATAAAACCCAGTAACATAGTACGTGTAGGGAAGCATGAAGTCGTTTCGTAAAAAAAAAAAACAAATATTATTTTTATACTGTACTTTCGACAGCAATATTAAATTCAACAAAAAGCATTAGACATTCCGAAAAGCTCACAATCTTCCTCAATTCATTTTCAATGAGCCCCGACCAGCTTGTCAAGTCGTTAAAACGTAGTACTGGGCTATAAAACCAGCAATTTGCCTGTATCTGTAATTAAATCTTTGGTATTTCTAAACATTGCTTGTTGCTAAGTTACAAACAATTTTCGTTTTACATTTTTTATTGCTGCGTTTAATTATTATGGCTGTTTTAATTATCAGTCAGAGGTTATTTATTTATCATTATCACCATGCTTATTAGTAGATGGATTGTCGATTATAGTTTCATGTCGTGATGAGACTGAAAGATTCATAATATGTTTATTTTAGTTTACAAAAGGGACTTGACAGACTGACAGAAAGACAGACGGACAGCGAAGTTCCGTTTTTTCTTTTGAGGTACGGAACCCTAATAAAAATTAAATAATATGGCTGTAAGTGTATAGTGAGTTAATATGATATCTAATGTGTAAAATGAACATGGAGTTGTAGGCTATTTATTTATTGGTACGAGTATGCACTGCCGTACCTCAGAGACTGATCTTTGTATACATTCTTGCACCTACAGTTTTCCAAGATTTGACAAACTATACATATAGGATGACTGGTAATTAGTGACCGATACTTAAACACATGATTGTGCTCATGATATCAAACAACTTTAACTATGGGGCCAAACCTGAAATCGCGACAAAAAATCAGCTGCTCCCTACATTTTGACGAGTATTGCGAACATGAATGTATGGGGCAGTTGTTTTTTTTTTTTCGCGATTTCAGGTTTGGTCCCATAGTAAAAGTTGTTTGTTATCATGTTTAAGTATCGGTCACTAATTACCAGTCACCCTATATAGAGCCATAGATATTTGCAAGGTATGTATGTATGTTGTGCCTTTGATACTGGAATAGTTTTAAGATTAGATGAACAGAGGGAAAATCTCCTTTGTTCCACACTAGGATTATTTCCTGATTGCTTTTGTTATCGGAGCAGAAAAACCCGTTTATTAATATTTTCATCATGTAAAATTATCAATTTTACTTATAAAATAAGTTTGTCATATAACACCTTTAGAGAATCATCCAAAGCGATGTTACATTATAAGTCACAATGTCTACAATTTACAAAAAAAAAAAAACTTGTGAACAAAATTATAAAGAATTATCTACTAATCAATAATTATAAACATGACAACGTTTATAATATCAGAACTTTTTCAATTATTATTTGTGCCATTTGAACGAATCTTGGCAGGTTTTGCCCAAAAATATCCTCCGAATCATCACACTTTATATATTATATATCACACTATCACACTAATATTATAAAGGCGAAAGTTTGTGAGTGTGTGTGTATGTTTGTTACTTCTTCACGCTCAAACGGCTGGACCGATTTGGATGAAATTTGGTATGTAGATAGCTTATATTCTGGATTAACACATAGGCTACTTTTTATTCCGGTCTACGCGGGTGAAACCGCGGGACGCAGCTAGTATATATTATATATTAATATTATAAAGGCGAAAGTTTGTGAGTGTGTGTGTGTGTATGTTTGTTACTTCTTCACGCTCAAACGGCTGGACCGATTTGGATGAAATTTGGTATGTAGATAGCTTATACCTTGGGTTAACACACAGACTATTTTTTATCTCGGTGTACGCGGGTGAAACTGCGGGGCGCAGCTAGTAATATATAATTATGTCACAGCCAACTGGTTTAATTATCCGTTTAGTTATCCGCCTAGCTTTATAACTATACGGCGGCCGTTCAACTAGCGGCTTAAATGATATTCAGTTATAAGTTAGATTGGAACTGTGACCGACCATGCGCAAGCCGAATTCGTCGCAGTAACTAAGCCAGGGCACCCCGACCAAATGGGTTAGGTTAGAACTGTGATCAACCACGTGCGAGCCGAACGAGCGAAGCGAACGGTGTGGCGGCAGCGGCCGGCGAGCACTACTTCCAAAGGCTAGACGGTTAAACCAGTTGGCTGTGACATATACACATACATTAATATTATTGTTTATATTTTCTTTCAAAGAAAGCAGATATTCTTAACAATGGCGTCACGGTTTGTCGCTGCGGATGTTATTCAGATTTCTTTATTGTAACCATGGCAACACGTGGTATTGTTTTACTCAGAAGTATTATATTCATTCAACCCATTTTAAGTGGTACGAGAAGCTAGAATGAGTAGGCGGAAAGGGTAGAAACAACAGTTGAAGGTTTGCCAAAACATAACGCTTGTGTCTTTTGGAGGGGAAGGCAGAGCTGTTTACCATATTTTGAGGTTGCATGCTGCATCATCTATACCAGGCAACCATAGGCCACAGCGATCTTTAAAAACTGTGAATTTCTTGACTATACGTTGAAGAAATGCCCCTTAAACTTAGGGGAATATTTGGAAAATAATTGTTAGACCTGCTGTCTTGTATGGATCAGAATGTGGGGCCACAAAAGGGATTAATCAAAGGCAATTGCATGCAACTGAGATGAGAACGCTAAGAGGGATGTGTGGTGTTACAAGAACGGATAGAATAAGAAATTAGTACATAAGAGGAAGTCTGAAAGTGGCACCGGTGACTGTATAGTTGTGCGGAAATCGGTTGTCATGGTATGGGTATCTGATGCGGAGGAATGAGGAAAATGTCATGAGGAAAGTTTTGAGTATGAATGTCGATGGCTATAAGAGTAGGGGAAGACCAAAGAAACAATGAATGTACTGTGTGAAAGATGATATGGCTAGAAAGGGGGTGACTACAGAGATGACGACTAATACAGAAGTATGGAAGAAAGGGACATGTTGCGCCGAACCCAAATAAATTGGGATAAGGGCAGGGGAATGACGTTGAAAGAACTAACGTGGTTGTATTTATGTGTTCTGTTTTACCTTCCACTCTTCTTCATGCATGGGAAACCAGTGAGTTACTTCCCACCTCGGATTTTCATAATTATGTTAATTTGTCTGTAACATGTTAAGGAGCAGTGGTGGCCCAGTGGTAACGGTCGCGACTTACGAGTTGCAGGTCGTAGGTTCGAACCCAGGCAGGCGCTTTACTTTGTGTAAATTATTTCATCACCACTGCTCTCAAAACGGCGAAGGAAAACATCGCGAGGAAACCGGCATGTCCTAGAATCAAAAATTCGAAGACTTGTGACATCTGCCAACCCGCACTGGGCCCGCGTGAACAACCCGATTCCTAGGCGTCACAACAAACTTTCACAGAAAGACACTTCTGCAGCACTCTTTACTTTAGCAGGGGTGAAGATATTGAAACAATATAAATACTTTCAACCGTGTATTGAGATCATTTTCGCTTGACAATAATTTTGACCTAGGTAAATCAACTACGGCTCTTGATACCGCGATTCAGAACAGTGACGTAACGGCACAACGCCATCTATCGGCACAAAAGTTAACAATTTTCTCAAACATTCCGCCCACCAAGGGCAAATTAACAAATTTGGCCTTCCATTACATTTCCCATTTAAATTCCGCCCACCATGAAACACTAGTTACTGCTATGAAGTTAAATCCTTAAAATTAGTCACATTAAACCTTATAATTCTAAATAAACGCATCTGTTTGTCTAAGTAGACATTACAGGTAAGATGCAAATCTTTGAAATAGACCTTTTTATTATACCATTTTTTGTACGTATAGATACAACTCTAGTGATGTCATCGCTGCCAGGGTGTTTAGCAACCACACGACCAAGCAGCCATCGACAAGGCGGCAAGTCGTCCTCTTTAACTAAAACTAACATACCGACCGATGGTTCTGGAGTTTGTTTACTCCACTTATAGCGGTTCACAAACATCACTAAGTATTCCTGCGACCATCGTCGCCAAAACTGTTGCGCCATCCGTTGGGTCAGTTGCCACCGGCGTAGACTACTCAAAGTGCTAGATTCGAAGTTATACTCCGGCACTGCCACTAATGGCTCACCCACCAGAAAATGGCTTGGCGTCAATGCGTCTAAGCCATACGGATCCTCATCCATCCTCGACAGTGGTCGCGAGTTCAGGCAAGCCTCAATTTGTGTCAGAACTGTTGATAACTCCTCGTAAGTAAGGGTTGAATCTCCAACTACGCGCCGAAGGTGGAATTTTATCGATTTGATTCCGGCTTCCCAAAGACCACCAAAGTTAGGCGAGTATGGAGGGATAAAATGCCACTTCGTTCCCTTAGACGCTAAACAGTTAGCGATTTCCTTTGTTAGACTAGCTTGCTCCGCCGAGAATAACTGCTTTAACTCCCTTGATGCTCCTACGAAGTTAGTGCCATTGTCTGACCAAATATCCGAACAATGGCCTCTGCGAGAGACAAATCTCCTGAATGCTGCTAAAAATCCTTGAGTAGTCATGTCACTTACAGCCTCGATGTGTACGGCTTTCGTGGCCATACAGACAAACAAACAAATGTAGCCCTTGTAAGCATGATGACCCCGACCTTTGGAAGTCCTTATATTTATAGGACCAGCATAATCAATCCCAGTACATTTAAAGGGTCTTGTGGGCGTTACCCTCGCAGCCGGTAATTGCCCCATTAACTGGTTTGATGTTGTTGCCGAATGTCTAACACATTTAACGCACTTACGCACGTGTGATTTGACCAGTTCCTTGGCCCCCAAAATCCAGTATTTAGTCCTCAAATACGCTAACATGAGTTGAGGCCCCCCGTGCAAGGTGTTGTCATGAGCGTCTGCCACGATTAAATTGGTTAAGTTTGCCTTCTTTGGTAACAACATTGGGTGTTTCTTATCTTCACTTAGTTCCGACTTCTGTAACCTACCTCCTACTCGTAATATTCTGTTTCTGTCTATAAATGGGTTTAACGACTTTAAAGGTCCCTTTAACGTAACTGAATAACCATCCTTTGAGATCTTTTCTATTTCTTCTCCAAAACCTTCTGCTTGACATTGTTGGATACAAACACGTAACGCTTCCGCTAATTCTTGCGCTGACAACCCTGTTTTTTCACCTTGATCCCTCTTTCGTTTTATCCACATACGTCTGCAGTACGCTACCACTCTTATTAATTTCGTTAGGTTTGAAAACCGATCAAATAAGTTTATTTCTGTGCCCGAGAAGTGCACCCTTTTTATAGCTTCTAAGTCTGTATCTATGTCTTTAGGTTTGTTATAATCTATTTTTTCTGAATATAAAAAGGTAGGACCATTAAACCATGCCGTTTGTTTCCTGAGATCAGACGGGTTGAGTCCTCTTGATGCATAATCAGCCGGATTTACGCCAGACCGCACATGAGACCACTGTTCTGCGTCTAAAGTGGTTAAAATCTCAGATACCCTATTCGCCACAAATGTTTGCCACCGATTTGGGTGACTATTAAGCCAGGCAAGCACGACGGTGGAGTCACACCAGGCATGAATGTTCTCCTTCGGGATACTCAATGTGTGAGCTACCTCAACCAATAACCTACTCAGAAGAACTGCTCCACAGAGCTCCAAACGTGGAATCGATATTTGTTTTATTGGTGCTACTTTTGTTCTTGATGTTACCAAGTTTACAGACACGTGGCCCTGATCGTCGATGGACCGAAGATAAATCACGGCTGCATAAGCCATCTTGGATGCGTCGCTAAATCCATGTAATTCAACGAGTGTGTTATTACGTTTTGTATTGATCCAGCGAGGTATTTGCAACTCCGACAAGTGGCACAAGTCCTCACGGTAAGTAAGCCACTCATTTAATATTGTTTCGGGAACTTCATCATCCCAGCCTATACCTGATAACCACAGCTTTTGTATGATTATTTTTGCAACTATGACACTTGGAGAAACCCATCCAAGTGGATCAAATAAACGTGATATGTCCGATATAATTATTCTTTTTGTTACAGGCTTCTTTGTCGGTAGGAGTGTCACTGTGTAGCGGAACGCATCTCCTGTTCGATCCCAGGTAAGTCCCAATAATTTCATAACTTCATCTATTTTAATTTTCCTTCCTTCTTCTGTAGTATTTTTATCTTTAGTTTTCAAACTTTTCAACAGCTCCTCACTATTGCTTGACCACTTTTGCAACGAAAACCCTCCTTTTTCTACTAAGTGATTCATTTCAGAATACAGTTTGACTCCTTCCTCAACGCTTTCAACGCCCGTAAGCAGATCATCCATGTAAAAGTCTTCTTTAACCTTTACAGCAGCTGTAGGGTATTTCTCCTTCTCGTCTATGGCTACCTGTTGAAGCACCTTAACAGCAAGATATGGGGCACATGCTGTACCAAAAGTAACCCGCAATAAACGATATTCTTGAATTTGATTATCTGCAGTTCCTTTCCACAGAATTCTCTGAAAGTCTACGTCGTGTTCATCAACCTTGATTTGACGGTACATTTTTACTATGTCCGCAGATAAACATATTGGGTATGTTCTCCATTTCATTAAAATATGTCTTAGCGTTGGCTGTAAAGTAGGGCCTATCATTAACAGATCATTTAGTGAAACGCCGTTTTCACCTTTACAGGATGCATCGAATACTATTCTCACTTGTGTGGTATCCTTATCCTCCCGAACAACCGCAAAATGAGGTAGGTAAATTCCTTTACTGTTATTTATTTCCTTTTCAGGTATTTTCTCCATATGACCCAGCAGTAAGTATTCTTCCAATACCTCTTGATACTTCGTTTCCATGTTTGTATTTTTACTTAACTTTGTGACTAATGAAGACAATCTTTTTTCAGCTATCCTTTTAGAATTTCTTACTATAGGTGTTGCATCTTGACTTTTAAATGGCAACCGTACTATATAGCACCCGTCACTGTCTCTTCGCGTTGTTGTAGCGAAGAAACGTTCGCACTGTTTTTCTTCCTCGGATAATATGGTGGGACTGTTCATCATATTGTCCTCTAGTTCCCAGAAGCGTTTCATGAGGTCTGTTTCCTCCACATGCGAATGCATGACTAAAACATTATCATGTGGCTGGTGTGATTTTTCCACCACACCCGATAAAACCCAACCCAATGAAGTCGCTTGCGCCACGAGATTACCCTGAGGTCCCTTCTTAACTCCTTCCTGGATAATTTGCCCATAAATTTCTGCCCCTAGCAACATGTCAATTTTGTTTGGTGTGTGATAATGCGGATCCGCTAACGGGAAATCACAAACCCACCCCGCAGGTACAAGTTGCTTGCCAGGCAGAAAAGTGGTGATGCTCTTTAGTATGTATGCGGCAACCTTAAGCTGAACGTTGGGGTTGTGTATGGACCTCAGAGTAACTTCCACCATAAATTTTGATATAATTTTATTGTTACCCTCCAATCCCGAAATGTGTCCCCTTACTGGCGTCCTTTTCAGCCCTAAATACTGCGCCGTGGCCTCGGTTACAAATGAGGCTTGGGACCCTTGATCTAGCAACGCCCTTATTGTACGATAACTACCGTTGTTGGCTGTGGCGTTAACTAGAACCGTGGCCAACAAAACTTGATTTGTCCTATGTAATTGGTTAGCCGAGAAGAACGTGGCCACCGTGTCCGAGTTAGAAGATCCGGATGATTTAGCACTTTGCGCCGCGTCTCTCTCATTCTCGTTTTGAGATACATTACTATTTTTATGATCGGAACTGTCATCGGTATGAACTGGACCCGCGGCATGAAGCAAAGAATGATGTTTGCGTTTGCAAACACGACATACATTTGAACTCAGACACTGCTTAGCCGAGTGGTTGTTCCCTAAACAGTTAAAACATAAACTGTTTTGTCTGATGAACTCCCGTTTGGTATTTACATCCATTTTTATAAAACTCTTACAATGTATAATTTTATGGTTTTCCTTACAGCATTTACATTCTAATACAGAATCAGTCGCCGCGTGGAAGGCTTTTGGCGTCTCTGTGTTTTTTCCTTTACCCGCATTAGAGCCAGCGGTCAAAAATTCAAAAGCGCGATATCGGCTGGTCAAGAAACTTTTAAATTGCTCAAAGGTTGGAATCTCATTGCTGCACGATTTTTCACTAGTGACGTTTAATTCCCACTGTTTTCGGGATTCTGGATCCAACTTCAAAGAGATTATATGTACAACGATAAGGTCCCAATTACCGACATCGATACCAAGATTAGCTAGAGCATTTAAACAATCGGAAGTGGTATCAATTAATTCTTTGAGACTAACAGCTGATTCGTTATTCATATTCTTCTGACTAAGTAACCTTTTTAGTATATAATGTGACAAGTATCTCTTATTATTGTATCGCTCGTTAAGTTGTTCCCAGCACCGTTCATAATTGGATTCTGATATAGGAATGTGTCTAAGTAGTTGTTCCGCTTCCCCAGATAAATACCCTTTTAAATATTGCATCCGCTGTACGTTATCTATTGACTTATTATGGTGAATGAGCGATACGAACAAATCTCGAAAGGTTACCCACTCAGTGTATTTCCCGGAAAATGTTGGAATAACAATTTTTGGTAATTTAACTTGACACTGTTTCACATTGCTTTGTACATGTTTAGGATACTCTGTTTGGCTTTCCTCTTTTACTTCAAATGACTCTAAAATAGTTTCTAACTCAGTTTTATATTGAATGTAAATTTCTTCAGCCTGATCATAACTATCTTGTTTAACATAAAGACATGTTTTTAACTCCTGAGGATCATATGCTTCGTATAATTGACTATGACCCTCTGTTAATTGTTGCCACAATTTATCTAAGTTTTCCAATCTTACTTTAACATATGGACGTGTTATTCGATCCTTAGGAGATTTCTTAAAGTTACTATAAGCTTTGACTATTCTTAAACAATTGTCTTCTAATTTATTACTTAACGATTCCATAATTTATAAAATACCGCCAAATATTTAGTGTTCGTCAGTGATACTATGTAAACAAACTTTCAAATAACTGAGAAATAGATATTACCAAACGTTATTGAACAAGTTTTGAGAAAATTTTACAAGTTATAATTTTGCTAAGTGTTACAACAAAAATAAGTGTTAAAATTACAAGTCTTTAAAACATACAATTTTTGATAAATTTGGGCATAGTTTCAACGTCTAAACCAATTTTTCTTAAAATTAAACTATGTCTAAAACACTGCAAAATATTCTAAGTTAAAGTTTATATTCCGTTCTAAGTTCTGATCTTCAAGCAATAAGGTTCAAATTATAGTTAATTTCAAATGATAAACTTCCAAATATGTAGTTCACAAATTGCACCAAGTTATTATTGAAAGGTCACTCACGGTTTTAACTTCGTTTGATACCACCTGATGAGTCCACGGATAGATTGACGTTGCGTCACGTCACGCACGTCCCACACCTCCTCCAGGTCCAGAGTTCACCCTGCTGCTGATTCCTGACGATGCAAATGTTGTTCACCCGGCACCGTCTGCAGTAGCTCGCTTCTCGCGCTGCTGCTGCTGCTGCTCCCAGAGTTGCTGCTGATTGTCACCGCCGCACTGATGCTGATGCCACTAGCACTTCACTGATGCTATGAGCTTGGTCAGTTATCGCAAGCGATCCACTTGCCCGACCAAGGTTGATACCCAAAAACACACGGATCCGTATCGAAGGACCAAATGAACAACCCGATTCCTAGGCGTCACAACAAACTTTCACAGAAAGACACTTCTGCAGCACTCTTTACTTTAGCAGGGGTGAAGATATTGAAACAATATAAATACTTTCAACCGTGTATTGAGATCATTTTCGCTTGACAATAATTTTGACCTAGGTAAATCAACTACGGCTCTTGATACCGCGATTCAGAACAGTGACGTAACGGCACAACGCCATCTATCGGCACAAAAGTTAACAATTTTCTCAAACACCGCGTGATGGATTACAGCCCACTCCCTCTCACAGAGAGGAGGCCTGTGTCCCAGCAGTGGGAACGTTATAGGCTGATTATGTATGTTAAGGAGGACGATTGGTCGGTAGGTATAGGTAAGTGTTAGATTGTGCAGTTATGCAACTAATCAAGTTGTCTATTGGTTCCTGATGTTGATACACAGTCCGATACTATTTACTTAGACAACAGGGCCAGTTACTCGGATCTCAGTATTTTATCGACCCTTTCGACAATTTGACCAATTCTAGGGTCAATTCTAAGGTCAGCCTTGGTAAAAGAGCAGGTAATAAAATAGTTTGTATTGTTCAGTGAGCGGCTCGTGGCTAATTAATAACAGTCACATGCGTCGATCGAAGGTTAAGCTATGCTTGCCGCGGTCGGTTCGTAGATGGGTGACCATCCATTAAATATCGAGACCTCTTTGTGCCTCGGACAGCACGTTAAGCCGATGGTCCCGGCTGTCATTCGTAGATCTCTGACAGTCGTTACAGGTATTCAGAAGCCTAGAAGTCAGACATTCTTACCAAGGGGTATCGTTTTGCCCAGTCACTGGGTTGTGGAAGTCAAATAGGCAGTCGTTCCATGTAAAATACTGGTATTCAGCTGCATCCAGTTAGGCTGGAAGCCGACCCCTACCTAGTTGGGGAAAGGCTACCTAGTTGGAAAAAGATTGATTGATTGAGTTTGTAGTATTCATTGATTCTTCCTCTTTTAGGTAGCACGAGCTGTAGAAGAATAAGTCATGCTATGGTGAAATAATTAGGAAACGCTTAGAGTCTACTTGACCGGCTAAAAAATTAAAGTACAGTCATTTGGTGCTCAAAAAGGGAGTTAACTTTCTTTTTTTTTGTGGATGGGAAATCATCAAATGATTTCTCCCGCTCTGGGCGGAGCGGGAGGGCGTGTCAGACTTTTACCAACTAAAAACTACATTAATGTACAAAATTAAACTAGAGAAAATTTCCTGCCATTTATGTAGTCACAATTTTGTTATGTAAAACCAATAGTCTTGGCGTACCAGCGCCGCAAACTTTTATTCGTCTACACCACAAGTGTTTTTAGTATATTTACGAAAAATATTTTACTATGAGTTGCAGGTACAAGGGCATGCGTCGCCTTCGTATCGGGCTCCCCTCTCTCCCTTCTACGAAACAAGTGGCAAACTCTGGCAAATTGAAAATTCGAAGAGAGCACGTCGAACTATAAAATCATCAATTTTCAAAACTCCTGGAAAACTTTCCAGGTAAAACTACCAAATTACTGGACTATTAGGTGTGATTGCTAAATGACGAAAAAATAGAAGTTTAATAATCATGAAAATAAAATTACCATGTAGGTACTTTTAACAATATAAAATAAAAATTAGAAAGGTGTACGTATGAATGAATGTTTTTTTTTTTTTTTTTTGTGGATGGGAAATCATCAAATGACTTCTCCCGCTCTGGGCAGAGCGGGAGAGCGTGTCAGACTTTTACTGACTAAAACCCACCCATGTTCCTTCAGCTGCCCGTGCCAGGGCCACGGTATCTCTTTCGAACTACCCGCGACCCCGGCGGTATCGGCCCAATTGACCCCGTCACTGCTGACTTCTCTTTGAGGCGCGCGTGGAACACAACGCGCCGTCGACCCGGGCCTGGTCCTTACCGGACGGCGAGCTGCCCATTACTCGTCGTCCGCAAGCCCGCGCCTACGGTGGCCGGGAATCGGCAATCGATTCCCGCCGCCCAGGGCGTCTCCTACGGCGGCTAGGGGCGCGAGGGCGCGGCTGTTGCCTCTCCCTCACGCGTTGCGCTTCCTCCTTTGCGAGCATTACTGTTTCGCAGAAGGAGGTGATGGCTTCCCATGCACTCTCGCTCCGCACCATGGCCTGGACCAGGTTTGGACGCGAGAGATCGCCGCAGCCGATCGCCTCCGTGAGAACACGGCGGTGCTCCGCCCAAGCCGGGCAGACCTCCACTGTATGCTCCACCGTGTCCTCCGGGCGATCCACACAATGGTGACACCCGGGCGTTTCCTCCCGCCTTATCCGAAACAGGAACCTCCCGAAACAACCGTGTCCGGTGAGGACCTGCGTCAGGCGGAAGGTGAGGACGCCGTGGCGCCTCTCCAACCACTCCTCAAAGAGGGGACTTATCGCCGCAATTGTGGCGTGCCCAATGAATGAATATCTGCTGGGCATAATCCTGCTTACGGTTCTGGGGTCAATACCCAGGTCGGGGAAAGTGTTATTGGGTTATTTATTCAAAGATTTCTCAGTATCAGATCGGAGTCTTGATGTGTGCCCGGTTGATGGCAATAGGCTCGCCCCCTGTTAGGTACAGTGGGCTGCATCAATTGGGTACCCCAGTTGTATTAAAATGTTAATACAACTTAAACATAACTGGCGAAATGTGGGTGTAAAATAGATACACCTCTGCCTAACCCTTCGGATTACAGGCGTGATGTTATGTTAAGTATGATTATGTTTAAAACATGTATACAGTTTAAAAAAATATTATAAAGTTAAAAACTTTTTTACAAAAAAATACAACCGACTTCCAAAAACAACACTACAAAGTGAAAAATAACTTTAATTTCGGAAGTCGGTGTCGGTGTCGGTGTTGAATGTATTTTCGTTCTTTGCCACCGACTTCCGAAATTAAAGTTATTTTTCACTTTGTAGTGTTGTTTTTGGAAGTCGGTTGTATTTTTTTGTAAAAAAGTTTTTATTTTTCACTTTTTAGTTGTGGTACCTACCCCACACAAATTCTAATACCACTAACCTGCAAAACAAACTAGAACATCATCCATATAAAAGTGGGGAAAAAATACGTATTATTGAAGCTAACTCAAAAACTACCAAAGCAAAGTTAATCAATTTTATATGGGACCAACTGTGATGTATACCTTCTCGAATAATACAAAAAAAAATCCAAATCGGTCCAGCCATCTTCGAGTAATCGGGGAAAGGTTCCGACGAATTGAGAACCTCCTCCTTTTAAAAGTCGGTTAAAAAGACAAGGCATAAAAACAAGCCTTTGTTAAAATTGCACTTTGAATTTTATTATGAAGATTATGGGCTAATCTCAAAACTTTAATTGAGTTTAAGAATTAATTAACAAACGCTTTATATTTAATAATAAAAGTTGGAGTAAGTCTAGACTATGTAGAGGCTATCAAAAGATAAGCACTGTTGCATGTTAAGTCTGACTAACCTTGTTCTAAATACATTTTAACAATGGCAGAGGTACATTCGCATTCAATGTCTAAGAACTTTAATATTATTTTCTAACAATATTAATAAAGCCAAAAATTACAACATTATTATTTAAGGTTTGATTTTCTAAAGTGATTATCGGCAAATACCTCTAGGCCATAATAATAACATCGGAATCATTTAACGTATCTCTCGCAGGCCATTTCAATGTATTTGTTTATCTCTCATGGGGCTGTTACAATTTCTATACAAATTCGATGGCACTCGATGCCGACAGGATAACAGTGACTATGGAATAGGGATGACGACTAAAATTTTTTTTGTCTGTTATTTGATTATTAAAAAGTATTGGGGACGTATTTTTTATTTTTTTACGTAATCAAAAGATTACGGCGATAGATTGAGTTAAAATATGGCGTGACGTCACGCCTAGCTAGATTTTATACGTAGAAGTGACGTAGCGAGCCTCCACTCTCCCACTTTAATGCGTGTTATCTAAGTAATGTTTTATTAATATGATAAATAAAAAAATACGTCTCTAATATTTTTAGGGTTCCGTACCTCAAAAGGAAAAAAACGGAACCCTTATAGGATCACTCGTGTGTCTGTCTGTCGGTCTATCTGTCTGTCTGTCTGTCTGTCCGTCTGTCACAGCCAATTTGCTCCGAATCTAATGGACCGATTAAATTGAAATTTGGTACACATATGAATTTCTGTGACCCATACACGGACGGGTAAAGTAAATAAATGAATTTTGAATATAGAGGTCACTTTTGGGGGACAAATAAGAAAATAAAAAAAAAAGTTTTGCAAACTACACTATGTGGCATGTCAAATGAAAGGGTCTCAAATATATTTTTTTTTTATAATTTTAAAATAAATTGTTTTAAAGTTATTTAAGAAAATAGACGAAAATTGACCATACCCTACCCTACCCTTATCTCCGAAACTACTGAGCCTAAAATTTTGAAAAAAATACAGAAAATAGATCTTTATCTGTAGATTACAGGAAAATCTATTAGAAGTCTGTGGTCTTAAAATAACATGGTAAATCTATCAATACTCGTATTGTGAGTACAAACTTACATTTACAGTTGGAATGTATGGGAGAACATGTTTTTCAACTACAATGTTAAGTTTGTTCTTAAGATAAATTCATCCCAACTACGGAACCCTTCATTGTGCGTGGTCCGACACGCACTTGGCCGGTTTTAGTCTCTAAATATTATAAAACAAAGTAGTTTTATTTTGCTATCAGTGTGGCGCGTTGTTCTTTTAGAAGACGTGCCAATCCGAAAAAATCCGTGAAAATCCGTTGCGGATATTAGTATCCGCAACGGATTTTGATGCGGTTTTTTATTATCTGACTGACGGACTAAATAGTTTTTTTTTTTTACCCAGTCATTACCTATCCCTATTTTGTTTTGATCTCTCTGCTGGAGAACATTTCCCCATGAATACCCTTCTGATTTAAATTCATCTGCTTTGAATGCCCAAAAATGACGAGGTGGAAAGATTCCTTGTTTCTCACGAACAAGTATAACTTAAGCCAGGCTGGAACCCCTCAAGATAACGTCAACCGTTCCTTCAAACTCCCAACAGTCTTGTTTGACACGCCACGACTGTTAAATTTTCAGAGACTTTGAAATATTTATTACCCTTATCGGTAATTATCAGACCGATTTGAACTTTCAAGGTCGATTATGTTCATGTTCAATGATAATGAAGGACAAGGGAATTGCTTCGGTATAATTTTGAGCAACTTAAATACCTGTAGTAAATGCCTACCGGATTTTATAACATATTTTTTGAAATATTAATAGATTCTGAATTTGAACACCGTGTTTTCATATTCAGTATCTATTATCATAAGGTCTTTGTAACACGAGAATATGCTCCAAACTGTTGCTCTCTGAATAGAAAGATAACTTATCATATTGGGTTTTTCGGACTTCATAGTCAGAATAATAATAGGCAAAAACGATTAATGCAAAATGTGGTTTAACGACAGTATTGGTTTAAGTCTTTTGTTAGTGCCAATTACTTTATAAGGGGCGTTAAGTTTAGATATTTTCTAAGAATAGAACAGCTTTCTAGCTTCTACAATTGACCTGAAATTTAGCCACAAAATAAACTAAGACAGAAGTACGAAAACAAAAGTAAAAATAAAACTAGAGCCACTTAATCCACTCGTGATCCGATTCCAGACATAGTTTAGTTGTTAAGTCGTATATGCGAGTAATTCGATACCGATAGATGTCTTCCGACATCGTTTTCGTGTAAGTGCTGTAAGTTCAACTTTGAAAAGGTTCGTTTGTGAACAATGGTTTTAAGTGTCACAAAGGGCGCGAATACTAAACGAATGGAGGCTTCACGGCTTCGGCAAGCGTGGGGCGGGGGGAGCGCGCGGCTGTGGGGGACGCGCGCCGCCCAACAGGGATACCAGCTTAGCGAATTTGGTACATTTTGTGATAAAGCTTTTTTGGGGAATGCTCACCAATTTTCTGTGAGTATGATTTAAATATTTTATAAGTGGCAATAATTGATTTTTAATTTGATATTTGGCTTAGCATCAAGATACCCACCTTTTCATTAGAATTTTCAAGGTCATTATAATGATTTGAATCTTGTTAGTCTGTACAGTGGGTTGCATCAATTGGGTACCCCAGTTGTATTAGAATTTTAATACAACTGGGGTAACCAATTGATGCAGCCTACTGTACCACAGGGAACCAAAATCTGATCGTTTAAATAGCTTAAGATATACTCGTAGTAGATATAGTAAAAAAAAAAATGGCAGTCTTGGGGACTGCCGACAGTAGTAAAACTTAAACGTAAAAGTATGCATAGCATGTCGCGGTGTCGCGGTGACACAGTGACGCGAACCCGTAAGATTTACCCCCTACCAAAAATCGCTCAACGTGCCTAAAGAAGTATTCACTTCAATAAAACAAGAAGTCTTTTAAACAGTGAGACTTTCTTTACTATCGCACTAAAATCGTAAGTAACAATCCTGGATGAACGAAGCAATTGCAACATAGGTACTTAGATTGGCAAGTAGACCGCAAACTACCAAATAAAACCCTTCATCGATCCCATTTTAATTTTAAAAAGTTGACACTAAAAAACCTCACACGAAAAGGGTAGAATTTTGAAAAATTCGTACGCTAACACCGGTATGGTAACACCGCGGCGTAGGGCAGACTCGAGCGCGCGACAGCGGCGGGCGAACGCCGCGCCAGCCTCCGCGAGACGCGCCAACACAAAACAACTGAACAGTGATATCTTCAGTGAAAAAATGCTTGTTCATTAGTAGTGAGGAGCCGACCCTGCCTGTTGCACGCTGCGACCCGTTCCACACACAAAAGGGATAAACTAAGGCCGCGCCATTTTGGAGACCGCGGAGTTTTTCGTGAGTACCTACATTTTCTTTTGTTGTTCAAAGTTCCGTTAAGTAACAGTTTCAGCGTAATGTTTTCTGGTACTGGCTGTTTTGCTTTGTGTTTTGAGCGGAACACAGAAATTGTGTGTTTCAACGTTGAATGATTTTTCAAATTAACGTCGGCGGTGCTTGGCACCCGTCGCTAACTAATTCGCAACCTAGATGAAGTGCGAGCTTGATTGGTAGATCGAAAATACCGAAACATTATTTTGTTAGAAGGAGGTTGCATCCGATTTAAGGACTGGGCAATTTTTAAGCTTTTAACAGTCCAATTCTATGATAACTGAGAAAAATAACGTTTTGTTGCCTGATTACATATTATTAGGCAATAAAACGTTGTTTTTCTGACTCAGGGGAAAATAAGTTACGACTTATTTTCCCCTGAGTACCGTCTTAAAAAGAAAATCCATTTTAAAAGACTCGCAGAGTGCCTAAATATATTTCTTTGTCTCCGTAACTCTCAGGACGTCCATTCATTCAAATTATTCGCTAAGGTCTATTAAAATTTACACTTGAATGGGTCGGAAATTGTAGAGTTTATTGAATGAACAGTAAATAATGTTGGTATTAGGAAGTGGTCTGCTGTGAAAGTTTCCAACAGTTTCCGGCGGCCGCCCGGTTGCCTCTGTGTGTGACACATTCGCTTCCTGCGACAGGAATTTACGAAACAGCACAATTTGAGAAACGCTAATTGCCTTGTTTAAAGATTACTTTGAGATGGCTTTTGGAAAGGATTTTGTTATGAAATGGGCTTTAATATTCAAGTATTTCTGCGTAGTGTTTTGACTCTTTGGAACATATTCAACCAATATTAAAAAAAACGGTCAAGAATAGCGCATTACATGCTACCAAAGTCTGTTAGATACCTACCTGTATTGGCCAAAAAATCATCTGACGTTTTCCGCTAATCATCTCAGAATACAACACAGAAAGCTTATCTATTGCTTTCAAACTGCAGCTCAATTTTAATGCAATGGACTTACTATCCTCGTCACAGCAGTCTTAACAGATGGCTGTTAAGACCAGTCATGGGACTGTTGTCCCTTTCTCCATTTCGTTAAAACTTTATAATGCCATCATAGTCAGCAAAATAAACTAGGGAACAAAGAAAATGCGGCTGCAAAGGGATAATTTATTCAATGGGCACGTCACAACGTAATCTGGCAGGAGAGAAGCAGATATTCCTTGTTTCGTCGACCAAACATTCACAATCTATTGAACATACGGACGGACTAATGATCGCCTGTGATGGTTGTCTACTTTCTCAATTAGACCTTTTTGATATTCGGCGTGGGAGCCATTGGTCAGGTTGTTAGGAAACGGTTCATAAAAGTTTTTAATTAAGGTAATGTATGTAAATTATAATAATTTTGTTCGTTAAATTTTGGCTGAATGTATATAATGGCTGAATGTTTGTAAATAATAAAAGTTTGGATGGATAAATATGGATTCGGAAAATGTAAATTCATTTTGGTCGTTTTTTGTGTTTCCATCGTGTTACATTTCTAGAGATGTGTTAATAAAGTATTTGTTTCTAAAAACAGCAATAACCTGTTATTAACTTATTACAACTTAAGTGTATTTTGCAGAAAATTGATGGTACCTATTTACTATTGTAGATTCAATAACCGAATTCTTGGATGGATAAGTGTATGTGGGTTATTTCTACCAAGCCATCTAAATAAAGTTGTTTCGATTGTAGTCTGGATTTTGATAATTCATTGGTTTGAAAACTCAAGTGCCTTAGTAGAACTCAGAGCACTAAACAAATAAAAAATGTTGCCAGCTTATAAACTAAACCAATTTCCAAATTGAATCTCACTCGTACATTTTGAATTATAAATCCGATTGAAAGGTTTATCAAATAAATATCTTTCTGCGGTTTGTTATAGCAGACTGGACGGAGTATTCATTAATTCATTCAAATTGTATATTTACAAGAACCGAGCGAAGTGAGTGATTAATAAATGCAAACAATGTTTATTCAGTTAGGAGTGGTAATATTAAATGTCGCGGTTGCCAGCATGAAAAACTGAAATCCAAATGCAGGATGAATTTAAATAGTATGATGATAATTTATTCTGAGCTCTTGCCTCTTGCTTTTTTAGCCTTTTCATCGTTAACGCTGTTGAGGTTTTAAGTAATAAGGATGATTACTAATTTTTTTTTGTCCCTCATGTAGTTTATTAAAAAATATTGGACACATATTTTTTCTTATTTTACGTAATCAAAAGATTACGGCGATACATTGAGTTAAAATATGCCATGACGTCACGCCTAGCTAGATTTTATAATTAGTAGAAGTGACGTAGCAAGCCCCCACTCCCCAACTTTAATGCGTGTTATCTAAGTATTTTTAACCGACTTCAAAAAGGAGGAGGTTCTCAATTAGTCGCAACCTTTTTTTTTATTTCTTTGTTTTATGTATGTTCCCCGATTACTCGAAAATGGCTGGACCGATTTGGATTTTTTTTTGTTTTATTCGAGAGGGTATACATCAAAGTTGGTCCCATATAAAATTGATTAACTTTGCTTGGGTAATTTTTGAGTTAGCTTCAATAATACGTATTTTTTCCCCACTTTTATATGGATGATGTTCTAGTTTGTTTTGCAGGTAGTGGTGTTAGAATTTGTGTGGGGTAGGTACCACAACTAAAAAGTGAAAAATAAAAACTTTTTTACAAAAAAATACAACCGACTTCAAAAAGCAACACTACAAAGTGAAAAATAACTTTAATTTCGGAAGTCGGTGGCAAAAACCGAAAATACATTTAACCAGACACCGACTTCCGAAATTAAAGTTATTTTACACTTTGTAGTGTTGTTTTTGGAAGTTGATTGTATTTTTTTGTAAAAAAGTTTTTTTTTTATTAATAGGTATGATGAAGCAAAACATACTTGTCTAACAATTTTTTTTTATCTGATTGAAGGACTAAATAGAATTTCTTTTTTTTTTACCCGGGCTCCATCTCTATTGGGTATAATATTTAACTTGATCATGCTAGAATTTACATGAAAAGTAAATTTAAGGCGCGTTGAGAATTTCTATGGTTGTGAATGACAAAGGACATGATTATTTAGGTTTTGCTCGTAGTGTTTTTTTATGTGAAATAAATCCTTGCCAATTTAAGGAATCTTGATTCTTTATGCATTTATTTGATGGTTTGACTATCCTTATTGATGTTATTATATTGTATGTAACATTGACACACACGATATTATTTGTGAGTGAGTGAAGTTGGGGAGATATTTTGTTGACCAAAGGCTCCAAAATATACCAGTTAATCAATAAATAAAAAACAGCCATGTGCGTGTCAGGCCACGCACATTTAAGGGTTCCGTAGTTACAATAAAATCCCAAAAACAAACTTAGCATTGTAGCTGAAAAATACGTTCTCCCATACATCGATATACGTCACGGTCAATTCTCTAACTGCAAATGTAAGTGTGTATCACAAACAATATTTTTTTATGTGATATAAAACTACAAATTAATGATTTTCGGACTTTTTCTTTTACTTGTGCTGTGAGATCTTGCTTCTTGCCCAAATCATGATTCTAGGTCAACGGGAACTACTCTATAGGTATTGATATATTTGCGAGTGTCAAAATATGTCGCATAAATGGCTATATTTTTTATTACGTTGACTTAGAAGCTTGATTTTTTTAGAGCTCCAAGGGACCGTAGACCTACGTATTTGATATTAATTTCAACTTGATACCTCCACCCATTCCTGAGAAAACGGGCCTTGACAGACTGACGGACCGACACCGAATTGATCCTATAAGGTTTCCGTTTTTTCCTTTTGAGGTACGGAATCCAAGAACATCTGAACACCAAATAACTGTTATGTTATTTTTTACGAGTATTCTATTATATTCTATATGCTATTCTATATTCTTGTACACAGCAGGAGGAGCTCGTGGCTAAGTAATAACAGCCGCACAGGTCGATCCATCAGGTTAAGCTACGCTTGCCGGGGTTGGTCCGTGGATGGGTGACCATCTTTACATACCGAGACTCCTCCGTGCCTCGGAAAGCACGTTAAGCCGTTGGTCCCGGCTGTCATTCGTGGATCTTTGACAGTCGTTACGGGTCGTCAGAAGCCCGAAAGTCTGACAATCAGTCTTACCAAGGGGTATCGTATTACCCAGTTAAAGGTTGTGGAGGTCAGATAGGCAGTCGCTCCATGTAAAATAATGATATTCGGTTGCATCCGGTTAGACTGGAAGCCGACCCCAACATAGTTGGGAAAAGGCTAGGCAGATTGATTGATTGATTCTAGTACACAGCAATGTGATTGTCATACAAATTATTCTCTAACATTCCAACTGAGTAATCTTAGAAAGAAAGAGGGGACACCATTACTCGAAATAGGCTATAATTTTCCGTGTAAGTAAACATGTTGTTTTTTGAGGTAATGTGTAAAGACAGCGTTGATATGTATAAGTATTTCTAGCATGACAATATGATGACAGCCTTTACTGAGTATAATACTAGATTGACGGTATGGTCTGGCTTTTATGATTAGTTTTGGGTTTGAGTGTATTTGTAAAGGCTAGAGGTATTAGAATAGATTAGAACAGTCTCTCTCTTTCAAGGAGCTCGTGGCTAAGTAATAACAGCCACACGAGTCGATCCATCAGGTGGATGGATAACCATCTTTACATTACGAGACTTCTCCGTGCTTCGGAAAGCATGTTAAGCCGTTGGTCCCGGCTGTCATTCGTGGATCTTTGACAGTCGTTACGGGTCGTCAGAAGCCCGAAAGTCTGACAACCAGTCTTACTAAGGGGTATCGTATTACCCAGTAACCGGGTTGTGGAGGTCAGATGGGCAGTCGTTCCATATAAAATAATGGTATTCAGCTGCATTCGGTTAGTCTGGAAGCCGACCCCAACATAGTGGGAAAAGGCTAGGCAGATTGACTCTCTCTCTTTAATATGTACTCTATACGAAACACCACTATACATAATCTTTACAAGATATGGTGTGAAGTGTCATCATCTGTCTAGCCTTTTCCCAACTATTTTGGGGTCGGCTTCCAGTCTAACCGGATGCAGCTGAACACCAGTATTTTATATGGTGCGACTGCCTGTCTGACTTCTACAACCCTTACTGGCTAATACGGTACTCCTTCGTTAGACTGGTTGTCAGATTTACGGGCTTCTGACGACCAGTAACAACTGTCAAATGTTCACAAATGACAGCCGGGGCCAACGGCTTAACGTACTTTCCGAGGCACGGAGGGGTCTTGGTATGTAAAGATGGTCACCCATCTACGGACCAACCGCGGCAAGCGAGGCTTAACCTGTTCGATCGACCCGTGCGGCTGTTATTACTTAGCTACAAGCCCCAGGTACATCTAACAATAAAAGTGTGAAATATTTTAAAGGGTTATAGAACTCATCAAATAGGGGGGGATAAGTATATCTGGAACTTACTGAAATTGCGAGAACAAACCGGCCAAGTGCGAGTCGGACTTGCGCACGAAGGGTTCGGTACCATTAAACGGCAAAAAAATCACGTTTGTTGTATGGAAGCCCCATTAAATATTTGTTTTATTTTAATGAAATTATTTATTTTTAAAGTGAATATATAAATAAATATTCTGTAAACAATTCGAGCGTCTACCTGTTGCCGTTATCAATATCGAGCAAAAACGAGCAAAAAATCACGCTTGTTGTGTGGGAGCCCCCTTAAGTATTTATTTTATTCTGCTTTTTAGTATTTGTTGTTATAGAGGCAACAGAAATACACCATCTTTGACAATTTCAACTGTCTAACTATCACGGTTCATGAGATACAGCCTGGTGACAGACGGACAGACAGTCGGATGGATAGCGGAGTCTTAGTAATAGAGTCCCGTGTTACCCTTTGTTTTTTTTTTATATAAAAATACCTGAAAAACAACTTTTTCAGGTATTTTTATAGGGTGGGTAATGTATTGTACCTATGTATATTTGTGTGAAATAGCAGCATTTTTCATTATTTCAGACTTGGTTCTTTAACGTATTTTACTATTTTTGTATTTCCGTGTCAAACAATGGTATTGTGCTTCATTTATTATTTAAAATGGACCGTCCTGCTATTATAATTCATGATTAAATGATAGGTTAGTACATCATCATGAATATTTGAAATGGTTTCTCTGCGTAAAGCCTTGGAGAATACTCAAATGTTGATTAAAGGCTTTTAAATGCCTAATAAGTACATGAGTTCACAGTTTCAGGTAGGGTTCGAATATTTACCGAATAACAGCTCCAGCTCAATAAACGCCGCAATCAGAGAGATTCGTTACAGTTAATGAACCATTATCTTGTGATTACTTGACAGTGGTTAGTAGTCTTGGCTCACTACTTCTGCTACGACGTCAGTTGTCATTGTCAGTGTTAACGAATAATGTCATGGATCAGAGTGTTCGACTTATCCCTGCTCCCAAATCTAGACTTGTTAGACAATCTAAATAGATAAAGATTAAAGATAAAAAAAAAGTTAAAGATTCTATTATCTTTTATCCTCTCTGTACAAAGGATCTGGGACACTTGCGCGAAAGACATTTACGCGAAAGACACTTGCGCAAGTGGATTCGCGCAAGTATCTTTCGCGCAAGCGGATCCGCGCAAGTGTCCTTCACGCAACTGTTCTTCGCGCAAGTGTCTTTCGCGCAAGTGTCTTGCGCGCAAACGTCCATGCGCGCAAAAGTCCAGTCGCGGAAATGTCTTTTCGCGCAAGTGTCTTGAAATTGTCCTTTTTAGTTATTTTTACATAATTATTATGCGTCCGGTAATCCAAGGTTCGTGTACAAGCGCTTTCAGTAGGGACTATGGTCATCTCTTAAATGCCACGGCTTATTTTAATTAAATTAAATTTTTGAATTGTTTGTTTTTATATTTTTATTACGGACGCTTTTAATGTTCTGCATCGTTGTCACATGTATAATTTCAATATGAATGATGTAACCAATATTGTGTAACCATATTTTGATCTATAAGAGTGTCCGTGGAGTTTCTTGCCCGTTCTTCTCCATAGGTACCTACTACGCTTTGGACTGGGCAACTAGCTTCATCTTTCTGAATAAGCAACCATATGACAATCCAAAAGTGCCTGTAATTGGTGTAGTTTAATTAAATAAACGCTTTGAATTTAAGTTTATTATAAATAAGCGATGAGGTAAAATACCCCGTACCACTTCATTGTGTGTAGTGCGCATCACTCTATCCAGTAAGCCCAATTACTTACCTTAAAGTTCAGGTCATTTGAACTAAGAATAGAACGATACGTAACTAAAAGGCTATCACAGTCAAGATACTTTAGCCGTAACACAGCACCTAGCAATCTTGAGTAGCTGTCGGCCAGCTAATTGGTAGTAGAGTACATTGTTGTTTTACTGAATAATGTTTACTGTATACGTGAATAATGCGCGGTTCACCCGAGCGTGAAATAGGTAATTCCCCGCGGCCATTAAGGGTAAGGTACCTACGTACCTTTCAGCAACACGTTCGAACATAAAAAGTCATTTTTTTAACGAAAGTGATTGCGTTGTCTCTATGCAGTAAAACTCGGTATGGCTTCACTGAATTTTTATTGGATCACGTTTGTCTGCAGCAATCCGTGTGTCATTTCATTTTGAATGAGTTTATAAGGATGCAGGAAAAGATGCATTGAGTGATAGTTTAATAAAAGTGAATGCTGAATAACAAATTATAACGTTTTGGATGAAATACCGTATTGTACGGGTTCGTGGAATGAAAACTGTCTGCTCATTAGTTAAAACCATTGTTATAAGAAGTAAGTTGCTGTTTTTTTTTATTTTTATGGTTAAAACAGTTTACGTGTTAGTAAAACACACAGTTCACACATTGTTTTAAAATCTTAGGTAGTAAGATTTCCAACGAATTGGTCTGATTTCGGAAATCAGAAGAATCCGGAGGAAATAGATTTCCTCCGGATTCTACAAGTTACAACATACAAGTTAGAACTTGTATTGATAATTTTTATGGTTAAAATTATGTAAATACATATTTTTACTGTCGCGAATCAGATACAACCTTACACTGAATCTGCAAATTGCGCAAGAAAATTTGAATTTCGCGAGCTACCTTAGCGCATCCTCCTTAACGGCGCTGGATTTGAAGTTTTGAGACGTTCTGAAACTGCTACAACATTTAATTGTAAGTTTCAAATCATAAGATTGTAGTCCATTGAAGTTAATTGACGTTTGTCAGTGTGCATTTCAAACATTCACAACATCAACAGATGATATAAATTGTTCAGGTGGTAACAGTCAATCCACTTCAAATAATGAGCTTAACACATTCGTCAAAAATCACATGAACATGGTGTTACGAGTTAAATTATCATATTGGCAAAATCACGGCCTTTCTTAAAAGCAAACTAAGTACCATATAGTCATTCATTCTCAGAGATTCATTCCCAATGAAATCTAAACACAAGGTGGAAAAGAAATACTAATTGCAAATTAGTTCAGGATTAAGCTGAGTAAATTACTGACCTTTATCTCTATTAAGTATTCCAGTCAGTTTTGTGTTACCTTCAGTAAATTAGCTATTTTCTGACTCTGATATCCCGGTTAATCAAGCATTGAATAAATTATTATTACGCCCCTGCGGATGGACCTCGGGGTCCAGTGTGACTGTAAATCAAAAGTGGCTTTTGTGTTTCAATAAATAAGTAAATAAAAATGTACAGTAAATCGCACTTCTGTGGTAACTCATTAACCTTGACCTGGCATAGCGTAGAACGTTGTTTTATTACCACTGATGTGCTGCCTACTGTACTTTCCCGCTTAACAATACAACCAGAAACTGACAAACTGTGTTGTTCAACAACTTCATCGTGGTTCGGTTCCTGGGTTCAATGCCCGGATCGGGAAAAGTGTTATTGGGTTTTTCCATTAGAAATTGTCTAGTAACAGCCCGGAGTTTGGAAGATGGCGGCGTGATATCCCCGTGCCTCGCAAAGCACGTTAAGCCGTTAGTCCTGCGCCTGATCTCTCTCCGCTCGTGTCGGATTGCCGTCCCATCGGACTATGAGAGTGTGGGAAGAAAGAGTGCACCTGTCTGCGCACACACTTGTGCACTATAATATCTCCCGCGTGGATGGCTTAGTTTCCACTGAATATATTAGCCATAATTTCAGTGGAAACTATCCACTGAAATTATGGCCGCCATGGCCGAAATTCGGTCTGGAGGATTATTATTAAAAAAAAAGATGATACGTAAAAAATCGTGAAATGCCACTTTTAAAGTTTATCTCATAAAAAATTATGATACTCTAGAACCTAGATAGAGAGAGACAATGAAAATGATAGTCTTGTCATAGGAATTATATAAAAAATTTCTAATAAAAACCTAGGAAAAGTCAAGTAACTCTGTTTGTTTGTTTATTTAGTCAGTTACACAGAAAAGGTTCTAGAAGTTCTTGGTAAAACAGGTTAGGGATTATGTTATCGTTTCAGTATGCTAATTTTTCTAAGTAGTGCCTTCGGAGTGGGGGGAGTACCTAAACGCGTGTTTAATGACTCAGCCACGATTTATGGACAGCATAATTTTGTGTTATAGTAAGTTCAGTTTTATAAAATACGGTAATAAGAAAGTACGTCTTCTCGTAATGTGATGAAAGGATATGTAGGTATAGAGCATGTATCAGAGAGGTGTGGCCAAATTGAGAGACCAGACAGACTATCAAACTGAACAACTTTCTCCATGGGACCAACGTCGTAATCGCGAAAAATTTATCAGATGTCCCATACGTTTAGGTCGAGTAGGTACTCGACCTAAACGTATGGGACATCTGATAAATTTTAAAGATATTGAAATTTATCAATCAATCTGCCTAGCCTTTTCCCAACTATGTTGGGGTCGGCTTCCAGTCTAACCGGATGCCGCTGAATACCATTATTTTACTTGGAGCGACTGTCTATCTGATCTCCACAACCCATTAACTGGGTAATACGATACCCCTTGGTAAGACTGATTGTCAGACTTTCGGGCTTCTGACGACCCGTAACGACTGTCAAAGATCCACGAATGACAGCCGGGACCAACGGCTTAACGTGCTTTCCGAGGCACGGATGAGTCTCGGCATGTAAAGATGGTCACCCATCCACGGACCAACCCCGGCAAGCGTAGCTTAATCTGATGGATCGAACCGTGCGGCTGTTATTACTTAGCCAAGAGCTCCTCAGATAGATATTGAAATTTATGAGACAGTAAATTTTTTTTTCTTTCTGATACATGTTTTTTTTTTCTTTCTGATTTTTTATTATGGACTTGTAAAATCGGTGAAAGAAAATACAAAAATTGATCATGGGAAAGCTTCCTATGCTTTTAGCAGTGTGCTTTAGTGCTTTGAGCGCAAAATCAAATAGATGCTAGTGAACATTGGCGTAACAAGCGCATGAATTTATATTTTACCAATTTTCCATTATGCATTCCTATGCATACTGGAAAATTTATTCATTATTAAATACATAATTTGTAATACAATGCATGTGCTCAAAAATAGCGTTTTCCAAATAGGCAAATTGTGCGGAAAGTGCAGCTTTTTCGCACTAGTGCTTTATACTTTTTAAATTTTTAACTCTGTCCGCCCGACGCGACGCAAATAATTTTTATTAATTGAGTAAAATTTTACAAATAAGTCTAGTACAGATTATCATTCATATAAAAGTTATAATAAAACGAATAGTTCATTAAACGCGTTTGTTTTAGATTTTGAACAATAAATTAATTTTAAATATTCGTTAAATATGTTTGGCTGGACGTATATTTTGCACGTGGCAGCCTATTTGCACATGCGCAGTGTAGATATGCTGAGCGCGCATGTTTTTAAAATTAGCCCATCATTTTACTAATTTCTTGCTTAGTTCGGAGTCGATCTGTGTAAAATTAAATCTGCTTGCTGCTGCTGTTTTTTTTTTAATCTTAATGAATTAATTTAATCTGATTAATTAATTGATTTAATCTAATTAAATTACGAGTTCAAGTGACGAATTAATTTAACCCCAAAAAATGTTATTCAAGAAGCACAAAATGCCAACAACAGCCACTTATCGGCTAAATCAAATGAAAAATACTTTTTCATTACATATTTTTTTATTTCCTCGCACAATGCATAGTAAAACGTTGTATGATACACGTGCGTAAAATTAAAAAAATATACACTCGTCTGAAATCACCTACTTTCCGCAATTGTAGAATAAATAACTATTTTAATCTTGCATAGGTAAGTACTTATTTCGTAGAACCAAGTATCACGTACAAATCGAATGCTTAAAGTTATAAAACTGCGATCGTAACATGAATACGAACATTTTATTTAGCTAGCAGAACATCTATTTATTTATGCAAAGTGGGTATGATTCGTTCCCTCTTATAGTCATCGGAAAAAAGCGGTATAGTCGGGAAACATCCTCCGAGACTTACCTGAATAAGAACTTAAACAGGCAGGAGAGGAAACTGAGAAATAAATTAAAACGTGAGAACTTAGAGCAGGATATCTAAATTGTTTTTTAGGCTTTCTCTGTTTTTTGACAAAAATATAGTAGGTAGTTATCATCTATCAGTACTTAACCAGGTTTTATTTTTATTTTGCCTTAATTTTATATAACTAGTTTATAAAAAATGAAGGCAAAATAAAAATAAAACCTATTACTTCCTGTTGCCTTAACTAGCATTATTGTCATTATTACCTTTTGTTTAAGGTGATTGCGCTGTGGTAGCCCGCGAAATTAAAATTTTCTTGCGTTTTTTGCAACTTGCAGGTCCGTGTCAGGTTGTATCTTGATCAAAATATGATTCGCGACAATAAGAATTACATACACGTAATTTTAACCATAAAGTCATCAATACATCTCGCTAAGTTAGATTCCTCCGGATTCGTCTGATTTTAGAAATCAGACCAATCCGGAGGAAATCTAACTTTGAGAGATGTATTGATGATTTTTACGGTTAAAATGAAAGATTTCCACCAGATTCGTTTGATTTCCGAAATCAGACCAATCCGGAGGAGATGTAACTTAGAGAGATGTATTGATGATTTTTATGGTTATAATTATGTCAATACATATTATTTTTTATTGTATCGAATCATTATTTTGATTAAGATACAATCTTACACTGACCTGCAAATTGCAAAAAACACAAGAAAATTTGAATTTGGCGGGCTACCTTAGCGCATTCCGCCTTAAGGGGTCCCCGAAACGATCAATCACAATTAATCAATTTAGTAATATTGTCAACCTCTTCAA
This sequence comes from Cosmia pyralina, assembly GCA_946251885.1. Classification (NCBI taxonomy): domain Eukaryota; kingdom Metazoa; phylum Arthropoda; class Insecta; order Lepidoptera; family Noctuidae; genus Cosmia; species Cosmia pyralina. Next base: position 20,559,127 of record OX276352.1, on the reverse strand, counting down.
TTACACTTGATAGACGATCAATTTGCGCATATTGCATCAATCACGTTAAAATTGACAATTGCAATTGATCGTTTCGGGGACCCTTAACACAAGTTTCACAAAATATATTTCCACATCATCTAGAGCTTGTCCACTCTGAAATGACGCGCCCCACTACCGCATTTACCGTAGTGTACGTATACAAATTTAAGTAGTGGGGCGCGTCATTTCAGAATTGACAAGCTCTAACAAATTTACTGTAATCAGTATCGTATGAAACGGAGTCGAATTATAGAAGCCGATAAACAGCCTAATATGAAAAATAGAAAATTCAAATAATTTTGAGTTTAGAACACAAATAAATGTTAATTTGTTCATAAACGTTTTTTTAATAATAATAATACATAACTATTTATTAATTAAAGGCAGTAGGTACAGTCAGCAACAAAAGTCGATTACACTTGTGTTTTCCATAGAAATATGGTGTTTTCGGAATCTTAATTATTGAGAAAAATACTTTCATTAAAATCGAGCAGATGTAAATTTTATAGAAAATTAACTCCTATCTAATAAATGAAATGGTAAAAAGCAGGTTATCGTATCATTTTGTGTTTTGTGTTTCGATTTTTTTATTGTAATAAGTATGGTTTTTGATGATATTCTATTTATAAACATTATTTAAATATTCAAAAAATATTAACGCCGTAAAGACGCTTAGCTCTTTGCCGAGATTAAAAAAGAACATTGACCTCCGAATAGAGACGGTGTGAATAGAGGCATTGAACCAATTATGTACTAAGTATAGGTATAAGTTATCTGTGGCAACTTTTATTCCCGCACACGTGTTGGAAAATGAAAAATCGCACGCGTGTGAAATATATTGCATTGTGAACGTAATCGTAGTGCGATATAACCAGTTTTCGAGGAAGTGTATTGAAAAAACATAAAAGGTTTTCATTTAAAGAGAAATAAAGTTTCCTAAACTATAAGTAACACATTTTTAGATTTTATAACTTTATTAAAACCTAAATCTTATCTTTTACTTCGTTCGTGTTACTAAAAGTTACAAAAAGCGGAGCAAAGTAATATAATATTTTTGACCGCGTTTTTGTTACAAAATCTGGGCAGGACAGATGATGGATTGAATGTTATGGGAAAAATTACAACTCCAACAAAAATATCACATTTGTAACGTTTCTATTCCGATTTGACATTATTATTACAGATTTTGATCGATGAGAAAAATAATTTGTTTGGAAAAATAAAACGTCATGTTTATTAAAATAATGCAATAAAAAACCATTGTCTCGAACTTAGCAGGATTATTAATCTGCTAAAGTTTTTATTACAAAGATAATATGGTTGGGTTTAATTAATTTATTGTTATCATAAATTATTATGTCCAAACTTGCCATATTATTATAATTTATCTCTGTTATTTGTTTTGTGTTACATTATTTATTGTTCTCGTACACCTCTATAATATTTAGTGCCGAGGATTACCGTAACAGTAAATAGAGCTCAATAAATACAATTAAGAATATTTAATATAGATTTCGATGGCGAAATTGTTTGATAATTAGATATTAATTTAGTGCCTAATTCGCTATACCATTTGTCACTTAAGTAATATAACAGGGATTTTTCCTGTGGTAAAAATAAAAGAAATTCTATTTAGTCCGTCAGTCAGAAAATAAACAAATATTAGACACGTATTTTTTGCTTTAGCAATCTGTCAATTTGTCTAGCCTTTTCCCAACCATGTCGGGGTTGGCTTTCAGTCCAACCAGATGCAACTGAATACTAGTATTTTACATGGAGTGACTGCCTATCTGACCTCCACAACCCAGTAACTGGGTAATACGATACCTCTTGATAAGACTGGTTATCAGACTTTCGGGCTTCTGACGACCCGTAATAACTGTCAAAGATCCACGAATGACAGCCGGGACCAAAGTCTTAACGTGCTTTTTCCGAGGCACGTAGGGGTCTTGTGTAGTTACAGATGGTCCCCCATCCATGGACCAACCGCAACAAGCGTAGCTTAACCAGATCGATTGACACGTGCGGCTGTTATTACTTAGCCACAAGGCCCTTGTAAGTACATATATTTTTATTATTATGTTAAGACTGTAAGCTTTTTAAATTATGTAAATATTATAACAATCTTTTGTAACTGTGCATTAATCATGAACTTACAACCGTGGGATTCCAGATCGTGTAACTTCAAGTTACAATCCCCCCGTCAATGCTTCATGCGTATCAGTACGTTCACCAAGTTCCTGCGCTGTCACTTGTTATCAACTTAAGATTACAACTTCCCCCGCTAAAACTTCCTAGTTAAGACCCGAGAGACATAACTTTGGCTCAAGTTTACAAAAACTCGGGTTATTCACTTCTGGTAAGGCTGCAGTTGAAACAACATTAAAGTTTGGAACAGTTACCTACAACTTCTAATCTGAAGATGCGTTTAGGGATTAGGGACCGATTTCGGAAAGTGGAAGAATTTTGTTCTTGATTTACCAGAACAAAATATTACGTTTTTTTTTTATTAATTTTTCAATACAATTTAGAACTTATTAAACAATTATAACACATTGTCTAAAAATCTATAAAGGTTTATGTGACAAAGTGGAGGAAGCAGGCACGCTCACAACATATTACAATACCTACTTAAAATTTTATTGAGATGTGATGTCACCAGTGATATAATATTTTTGTAAGGTAGACTTACATTTTTTATACGTACTAGAGACAATGTTTGATTACACCGTTTCAGGAATTTTATTTAGAGTATCAGGTATCATAATTATATATATATTTTTTTTTTGTTTTTTTTTTTATTTTATTTTTTTATTGTTTTGCACCGCACCACACTTGTAATGGCAACTCGAAAACGGTAGTGACGGAAGTAACTGGAGCTTATAGCACAGGAATCCTTCTAGTTTAAGCCCAGTTGCACATGTTTTGTATCTTGCCAGTAACTTATTTCTATTAAAGGCACAATAAATATGTAATAGGTTTAAGTCTTGAACAAATAAATATTATTTATATTCCCACGTTCTCATGCCATACACATTTACAGTTGTAGGTAGTTCATATGTTGGCAAGTAATCAAGATCACGTAACTTTTTTGGTCTATCTACTGTTTAAAGTTAAGGAGCCAATATTGTTTTCCAAGATAATTGCCGACCTGAATTTATCAAAGACTGACACAATTTTACAATATTTATCTAATCCGTACTCATCATCTTTATATTTAAGGACGCTGTTACAAATGGGTAGTCAAATCATTACTTTTTTACACAAAAGTATGTTTATTAAATAAAATGCTTTGCATTCTTAAAATGTTTTTTGGCCGAATTGTTGATAGATGTGCATGGTACTATTCAGAACTATAAATATAATTTTAGATAGGTACAGATTCTCAATAAATGTACCGGAGTGAAAATTTTTACTTCGGTACATTTATTAAGAAAATGTACTTATCTAAAATTATACACTTCTGGACACATCTATTGGCCCACCTTAGAGTTTAGGTTTCGATGGCCCCTATCGAAATATGATTGCTAGATTGAACAAAAACTGTTGATGCAGTTTTAAACCTGATACATTTTACCATCTTTTTCGATCGTATTGTTTTAAATTTGAATTCAGAATACCATACGACATGGAGCTACGCCTAACAAGTCGGATATGTGCCTTGTTAAAGGCAATTAAATTTTGAATAAAAAACATTTTTATCAAATAAAGGTTTAATTTAATAACGCGTGTTGCCTCCATGGGCATCTACCACAGCTCTCATACGATTAGGCATAGAGTTTATCAACCGCTCTATGAAATTTTGAGGGATCATCTCCCATTCCTCTTCTATGGCAGTTTTCAACTCCTGCATCTTCTGGGCAACTGGCTGACGAGCCCTAACACGTCTTTTTAGCTCGTCCCACATGTGCTCAATGGGGTTCATGTCTAGGCTTCTGGCTGACCAGTCCATAACTGTGATGTTCACATCGCGAAGATATTCCCTGACGATGCCGGCCGCATGGGCTCTTGCATTATCATGCATAAAAAGGAAATTTGGGCCCACATAGTCCGCGTATGGTATCACGTGAGGTTCTAAGCACTCACGAATGTACCTTTCAGCATTTAATGTTGGCAGCCGTGGTCCTGTAACAACCTCAAGTTGAGTTTTGCCGCTCGCGGATATACCGCCCCAGACAGTCCATGAGCCACCGCCAAAAGCAACCCTCTCTTCAAAGCAGCATTGTGCGAAACGCTCTCCCTTACGTCGGTAGACCTTCTTCCTTCCATCATTGCCATGTAACACAATTTTAGACTCATCAGAAAAGAATACACGGCTCCAATCTTGCTGTGTCCAATTTAAATGACTGCGTGCGAAATGAAGGCGCGCTGTTCGGTGGGCTCGCATTAGTTTGGGGCCATTAGCTGGCTTGTGTGGTACCATATCGCGTTCTTTTAACCTTCTCCGAACAGTTCGAGCGCTCACAGATACTCCGTGGAAGTCGCGAAGTTGGTTTTGTATCTCAATGGAGGTAAGGTGACGATTTCTCAAGCTGGTCGTCACGATGAATCGATCCTGCCTTTCTGTTGTGACCCGAGATCGTGGCCTTCCTTGGCGACGAACAAAGCCGCCAGTCTCTAGGTACCTCCGATAAACATTTCGGACCGCAGATCGACTTAAATTAAGTTGAGCACTCACGTTTCTTTGGCTGTGTCCGGCCTGAATAAGTGCCACAGCTTGGGCGGCGACTTCAGGTGAAGTATCCATAGATTATTGATAGAACCTCACCTTAATGTTAAGAATAAGTAATGTTTGTTGCAAAACCAAAGATATCAATCACTTTTTCAAGAATTAAATCCAAGTAAACCAATAAAACCAAGTTTTCTTAGTATTCGATTGTTTGATATCAACAAACAGGCTCCAAATTGTCTTTTGTTTCTTTAAATTCTGTGTTCGAAATTCAAAAAAAGACTATTGAATGAAATTGTGAATGTGCCAGGTTCAAAACTGCATAAAAACTTTTTGCTCGACCTAATATAAAATTTTAGCTAGGACCAAACGAAACTGAAAATACAAGGTGGGCCAAAAGATGTGTCCAGAAGTGTATTTATAGTTTACAATCGTACCAAGCACATCTATCAACAATTCGGCCAAAAAACATTTTAAGAATGCAAGGCATTTCATTTAATAAACATACTTTTGTGTAAAAAAGTATTGATTTGACTACCCATTTGTAACAGCGTCCTTAAGATTAAAGTACTTTGGCAAAAATAGGTAATAAGTACGTAAAAATAGGAGATTGCTATCATAATGATTGCTTTGCTTAATCTTACCAAAAGATCAATGTGGTATAGTGGTATCATTGTGAACATAAATTCAGCCAAATGTTGGTCTTGGCCAATGCTGTCCTTGGAAGCAAATGAGAGAAACCTACTCACGTAAAAAATTGAAAACACGTACGTGAAGGCTAAACATTTTTAATTAAATTTTGGCTTTGAGCGTGAAAATTTTATGAAAAAAAATAACCAATTAATTTGCTTGACGTCTACCTAAAGGCGAGAAAATTTTTCACTGTTATTCCTGTAGCAGAAAGAGCCTTACAGTGCGGAAAGTAATATACATTTCATGTGTTTACATTTTCCCAGAAACCCTATCAAGTTTTCGAATTTTTTTCTTGGGTAAATGCGTGAGGCGGTTCGTTAGTAGAAAATGAGGGTAAAGTAAAGTAGCGTCAGTTAGCTCCATGGTTCAGTAGTTTGGGTTCCCTGTGGGCTTATAAACTAAGCTTGCCTTATCTTCGGCAGGGCTGCCCAAATCCCTGTTTGGGGGAAACTCACTACCAATGTTTTCATTATTTGTAGTTTTATATTGGTACTTAGATGTGGCATTTCTTAGCTTACAAACGAGGTATTGTATAAAGTACTCAATAAGTGCTTATAGTAGTTCTGCGAACAGTAGACCTCGTGAGCACAACCTTTTTTACAACAATTTATATATCACTATAGTTGTAGAAAACGGGATATTGATCATGTTTTTTGTTTTTAAAAACATGGTACAATTTTATATTCAGATCTTCACCAAATTTTTATGAGACCAACTTAAAGTTAAGTACTTAGTACCTTGCAAATAAAAAAGAAACATCGAAATCGGATCTCATAAGGCGGAAATATTCAGTAGCCACCTTTGTGCCCCTTTTTGGAGAAAGTACCCTTCCAATCAATAATTCCCGACGACAAAAAAATATATAAAGTCGTAAAACCTTTATACCAAGTTTCGTCCAGATCGGTTGTAAAATACGACCTGCCGTGTGATTCTGTAAGACCTCAATCTAAACTTCGAATCTGAATCCGTTGTGAGTTTCTTGCTTGGCATTCTAAAAACTCGGTTTATAATTCGAATTTACACTAGCGCTACCCTTGCGAGCGTGTCAGCTAGTTGAACTTATTTGACCGTACAGATAAATTATGAGATGACGTAAAAAGTAGCATTCAGTAAGGTATTCCCCCGTCACTTCGACACTCACTTCACACTCGAACCCGATTACAAGTGTATAATAAAAAGCATCTATTTTACGAGTGAGAGTGAATAGCGAAGTGAGATGAGAGTTGTTGTTTGAATTTTACAGAATCGACGAACTGTAGAGGAGTACCAACAAACTGACAGAGCCGCTCCGCTCGTTCGGTCAATAAGGTAATATAGAAAACTCTCCGTGTTCAAAATCAACACAAAAATGAATTCCGGACCGTTTTTGTTTGAGAGGTTCTAATAATTAAGAGGTATCCAATCAATCCAGCTGCATTGACGAACCCTTCCCCTATGACTGTCTGTCTGGCAGAGGGTTGGGATCAATTCATTTTACTCGGTGTCCCTTAAAATTGCAATTACTCCTGTCTTTAATAAAATCGTATGTTAAAGGTATAACTTTCGACTTAAACTTAGCTGGCAAAATGTGGGTGTACTATAGGTACATACACCTATGCTTAACCCTTCGAGGATTACAGGCGTGATGTTAGTCATGTTATGTGATGTTTATGTAAGTTTGTAGGGAAAACTGCCTTTTCAAACCCCTATCTGCAAAACCTAACTTCAGCCGTGTGATTCTGTAAGACCTCATTCTAAACTTCGAATCTGAATCCGCTGTTTCATGAATGGCATTCTAAAAACTCGGTTGATAATTCAAATTTACACTAGCGCTACCCTTGCGAGCGTGTCAGCGAGTTGAACTAAATTGACCGTAAGATTTTGGCAGATAGACTAAGAGATGACGTAAGAAGTGGCATTCAGTAAGGTAATTCCCCGTCGCTCACTTCGCACTCGAACCGGATTCAAAGTGAAGCAAAGCATCTATTTTACGAGTGAGAGTGAATAGCGATGTGAGATGCCAATTGTTGTCTGAATTTTACAGAATCGACGTACAGCTTACCCATGCAGTGACAATGTCAGCTTAATTTATATCGCTTTTCCAAAGTTTTTTTGATCTAATACTCCACTAAATTTCAAACGCCTTATCAAAGTACATACGTATATATAATCTCACGCCTTCTTTCTATGAAGGTATACGCAGAAACTACAGAACGCCACCTGCTACGATCCTTACATACTCCTTTTGCCTCGTTTCCGTTCATACATCTGGTGATAGGTATACCTTTCTGAAGAAATAATATCACTATTAATTAAGTCTTCCTAGTGCATCCCCTCCGTTTCCACTCACGTCTGACTTGTGAATACCTTTTGTTATTCGTCTTCCATTCATCCTCTCAACATGATCAAACAATCTAAGCATACTCAGTGTACCGTATAAAATTGGGAAATTTTGGCAATTACCTGTCCGTTTTCGGGAGTAATATTTATTTATTTATTTATTTAACCTTTTCGCACATAAAACGTACAAAGGCGGACTTAATGCCTTAGGCATTCTCTACCAGTCAACCAAGGGTGGTGAAGAGATTAGATGGCAGGTGCTCAGTATGAGAGAAATACTTATATAAAGAACACTAAAAATATATCTTAATTAATTATAAATAGACTTTATACAAGCACATAAATAGGTTATAAACCAATAATACACATACATACACTTACTATAAGATATACCTATAATATATATAATACATATTATATACAAATTCAAGAGAGAGAGAGGTGTTGAAATAACTCTACACTATATAATATAAAAACTATATAATAGCCAATATTGCCAGTAGCGTCATAATAACCGTACTTAGAGGAATTAAAAAAGGGGAAAGTTCTTTTGTCTAATTTTTCACTTTTCCCAAGTTACACATTTCAGGATGGTCTTAAAGGTTATATGATCGATTAACTTCGGTAATTTGGCAAAGTTCAGCCTTTCGTGATCAGAATGTAGGTAGGTAGGTACTCCATGTAATTGATTCGTGAATTCGATTATACTAAATTGTTTTAGCAGTCTTCTGGAACTTGAGAGTTTTGGCTATTAAGAAAGGGAAATTGCTTCACTATTTAGATAACATGCGTTGGTGAAACCAGTCAAACAATAATTCTTTAGTAAAAAATTTCACTGTGAAGCTTGAAAGCATATAAATTGATTTTTAGGGTTCCGTACCAAAATGGTAAAAAGGAGCCCTTATGGTGTGACTCAGTCTGTCTGTCTGTCACAGCTGGATATCTCAAGAACTACTAATGCTATCAACTTAAAATTTGGAACTGTTTTAATTGACGTTTGCCCAACTATTTTGCAAATAAGAAAGAAATAAAAATATGGATGTTTTTTTTTGCAACAGAGACTGAAAGGGGGTTTAAAAAATTGGGCGAAGTAGGGCTAGGACATGTGGGGTATCATATGAAAGAGCGAAGTTTGCACATTCTCAAACATTTTTTTTTCTTTTATTTAGGCCGCATTGTTTTCGACTTTTGATGAAAAATATAAAAAAAAATACCATTCGCTTAGAGAAAAATCTGAAATTATTCTATGTGATAGAAGTTTACGATGTCTCTAAATAGCACAGTTTTTCAGAAATCATCAACAAAAACTACATATAAATGATGGTATGGAACACTCGGTGCGTGAGTCCAACTCGCTCTTGACCGATTTTTTTTAACTGCAATTATAATTATGGTTTTGTTAGCTAAAGGTAATAATGATTAATGACTTAGTGAGGCTGTATTATTATACTGTAAAATATAATGTATTTTAGATAAAAAAAACAACTGCGTCAACAATTTATTATTTTTACGAACAAACCTTAACATCTTCAGTCCACGTCGTAGATATGACGCCATAAGAATTTGATGGAAGGCAATAAATAGAAGAAGGTCGGACATAAAAATAACAATAAATCCACGGATCCCACCGCGTTGTATTCTCGATAAAATTCGAAGTATTTACGATACAATTCGCGGTATTTACACCCAACCACTGCCACATTTTTTGGACAATAGCAATGTGTTTTTATACATGTTTTTGCTGAACAAAATGTTCGAAGAGATTTCAAAATATTGTCGTGAAAAGTTTGGGATATTGGCACATAAAAAGAAGTTTCCGATCCCATAAACCGATGGGGTCGGACTTTATTACATTTGGGTTAATCCCAAAAGTCCCTTGCTTCAGAAAAAGTACCTACTTACTTGCAACTTTCATTATTCGTGTTCACATATTGCAGCAAAGTGAATCTACGCTATAAAATTGTAAGCACTAACTTAAATACGCTCTGAACAAAATTCAAATACTTTTAAATAATAGTTACGTCGATTCAAAATTTCCTTTGAGAACTTTTTTCTTTGAACAGTATTAAAAAGCCTAAATTCTCTTTAAAACTTTAAATACTGCGACAAAAAGTCAGAATACTACGTCTATTAGGCTTGCGTATATTAAAGACTTGAATTGGATTAAAGCATTTATCTATTCATATTCATATAGACCGGCCTCGGAAAAACTTTACGAATTATTAACTTTCAAAATATGTTACGTGAGGTTTCGCTACCAATTTTGTTATTGTTCCTTTTAAAACTTTTCTGAACGTTTATTTAATTTTGAATAACAATCTGAGAAATTGGAGGAGGAATAATATTGAATAACCAATGAGTGGAGGGAGGCCTTTGCCTAGGAGTGGAACAGCTTAGGATAGTAAAAAAGAAACGGAGAAAAATTATGTTTTCTTAGGAAAACCTGGGACTCCATGGAACCGTAACACTGATCTATTGGTGATTTTATGTTCAGACAAAGTTGAGTAGACAGTTAATAGTCAATAAAGATTCAATCGTAAGCGTGACAAAAAGAGTCCAGACTTAACCGCTCAAAGATATCTTGTGAAGATAAAACTATATTCCATGGAGGCATTCTGGACTATAAAATTCTGATCTTTGTTCGGAAAATCGTATCATCGTGTCCCTATACGGTGCCGTCTCTCAGCATTATGTACAACGTTTGTACGTAGCTTCGTTTTATATTTGATGCTGTAATAGAATCTCAGAGACCATTTCATTTTTACGGCTCTTTTGCGGACTTTATAGGATTAAATTGTCTCTTCTATGTAACTTCGGACTTAACCAACTGTTTCGTTCCGGAAAAAGCTGTAAAAGTAGCTCTACTTTAATGTTTATTGTCTGATTTAGTTGTTAAATATTTAGAATTTTGTTTTTTTTTTTGTTTTTTTATATATTATATACTTTTTAAATTTATTAAAATTTTTTTTTTGTTTTTTTAATAACTTCGACAAACAATACAAATTGTTCGATTAAAAGCATTTTTTTAGCTAGTACCTAGGTTAAATAGCTACGTTCTGCGCGAAAATAAAACTTCTCTATAAAGTTTCTGAATATGAAAGTACGGGATAAAGTTGAGACGTTCATCTTGAGGCATTTGCAAGAAGTGTTCATAACTTGTTTCTATGATTTAAGATTCATTGATTTGAATTTATAAACACTAACCAAGGAAAATAATGTTGGAATAAAGGATTAATAAGATTATAATTGACCAGAATTTCTTTTCTAGACCGTTGAATTATGTCAATTATTGATTTCATTCAAACCCATGTCATGTCATTACAGTAGATTGTATTGTATCGTAGACTTTTGACAGTCATTACGGGTAGTCAGAAACCCAAAAAGTTCAGTCCAAACCAATCTTACCAAGAGGTTTAATGTTACCCAGTGTTTTGGAGGTCAGTTAAGCAGTCGGGCCATGTAAAATACCGGTATGCTGCATCCGGTTAGACTGGAAATCCATCCCAACATAGTTTGGAAAAGGCTAGGCAGACAATGATGATAATCACGTTCTCGAAAACGGCTTTATCGATTTCGATGAAAGTTGCAAATAGGGGTTTACGAGGGCGAAAAATCGATCTAGCTAGGTCTCATTTCTGGGAAAATTCATTTTCTCTATTTCCACCCAAACAGAGCTCGGTCGCCCAGATACTAGTTCAATAAAAGTTAAATAATCTACCTGTAATTTCCACCTACTTATAGTCTATTTCGGGACAAGTACTCGTAAAACTGAGGCTTCGACAAATGGTCTAAAATTTTAAACGAAGTTTATGTAGATAAGATAATGGACCGAAATACGGTCGATCTATTTCTGACAGTAGACTGATACCGAAATATTATGCAAAGCATCCGGTACATAAAAGATTGACGGATACCCTTTCGTTTCTTTTATTGGTAAATTTATTTCTATTGCTACGAGTATTATTTCGCTTGGATTTATTGTGGCAAAATGTACTATTGCGATAGATATAGGTACTTACCTACTTGCAAAATACGATTTGCAATATTAGTGACATGAAACCATTTTGTGGTTCCTTTTGGCATTTTTGGGTTGTTCAAAGAAATGAATTAATCTGTTCTTTATGCACAAAAAAACTTTTTTACAAAAAAATACAACCGACTTCCAAAAACAACACTACAAAGTGAAAAATAACTTTAATTTCGGAAGTCGGTGTCTAGTTAAATGTATTTTCGTTTTTTGCCATCGACTTCCGAAATTAAAGTTATTTTTCACTTTGTAGTGTTGTTTTTGGAAGTCGGTTGTATTTTTTTGTAAAAAAGTTTTTATTTTTCACTTTTTAGTTGTGTACCTACCCCACACAAATTCTAACACCACTATCTGCAAATCAAACTAGAACATCATGCATATAAAAGTGGGGAAGAAATATGTATTATTGAAGCTAACTCAAAAACTACCCAAGCAAAGTTAATCAATTTTATATGGGACCAACTGTGATGGAACCCTATCGAATAAAACAAAAAAAAATCCAAATCGGTCCAGCTATCTTGGAGTAATCGGGGAACATACATCCGATGAATTGAGAACCCCCTCCTTTTTGAAGTCGGTTAAAAATAGCTACACCAGGTTAAGGGTACTTTTCCACCAGAGAATTGCTAAGCAGCTATGCTGCGAGGATATGAAAGCTAAGCTATGAAACTATGTGACCGTTTCTACTAATGCTAAGCCGTGTAGCGGAGCGAATAAGACGTGCTATGAAGATACGCCGCCGCGAGGTAGCTGTGCAAGGAAGATTCGCAGCTGGAGCTATGCGATGCATTAAACCCCCGTTCGCACGGGCGTAATAAAATTGCGGCGGGATTTTATCGCGCACTGGATTTCCAACTCTCGTTGTTGAGCCGAGCGTTGAGAATCCAACTTAACAATAACAGAGTACATTCTAGCGCGTCGAAAAAACACACTGTTGGATTTTGCACTCTCGGTGCTAAGCAGAGCGTTGAAAATCCAGTGCGCGAAAAAAAATCGCCGCGATATTTTTACGTCTGTGCGAACGTCGACTAACAGTAGGGAAGGCACCGGGAGCGGCAGCTACACCACTCGCGCATTCTTAGCTCCCATTTATAGCACGCATCAGAAGCATAGCTCAGAAGAAACATAGCTTAGTTGAAACCGTTTACACCAGGCTTTGTGGACCAATGAATATGATTGGTGCATATCAAACGCATCCATAGCAACGTAGCTTAGCACATGTTTGTGAAAAAGAACCCTAAACGTTCCACTTTTATTAAATAGTTTAAAGGGGTGTACTACAAAACATAATTACTAATTTTTGTACATATTTGTGCTCCTAGGTCAACGGGTATTGTTTCTAGGTCTAGGTAAATGCCAATTATGTTTATTACCCATTAATATAACCTAAAAACGTTAGGCTTGGTTGATTTATGACCACAGAATACTAACCATAATGATGTGTTACCTAGCTTACGTACTTCGGGGCACCTAGGCATGTTTAGCCCATCCCTGAAAATGACGTCAATTATAGAGATTGGTTGCTAGGCCTATTCTAATCTTCGATCGTTATAGACAACCGGCCAACTGTGAAATCCCTTAAGCTCCAATCATAGCCTGCTAATTGAATCATAATTGTGTGAACACGAGATGAGGAGCCATGTTACCTTATTATTGGATCAATCAATTTGCCTAGCCTTTTCTCAACTATGCTGGGTCGGCTTCCAGTCTAACCAGATGCAGTAAGGTTAATAGTACATACTCGTATAAGTACTTAATTGAGCTCGTCTTAAAGGCTCCATTACAAAAGTTTCTTGCAAGAATTTTCATGCAATTCGAGAGAGATTCGCCAGACGATTATCCCACTTGTGTCATAATCAAGTGAGAAACAAGAACTCGTCTACGATTATGTCATACGAGATTCTTCATGTTTCTTGAGATGTCTTTCGAAAAACTATTCTTTGTAATCGGACGCGACCCAGGACTTGAAAAAGTTGGTGTTAGTCTTGATCCTCTCTTTGTCTCCTAAGATTATACACTGACCGGTGTAGTTACACTGGTGAGATCGCGGGCCAGACCAATACGTCGCAGGCTAACTAGCCAGCAGTGACGTACTTCATCTAAGGCGAGCTTTTTTACACAGGTCAACTTTTCATTCATTTGGTACTAGCTCTTGCCCGCGGCTTCGCTCGCGTGGATGTCGAAATATATCTCACGGGTACGTACCACCGGGAAATCCTTCCTTGTCTACATTATAAAGGGAACCTTGTGCAAAAAACTACAGCTTTCTAAGTTCAAGGGTTTTAGATGGGCGTTTATGAGTCAGTCTGTCAGGACTAGCGTTGCAAAACTTCGGAAGTATTCGCAATAATTCGTAAATATTCAAAAGAATACATCGTTTTGAAGAAATACTACTAGTCAAAACTTATTACGTAAGTACTTGCTAAGTAAGTGAAAATAAATAATAGGTCTTTACCTATGAAATTGCCGTTTTGTATGAAAAAATTTAAACGAATTTTTTTCATGCATTTTTTATTTGTATTAATCCAAGTAATCACCCATGCAATCAATGCATCTTTGCCAACGCAGTGGCAGTTTATTGATGCCCTTCTTAAAGAAATCAGCTGGACGGGAGGCAACAAATTCTTCAAAGGCATTTTGTACTGCCTCTCGGGTATTGAATTTTTTTCCCGCCAAGAAGTTATCCAAATTCTGGAAAAAGTAGTAGTCTGTAGGCGCAAGGTCTGGTGAGTAGGGCGGATGACGGAGAGCTTCCAACCCCAGTTCTTGCAACTTGGAGACCGTCTGCTGTGCAGTATGAGGTCGCGCGTTGTCGTGCAGGAGCAGCGGAGACGAGCGATTGACCAATGCTGGTTGGAGATGTGCCAGCTTCTCCATCATTGTGTTCAGTTCTTCACAGTACACATCTGAAGTAATGCTCACCCCGTTTGGTAAGAAGCTGTGATGAATCACACCGGCGCTAGACCACCAAACAGTGACCATCACTTTTCTAGGGGTAAGTTTTCGTTTAGGGCATTGTTTAGGTGCTGAACCAGGATCCAACCAACTTGTTAAGCGCTTGCGGTTATCAAACAGAATCCATTTTTCATCGCACGTAACAATGCGGTTAAAAATTCCTTCATTTGTGTGTCTGTTGAGCAGTGCAAGGCACGTCTCGACGCGAACTTCGCGCTGGCGATCATTGAGTTCGTGGGGCACCCATTTGTCAAGGTTTTTTACCTTGCCAATTTGACGCAAATGGACCAATATTGTTTTGACGCTAACGTCGAAAGCTGCTGCTAATTCAGCCGTAGAATGTGTATCATCAGCTTCCACAATCGCCTTTAATTCGTCATTGTCGACCAAAGTCTTCGGACGACCGCGAGGTTCATTTTTCAGGTCGAAATTTCCAGAACGGAAGCGAGCAAACCAATAACAAGTGGTGCGTTGGTTTGTAGTGTTAGCTCCGTAAACGTCGTTGATGTTGCGTGCCGCTTGTGCCGCGTTGCTGCCACGACGGTACTCATATTCCATAATTACTCGAATTTTTAACGAATCCATGATGACGAAAAAGATTGAAATGCGATGAAAATGTAACACTAATCAATAAACAAATGACTACTTTTGGAAAAAGAAATCCATGTTTTTAAAATAAAATTAATTTGAAATTAGAATTCATAGCCAAACAAAAATTATTTTGATTTGAAATGGCCAGTACTGCAGAACGGCAATTTCATAGGTAAAGACCTAATATTCGGAAGTTTTCAAATCGAATAATACTCAGATTTATGAATGAACGCGTTGTGCGTTCATTTATAAATTTTTTTTTTTTTTTGGTACCTACATGGGGGCCAAATTTTCATTATTGTTGCGATAGGACACATGTCACTGTTTTCGAGCTATAAGCAAAAGAAAAAAAAAACTATTTTATTAACTCAGTAATCTACCTACGTATTTACCTCTTTATCACTTTCACACCAAAACCGCATACAAAAACTTATTACGTAAGTACTAATCTAAGTAGATGAAAAGTATTCAGATGTTTTCAAATCGAATAATACTCAGATTTATGAATGAACGCGTATTACGTTCATTCGTAAATCTTTTTTTTTTTTGGTACCTACATGTTGAGGTTTAGGGGTTTATGAGTTTTATAAAGAGGGCCAAATTTTCATTATTTTTGCGATAGTACACACCGTTCTCGAGATATAAGCAAAAGAAAAAAAAAACTATTTTATAAACTCAGTAATCTACCTATGTATTTACCTCTCTATCACTTTCACACCTAAGCCACATACAAAAACTTATTACGTAAGTACTAATCTAAGTAGATGAAAAGAAATATTCGGAAGTATTCAGAAGTTTTCAAATCGAATAGTAGGTACTCAGATTTATGAATGAACGCGTAGTAACATAGTCTCTGGCATTACCGCCGTCTAGCGGTGAATATCAAGCTTTAATAGATAAGTAGGTACTCTATGCGTGACCGAACATATACTTAGCTCGGCTAATAATTGCGAATAATAATCAAAACTTCCGAATGCTTCCGCGAATAATACGACGGGAATACTTCGGAATATTACTCTCCGCCAACGCTAGTCAGGACTTCTCTCTTTATTATAATACATAGATAGATTGGAGACTAGAAACTTTTCTCGTGTAAATGAGCCTTAATAGAGCTACAAGCCGCTTTCCATCGCACAAGTAAATCAGGCAACGTTCTCAATTATCAACCTCACCTTGAGTGTGTGGCATTGTTTGAGATCTACGAGGCTTTGATGGTCGAGATGTGGCGCGATAATTAATACCGATGGCGAGATTTAGGGTAGGAAGCGAGGGCTGTCTAGTTTTGCTGGAACTTAAATGTGAAAAAATTACAGATGTACTTACATCATTTCTTCAATCACAGACAGTACAGTAGTTTTTAGTCCCAACTGTTTTTAATAACCAGCCGATATAAACTGTTGTATCACAAAAACCTCCGTTAAAAATAAAATGCATAAATACCTCTTTAATAAAGAACATGTATGTCTGTTTTTAGGGATCCATAGGTACCTCAAAAGGAAAAAACGGAACCCTTATAGGATCACTCATGTGTCTGTCTGTCTGTCTGTCCGTCTGTCACAACCAGTTTGCTCCGAATCTAATGAACCGATTAAGTTGAAATTTGGTACACATATGAATTTCTGTGACCCAAACACGGACGGATAAAGTAAATAAATGAATTTTGAATATAGAGGTCACTTTTGGGGGGGCAAATAAGAAAATTAAAAAAAAAAGTTTTGCAATCTACACCATGTGGCATATCAAATGAAAGGGCTTACTAAGAGGGTCTCTAATATATTTTTTTAATAATTTTAAAATAAATTGTTTTAAAGTTATTTAAGAAAATAGACGAAAATTGACCATTCCCCCCCTTATCGCCGAAACTACTAAGCCTAAAATTAAAAAAAAATAGATCTTTACCTGTAGATTACAGGAAAACCTATAAGCAGTCTGTGGTCTTAAAATAACATGGTAAATCTATCAATATTGTGAGTACAAACTTACATTTACAGTTGGAATGTAGGGAGAACATGTTTTTTAACTACAATGTTAAGTTTGTTCTTAACATAAATTCATCCCAACTACGGAACCCTTCATTGTACGTGGTTCGACACGCACTTGGCCGGTTTTTTTATTTAAGAATTGCAAGAATAGTTTTAACTTATAGGTGGAAAAGTGTCATTATAAAAATTATGCATAAAAAAAAAGCTCCGTCGACCTGTTTGGCAGAGGTATCTTGTAAAAAAATAATTCCGTGAATAAAAACTTTTAGTTTTTTTTTTCAACTCTTTATTTTTGACAACTTACAAGTAAGCTACAGGCTGCCTAACACACATAAAATGACAATTGATCGCAATGAGTTTCATTTTGACAGTTCACCCACGTTCATTGCGTTATTTACGTTGTTGAGCAGACGAATTTTTCAAACCTATGAAGCGATAGACTAGCAATATCCTTCAAAACTCTCGGATAGTGATTGAGAATGTGTTACGCAATTAGGGTGTAGGTTACAGGGAAATTAAGAATTAAAGATACTTATAGTTCAACTAACTTTAGCCCGTGGCTTCACCCGCGTGATGGTTGCAAGTTAACTCACGGGAATGTACTACCGGGATAAAAAGTATCCTATGTCCTAATCCAGGTCATGGTCTACCTATGCGCCGACAAATATCATCCAAATCTGTTCAGCCGTTTTAGCGTGAAAGTTAACAAACAAACCAAACTCACTTTCGCATAATAATATTAGTTAGGCTAAGCGCCTTGTGAGAGAATACCATTTTACAATAGGTAAATTATTTGACAAATAAAAAATTGAAAAATTTCATTAAAGAATTGAAAATAACGTTTATCTACACTCATATCGTAAAGTTCTGTTTATAAATTCAAAAATAGTACCCTAATTCAAAAATAGGACAGACTATGCATGTACATGCATAGTCTGTCCTATTTTTGAATTAGGGTACAACTGAAATAAAATAAGAAAGTTTTATTGTGATACAGATTTCTTAACAAGATAATACTCTATAGTAACTTTTTTTTCTATTAAAGTATACTTCGGATCCACCACGGAGTTTTCAATTCGATTTTTATCATTGTGTAAGGAGACCACGCTAGGGCGCTTGCGCGGTTGACCAATGACAGCTCCGTAACCATAGTAATGTATTCCACGTCACGATGGTTGTCTTTCTTTCCGTTTTTCGTTTCTCTATAAAGTCAGTGATGGTTTCGGAGCCATTATTGTGTTTGTTTACTTTTTGCTAACTTTGGTTTTTATGGTTCCGTACCTCAAAAGGGCAAAAACGGATTCTATTGCATAAGTGTAGATAAAGTAGTGTATGAAACTGCACATAACTAGGTATTATAATACTCGTGGGATAATATTAAAAACCTCGCTTAGACAGCAAGATAAGACTTATAAAAGTTAAAGATCAATATAAAATAATCTGTACCTACTTCCATCTACAGTTCTTATTGTAACCTTTTGCTCTGTGATGACAATGGAATGAACTTTAGCGCAGCGACTCGGAACATTATACTAAGTTCACATTGTTATTTCCTTTGCGAGTTCCTCTACTCGCAAAGGAAATAAAAACGCACACACTGCGTCCTCGGACACAGTGCAGAATTTAAAAATAGCAGATATTTTAAAGATTGTAGGTACGTAGCAAGACAAAGATTACTTTGTGAATGAACAGCAAATGTGACTAGAGTTTGTGGTATATTTTGCATCATGAAGGATTATACTTTTGTGGATATTTTAAGCATCTACAAAGTCGTGCAAAAATATGAATGATGTGTCATTGTAATTCCTTTAATTAATTCAAAACTGTTTGTTTTTAGGGTTCTGTACCTCAAAAGGAAAAAACGGAACCCTTATAGGATCACTTCGTTGTCCGTCTGTCTGTCTGTCAGTCTGTCAAGACCCTTTTTCTCAGGAACGCGTGGAGGTATCAAGTTGAAATTAATATCAAATATGTAAGTCTAATGGAAAAAACCCAAGCTTCTAAGTCAACGCAATAGAAACACGGCCATTTATGCGACATATTTTGATACTCGCAAATAAATCAAAACCTATAGGGTACTTCCCGTTGTTCTAGAATCATGTAATTTGCCAAGAAGCAAGCTCTCACAGCACAAATAAAGGAAAAAGTCCGAAAATTGTTAATTTGTAATTATATCATATTAGAAAAAAAAAACTCTGTCAGTCTGCCATGACCCTTTTTCTCAGGGACACGTGGAGATATTAAGTTGAAATTAATATTGAATACGTAAGTCTATGCTCCCTTAGAGTTCTAAAAAAATCAAGTTTCTAAGTCAACGCAATAAAAAAATACGGCCATTTTGCGACACATTTCGATACTCGCAACTGTCGCAAGTAAATCACAATCTATAGGGTACTTCCCGTTGCCCTAGAATCATGCATGAAATTAGGCAAGAAGCAAGGTCTCCCAGCACAAATAAAGGAAAAAGTCCGAAAAATGTTAATTTGTAGTTTTATGACATAATTTTTTTTTTTTGGGGTCCATTGTTATGTTTGTTTTTGGGATAAATCCTTTTCAACTACGTGAAATGATACACCTTTTTCATTGCATTAATTCTGTATTTTATCTTCTTGCACACATACAAACTTGGTATAAGATAGCCATATATAACAAACTGTTTAACTAGGCACTCAATAAATATCAGTATAGACTAGCCTTCTAGACAACCTTTAGGATCTGAGGCTCGAAGCGAACTAACTTAGCAACTAGGCGACGGCGATGCTCCAAATATCATGTTTTCATAGGTACCAACATTCTGTTAGAAAAAACCAGAACTTTTGGCGGCAACTGTCAAATGAGATACTTTTTAACTTCACGAATACACGGATACAAAATCATTTGAGTCAACTTTCAACTTTTTATTTAGTATTTTGCTTTAACAAACTATTATTATTTGGAAATCATGACATTCGGCCATCCGACACTGTGTTGCCTCCTGGCACACACACAACAATCATATTTTTTTAAAATAAATCATGACATTTTTGTGCTAGATCACTGTTTTAAAATAAGTTATCGTATCAAAGACAATTATTTATTTCACTGCAACTAGAGCACAATCACATTTTTGTTTAATGACATGAGAGTTAGATTAAGGCTTTTAACTAGAAGGTGCGTGTTCGTCAACCACGACTCGATACAATGTCCAAGAATTAGTAATAAATACAAATCTGCATAAATGTTACCAGCGAATAAATTTATATAGTAACAGTATAAAATACCCAATTTTAGCTATTACGAATCATGAAAATAAACCAAATTTATAATATTGGTTCAGAAAATAAACCAAATTTATAATATTGGTTCGTATTATTTGACACAATCGTTTTAATAACTTGTTCGATCCTGATAGCCGTACACGTCCTTGTGTACATTATATAAAATTACCGTACACCTTGTGCTTCACACAATACGAAAGTCTTGCACGCACAACATCACACACTCCGTACAATGCACAAATTATGCATCGCATATCTTGACATCGCATAGCGCATTCCGTGCACTCCCATCGCGTACCCTGTGCACGTCGTATCGCGCACACTGCGCACTTCCCATCGCGCACCCTGCGCACTCCGCATCGCGCACCACGCGCAACCAGCATCGCGCACCATGCGCAACCATCATCGCGCACCATGCGCAACCAGCATCGCGCACCACGCGCAACCAGCATCGCGCACCATGCGCAACCAACATCGCACACCATGCGCAACCAGCATCGCGCACCATGCGCAACCAGCATCGCGCACCATGCGCAACCAGCATCGCGCACCATGCGCTGCACAACTTATGCACACTCGTACATATAACATGAAAACAGAAAAAAACAAAGAGCAGATTGCGCTAGCTTTTATTAATTTACACTATCTGAATATAACAGATGCGTTTAACCATCCATCCATTCCATTTTCCATTTGCCTGCATAGAAACACAACCACGGATAAATTCCATCTACTGCGTATACCCCTTCCAAAGGTTCGAACTTTTCTTAGGTAACAAAGTGTCAACATACTCATACCCATCATTGTCAAATACCTTTGTAACTCGATACGGACCAGATAGGTAACTTCGGCAACAGTTTCTTACTTTTACCTACACTATGAGTTTCTCTTGCCAACAAATTCCCCATTTTGAATTTTCGCGCTTCCTTCCTTCTCTTATTTTAGTAATACTATCCTGTGAAATATTTTTATTTGTAATGTTCTCCACTTCCATCACTCCATCTCGGGTATGATATGACCTTCATTGATAGTTACTAGTGAGTTTAAGACCAAATAAATTTTTTCTGACCATTTTAGGAGATCTGATAACAATTCAGAATTAGTATTAGGAACATCTTGTCCAAATGTAACCGTCGCTCACTGGACCCTATCACTAATTTAACCACAATATAAATAAAATCTCAAATTTATGCAAAAGAAAGTACAATGCATTTAGCAATATCGCTATCGACTACTATAGAGGTGACATTTGTTCAGATAATCACCCCACAATCATCTGAATGTCATTAGCATATCGACAACTAGCCTCATTTAAAAATTCGGGTTTTGGGCATCGCGTCTAAAGCTAAAAATAACATTGTGGGTAAACCAATGCTAAACTAACACAAATACAGCTCCAGGAGTAGATCAATATTAGGAGTATTAAATACATCATTGGTATTAACATAAAATATCACATTCTTTATCTAATATTGTAAATGCGAAGCTTGTTTGTTTGGTGTGGGCGTGAGCCCACACCGATCATCCCAAAAATCCCGCATACACGCTGCCAGGTGTACAGAAACGGACATAAGGTACCTTGCATCGCAAAAATAAAGAAGTGTTCCTGAGGAAAATAACAACGTTCTTATAATAATATATTGTGCCACGTGTCTTTCGAATCATGATTGAATTATATTAATCAAATCAAAAGTTATCCATTCAAATTAGGCTGAGAATCAGCACTTTCTGAACGTCAAAACAATGAAGTCCCGGTAGTACGTTCCCGAGGATACCCTCCGACACTCACGCGGGCGAAGCCGCGGGCAAAAGCCAGTTACATATAAAAAAAACAATTAAAAAGAGAATAAGTTCTACATTTAATGAAACTTGTGATATTATCTTGAAGGTTTGCAATAATTGTACATGTTAACTTAAAGAATAATCTAGCTATTAGTAAAGTAAATTAAATACTTGCTGCGTCCTAGTAGGGTTATGTACCTACTAGTTTTAGCCTGAATAGCCTGTAACTGTGTGTACATTCTGCAAATAAATAAATAAATCCATCTGTGACGAGATGACAGGCGTTATTGTCTAATTGTCTAAAACCAAATTCCATACTTGTG
Organism: Cosmia pyralina; assembly: GCA_946251885.1. Taxonomy (NCBI): domain Eukaryota; kingdom Metazoa; phylum Arthropoda; class Insecta; order Lepidoptera; family Noctuidae; genus Cosmia; species Cosmia pyralina. The sequence continues at coordinate 20,536,508 of OX276352.1, read as the reverse complement.
TTAGACAAGAAAAATACACGGGAGCTAAAGGAAGCACTAAACACTGGTGTAGTACGCCCAATAGGTATATATATATATATAAAAACAGTTTTAACGACTATGGAAACCATAGACCGTTTAGGTACTATTCTACCCGTTATCGATAAAGTAATAGAAAAATATGTTTATAACCAATATGGTTTTCAACGAAATAAGTCCACCTCAGAACTGATATTAAAATTTACTGACGAGGTAAATCAAACTCTTAATAATATCAATCAATTAATTTTACTACGTATTTACGTTCGATATGCTTAGACACGACACGTTGCTGACAAAATTAATAACTCTGGAGTTCGTGGACCAATACCAAAAACGATGTGAGGCGATGAACGCCATTGAAGTCACTGAAGGAACAACCCACGGTACTTGGATATTTATACTATCTGACGTATAAAAAAAAACCCTTCATTCTTTTAGTCCACAACTCTAAAATGATCAGATCACATCTTTTAATGTTTTGTGACTGTAAAGTGTTGACAACGTAAGAAATTACTATTGCTTGCGAAGTTATTTGTTTCTAGTGAATTAACGAACGCCATCGTCACTGTTTATACTACCTAATGGCACAAACATTGATTCACTGGCTGATACATTTTAATTACAGATTATTTCTGACGAACGGCTATCACTAAATTAATATATCAGTAGATTAGATATTAGCAGTCACAGTAGATATTTTTTTTTTTTATAACCATAGACGACAGAAGAAGCCTGAACTTATGCTCTTATATCATTCCGGGTGTTATTACCTAATACGACAGTACGGTCTCATAAAATGCATATTATTATAAACTTTAAATAACCTTTTTGCTGTCTAGTGCAGTGCTGCCCTCTAGCGGGAGCAATTGGCAGTAAGGTTCCTTATTGATCAAGTAACGCAACTACCTTGGATTAGTTGTATACAATCATTTTAGGTGGAACCCTGGAACTTTGACTTTTACTTTGGACTCAGTCTGTGACAAGTTACGAATTACATTGGCAAAATTCTACATTTTGAAACCTAAATTCCCTCAAACATGTAACTTCCTTTAGCGAAACCAATGATAGCATAAACAAGTACTAGTTACGGGTGAACGTTTTGATTTTGAAAACTACGAGTTAAGTCCGGTTTCTGATACTTTTAATTAACTTTATCTATCCCATTGGTTCAATAACTTGTGACCAATGTTGTTCGTTTGATCGTTCCATAATTATTTGAAGTTTCATTTCTTAATAAACTTTTTATTTTCCTTGGCGGCTCTAAAGATTAACAGACTAGTTAGTCATGGAGCTCAGTCATGGAATAACATCACTTCTTTTTTAAAATGTCATAGACAAATTAGGTCCAAGCATTATCTATAACAGTCGTTCATACATCCGCCCATAAATAACCACATAACGTTCGACATTACATATATATTATATTCTATGCCACTTATAGACGAATTCAAATAATTAAATAAATTTTAAACGCGATATCTTGTACGGACCCATCTAGCGGCAAATATTAAACTAGTTGTCGGTTTCATAGTTGTTGAATGGCTTGTCGCGTATTCAGAAACGCGCTGACAGTTAAATAGCTATTGAGAGTTATCTGAGGATCTCAGCAACAGGGCATTAGTCTTTTAAAACTCATCGTACCTAACCTACTCAGAAAGAAACCAATTTGTGGGTAACGTCATCGAACTATTTAAATATTATACAAAAAAAAAAAATATCCAGTACAGACTTAAATATCTCTCCCTCTTCAATCACAAAAAATATCATCAACAAACTAACAGTAACTCAGGTTAGAATTTATTATGGCAAGTGAATAGTAAAATGTTTAATTCCCACAATAATTATTGCAATATCAAAACATATAAACACAAAATAAACTCAAAACCTATAAGCAAAAATACAAAAATACTATTGTAACTACATTATATAATTTAGCTTAGTAAAATTTGTAATTTTATTGCCAGGCTCGACATATGTCATTGTTACACCTCACTAATATTAATACCCGACAAAAGTTATCCTGTCAAAATTTAAATATGGTCTCGAGTTCATAGAAAATGGAGGTTCAGTTATTCCGAAATTTTATTAATTATCCAGGAAACTTCCGATTTTTCTTTCCATAAAACCTAATTCGGACTAACGAACATTTAACATAAACAAAATATAGCCAAATCGGTCCAGCAGTTATCAAGTAAAGCGCTTACCCTCCCAAATAAAATATTTTTCTTTCTTCTTTTTTACCAACGAACAGCATTTAAGTTTCATTTTATGCAGATTACTTGGGGCGTAATCCATTCACATTCTTTACACATGAATGTAGCTTACAGAACTATATCAGAATTAAAGACTAGATATACTCAATGTCTAAATGATTCAGTACAATAAGCATTAAGCATCCTAATTATCATAAAATAACACGGTATTTTAAAATCCATCACAGTATCATAATATCAATAAGCATCATTACAGCTAATTGACATAAAAGTACGTAAAAGTGCTCGTACAAACCACCCATAAAAACAAAACCATGTATCATTAGCACAAACAGTATCATTTATGCCTACCCTCAACTTCATTTGATACTTAAAATTCATGTAAATAAATCGAAGCAAAAATAAAGTGTTGGCCAAGTTCGTTAACTCAATCAATTAACATAGGCAATAGATGTTCAGCTACTATACACATTTAGAACAATTTATCCGACGACTAGTGATCCACTCAACAACCAGTAGGACATACCCACTCAAAATCCAATGAAATCACAAAGTACGCCCATTATCATAATCCGACGACTAGTGACTCACTCATCCATCAAAAAAATCATAATATTCACTCAAAATCCAGTTAAATCACAAAGTACTCACCTTACAGTAGGTACAGTCAGCATCAAAAGTCGATTAACACTTGTGTTTTCTAAATCTTAATTATTGAGAAAAATACTTCATTAAAATCGGAACAGATGTAAATTTTAAAGAAAATTAACTCTTATCTAATAAATGAAATGCTAAAAAGCAGGTTATCGTATCATTTGTGTTAATTTAGACGATGTCAAAAAGTAGCAGTGTTAACCGACTATCATATCCAAAATCCAGTGAAGTCACAAAGTACGCCCAACATATCCGAGTGAACAACCATAATACACTTATCATTTTATCATTTATCATATTGTTCATCATGGCAATTACTAAGGTAGGAATAGTCATAACCAACAATTTATTTATGCTTACCTCGTGTTGCTTGTAAATTACCATAAAATAAAATTACTCATAATCCGAGTGAACAACCATGTTCACTTAATCCTAAGGTAGAAATATTCATAACTCTTAAGCATACCAATAATTTATTCATACTTACCTCTTGTTGCTTGTAAATTATTACAAAATAAAATAAATACTCATAATCCGAGTTAACAACCATGGTTCACCTGTTACTATCATCATCATGGCAATAGTTACTAAGGTAGGAGTAGTCATCATTCATACATAACCTATAATTTATTCTTGCTTAACTCGTGTTGCTTGTAAATGATCATATAATAAAATAATGTTCAAATGTTGCTCATTTATATCCCATAGAGAGGCTTATAGGAACGTAGCCATAATTAAGATACAATGGTAGCAAAAATAAAAACATGGAATCATTATCAAATTGGAAATATTGCTTCATTAAAATTACCCATAAATCATTAACCTAAGGCACCATCCTGGTTGAAACATATCCCGCGTTATCAGAGGGTGGCCCCTAAGGTAGGAGTAGTCATCATTCATACATAACCTATAATTTATTCTTGCTTAACTCGTGTTGCTTGTAAATGATCATATAAAAAAAATAATGTTCAAATGTTGCTCATTTATATCGCATAGAGAGGCTTATAGGAACGTAGCCATAATTAAGATACAATGGTAGCAAAAATAAAAACATTGAATCATTAGGTATCAAATTGGAAATATTGCTTCATTTAAATTACCCATAAAACATTAACCTAAGGCACCATCCTGGTTGAAACATATCCCGCGTTATCAGAGGGTGGCCCTGATCAAAGCGCGTGATAAGTCCAGTCAGCAGTGTACTTTCACCGCACATCATCAGAGTGTTGCCCTGACATAATGTGCGGCACCCACACCAGTACCTCGAAATGACGCTCATTGGTTTCATTTAGGCAACCATTCTGGCTGAGACATATCCCGCGCTATCAGAGGGTGGCCCTGATCAAAGCGCGTGATAAGTCCAGCCAGCAATGTACTTCACGCACATCATCAGAGTGTTGCCCTGACATAATGTGCGGCGTCTGTAGCCATCAAAATGATAGCAATATAAAATAAAATACAATAATCCATAAAGGAACAGGTAAATACCTAATTGTTCTCATATGCCTCTGGTAAGTTTTTCAAAAATTAACGTTTATCAATTGTTTTAAGTACAATTAATTACAAGCAATTCATTATTATCATTTTCAAGATGATCTTACGTACCTTTTTGGGTCTATCACCGCTTCTGAAGTGAAATGATACACCTTTTTCATTGCATTAATTCTGTATTTTATCTTCTTGCACACATACAAACTTGGTATAAGATAGCCATATATAACAAACTGTTTAACTAGGCACTCAATAAATATCAGTATAGACTAGCCTTCTAGACAACCTTTAGGATCTGAGGCTCGAAGCGAACTAACTTAGCAACTAGGCGACGGCGATGCTCCAAATATCATGTTTTCATAGGTACCAACATTCTGTTAGAAAAAACCAGAACTTTTGGCGGCAACTGTCAAATGAGATACTTTTTAACTTCACGAATACACGGATACAAAATCATTTGAGTCAACTTTCAACTTTTTATTTAGTATTTTGCTTTAACAAACTATTATTATTTGGAAATCATGACATACGGAACCCTTCATTGTGCGTGTTCCGACACGCACTTGGCCGGTTTTTTTTCTACCATGTGCAATTTGTCAAGATTTAATTATTCTGCTACTCCATTTAAATTCACTTACAATCGCATGTAATACATCTTTATCTTTATCTTTATCTTTACGTGTACACACATAATTTGCACAACACTCTCCGTACACAAATTCATTAAGAAAAATACTAAACTTTAATAACATTTTAAATAAATAAAATTTTCATTCCTTTGTCCGAGAGTACGTGGCTAAGCTTCGCAGAGGTCGTGCAAAGTCCAACGAGTTGCTTCATTTAACATTTACGAGTTGTATACTAACTTTATATTAGAGGCAAGTGGATTGCAGCGAGTGGTTCAGTCTATTTTGTGACAGCCCTCGCTTAATGTGGAGAGGTACCTATTGACGGATACGAAATAGGAAGTTTTGAAATATGAAATCCAGCTAAAGATATAACTTTTATGGATCGCCACTAGGATATCGTGTCAGGGTTTTGGATAAGTTTATAAAGAAACTAAAAGTAGTAGCCACAAAAAAAAAAAAATGTTTGGCTACCTCAAGAGTTTCTCCAGTCAGTGACAAAATCGGATTGAGGATAAACCTTCCTTATAGGTACCTACTATGCTTTGGAATGGGCTTCTAGCTTCATCTTTTGACTGACCGACCCCTTGACAATTCAAAAGTGCCTGTAATTGGTTTAATTGAAATAAATGCTTTGAGTTTGAGTTTGAGTTTCTAAATTATTGTTAATAAGTTTACTTAAAAAAAAGTAAAAACCTACTTCAAAACCAAAAACGAATAAAATAACTTTCATAAAAGTCATAAAACACTTAACAGCTTCTGAAGTCGGTGTCAAGCTAAAGTGCATTGAAGAATTGAAGACACCGAGTTCAGAAGCTGTTACGTGTTTTATGACTTTTATGAAAGTTATTTTATTCGTTTTTGGTTTTGAAGTCGGTTTTTACTTTTTTTAAAGTAGGTAAATTTATTTTACCATTTTTAGTTGAATATACAATTACATAAGTAGGTAAGCCCAAGTCGAACCACAAGAAGAATCATCAAAACCCGCTTAGAAATGCCGGAGATACAGTGTATTTATGAATATAACTTCGTACGTATGAATAATTACATAATGTATTATATACTAAAACCTTCGTGAAAGTATGCAAATCACGTTAGTGCAAAAAATCATCAAAATCGGTTCATTAGTTTTTGAGAAAATCACGGACAAACAAACATACATACATACATACATACGGGTCGAACACACAACGTCCTTTTTTGAAGTCGGTTAAAAAAAAACTAATAACACTAAAAACGTGCAAAAAGCACTATTGCATTTTTATAACTTTGGGGTAAATAAGAAGTCGTGCCGACGAAGCTTTTCCTGTTTCATATTTTTAAATCAATGGTAATAGATCTGCGTTAATAGTACCTAACGTGTTTTCCGATGGTCAGTCTTCGGAAATCTTCATTGTTTGTGCCAAAAAAGGTAAATGCGTGTAAAGGTTGATGTCGATGTTTGATAACACGTACGCTCTTGTCATGGGATTGTGACAAGACTTCAAAAAAAAAAAAAACCCGGCCATGTGCGTGTCGGACCACGTACAATGAAGGGAGGAACCCTTCATTGTACGTGGTAGTTAAAAGGAATTATTCCAAAAACAACTTAACATTAAAAAAAAATTTTTTTGGGGTTACAATCCCAAAAAAAAATTTTTTAGGGGTAAAAGTACAAATTAACAATTTTCGAACTTTTTCCTTTACTTGTGCTGTGAGACCTTGCTTCTTGCCAAATTAAATTATTCTAGGTCAACGGGAAGTACCTACCTTACAGGTTTTGATTTACTTGCGAGTATCAAAATATAATATGTCGCATAAATGGCCGTATTTTTGTATTGCGTTGTATTAGAAGCTTGATTTTTTTTAAACTCTAAAGGATAATAGACATATATGGATATTGATTTCAACTTGATACTTCCACGCGTTCCTGAATAAAAGGGTCTTGACAGACTGACAGACTTGAAAAGATATTTTTTTTGTTATTAATTAACACTGACTTATTAATTTTCGGACTTATTCCTTTACTTGTGCTGTGAGAGCTTCTTGTCAAATTTCATGATTCTAGGTTAACGGGAAGTACTCTGTAGGTTTTGATTTACTTGCGAGTACCAAAATATGTCCCATATATGGCCATATTTTTTTACCGCGTTGACGTCTTAGAAGCTTGATGATTTAGAGCTCCACCTATTTGGTAGTCATTTCAACTTGATACCTCCACGCGTTCCTGAGAAAAAGGGTCTTGACAGACTGACAGACAGACAGACAAACAGACAGACAGACGGACAATGAAGTGATCCTATAAGGATTCCGTTTTTTCTTTTTGAGGTACGGAACCCTAAAAATATCGATGGTGACTAAAGACGAATTATCTACCTATTGGTATGTACATGGTATGTACACACAGCAGCAGGTCAAGTTACTATGTACAAACTGTAAAATTTTCTCATTCGATTTTGAACTTAACCATCAACGTGTTAAAGTTTAAAATCATTTTGAGAAATTTGTCAGTTTCATATAACCTGACGTGGTGTTGTCTGTACTACTTTTTATTCGCAAAGTTACTATCGTCTAGTGCAAAGGACGTAACATTACTACCAGTAACTAACTTACTGTTATCAGGCCGTGTTTCGTTACAACAACAGAACAAACTTTGTTTCACATACAGTTGACAATTAAAGCATCATGGTTGAGAGTGTTGTTCACTCCGGAAGCGGAAACAATTTAACGATGCTACAGTGCTGCCCTCTGCCTGCCTATCTAATTAATACCGGTCAGTCTCAATTTGCAAAGTTAGTTATCGATTTTGATGAAACATTAAACGGTAAGCCTGAAGTTTGTGGTGATGTGTTTCACTGCGCGAGAGGAATTATTAATAGAGCGAGTACCATTGATGTTTACGAGACATAAATGTGGGCCGTTACTGGTATTTATGACGTTGTAACATTTCAGCGCGCAGTCATAACGAGGAAGGATTTAGTAAATGGAGTTATTTGTTAAAGGCTCCGCGACGCACGACACAATGGCACAGCGTGTCGCGCGATGAGCGGTGCCTTTGTGTTGCGCGTGATTATATCGCGTGCATGTCGTGCCTGTTTGTAGGAAACCTAATTCTGGTATCCGATACCTACCGAGACCTTGAATGTGGTTGCGAACTTCACAATTTTATCGATAAAGAGTTTTGGTGTTAACAAATTTGTTAAATATTTAAACTGTTGGGTATACAATACAGGCTTTGCTGGCTGGCCCATTGGAACGAGTCGGACGCCAAAATAACTTTAATATTAATTAAATTTTGTCACAGATTCGCACTCCATTGTTGACAATTTAATCAAGTTTATGTTTCGTTAAGACAGAAAATTAATTAAAAGCTCTTTTCTATTGTGATATAATCAAGTAATGCTAAAGGGAGGGCCATGAAAGCGTGACGTGGGGTCGCGTCGCTTATTAAAATTGATATCCGTAATGCGAATGATGGAGGAAGACGACACAAACTGCCATTAAGGAACTAGAACAATGCTTCAGTTTTAGAATAATTGAATTAGCATTGTTGTTTGATACAATATTTTAGTAGGGTAAAAGAACAGACAACTGTGTTGCTGGGGGGTTTGTTCTGTCACTTCTTCTTCCCAGCTAAAGCACTAGGAAGTGGTGAAGGGCGGGAGTGCCGGGGGACTGTCTTATGTAATTTTGACGTTCGAAAAGTGCTTATTTTCAGCGTAGTTTGAATAAATGACTTTTGATTTATTATAACCGTGATATTATTATGTATGTACCTATTATTTTCTTTTGACTCAACCTCATTGACACTTTCGACACATATATAACAACATGCGAACGAACTATTCCGAATTTCCAACTGGCGCGGCGGCGCGGCGGCGCACGTCGCTAATTCCGGATGAATTTTCGAGCTCGATAAACTTATCGAATTCCGTAATTCATAAGAATTTACTAATTCACCTGTTCTCTGTTTGGATATGTCTCTGTCAGTGTCAGCCGGAGAGTTCGTGACGTAATCCCCAAATTAGGTAGGTACAGTCTCGAGCATAAATACCTGACTTTCACGCAAAATTCAAAAGCGTTTTTCTCGTGAAATGAAAATTACAACTTTGAAAAAATACCTATTTCATAATAATATGGATTTCATAATACTACGTTCACAACACCATAAAATATCTACTAATACTTTAAGAGAGCATCGCTTTTGAATCTTGCGAAAGTGTAAGATATTTTTGCTCGTGACTGTACCTACTCTCCTTTCGTGAACTTTATGTTTGTAACTACCTACGTCATCGTGTTGACAGGCCGGGACAATCGTGTTTGCTGAGAAGGGGGCCAAATGTCACGCGGAATCAATTAATTGAACCAATCATTGATTGAGATAATTTTATGTAAATTGATTGACGTTACTCGGAAAATGTAGCTAATATCGTGATGTTAATTCGGGATAGTTTTGCCTTATAAGTGGTTTGTGACGTGGAATGATATTTACCCCCTTATTCATAAACGTTGCTTAGAGTTAAATTATGATTTACGTCTGTTTAACTATACATTTTTTGACGATTAAACGTCTCTTAACTTTAACGAACGTTTGTAAATAAGGGGAAGTTCTAAGTCTTTATTTATGAATAATTTAGTCTATGGTCTTCTAATAGTAAAGATTTCCCGCAAGTTTTTAATTTCACGAAAGTCGTTTAAAAAATAAAACAATAACAACACATACCTTCATATTTGAATAACGTCACAAAATAAACTAAAAACGTAGGTAGGTATGACAATCGTCAATATATGAATTTTTCATTTCAATTTTTTCCGAACATTTTCGGAGCAAAAACTAAATGTCATCTGAAATATACAAACTTTAAAAACGAGTGGCCGAGATTCGGCGCGTCCTATGTTCTGACAAGCGGCTGTTTGAGTGTGTGCGGTACTCCAACAGACTGGAAATAGCTGGTGAATACTGCAAGTGCTTTGTACTTGAGTTCGTGGATGACTAATTGTAGGGCATGGATGTTAATTTTTAACAGACTTCAAAAAGGAGGAGGTTCTCAATTCGTCGGAACTTTTTTTTTTTTTATTTTTTTTTTATGTATGTTCCCCGATTATTCGAAGATGGCTGGACCGATTTGGATTTTTTTTGTTTTATTCGAGAGGGTTCATCACAGTTAGTCCCATATAAAATTGATTAACTTTGCTTCGGTAGTTTTTGAGTTAGCTTCAATAATACGTATTTTTTCCACACTTTTATATGGATGATGTTCTAGTTTGTTTTGCAGGTAGTGGTATTAGAATTTGTGTGGGGTAAGTACACAACTAAAAAGTGAAAAATATAACCGACTTCCAAAAACAACACTACAAAGTGAAAAATAACTTTAATTTCGGAAGTCGGTGGCAAAAAACGAAAATACATTTAACTAGACACCGACTTCCGAAATTAAAGTTATTTTTCACTTTGTAGTGTTGTTTTTGGAAGTCGGTTGTATTTTTTTGTAAAAAAGTTTTTTATCGATGGTAGATACTGAATTTGTCCATGGTAAGATATAAAAGTCGACGGTACAGGAATCGACATAGAGGCAGTAAATGATATCTCAGAGGTCAAAGACTACTTAGTAATTATTTACGAAAGTGGTTGGTACACTTTTGGACTCAGCTTAATTGAAATTGAATAACCAAAAGTGTTGATGTAATTCACTTATACAGAGACATTATAAATACTTAGGCAACACTTTAATAATAAACTTTAAAAAAATATGTAAAATGACTGCATTGGCTTCAGGTTTTGCACTGGTGCTTACTGCCGATTCAGGCAGGATTCATCTTCGTGTAACTTCGATATCGTAATTAGATTTACTGTCAAAATCTGCTAAACTGCAGACGAAACTACACCTTGGATGAAGAATTTTTAATCATAATCTTGTTCTTTGTACGCTATTTAATTGCGTACCATAGTGTTAATATCTACAACATTATTTTTAGTATATGTGAAACCTGAATATGGTTTGTTCAGAATAAATAACTGAATCGATTCCAATAATTTTTATACCGTGTTATATTTTGCCCCAAAAATATTTAAAAAAGGTTACAATATGGACACTGCGCGACGAACACAAGTCACTGCAGGTCATAGCGGTACTAGGCACGGGTGCACAGCGGGCGCCGCGGGGTGATCATGTTTTTGTACGGACAACCAGGTAATATAACAAGCTTATAACTTTGTGATTTTTCATGATACAGTTTTGAATTTTTTTACATACATTCTTTACATAAAAATACTAGACACGTGTTTCGGGTTTCGCATATACTAAAACTGATGTTGTATACCTATACTAATAATAAAGCTGAAGAGTTATTCTTTTGTTTGTTTGTATGTTTGAACGCGCTAATCTCTGGAAATGCTAGTCGGATTTGAAAAATTCTTTTTGCATTTGACAGCCTAATCCTTAAGGAAGGCTATAGGTTATTTAACGTCACGCTTAGCAGCTAAGCAAAAAGAAAAAAAAAAGTGGGAAAGAACGCTATGTTAGCTAAATAGCGCGGGCAGGCGACGCGATGCGACAGTGGGTCGGCGGAACGAGAAATTTCACGCGGATGAAGTCACGGTCAGAAGCTATATAATAATTTTATACCGGTAGATCCAAAAGAAGTCATAATCAACGAAACTCTCCTTATTAATACCATGTCGAAAATCATTCAGGTTCAAATTCAAAATAATTTATTTTCTCTGCACAAACAATGAAATGATAAATAAATTAAAACAAGCTTAAAAAACCGGCCAAGTGCGTGTCGGAACACGCACAATGAAGGGTTCCGTAATTGAAAAGAATGTATCCCAATAAAAAAGTGAAAACCGACTTCAAAAACCAAAAATGAATAAAATAACTTTCTTAAAATATTTAACAGCTTCTGAAGTCAGTGCCAAGCTAAAGTGCATTGAAGGACTAAAGACACCGTCTTCAGAAGCTGTTAAATATTTTAAGAAAGTTATTTTATTCATTTTTGGTTTTTGAAGTTGGTTTTTACTTTTTTTAAAGTAAATTTATTTTTCCATTTTTAGTTGAATATTCAATTACATTTAATAAGTAAACCCAAGACGAACGAAAAGAAGAATCATCAAAATTGGCTTAGAAAAGCCGGAGATACAGTATATTTATGCATATAACTTTGTACATAAGACTAATTACATAATGTATTATCCACTAAATCCTTCCTGAAAGCATGTAGATCACGTCAGTGAAAGAATCATCAAACCTGGTTCATTAGTTTTTGAGAAAATCGCGGACCAACATACATACATACTTACATCCGGGTTGAATACAGAACCTTCTTTTTTTTGAAGTCGGTTAAAGAAGTCGGTTAAAAACAAACTTAACAATGGATCTCAATTTTTTTTATGTCATAAAACTACAAATTAACAATTTTCGGACTTTTTCCTTTACTTGTGCTGGGAGACCTTGCTTCTTGCCTAATTTCATTATTCTAGGCCAACGGGAAGTACCCTATACGTTTTGATTTACTTGCGACAGTTGCGAGTTTCAAAAAACTTTTTTACAAAAAAATACAACCGACTTCCAAAAACAACACTACAAAGTGAAAAATAACTTTAATTTCGGAAGTCGGTGTCTAGTTAAATGTATTTTCGTTTTTTGCCACCGACTTCCGAAATTAAAGTTATTTTTCACTTTGTAGTGTTGTTTTTGGAAGTCGGTTCTAATTTTTTGTAAAAAAGTTTTTATTTTTCACTTTTTAGTTGTGTACCTACCCCACACAAATTCTAATACCACTACCTGCAAAACAAACTAGAACATCATCCATATAAAAGTGTGGAAAAAATACGTATTATTGAAGCTAACTCAAAAACTACCAAAGCAAAGTTAATCAATTTTATATGGGACCAACTGTGATGTATACCCTCTCGAATAAAACAAAAAAAAATCAAATTGGTCTAGCCATCTTCGAGTAATCGGGGAACATACATAAAAAAATGGCTCCAACGAATTAAGAACCTCCCCCTTTTTGAAGTCAGTCAAAAAAAAAAAGGGTTCCGACGAATTGAGAACCTCCTCCTTTTTGAAGTCGGTTAAAAAGTGTCGCAAAATGGCCGTATTTTGTTATTGGGTTAACTTAGAAGCTTGATTTTTTCAGAACTCTAAGGGAGTATAGACTTACGTATTTGATATTAATTTCAACTTGATATCTCCACGCGTCCCTGAGAAAAGGGTCATGGCAGACTGACAGAGTTTTTTTTCTAATATGATATAATTACAAATTAACAATTTTCGGACTTTTTCCTTTATTTGTGCTGTGAGAGCTTGCTTCTTGGCAAATTTCATGATTCTAGAACAACGGGAAGTACCCTATAGGTTTTGATTTATTTGCGAGTATCAAAATATGTCGCATAAATGGCCGTGTTTTTATTGCGTTGACTTAGAAGCTTGAGTTTTTTCCATTAGACTTACATATTTGATATTAATTTCAACTTGATACCTCCACGCGTTCCTGAGAAAAAGGGTCTTGACAGACTGACAGACAGACAAACAGACAGACGGACAACGAAGTGATCCTATAAGGGTTCCGTTTTTTCCTTTTGAGTTACGGAACCCTAAAAATTACAAAGTTTGTGAGAGACTGGTGTCTGCACTAGGAATACCTGTATAGCAGATCACCAGGGTCCCACAACACGGAATGTGAGCATAATTTTATATCGTATAGTTATGTGAACGAGTTGAGCATAACAATATAAATCAAATATAGATAAAAGAGAAGTCGGTTAATAAAAGCCAAATCAAAGTAAAAACAAAACATTAAAGCGGAATTTGTGAATTCAGATGTTCGTGTAATATTGTTAATGGTTATAAATAAGTTGGTTACATCAGCCGACAAGAAGTAATTATATTAAAATTATGGTGTGTAGCACGCATACACGCAGCGCTTATCGCTCTTGACCAACTTGTTATGAGCTGACAAAGAAATATTACGATAATTTTCTAATTTACTTAGTGTACGACAAATAAAACTATGTTCCATGACGACGAGGAGCTCGTGGCTAAGTAATAACAGCCGCACAGGTCGATCCATCAGGTTAAGCTACACTTGCCGGGGTTGAGCAGTGGATGGGTGACCATCTTTACATACCGAGACTCCTCCGTACCTCGGAAAGCACGTTAAGCCGTTGGTCCCGGCTGTCATTCGTGGATCTTTGACAGTCGTTACGAGTCTTCAGAAGCCCGAAAGCCAGACAACCAGTCGTACCAAGGGGTATCGTATTACCCAGTTACTGGGTTGTGGAGGTCAGACAGGCAGTCGCTCCATGTAAAATACTGGTATTCTGCTGCATCCGGTTCGACTGGAAGTCGACACCAACATAGTTGGGAAAAGGCTAGGCAGATTGATTGATTGTCGACGCTGTGACGTAGGCTGCCTTTTGGGCATGCAAGTAGATGGGCAATAATGGGCATAGTCCTTTAAATTGTCGAATGGATTGAGTAACCTAATTGGTAATGTGGGTAACAACATATCATGTAACCAAATTGTCATCATGTCATTTTAATATTATTGATAGATACTCGTACCTAGGACCTGTCTACCAATAATATAATAAAACTTGAGACTTGAGATGCCGATGCATTCCACCAGCTTTTATGACAAGTCTTTTACAGTTCAAGCAGTACGATTATGGAATGCCTTGCCCGTGTTGATAAGGCGAGCTCAAACTTTGGCCACTTTTAAAATTCTGGTAAAAAAACACTTCCTCTCTCTTTAAACGTCATTATTACATGTATAGTTCCTTGCTCTTGTTTCATGTTTATTATTGTATAAGTATATATATATATATATATAAATTTATTAATGTATGTATATGTTGTATATGTATATGGTACACCACGGACTACCTACAGAATTGTCTCTCCTTCTCCCCATACTCCATCCAAAGTTTGTCTGTAAAAGATCGCTTTTAGCGATAAGACCGCCCATTGTGTCACTCTATGTAAAATTTCAACATTGTAAAATTGTAACCTGTAATTTAAATGGTGTGCATAATAAAGAGTATTCTATTCTATTCTATTCTAATAAAGGACTAATGCATTGTTAATATTTAAGGCACATTGGCGCAGAGTAAAATTGAATCAAAGTATCAATTTCGTCTCGAGGAGCCTATAAAAGCCACCCTAAGATATATTGGAAATCAATTTCAAAATGGCGTGTAGGTAATATTTGCGTCACGGTTCGGGTTTGCCCAAGTGCCTTGAACCTAGCATCCTATTTTCGCGTCAAGAAGAACAAGGATTGAAAGGTCATTGTCCGCAAACCACCAACAGATTTACTTACAATCATTGCAGCTACCGGTTACATACATAAAACCAACCTTAAAAATCTAGGTACTTAATAATAGGTTTTGAAACATAATAACTGAAAAAATCTCCTATTTTAACAAGAAATGGTGTCAATTGATAAAGCAACCTGTAGGGCTCCTACATACAGGCGCGACACGCGACGCGAATCGCGCGCGACACTAAGGGCACCGCTAGTGTCGCGCGACACGCGGTGCCTTTGTGTCGCGCGACACGCGGTGCCTTTGTGTCGCGTCGCGTGTCGCGCCTGTTTGAAAGGGCCTTTAATCGAGGCACACTCAGGGGTCCAGGTTAATTGTGGGTTGGTTTTATTGGCCCCGACCAGAGGGCGCGGAACGCTAAGTGATCAAGAATTAGGTCGAAAGGGTCACCTTTATAACGTAAAAGTGTTATCAAACCCAATGACACAGTTTGTAGAAGGGTTGAAATCTTTTTAGGGTTCCGTACCTCAAAAGAAAAAGCGGGCCCTTATAGGATCACTTCGTTGTCCGTCTGTCTGTCTGTCAATACCCTTTTTCTCAGGAACGCGTGAAGGTATCCAGCTGAAATTAATATCAAATACGTAGGTCTATGATCCCTTGGAGGTCTAAAAAAATCAAGCTTCTAAGTCAACCCATTAAAAAAATACGGCCATTTATGCGACATAATTATTTTATACTCGCAAGTAAATCGAAACCTATAGGGTACTTCCCGTTGACCTAGAATCATGAAATTTGGCAAGAAGCAAGGTCTTACAGCACAAGTAAAGGAAAATGTCTGAAAACCGAAAATTTGTGATTTTATCACATAAAAAAATATTTGTTTGGAATTACAAACTTTTTGCAGTTGGAGAATAGATCATGACGTATATCAATGTATAGGAGAATAGAATAGAATAACATGTTTCATGAGAACATGTTTTTCAACTACAATGTTAAGTTTGTTTTTGGGATAAATTCTTTTCAACCACGGAACCCATCTTTGTGCGTGGTCCGACACGCACTTGGCCGGTTTTTTTTTGTTTATTTCCTATTTGTAGGACTTTTACATACAACTTACATTCAACAGAAATGCTCGTAATAATCTACCGCTGCAGTGTTCATGATGTGAAACATTATTACTCTATATTTCTTGAATAGGGGAGGAGCTCGTGGCTAACTAATAACAGCCGTACGGATCGATCCATCAGGTTAAACTAAGCTTGCCGAGTTGGTCCGTGGATGGGTGACCATCTTTACATACCGAGACTCCTCCGTGCCTCGGAAAGCACGTTAAAAGCCTTTGGTTCCGGCTGTCATTCGTGGATCTTTGACAGTCGTTATGAGTCGTCAGAAGCCCGAAAGTCTGACAACCAGTCTTACCAAGGGGTATCGTATTACCTAGTAATTGGGTTGTGGAGGTCAGATAGGCAGTCGCTCCATAAAATACTGGTAATCAGCTGTATCCGGTAAGCCTGGAAGCTGACCCTAACATAGTTCGGAAAAGGCTAGGCTATTTCTTGAATAGGGGACTTTGTCACGCAATGATCATGCCGCTAACTCAAGTTACATCACTCAAAAACTCAAAATACGGTGCGTATTGAACAGAATGTATCCGCTGCTGTTTAGAGAGATAACTCTCTGCATAATACATGTTCTGTATAATAAGTAGAATGAGCTATATTAAGATCTCCTCATTATGAGGCACAAGACGTAGGTATCACAAAATAGGCTCAGAGTTTTAAAGTTTAAATTGTTGTATAATTTTCAGCGAAGTTTTAACATGAAGCGTGGGCCTCAGACGCAAAGGGAAGCGGCTAAAGTAACAATTTATGGTAAAAGTTTTTGTTTGTAGGTACAGATTCTACATTTGTCATAATTATCTACTCAGACGACTTGATAATAATTAACAATTGAAAACGACGTTCGACGCGAGGATTCACTTCAAAACGTAAAGTTTTGTGTTATGGCACGTTACCGGCTTCTTCTCTTTTCAGAAAGAATTTCGTGCAATTACTCCTCATTATTAGAAGACCTAATAAGCGAGCGCGACGGCAGTACCTACATTTATGCGCGAGTGTTAGAGATAAGTCAATCTGCCGGTCGTCAGTCAGAGATAAGTCAATCTGGTCGGCTTCCAGTCTAACCAGATGCAGCTGAATACCAGTATTTTACATGGAGCGACTGCCTATCTGACCTCCACAACCCATTAACTGGGTAATACGATACCCCTTGGTAAGGTTGGTTGTCAGCCTTTCGGGCTTCTGACGACCCGTAGCGACTGTCAAAGATCCACGAATGACAGCCGGGACCAACGGCTTAACGTGCTTTCCGAGGCACGGAGGAGTCTTGGTATGTAATGATGGTCACCCATCCACGGACCGACCCCGGCAAGCGTAATAGCTTAACCTGATGGATCGACCCATGCGGCTGTTATTACTTAGCCACGAGCTCCTCGAGAGTGATAGAGATAAGTAATGAGGGTAATTAATTGTACGAAATTTTTTCTGCTTCGTGAACGGGCTTTACCTATTTTCATTATTATTTATTCATTCACATTTTTATTTATTTATTAATTTATTTTTTATTTTTTTTTATTTTACCTGTAATTTAAATGGTGTGCATAATAAAGAGTATTCTATTCTATTCTATTCTATTCTATTCTATTCTATTCATTCTTAGAAGAGTGATAATTTGATTGGATCGATCATTTCAGGATTAATAGATTTTTATCATTTCTAGGTTAGTCTAATTTTATTATTAAAAAAACATACTGTTATATTGTCAACCTAATGCTAGGGAAAAATAAGTTTATTGTGACTTAAAAACGCGGAAAATTCTTAGAAAATTATGATATATTATTTAATTTTATAAAAGCCTTTTTACCTTGTAATATAACTTCTCAGTACAGAAACTCATTAGCGTTGTACAGTCAGCAACAAAAGTCGCACACACAAAACACTTGCAGTTTTTTAAATCTTAATTATTAAGCGAAATATTTCATTCAAAACGGAACAGAAGTACTTAAAATTTTAAGAACATTAACTCATAACAGGTAAACGAAAAAAAAAGCAGTTTATCGAATCATTTTGTGTTAATTTAGATGATGTCAAAAAGTAGCAGTGTTAACCGACTTCAGTTGCTGACCGTACCTGTAATGCTGTTTCTATCTCCTTGTTTTATGTGGAGGGAAGTTGCTAAAGTGCACATCATACCAAAGCTAGAGAGAAAGCGGCTGCGAGACCAGTTAATTGTATTGATTTTGTTTCTTCGAACTTCTCAGACTTATCAGTTGAAATAGACAACTGGTTTGCCTCGATGATTCTAAATCAATCCAAGATGTAGGTTATATTTCGATATAGGCTACTGACCTACTGACTATTCCCACAGAACCGAAATCTATCAATAGAAATCTTATAACTACCCTTAGTTAGTATGCCAGCGATACAACTGAATCGTCCGTTTTATTTCAACACGCCCATTCAATCGTATACTTCAAATTTACATTTCAATTACTCCCTGAATAGTGTCGCTAAAGGCGACTGGGATCGTGTTTCTGTAGTTATTCCACCCCTGTCGGGACTGGGGGACTGCGGGACCTCACGGAAATGGTATAGAGTTAATTGCTAGGGTCGATGCTAATAAGTTTCCCCGGCGAGCGGATGCGCCATCGGAACGGTTACCTGCCGCTTTCCTCGGTGCCTCCCCAGTCTGTGAATTCACGTGGTGTATTTATTTTGAGGGTCTGTATACTGTATTGATTTTAAATATCTACTACACACTGAAATACTAAACTTAATTAGTGTACATAGGTGTTTATTTGACTGGTTGATTGATGATTTTGATTCATATTCGGATTGAAGTTTCGGAGCGAGTTCGTTTTTTAGATATTGATAAGGACAATAAAAGTTGATGAAATGAAATGAAATGATTTATGTTTGACTCGATCGATCGGTACTTAAATTAGAAATAGTGTCTGACGATTGATTGTATATCGAAAGATGAACGACTAAATAATGAAAAACTTCTTTATTCTGTGGGCTTATTTGGTCAGACCAAAGCAAAAGTGTAACAATAACGCTTTGCTCCCTTTGTCCACGAGTCCTGTCATTTAGTTAGTCTCAAAGTCCCTGGCCAAAAGAGACAACGATAGAAGTTGTACGCCAAAGCCTTTACAAACTTTGTTAACAGTGCTCCAAACTTACAGAATACAACATGCTTTTACGAGTAAATCCATCCGGACGCCTACGTTACAAAACGAGGAGAACCTAGCAACCGGACGGGAGCAACCCTAATTGAGGCTCAATTTAAAAATGCCGTTAGCAACCTTTTGCTGCTGGGCGCATCAAAAGGCACCAGGAAATGGCCTCATTATTTTATTCTCCTGTGCAACAAACGACGGGTACGGAACTGAAAACAATCTCTCATCGCGTCCTGTTTTTTGTTAAGGTTTTATTTGTTTTAGCAGTGACTTATGGGAATTAGATTGTAATCCACGATAGAGAAGTAGAGCTAGGAAACTTCTAGACAAGCGTAATCTCGTTACTAGTACTCGTATATTGTTTTAAGTGCTCAGAAAATTCACATAAAACTGATTAAGGTGATTGCGCGCGAAATTCAAAATTTCTTGCGTTTTTTTTGCAATTTGCAGGTCAACGAAGGTCTTGATCAATATACAACGTGTCGTTTTGCATCCTCGTCTTCAAGGGTGTGGTATAGACCATCAAACCGAACAACTTTTTCCATGACACCAACATCGTAATCGCGAAAAAATAATCAGCCGTCCCATAAAGCGTCGAGTAGGTATTGAAGTTTTGTATGGGACAATTGAAAATTTTTTCGCGATTACGATGTTGGTCCCATGGAGAAAGTTGTTCGGTTTGAAGTTCTGTATCATACCCTGAAGTTTGACGAGGATGCAAAACGACATGTTGTATGATTCGCGACTATAAGAAATATGTATTTACATAATTTTAACCATAAAAATCACCAATACATCTCTCTAAGTTATATTTCCTCCGGATTAGTCTGATCTCGGTAATCAGACCAATAAAGGTATTTTTTTTGTCATATTTAAAAAAAACCCTTGAAGAGTAAATATATTTTCTTGTTACCGCATTAAAAGATTACCAAGCAATTCACTTGTATCCTAAAACTATTAAGTTCCGAGTTCACCTTTGCAAAGTGTTCCAATGGTTGTTGTTTTCACAAAGCGCTTTAGAAAATCCGCGGCAATTTGCATTAAAACGACGAAATTCATTCTAGAGGAAGGCGTTTAGCGAAACTAGACGAGAACGGGTGCAGTATGAATTTTGCAGTGGGTCGTTAAATGTGCGAGTGGGTGTAGACTGTAGTGGGTGTCGACATAGAGTTGGGTGCAGCTAGGGATGCCAGAACGAAGCTTTTTTTCCCCATCCAATTGTCCGTCAAAGTGAGACTTTTTGTCACAAGCATTCGGACACTGCGTGATTGACGCACGCCCAAAAATCAATTTGACTGTTGCTTAAAATACGAAAAAAATGTTTGTGTGGCAACTCGCCAACCCAACAGGGTTGGCGAGTTGGGTTGGCCGCTAACAAGCGGCGGGTGCGGAGGTGCAGGCAGGCAGGCATGCAGGGCTGCTCCCACATCGGTCGACGTTCAATTTAGTCGTTGCCACACACCCGTCGAAGCTCATGTGCTTGACAATTTTTCTCCGTCGGCTTCGATGAATGCCTAGCCGCCGGCGCTAACTTTGTCTTTGTTATTTCGAATTGTGTGCAACATTAAATATTTTTGCGTTGGACATTTATTCTGGCTTTGAGTGTAATTTTTCTTTCATCTCTTCTTCGTTGCAGTTTGTACGTAGTTTGTTGTCTGAAACAAAAGTTCTTTGTATTAGTTTAGATGAAATAAGAAACAAAGACAGTTTAATAAAAAAGTTGGTTATTTTTACTGACCTTTTTCATAACCGGTGCTGCCAAACCCGAGGTTGTACGCACGGCTACAGATCAAGCTATACGTTTCCAGTATAAACTGATCTCGCATGAGAGGTCAGTGTAAACTGGAAATGTATAGCTTGATGTGTAGCCGTGTGTACCGAGATTCAATTCGCAAAAGGGAGGGGAAAATCTATTATTCAGTTTATAGCAAAAAAGAAATCAATTTACGAACATCTTTTGAATGTATCTAACTACATCATATTCCTTTTAAACCGGGTCTAAAGGTCGAAAGGAACAATATTTTTGTTCTATTTGAAGCGTGGCATTCAAAGGTTAATTGGCACTAGGAAACGTAGATTTCGGAGTGTCGTTTAACCCTTTGACTATCGACATGTAAATGCTGTCAAAAGGAAAATCTTAGTATGTAGGTATGCAATTTTAACAGAACCACAAAATAAGTACAGAATATTCACTCAGCAAAATCATTTAAATAAATACAACGACACAATAAGGTGCA
Source organism: Cosmia pyralina (assembly GCA_946251885.1). Taxonomy (NCBI): domain Eukaryota; kingdom Metazoa; phylum Arthropoda; class Insecta; order Lepidoptera; family Noctuidae; genus Cosmia; species Cosmia pyralina. The sequence goes on along the minus strand of OX276352.1, from coordinate 20,514,780 downwards.
ATTCAGGTCACACAGCGTTAATTACCTACAGTTATATTCACCTAGAAGTTACCTCTCTTTATATTGCGTAACTCTTGTACCATCTGACTCGTTAGGGTTGTCTTCTTTTACGACGCGGCGCGTGAGTGAGTATCGAACTAACTTGCGAGCCGGTGCGCGGCAGCCCACACTGAATTAGCCCGACAAGTCGAGCCCGCCGCGTACTTGTAGCTTCATACCTAAAATGCGAAGTGCGCCTGGCTTGCTACAACTAAGAGCGTAGTAACTTATTAGCTGATTTCTGACGCTGTCCTAAATTTCAATGTTATACGGGTTCGGCAGACATACACTCACATTTCGGCAGTAATGTTTATCAAGTCCCATGTAACAGAGGGAGAGCCTACTGCCATCATCCGTACGTCACTTGTTTGTGTAATTATGATAAATAATAATCTATTATTTGAATGCATGAAGATCTATCTCTTTTTCAAGACTACCGTTAAAACTTAAATGTATACACACAGTTAGCGTTGCCATCTCTAAAAATCAAAAAGACGGACTTACCCGTTAAAAAAGCCGGACTTTTGGTTCCCTAGGCTGGACGCTAAAAAAGAGATTTTTTAATAAAAAATTCAAAAACTACTAGGTACTAAAAATAAAAGTAACACACAATATGTAGGTTGGCATGTGAACTTGCGTGTCTCGTCTCGCTTGCTCGTTTCTAGTTGAAGTGACTGAACGATAAATATAAAAAGCCCAGCAAAAGCCGGACGGGCCGGACGCAGTCAAATTTGGCTGGACAAGAGATTAAAAAGCCTAACACTGTCCGGCTTTATCCGGACGGATGGCAACGCTGGGCACAGTGACGGTAAAATACTAAAGCAAAGTCACTTGTCGTTGTTTATTTGCTTGCTTGTATAAACAAGTGTTTTCCAACTATTCTCGCCGAGATTTTCATAAAAACTTGTACAATAACAGTAAATAAAATAGCAGGATCAACTCGACACTATCCCCTCGTTACAATCCCCCCCCCCCCCCCTCGTTTACGCCCTCGTTTCAAACGCTTGCTGAAGAGAGCGTATTTCCCCTACTAAGGCCCCGTTCACGGCCTTGAGCGATGCGATTTGCGACGCGACTTGCGTGAAGCGACACGTGCGCGTGTCCTGTTTCCTATTTCCATCCGTTGCTCCGCAAGTTGCGTCTCGGTGACTCGTGGCTTGCTCTAAACAACTTCTGTAATTATTTTGTTTTCTATACGTATATTCTCCGATTCATTTGTTTTCAATTTGTCGCAATCGCTAGACGCGTTTCGCTTGGGCGTATTGGTCGTGGTCTATAAGACCTCTGCCTCGAATTTCGCGGGCAGCGGGGCGGCGCCGGCGGCGGCGCGTCTCGCATTGTCCCGCCCCGCTTTCGCGCCACTGTTTTCGAGATCCGGTCCATTTGTTTTTATGCATAAAATCCTGCCGCTCCCGCGCCGCCGCCGCTGCCGCCCCGCTGCCCGCGAAATTCGAGGCAGAGGCCTAAAGGTGAAAGTAGACGGTCGACAATAGGTACTTGAAGTGTTTGTCGTATCCTTGTCTTGGTCACGATTTTTTGATTTGGTTGACGTGACGTTGCATATAAGTTAGTTGTCATATTAAGGCGCAGTAAGATGCAAGGTTAGGTAGAAAATCGTAAAGGTACCTATACAAATACGGTTGAAAATGGCGATGCGTTTGATTACAGTTGAATGTCGTGTCCGCCAGTATGAAAGTTATTTCGCAGTTTTAATTTACCCAATTTAAAAAAAGTACTCCAATAAGTTATAAATTTTTTACATACTGCTCTCGTTGATTAAATTTCCTTTTTTGTAGTTACAAAAAAATTAATAGTTGTCGCTCAAAATATTGAGCATTTCGAGACGAAAAAGATTTTTCGTCTCCTTTTTGCGATTTTATATTTCAAGATGCTAGATCATATTTTCTAGAAGATGTCTTTTTTTTATACACTTGACATTGTGTTTTTTTTGGTGTTGCAATACGGCTAACTGTGCGACGAAAAGTGGACGTTTTACGGTGTCCCGGTTAGAGCAGTGCCTTAACCGGGAGCGAGTCTCTTCCCGCACCGCGGGATTTGCCTTCTTTGGCTATAGGCTAAGTGGTCTTTGATTCAAACTAGTGCTATAGGATGTTTACAAGGTGCAAGGATAAAAAGAAAATATTATAATATTATATGAAAAAGAAATAAACAACGGTTAGTTTAATAAAACACGAGATGGATAGGTACTAATACGTAATTGCCTACAAAATTCCTAACAAACAAAATATTACTTCTGTTCCACTTGGAAAGTGAATCCAACAGTATTCGTTAGTAGCAGTCTTAATATTCAGGACTGTGAAACTGAATCGTCTTAAACTCTGTCATCTGCCTGAAACCTTAGCGCGCCAGTAACGATTGCCACAAGTTTATGAGCCGCTCGTAACGTCGCGAAGATGCTGTACACGTAGCTCTTAACATCTCGAACACGGAGGAAAGCACCATTTCCTTATTAAATCAACATAATTGAAGCTGTGCTTGGACATTCGCTTTAATATTGTGAGCGTGTTTTTCTTGTGATTTTGTTTGAAAGTTTGTGATTTTTTTATTCAGTCATTTTTTGAAGGATAGGTTGAGTATTGTGAAGGGCCGATTTAGTTTAAGTTTTCATGCCTAACAGACTAACAGCCCATGATTTTTGACAACAGTAAACAGCGCCGCGGTATTTGACAACGCCTTTCCAAAATTAGAGGCATTTTAATCTTTTAAGACTCTGCTTCCGGCACGTTCACCATTCTAGTTTGATGGACGTTACCGGAAGTAAAGAGTCTTTACTAGAACACAATCCTATGGTTGTTTATTTATTTAATAGTGAAACAAACAAATGTAGGTACAAAGGTGGATTTAATACCATAGACATTTTCTCTAGTGAACCTTTGGGTGATGCAGAGACAAACAGTGGCAGGTGCAGTATCGAAAATTGTTTGATAAATATTTATTTAAGTAGAAATTTAAACCTATTAAAAATGTAATACATTGTATACCTAATCACATCACACTAATATTATAAAGGCGAAAGTTTGTGAGTGTGTGTGTATGTGTGTATGTTTGTTACTTGTTCACGCTCAAACGGCGGGACCGATTTAGACGAAATTTGGTACCTATGTAGATAGCTTATATACCCTGGATTAACTTAGGCTACTTTTGGGTAGCCTAGGTGAAACCGGGTGGAACTGCGGTGTGCAGCTAGTCACATCACACTAATATTATAAGGGCGAAAGTTTGTGAGTGTGTGTGTGTGTATGTTTGTTACTTCTTCACGCTCAAACGACGGGACCGATTTGGATGAAATTTGGTATGTAGATAGCTTATATTCTGAATTAACACATAGGCTACTTTTTATCCCGGTCTACGTGGGTGAAACCGCGGGGCGCAGCTAGTTATATATAAATATAAGAAAAAAATTATAAACATCCAAAAATATTAATAATATTATTAATATTTTGTACACGAAAGTACTAAAACAAATAAGAGAAACAATGGAAATGTTGCGATGACACTGCCAGCTTCTTACGAATGTGCTCGCGTCCTTTAACTTTAAAGGATAATCGGTTGGTTGCCGTCCTGATTTCCTGGGGGAGCGCATTCCACAGGGAGAGACTGCACTAAGAAGGAACAGTGAATGAAGTCGGTGCGGTGAGTGGGACACTGATGAAGACAATTACGTAATGAACGTATGTTTCTATTGTGGTTGGCGCAAATGTACTGAAATATGGTTCCAGTTTGATGAGTGTCTTTTCCTGCCCAAATATAACCGATATTACTTCACTCCAGACATAATTTTGCATCTGTACTCCCAATACAATGCAAAAGCATGAATTTCTTATTCACTTTCCCGTTCCTAAAGCATACCCCACCAAGTTGTGTAGTGGGAGTACACACGTCACCCAACATTCTCGTCGACTAATGTATTAGCTCTTCCACATTATTACTTCCTTGACGCGCCTGGGCTGGATTATGTCTTTGTACCACGTTATTAACTAAATGAGAGTTTGGTGAGGCTGGGGCATAAGGAGAAAAGAAGGTTATATAACGTTTTTATGGAGCGTATATTATAGGACGACATTACATGGCGTGAATATAAAAACACAGCCGTTCATTGACATCACATAACCCTGTTCCCTGTAGGCGTAGGCAGGGAACAGGGTTATGTGATGTCAAGTTATACACAGAGGGCTCAGGGAGGGGGTGAAATGGAATGTCAGTAATAGCTCCATTACGCCTCCTCCAGGCGAACATCAACCACTGCGCCCCCGCTCAGGATCTGTTGCTCCAGAGCATGGCGCAGTGGTCGATTAACATCGCCGTGGTCGCTGAGCTGTATTTTGTCCCGCCCAGTGATTACTGGGTGGAGGACCTGAGCGGCACGGTGACCCTCATTTCGTCGGCCGCCGCCGGTACCCTGTCCCTCGAAGCTGTTAAGAGAGGACAGGGTTGCGTTGCAGCACGGTTCGGGGAGATTGTCGTGGTAGGGGTATACTTCTTCCCGAACCGAACTCTCGCCGAGTTCCACAACTCCCTTGCGGAGTTGAAAACCGTCGTCGTCGGGTTCCGTTCCCTTCCCGTGCTCGTCCTCGGGGACTTCAATGCCAAGAATGTGGCTTGGGGTTCCCGGTATACGGACACACGGGGCAGGATGGTGGAGGACTGGGCTCTGCAGACAGGCCTGGCCTGGCGGGCCAGGGGTCTGGCTCGCGAGGAGTCGCTGGGGACTCTGAACAGAGACCCGTGGGGACGCCCCTACAAAATGGTGCGGGATAAACTCCGCCCATGGGCTCCCCGCTGACGCAGAGTCTCCGGCCGCAGCTCGTGGAGGACGTGGTGAGCGCTCTGTTCCCTTCGCGAGTGGAACATACTCCCCCGCCCATGGCTCCGCCTCCTGCGGTGCCCGATGCGGACCACATTACCGACGACGATGACGATGCTCCAGAAGTGACTGAGGTGGAGCTGAGAGCGGTGGTACGTAGGCTGAGTGCCAAAAATACCGCCCCAGGACCCGACGACTTGCCAGGAAGAGCTTGGATTCTGGCCTTTGGGGCTCTCGGGCCTCGACTAGGGGGGCTCCTAAGCGCATGCTTGGAGAGGGTCCAGTTCCCACTTCGTTGGAAGACAGGGAAACTGGTCCTCGTTAAGAAGCCGGGGCGCCCTGCGGACTCTCCGTCCGCTTACCGGCCCATCGTGCTGCTCGACGAGGTGGGCAAGCTCTTTAAAAGGGTCATTGCAGACCGCCTCGTCGGGTGGCTGGTGCAGGAGGGGCCGGATTTGGCGGAGAGCCAGTTTGGTTTCCGCAGGGGGCGCTCTACGGTGGACGCCATCATGCGCGTGCGAGCCTTCACGACGGGGGATGCTGTAGCCCGGGGTGGGGTCGACTTGGCGGTGTCTCTAGACCTCGCCAACGCCTTCAATACCCTGCCCTGGAGTTGCATCAGGGAGGCACTCCGGTACCATCGGGTGCCAACCTACCTCCGTCGAGTGGTCGAGGCCTATTTGACGGATAGGGCCGTCATCTACCCCGGTCATCATTGAGAGTGGGACCAGCGAGAGATGTCATGCGGTGTCATACAGGGATCGGTCCTGGGGCCACATCTGTGGGACATCGGGTACGACTGGGTGCTGCGCGCCGACCTCCCTAGCGGCGTCAGCGTTGTATGTTATGCTGACGATACGCTGGTCCTGGCGCAGTGGAGGTCGCACACACGGGGTTGCGACAATCGTAGAGAGGATCCGGCAGTTGGGACTCGAGGTGGCCCTGCGCAAGTCAGAGGTCATGTGTTTTCATGGTCCTCGGAACGCGCCACCGTCGGGTTCCCAAATAACGGTAGGAGGTGTTCACATCGGGGTCGAGTCGACGATGAAGTACTTGGGACTCGTCGTCGACAGCCGGTGGAACTTCGTGGAGCACTTCCGACGTTTGGCTCCCAGACTGGAGCGGGCCGGGACTGTCTTGAAGCAGCTCCTGCCCAATCTGGGGGGTCCAATTGCCTCCTGCCGGAGGCTTTACGCGGGGGTCGTGCAGTCCATGGCCCTTTACGGGGCACCGGTGTGGGCGCGTTCCCAGAGGCTGCGACCAGCCCGCCGGTTGAACACGTCGCAGAGAGTCATGGCCATCCGGCTTGCCCGGGGATACGCACGGTCTCCTGTGAGGCGGTGAGCCTCCTTCCCGGATTACCGCCATGGGATCTGGAGGCAAAAATTCTCGCGCACGTGTGGGACTGGCACGAGGAGGCGAAACGCCTCGCCTCGGTACAGCGGACAGAGCTCCGCCGGGATCTCATGGCGACATGGAGAGTGCGATTGTCGCAACCCAGCGCTGGGCACGCCACAATTGCGGCGATAAGTCCCCTCTTTGAGGAGTGGTTGGAGAGGCGCCACGGCGTCCTCACCTTCCGCCTGACGCAGGTCCTCACCGGACACGGTTGTTTTGGGAGGTTCCTGTTTCGAATAAGGCGTGACGAAACGCCCGGGTGTCACTATTGTGTGGATCGCCCGGAGGACACGGTGGAGCATACAGTGCAGGTCTGCCCGGCTTGGGCGGAACACCGCCGTGTTCTCACGGAGGCGATCTGCGGCGACGATCTCTCGCGTCCAAACCTGGTCCAGGCCATGGTGCGGAGCGAGAGTGCATGGGAGGCCGTCACCTCCTTTTGCGAAGCAGTAATGCTCGCGAAAGAGAAGACGGAACGCGTGAGGGAGAGGCAACAGCCGCGCCCTCGCGCACCTAGCCGCCGCATGAGACGCCCTGGGCGGCGGGAATCTATCGCCGATTCCCGGCCACCGTAGGCGCGAGCTTGCGGACGACGAGTAATGGGCAGCTCGCCGTCTGGTAAGGACCAGGCCCGGCTCGACGGCCCGTTGGGTTCCACGCGCGCCTTAAAGAGATGTCAGCAGTGACGGGGTCCAACAGGGCCGATGCCGCCGGGGTCGCGGGTAGTTCGAAAGAGATATCGTGGCCCTGGCACGGGCAACTGAAGGAACATGGGTGGGTTTTAGTCAGTAAAAGTCTGACACGCCCTCCGGCTCTGCCCAGAGCGGGAGAAGTCATTTGATGATTTCCCATCCACAAAAAAAAAAAAAAAAAAAACAAAAAAAAAGGCCACCCAGTTATGTGCCAGTGCCATGTAATAGAGGGCAAGCCTATTGCCATTCCCGTGTTTCAATCCAGACTCTCGGGCCGGGAAGAATAGAATAGAATACTCTTTATATTATGTCAACATTTGCCTAGCCTTTTCCAAACTATGTTGTGGTTGGCTTCCAGTCTAACCGGATGTAGCTGAATACCAGTATTTTACATGGAGCTATTGCCTATCTGACCTCCACAACCCACTTACTGGGTAATATGATACCTATTGGTAAGACTGGTTGTCAGACTTTCGGGCTTCTGACGACCCGTAACGACTGTCAAAGATCCGCGAATGACAGCCGCGACCAACGGCTAGAGCATTTCTGAATACCAATATTTTACATGGAGCGGTCGCTCCATGTAAAATCTGGTATTCAGCTGCATCCGGTTAGACTGGAAGCCGACCCCAACATAGTTGGGAAAAGGCTAAGCAGATGATGATGATATAGTAAACCTAGAACATATACTAATCTATATATTATATACAGGGTTACTATAAACATATCACGATCCCTTTAAGGGGTGATAGTAGACGTCATAGTCACACACGGGTCGAAAATGAACCACCTTCGAGATATATTTTTTTAAAGGTATTTGGTTTTTCTGGCTGAAAATAAATAAAATAAAAATAAAGCTATGAAAATCCAGCCGAAAAGAAATCGAATTAACCTTATCTTGAAAATAAGTTTTAATTACCATGGCGAACAGTTTATAATTTAAGAAAATTATAGCTAATAACTGCTCCAGATACGAGTAGGCAGTTATGTCATTAAATATTTGTACTTAAGTCCGGTCTCAAGTTCCGAATAGGTTAATTACTCGTACTATACGTTCCAAAACGCCCACATAATCACTTATTCAATTTGTAGCGTGGTTTGTGGCAGTTTATTTAATACAATATATAGTTTCATTATACAAATGATATGCAATGAAATCGATTTATTTGGCAGATTATAAATATACCTACCTATTAGTATAGAACATTTAGATAGTGAGAGAGTGCACAGTGCTAAGCCGTTCTATTTCTAACCGACTTAAAAAAAAAAGATGTTATCAATTCGATACGATGTATGTAATATTATTGGAACTGCAATATAATCTTCTAAAATTAAAAATTACGAAATAAAAAAGTACTTAATTAAAAAAAAAAAACAGCGTGCTATTAAAATTATCAGGTTTTCAAAAACTGAGTATAAGTAATCAATTAGCTAAAGCCCCCGGTAGTAAACCCCGCTTAAAAGTTAACGTGTAACATTTAAGGGTGAGTTGCACCAAGTGCTACGTTATAGTTTCCGTCAAAGTTAATTTTAACATTAACAATGACCATAGAAATTTACCTACTTAGTGTGGGTTGCACCATCTTACTTACGGCGCACCTTCAGTGCGTTGTTTGTCATTGTTAAAGAAAGATGGTGCAACCCACGCTTGTTAAAGTACCTGTTAGACAAAAAATGGGTCGTTCCATTTGACAATTTGTTAGCTGAAGTCATAACTTTAACTGTAACCCTAACCGCCCACGATTCGATAGTTAATGTTATTATCTGTCACTTCTGTCTGACGCGTCGAATATCACCTCCCTGCTCCGAACTCATTTGACATGACGGTGCAACAACATGATGGTGTTACTGTTAAAATTAACTTTGACGTAAACTATAACGTTGCCCTTGGTGCAACCCACCCCTACTGTTGCACCATCATGTAAAATGAAGAAGTTAAAGTTATTTCTTTATAAAGAGTAAAAACCGACTTCAAAACCAAAAACGAATAAAATTACTTTCTTATAACACTTAACAGCTTCTGAAGTCGGTGTCAAGCTAAAGTGCATTGAAGACTTGCAGACACCGACTTCAGAAGCTGTTAAGTGTTTTATGAAAGTTATTTTATTCGTTTTTGGTTTTGAAGTCGGTTTTTACTTTTTTTGAAAGTAAATTTATGTTTCCATTTTTAGTTAAATATACAATTACAAGACGAACGAAACGAAGAATCATCAAAATCGGCTTAGAAATGCCGGAGTTACAGTACATTTATGCATATAACTTCGTACATAAGAATAATTACATAATATATTGTATACTAAAAACCTTCCTGAAGGTATGTAGATCACGATAGTGAGAGAATCATCAAAATTGGTTTATTAGTTATTGAGAAAATCGCAGACAAACAAACATACATACATACATACATACGGGTCGAATACAGAACCTCTTTTTTGGAAGTCGGTTAAAAAGGGTGACGAGACGTCGTATAAACAAATGATGACACAAGCCGTAACTATAACCGCCCGAAGTTGAGCGGTTAATGTATCGATATTTGTGACGTCATTTTAATTACTAGATGTCTTGTCACTTGTCACCCTTTCTTTTACAAATTAACTTTGAAGGAAACTATAATGGAGCACTTAGTGCAATCCACTCTAAAACTCTTTGTCTACCGCATGGGGAACAAAATGTCAACGAGAAAACAGATGACGGCGCCATAGTAAATGTACAGTCCTACCAACTTATCTGTGAACTGAAAGAGGACGCCACCGTCGATGCGTCGACACAATCGAATGATATGCGTCGGCACAATCAAAGACATTTCAACATGACGGCCGTAGTTCCAATTTTCGCCATTTCACAGATAAGTTGGTAGGAGTGTACTGTCGCTACTTCGGCGAAATCATCTGTTTTCTCGTTGACGGCCCGTTTCCGGTGCGGTGAACAAACAGTCATAGAGTCAAAAAATGGAACGGTAGGTTTGATAACCTTCTTTATTCCAATAAAAAGTAAGTTCAAAAACTAAAACCTGACTACTGAAAAATCACGCTCGCCGCGGTCGGTCTGTAACCAATGAAATTAATATTATTTATCTCCACTTTCACTTATTTTTAACAATTTAAACATTTATTCAGTCAAACAATATGACATATATACATATTTGTAATATGCTCGTCAAGACCTTTCGTTTGACACCAAACATATCATTATTATCTCAATTTTATTTTTTTCGTGGTCAGAAATATACGTGTAAAGTCCACCACATTAAATTTAGGGAGAATTTATATAGCATATATCACCCGGACTATTATTACAAATCTATTGATACCTCATTCATTAAAATCGGTTCAGTAATTTAGGCGCTACGGTGGAACACACGTAAATACATACCTTTTGGCTTTGCCGTAGTCGGGTAATAAAAATACTCAATTCACAAAATTGATGTCTAAACTATTCAGATAGATAAGAAGATTTTAGTGGAAAAGTAGAAAGACTTAGATTGGATAAAGCCAGCTTACAATAGAACTTGGATTAGGTTCATGAATAACTTAAGTTAAACGTAGAAACCTTGGGAAGGTATATAAGTTGGATTAAATGTAACCTTTTTTACCTGAAAAAATGTACAAAGGCTAGAAACTAAGAAATAATAAAATGTAGTTGAGAATTTTTGTCCATTTGTTTAGATATATGTTCCGGATTGGCACAAAAACGGCTAAACGAATTTGGCTGAAATCTCGCACAGAGTGAGTAAATAATCTGGATTAACACTACTTTTAATCCTGGCAGTACGTTCCCATTGGATATTTTCAAATATATCCTCTTTTCAACGTAGTAAATGCTGCGTTGTACATTACTTTTTGGAAATAAAAACATTTATTATTATTTTTTTATTAGTTATTATTATTTAGACCTTGGGGTTCCGGACCTTTGCAAGGCGTACGAGGAGCCGAAGTAAACTTGCAGAGGCCCCTTAGACAATTTCAAATGACGAGGAGGCACCAGCCGACGATTATCCCTGTATGCACTATGCAAGTGCACCCAAGGACAACCCCCGGTTGGTGCAGGACTATTGCAGAACATGGAAACAAAACACATTGGGCCTATGGGTTTGGGTGGCTACATGGATTCCGTACCTTGAACTATGGAAGAACTATGTCTCCTGCCTGACCAATGTTATATAATATACACAGATAAATTGGCAGGGGGTGACTTGCACACTCAATAATGGGCCCCCGGAAACGGTCGCTAGCACATAGTGACGTAGCGACAAGGGGCAACATGTCCTGAGGTGCTTGAGGAGTGGAGAGGTATTCCACGGCTCTCAGAACAATCCCAGAGCCCGGAAGATGGTCAAGATCCCTACAAGCACTTACTGGAATACTTCCTTCCTCCGAGCACGTTTGCTCTTGCGAATATCTACTCAAGCCGGCCAATAAAGGCAAGAATGAGATGGGAGCTCTGTTCCCGTCATTGTTCACTCCAGCCGGCCAATAAAGGCAAGCCAGAGGTGAAGAACAAGACTTCTCCCGGGAAATAGGGTCCGTGGGATCGCTACTGCCCAACAGCTCGCCACATGCTGCCCTGCGGGTTCACGTATCTCTCTTGGTCTGGCTCCTCACCCTAGACCTGTTTCGGCAAAGTAAACTCCACCGGCACAGACCCAGAGTTCGGAGCGCGCAAGCCCCACCACGACGTCAACGTAGAGATACGGCGGTGGGGTTATTTACTTTATTATTATTATTTTATTATTAACGATAGCCGCGGTATAAAACAAATTCGCCACTTCCCATAGTGATTTGGTCATTCACCTTTCCAAGCATCGTTTAAAATGCTCTAGATAGCAATAGCATGTGCCAAGCCAGGATATTACTTGCTTGCGATCCTAGCTTCAAAACTAGCCTTATGATTGGCTCTTAATAACAAGCGCGACGAGCGACGAGCGGTGCCTTTGTGTCGCGTGCGATTCGCGTCGCGTGTCGTGCCTGTTTGAAGGAGCCTTATCCCGGGTATAATTCTTAACATTCGATATTCTAGCCCAGTGCCAGTCTCGTAGATAAGCTTCCTTACCAACTGAGTCTGCCGTGGTTACTTATGTAGCTCTAACCTTGCCTGAGTCTAGATTTACTACCTCGGGCCGGATCTGTATCGACTTCAAACACTATTATTAGCTTCAAATTCACGTAGCTCCTAAAGATAGTGAGTTGGATGGCTTTGAATGGATGGGGAAAATCAGAAATAGAGCGTATGAAATGTGAATTGTTGGATGTAAAACAACAACAGTGTGATACAAACACGCTCAACAGTATTTTAAATTGAATAACTCTTTTACTTAATTTTTCTAATTATTTCTTTTAATAGGTTGGCGATTTTTTAATATCTTATTTATAGCTGCACCCCGCGGTTTCACCCGCGTAGACCGGAATAAAAAGTAGCCTATGTGTTAATCCAGGGTATAAGCTATCTCCCGGGTGTCACCATTGTGTGGATCGCCCGGAGGACACGGTGGAGCATACAGTGGAGGTCTGCCCGGCTTGGGCGGAGCACCGCCGTGTTCTCACGGAGGCGATCGGCGGCGGCGATCTCTCGCGTCCAAACCTGGTCCAGGCCATGGTGCGGAGCGAGAGTGCATGGGAAGCCGTCACCTCCTTCTGCGAAGCAGTAATGCTCGCGAAGGAGGAAGCGGAACGCGTGAGGGAGAGGCAACAGCCGCGCCCTCGCGCCCCTAGCCGCCGTAGGAGACGCCCTGGGCGGCGGGAATCGATTGCCGATTCCCGGCCACCGTAGGCGCGGGCTTGCGGACGACGAGTAATGGGCAGCTCGCCGTCCGGTAAGGACCAGGCCCGGGTCGACGGCGCGTTGTGTTCCACGCGCGCCTCAAAGAGATGTCAGCAGTGACGGGGTCAATTGGGCCGATGCCGCCGGGGTCGCGGGTAGTTCGAAAGAGATACCGTGGCCCTGGCACGGGCAGCTGAAGGAACATGGGTGGGTTTTAGTCAGTAAAAATCTGACACGCCCTCCCGCCTCTGCCCAGAGCGGGAGAAGTCATTTGATGATTTCCCATCCACAAAAAAAAAAAAAAAAAAGGGTATAAGCTATCTACATATATCCAAATCAAACACAAACTTTCGCCTTTATAATATTAGTTTGATTATAGTGTGATAAAATGAACGATTAACTATAATGTAGGTTCCTAGGTGTTTATTAAAATGATAAATGAGCATTTATTTATCTGCTTGCACATTTTAGAGTCAATAAAATATTTCTTGATAGAAAAAATACAACCACAACAAAAATAAAATAGTAATTTTTTTCCTGACTTACAAAACTTTTTACGCATTTCTCGCCTCACAAAATCCTTGCACTGCTTCCTGTAAACTAAGATAAGTTATAAGCATAAAGCGAATGAATCGCAAGCAGTGCGACTCATTCCACGGTCCAGTCGTGAAGTTCACATAAAATTTGTTTTTTCTAGGAGAGGAGTTTTCAGGAAATTCCAAGTTAGAAGCGAATTTATTTTAATAGGAAAAACTTCAGGATCTAGGTGGCAAGACAACGTTTCTGTAGTAATCTTGTGGGGAGTTCGGTGAGCTCAGTAAACCGGTAGTTTGGTGAGCTCAGCTCAACGTTTGTGGTGCTAACGTGTAATGAGTTGCGAACTCAGTACATAATACTTTGAAGTTCATGTCCGAAGCAGATGTTTTCGCATTCATTTGTGCATCGTAATTAGATGAAATTGTGGATTACTTTTCTTAACTATGTTGGGATCAGCTTCCAGTCTAACCAGAAACAGCTGAACATGGAACTAAGTAATATACTAAATGTGGACACAACTAGAGAAAGTACTAACGCCACGATATCACAAGGATGGCAATGCATCGGTTATATTCTGAACGATTTACTAAAACGTTCAGAATAGTTTCTTGTTAATACATTGAGCGCCTGTGTGTTTGTGTGTGTGTGTGTGTGTGTGTGTGTGTGTGTGTGTGTCTGTATGTGTGTGTGTGTGTGTGTGTGTGTTCCGGAAACACAATGTACCAGTAAGCGAGGAAGTGCTTTATTCGGTGACCAGTGTGTCCGCCAGGAAACACATTTTAATACATTTTACTATGAATTGTAATACTTCTGGCCTCTACGTTATGTCTCTGAAAATAAAACACTAAAGTGCAACATGTGCCACCATGCAAAGTCCAAAAAATTTAAAACACGGTTATTAGGCTTCTCGCTCGACATGCTGTTTTAAAGCGATGTAAAGATAGAAGCGTATATGTGACACAATAGCGAAGATATCCTAATGTCAATAGTGTTTACCTGAGGTGACAACACAATGCTTATGCATCTACAAAGTTTATGTATGAAAAATATAAATCTACTTTTTCAACATCGATTTAAAGCCGAGGGCAATTCTGGATTCGTCGAATAACATTTTGGACGCCCGAAGGGAATAATTAAATAAATCGTAACCCATTTATTTAAATTATGTTCCATTTATTTAACTCTTGTCTAAATAAATGGGTCACCCCATAAGGAAAAATTACGAGATACTGCTCCGCATTTTTAGGCTTTCGTGCCCAAAAAGCTTTCCGTTTTCATTCCATTTGGCTGTCATTCAGTAGCTTCGTTAAAAGACAATATTATAATATATTATTATCAATTATGTTATGTGGAATTATGAGTCACAGAATAGTTGCCCTTGCCCGACTAGCTTTTTTCCGCGACTTCGTTCACCTGGAAGTCGATAAAATACAGCCCATGTTACTCGCTGATAATGTAGCTTTTTTTGAGTTTATCCATTACAAACATACATACAAAAACTCTTTTCTCAATGTTAGTGTAAATGACAGAATGCAGAAGTAGGTAACGAGGTACCGTGTTTACTCAAAAGCAAAAAAAAAAAAAACTATGTTAAAAAAGAACTTTGAAACCACAAAAATCAAATTCGGATTACCCAGTTTTCACACTCAACTAACACTTTTTGTTTAGTTGCCTCGCATAACACTTTGATTACTTGTTAATTTCCGATCATCTATCAGAAATTCTACGAAAAATAATATTAACACGAACTCCTATAATGCGCGCGCCTTAACAGCTATCATAATCAAGGTCAGACGGTCAGAAAACACCTTAATCAGCTTATATAATCAGAAGATTAAGTAATAATGGGTCCAGTACCCTCGAAAGGTGATTAGGATCAGGGCGGCACGCGAGGGTTGAAAGCTATCGCCCATCATTTTTGTAAGGCGACGGCTCAGCAGGTTCGCGTTTTAGGGTTTCGTGCTACCGATCTTTATAAGCGCTGAGAGATCCACTTACTGTTTTATGTTGAGTAAGGTAACGAATATCTTGGGCTGGCTATCCCTTGCGGGTTAACAAAGTTCTATAAATATCCGAGTGATGTATGAAACTGTTCTAGGCACCTTTGTAAGGTTTCCTGGTGAAATTGTTTTCGAGCTCACTCGCAACAAATTAATTTAGAAGCTTTTGTAGCCCAATAAGAGCATTGGGATAAAAAAAAACTATACATGCCAGCTAATAATGAGAGTTTCCATGAAAATTCATGCCATAAGTTGACGCCACAGTGACAAGAGGTCTTCCATTTCGAAAATGAATATAAAATGATGATGACGTTCATCATACGTTTCATTCATTCGTTCATCATTCAGTTACGACTAAAGAAAATATAGGTGATTTGACACTTTTAACAGGTGCCCGGACCTGACGTCTCAGTGCTGCCACCTAGTGAACGTCATTTCAGAAAGCCCTCATTGTGATGATTGGATCTTCCCACGATATTAAGTATATTGCCTAAATGCCTAACTAACTAACTATACAAATAAATACAAAACAAAAGGACACTTAGGCGTCGAAGTACTCGTCCGCATCGA
Source organism: Cosmia pyralina (assembly GCA_946251885.1). NCBI lineage: Eukaryota > Metazoa > Arthropoda > Insecta > Lepidoptera > Noctuidae > Cosmia > Cosmia pyralina. The sequence goes on along the minus strand of OX276352.1, from coordinate 20,498,962 downwards.
TGTCATCCGGAAACGTGCCCAGAAGACTGGCAGCATTGCCACGTTGAATGGCAATGCTAATTCTTTGGCCAAAGAACGAGCCAGCCCTCTGGTCACGTGAAGACTCGACCAGTCGGCGAGAAATTTGAAAGTATATTGCCTTGGTTTTTTGGCTATTGATTGCCCTTTGATAGACGCTCACCAAGTTCCAAATATAAAACATCCTCATTAAAATCTATGAATAAATCTGTAATTTTCGCACACGCAACACGTGTTTTTGGTATCTGTTGCCAGATTGTTAGCAGCAGAGCAAAGATTGATTGATCACCCGAATCCCGGCAGTATGTCTACAGCCTGTAATCTCCGCCACTACACTGATTGATGTGCTCCCACTCTTGCAAATAGGGTCTTTATCTGCCGAAATACCAAACGTGGCTATATTGAATTTTAGTGTGTTGGAAATAGATAAATGGCACTTACATTTTCTGGCTACAACTTCAAAAAGTTTCTTAGGCGTAAATCACGAAAAGAAAATCAGCTGTTCTCTACATTTATATTCGCATAACTCGTCAAAATGTAGGAAACAGCAGATTATTTTCGCGATTTCAGGTTTGGATCCATAATAAAAGTAGTTCATAATGATGAGTACAATGACTTCTTAAGATTGTGCGTTATTTAAATTACACCTTGTACTGTACCCACTGAAATTAATAAGACCAAAGGTATAAATAATATAATATTTAGACAATTCTTTTTATTTTTGTGGTTTATAAACATTATACAAGTTAACACTATTTACACTAGGTAAATTCTTTACAATTCTTACAAGCAATGTCAATGTATTATCTAGATAAAGCCTTCTTAGAAACTACGAACCATTTTATCGTCCCGTCCCGTCTGTCTATACAGACGAAAGGGATCGAGATACGATGTTGTTTTATGAGGGAATTGACAGCTCTCGGAACGACATCACGCGAATAACAAATACACAGGATACAGGCTAGTAGTCGGCGTCAAAAACCCATGAAATTCACTGTTTTATCTCAAACAGCTGAAAACAAACAAGTTAAGTTTGGAAAGAAAAATGTTCTTCTCGGAGTACTTACGATACTTTCATATTCATGGCAGAGAATTTTTAGATGGATGCAAAGTTAGAGTCCTCAAGTGTCAGTTCGTTTGAGAAATGCTTTTGAATGCTGAACACGTCTCTTCTCCAAAACTAAAGGCTTATTACAAAGTTTTTGAGGAAATGTGAGAAACGATTTGTGTCTTTTAATTTTTTTTAAGGATTGTTTTCGTTGGTTGGCTGTTGTTAATCTTTATATTTAGCGTTCTATCATTCATTTTCTATGTTATAGGGTTTGGTTTCCGCACTTAGTCCTTCAAGTGGACCATTGCGCGTGGACCATATTGGCCGTCAGTGATTATTCCAACCAGCCCACTTTCCTCCAGAAGTTGATTACGTCTCCTGATCTGTTGAGAACATCTGCAAAAGCTCTGGGTGACCCGAGGCTTTCTGTTCTAATCTGGGAGATACCTGTGCATTTAAACAGCACACGCGCAACGGTTTTCTCAGCCTCCATGCAAGCTCTGCACAGTAGGATTGGTCGTTATGCCTATTCTGTGGAAGTGTTTATTTAGCAAGCAGTGTTGGTGCCCGCCATCAGGCGCAGGCCAATTCTGTCCAGGCGTAGTAAGCACCTGGTTAGCCTTCCATTTAAGGATGGCATAGCTTCCCTGGACTGCCTGCAGCCTGATGTCGAGGTCCACCAGCTTTCCGCTTGTGTGTGGGTAAACTCCTGTAGCCATCTGCATAGCTAGTTAAAGGGGATGGACACGATAGGTTCGGGTCCACAGAATGATGTTCTCCTTGCTGGTTCATCAGCTACGTCGTTACTTAGTGACCCACTGTGTCCTTTTAACCAGGGTGTTAGGTTAAACGAGGGACATACTTTAACGGAGTGTAATTAGTACTCATGAAAATGAACAACTTTTACCATGGAACTAACCCTCAAATATGAAAAAGAAATCAGCTGTCTCATACTTTTTGATTGCGTAGGTGTTGCACTTTGTAGAGAACAGCTGTTTTTCTTTTTCATATTTCAGGATTAGTTGAACGAATCGAAATGAACGAGTTGCTATACAAAATATCCAAATCGCTATTAGGTGTGCCTATAAAATTTGAGGGTTTCTCTCGACTTCCATGGGATCCCCCTCATCAGATGGACACCCTTGGTGACAATGGCACCACCTCGAAAGTACACACTTTCAAACAAAAAAAAAAAATTCAAAATATGTCCACAATAGACGAAGAAATCGGTGGACATACATAAAAAAAACATAAAGTCGAACATAAATAACCTCCTCCTTTTTGGAAGTCGGTTCAAAAGAGTGCCCGTTTTTGCCCGTTCCTCTCCATAGAACCCTACTTCGCTTTGGAAGGGGCAACAAAGATGAAGCCATCTTTGTGACTGACCAACCCTTCTATATGGTTTATTTGAAATAAATGCTTTGTGTTTGAGTTCCTATTTAATTTACAACGTATTGCTGGGTCTTTATAAAAAGACAAGCAGCCGACGGCTATATTAATTTAGAGCGCTATAATCCTCCTTTTAAAACCACATTCCAAATATTTCAGTGGTATTTAACCACAAAACAAATGAAGCAGGTTAAAAGAAGATTAAAAATTTAAAAATAGAATGAGTAAAGTAAGATCGATGGTAGCTACGAGGTAGCTACGTCAGTTGTGCTGTACAATAATCTGGACAGTGAGTCACGACCTACGGCAGGCTGCCTCAGCTAACGAACGGTAATCCTTACGAATTGTTCCGGCTGCGATGGCTTCCTATAAATTAAAGACTTTCATTGTATTTCCTGGAGCTTTTGATTTAGATATTGCAGAAAGGATTTCCTAATAAGACTAAGGATTAGAAATGTTGGAAATTCTCTGCATTCACGTAAAATGTTTTTTCTTTAATGTTGAATAATTGTCGCCTTTTTTCAGACAATTTACAGTTTCCACAATTCAAACCTCCGCTATTACTTACCTATTTTTTTACTGCTGTTCAATATAACAAAGAATCGGTTCTTAAACTACAATGTTATGCATAGTTACGTCACTACGTTATTAATAAAAAAAACTACCACCAATGACTGAAAACGATGTGGATTTTTACGTGTAAATAAATTTTTCACAGGCATCAGAATTGGATTACCTTTGATGACACGCCGAAACCTTCGATATTTGATTACTCATTCATCACATTAATTTTATCGTTTGTGACGTATTCAGTGGGACATGAAAAGAAAAGCTTTTTGCGTAATAAATTATACGAGTGTTGTTGTCATCTTGCCAAGTTATCGATACTGTTTTATACCGATAACTACTACTACTGTTTATGTTATGTTTATGTAACATTATGTCTCATTTTTATGGACATAAAAATGAGACAAAATAAAAAACCAAGACGTAGCGTTGTCAATAGTGAGGCCTCACTGTTCGGGTTTCGTAAACATGTGTGCAATTAGGACAAATTTAACCAAACTTTTATAACTAGAATAAGCCTTATTCAGCGAATAAATTTTAAATTTTTGATAGTTTTATATAAAATATCAGACGTCAATTTTATTCCGCGGATAAAAGATACATAACTTTGGTTAAATCTGAGGGGCAATCCTATCTCATCTCAGTCTCAATCGGTCGAAAATTGTGTAGTTTGCCTACATTTTTGACATTTGATTGTAGTTGGCATGAATTTGAACGTTTTTAAGTACGAGAATTGTGGCCTTCAGCTCTTAGTGAGATGTAGTTTAGTTGTAGTTTGGTGAACATGTGTGCGTGTGGAGCATATATGCACAGAGCGTGGTATAGTTTTGCGCATGCTTTATTATATTGTTTGCAGCGATAGTGTCTTGGGATTTTATTTAGTCTGAGATCCAGCCAGACACAATAAGTCTTGACATAAGAAAAGTCAAACCAGTCATTCTAATTTTTTTACCTATCTGACTACAAAAATTACCTTTATTACAAATTAAATGACAAAATCATACTGTTATCACTCTTTAACATTATAGATAGAAAATGTATCTGATAATAATCAAAAACAAACTTATGACCATTATAAAAACATTGAAAATTATCAAACCTTTTAAACTTTCGTGATTTGTACACATTATAAACAAAACTGAGCGACAGTAACAATAATAAAAATTTTGAAGACCAAGTGAGGGAAGATGCCCATACCCGCACTTTACGAAGACGTCGCTGAGCTGTCATCAGTCCTCCCGTGACCACGATCGCTGCAAGGCAGTCGAAACGTCGGGAAACAAGTAGGTACCTGTTTACCTCGTAAAAAGGAATATCGCGAGAAGACCCGTTATTAGTTTTGTTTATAATTTGAAAATTATTATTTTCTATCTAGCAATTCACGTGTTAGTAATCAAAAATGTCACAGACTGAAACACCAACCAAACAAATTAAAACATTGATCGAAAACCTTGTTTAATTCCACCAGCACTATACATTCATCCAGTAATGTTCCTGTGAAAAGGAATAACAAAGTTAAACGCCGTTAGCCATCCATCATGTGCCGCTCAGGGGAGATCAGGTGGTGTTCTGAAGATTATTATTTTTGTAATAAATAAATAAATAAATTAAATCGACCTTCAGGTACAGCGACCCACTAAAATGACGAACACAATACAACACGTACGTACCTATTCTCCAATTTGCTTGACAACGAATAATATAAAATAAGAGGTTTTGTTTTCCGACTGTTGAATAAAAGAACATCCTTTGTCGTTGACGACTCGTTATGTTTGATTTGTATGCTTGCGTTTCAAACGGAAATGGAAAGAAATTTTCATCCTGCAAATCGTGATTCTTTGTCATTTGATCACACATTTGATGGCTGAGAATGCAGGAAAATATTTCGGGATTTGTTGACGAAATAACATTATTATCAAAAGAACGTATTCCCGTAATGGTTACCGAACTAAAAAGACATTTCCTGGATAAAGAGCAGTCCAATTTTCATCAATGGCATTGGTGTAAGTAGCCGAGACACGTTACGGCTTATTGGCTGCTAATAAAATGGTTCCGAGCGCCTGTGAAAGGCTTTCACATGCTCGCATGAACATTGCGTTCCGTGACGGTATTCACTGAAAATATTGCTGCAAGCGTCAATTGTGGGTAGTCGGAGATTCACCCGTAGCGACACCATTTGAGAGTCAGTCGAGATTAAATCTTCGCATCGAGCGGACGTGCACCGGTGTGTACTAAGACTTTTTAGTAAGTCGGTTTAATTCCAAAGATACGATTTTAATTTCGCTCCAAGTTTCCTCGTCACGTCGCCGCTACAGAAGTAAAATACGGTTTGTTTATTACTCGCAAATACGGTTTGTTCGTGATCCGTTGGGGATATAACTCATCTTGGATTGCAAGTTGTGCAAACTGCGGTCCCACTTTGATGTACCAGCCGAGTTTGTTGAAGCTTGCGGTATGTGTTATATTCATACAAGTTATCTAGCGGCCACCGTCTTGAGGAGAAGTTAAAATGAGTTCTGTTTGCAACTTTAGACAGTCCACATTGTAAAGTGAATTATAGCCGTATGATCGGTACGATGATTTAAAACAGCGAGCTTTGAAATGTATGAACTTTAGGGATGTTCAAACTGATCAAGGAAATGTTTGTTGCACTTTCCTTAACTTTATCTTAGATACAGGTAGTGGAGATAAGTCCCCGCCACAAATCAGTCCACGGTCTATGTCGGTTTTTGCCAGAAGTGTCACTCGTTATCGGAATTTGCGAAGCTTCGGCAAAGTTAGTTTCTCGCGTTACATTATCACGTAGCACATTCTTGTATAAGAACTAAAATACTTCCTTTAGATAATCTGATCGGTCTTTCTTCCAACCGTTCATGAACAATAAGTACGGTCAGCAACAGAAGTCGGTTAACACTGCTACTTTTTGACATCATCTAAATTAACACAAAATGATGCGGTAAACTGCTTTTTTTTCGTTTAACTGTTATGAGTTAATGTTCTTAAAATTTTAAGTACTTCTGTTCCAAGTTGAATTAAATATTTCGCTTAGTAATTAAAAAACTGCCACGACAACGACGACTGCTGCGACTTTTGTTGCTGACTGTACCTAATTCATTAAATCGCAGAACATCTTTTCTTAAGCATAGCTCTTTGCATAATTGGATGATCATAGAGAATAGAGTATTTTCTCATTCTCGTAGACTTTGCGACCATTCGAGCATTCGTCGGTTTTATGTGGGAAAATGAAAGATTATACCCTTCTGTAATTAATTATCTGCTCGATTCCTCCTTTTGGAATATTTAGCTACGCGTTCATAGTACCACTTTAGACGTTTTCATCACTTAAAAAGAGTAAAAAGTATTTTTTTTTTTCGCTTTTAAAAGGAGACTAACGACATAGACGGTAATAAGCAGTCTTTGTGGCCCCGTTGCGTGAAAGTAGGTTACAAGGTAGGGTAATTGGGGTGCTAACGTCCCCACTTTATGCAAACATAGATCCATTCGCCTAATAGTTGTTATCGTCACCTTTATGGTAAACTTACGAAACGGAAAAAAACACATTTTACAGGGGAACGTTTTGAAACATTAAATTGACAATAACTTTTTTCAAGAGACAGATGTAAGAAACTCTGCGATACATTTGATTTTCAAAATTCCTCTGCTTTTATATACCATGAATGTATTATTCTTATATAACAAAAATAACAAATAAATGCACATTCGTTACTTTTCACCTTCATACATGAGAGTTCATAGGTATTATATTACACTGTAGCAAACTTACGGAAGTGGCAATTTCGTAAGTTACATAAGTAAAGTATCAAATATATACTTTGGTAAACTAACGAAAATGGCACTTTCGTTAGTTTACTAAGAGATATTATCAAGTCTTTTAAAGGAAATTAAGTTCCTAAATCAAAATGTTTTACAAATAATTCAAGTGAAATCACAAAATTATGTTTGGAGTAGGAACACAAAATAAAATAATAAAATACGTATTCAAATAAATGTATTTATTTAAGAAAAAAAGCAGAAAAGAGGAAATGGAAGTACTTGAAAATTGTAATTGTAACCTATAGTTCCTCTTCGGGTAGGTTTTCATAAAAAGAATGGTAATATTTTGGTATCTGGTTATCACTACATAGTTTTAATAAATCTCTTTTTTTGCTTTGGAAATCGGTATTCTTTCAGCATAAATATTACTTGGTATTATTGCTGTACTCTTTCCTCTTTTTGATTTTATTTTAAATTCTTTAAAGGTCTCGTCATTGTAGTCAGTTTTAACAAAGATTGATTTCGGGTTGTCTTTACGGTATTGAATCCACACAGCATCTTGGAAATTTATCTTCACTTTTGGTCTTGTCTCGTCTAGTTCTCCATTGTCTTCTTGTTCTTTTCTTTTACGAACTTTGTTTTTTCGAAATTTCTTCCGCAAACTGACAATGATTGGGATTGAAATCTAAAAAATCGTCATGTACTAAGACATTCACATTAAATGGACGGGGATTTGTTCTGGCTATTCTCATCACTTGAATCCACCCGTCCGGAGTGTAAATTGCTGTATTTTTACATTTCTGTTCTATTTTGGAGTGAATAGAATCACATTCCATGTGACTATGTCCAGACTCATAGAAAACATGCTCAATTATGTTTACTGTGGAATGATTTGTCACCAAGTGCAGCAATATACAGCAAAAACTATAATTTTTTTGCTGGCCGCCACAATTGACTGACATTATTCTCACATGTGTTATGCCTTGTTTGTGACTACAAATATATTTGTAAACACATGTTGCAATTTCAGCACTTCCCCGTTTACCTTCCGTTTCGTTCCATGTAAAACAGTCTACGTCTTGATCGCCAAATTTATAAAAGGTCAAATTGTATACAGCTAATTTTCGAACGTAAAAGAATGGTCCAGATGCAGCTTTAGGAGTTTGGAGGACGGCTTCTAGGTCAAAATTAAATTGCAAAGTCTTCGGAACAGTCTTTGCTGCTGCTTTGTCAGCGCCTCGACGCAGGTAAGCATCGTCGCGTCGCTTAAGATGGTTTGAATGATTTTGCTCTTCAGGGCTGCTCGGGTCATGTGTTTTTAATTCCTTGTAAGCGACGCACTTTTTGCAGAGATACTTTTTCGGCACATGGAATCTTAATTTATAGGACCTGAAGACTTTCCGTTAAGTCTCTATTCCTGCTGGGATTGCACCTTCGTCTTCACATTTTTTCTTGTATAATGATTAAATTATGGTCACATTCAGTCCAGAATCTAGATACCTGAACTCGGAATTCTTTCTGCAATAATGCGACTCCATTGTAGGAAACGAAAAAATATGTTTTTTAATTCGATCAAGTCTCTCAATAGAAAGTTTATTAGATGGAGGTTTTTTGCCTCTTCTATCAGCTAAAAGAACTCCTTCTTCGGAAAGAATATATTCTACCAATGTGAACTTACGAATCTTTCATATTCGTATGTTTGCTGTGAGTTGCTAAATCGATTTACTAAAGTGTGCTACGATGTAAATTCACGAATATGGCAGATACGTAGGTTGACCGTGGTGCATTTTTCTTGGACTTCATATATTCGACTACGCCAAAACAACTGATATCAATTTCGTAAGTTTCATTTTGGCGTATCAACAAGAAAATGGGGATTCGTACTATTGGATTTCTATAACCGTTAGAGACAGAAATTTGAAAATTTTACATCTTATGTAGTACAACATAAGTTGTAGTTTTTTATAGAAATGTCAAATTTACAAAAACTGCAGTTTCGTTCGTTTGCCGTGGAGGTGACGTTATGGAGGATTGTGTAATGTAGTTTTAAGTACAGTTTTTGACCTTAAATACTGTTATAATTGTCGTTAGGCGACATTTACAAACTGACTAATATGTGGTTACCTAAATACCAACTTAAGCATAATATTTCCATTGTGCTAACGATGTGGAACCACTGTACTTTAGCACCCGTCGCTTTTGTATAGTAGGCATTTTTTTGGGTAGAATAGATCCTTTTTAATGTATTTTTGAAAACCCCAAAGTGCGCAAATAAAAAAACAAATATCCGAGAAAAAAAAATTTAAGGTCATTTTGAAACGTCTCGAAGGTCAAGGTCACATAAATATAAAATTTTTGTAGTAAGGCGTGGTCGACGGAACCCCGCTTCGCGGGGCTCCTATTTCTGGGTGGTTAAAAAAAAATAACCTATCCGTCCGTCCGTCATCCCGGTCATCCCCTTCGAACCTAACCTGTCCGAGTCGAGGTGCCCCAAGTCCCGAGTTCACTTCGCTCGTTCTTGCATCTTAAGTATTTAGTGTGATAGGTTGACATAAACTTTAGATTTTTTTTTTCTAAATCTAGTAGTTTGCGCAGTGTAATATTTTGCGAAAGTGTTCTACTCGAAGTCATCAACACGCTATAAAAGCGCGGGTGCTAAAGTACAGTGGAGCCCGATACTGTTTGTTTGAGGTCATCATAGTTAACACAATTCATCTGTTATCATAGAATCTATCAATGGAAAATGCGTTGCGATATCATAAATTACTTATGCTTTTTGACATCGCTGGTTGAGTAAAAATAATTAACAATAAATTACAAGATTAAAAAGATAGCAGTCAGTAAGTAATAAAGTCGGGGTACGCTTAACGGGGGGTTATCCCAATTTTCCTGTTTTACAATTGTAAGCTGACTTCAAAAATTCAACGGTACAATAGCGCATTTTATCTCTTGAAATAAAAACGACATAAATTGGACGTAAAAAGGCGACTTCACGTTACAGCAGTGAAAATAAAAAGGTTCGGCCACCTCGTGTTTTATTGTTTTATGCAAATCTCTTTTCGGCTATTCCAAATTATTTTAGTGACGTGTGTCAATCTACTTATTAATTTACTTAAAATATTCACGGTGTGTTTCATTTCTGGCATGGCATTTATAAAAGTTTTTGGGAAAACCTTTACACAAAATATTCGAAGTTGTTAAGTAACTGCTTTACTTAATTACTTACTTCGAATATTTTCTGTAAGTAAACAGGAAACCTTACGTGGTTTGTCTATGAATGATAGACTGAGGAAGGATGAGATAACGCAACGGTGCGGTTTGTATGAAGATGTACTGACAAAAATTTGAAAGAGTATGCTTAGGTGGTTTGGTCATGTTGAGAGGATGAATGAAAGAGGACTAAGAAAAGGTATTTACAAGGTAGATGTGAGTGGAAACGCCGGGAGGGGACGCCCGAGGAAGATTAGTAACCGTATTAATGATTTTGTTCAGAAAGGTCAGGTGCGTAGTATTCGCAACCGGCGTGCGTGTATGACCAGATGTGTGAACGTTGACGAGGCAAATAGCAGTATGTAAGCATAGCAGGTGGCGTTCTGTAGTTTCTGCCTACTCCCATGGGAAGAAGGCGTGAGTTTGTGTATGTATGTATAAACAGGAAAATTAACGGAGTCTTACCTAATAGGTATATAAAATTCTCGTGCCACAGTGTTAGTAACAAAACTCCTCCGAAATGGCTTGACCGATTCTTATGAAATTTTGTGTGTATATTCAGAAGGTCTGAGAATAGGACGTTAACTATTTTTCATACCCCTAAGTGATAAAAAAATAAAAATATGAAGAAAATTCATTTTCTCATAGATGAAATTTGGACAGGGCAACGTCTTTAATTCTATTCAGAATTCCAAATTCAAATTAATTTTATAATATAGCATGATATTTGAAAAAAAAATCAGTAGTTCATTTGTTTTCCCGCCGTTCGCTTTTTCTTTGATATCGATGTTTATGTAACCCTGGAAAAATTTAAATATTGCGCTATTTTCGAATACTAGTTCCGTCGTGGCACCAACGCAGCACAGACAGCACGCAATATTAACGATGTGTATGTACAAGGTACGGTAAGTGAACGCACGGTACGTTTTTGATTTGATCGCTTCCGTTCTGGAAATTTTGATCTCAACAATGAGCCCCGGGGAAAAATTTCAAATCCAATGAGGTGGCGAAAAACGCCTTGAAAGAATCATCTTTCACACAGTCCATCCATCGTTTCTTTGGTCTTCTCCTACTCTTATAGCCATCGACATTCATACTTAAAACAATTTTTTTTTCAAATTAATTGGCTCTAATTAATCTTTTTCATATTTTTGACTTTTTTACTTTAAATTTATTCCGGTATTTTACTTTTCAGCAAAAATCGTAGTTCAATTCTTAAAATATAAATTAAGTTTTCCTACACAATTCACAATGTTCTCAGCTTGCGCCTTCGGGAATTTCGCGCGTTTACATTAGAATATTCATAGCTAAGACAGGACAACTTCTGTCGGGTCAGCTAGTCTAATATAGATAAAAAGAGAAGTCCTGACTAACTTGTTAGATAAAAGAAACAACTGGGAGAAATAGATCGTAGTAAAAGTATATTTGGAGAAAAATTATAAGAGTGACAGACAATTTCACGGGACAAAAGTACCTCAGAACATATTCATTTTAAATTAAAAATTTACTTCAGAAAGCACGTCATATACACAAAGTTTGTATATCCAATATGACTGACTCATCAACGCCCAGCCCAAACCCTTGAACCTAGAAAACTGACCCTTTCTTTACTGAACCTTTCTTTATAATGAAGAAAAGGAATAAGCAAGGATTTCCCGCGTTCCCGTGGGATATTTTCCGACATTCACGCTGGCGAAGCCGCGGGCAAAAGCTAGTCCTAAATAAAACGTATCCCACTAAGGGCTGATTGTTCATTAGTCAGATAACTTTTATCAGAGGAATAAATATGGTGGTTTGACAGCTTTTGTATGGAAAATGTGTCAAACTGTCACATTTATTCTTCAGGTAAAAGTTATCAACCTATTGAACAATCAGCCCTAAATCTTAACCTCACCTCCTCAGCAAAATATAACTGTCGATTTAAACCGTGATATCGATTATCGATTGCCTCAAAATTGCCTCGTGGAGTTGGCAGGTACCCGGACGGATTACGTAAACTCAAGAAAAACACGCTGGAGGAGGGAAACGGGTGAAAATAAGTGGGTACAGGTGACGCAAGCCTTGAAACGACCGGGTAAGTGTTTCCGACGGAAACTATGAAAAGTGCTCATGGAATATCACTATTACGTGACTACCTAAGAATGAAAGAATAATAAAATAATATGTATTGAATACAAGACATTGATATTAGGAATTTTGCAACTTTTAAATAAATAAAGCACTGACTCGTCAACGCCCAGCCAAAACCGTTCAACCTAGAAAGCTGAAACATTGCACAGAGGTTCCCTTTATAATGTAGACAAGGAATAAGGAAGGAATTCCCGGTAGTACATTCCCGAGGGATATTTTTCGACATCCACGCGGACGAAGCCGCGGGCAAAAGCTAGTTACCTATATTTTTTTCAGACGGGGTTGATGGAAAGTTTTCATATCGTCCCAATGACCATAGATTAAACCAACAGTTACAAAACTATTGAATAATCTTACTAAGAATCAGTTCACAGTTCACAATTGGTTATTTTAAAGCATTAATGAATGACTATAGATATTCTTTTTACCTTCCAATTCAGCAATCGAGACGATAATAGGTCGGTGTCAACTCGAATATGAATATTTTATTCGTTTTCGACAGTGAAGGTTTTAACGATCGTGGTATGTCTGCCGTCGAAATATCAAAGGGAACGTCGTTTGTCATGCCACTGACAAAATATTTTTCTACAACCCAATTTGATTTTCTCCTATCGAGTTTTTATTTAAATGTACATTTAATAATGCAATTAATTTTGCTTTTAGCATGTAAAGCGGGAATGTGCGGAAATTGGTTGTCATGTCATGTATGCGGAGGAGTGAGGAAAATGTCGTGAGGAAAGTTTTGAGTATGAATATCGACGGCTATAAGAGTAGGGGAAGACCAAAGAAACGATGGATGGATTGTGTGAAAGATGACATGGCTAGAAAGGGGCTGACTACCGAGATGACGAATAATAGAGAAGTATGGAAAAAAAAGACATGTTGCGCCGACCCCAAATAGATTGGGATAAGGGCAGGAGAATGATGAGCATGTAAAGCGGGAAGTAGGGTATTTTTTGTAAATTGCTTCTTCGGTTTTCTTGTGCATTTGCCATTTACATTTAAATGCGGGAAATAAAGTGAATGGTGTTATACATTCGATTGTGACCATCCAGCTGTAGTTCAAAAAACTCGATTGGCTGTTCACAATGGTATGCTGGCAGCTACGCTTATGTAAAAATTTAACCATGAATGTTGGGTGTGGCAAAAGAAGCAATCAATCTTCCTAGCCTTTTCCCAACTATGTGGGGGTCGGCTTCTAGTCTAACCGGATGCAGCTGAATACCAGTATTTTACATAGAGCGACTGCCTATCTGACCTCCACAACGCAGTTACTGGGTAATACGGTACCCCTTGGTAAGACTGGTTGTCAGACTTTCGGGCTTCTGACGACCCGTAACGACTGTCAAACATCCACGAATGACAGCCGACACCAATGGCTTAACGTGCTTTCCGAGGCCCCAGTATGTTAAGATGGTCACTCATCCACGGACCAACCCCGGCAAGCGTAGCTTAACTTGATGGATCGACCCGTGCGGCTGACATTTCTTAGCTATGTGCTCCTCTGTGTGTCAAAAGAAGCATGAAAATAGAATAAATGCTGTGGAAATGCGTTCCTTGCGAAGCATAATTATGTGGTGTGACTATGATGATAGGCTGAGGAATGATGTGATAAGGCAACGGTGCGGTGTAAAAGAAGATGTAGTGACAAAAATTGAAAAGAGTATGCTTAGGTGGTTCGGTCATGTTTAGAGGATGAATGAAAGGCGACTAACAAAAGGTATTTGCAAGGCAGATGTAAGCGGAAACGCCGGGAGGGGACGCCCGAGGAAGACGTAATAATATAATAACCTTATTGGTGCTGTTCTTCTGAAAGGTCAGGTGCGTAGTACTCGCAACCAGCATGCGTGTATGACCAGGTGTATGAACGTAAACGCGGTAAAAGGAGTATGCAAGGGTCGTAGCAGGTGGAGTTCTGTAGTTTCTGCCTACTCCCATGGGAAGAAGGCGTGAGTTTGTGTATGTATGTATAGACAGGAAAATTAACGGAGTCTTATCTAATATATAAAATTCTCGTGTCACAGGCTTTGTAACAAAACTCCTCCGAAACGGCTTCACCGATTCTTATGAAATTTTGGGTGTAGTTTACGTCCTATTCTCAAACCTACTGAATATGCATACCCCTAAGTGATAAAAAAAAATATTAAGAAAATTCATTTTCTCATACATGAAATTTGGACGGTGCAACGTCTGTCGGGAATCTTTCATTCTATTTAGAATTCCAAAATAAAATTAATTTTGTAATATAGCATGATATTTGAAAAAAAAAAACAGTTCTTCATTTGTTTTCCCGCCGCCATGCCATGACCAGATGTATGAACGTAAACGAGGCAAAAGGAGTATGTAAGGGTCGTCGTAGCGAGTGGTGTTCTGTAGTTTCTGCCTACCCCCATGGAAAGAAGGCGTGAGTTTATGCATGCATATGTAGTAAATAATAATATTTAAGGAATATGTTTTATGTGAAGACATTAGAAAGCATCTTGCTCATATACTCTATTTCAGCGTCTATTTTTCTATACTCCATTTACAATAAAATTATATTATACATTTAAACGAACCTTTTTTACAGTCCGTTGAACCGATTTTGACTTCTATTCCGTATGCTTAATTAAGGATGGCATTAAAGGCAAAAAAAGTGGTTACACTACCAACTGTTTACTGCAGCTGCCATTTGTCATGCCACTAAAGCAATAGAAGTCAAAATCGGTTGAACGGACTGTAAAAAAGGTTTGTTTAAATGTCTAATGTTATTGTAAATGGAGTATAATAATCCATTAGGCAATGAAGATCAGTAGTTTCTTTTTAAAATTTACTTTGTTTGGATCGTTACAAGTTGGAACAGATGTTCAGCTAATAAGTTTCTTTTTTTTTTGTTTCTTTTAGTGCTTAGGTAACAAAGTGTATGTGTATGTGAGTATTGTGTATTATGCCTGCGTAAGTTAATCTCAGGTATTTATCTTTTTACTTTATTATGATACTAGCTGTATCCCGCGGCTTCGTCTGCGTTGTGGTTGGAAATTATCCCACGGGAACAAACTACCGGGATAAAAAGTATCCTATCTCCTAATCCAGATCATGGTCTACCCATGTGCCCAATTTAATCCAAATCCGTTCAGCCGTTTTAGCTTGAAAGCGTAGCAAACGAACAAACAAACTCGCTTTCGCGTTTGAAATATTAGTTAGGATTTCATAATTACATACGGAAATACCTACATTTGTATTCCTAGAAATGCTCCTACTTACAAAGGACATCCCATTAAATTATTCAAACAAAGAACGCGTTCCCCCAGCCTCAGTTCCAACCTAATTCTGCCCCTAGGGGCGTATATTAAACCATATCCATCAGTCAAATAGGCCGGGAGTATGGCTCGAGATAAGCAACAGTATTGTTTCCCCACCTCAGTGTTTTATCTCGCCTACAAACAAGAGCCAACTTGATCGTTCGGAGTGTATACAAGTTGCTTCGTTGTGGATTTATCTCGAAAACCAATCACTTGGGTAAACATTGTTCCAAGCTCCCACTGACATGATTCACTTAATACAGATACATTTTCCAATAACTCGGTTAACGGTTTAGTTGAGTTTATTCGGTTTTCTACGGTTGTTGGTTGTTAGTTTGACTTTATTTTTAATATTTTTGAGTATTTGCCGACTGCGGCGAAGCCCAAAAGGAGGGTGATGTGTTTGATCTGTTTGTAAGTATGTATATAGGGTGACTGGTAATTAGTGACCGATATTTAAACACATGATTATACTCATGATAAAAAACAACATTTACTATGGGACCTAACCTGAAATCGCAAAAAAAATCAGCTGTTCCCTACATTTTGACGAGTTATGCGAACATGAATGTATGGGGCAGCTGATTTATTTTTCGCGATTTCAGGTTTCGTTCCATAGTAAAAGTTGTAGTTGAGTTTATTCATGTGTTTAAGTATCGGTCACTAATTACCAGTCACCCTATATATGAATGTGTGTATGTCCGTTTCTTTGTTCCCTCGTAACTCCTAAACTAATGAACGGATTTGGATAAATTATACGTCTTTAGATTTGCCTTGCTAAAAACAAAAAACCCGCTTGCAAAAACACATAACTGAAAAGAGAAAAACAAGCATTAAAATCCATAGAATTTTGGTATTGCAGGCCAAACCAATAACCTGAAATATGGTGTAACTTTTGTTTGTCCCCGCCTGCAATACCAAAATTCTATGGATTTTAATGCTTGTTTTTCTCTATTCAGTTATGTGTTTTTTGCAGGCGGGTTTTTTGTTTTTTTTTTTTAATTTTGTTTTTTAACTTTACTGCTTATCCCGGACACTATTCGTTTATAAATTGCTACGGAGAATCATCGTAGTTTCGATGCAATATCATGCTTGGTAGATATCCCAATCTTTATATCGTCGTACAGAAATCTGTTGTGTTACTCGTGCATATAGGAACTGACGGAATACGGATTGCAATCAATATTTATTTACGGTATATTTATTTATTTATTTATTTATTTATTTATTTATTATATACATATCTTCTTTTAATTGAGTAAATCCGTGTGCATTTCGCAGACAGTAGGTAAATGAGAGCTCAAAGCAACTGTCTACCTAGGTATATGAAAAGGTTCTAACCTAATTAAAGTCATCATAAAGGCTTGAAAATGTTGCCGTATACTTTGGCACGCTGCCATATTCGGAGGAAGCTGCACCTATTCGATTTTCAAGGCCTTTTGTTTTTTGTAAGAATGAAGTTTTTTAGTGTTATAATATAACACTTATAATTTAGAAAAATACGGTCGATCCATCAGGTTAAGCTACGCTTGCCGGGGTTGGTCAGTCGGTGGGTGACCATCTTTACATACCGAGACTCTTCCGTGCCTCGGAAAGCATATTAAGCCGTTGGTCCCGGCTGTCATTCGTGGATCTTTGACAGTCGTTATGGGTCGTTAGAAGCCCGAAATTCTGACAACCAGTCTTACCAAGGGGTATCGTATTACCCAGTAACTGGGTTGTGGAGGTCAGATAGGCAGTCGCTCCATGTAAAATACTGGTATTCAGCTGCATCCGGTTAGATTGGAAGCCGACCCCAACATAGTTGGGAAAAGGCTAGGCAGATTGATTTTGTCTATATATTCGGAGCATTCTACAAATACAGGGTCAAAGTAAATTTAGCTAGCGACACTCCACAAACGTGATGGGTATCAATTGCTAAACATGACAAAGAAAAAAAAAATTTAGTAAATCATTTTTGGTGTTAACGACATCAGTGTCTTGTAGTATGAGTTTAGATTAAATCATCAAATCTTATTTTTCCGAAATCGAAACGTTCGCTAGCTAATTTAATTTGACCTTGTATTGTTGGGATATTAAAGTCGTCATTGACATGCTTAAAATGTCTGTCGAGTCACAAAAGAAGCTTTTTATTTTAATTTATTGGATAAAGCAAGAAAAGGAAGCCAAACGTAAAAGGAATCGAGGAAGAAATTACAAAACCCGTTTCAAAGGATAGCAGTTGCTTGACTAAGTCAACGTACGCACGGACGTAAAAATATCGCGGCGATTTTATTTCGCGCACTGGATTTTCAACGCTCTGCTTTACCGCCGAGAGTTAAAAATCCAACAGTGTGTTTTTTCGACGCGCTAGAATGCACTCTGTTGTTGTTAGGTTGGATTTTCAATGGTCGGCTCAATAACAAGAGTTGAAAATCCAGTGCACGATTTATCGTGCACTGGATTTTGTGCACGGATGTAAAAATATCGCGGCGGGATTAAAATCCCGCCGCGATATATTTACGTCCGTGCTAACGTCGGCTTATCAAAAGAAATCTTTAATACAAAATTTGACACGCTATTTGTTATTAAATGTTTTACTTTTCTTAATATATTCTAAAACTCTCTAAATCATGATCTACAATCTATACCTACATTTATACATAATATAAAATAAAGTCGCTTTTCTTGTCGTAAAACCTATATGACATACATTAAAATAAATATACGTGTCGATTTGAGAACTTCCTCCTTTTTTTCGGCGGGTAAAAATAAATTCGGACAATTAAACGAAAGTCAGGTGCTCGAAGTTCCAGCAAATCTTTGGATGTGTGCCAGTTTTATGAGATCAATGCTCGTATTCTGCTAGCTTGCAGTCCATTTTCTAGATTTAAGGGCGTTAAGACGACACTTACTGAAAAATATGGGAGCTAAGCGTTGAATTTGCTTTAAGAGCTTAGCGGAGTTGGGAGTTAGAGGTAACTTTAGTAGTTGCACCTGTTTCTGTAGTTGTTGGTTTAGTAGGTTCTTCTTTTGATTTAAATACTCTGCTGCCTTATTTTATATACGTCGTTGTAGAACACTAAAGTTATGTCGCACTATGTAGTTATGGATGCTCGTGGAGGCTCGTGGCTAAGCCCCCTTACGTGTCGACTGCACCCCATGTGTGCATGGTCCTTTAAATAATAGGTAAAAATAACATCATCCGATGCCGCATGGGCTGATCTAACAGGAAATCATTTCATACAAATTCTGTTCCATTTTTGAATTTATTCGGTGAGTATCTAGTGGCTATTCGGACATCGTGAAATAGGCCCTAAGAGTTTTTACTTTTAACATAACCATCCTATCGACCTATTAGTACCCATTGTGTGGAACTCGTGGCTAAGTAATAACAGCCACAAGGATCGATCCATCAGGTTAAGCTACGCTTGCCAGGGTTGGTCAGTGACCATCTTTACATAAGGAGATTCCTCCGCGCCTCCGAAAGTATGTTAAGCCGTTGGTCCCGGTTGTCATTCATGGATCTTTGATAGTCGTTACGGGTCGTCAGAAGGCCGAAAGTCTGACAACCAGTCTTACCAAGGGGTATCGTATTACCCAGTTACTGGGTTGTGGAGGTCAGATAGGCAGTCGCTCCATGTAAAATACTGGAATACAGCTGCATTAGGTTAGACGGGGAGCCAACCCCAACATAGTTGGGAAAAGGCGAGGCAGATTGGAAGCGGACATACTAACAAGTGTTTATTTAAATGTAATATAAACATAACCTAAAAAAAACAAAATTATATCCTAACATAACTAAAACTATTAAAAAACTAAAATATGGCATCGAAAAATTCCTCCGCATCGTTGTCGACTGGTAAAGTACCCAAGAGACTGGCGGCATTGCCACGTTGTATGGCAATGCTAAGCCTCTGGCCAAGGTAAAAGCCAGCCCTTGGGTCATGGGAAGTGTCAACCAGCCGCTTGGAGATTTCGTTGAATAAACCATAAGCACTCGGACCCCACGGCCCAAGGGTTTCAACCCCAAACGGCCCGAAAATATAATTACCGATAAGGTTATTATACTTTCGCCGCTTGAGGTTTTCCGAAGCTGCAGCAGCAGTGCCAGCACAGCACGCCGGGCCAGGAAGATGCGATGGCGCAAGAGTAATGACGCACGTTGCGTCCCACACTAAAGGCCTATCCACCTTCCATGGAAATAAAGACATGTCGTCCGGTCTCTTGCCACCGTCGCGTGCCAAGCCATTGGGTTCTAATACAGCTGGAACGCCGACGGTGACAAGGGCTCGTCCGATGATGTCATTGATGTTCGCGTGCCGCGCAAAGTGACCCGCACTTCGGCTGCAAGACAGGCCGTGGCGTCCGAGGCTGTTGACAACTTCACCACAGTGACAGCGATGAGGAGAACAAGAAGGAGCTCCTAGTTGCAGTGAAGCAGCGAGGCGGAAAGTAGTATCGTCGAACAAAGTGCCTATGTTCGACGACGGTAGTGCATGAAGCCACAGACCCGACTCCCACTTACCCACAGCCAGCAGGCGCGCACGCTCCGCAGTAGTAGCAGAAGTATCAAGTAAATTGTTCTGTACTACTCTGCAGAGCGGCTCATCCCACCGTCTCTGAAAAGATGGATTGTCGGGTGAATCTGAATTCGGGCAAGCGAGTCTCTATGCAGGCATCCATAGCCTCGGTGAAACAAGGCACATCAAAATTAACCAGTGTGGAGGCTAGGATTTTCCTGATCAATTTCTCTGTGCCGTGGACCGAGGATATGAATGCCGGTAAACTAATACTAGAAATTTTACGGACGCCGAGGCCTCCCATACGAATAGGAAAAGTAGCTTATGCCCAAGCGCGGTCGTCCATGGCCACATTTAAGATCGAAGATAAAGTATGCCGGATAATATTGTCCATTTTGTGTAAAAGGTGAGTGTGCTTCCATAAATGGGAAGCGCGAAGGATATATGTTAATTTAGGGCCGAAACAACAGTAACGGATTAATGTTATGGCCGAATGCATGTTAATTTGGAGCAATCTTTCCGAAACGTCATTGAAGTTTTGAATTTTTTCTTCAATGAAAACAGGAAATGAATTTTCATATATTGGAGACCCAAGGAGGCGAAGAGAGTTCTTTTCAATAATTTTGATTTCTGGGGCTATTGCGTTAAATTTGGGAAGTGTTAGATGTCTGCCAGTATCGTCCGCTAAGAATAGTTCACATTTCGAAAGGTTGAGATCAAGGCCAATGGAATGAAGTTAATTTTTTTAAGAATTGAAGGTCATTTAAAACAGTTTCTACATCGCCTCCCAAGGTACCATCATCAAGATACCAAACATTAAATTTGGAAATTAGTTGTCGAATAATTGGGTAATAAATAATAATAACTTTTTAAAATAGTTGTTTATAATCAAGCTTTCCTAACTGAAAATACAGCTGTGCTGCTGGGGAGTTTGCTTTGCTACTTCTTCCCAGCTAAAGCATTAGGAAGTGGTGAAGGGCGGGCGTGCCGGGGGACTGTCTTATGTAATTTTGTCATTCGAAAAGTAGTGATTCTCAGACTAATTTGAATGACTTCTGTTTGTTTTTTTGAAAAAATTTGCCTAATTTGCAGTCACGGCATAAATAGGTATGTACTTGCACCTTATCACACTAATATTATACAGGCGAAAGTTTGTGAGTGTGTGTGTGTGTGTGTGTTTGTATGTTTGTTACTTCTTCACGCTCAAACGGCTGGACCGATTTGGATGAAATTTGGTATATAGATAGCTTATACCCCGGATTAACTCTAATGCTACTTTTTATCCCGATCTATGCGGACGAAACCGCGATGCGCAGCTAGTTGTTTTATATTTCCGACTATGTCATTGCCAACATTTTGAATGAAAATGACAGTTTGAAAAGGTGACATGCACCCACAATGTGGAAAAGGGATTTGTGTGAGAGCCCAGCTGGCCAATAATCATCTCTCCACGATTGGTTCCCCACGTGCCCCAGGACCATCAACGAAGGCACTTTTCAGAGCCACCACAGCCGGGATACCAAAATTCAACCATTAACTGCTTCCAGACTCGACCTGTACCTACTTACTTTTATTATAAAATAATTGATTGCCGATTTGGCCTACAATGTTGGGGTTAGTTTTACTTGAATTTTTGTTTAATATTTAATTAAAATTTGAGATCAAACTTCAACATTTATTCGGTTTACGTGTCGTTTAATTTTGACTGTGATCAACATCGGTTTCATCAGTATCATTTTGCCGTTGTAAAATGTTAAATGAGTCATACACATTCATGTACATTAACCTACTTCATAATGAGTTCTTTGTTTTTGTTTACCGTGTGATTATAATTTTAAATTAGTTTAAAAATCGAATTTGGCATCGATTAATTAGGTTATTAGGTGGAATAGAAAGAATACTATGTATATTAAAAATGAGCTGTATGAAAAAAATGGGCTGTATGAAATGCAGAGTGCGACTTCCACACAATAGGAATAACGGACAGTCCTCTAGGCAGGGCCTGCATGGAGGCTGAGACGACCGTTGAGCATGTGCTCTTTGAATGCACAGGCGTCACCCAGATCGATAGCAGATTCCCGGCCACCGTAGGCGCGGGTTTGCGGATGGCGAGTAATAGGCAGCTCGCCGTCCGGTAAGGACCAGGCCCGGGTCGACGGCGCGTCGTATTCCACGTGCGCCTCAAAGAGATGTCAGAAATGATGGGGTCCGATAGGGCCGATGCCGTCGGGGTCGCGGGTTGTTCGAAAGAGATTGCCTGGCACAAGCAACACGGGTGGGTTTTAGTCAGTAAAAGTCTGACACGCCCTCCCGCTCCGCCCAGAGCGGGAGAAGTCATTTGATGATTTCCCATCCACAAAAAAAAAAGGCGTCACCCAGATTAGAACAGAAACTCTCGTAATACCCCGATCTTTCACAGATGTTCTTAATAGACCTGAAGATTTCTGGAGGGAGGTGGGCTGGTTGGAATAACCCCCGACGGCCGCCATGGTCCACTTGAAGAACCATGAATGCCATGGTCCACGCACAATGGTCCACTTGAAGGACTGAGTGCGGAAACCAAATCCTTAACATAGAACATAGAATGCAGAGTGCGTTTTCAAATTGTTTCCAATAGCCGAGCATCGTTAATCAAACAATTCAATTAGTTTAACAAAGTAGTTAAATGAACGAGCAGCCACGTAATAGCCTGATGAGAGAACCTTTTTGTATGCATAACGGAAAGTTCTTTCAATCTTGTTGGACTAAAATACGGGGGGTATTCGAATTTCGAATTTATTGAGCGGAGGGTAGCAACTGAACGATCACGTTGAAATTCATTCATGAAAGTACCCTTTTTCAATAAAGGCTCGCGGACAAACATTTGCAGTGCTGTGAAAAGGCATAATTGGTTTATGTGCGAGTATGCGCTCTAGTTTGGGTGTGTTTGCATTGTTTGTTTTCTCATGTTCTATGCTATTTTTAAATCGTAACGCGAACGTAACCTACTTCAAGTTAAGTTGTTTTTAGTTTGGGTGGCGTGGGTAGTTGTTATTTTCACAAATTAATTATACCTTTAAGCCGGGTTTTGACTATGGGATATAATTATAATATCTTGATATATAATACTTTATCGCTCGTCATATATTATTTTGTACGAGTCCGTTGACACTGTGTTATAATAATATATATTTTACATCCCATGGTCAAAAGCCGGCTTTATTCCAAATGTTTTCTTCATAGAGAATACCAATATTGTAGTATTTACCCTGAATCATGTACTTACACTTAATAATTAATTTAATTACTCATTGTACTTACACTTAATAATTAATTTAATTACTCATTTAGGTACAACCGCGTTACTTCCCGGTGATTAACTTTTCGACCTTATTACTATCGCAATAAGGTTGAAAAGTGTATCACCGGGTAGCAGTTTGTATTATCATGTGTCTGCATAAACAGTCGAGCTGCAAAATAATTATTTGGTCACCAAGATTTCACAATTGGTCAGAAGAGAAAACACACAGTAGGATTTTAATGGTTGATGTATTTCTGTTGCCGCTATAACAACAAATACTAAAAAACAGAATAAAATAAATATTTAAGGGGGCTCACATACAACAAACGTGATTTTTTTGCTCGTTTATGCTTGATATTAATAACGGCAACAGGTAGACGCTTGAAATATTCACAGAATATTTACTCAAATATTGTAAGTTTTAATTAATTTTTAAATAACTGCTACCGTAATGAACTCAATTATGAAGCAAATAATATAAGTAATAAAATTAAAAACAATAAAGTTTAATTTGTACTCTTTTACAATCGTTTGTAACGAAACGTAATAACGCAAACGTTTGACAGTTGTCACTCATCGTATGTACTCACAGTCGAAATACACATCTCGACACGAAGCGAGCTCGGGATTTGGAGCACCCCGACTCGGACAGGTTTGGTTCGAAGCCCGCCGTCCTATACGTGGTTATTTTTCTTTCAACCATTCAGAAATAGGAGCCCCGCCAAGTTGGTCTCCGTGGACCACTTTCTACGTTTTGTGAATAACCACTAAGGTTTTATTTTTATTTATATTTGATAAACAAATTTAAATATTTTGCATATCCGCTGATTGCGTACTAAAATTTTATTATACGTGTGTCGCTCAGTGCAGCTTACACAATATCAAAAAGAAAATCAGCCTGCTGTTCTTTACAAAGTGCAAACCTACGCGATCAAAATGTACGGGACAGCTGATTTTCTTTTTCATATTTCAGAGTTGGTTCCATGGTAATTTTTTTTAATTTTTATGAGTACTACACTCCGTTAAAGTATGTCCCTCGTTTAACCTAACACCCTGTATATTTAATTTGCTTACCAAAATAATTTAGAGCAGTCCAGTATGACATTAATTGACGACTGATTTAGAAATGTTTGCTGACCATAAGTTACCAATAATAAGCCTGCATTTTGGCTGACCGAATACATTTTTCTGTTCACAAAAATAAGAATACAACATTATTACAATACTATTTTAAATACTTACCTCTAGAAATCCACAATTTGTTGCCGTACGAAACCAAATATCCAATTAAAATTTAAATATCTATCCTTGCCGAAAAGATGCCGAAGTTTTGTGTGATATTACATTTGTGCCTTCAAAGTTGTATTAAACGTACATTCTCTCCAGTAAGTCCTGGCTTCGGGCATTTTGCAACTATCCTTATGTACCTTTGTACTCCACTTAATGCTCCCTGTTCACAGGTTAAGGTCCTGTCTCAAGTTACACGTGTTTCTGTATTCGAAACTCATTATTGTTTGCTTCGTTTTCTTCATGCGTAATTTTTTTTACTATTTATGGTACTGTTAGGTATAATCTACCAGAATGAAAGTCCGATATACTTTTAATCAGATAATTATTTTAAAGTAGGTTTATGGAAAACAATAATATTTTATTTTTTAATTTAAAATTTTTCAATTCAATTATTTATTTTAAAATGCTTACATATAAACAATTATAATTTAAAAGTTCAAGCAGTATGGTTATGGAATACAACCTTGCCCGTGTCTATAAGGCCACTGCCTCGAATTTCGCGGGCAGCGGGGCGGCGGCGGCGGCGGCGCGTCTCGCATTGTCCCGCCCCGCTACCCCGCCGCTGTTTTGGAAGTCCGGTCCATTTGTTTTTACGCATAAAATCCTGCCGCTCCCGCTCCGCCGCCGCTGCCACCCCGCTGCCCACAAAATTCGAGGCAGAGGCCTAAGGCGTACACATGCTCAATCTTTGTCCATTTTTAAAATGATATTAAAAAAAACTCTATCTCTCCTTAAACATCATTTATTTGTTCTTTGTACTTTTCATCATTATTATTGTATATATTTATAAAGATAAGTATAATAATTACGTTTTATATACTTATTGTATATGTGTAAATGGTACACTACAGTGTTTTCTCTCCTTCTCCCTTAATCCATCCAAGAATGTCTTTACAAGATCGCTTTAAGCGAAAAGAACGCCAATTGTATCACTCCTTGTAAAATTTCTACATTTATATCTGTAATTTTTATGGTGTACATAATAAAGAGTATTCTATCTATCTACCTAAAAGGAGCATTTTTACATAAAAACACTCTGCCTTGACATCCAACGAGACTGTGACTAGGTTCATCTCGTAATATTATGCCATTAACTTCAATCAACTCAGGCCATCGCAGTCCACTGCTGGACATAGGCCCCTCCTAAACTGTGCCACAACACCTTGTCCTCCGCCTTCCGCATCCAGTCTGTCCCAGCCACTTTCTTCAGGTCGTCGGTCCATCTAGCTGGGGGGCGTCCCACACTACGCTTACCGATACGCGGTCTCCACTCCAGAACTCGTCTGCTCCACCGGCCATCGGTCCTTCGACAAACATAGTCAGCCCACTCCCACTTCAGTTTACTTACTCTCCAAGATATGTCAATTACTCCGATTCTTTTCCGGATAACTTCATTCCTGATTTTATCCTTCAAAGAAACTCCGAGCATAGTCCGCTCCATAGTGCGCTGAGCTACCTTGAATTTGTGGACCAGCCCGACTGTCAGTGTCTATGTTTCAGCATCGTATGTCACAACGGGCAGAACGCACTGATTGAAAACCTTAGTCTTCAAACATTGCGGGATAGGTGACGAAAAGACTTGAAGAAGTTTTCCAAACGCCCAACCCAACTGGATCCTTCTGCCATGAACTTATTAAATAAATATACCTTCGTGGAGGTTGGTTGGCAAAGCCATCCAGATCAAATCTCTACAGTACCTATCTAATGCATTACCAAATATACTTACCTCACACTTCAGAAAGCAGCTATATTAAACACATGTCGTATAGTCCGGAAATTCCTACAGTTAGATTTAGACAATAATTTCAATGCAGTATAAAGTACCTACTCCATCTACTCAAACATAAAATCTAACCTTGGTTTACACCCGTGAGATTTTAAAAATACCTGATTTTCCCGTATTTTTATAACAACGTTCGCAATCTCATCTCAGTCTCAATCTGTCAAAATTGTATAGAGTTTGCCTACATTTTTGACATTTGATTGTCGCTGGCTGACATTGCGACTTGGAATTTGAACGTTTTTAATTACGAGAATTGGCCCTCAGGTTCTATCAACCTGAGAAAATAAATATAAAAAACAAAATAATTATTATTTATTTATTTAATCAAAAATAACAATGTTAACATTAAAATGTAGGTATTATTAATAGGTACACTTGAGTTTTGCTAGTAAACAACATAGATAGGTGTTGCAACCAGCACCCTTACTAAGTTATAAAATAACTTGTATTAAGGGCGTGGTACAAGCCCATACATACTTCGGTTTCACGAATAAATTGCAGGCAGAACAAGTGTTTTAAACTAAAGATAACATAGACCATAATTACAGGTTCTGGAAAATTACTATTTATTTATTTGATATTTGGATTATTCTTGTTAGTTTGTGTGCGAGGGTGTGTGTGTGTGTGTGTGGATGATGTTAGTGATGACATTAAAACCACATCTATTATTAACCCTCTGATTTGCTATCCTTTCATCATGACATCACTGTCTTATACTTGTGTAGCTCGTACCGTCACTAGGGCGAACACAGTTTGAAGGTCCCTTTATAACAGCGAATATTTCATAGGTCAGGTAGTAGGTTATGAAAATTCCCTGTGTTTATTTATTTTTAACCGACTTCTAAAAAAGGAGAAGGTTCTCAATTCGGATGTTTATATATTTTTTTTTTTTATGTTTGTTCGCGCATAACTCCGTCGCATGCCAACCGATTTGAAAAATAATTTTTTTGTTGGAAAGGGTCCCAAATGGTCCCATTTTTGTCAAAATCCAGTTCTGATGATGGGATCCTGGAGAAATCGAAGGAACTCTTCACATATATAGGCACACCTATAGTGATTTGGGTATTTTTTATAGTAGCTCGTGTATTTGCTCTCGGAAAGCACCACTTGGTGAAGTGGAACTGATGATGAAGACCACAGATGGCTACCGGAATTACTCAATGATAAATATTTCACGGGTTGCGATTCGATTACTTTAATATGGTTGCTAAGCAATTTCCGCTCGTCACACAATGCGTGTGGTGAGTGGTTGTTGAGGAGTTCTCCTGGTTCTTACCAGCAGAACTCCTCAACAATTAACGTCCCAGCATCGGGAAAAGCAATATTTTGTAACATGTGATGAGCAATTGACATTGGACTATTGTAACTTATACAAATTATAAACAGACCCACTAAAAAGTGAAAAATAAAAACTTTTTTACAAAAAAATACAACCGACTTCCAAAAACAGCACTACAAAGTGAAAAATAACTTTAATTTCGGAAGTCGGTGGCAAAAACAAAAATACATTTAATCAGACACCGACTTCCGAAATTAAAGTTATTTTTCACTTTGTAGTGTTGTTTTTGGTAGTCGGTTGTATTTTTTTGTAAAAAAGTTTTTAACGTATTGTGTACCAAAACATCACATCAGCTAACATTCGAATCAAACACGATTTGGGGTCATCTAATCCCTACGTCATTAAAAGTAAAATCCAAGTTGGGAAGGGTTTCCAATTCCCAATTGAGCATTCGAAGTTTATTTGACTTAGTTTACGTAACGGTTCGGCTATAAGGAATATTCGATAGAACCAGTAAGAAATGTAGTGTTATTGTTGTTTTATCTACCTTGTTATGAGTTGTCAAAGTAGTCATGATCAATTAAAACAAATGTTTTTCTCGTCCAACATTGAAAACTTCTTTCGTACTGGACATAAGATGTTGCCTTGTAGAATATCTCGTTGTATCCTTACGATATCATTATGTGAACTTACTTCAAAATCTATATTTTTTGCTTGTAAGCAAGTGTTTTTAGAGGAGTTAAAAGTTATCGTTTTGTTATTTTTTCTATATTTTATGGAACAGCAGATTGACTTTATAAGATTTATCTTATCAAAAGCCTTCTTAAAGACTACATTTTTCTTGTGATCGAAATGAGAGATTCAAAAATTACCAATGTTGACCGTTTATTGAATTTTCAACCATTACACATTAACACTTAGTGTCGAACTACAGTAACTAGAGTGCTTCATATTACCCTTAAACTACTGGACTCTAACTGGGAATATTAAAGTTCACTGTAATTGTCGGTCGTGTCGCTTCATCCATGACATCGTAAAACGTTAGTGGTGGTGTCAATTTGACTTTTCGCACCGTAACTGGGCCATACGGACCGTATCGTACCTCTGGGAACTGTTGGGTACGAAGACTAAAGTTAACTAGTCCATGTAGAAGTAGTAACTTCGACTAACTAGCATTGATTTTTCGCAGAAAATGAACTAAAAGCAGGCAATAAGTTCAAAATGAATTCGAAGTATTTTGTATTCCAATCAATATTCCTAGCCTTTTCCCAACCATGATGGGGTCGGCTTCCAGTCTAACCAGATGCAGCTGAAAACCAGTATTTTGCATGGAGTGACTGCCTATCTGACCTCCACAACCCAGTTACTGGGTAATACGATGCCCCTTGGTAAGACTGGTTATCAGACTTTCGGGCTTCTGACGACCCGTAACGACTGTCAAAGATCCACGAATGACAGCCGCAGCCGGGACCAACGGCTTAACGTGCTGTCCGAGGCACGGAGGAGTCTCAGTATGTAAAGATGGTCACCCATCCACGAACCAACGCCGGCAAGCGTAGCTTAACCTGATGGATCGACCCGAGCGGCTGTTATTACTTAGCCACGAGCTTCCTTTTTTATTCCGATGCATCTAAATTATAGAAATGTTATGAAAATAAATTCCAATTTGTTAAAAAATACCAGCGGCCATAATGCAGCAATGCCTAAATGCCGTTACTCAACAACGATGCGAAAAATGTAAATGGGTATTGTTTCATACTCGTAGATCGTTTTACGTTTTATAGTCAGGCGTTTTCTCACGCAATATATTGTACTCATAATGCGGGTAATCCATCAGTACTTAAATTAATATTCTCGGGTAATTCAGTGGCCAATAGTAGAAAGTT
The DNA here is from genome assembly GCA_946251885.1 of Cosmia pyralina. Lineage (NCBI taxonomy): Eukaryota > Metazoa > Arthropoda > Insecta > Lepidoptera > Noctuidae > Cosmia > Cosmia pyralina. The sequence continues at coordinate 20,469,522 of OX276352.1, read as the reverse complement.
TCAAGGTTCAAGGATTTCGTTTTGCTGGGTTTTCGAGGAGAGCGGAATAGAATACCTGTAATCTTACTACTATTTAAACGCGAAAGTTTAGATGGATGTATGTTTGTTACTCATTCATGCTAGAACGGCTTAACGGATCGAGATGTTTTGCACACAGATATAGATTCCTGGTCTGGAACAGCACATAGACTACTTTTTATCCCGGAAAAATGTACGGTTCCCGTGGGATAATTCCGACTTCCACGCGAGCGAAGCCGCGGACAAAACCTAATAAAATAATAATTCCAATCTTTACAGAACTACGAGTATCAAATGCTCATAACATTGTCATTAAATTCTCCACAGATGTAGCTGTCGTCGCTATTTATAGATCTCCATCAAATAGGAATATACAAAATTTTATAACTAGTCTAGATTCTATCCTTTACTCCTTGAATACTTTTAAATCTATTATTTTAGTTGGAGACATTAATATAAACATTGCTCCGAGCTGTTTAGATGTAAACACTGACACTTACTTAAATGCTGTTGCATCTCATGGTATGTTACCAGCTCATGTTTTCCCTACACGGAACAGTAGTTGCCTTGACCACGTGATTATCAAATCAAATAAACCTTCCAAAACCTTAGTTCTTGATTCTTTATTCACCGACCATGCTCCGGTTATAGTTTTTGCTAATCTAAGATTAAATACCCCAAAATCACCCTCAAAATCTCGTCGTGTGGATATAGCTGCCTGTGTTGAGATGCTGAAACATACCGACTTCTCCTCAGTCATGTACTGTCGTGATACTGACATTGCAGCTTCTTCAATGATTAATCTTATTTCTTCAGCAGTTGATCAAAATACTCTCGTTTCAAATATGCCAAGCAAAAAACGAATTATGAAGCCGTGGATTACACCTGGGCTTCTTAGGTGTATGCGAAACCGGGACAGCTTGTTTCGTAAAACTAAAAGAGATTCTGCTAACGTTACCTTAAAAACGACTTATCTTCGGTACAGGAACTTTTGCAACAATTTATTGAAGAAAATAAAAAGGCAATACGAACAGAATGAATTCGAAAGACATCGTAAAAATCCTAGGGCTACTTGGAATCTAATTCGGTCTATCTCGAATCTCCAAAAAAATAAAACTACTGCCAGTGAGCTGCTGTCGATTACCTCACATCCATCCCAATCGGTTGACTCCATAAATGGTTACTTTGCTGACGTAGGACCTAATCTAGCATCTAAAATATTAAATTCCCCAAACTATATGCTTCCTTCCGTAACCAACCCTTCCTTACTCAATGTCAGTGGCAATTCGATGGTTGTTCTGGACACCGATGACGAGGAAATTGAACGTCTCATCCTTGGACTGAAACTTAACTGTGCCGTGGGTTGGGATGGCATCCCTGCCAAACTGATTTATAGTGCAAGGCACATCCTTATCCCTGTTATTTGCCATGTTTTTAACCTTGTTTTATCAACAGGTATTTTCCCTCCAGTTTTTAAAAAAGCTGTCGTCCATCCTATCTACAAGAGCGGGGACAGAGGCAGTGTCAATAACTACAGACCCATTTCTGTATTATCTACTATTTCTAAGCTCCTAGAAAAAGTTATAAATAAACGTCTGCTGGACTACCTCAAGTCGAATAATGTACTTTCTGACAACCAGTATGGTTTTAGATCGGGTAGAGGTACTGAAGATGCGGTTTTGGAATTACTAGGTCAAGTAGCTAATAACCTAAACAATAAAGACAAGACTATAGGTATCTTTCTGGATCTCTCTAAAGCGTTTGACACCGTCTCTGTTCCCCTTTTGCTAGACAAGCTCGAAAGGATTGGTGTTAGAGGCCTGCCACTTGACCTATTCAAAAGTTACCTGACAGAACGTTCCCAGGTCGTCTTACTAGATGGTTACACCAGCGGGGAGGTGTCTCTAACTTATGGGGTTCCTCAAGGAAGCGTTCTTGGACCATCGTTATTCCTTGTTTACATTAACGAGCTCTGTAAGCTCAGCGCAGCTAACTCTAAGGTGATCACCTACGCTGATGACACAGTCATCCTGGTTCACGGTAGGGATTGGTCGGAGGCCCGTCTCTTTGCAGAATCAGCGTTGCAGAAAGTTATGAAATGGTTAACTCAAAATTTGCTCACCCTAAATCTTGATAAAACAAGGTTTATCGCATTTGGTCCAAAACAGGCATCACAACCTTCCCCAAACTACTGCTTGATAGCTCATGTGTGCGATTCTGGTCCGAATGTGGCATGTACCTGTGCCAGAGTTGTACGCACGGACTCTATTAAATATCTGGGAGTAGTAGTTGATAGCAAACTTTCATGGAGCGAGCAGGTCAGTTATCTGGTTTCTAGAGTGAGAAGATTGATTTCTGTTTTTAAAAACCTTAGAACTTCCGCAAATGTTTCTACCCTGAAAACAGTTTACTTTGCACTTGCTCACTCCGTTCTTACATATTGTATAACGGCTTGGGGTGGGGCTGGGAAGTGTCTTCTCCTTCGACTTGAGAGGGCACAGAGAGGGGTCCTTAAGGTTATGGCACATAAACCCATTCGTTTCCCGACTCACGATTTGTACTCGTTATGGAAGATACCTACTGTAAGGCAGTCTTTCATTCTATGCACAATGTTACGGAAACACTCGGAGTTGCCTTACGACCCTAACGCCACTATTGAGCGTAGACGTGGGTGTAGATCGGACAGAGTTTGTGGCATAGTGTCGGCGAAACTTGAAGTGGTCCGGCGGCAGTACGATTTCTTTAGTTTGAGGCTGTACAATAAGGTAAACAGTGTACTCCATGTTCATTCTCGTTCTTATAGGGACTGTAAAAAACTCACTGACGACTGGCTTCAAACCCTCACCTATGAAGACCTGGAGAGCTTGGTCAAACCCTGATTTGTTTCCAATATCGACCTCTTCCTTCCGAAATAGATTCATAACATATAAATTAAGACACACTCACGCACACACACACACACACACATACTCACACACCTATGCAAACACCCACACGCACATAATACATTCGCTCGTACCTACACATAGTCACATTTTTAACCTATTATTCTAGTTTGTAATCTATCTCGTGTTTAGTATAAATTCTAGAACGCTATCGTCTTTTTCCTGAGGTGGGCGTTAATTCCTACGACACAGTATTTTACTAATGTAGGTATTATCGCACTAAATGTTTTTGTCATACTGTGTTTTCGTTCAATAAAGAATTTTATTATTATTTTATTATTATTATTATTATATCCTTCCATTAATTCTGCTCAAACTTTAGTAACATAAATTTACTGATAAAGAACTCCCTGAATTATTCATCGTCAGTAATCAAAACTTAAACTAAAAAAAACTAAAAAATAATAACAGCCGCACGGGTCGATCCATCAGGTTAAGCTACGCTTGCCGGGGTTGTCCGTGGATGGGTGACCATCTTTACAAAATGAGACTCCTCCGTGCCTCGGAAAGCACGCTAAGCCGTTGGTCCCGGCTGTCATTCGTGGATCTTTGACAGTCGTTACGGGTCGTCAGAAGCCCGAAAGTCTGACAACCAGTCTTACCAAGGGGTATCGCATTACCCGTAACTGGGTTGTGGAGGTCAGACAGGCAGTCGCTCCATATAAAATACTGGTATTCAGCAGCATCCGGTTAGACTGGAACTCGACCCCAACATAGTTGGGAAAAGGCTGGGCAGATGTTAAGTAAACAAACAAGCTTTAGCTCATTATCGACTTTATTATTATAAACTCGCGTTGAGCTGGTAATTGCTATGTTAAAAAACACCGAACATATTACGTGAGCTCGGATGAGAGTTGTAATGGGCTATTTAAAAAGTTTATTGTTTATGGTACGTGTCGGTAATGACTTGCATGCTTTGCTGGCTCCAATTACTGGCATGAAGGACTCGCAATCTGTATAAGCCCGCGCTTTTTCGGATTTTTTCATTCCACGTTTATTCGTATTCGAGTATTTCAGCAGCGAGTAATGTTTTCGCGTGCCTATTTACGTAAATATTACCTCATTTACATAAACCTTATTTTGGTGGCGAGAAAAAATATTGAATGGTATCGCACAAAGAATGTCGGTATTACTTTCTGTACCTAAGCCAAAATTAAAGGTAGCATGTTTCGATATAATTGGTGTACATGGAAAATATGAACAAAAATATGATGTCACTTCTGTATTTTCTCACGCTATGTGGGTAGTTGTATTCAATTGTCTTAGGGGTCCCCGAAACGATCAACTACCATCGATGTATATTTTAGTAATATTGTCTATCGCTTCAATTACACTTGGTAGACGATCAATTTGCGCATCAATGTGTATCAGTCACGTAAAAACAATTACAATTGATGGTTTCGGGGACACTTTTCAAACCCCGTGTGCTACTAACACGTAATACGACCCTAAGTAGAGCCTTGCATGGCTTTGAGTGTTCCAGATTCATGTTGCTCTGAACTACTTGGCCATTATTTTGAAATTCTTACAAGACTTACATAACAACACATGTAACATTATATCGCCCAGAACTCGGTCCCGTCCATGGCGAAAAACTGTAAGTTTTATCATTTATGTACGAGTAAGGCCTCGTTTACGACACGCGGGGCGTCAGCGTCAGGCGGCGCGGTGTGCGGGGCGGGCTGCGGGACGTCAAGCGTTTTCTCCGTTTATGGCACGCACGCGGTGTCATTGAGTATGATAAAAAGTAAATAAACCGAAGAAACCCGCCACGTCCGCCGCGGCGTCGCCTCACCCGCCACATGCGACGCTACAATTCAAATAAACGCGTGTATAATCGCGTCTCCGTAAACGCTCTTATAGAACGCCCTATGTTTGAATTTAGTGCGGGCCACGCCGCCGCCGTCCAACGCGCCGCGCGACGCCCCGCGTCTCCGTAAACGAGGCCTTAGTGTTAAGCACCGTTTCAAACGACGTGTGTTACGACAATATTGTATGTTGTGAAACATTATCATAACCTGTTTCTCTCATCAATATCAATTCATCTTCAATTGAGTTCTTTAGTATTGATTTCTCTCAATCAATACTAAAGATCTCAATTGATACTACAGATAAACACATACTAAATTAATAGCCTTAATAGATTCCACTGACAGTCGCATAGTGGCCATTTTAGTGTGGGAAGAGTATATCTCGCATTGGCAATACCGTAGAGGTTGGAACATTATTGAATCTGGCAACCTTTGATGCATTAATTCTTTCAGCATCACTCGTGGTCACTATTCTAATATCTTCGCCTCGCGTTGTATATGAGAACGTTTGAGCAGAAGAATGAATTTGTTTGCTCTGCTCTTATTGTTTTTATATATTATTAATTGACAATAGACTATAGTCAACACGCAATTGAACACCATTGTTACCTTATGAGGGAGTGGGGTAACCAACTATAGTACATAAAATACCAAATATATGAACCAGGCCTTGTAAGTGAGACCCATCCGTAGTGAGTGGCTTATACAAGTGCAAACGAACAAACACTTCTTAACTCAAAGTATAAAGTGCGCAAAAAAGGGGCTTCGCTACAAAATATCTGCGTAAGTTAACTGTCAATTTATTTTCTCGTGTAAGCTAATATAATAGGGGTTAAAGTATGAAATTGCCGTTTATTGTATTAGGAACTTCGAATTGACATAGAACCTTCATGGTTTGAGATTTTTGAGTGAAACTTTTTTCACATGGTACCTATGAAGTTCTTCTTTTAAAAAAATTGTAACATTTAATTATCAACTCTCAGTTGTTTTTTTTATTCAGCTTAGACAAGAAATATGGATACTTCAAAAATTCGAGTTATTTTTGAATATGAGTTCCGACGCGGAACTAACGCGGTAGAAACAGCTCGCAATATCAGTGTTGCGATTGGAGAGGGGACTGCTAATGAACGCACGGTGCGATTTTGGTTTAAACGCTTTCGTGATGGAAACTTTGATTTGATGAACGAACCACGTGGAAGACCGCCCACACAGGTGAATAACAATGAATTGGAAGAGATGGTGGAAGCCGATCCAGTCCAAACTACCCAGAAATTAGCGGCATGGTTTAACGTTACCTTACCAACAATATTGACTCATTTGCGTCAAATCAATAAAATTAAAAAAATATGAGAAATGGGTGCCTCATGATTTGACTGATCTGCAGAAAGAAACGCGTGTTGAAACTTGTGTTGCCTTATTGAATCGTTAGAAATGAAGGAATATTGGATCGAATTGTGACATGTGATGAAAAGTGGATTCTTTACGATATCCGTAAGCGAAAAATGCAATGGCTGACCCCAGATCAAATGCCGCAACAGTGTCCTAAAGCAAAGCTTACCAATAAAAAGGTAAGTAACTGTTTGGTGGTCTCAGCATGGTGTTATTCGCTATAGCTTACTCCGATCTGGTCGAGCAATAACGGCAGATGTCTACTGTGCCGAACTCCGAACAATGATAGCAAAACTAGCAGTGAAACAGCCCCGGCTCATGAATCGATCTTCACCATTATTGCTCCATGATAACGCGAGATCTCATACAGCACGACAAACCGTTTTATCTCTACAGGAACTGCAATTAGAAACCATTCGTCACCCTCCGTATTCGCCAGACCTTGCTCCAACGGACTACCATTTTTTACGTGATTTGGACAATTTTCTACGTGATAAAAAGTTTTCTTCTCAGGAGGCAGTACAAAATGCTTTCACACAGTTTGTCGAATCTAGATCACGAGAGTTCTATCGCAAAGGCTTATATGACCTTCCTATTAGATGGCAGCAATGTATAGATAACTAGCTTTTGCCCGTGGCTTCGCTCGCGTGTAACTCGGAAATTAACCCGGGGAACGTACCTACTACTGGAATAAAAAGTATCCTATGTTCCTACCCAGATCACGGTCTATCCTTTAAAGTGTCAAAAGGTAACAAATAGACAGACAGACAGACAGACAAATAATAAATTCAAATAACCTTTTTATACATATAACAGGTTTGATTATGATTGAACGTTGAACATTTTTAAAACATCATTCCATCCCTGACAACTTCAAAATTAACAGAAATATAATAATGTTTTTAATTCGTTTAGCGCTCAACGTATTTTGTGATTTGTGGTGCTAGTGGGCCTAAATGTTTAACTTACGGATAATAATTATTCATTTTAATATGATCACCATTAATTTTTGTGATTGACTACCACTGACCCCGCAGCCCGTAAGTAAATGTATTAGCCAAGTTTTTTTTATGACCATAAACTGTAATAACCTTTGACCGAGTAGACCAATTTTAATATGACTATGACTGTATTTAAAACCTTTAAATCTCTTAAAAATAAGTACACAAAAATAACAATATTACATGTGAATTTTAAAATCATTCCCTATTTTACCCCTTGAAAAAACGCTGAAACACATTACGTGTCTCAGCGTTTTTTCTTTTCTTTATTACTAATCTAACCTTACCCAAAAAAAACCCCTAAATGCTAGGTTTGGCATACAAACTTTCATCCCTTATATCGCCCCCTTTAGGATTATTTTTAAAACAAAAAGTAGCCTGTCTTTCAAATTTTATCGAAATCCGCTCAATGGTTTAGGCGTGAAAAGGTAACATACAGACAGAGTTACTTTCGAATTTCTAATATTAGTATGGATTTATAATGAAGTGACGTCATATTAAGAAGAAAAAATAAGCTATATGGAGTCGATATAATTCCTATCTGACTACCCCTGAGAAGAAATGGCAAAACAAACTCAGGGGTCAGTCTCTTTTCGAATTCCAGGCATAATCTTGGTCAGATTATGTGAGGACCATATAGATTAGCGTCTGAAATGGTTTTTTAAGAAAATAATCACACAGATTTGAGTAGACATGCCCATAAAGTGCAAGAATTTATCAGACTCGGTAATCGTATAGCCACCGCAGCTCCACTGAATACCTAAATAGCTCAACGACTCGACGAATAATATCAAAGAAAGGACATTTGATTAGGCCGCATAAAGTACTCAAACTGCCAGACTATATTAGTACGGAGTTTCAAGTTAATCCGACAGCGCGTTAAAAATTTTCCTTGATAACTTTGATACCCCCTAAAATATCCTCTGTGAGGGGCCGTTGTTCTAAAAACCTAAAAGTTCAATCTATATTATTTACTGATTAACCAAAGGAATAAGATTTTTCATATAAACTGTATCCCCTCTTTTCAATCCTCATAGGGATGGAATTTTGAAAATTCGTTTGGAATGCTTCCATTATTTGACTCAAAGATTATTTATACAAATTTATTTTGAATGAATCACCCATGCAGTAAAATCCTACCCTTAAAACTTTTATTACCCCTTTTTACCCTACCCTCCCCTATAGGGATCGATTTTTAAAAAACCTAAAATCTTATTTATGTTACTTTTATGTCAAAAGTAAAGTTTCGAGTTAATCAGACTGAGCTTTAAAATTCTTGCATACAAACTTTAACATCCCTAAACTCCCCTTTGAGGGGTAGTTTTGAAAAACGAATGGTAACAAACTTCATTACTTACTTAGGCAAGTATTTGTGCCAAGTTTCAAGTTAATTAACCAAAGGAATAAGGTTTTTCATATAAATTGTACTCCCTGTTTTTACCCCCACAGGGGTAGAAATTTAAAAAATCGTTTGAGTATTTTCCATAGCTTGACTCAAAGATTATTTACACCAATTTTCGAGTTAATCAAATCACGCAGTAAAATCCTCCCTTGTAAAATTGACTACCCCTTTTCACCCCGTCAGAGGTACATTTTTGAATAAGCCTGATGTTCATTATTCTTTATTTTTGGTTTTAAGTATTAGTACTGAGTTTTGAATTAATCGGATTGCGCGTTAAAATTTTTCCATACAAACTTTGACACCCCCCAATTCGCCTTTAGAGGGTAGTTTAGAAAAACAAAAAATCACAAAAATCATAATTTACTTAAATAAATATTCGTGCCTAGTTTCAAGTTTATTAACTCAAGGAATAAGATTTTTCATACAAACAATATCCCCCCTTTTCACCCCCTTAAAGGTCGAATTGCCAAAAACCCCTTCTTAGCGGATGCCTAGGTCATAACAGCTATCTGTGTGCCAAATTTTAGCCCAATCCGTTCAGTGGTTTGGGCTGTGTGTTGATAGATCAGTCAGTCAGTCAGTCAGTCACGCTTTCCTTTTATATATATAGAAGATAATGGTAATTATTTTGATTAAATAAATATGTTAAATTTAAAAAAAAAAAACTTATTTCAATTTTTCAGTACAAATTGGCAATTTCATACTTTAACCCCTAATATAATTCATTATTAAAAGCTTGTGTGTATGTATGCCTGCCGGCCTGCCTGTGTATGTCTGCCTAGCCTTATCCCAACTATGTTAGGGTCGGCTTCTATCTAACTGGCATGAAATAACTGGCAGCCGAATATCAGTATTTTACATGGAGCGACTGCGTATCTGACCTCCAAAACCCAGTTACTGGGCAATACGATACCCCTTGGTAAGACTGATTGTCAGACTTTCGGGCTTCTGACGACCCTAACGTCTGTCAAAGATCCTCGAATGACACCCGGGACCAATGGCTTTCTGAGGCGCACATGGGTCTCGGTATGTAAAAGTGGTCCATCCACGGATCAACCGCGGCAAACGTAGCTTAACCTGATAGATCGACCTGTGCGGCAGTTATTACTTAGCCACGGTTTATAATATGCATCTTTAATTAGTGCTAGTGGTTCTTTAATTCTTCTCCAACTTAGAGAAACATAGTCACTTGTGCTTGAACATACTCGTATTTGCTAACAAAGACTCATTAAACGCTGAAATGAGTGTATCAATTTCAACTTTAACATAACATTATTTGGAAAAACATTGTCCATAAAGTCGTGTTTACTAAGCCCAGCCGATCGCTTTAATAAGGGTCGTTTAATTTTGTAGGACCGGTAAGGAAAACTCGCTTCAATTGATTTGTTATTGATTGTTGTTGCCATCAAAATTATGTTTCGGAAGGTGGATGACGGCTTAATAGATAAAACTTTTTTACAAAAAAATACAAACGACTTCCAAAAACAACACTACAAAGTGAAAAATAACTTTAATTTCGGAGTTCGGTGTCTAGTTAAATGTATTTTCGTTTTTTGCCACCGACTTCCGAAATTAAAGTTATTTTTCACTTTGTAGTGTTGTTTTTGGAAGTCGGTTGTATTTTTTTGTAAAAAAGTTTTTATTTTTCACTTTTTAGTTGTGTACCTACCCCACACAAATTCTAATACGATTATCTGCAAAACAAACTAGAACATCATCCATATAAAAGTGGGGAAAAAATACGTATTATTGAAGCTACGAGTAACTCAAAAACTACCGAAGCAAAGTTAATCAATTTTATATGGGACCAACTGTGATGTATACACTCTCGAACAAAATAAAAAAAATCCTAATCGGTCCAGCCATCTTCGAGTAATCGGGGATCATACATAAAAAAAAAATAAAAAAAAAGGTCTTGACGAATTGAGAACCTCCTCCTTTTTGAAGTCGGTTAAAAAATATGATAAGTTGGTACTTACTTGAGTATTTTTGACTCTCTTTTGCAAAGGTTTGATTGCGCATGGGGAAGGAGGCGTTATTTTAACCGACGAAAAAAAAAGGAGGAGGTTCTCAATTCGACACGTTTTTTTTTTATATATTACCACGCATAACTGTTTACAGCCTTCCGATTTGAATATTTTTTTGTTTTATTCGTCAATGTTGGCCCCACATAAAATTGATTAACTTTGCTTGGTTAGTTTTTGAGTTAGCTTCAATAATACGTATTTTTTTCCCACTTTTATATGGATGATGTTCTAGTTACTTTTGCAGGTAGTGGTATTAGAATTTGTGTGGGGTAGGTACCACAACTAAAAAGTGAAAAATAAATAATTTTTTGCAAAAAAATACAACCGATTTCCAAAAACAACACCACAAAGTTAAAAATAACTTTAATTTCGGAAGTCGGTGGCAAAAAACGAAAATACATTTAAGCAGACACCGACTTCCGAAATTAAAGTTATTTTTCACTTTGTAGTGTTATTTTTGGAAGTCGCTTTTATTTTTTGTAAAAAAGAGTTTATTTTTTTAAAGTCTTCATCGTCTTTGACAATTATTATTACGAGATAAAGAATTTTCCTACTAAAACATCTATGCTAACTTTATTAGCCTAGATATTTTACAGTAAAAATCAAAGGATCTTTTTCTTTTATTTTACATCGTTTATTGAAATCCGCAGTCGCTACAGACGTAAATGGTTCAACAGCTCCTATATTATGCATCATTATTGTACAAGTGTTGCTATGAATTTTTATATAGTCCCTTTGTCATTAAAAAGGTAGAAACCATTATTTTGAAGCAAGGTCGACTTAAAAATTTACATCTATACTCGGTAGGTACCTATATACCTAATTGTAGTCTGGATTGTGTAGCGATGGGAAAACATGTTTAGGTGCAGAGTTGCAAACTGATATTTATATTCACAAATTCAATAAAAAGTAAGTTTAAAAACTAAGACCCGAGTACTGAAAAATCACGCTCACCGCGGTCATTCTGTATCCAACTAAATTAATATTATTTACCTCTACTTTTACTTATTTCTAACAATTTAAACATATTTATTTACTTAAACAAAATGACATATTACATATTTTTAATGTGGTCGTCAAGACCTTTTGATACCAAACATGTCATTATTATCTAAATTTAGTTTTTTTCGTGGTCAGAAATTTACGTGTAAAGTCCACCATATTAAATTTAGGGAGAATTTATATGTTATATCACTCGGACCATTATTACAAATCTATTGATACCTCATTCATTAAAATCGGTTCAGTAATTTAGGCGTTCCGATGGAACACACGTAAATACATACTTATATACATACATATTTACATACACATAAACTGCTAAAATCATAACCCTTCGGGTTATGATTTTTTTTTTTTTTTTATGGTCGGGTAAAAAACACGGTTTTTGCTTTGACAGGGTCATCATCAAGCCAGTTTTTGTAGAACGTAGGTGATCGAAATATAGTTCTTTATTATAAACTGACAACTTAGTCCGGTACTATTCACATATCCGTACGGTAGTTAGTTTTGTAATAAATACTTTTCTTGAATTCAGTTCGAAATTCAAAAACTGGCTATTCGGCTATGGATAATAAAATCCCGATCCGAATGAAACGCTCGCCGTTAACGTGACAATTAGGCAATACACCAAACTTTATACCGGTCGTCATTTTCTAAAAATTACGACCGAGTTAATCGTCCGTTAAAAATGGGAAACAGTCAAGCCAATATATTTTATACCTTTTATTAATTACCTACTTAACGTAACACCTATTATAACTTTTACGTTACAATGGACCCCTTGTACTAACTATAACCGTACAAGGCTGTCCGGTTCATTGGTCAAGCGGCCGCTCTCAAAGGGGAAAATAAGGAAAAACGTATCAAGCTTTATATTTTCAAAATGCGAACCTTTTTAACGGAATTACTTTTTGTTGCAGGACACAGAACGAAGGGAGGAGGCAAGGGAATCATAAAACAGAAGATATAATAGGTAAGTCTCCCGAATTTCGTGTTAAAAAATTTGTAAAGGGCGTGCTGAAACCTCATTAGAACACAGTTCTGTATCGGTTTCGGAAATTAATAGGCATTCTGATAATCATCGAAGCTAATGCTTTGTTGTGCTGCTCAGTTTAAGTTTGACGTAATAATTTTTGATAAAGAAGGGAAATGGAGACGCATTTTTTTTCAGGTGATTGTGACTAATTTGTAAATGAATAAGTGGTCTTATTCAGGCATACTTGACAAGAACAATTATATAATTAATTATCAATTATTAATATAGGTGTTCTATTATGTTTTGAACATATTTACAGCTGGTCTTTATAAAAGCTACATACACAATGTGTCTGCTTACGGTGTGGCGAAAATTAAGGGTGTGGTACAGATCATCAAACTGAACAACTTTCTCCCGGGGACCAACATCGTAATCGCGAAAAAATTATCAATCGTCCTATACGAGTGCATTTGGTCGAGTAGGTATTGAAGTTTTGTATGGGACGACTGATTTTTTTTTCACAATTATGATGTTGGTCCCTGGGAAAAAGTTGTTCAGTTTACCACACCCTTAATTTTCGCCATACTGTATACAGACACACTGTATAATGTAGATTGCTATTAATAAAATTAATGATTGTGCTACTCTAAAATGAAAATTTGTATGTTGCGTGATAATTGCGAGAGAGTTTTGATAATACCAATGATGAATATTTAGCAGATTTACATTAACCAAATTGGAGTGGCAGGCGTATACATAAATTACATACTTTTAATCTTAGTCGACACCGATTTCATATTTGGATCAAGTTCTTCAAGAGTTAGTATTCCTGTGGAATTTGTCAAAATAGAAGCTTTTCTACCGTTTCGTTTGACCTCATAATTACCTACTGTAGCTATCTATACTCGTTGTTGTTCCAATGATTGCATACAAGCACACAGTCATACTCAACACAACACATTATTCGCCCCCGTAAACCCCTTTAATGCAACTTTCATCGTAATCGTTAGCCGTTTTAGAGAACTTGATTAGAAATATACTCGTTTATACATTACAAGTATGTACATGCAAATATTGCTCATTTAATAGTATAGGATAAGAATGTTTATGATGCCGTCAAGAATCGTTTTAAATACCATTATTTTAGGACCTTGCCTTTTCGCACCTTTTTAGGTAATCGATTCCCTTCGATAATAAATCTAGTAAGTACTTATAATTTCTTTCGACACGAGAGAGGAACACCAAAAAACTTGTGCTGCAGCACAGGTTTTTTGATCTAAAACAAAACTAAAATTTTCGCAGCCGCCATCTTGGATTTACATTTTGACCTCACTATCGCCGTTAGCGCCGTCAAAAACCTTGAAAATGAAACCCACGATGAAAAATTTGAAAATTTTCTCAAGCGCTATCTAGGAGTTACATTTTAACGTCACTATCGGCTTTAACTCCCTTGAAAACCATGAAAATGACACTCATGATGAAAAATTTGAAAATTTTGGCAGCTGCCATCTTGAATTTTCATTTTGACCATATTCATACACTTTCTATTATATTATAATAGAAAGAGACAGAGAGAGAGAAATAGAGAAATTCGCATGTAGCGGGCATAACGCTTTTTCGTTACGTGACGATTTTTACCAGTTTATTGCTACCGCAAGCCGCGTTAAAGAACTTCGTTCCAAAATCTTCATGATCCTGGTTCCAGTGATACACTACCGAAATAACGAAAATATTTATCGGTTTTCTTTCATACCTTACACAAAGTGATTGTCTATTGAGACATACTAAAGTGGATAACAGAGAGGTATCATAATAATATCTCATTTTCCGTCCCAAGGGCACTATATTGTATGAGCTGGTGGTAGTTTTCAACTAAAATGTGCGAGCGATCCTTTTCCCCGCCGCGCGCCGTGTTAATCTTTTGAACATTGTAACCCTTTGTTTCATGTACGCACGGCTACAGATTAAGCTATACATTTCCAGTAAGTTGATCTCGCATTGTATAGGATTTCCTTACAATGAGAGGTCAGTAAACTGGAAATGTATAGCTTGATGTATAGCTGTGTTTACTAGAGTTTGCAGAGTAAATTTAACACATGCCAGTTTTCATATTAGGCGTGGGGCGCGTACCTACCGATCTATGAACATTTTAATTTAATCCTATACTTTTTTTTCCGTGGGGAAATCCTCATGGTTACCCTCCGTCTGGGAAGAACGGAGGGTTATGTCGGACTCCTACCGACTAAAACCCCACTGTTGGAAGGAACAGTGGGGTTTTAGTCGGTAGGTGGGGCCCGGGACATACTTGTACATTCACCGCACACCCAACTGGTATCAGCCCGCCATACCTAGCTGGCCCCATTAGTCCATTAGTCCTATACCTAGTGAGATGAATTTCCATCAATATTTTTTCTAAAATTAAATATTTACTTTTTTTCCTATTGTAAGATAACATTATTATTACATACCTACCACATTTTAAAATGAAAAAGCAATTACATTTAATAAAATAGCACTTTTAAAGCCGAAAAATAAGTAGGTTTCACTTTTATGAAAGACTGACCCAGGCGGATAAAAGCCTTTGGAAATACACAACCACCAGCAATTAATGTAATTACGTAATTATTCCTCTCAAAAAGTATATCAATGTACCCTTATTCAGCAATTTCAGGAGTATAAGTGCGTCTAAGTAATGACCAAACCAATAAGCGAAAACTTTACAATTTAAAAGCGTATTTTTAATTAATATGATGATACACGGGCTTTAACGAACTCCACTGAATCTGAATACATTCCATGTCAGAAAATGTATTTTTAAAATGATATTACTCGTTTTGGTGTTCGAATCGATATTTATATTCAATATTGGAACCGTAATTATAACAATGCATCAGATATTACCAACGTTCCGGTATCACTTCTGAAAATAGAAATTACAAGCAAAAAACTACAAAAAAAAGCGGCCAGTGATAAAAGTTTCGAATGCATTCCAACGTGTTGCCAATTTGTAGCGATATTTAATCGAAAGTTTCGAGAATTAAACTCAACCCGTCTTATTACAAAAAAATGCTTAAGTACTGGTTTAAACCAAGACTGAAAGGTCTAGGATTGTTACGGTATTAAAGTTAGTACCAGGACCAAAATGCGTTCCGATTACAAAACGAAGACTATCCGAGGATCAGTTAGTGCTATGGGTAGTACCAAAGAAGGTCTATGCTTTTAAAATATCCACAGATAAGAAACAGAAATGGCATTCTTTCATTCGTTCGTACAGTATTTATTTGAAGCAACGTTCCGTTTCTCTAAATATTGATATTATATTATCATTTGAAATGCTTGAATAACTATTTATCAATAAAAAAATAGGTCAAAAACTTTTCTTTGTATAAGTTACAATATATTGAACAAGCACAACTTGTACTTTTGGCGCGCTTTTTATAAACAAGATGTCATATTTTTTAACACCTTTAGCGTGAAGTGGAGCGATTTAAATACGGCGGGCGACGCGCGTAATTTGAGAGTTGAGACAAATGTTTTTGTTGCGTCCTCATAAATACCTGAATTCACTTCTTGTTTTTACTAATTGTTTTTAGTATTATTGTTTGTTGTGAGTTGTTGTATCTAATTAAATCGTGAGCTACAGTAAAAAATGGAACAACAAAAGAAAAAACGGGGTGAAAACTGGAGTTCTGAAGAAAAAGTTAGTAAAATATGGATTTTAAATTATTATTAGGTAAGCAAAGCTATGTATCATCTTATTTCGACTACCTAACGCGATGTTATATTATTATAGGACATATTACGTCAACTTATTGCTCAATCTGCGCATATTATAGAGGACAAGTCCACGAAGACATCTGTAAACATGCAGAAAATAAAAGAGTGGAAGAATATACGGATTAAGTAAGTACTTATTGCTTTTGATAAGTGTACAAGTAGGTACTTACGTTATTGTTGACGTGATATTAATTAGCATATTTATTATTTTTAGATTTAATGAGATAACGGGAAAATGTCGATCAGATGGAGAAATAAAGTTAGCTTGGAAAAGAATGAAACTGTCCGCTAAATCCAACATATCTACCCATAGGAGGGAACAATCGAAGACAGGCGGTGGCGAAAAACCACCATCACCTACTCCTGAGGATTTAGAAGTAATGGCGATTGCTCCTCACGACTTTGTCATAGAAGTTAATGACTACGATAGTGATGCATTGATAGGTAAATAAAATTTCATATGTCATAACACATAACATTTAATTAAAATGATTGATTATAGACAATTTACAATATAGATGTAGAAAGTGCTCTGTAATCTGCTTTTAGAGCATGCAATTTACAATTCAACATGATGTCCTAAGTTTAAAAAGGATAGCTAATAATTTCGTATGTATTCAAAAAAATTATTTGCTATAAAACCTTTAGATTCTTATAATTTTTTTAAATTTTAGCAATTCCCAACGATCCAACTGCAGATACAGAAAGCACCAGAATGTTTTTAACAACGAAAAATGAGACTGTGAACACAAGAATCACCACAGAAAAAAGGAAAAAGAGATTGCAAAATAGGTATGTAGAAATAATTACTAATTACCTATTATAATACAATACCGTGAGGGACGGGTTAAAAATACAATTCCCTCCGTCGCTGTCGCTCAGAGAGTGAGTCATAAGAATTGACGAACAATAGAACCCCTCTGCCTATCCCTTCAGGGATTATAGGCGTAATGATAGGTATGTACAAGTATGTATGTATGTAGTATTCGATAAATCATTGTTTTTTTTTTTTTCATATTTTCAAATGTTACAAAGCATAGTTTAATAGTTAATAATATTTTGATTGAAAATAATAATAATTGTAAAAATAGTACAAGTTGCAATACCTTAAAATATTATGGAACAATGTTAGCTATAACATAATTTACAATCACTGACAAATTCCAACCATGCCTTGTTATGTAAACTGGTATTGCTTGGATACAAGATATTGTGGGTTCAGTTCCCACCCTGGGCACCAAGAAATTTTCAAAGTCTTTTAATTTTGAATACATACTTCCATAACTCTAATATTACTTTTACATGATAAAAATAATATTCCATAAGTACATTATTCTATTTGATTTTACAGAACTGAAGAAATGCGGCAGTCAATCACACAAAGCAATACAGATTTTAAAAGAAAACAGCTAGAAATTATGGAAGTGGAACACGAATACAACATTAAAATTGCTAAGTTAAAAATTAAAAAATTGGAATTAGAAATAAGTATATTGGAAAGTAAAAAAGAAACACACCAATAACTAAAGAATAAAATGTAAGTAGATTTTTTTATTCTACATCCACACATTACTGAAATTAGAGTGAAAATTCTTATATTTAAATAAATAATAGTAGGTATAATTTCATCCTAATAAAGTAATTCTCTGCTGTGGATTACTGTAGTGTTATGGTGCCTACTCCAACAAATAACCAAATGTTCATTTTTAGACTATGTTTGTTAACACATCCTGATATGTGAAATTATTATTTTCAGGTACTTATTTGCTGCAAATATTTAATAATATATTATTCATTTAATTAAAATACATAGGTACTTAATTAGTTATAAGTACCTATATAAAAAAAAAAAATGTTCACTGAAAATGAGTTTCAATAAACTGCCTTCTCCTAATATTTCCCCTTATAGAAGTTGGAATATAACTTCGAACTATAGGTTCCCTAGCTGAAGATTGCTCTGTGTTATCTTCCTCGCCAGGAAACAGGTCTTCCTTCATGTCAATGGCAATATTGTGGAGGACAGCACATGCAACAATTGTTTTTTTTGCTGTTTCAATATCCCCAAACATGCCTCGTAATAGGCAACGAAACCGTTGCTTTAGCAAACCAAAACACCTTTCCACCGTGTTCCGGGTACGGATATGGCTGCTATTATACCTCTCTTCTTGTGGTGTTGTAGGGTTAAGCACTGGTGTAAATAAATATGGTGTGCAAGGATAGCCACTGTCACCCAATAATATTCCAGAGAATGCGCCAGCCTCAAATCTCTGCTTTAATCTACATTCTCTGAATATTCTGGAGTCATGAACACTGCCACGCCATCTGGTAACAATGTCCATGATTTTCAGGTCAGCATCACAAACCACCTGAAAAGTGACATCTTATTAAAACTTTACATTCCTCTCTGTTATTTTAATGTAACATTGGGAATAGGTAATTAAGATAATCTAATAAATTATTCTCTATTATGTCAAGCATTTTGGGATCAAACTAAAAAGTAATTTGTCAACTGAGGCACTCGCAACTTAAAAATTTGTTTAAAAATTACCTGTACATTGATTGAAGAAAATCCTTTTCTATTAATATATAACTGACCCCCATCTGCATTTACTTTCTTTACTCTTATATGAGTACAGTCTATTGCCCCAATTATTGTAGGAAAATTAGCAACACAGCGGAATTTTCTAATAGTTTCTTCCTGTTCATTTATAGTAGTTGGCATTTTTATAAATCTTCGGGACATCCGTGACAAACGGTCCGCTACCTTTTTACATATTTTGCTGACAACTGGTTGAGACACACCATGTAAATCAGCTGTATCGTCTTGAATCTACGAACAAAACAATATTATTAATATATTATTTGAATTTTGTTTAATGTTATGTTAGTCATTAGCGTTGACCAATATTACCTACCTCATGGCGAGCCCAGTTGCGTAATGCGCAAACCACTTGCATTTCAGGACTCAATGGGCATCCTCGAGGGTCGTGGGATAAATCCTCACGTAAAAGATCCACTATTTTTGCTCCAAAACGTTTTGTGAACCTATATTTGTACCTAAAATCTTCGTCACTCAATTCAAAAGGATTCACGCGATAACGTTGTCTGTAAGATCGCTGAGACGTCTCCAGCATATCCAAATCTTCCAAATCCATCAAATCAATCATATTAATATCCATTTTTAACAATTTGTAAGTAAAACGACACACAACAACGACAACTGACAACGACGCTAACCTCAAATAAATTAGTACCGCAGTTAGTCCAATAGATAAACTAGGGGTCTCTGTGGTTTAACTTTAGTACCATGGATAGTTCATGAACTAGTGATAAACTTCATTTTATAATAACGTTTTATTTAGTCATGGTTTAAACCTAGTAATAATCCTAGTACTAAATTTAGATCGCGTTTTGTAATAAGACGGAACGTCTCTGTAATGAAATACTTTCTATCAAAACATTTGCGCTGTGAGTGTCGAAGACTCGATCGGTGTGAAAAATAAAGCCAGATTAGTGTTAATATTTTATCACGAAAATATCTTTTCTTAAACGATTTTCCATGAAAATAAAAGAGCTTAAAATACAGCTGTTTGTACAAAATATGACATAAAATAAAAAGAATCTTGACAGTTTTTATGGCCGATAAAAAAGCGAGCATAGTTCCTAGTAATTACAGAGTTTCTACCCCTCATTGCCGTCAAGTGGAATTGTGCATACTTTTTCATTGTGCATTAACGCAGGTCTTTTTGTAGTCTATTCCAGCGTGTTTAATGGCCACACAAAGGATCAATAGCCATGTTCTTTTGTTAGCTTTTCTGTAGAAGATGTACAAATGATCCTTTTCGTAGTTCGCTGGTGGAATTGAAAGGTACGTTAGGAGAAACGAACAAAATGGTTTTTGTAACGGCCTCATCGTTCTTTTGAAACGGAGGGAAAATGGCTGAAATGTGAGGTTCAATAACTGTTGTTGTGCTGATTGTTAATGGTTATTCAAAATTGAATGTTGATTGGGTTAAGGGGGTTTCCGTTTTGGCAAAATTATTGTGGTGGTATAATGAAGCGTGAAACTGTGTTTCGTTTCATGGGTAGGTTTATTAAATACTAGCTGACCCGATAGATGTTGTCCTGTCCAAATTTCAATAGTTCATACAAAATTCCCATAGAAAATGTACTTTCAGCTTTCCGAAATTTTCCAATTTTCCCGGCAACTATTCCAATTTTTCTTAAGAACCTTCTATTGCTGAAAACTGCATTAAAATCCGGTGAGAAGTTTAAAAGATCTAAGCGAACAGACAGCGGAAGCGACTTCATTTTATACTATGTAAAGATTTGTTAGAAACCTTGGTCGAATATTATATTTTAAATGTAAAATAAAAAAAAAATGAAAAATCTTCATTGTCGCCATTTTAATACATTCATCTTAGAGTAATCTAACATATGCATCGTATTTATGTATTCCACAAAAGTTACTGACTCCCAAACTAAGCTTAAGCTTGTATTTTGGAAAACAGTGTTCAGCCGCAGGAAGTATCACATAATAAAGTACGAATAAATTGGTTTGAATGACGCTGCTGTAGACTTAGAATTTATAAGATAACTTTAGGTAAATCTTATACTATAATCTAGTTTTAGTTTAGCTTTATTTTTTTTATGTTTAACAGAAGTGTGTGATCTGTGTGTGTGTTTGTGTGTATGTGGGGTGAGTGTGTGTATGTGAGAGTTTGTTTAGAACACGTTTAGAATTATTGTATGATATATGTTACGCAATATATGCCAGTAGAACTTCCGTCTTCTGATAGTCCAATAGCTGAAGCCATTCAGAAACTTTACCTTTTAGTCCGTGTCTGCTAAGAGAAGTAATGTTGAGCTGTTTGTTTATGGTGTTGTTCAACTTACAACTTATGACATAGTACTGTCTTCTTGCGAAGGAGGTCTTGCATGAAACACTAGGGCACACAGGCATTTTGCTGCGTCTATTGGGGTTGGGTAATATGAAAGGAAAAGTCGCGTCAGAACAACGATTTATTGAAATAATCAAAGTTCCGGCACATGGAAATGGAAATCCAATACCTACATGACGTCATACAACACTCATTTAAATAGTAGTTTACAAAAAAAAAATATATATTTGTATTTCCAAATTCCATCGCAGAATCTGCTGGATTACAAAATAATCTCTTTGACCCGAGCAAATGACGTTATTGTTCTCTTTATTCTATTCCACGGCTTTGAGGAAAATACGTTTAAACGTTAGACCTTGACACTGGTGCCGATTCTCTTGTCACAAATGCCACTAAACTAGACTAAAAATCACTAAAATTTAGTTTATTCCTGTCAAACGACGATTTCCCATTCTGAAATTGACTAAAGTGACACAACTTAAGTATATTTTAGTTTGACAGGACTAAGATTGTACGGAGTTATTAGTTTAGTGAAAATGACAATTTTGCTATTCTGAATTTGACTGTTTTCACATGGTTTTCACCTAAAATTTTAATTGTCAAACTAAATCAGACTATGTTTAATCGCGATTAAAAAGGTGTGGAATAAAATTAGTTGATATGAACTAAAATTCACAACGAGACCTTGACTTCGGATGCAAAAACAGTAGTGTATTTTTTTCTTTTCTTTTGCATATATCTCGAAAACGGTGAGTCCTATCGCAAAAATAATGAAAATTTGGCCCCCCTTTATAAGACCCATGAACCCCTATGACTCAACATGTAGGCACCAAAAAAAAAAGTACCAAAAAAAAAAGGTACCAAAAAAAAGGTACCAAAAAAAAAGGTACCTACATTCCATATAAAACACGTTGAAGCTGCCCCCTCCCTGCGCCCCTCCAGCTCTAAAAGATATTTGACCCGGTAACGACAGCGATGTCGGTGAACAAAATATTATATGACAAGCCTGTCACTTCATAGTGATTTCGTTAGTTCCAATTAAAGCCACCGGGTCAAATATACTACAGGCACTATACCACGCGGAGTCACGATTGTCAAACTCGATTTTAGTTGTGTCAAAATTGTTATTAAATTTAGAGGTTTTTTTTGTCAGAATAGCTCTAAGATTCTCATAGCAAAAAGTAAGGAATTTTAGTGATAGTTTAGTTAGTTTAGTTCGGTGTACAACAGAATCGGCACCTATTGCTGCTGAACAGTCAGAATTTCACTAACGTAATTTTGATTGGCCGCTCGGGTACGTTTTATCAGCCTATGTAGGTAGTTACCAAAAATATGACATAATCCCTTATTTATTGTCACTGTCGGTAAAGAAGATTTGGTAACCTGATTACCGTAACAACAATAACGCCTTATTCATACTGACGAAGCGAAAACCTGGCGATAACTTGTCAAATCGTATACTCTATTGGTTTAGGTAATTAAATAAAGGTAAACCAGTGTCTGGTTAACCGACTAAACGTACCTGTCACTTCTGTTGTCATCCTACGACATTGTTGTACTCTTCAATTTAGCAACTTCATAATTCGTTGTATAACGTCACTAAATTGAAGAATACAACTGTGTCGTAGCATGACGACTGAAGTGACAGGTATTACGTTTAGTCGGTTAACAAGACACGTGTTTTTTTTGTTTACTTTTATTTAATTTTCTAAACCGATGGAGTATATAGATGGAGTATATAGTATGTAGATGGAGAGTAAAAATAATCCGAGCGGTAAGCGTCAGTGTGCTACCGGTGTAATACCATGTTTTTACTGCCCTACTGCAAGACAAGGGGCCAGTTTCTCGAACGAAAATTATCGCAAAATTAATGTGATAGATTGTCAAGCGTTCGTAAACTGTTGCGATTGGTTGCATCATTTGTCAACAGCCAATCGCAGCAGTTTACGAGCGCTTGACAATCTGTCACATTAACTTTGCCATAGTTTTCGTTCGAAAAACTAGCCGAAAGGCTCATACATAAAACGAAGGAGCATTGATCACCGCGCTGACCGCGCTTACTCACCTGCGTATTGAGAGTTTCAGTAGGTATTCAGTATTAAGGCGCTACTCCGTGCAAAACCGTGTGATAGTGCGTTATTCAGAGGCTATTAACTCACTAATTAAGAGAAATAAACTACAACTAAAAGAAATTAATTAATGTTCGCTATCCTATCATCATATTGCACGTTCTTATTTGTTTTTATGTGTTATAAATACATTTAAAATCTCCTTGAGTAAAAACCCTAAAATTATTGATTGCAAACATCTTTTGTTGACGTTTCTATTAATTTGAGGATTACATTAAATGATAGATAATTTTAAAATCTAAATAATTCACGTTTTATTTTATTTTAAAAAATCGCTTTTCTTTTTTTATTAAAAATAGTGTGAATTCTATGATAAAGGGGCGTGTGTACAGAGCTGGTCAAAGCGGCGCGGGTGGCGGGACAGAGAAAGACAGAACGCTCAAGGTCGTTCGCTCGGGGAAGTGCCTTAACAACTTTCCTCACAAAGCTTCCCTTCAGCGTAGGTAGGCAAAGTAAGTGGTATAATCTTAGAAATCCAAAAGGTCACGTCGCGTAAAGGTAACTCCGGGGTCTAATGCTAAAGATCCATAAACCTCAGCTTTGTCATGAATCATGAACACGAAAAGCAGCCATGAATGAAATTGAAAATGTTCCGCTACTTATAGAGCTCACATCTTGGAGCTAGATGATCTCAGCACAATAACGATGAGATGCTTGAAAAATGAGGGTTTGTCACCTGTTGCGAGCCATGACACCGCGAAAGAACCCTCGTTATCCGATCACTATTGCTATTTGCAACTCAAATGAATATTGATGAGTTGGCTCATTGTCAAGACTCGTTTCGACGTGATCTTACAATATCTACCCGCTTCGTGACTCTTCGCAATACTTCGGGGATTACCGTGAGTCAAATTAGTCATTAAATTTAATTGGTAGCGGGAACGTGGCCAGAAATTGTCTTTGCTGGAGGGTTTTTTAATATTCAAGGTTTGCTGTCTCGCAATTCAGGTCATCTCTAGCAATTATTGTAGGTACATACAGGGTGTCCAGTAAATAGCACGACATACTGCAGGAGGTGATAGCTTGGGTCAATACCTACCAAAACAACACAATATATGTTCAGCAAAATCTTACGGATTTACAGTTTTACAAAATTTAAAAAGTTAAGTGATAAGAAAATTGTTCAGTGAAAATACTACTATTTCTTGAAAACATTCTTGTTTTTGATAGAAAAAAGACTTATCAATGAGTAAAGTAACTATTCACAAATAATTTGATGTAAAAAAAATACTAGAAAATGAATTTTTCATTACGAGATGCTTAAAAATCTGTTTCAAGGTAGAGATTTTTCAATATTTCGGAAAATTTTGTAAAACTGTAAATCCGTAAGATTTTATATATATTACTTTAGCTACGAGCTCCACATTGCTAAAAGGTCAACGATGAATAATATTTTGCAATATAACAGTGCAATACACCGCAGGTGAATATAGTGCAAGCTGCATGCAATCAACTGCCATGATCTGGCCGTATAACGACCGACAAATTAAAGCAGAGAAATTACCGTTCATATGGATGCAAAATTTCCTCCAATGGCTACAATATTTATGTTAATGCTGCAATCAATCGCTGTGTTTCCCATTTACATGTTCGAACATGCTGACACGTTGGTAACAAGATATAAGTCACCCTAGTCACAGTGTGGTGCTCAGATTCATAGATCCGTAGCATATCTGTAAACACTGGTGGGATTGAATGAACGTTTGCAGCGTGCAATTCAATAATAGCTTGATTTACGATTCAGAATATGTCATAATTTCCGTTGTCAGGTAGTTATTGCAAGATAGATAGGTAAAGTCAGCCATCATTTGTCTGACTTTACCTGGTCTAACCTATTGTTAAGAGCATTGATCGCGTGCTGGCTGGCAACGTCGCATTTCTAGAGGTTTTTCGTGATTATTTCATTAAATTTAAATGAAAGGTTAATTTTTATAAGTTATGCTATTTTTGACAGTTATTTTGGTAATTACTCTAAGAAAATTGTTGACAATAGAAATGTTTTGCATTAAAACAAAACAGTTATTATGTTATGAAAAACACAATAACACTTTGAAGAAAGCATCTCAATTATTGCCTTATATACTATAAATAGTTAAGATATACGTACTTACATTCCCTTTTAGTTACCTGTGTTCTTTCAACATGTAAGAAATGTCGCGGTGACTATGGTCTCAGCGAGCTTGAGTTGTCACTGTCAAGTGTCATTCATAGAAGTCTTCAAAATTCAACAGCAAGCGCCTTACGAGTAAGGAGTATTGTGTTTTTCATAACATAATAACTGTTTTGTTTTAATGCAAAACATTTCTATTATGTTTCTTTCAAAACACAATAACACTTTGAAGACCTGTTTGATATCTGCTGGTGAAAGAATACCTGAAGGATGTAGACGCTATGTGAATTATATATATATATGGAATGAACGAATACTACGGTCTATATGTATTCATTAAATGTTCAAATAAATAATTACAAGTTTTCCATCTATTTATCCTAGAAACTGCAAAAATGAACAAATTCCATAAAATGTTATTAGAAACGTTCAACTGTCATGCTATGTATGAGACACAATTAAATCACTATATTATTGTTACCAACCTTTATGAGGTTGGTCGACAGTTGAATCAAATCTATTTAAGTACCTTATTTAAGGTGAACATGAATTATCAAGCTTTAATGATAATCCAAAATCAATAAGATCTAAAACTGAATTAAAATCATAATCTCATTACTAAAGGATAATTGAATCACTCATATACTTAATTAACACAAGTTAGGTAATGTTGGATATGAGTACTTGGAAGTTATGAGATCAATCAACAAATATTTCTGAATCTCATAATTTTATAAAGATGTGGAAAAACAAAATCAATGTCATTCATGACACAGTTAAAATTCCATTGAAACTAAAATATATTTAGGACCCTTCTTTACACTAAGTACTTTAGACACATGACACATGACACACATAAAAACACACATGTAAATGATCTAAGAAGGAATTCTAGTATAAGTCTCTTCATTTATCAATTAAAATGTCTTGAAATGTGAATCATGTACCTCTACACAAATATATTTAATAAATATTATAAATATTTTCATAGGGAATTAATAATTATCATAATGATAAACCCTATTCTCTCACAGAGAGGTGACCTTTGTCCCAAAAGTGGGAATCTTATAGGCTGGTCATTCTTAATTATCTTGAGAGGTAACCATCTCCTTTACTACTTTACAAAAGTAATAATTCTGTAAGCCTAGTGGCTCTTCCAGTTTAATTTCATTTGATGAACTATTCTCCAGTCAGCCTCCCGAAGGCTACCACAGACTACTTTATGTACCTCCAGAAGGCTTTTCGTAACTTAGTCTGTTTAAAAATATTTCAAGCAAGCTTAGCCACACACGTTATTGTAAATCAAAATCAACAACGATTATGGTAGATTTTAAGTAAACTTCTTGATTGAACCACACCTTGGTCGCACTGTTATTCAACATTTAAAAGCTGTGACTTACAATATTAGAGTATGTAAAACTCTTCTGGCAGCCTCATCATTCTGGAATTAATTTCATTTCATGACTTTCTGGGTAGTGGTTTAGCTAAGGATAATGCTTTTGAAACAATGGACACAAAACTGTTTAGATCTAACATCAGTTGGTTGGTACCATAATTATGTGCTTTATGCGTAAATATAAATAAATTGGGATCAGATTATTTAGGACTAATGCCATGCACTCTACACTATGACATTCACCTCTGAATAGGAGCTTTATAAGTAATTACTGTAGATTATCTCCAATTACACTTTAGCAAGGTTCTTGTCTACCAAGCCTTGCAACCTGATTGCCCCCCTCCCCCCCAACTTTCCAGGGTAGGAGTTGCAGCTTATCAGGTCTAAGACGATCTTACATAGATCTTATACTGGTACTGACTCTCCGAGGCCTCGTCTCCAAATACGGGAGCCAGTCACATTGGGTTCAGTATGGGGCGATTTCTACATAGTACGTCCCCGTCCCATTTCCGAGTTCACATGACTGAGCACTCTCTCTTAAGTCGGGCGAGAAAAACCCATGCTAGTTGATGCTGTCACCTCTGACTGAAAGCATCGCAGAAGCTTGCCAAGCCATCATTTGAGTCCCATATGACGTACTGTCGCACAAACGGCCGACTTATCTGACGTGAAAACGTCGACGCCGGGGACGCCCCACTTTGTAACATGGCCTCCGAGGCCTGGGGCCTGGAGCAACAGGAGCCACTTCTGCTGGTCTGTTCCTAGATAAGCGGTCGGCTAACCCGTTGTTACACTTTTAACCTCCCCGGGAGGTAAACCGCTAACAGAGTGTTCAGCTAATCTGCTAACTTCCATCTTGCAAATTAGGTTCAGAAACGCTAGGGGACGTATCCCTCGCTCATCTTAAATGTGCGACAAATGGTCTGTTGTCGGATTGAACTCTGAATCTAATATGTGCACTCTGAAGACTGGCTTTTTGGCAATACTGCATATATGGCAAACATCTCTCGCAAGTTCAAGTACAATTTTTTCTGGTTTGGTCAAGTTCCTGACTAGAGTAGGATATAATAGAATATTCTTCATTATGTACACCTTACCACTAGGGTCACAATGGGCAGTCCCATCACTAAAAGCGATATTTTAAAGACATCCTTTGGACTCCCTTTGCATGAATATATTAGCCCGTTCATGTAGGCTCCTTACCCTTGCTCCACGGAAAGTGTGGACAGGAAGTGGGTTACTCTACCCCTGTGTAAGTGAACTGAGCTGTGGTCTATCAGTAGCCTCTGGCCACCACATTAACTCTATGCAAACCAGCGGGGCAACCTTTTTCCATTTGTCCTGGTCTGCCTTTCTCAAATATTTGTCTGGCAACAAGCATTCCCATACAGGGATAACAACATTTTTGTGTTAATGAACTATGAACTTGTTTCAGGGAACAAAGTGTTGATATTATTATCTTCCTTTCAACCTTGCCTGCAGGCCGGGCCTTGTGATTGGTAGCAGTGCTCAAAAGAAGGCCTACATATTGTTGTTGTATTGTTGTTGTTGTTGTTCCTGATTGAGGTTTAGAATTGACTTAGGAAATTCACTCGTCACCCAAGCTTTGTTAGGACCCAGAGTCTCCGAGACAGAAATCAAAAATGCATCTTTTCCTAGTGGACCAGTAGGAAATTATCTAAACTAAATAAACAAGAATGCAGATACCACACGCTCTCAAATTCTCTGTCATTCAGTTGCCCACCGCTTCACATAACCAGGGCACTGAAAAAATGTCAAAAGGGTGTTCTGTCAACTCGTGTGAACAATTTCCCTTCATTAACATATCATTGCTTCCGTCTTACTTTTTAGTAATAACAGAGTGTAAACAATAGGCTATTTGATTATGATCATAATCTTAGATTTCTGCATAGACTATTATGGATTTAATTTGTATTAATTATTTTAACTAGTAGCTTTATTACTTAATATATATAGCTCAAAGTAGAATTGTATTGAATGTTAATATTTTCAGTATTTCATTTCCTGTTATGATCTTCAGGAACAGAAACAGGTTTGCAGACTTTCATTCCCAAGCTTTTACATGGTTCCTTAGGCAGCCTGAATCTTGTCAAAATTATGAATCTTGGCCTAGTTATTGTTGCTATGATCCGATTTATCATGTTTTTAAAATAATCCAAGAACTATTCCTGCTCTAAATAATATCTTGTCAGTTTTAAATTGTTTGGTGGCTGTATTTGTTCCATTTCTAATTTTGATAGAGCACTTATGATCCTGCTCATAATTATAAGATTTCCATAATTATTACAAATATAGAAAAAATATACAGTATACCATTATAAATTATATTTTTTATTTTTTTTTATTTAGCACTGCTTATTAGTTAAGTACCTATAAAACTTGATGTAAACTTTAATTAGTAGTATTTTAATGTTCTAATTGCAGATTAGAGTTCATAAGAGGTGCTGAACCTCTTTAATTAATTTATTTATTTATATATAGGTACTCCAACAACTTATGCATTAATAATATATTACAAAAGAACTTTATTTTATTAGTGTGGTGACTTTGTCACTTAAAAAGTACACAGCTTAACCAGAAATGGTAAATATATACAAACAATTATTTTAAAGTGATTTAAAAAACTAACTTATCTTTTGTTACAATGAAAGTAACAATTGCATACCACCTGCAAGCATAAACAATAAAATTGTAATTTAAATACACTTCTCGATGGGAGTGTTTGGACTTCCGAAAGGGAAAGTAGGATACAGTTGTAGTGGGTAGGTTGCTGCCCAAATAACAAGTCCCTGTAGACCTTACTTTAGCAGCTAGCTCTGCCTGCTCTAGACCTACATTAGAAATCCCAGCCAAAACTCCCTCCGCGGGGGCTAAATAGTAGGATTTAGTTTTGTTGAGTGGCATAAGTACTCATTTACTTCTAATGCACTGTGTGAAACACATGGGGTGAGTGAGCATAAATGTAAGGTTTTCTTATAACGGATTATAACTTTTCATGGTTGAATGTCAAAAACTGCTTGAGTAGCTTTAGCTCCTCTAGACATTCTGCATTTGCTTTAGGAATTACTACCTAATTATCATAATTTGCACTGAAATCTTTAAGTTGTAATATTTCTGTCTATTTAGTTAAACACAACCGGGTTGTTTAGAAAACAACAATGCGCTTCTAATGTAAATAATAGCAAGAAGCAGGTTAGAAGTTTATTGATAATGTGTCTGAGTAAGGTCAGTGGGTCGTCTTAGTAAGGTTTGGTGATATAATGTGGAAATTGTGTCATGTTAGCAGAAACTTAACACTTACTTGGCTACTCTTAGTACTCATTCGGTTGTAGGTAAGTGCATAGAGTAGGTCGGTCTTACAGGAAATCATTTCGATCTCATTACCCTGGTTTTAGCCGGTGGGAAGAGCGTTCTTCCCCATTACAGCACTTAGGAGAATCGAAATACAAACGGTTGCTCTCCAAAGGCACTGGCGACCATGTATATATTTTGAGGTATCGATCTCCACTTCGGCACTTCGCTGACTCACGATCAGCGTAACACTATATATCACTTACCACAAGCACTATTCTTATTCACTTTTAATAAAGTTTTAACTGAAACTTTACTCATTTTCGATTAAAATTATCGAGCGAAAATATTTTACGTATACATTGGCGGCAAAAATTTAGACGCTATGAATGACACTTGACAGTGACAACTCAAGCTCGCTGAGACCATAGTCACCGCGACATTTCTTACATGTTGAAAGAACACAGGTAACTAAAAGGGAATGTAAGTACGTATATCTTAACTATTTATAGTATATAAGGCAATAATTGAGATGCTTTCTTCAAAGTGTTATTGTGTTTTGAAAGAAACATAATATGTCATTATAGAAGAGTAAGTTAGCATTAATTTAATAACTATTCCTAGATAAGTAGCTTTGTTGTGTCGTTGTTAAGTGACCACTTAAAAGTCATTATGTATAGGTTGAGTATAATTACTTATTATATTATATTTTGATGAACAAGGTGTTGAGTTGTGGCGTATTACAATTAGTACGTAATTAGGTTAAATATGCCTGATGATAATAACGCCTAAGGTTACACATGTCATGTATATGCATGTACGGGGCGTACATATTAAATGTCAATATGCTATATTTACGTTGATATTTAAGAAATTCGAATCCAAAGTTCCAAAGAATGAATGCTATTTCAGCTTGACATTAACTTGAAATTAAGTTTGAAATGTAGCACGATATCTTCTGGTAATGGAATATTCGGTTTTAATATTATTTTACACATCTATCTAATAGTAAGAGGTATTTGTTTGTATGTAGGGGTTAATCTTCGGAACTACTACTGATACTGATCCAATTCCGAAAATTATTTCACTAATGGGAAGCTACAGTATTCACAAGTGTCATAGGATATATTTTTCACGCGCACGAAATCGCGGGCAGAAGCTAGTTATGATATAAATGTGTATCCTTAAATATTATAATAATAATGTATTTCAGAATAATAAGCATATACATATTTTGTTAGAGAGGATTTAAAAAAAAGACATCCCACCTTATCTTTTGACAATTTCCATTAAAACCGTCTTGAAATAAAACATCTGCTTTACATAAAACCGACGGTAACTGATGGCTTCCCATCTTATTACGAACATTACGAGCTATTTTACATTTTCGTGAAATATTAAATGTTGGTACATTTAGTTGGTGTATTCCAGTTCGTCCCACTGCCGTCCGCGTCGTCCCACTGAGATGGAACGAAAGGGAATTTAAAAAGTAATATTAAATTACTCACGAGAAGAGTTAATGATTTAGAAAATATACTCGAATGTTAAATTAGAGAACATTCCTAATAACTTAATATGTGAATATTTTAGATTATGTTTATATTAATTATTGTAATTAATTTTTAAAGTTATGTCTAACGCGGACAAAAAACTGTGAATCACGCAAGAACTATCAAGAGTATTTCAAGATAAGCAAGATAATTTAATTATGTCTCTTTCGGTATACTTGTTTTTTTGATTTACCTTTTGTTTTATGTACTTATAATAAATTAATAATGCGTCTAGTGTATAAATGTTCCATCTCAGAGGAACGACGGCAGTGGCACGAACGGGAATACACCATTTCGCTCGCTGTATTGTCAAATTGACGCCTCGCTTACCGGACACAAAATGATAATGAACAATGCGGTTTATGTTAATACCGTAAATAACGTACTTTAATTGCGTACCTGTGTTGCCAGTGGGAATATGGATAGTCGGTGAGTTCGGGTCTATGGAAAATGTAATAATAATAATATAATAATTCCTTTATTTTCAGGCTATTAGGGCCCATAGATAAAATACACAAATGATTGGTAATGATGCTGGTTAATGTGTATTGGATGGACGGGTTAATTATATGTAGTATAGTCATTTGGGTCAAGTGGAAACAGGACTTTATTTTATTCATAGACGTTTGTGTTAGCGCTTGTGGCTAAGTAATGACAGCTGCACGGGTCGATCGATCAGGTTAAGCTACGCTTGCCGCGATTGCTCCGTGGATGTGTGACCATCTTTACATACCAAGACTCCTCCGTGCCTCAGAAAGTACGTTAAGCCGTTGGTCCCGGCTGTCATTCGTGGATCTTTGACAGTCATTACAGGTCGTCAGAAGCCCGGAAGTATGATAACCAGTCTTACCAAGGGGTATCGTATTACCCAGTACTTAACTGGGTTGTGGAGGTCAGATCGGCAGTCCCTCAATGTAAAATACTGATATTCAGCAGCATCCGGTTAGACTGGAAGCAGACCCCAACATGGTGGGGAAAAGACTAGGCAGATGATGATCTGTGTTAGAGAATTATACATCATCATCTTCCTGTCCTTGTACCTGGTTACGTGGGGTCAGCACAACACGTTTTCTTTTACCCTTCTCACCTGTCAACCTGTCACGCTGTCATTCACTCCGTTCTTAGAATACCCTACCTCAATAGGAAAAAAACAGGCCAAATGCGTGTCGGACTACGCACAGTGAAGGATACTGTAGTTGTAAATAATTTATCCCAAAAACAAACTTAACAGTGTAGTTGAAAAACATGTTCTCCCATACATTGACATATAATCTGCCTAGCCTTTTCCCAACTATGTTGGGGTCGGCTTCCAGTCTAACCGGATAAATCGTTAATTGTAGTTATAGGTATCACATAAAAAAATTATGTTTTTGCAATTAAAAACTTACAATTTGCAGTTGGAGAATTGACCGTGACATATAATATCAAAGTATAGGAGAACATGTTTTCCAACTACATTGTTAAGTTTGTTTTCGGGATAAATTCTTTTCAACTACGGAATCCTTCATTGTGCGTGGTCCGACACGCACTTGACCGGTTTTTTTTTTTTCATAATAAATATCATTCCTCACAACCCATCCATCATTCGTGCCTCATATCTACTCATAATCAAACAATTGTCTGTAGTGTCTAGAATACATTTATAATATCAACCAAATCAAAGTAACACTAATCGCATACAATTTTGACCGGTTTCGTTGCCAAGAAAAATGGACAAATAAAAAACTGTCATCCATTTAATGCACCCGTCCATTGTCAGCCGCAGAGTATTCGCAGTTGTTCCGAGATCTTTAGAGCAAACCTTACCTGTTGCGCTCGCGCTTGGCTGTCTACAATATCCAGTGGCATGCACAACAAAAGGCGACACTGAGACAAGCTTTTTAGCTTTTTTCTCCATTTTAGAGCTGCACAGATAGATAAAAACTTTATTGGACCGTTAGCTTATCTGTTCGCTCTATTTCTTTGATATTGTTGTATATGGGTAATAACAGCCGCAAGAGTCGATCCATCAGATTTAGCTACCCTTGCCGGTGTTGATCAGTGGATGGGTGACCATCTTTACATACCGAGACTCCTCCGTGGTCCTGGCTGTCATTCGTGGATCTATGATAGTCGTTACGGGTCGTCAGAAGCTCGAAAGTCTGACAACCAGTTTTACCAAGGGGTATCGTATTACCCAGTTA
This sequence comes from Cosmia pyralina, assembly GCA_946251885.1. Taxonomy (NCBI): domain Eukaryota; kingdom Metazoa; phylum Arthropoda; class Insecta; order Lepidoptera; family Noctuidae; genus Cosmia; species Cosmia pyralina. Next base: position 20,435,593 of record OX276352.1, on the reverse strand, counting down.
ATGGGTTGTGGAGGTCAGATAGGCAGTCGCTCCATGTAAAATACTGGTATTCAGCTGCATCCTGTTAGACTGGAAGCCGACCCCAACATAGTTGGGAAAAGGCTAGGCAGATTTAATGGGTACTTATTAGTTTAGTTTTTGTTGTAAGGTTAACATTTGAAACTAGAGCAAAGTAATGGAAATATCTGATTGGCATTTTTTTTTGGAAAGAAAAAAAATATCCTAACATCACACTAATATTATAAAGGCGAAAGTTTGTGAGTGTGTTTTGTATGATTGTTACTTCTTGGTGCTCAAACGGCTAGACCAATTTTGATAAAATTATGTAGGATGGAGGTAGCTGCCTAGATTTATACAAAAGTTACTTTTTATCCCGAAAAAATGTAGGGTTCCCGTGGGATAATTTCCGACATCCACGCGGGCGAAGCCGCTGGCAAAAGCTGGTATATTATAAATGCAAAAGTGAGTTTGTTTGTTACATTTTCACGCTAAAATGCCTGAATGGATTTGGATGAAATTTGGCACATGGCATTTGCATTGCATTTTTTTTTTGTTTTGTAACCTAACCTGGATTAAGACATATTATAATACTTTTATACCGGTATTACGTTCCCGTGGGATAATTTCCGACCTCCACGCGGGCGAAGCCGCGGGCAAAAGCTATTCTACAATATTTCGCAGTTCCTTTTTGCACATAAGCTTCCAACTATAGACGACTTGTTTTCAATCTTGTTCTCAAGCTGTTGCGCAATAAGATCGACTGCCCCAGTTTAATAAAGCTTATTAGGTTTCGTGTGCCTTCCAGATATCCTAGGAATAATATAACACCCCTATGTCCGCCTTTTCGAAAGTGTGTGATTGGTGCGAATTCTCCGTGGCCTAGATTGTGCAGAATCCTTAATGGCCGCAGTGACTTAGTAGATGTACACCATGATAGTTTAAATAAATTCCTACGAGCTTTTGTAAATAATCCATTAGAGATTTAATTTTATTCTTACTCGATTTCATTTTCAATTTATTCGATTTATTCAGTTTATTGTTTCAATTTAGTTAATTTAATTTTCTTATCTATTTACAATCATGATAATTTTATTCATAAGCTAATTAATCAATTGTAATTTAATCAATTTATAATTTGATCAGTCATTTTCTAATTTTGTATTAGTTAATCTTAAATTTTAAGTTTAATTATATTGTATAATTTCTAGTTCAATTAATATTATGAATAATTATGTTAGTAGAAAGTCTTTTTTTGTGCATATGGTGTTAACCTATAATTAATTGTTGGACGTGTTGTCATTAAGTCAGAAATGTATACAGTGAAAAGAATTGTTGGTTAACCTAAATAAATAATTAAATCTCTGGGAGTTTTTCAAAAATCATGTAATTTCCATGAACGCAAGAAAATGTGAATAAAGTTCAGTGTTGTTACAAATTACTTACCGTTTGTAGTGTAGAGCGTGTGTGTATAGGTAGAAATAGGAAGTGAAGAAATAAGTCCCAAGTACACTAGAAGGAGAACGAAAGTTTATTAGTTACACAGACACAGGTTTCAGTTCACACAAGAAGGAGAGATAGAAATGTAGATAGCGGAGAACAGCACAGTTCAACATTAAGCGAAGTAGAAACAGGTATAAAGTGCTATCTCTATCTAGTGTTTGTTTTCATATTTCGTCTAAAGAAGATAAAACTGTCCATTGTACATTTCGTAGTGTTTGATTTTTTCAAAAATGTATTTTGTGGTTTAATTTATATAAATAAAATAAATAAGTAAGGTTTTATGATTGTTAAGTTGTTCCTTTCGTTTGTTTTCCGGAATATTCAAAAGGAATAGGTGCACGAAATTCAAATTAAGATTAAGGCTGAGTGCAACGTTCTTTCGGCACTTTTAAACAATATTATGGCGCGTACACTCGCAACAAAAGAGTCTTGTGGTCTTAGTTACAAAAATCTACTTAAAGACTGTTTTTACACGAGATAAAACTGTATGACTGGTGTGCACTGCCTTAATCGAAGCGACGAAATTGCTAGCTTCCTTGTTTCCTCTAGTGCCCACGTTTTCGAAGCAAATCACTGCTTTTCGTCGCTTGCAACACTGAACACAAGGCCACGTAATTACGTCAGCATTAGGTACTAAATATTCAAATGCTCTCAGGCGGAAGCACGGCTAATGGAATTTCAGATTACGTACATGTAGAGATTCGATTTATCCACCACCTGTGGTGACATGTTGCTTCCCAAATTACTATGATTATAATCTATGGTCTTGTTAATGTGTTAGGGTTGTTTCAAATGTGGTTGCTGAGATTATGATATATTGTAGCGTGTTAGGGCAATGGCAAAGGAGTTAATTACAGCTGTCATTTGCACAGCACAGCCTTAATTACCGTGTGTTGGCCCTTAATTTTAATTAAGAAGAGGTTGCTATTAGTGATGATAAAATAATTTAGGTTCTTATGAAAATACGCTGTATTATTATACCTATTTGGGAGAGGCCAGGTGTTCCATTTATATGCTCTAGTATTTTGAATATTCTGTTTTGAATCTAAATTCTATCAGAAGATTTTTCCACGGGCTTTTAATTAATACTCAAATTCCTTAATAATAAGATTATTGGGTCCCAAAATTAAAGCGCTGAAACAAAACACCACAAAATTACATTTATTGCCTAAATGCGACCGAATCTCATTCCATTATTCCCTCAAAGAGATTTGGATTGTCATTTTAGTTAACAGCCAACATTTAATACCAATCTTACATTCAAATACGACACGGATTATTTCGAAACAGTTGGAATGGATATAACAGGGAAACACAACAAAGTTTGTTACAAAATTCCTACGATTGTCAAAGTTTTATATGAAAAGCGCAGTCACACAGATGTAGTACAGTACGTCAATGTAGGTGCAAGTAGTGTGGGGTTTAGTGAGGCAACTTTGTCTTTACTGTGGGCACACAGTGTGAAGCATGCGCTAGGCTTGTGGTGGCGCAACACAGGGAGAGACGGTTACAGGTAAGGCTCGTTCAACACGTAATTGTGGTTGGGATGTTTGCTTACTTACTGGCACGAGCTGAAACGTTCGGAGGAACTTTTCCAAAGACCTCTTTTTAAAGACTAATTTTTTTTCTGAGAACTCAATTGCCTCGGGTATTTTTGTTAAAATATACTCTTAAAAAGAAAATAGTTGTTCCGATTTCAGCCTGCGGCTTCAAATCATGATAGCCTATAATTTTAGAAACAAAGGTACCGTACCGTACAGGCTTCACCGTCGTAATCACCAGTCTCCTTGAAAGTTTCAAGATATCTGAAGGCTTTTTAGAAAATTGCCTTTTCGCAGTGTTTCGGAAGCGTCTCGTAAAATGTCTATTTAATATCATTTTGAAGGCGAGTAGTCCTATATGGGATTGGTTTGCCTTTTTAGGCAGGTCCGAATCTGAATTTATTATCAAAAAAACCAGCCAAATGCGTGTCGGACCACGCACAATGTAGGGTTCCGTAGTTGGGATGATTTTAACTTAAAAACAAACTTAGCATTTTAGTTGAAAAACATTTGCTCCCATACATCAATATACGTCATGGTCAATTCTTCATCTGCAAATGTAAGTTTGTAATCGCAAAAAAAAAATATGTGATAAAATTACAAATTAACGATTTTCTGACTTTTTCCTTTACTTGTGCTAAGTTGTGCTGTGAGACCTTGCTTCTTGCAAAATTTCATGATTCTAGGTCAACAGGAAGCACCCCATAGTTTTTGATTTACTTGCGAGTATCAAAATATGCCGTATTTTTATTTTTTTCGAGCTCTAAGGAACCGTAGACCTACGTATTTGATATTAATTGCAACTTGATACCTCCACGGGTTCCTCAGAAAAAGTGTCTTGACAGACTGACAGACAGACAGACAACGAAGGCGTCCCATAAGGGTTCCGCGTTTTTCCTATTGAGGTACGGAACCGTAAAAATGGTAGGCCGAATTCTTCTTTTTTTTTGACATTTAAGTAGGTAATCAATGTTGTCTATTATTTTCTGCTTTTTTTCATAGCTATAGGATTCCCACAACAGCAACACATTTAAATTTGAATCTAATCGAATTTGATTAAACCAATGTTCTTAAAAAAATATATTTTTACTCAATTAATCCGGGAAAATTTTGTGTTCAGATTATTTAATTGAAAAGCTCAATAATGTCTTCTTGGCAAAACACAACACACACACAAGGACAAAAGCTCCATTACAACTATTTCGGGCCGAATTTACGCTTCTGTGTTACATACACTCGTACAGTTGTTCTCTGGAAAATACTGCGTGGGTGTGATTGCAACCAAAAACCAAAATTGTAACCAAGATGGCACTATAGTTTCGGTACCTAGTCCGGTCCGGTAATATCTGCTATTGTCCGCACAAGTAAACCGGAGGTAGATAGCTTTCCTAGTGCTCTGGCATTGTGTTTTGTTTACGTAGGTTCTGCAAAATAAAAGCGTTATTTTGATGTAAATCAAATAGGTATTTTATTAATAACTATAATTATAAACAAACTTAATTTCAATATACAAGCTAACACTAAAACATATATAGGTATTATGTACAAGTATATAATAAAAACTAAAAAAGGGGAAGAGCTCAAATCAATCTGCCTAGCCTTTCCCAGCTATGTTGGGGTCGGCTTCCAGTCTAACCGGATGCAGCTGAATACAAGTATTTTACATGGAGCGACGGCATATCTGACCTCCACAACCCAGTAACTTGGTAATACGATACCCCTTGGTAAGACTGGTTGTCAGACTTTCGGGCTTCTGACGACCCATAGCGACTGTCAAAGATCCACGAATGACAGTCGGGACCAACGGCTTAACGTGCTTTCCGTGGCACGGAGGAGTCTTGGTATGTAAAGATGGTCACCCATCCACGGACCAACCCCGGCAAGCGTAGCTTAACCTGATGGATAAATAAATAAAAAAGGGGAAGAGCTCATAGGGCATTAAAAATTTCGTCGCATCGCTGTCAATGGGAAAAGTGTTTTATGTTATTTTTATTACTTACATTTTTTTATAAAAAAAACGCGTTTTTTTATTATAATGGTACTTATGATCTGTTGCTGTGTACTTATGTAAAGATGGTCACCCATCCACGGACCAACCCCGGCAAGCGTAGCTTAACCTGATGGATAAATAAATAAAAAAGGGGAAGAGCTCATAGGGCATTAAAAATTTCGTCGCATCGCTGTCAATGGGAAAAGTGTTTTATGTTATTTTTATTACATTTTTTTATAAAAAAAAACGCGTTTTTTTAATATAATGGTACTTATGATCTGTTGCTGTGTGCTTGGTAAAGATGGTCACCCATCCACGGACCAACCCCGGCAAGCGTAGCTTAACCTGATGGATAAATAAATAAAAAAGGGGAAGAGCTCATAGGGCATTGAAAATTTCGTCGCATCGCTGTCAATGGGAAAAGTGTTTTATGTTATTTTTATTACATTTTTTTATAAAAAAAAAAACGCGTTTTTTTAAAATGGTAATCTGTTGCTGTGTGATGGATCAGAAACGTACCGGTGGATGCCAATTTGTAGTGCCACTTACAAATTGAGTGCTTTGATTTGATTCCATCAAAGCACTCTTAAAACTTGAAATTATAATTTTAATCACCTTAAAGATGTTTTGTTTACATTATTAGAATCTTGTGAGTGATTTCGTAAGAATTTACGCTGAATAGGGTTTGTTTACACTTGTAAGTGATACTTTTGGAACAGAATATAGTTATAACTTAACATTTCGAAAGGTGTGGACCTACTACGCTTTGGAATGGGCAACTAGCTTCATCTTTCTGATTGACCGACCCATTGACAATTCAAAAGTGCCTGTTTAGTTTATTTGAAATAAATGCTTATAGTTTTGAGTTTTTTGAGTTTTGTGTTACGACTTATTTTCTAATAATTAGTATCTGGTCAACTGAGCTCTGCTCGGGTGAAAATAGAGAAAACGAATTTTCTCAGATATGAGACCTAGCTAGATCGATTTTTCGCCCCCGTATTCCCTATTTTGCAACTTTCATCGAAATCGTTAGAGCCATTTTCGAGAACGTGAGATTACAAATATAATAAATATTGCTCATTTAATGTCTAGGATAAATTTACATGTTTTGAATCAGCAATAGCGCAGAATATACAGACATAAAAAAGTCGTAACAATTTTATTCTTCACGAAATGGAGTTTCACGTATCGTGAGAATGAGTCGTAAAACTTATACTACGTTACAGCTACAGGCTGTGATTCTAAAAAGGCATTATTGTGCACTGCGGGTTTCAGATACCTATTCATCATTTGAATACGGTAAAAGACTACAGTCTTATTTATAAACGTTGGTTAAATTTTAATCAAGTGCTAAGTAAGTAAAGTTAGCGCTAAATGGTTGCTAAGCAATTAATTAGTAGCTGTCAAAATTAACCACCACCAGTCAGTTTCTTCATCAACAACTAAAGTAATCAGTAAAAGTATTGACTTTTACTTGACCTTCACTGACACTACGATGTGTTTCTTCATTCAAGTTACAGCTAAAGTAAAAGTCAAAAGAGTTGCCCTTACACAAACGTCGTAATTTCCCCAAAAAAGCGTGGGGAGCTTTTTTTACACATGTCAGTTACAATTTGACTGTCAAGTGGTGTCAAAATGAAAAAGTGAAAGTTCTTCCTAGAGTGCGCGCAAGATAACTCGGAACTAATCGTATGCCACCTTCTTGTTGTAATCTCCATCAATTATGCCGAAAGTACTAAAGCAGGGATATTATCTTGAAGGTTAAACGTGCATATGAAGAACAACTAGACAATAACGCGCCTACGGAACTGTTTTCTAAAGTTAGGCATGCCATCAATCGCGCGGCTTTATTTCTGTAGAAAATTGTAGATAAATAAGGCGGATACATATGCGATAGGTACCCATCCATTACAGTTAGGCTTAGTAAAAAAAGTAACATACATAAACTCACATCTTCTTCCCATGGGGGTTAGCATAAACTACAGAATGCCATCTGCTACGATCCTTACATTAATACATACTCCTTTTGCCTGATTCGTTCATACATCTGTTCATACTTGTGCAGAGGCATGAGGAACAGGGTGTAAAGTTCACTCATCCTCCATAGAAAACGGAGGATCCTCCGACCAGACGGGTGACGGGTGTCGTGGCAACTGCCCGACGATTGATGTTAGGACGTTGTATTATGCTAGTCGCGCGGTAAATTTTGATTGCGCGATACAGGATTTTGCGTGACGTCAGTTTTATGAGTAGTTCGTATGTGGCGATGTAGATTCCGCCACATACCTACGCACGCTGGTTGCGAGTACCTACTACGTACCTGACCTTTCTGAAGAATATCACCAATAAGGTCACCATAATTATGTCTTCCTAGGACGTCCCCTCCCGGCGTTTCCACTCACATCTGCCATAGACTTTTGTTAGTCGCCTTTCATTCATCCTCTCAATATGACCAAACCATCTAGGCATACTCTTTTCGATTTAGAAGTACCATAAGTACTTTTTTGTATTATTAGGACCTGTGATCTTAAACTGAAGCTTAAACTTTCTTTATAGTGGCTGGCGTCAGTTGTCTTGCAACAATAAACTAAGGTATATAACTGTTTCCTTTGGTTTTCTGTATCGCAACAGAAAATCAGCGTCGTCCCATAAAAATGTATCCTTGCGAATATTCAATCTCTTATGCCTATGCGTTAAATAATGCATGATAAGTTCATCGTCTGATGAACTTGAACTTTCACTGAACGACCTCGAAGCCATTTTAATACTTATTTCATTAATAAAATAAACTCTAGGCTAGGTATTACTTATTACACAGATAAATGTGCAGTGATTTATGTTAGTTAACAGCTCAAACAGGCGTTGAATAATTCTAACCTACAACAGTACAACTTTGATAAAATGACAATTACTTTAGCTTTCACATCAGCTTAATAAGCAGCAAAAGCTAAAGGTAAAATTAACACTAAAAGCAACAGCTAAAATTGTGAAGAAACAAATTTAACCGTCACTTTGACTTTGTGACGTTACTTTGGCTGTTGCTTTTGATGAAGAAACTGGCCGTCACGGCCAGTTTCTTTGTCTGATTATTGTGTGTTTCGAAGTTAATTTGTTCGTAATTAAGTTTTGCCTTTAAAATATGGATTTTAAAAATCTTTTACGGGATTTCCAAAATGACGTAGAAGAATGAAATTATTTTGAAACGCCGGTGGGAAGTACTTAGACAGGGGAAGACCTACAATAGTTCGTATAAATCCGCTACGAGGATGATTACTTAGTACATAATGTTCTTCATTCGAAGTACACATGATGAAAGGTAGGGAAAGTAGGAGGCTCAGTAGGTGCTCAGGAGGTTTGAAGTGAACGAGGAAGCTCATTGGAGATAGCAATTATTAGTGTTATCCCATGTGCCCAAATCTTACGACGCCAGTTTTAAGACCCAGAACTAAAGAAATGCAATTTTTTGGTCACACAAATAACAAGAGACATTTTATAGAAAAAAATATATTTTGATACATATAATAAAGCTACATTTTAGTTATAAATTCACTACATCATGCAAGACTAAGTAATTACAAAAGTACTTATACTCCCTCGGTTTAGGTAATTCAATAACGGTAAACAAAAACAACCACGTGTCTGGTTAACCGTCTAAACGCTAACCTGTGAATGACAACTGAAATGACAAGTATTACGTAAGGTCGGTTAAGGACGCTGTTACAAATGGGTAGTCAAATCATTACTTTTTACACAAAAGTGTGTTTATTAAATAAAATGCTTTACATTCATAAAATGTTTTTTGGCCGAATTGTTGATATACGAGTATGTGCATGGTACGATTCTGAACCATAAATATAATTTTAGATAGGTACAATTTCTCAATAAATGTACCGAAATGAAAATTTTTACTTCGGTATATTTATTGAGAAAATGTACATATCTAAAATTATATTTATAGCTCAGAATCGTACCTTGCACATCTATCAACAATTCGGCCAAAAAACATTTTAAGAATGCAAAACATTTTATTTATTATACACACTTATGTGTAAAAAAGTAATGATTTGACTACCCACTTGTTACAGCGTCCTTAACCAGACACGTGTTTTTTTTTTTGTTTACCTTTATTTAATTAGTGTCCATAACGCTAAGCTTGGACTAGTCGGCACACAATCATGGTAATAATGTATTTTGACTGAAGTAATATTTGCCTCGTGCCACTAAGCTTCAGTGTAAGTAGTGTCCATTATGTGAACATACTTATTAAACGAAAGCTTAGAGACACGAGGCAAATATTACTTCAAGCAAAATACATATTACCATGTGCCCAGTGCCCACTAGTTCAAGCTTCACACTCCATGTTTGCATTAAATGTCGAATACCCGTAGTAATTATGTATAACTTTATACATTATATTCGCTGTAATAGTCTCCCACGGTTCAGGTGAATTAAATTCCACCTCAGTTACTTTGTATTCGTAACATGATGCTCTTATCAACCGTATGTTGTTATTGTACTAAAGTTTCCTAACAATATTGACCCCGAAGCAATGTTTGTGCTTGAAGGGAATGTTAAGTTGTTTTAGTATTGTTGTTGATTTCAATCAATCTGCCTAGCCTTTTCCCAATTATGTTGGGGTCGGCTTCTAGTCTAACCAGATACAGCTGAATACCAGTATTTTACATGGAGCGACTGCCTATCTGACCTCCACAACCCATTAACTGGGTAATACGATACTCCTTGGTAAGACTGGTTGTCAGACTTTCGGGCTTCTGACGACCCGTAACGACTGTCAAAGATCCACGAATGACAGCCGGGACCAACAGCTTAACGTGCTTTCCGAGGCACGGAGGAGTCTCGATATGTAAAGATGGTCACCCATCCACTGACGAACCCCGGCAAGCGTAGCTTAACCTGATGGATCGACCCGTGCGGCTGTTATTACTTAGCCACGAGCTCCTCTATCTAATATGATAGATAATTATTGTCATCAACTAGTATTGCGATAAAAGATTCATATCTTGCACTAAAAATACAGTCTTGTACGTCCGTACTACGAATAAGCCTCCGTATAAATATTTATTCATCGGAAATATTGCTGAGGCATCGAACACGGGACTAAAGCCAACCGAAGCCATACGGGCTGCCACGCGGGATAAAGTTCCTGCCTCGGATTTTACGAGGTTCCGTGAAAAATGCCACGTAAGACAGCTGAGCTAGATAATACTAGGAATATAGGTTTATCCCAGTCTTTTTCACACCTCTATTTTACTGAAGTGTTCCAATAAGTTACAACTTCAAAACTGTTGAAGGTATTGAGAATTTTCAAACTCAAATCTGCCGAACTTGTGTTAGGGTTAAAGGGGAAAGCCAAAGGAAAGACCGTTCTAAGGATTTCAATAGTGTGTTTATTATCCTTTACTTTATATATTGGAAGGTGTGATTTACTAATATTACGTGAGACGTGTGGTCTCATGCAAGGCTTATAGAAGAGTACAGACGCTATAAGAAAGTCAGGATTTCAGTCAAGTGCTGAGGGCGGGCTCGGATATAAAAACTTATATTTATGAGTTAGAAACAGAAAGACTAATAGTGTTGAAGTAGGGTCGTTTGTTTTTGCTATACTCCAACAACTTGAACTATGTATTTCTTTAAAGAGTAGGTAGGTTATGCAATACTGTATTGCATTCATATAAAGGCACAGATTAGAACGGATTTATTTATAACACTAGCTTCTGCCCGCGACTTCGTCCGCGTGAGATTTCTTGTTCCCCCGACCCACCGCGTCGAATCGCATCGCCTGCCCGTGCCATTACTTCGTTTACTACTTTTTTTATTTTAGTCAGCTCCTAAGCGTCGTAGCGTGATGTTAAATAGCCTATAACCTTCCTCAAGAATTGGGCTACCAAATGCAAAAAGAATTTTTTAAATCGGACGGGTAGTTCCAGAGATTACCCCCTACATACACACTTACAAATTTTACCTCTTTATAATATTAGTTTAAATTGTAGAAAAAGGTCAAACAGAAAAAGCTATCTCTCAAAAATACACGTTTTCAGTTACAAATATTATTTTACGTTATTTCTACCTCTACGAGAAAAATTAAGAATGGACCAAATTGTCTCATTTTTTAAATCTGATATGTCAATTAAATATTTAATTAGGTAGGCATACCATTTCGACCGAATTATCCACTGACGACGTTATGCAGCCGTTTAAAATTTTAAGCCACAGCAATTACGTGGAACATGGCGTTTTTAGGGCGGTTTTATGGGAAAATTAGTTTCAGGTGTGGCTGTGAGATTGGCTTTTATGGCTCCAACGCTATTATGATACTTCAGCCATCTTAGCCACCTATTTTCTCTTAGTAACTTAGTGCACTGCAAAGTTATAAAGTTAGTCTTAGTTTTAAAATTATTGTAGTAGTTTTGCTGATAGAGAACAGAGTACCTGCATAATTTTAAACTTAGCGATATCCTTGTCTAAGAAAACGTATAGTAGAAGAAAAGTTAGATGCCAATAACTCGAAAGATCTTATCTTTACTAGTTTTATTGCTTTTATTATTCAATGCATTTCTAATATGGTAATAAATATACGGAAATATTTAATCGCGTTCAGCTCAAAGTAAATGTTGTGAGGGAGGATGCTTGGAAACGAATAGGGTCAAAAAGGAGCTTCACTGGGCGCACCAAAGTGCTTGGCCAGGTAAAGTACCCACTACTCTTGTAGCGAACTTTGCTCAACAGTCTTTTAAAAAGTACCGTAATATAGTACCTTTGTACTCCACTTATAAATATGATGTATCTCTATATATTTTTCTGTGTGTACATAAATAGTAAAATAAATAAATATATTTTTCTTAGTAAGCAAGCTTGCCCCCCTATCAGGCTACGCTTGCCGGGGTTGGTCCGTGGATTGGTGACCATCTTTACATACCGAGATTCCTCCGTGCCTCGGAAAGCACGTTAAGCCGTTGGTCCCGACTGTCATTCGTGGATCTTCGACAGCCGTTACGGGTCTTCAGAAGCCCGAAAGTCTGACAACCAGTCTTACCAAGGGTTATCGTATTACCCAGTTACTGGGTTGTGGAGGTCAGATAGGCAGTCGCTCCATGTAAAATCATTATTTTACATGGAGCGACTGCCTATCTGACGGCCAGTCTAACCGGATGCAGCTGAATACCATTGTATTCAGGCTGGAAGCCGACCCCAACATAGTTGGGACAAGGCTAGGCAGATTGAGTAAGCAAGCTTGCACGACAACTAACTTAATCCAGTATCGCCAGTAAAATTGATGCATTTCATTCCAGTTCTACCAATTGTTTAAAGTAAAAAAAAAACAGCACATCGACCACATTTTAATTAGGGTTAAGGCGAATAGTGCTGCCAACTAGCGCAACCATTGAGAAAAAAAACATATTTCTGGAGATATGGAACATTTTTAAATTTCCTATGTCAGGTGAGATCAAAAAATTATTCCTCATCTGACTAAAAATGTGAGCATAGGAAATTTAAAAATGTTCCATATCTCCAGACTTATGATTTTATTCTCAATGGTGGCGCTAGTTGGCAGCACTACTCGCCTTAAGTTTAATTGTGGAACGTCATCGTGCAATCGAGCCTAAAAGTTTTCTTCAAACTGACAAAAGGCTAGGACCATCCCGAAAACTGAAAACATTGCTTCAGGTATACAAATCACCCAGAGGGTCATGGCCATCCGGCTAGTCCGGGGATACCGCACGGTCTCCTGTGAGGCGGCGAGCCTCCTTGCCGGATTACCGCCATGGGATCTGGAGGCAAAAGTCCTCGCGCACGTGTGGGAGTGGCGCGAGGAGGCGAAACGCCGGGGCGTAACTCCGCTGCCGCGAGAAATCATGGTACAGCGGACAGAGCTCCGGCGGGATCTCATGGCGACATGGAGAGTGCGATTGTCGCAACCCAGCGCTGGGCACGCCACAATTGCGGCAATAAGTCCCCTCTTTGAGGAGTGGTTGGAGAGGCGCCACGGCGTTCTCACCTTCCGCCTGACGCAGGTCCTTACCGGACACGGTTGTTTCGGGAGGTTTCTGTTTCGGATAAGGCGGGAGGAAACGCCCGGGTGTCACCATTGTGTGGATCGCCCGGAGGACACGGTGGAGCGTACAGTGGAGGTCTGCCCGGCTTGGGCGGAGCACCGTCATGTTCTCACGATCGGCGGCGGCGATCTCTCGCGTCCAAACCCGGTCCAGGCCATGGTGCGGAGCGAGAGTGCATGGGAGGCCGTCACCTCCTTCTGCGAAGCAGAAATGCTCGCGAAGGAGGAGGCGGAACGCGTGAGGGAGAGGCAATAGCCGCGCCCTCGCGCCCCTAGCCGCCGCAGGAGACTGCTCTGGGCGGCGGGAATCTATCGCCGATTCCCGGCCACCGTAGGCGCGGGTTGGCGGACGACGAGTATTGGGCAGCTCGCCGTCCGGTAAGGACCAGGCCCGGGTCGACGGCGCGTTGTGTTCCACGCGCGCCTCAAAGAGATGTCAGCAGTGACGGGGTCCAATAGGGCCGATGCCGCCGGGGTCGCGGGTAGTTCGGAAGAGATATCGTGGCCCTGGCACGGGCAACTTAAGGAACACGGGTGGGTTTTAGTCAGTAAAAGTCTGATACGCCCTCCCGCTCTGCCCAGAGCGGGAGAAGTCATTTGATGATTTCCCATCCACAAAAAAAAAGGTATACAAATCAACTGACTAATTTTCGTTTGTTCTTAACACGTCGTGTTTTTTTGGAAACTACTGTAATCAGTTTGTCTTGTTATTCTAAATTCAAAACAGGTCCATATTGACTTTAGAGACTTGTAATCACAATGGACGAGTCTGGATTGCCCCTGAAGCATACTTAGTATGTACGAGTATGTTTAGGACTAAACGTCGAATCACACGAACCGTTCGCCTGAAGTGTTGTTATCACAGTTTTGGAAGATAGTAATGTCTTATACTACCGTTTCAAGGAAACTGCATCTGCTCTCAAAGCGAGGATATTAATATTCTACGTGCACACCCAGGATGAATTTATACAATCCGGAACTGTCTAAAATGTGCTTTAATATTCTGGCTATCTCTTGAGATGCTTGAACGCAATTCAAGACTATTTAAATGAGGGGTATTATATCAATGTTGCATGATTCATAAGATAGGTACAGAGGTACTGCATCAGAATGTAGCTTTTAAGATTTTGTTTTAAGGGTTTCACTGTTTAGAACTTATAAATGTGCCTTTGATGGGGTTCTGAAAACACATGTCTTTGTAATAATTTGTAGCTGACGGCTGAATGTATATATATATATATATATATATATATATATAATATATATATAATATATATATGGCATTTATGTAGACCAAAACCGGGATTAACTCAGGATTATGGATAAAAAAAACTATATTACAAAATACTACTAGTATAATATTACTACTAGAGATTGTTTTATTACTAGTATTATAAAATACTTTTACTATGGGTAAACCCTGAAATCGCTGTCCAAAATCAGCTGTTGCCTACATTTTATCGAGCTACGCGAACAGTAATGTACGCATACGCGAATGCCCTATTTAAACAGTGAGAAGAGTGCACGTCTATATAGATTTAGGTCTAATAGACTCAATTTTAGGGTTCCGTATCTCAAGAGGAAAAAACGCAACCCTTATAGAATTACTCCGTTGTCCATCTGTCTGTCTGACCCTCTTTCTCAGGAACGCGTGGAGGTATCTAGCTGTAATTAATATCATATACGTAGGTCTATGGTCTCTTGGAGCATTAAAAAAAATCAAGCTTCTAAGTCAACACAATAAAAAAATATGGCCAGAGGCGACATATTTTGATACCCGCAAGTAAATCAAGTACTTCCCGTTGACCTGGAATCATGAAAAGAAGCAAGGTCTCACAGCACAAGTAAAGCAAAAAGTCCGAAAATCGTTAATTTGTAAATTTATCACATAAAAAAAAATTTTTAGTATTCTAATCTTAAATTTGCAGCTTGAGAAAATGAATGAGAATGCAGTTGAATGTATGGGAGAACATGTTTTTCAACTACAATGTTAAGTTTGTTTTGGGATGAATTCTTTTCAACTACGGTACCCTTCATTGTGATGTCATGCATACCTGTTATTTGCATGGTTACTGAAATGCAGATTTCACATGTTATTTAATTTAAATTGTAAGTGACTCTGCTGTTGGTGTGCTAATTATAAATAAATAAATAGAAATGTATGGAGCAGCAGATTTTTTTTCGTGGTTACGGGGGGATGGTCCCATAGTAAAAGTTGTTCATAGTGATGAGTACAACGATCCCATTTAAGGTTTCTAGTTATTTAAATTACATCTTGAATACAAGGTGATTATGACATTAAACAATTAAGCATGAATGCAAGTGAAATTCAATACCCAGTACCAAAGAAACAAAGTTTGGCAAAGAGCTTGTTGCAGTAAAAGCTCTAGTAGCAATTTCAATCAGCTAATTCGTAGCAATTCGGTTAGTAAACCTGAAGCTAAGTGCTCAACGGGAGTTAATGGTTTCGATGGAATGGAATTCTTTACTTTATATCCTTTGTACTAAGGGAGAATTTTGAAGAAGATTATCACTGAATTTTTCTCGAAAATCATTCGGGTTGAAAGTGTTCGGTACTAGAAAAAAACGAAGTCTTTTAGGAGTGGTGCCATACCGTGAACCGTTACCCGCTTGTAGCTTTTATTTTGTTTATGAAATCAATTTATAAAAGGCGTAATTTAAATAACGCACATCCATTTAAGGGGTCATTGTACTCATCATTATGAACAACTTTTACTATCGAACTAGACCTGAAATCGTTCTTATAACTGGTCAAAATTTAGGGAACAGCAGATTTTTTTTTCTGGGTTCAGGTTTTGTCCCATAGTAAGTAAGTTACCCCGAAAAGGTTGTGCGTTATTTAAATTACACCTTGTATATAAATCAAGGAGAGACAAAATGTTTTCCCTGTCTAGAGGCTGAATAAAAATTAAAAGGCCTACATTTTAATAGACTGAGAGAGCAGGAAAACATTTTCAATCAAGGAAATCAATAACATATTGTGCATATTAACGCACACAAAACCTAAGTAACTGTACCAAAACATCTACACATATATTCATCCATCTATCTCGTACGCAATCTCGTTCCATGTACCTACCAGAAGTTATGAATCACTACAAATACGTTTAAAAGTTCCTGAACCGTTCGTTTACTCACAACGACATCGATAAGGCACCTACAAACAGGCTCGACACGCGATATAATCGCGCGCGACACAAAGGCACTGCTCATCGCACGATACTCGGTGTCTATGTGTCGTGCGCGATTATATCGCGTGTCGCGCCTGTTTGAAGGAGCCTTAACTAACCTACTGGTAAGTTTGTTCGAGTTATATTGTCCTTGTTATAATTGTATTGGACGTGGGTATTCTATATTTTAACGCTGACTCTGCGGGCTCTTATATTACCGGGCTTATCAATGAAAGACGTATTTAGTATTAATTTATATCATAAATATTTCTATAAACAATGCTACTTCTTTTACATCATGACGTTTGTCAGCTCTCCAAGCTTCTCCTTCATTATTTTCTAATCTTCTAAATATTAAATAATGTTTATCTCAATAAACTTATAAAATATTCGTGGAGGTTAGTTGTCAAAGCCAACCGGACAAAACCGCTACAGTACCTACACTTTTTTAATTAGTGGTTGTAGTTTACAGGAACAATAACAGTGTGACTACAGTTCAAAATATTCTTGTTTTATGATATTTTTTTGTGTAAATTATAAATGTATACCTATCTTTATTGTAAGCCCTATCGTTTCTGTACTGTTTTACAAACACAGTAGAGCGTTCCATTACATAAATTATTTCAGTAAATCAAAATCAAAAGTCATTTATTCAAATTAGGCTGGGAATCAGCACTTTCTGATCGTCAAAATTACATAGACAGTCCCCACAAAACGCCCGCCCTTCACCACTTCCTAGTGCTTTAGCTGGGAAGAAGAAATAGCGCAAGAAATTCCCCAGCAGCACAGCTGTCTGTTTAGTTAGAAGAACTTGATTATATACAATAGTATGCAAAACAATTTACGCAACACAAAACATTAAATTATATTATTTGTCAAATAAATAAACAATTTTAGGAACTCTTATAACCTAAAGTCACTGGGCCAGTAAGAATTTAGCTGTACCAAATCAAATTGTGTTGAATGTTTCGTCATACGAGTACAGAAACCAAAAAAGAATGTCTAGTCTAAAAATAGAATTCTATCCGCCGTATATTTTCTTTGACGTGATAATTTCATTAAGTAAAGTCGGTCCTATTTTATTATTTTCTCATTCTCAGTGGTTCAGGCACGTACGCTCGCCACCACATATTCGTGTCAATGAAGTTACTACCCGCACGTTTGCTTTTGTCTATAATAGTAAAAGGAGATGTGAAAGTAAAATAAATGTGGCTATTTTGTTTTGGTTTCCGAACCCTTATGAAATTGCCAAGATACTGCAGTGCCTCGAGCATGTTTGCCGAAGCGAGGGTCCCGCATTTTTACACCATCATGGGGTCAAGGGTCACGTCTTTTTGGCAAAGTTTAAGTCGCTTCTGTAACAACATTTTATGGGTTGTCTTGTCACTCTTGTGGTTGCACAAGCAAGCCCCATGTTTGTGCACTGGATTTCGTAATTTTTTGTTCTGCTAAGGTGAAAAAACACTATGTTTTTGAAGACTATGGGTAACCTAATATACCTCCATGTTTTAATTTTAATGTTTTTTATTAAATCAAATCAAATAAATTTATTCGCCATATTTACTTTTTATTACATTTTTTTGTATGTGGATATTTTGCCTACAATAAAACACTATTTATTTTTATAAATATGAGTCTAGAAATAGACGATCTTATTTGGCTTTAACGAATATATTTGTTATGATCCCCGCATTCTTATCACAATAGCTTTTATTGTCGGTTCTTTACCTTTACTGAAAAGAAGGTTAAATACCTTTGTTAACCGACTTCAAAAAGGAGGAGGTTCTCAATTCGTCGGTCCCCGATTACTCGAAGATGGCTAGACCGATTTGGATTTTTTTTTGTTTTATTCGAGAGGGTATACATTACAGTTGGTCCCATATAAAATTGATTAACTTTGCTTGGGTAGTTTTTGAGTTAGCTTCAATAATACGTATTTATTCCCCACTTTTATATGGATGATGTTCTAGTTTGTTTTACAAGTAGTGGTATGAGAATTTGTGTGGGGTAGGTACCACAACTACAAAGTGAAAAATAAAAACTTTTTTACAAAAAAATACAACCGACTTCCAAAAACAACACTACAAAGTGAAAAATAACTTTAATTTCGGAAGTCGGTGGCAAAAAACGAAATACATTTAACTAGACACCGACTTCCGAAATTAAAGTTATTTTTCACTTTGTAGTCTTGTTTTTGGAAGTCGGTTGTATTTTTTTGTAAAAAAGTTTTTTTACAATAGTTCTTCTTTACGTACTCGATTTGTATGAGATTGCAATGAATATTGAACGTTCAAATGAAAGCTACACATTTCGATGATACAAAATATTGTTAAACAATTTTGAAAAGAGTAACGGTCGAGTTTCTTGCCCATTCTTTTCCATACGAAACTACCATTTGGAAGGGGCCACTAGAATTAATTAAAAAAAAATTTCAAAAGTGCCTTTCATGTTCTTATTTTAAATAAATGATTTCATTTTGACTTTGATGGCGAGTGTGTTACGCAATTAGGGTTTTTGCACCCCCTGTGGAAACCAACACACCAATATTTATAATTTGTCTGTTACCTACGAGCCAAGGGAATCAAAAATTTCATCACGTATAAAGAAATTGATTGCGTTAGCCCATGTTGGGATATGGTTTGATCAATAAACCAGTCAAGACATAGAATTGCTTTAACAACAGCCATTATTTAAATATATACATTACTAGCTGCGCCCTGCGGTTTCACCCGCGTAGACCAGGATATAAAGTAGCCTATGGATTAATCCAAGGTATAAGCTATGTACATACCAAATTTCATCCAAATCGGTCCAGCCGTTTGAGCGTGAAGAAGTAACAAACATACAAACACACACACTCACAAACTTTCACCTTTATAATATTACGCGAAAAAGTTTATTTAGTTCCCGTATTTACTTTTGTAGCACGGAACCCTAAACTGATTCACAGTTACTCGTAGATGCAAGAAAATTTCACTGGCTCTAGAAAGTTATATTAAAAATGCATACCTAAATTATATTTTCATCATATAATAAGGATTTGTGTATGTATTTTCTTTTCCATAATGCCACCGGCATTTTCCATAAAACCACAGCCATGTAATATAAAATTCATTTACCTCAGCATACATGACAAGAATTTAAATTTTAAATGATGTAATCTAGGGGATTCTTCACTGGAGTCTGATTTATTTCTGTATTGTTGTTTTACATAAGACATTCAACTTGTAGTAGATAGCGGTGGTAAAGACTTAGTATTAAAATAAGTTGAAGTTTGTAAATTTTAGGCTAGTGAATTGGTTTATACGAGTACTATGTGGAAATACAACGTGTCGTTTTGCATCCTCGTCAAATTTAAGGATGTGGTATAGACAGTCAAACCGAACAACTTTTTCCATGGCACCAACATCGTAATCGCGAAAAAATAATCAGTCGGCCCATACATTTGCGTCGAGTAGGTATTAAAGTTTTCTATGGGACAGTTGAAAATTTTTTCGCGATTACGATGTTGGTCCCATGGAGAAAGTTGTTCGGTTTGATGTTCTGTATCACACCTTGAAATTTGACGAGGATGCAAAACGACATTTCGGGTGGATATTACAGTAAATGTTATGATAAAACTAATAATTATGGTGATGTCTGTTATGTATGACTTTGGAGGTTATAGTTTGAAGACTCCCAGATTCAGTTCTCCAAACTTGAGATTGGTCTGGGAATCTTGTAAGTTGAGTTATTTTCTTTGTTTTTCGGGGATCTTGTAATTACCTACGTGTATTCAGTTTTACCTATAGTCGTTTGTGAATACAGCATCTGAGATAATTTTAAGCAGAATTTTAGATATATATTTTTTTAATATATTATATATATATATATTTTTTTAAACTTCACTTTACCTACGGTCAGCAGCAGAAGTCGGTTAACACTTTTACTTTTTGAAATCATCTAAATTAACACAAAATGATTCGCTATACTAAGGGCTTAGTGCGAGTTTTTGTACTTACTCGATCGCGTTTACGTTAACGTTACCTTACGTCAATTTGTATGGAATAATTGTGATTCCCATTATAGTCACCAGACGGCGCTTATTCAGTTTCTGTACAATTTGAAGTTTACGTTAACGTGATCGAGTAGGTATAAAAACTCGCACTAAGGTCTTTTTTTTCGTTTAACTGTTAAGAGTTAATGTTCTTAAAATTGTAAGTACTTCTGTTCCGATTTGAATTAAATATTTCGCTTAGTAATTAAGACTAAAAAACTGCAAGTGTTAATCGACTTTTGTTGCTGACTGTACCTAAGTTAATTACAAACCAACAATTTGTTTAGCTACTGATACCAAAGGAAGTGGATAACTACACGTGGAGCACTTAGAGCTTATCTCTTACACTTCGACAGGTAATACATTTACTTGTAACTACACCAGAGTTTGCAAAGCTGAATTAACTGCTTTAACTTTGAATTCTCGTGTGAAACTAGTTTCGACTAACATTATTCTTTTATCAAATGTGTGTCGATGAAATAAATAAAACTTTAGGTCTGGTTTTTGGAAGCTGTTTTGTCTGTCGTGTCTGAACTACTCGTCAGACAAAACAGTTTCCAAAATCAGACCACATGGTCAACTTTCGATATAGCGGTAGAGGTACCAGCACGCGTAGCCTGAAGACGTTTTATCGACGGAAGTATAGACAACATTACACATTGTCATTATTAGATGCGTAGAATGAGTAGATTTGGGTGTAACTCTTAAAATTTCGATTACACACCATGTGTTTAGATAACAATAAAATTTGTATTGTCTGCTAATTAGCGCGCGACCAGTTAAAAAACTTTATTTCTCATAAGAAAAATAACAGTTCGATTAAAATGATACTTAAGTGATTATAATTAGTGCTATTAACATTGGTTACATCTAGGGTGCTGGAGACATTATAATTATTAGCATATTCCGTTAAAAAAAAAAAAAAATATATATATATGTCGGATCCGGTCAATAGTACGGACGCGTAACGAATCGCAAGCGCGCCACTGGCGACATCACGTGAGGTGCCCACGCCTACAACGCGCTTCTACAGAGTCGTGATGTTCTAACCTCATGGCGAGCAGAACAGTCTAGTGTTGGATCGCATCGGGGCAACATCGGGGTTGGTACGCCACGGAACTGTATTCGATTCGTTGTGCTTAGTGATTGTGTTAGATTGTGGTTTTAAACACCGTGTATCGCACCCAGTGTGTTTTCATTGCACGAAACTCATCTTTTGCCCACATATCTGTCGAAATCTAACTGAGTAAATCCTGACGTTTCGACATATATATATAATATACAAAAAATAAAAAAAATGTCGAAGTATTTCTAGAATCTGCCATTTTGTCTATTCTTCCGTCAACAAAACCCGTTTCTATGGTGGTCATGCTAAGCGTGCAGGAAAAAACATGACAACTATTCCATGTGAATTAAACATATCTAGCGAAATGTGTACTCTGCAGGTAACCTGTGCTGATAACTCCCTGCTTTGATTTTCGTGTGAATTTGGGTACTGCATAGTTCTAACTGTGTATGCGAAATTCTACTCTTTGGATTTTTATTTTTTTTGATAGCGCAATATGTCCCCTATCCCTTTTGCGCTATCAACAACGATTTTTGAGCGCCTATTTTTGTGGCTAAAGCCTAAACATACTAGAAAGGTTTTGTTTGAATATTCTGTTTTACTATTTAAATTAATGAGACTTAAGTATCCAAGTTTAACATGAAATTATTTAGGACGGACTAAAAGTTTTCAGATAAACAAAGTTTTTGTTGAAAAAGGTCATGTCTGGCTAAAAGCCTCTTAAGAAACCACAGGGGAGGGGAGAGCTAGATAGAATATAATGAGATACTCCCCTCACCTAGTCACCTCTGCCGCCTATAAAAACATACATTAAAACGTAAACTGTGTTACTAGCAATAAAAACTTTTTTCGTAGATGAAAATAAAAGAGAAAAATTTCAGACGTGATTGATTTATTTTAGAAGAATCTTAATAGAATTCTAATTAAATGTTACAACAAAGGATTTGTTGAGTTCTTCCTTAAAATAACTCAAACTCAAAGCATTTATTTTAAATAAACCAATTATATGTTTATAAATAAACATATTTATAAACATATTTATTTATTTATTTTAAATAAACCAATTACAGGCACTTTTTAATTGTCAAGGGGTCGGTTAGTTAGAAAGATGAAGCTAGTTGCCCATTCCAAAGCATAATAGGCACCTATGGAGAAGAACGGGCAAGAAACTCCACGGACACTGTTATACATTAAAATATGGTTAAAATTATTGGTTACATCATTCATTTTGAAATTATACATTTGAAAACGATGCAGAATAAAAATATAAAAAAACAATTCTAAAATTAATTTAAATTAAAATAAGCCGTGGCAGTTAAGAGATGACCAGCCTCTACTGACAGCGCCCGTTCATGAACCTGAAACATGGATTAGCACCATCAGCTCAATCATTTGAAGAGAGTTAAATAATCCAACCGGTCCGGGACCCCAGGGTCCCGAGATATGTCAAAAAATGTTTGTTTACTAATAATTAATTTATTAATAATTTTTTTGTTTTGTAGGTGGTGTGGGGTGTAGGTGTAGGTGTAAATCCTTTTATACGTCTACCTACTTATAGTCAGGGGAATATTATAAAATACCCTATAAATTAAAAATTAGTGGTAAAGTTTTTTTAGAATTTCACAGTTTTTGAGGTTCGTTATTAAGAATTAATTGGCTTTTGTAAGTCGTAATTGTGTGAATTTAAAAGAGACATTAGTAATATATTGTAAGTTGCGTGGCTATCTGAATATTTATTACTCGACTGCCCCAGAAGGAGGGTAATGATTTTCGAGAGTATGTGTGTAGGTACGTCTATTTCTTTGACACGCTCTGTATATCCTAAACGGCTTGAT
This sequence comes from Cosmia pyralina, assembly GCA_946251885.1. Classification (NCBI taxonomy): domain Eukaryota; kingdom Metazoa; phylum Arthropoda; class Insecta; order Lepidoptera; family Noctuidae; genus Cosmia; species Cosmia pyralina. Next base: position 20,412,360 of record OX276352.1, on the reverse strand, counting down.
GGATTTTAACATATTTATGAGGTGTCGTTAAGATTTGTCTTCATTGTGGAAGTGACATGGGCTATTAATATTTATTATAAATTGCACCTGCAAATACTAAAAAGTGTAAAATAAAAAGTAAATTTAAAAAATTATAAAACCCGGCTGCGTAAAAAGTGGACTTTAAAAAAAATGGAAACAAGATATAAGTGCTATAAAAATCACTTCCATAAAAATTTAAATAAAGAAGCAACCAAGCTCATAAAGATATTTTATTAATTAAAGTAAAATAAACAACTCTTGGCTTGACAAGAAGAAAAAACTTTAAAAATATTTTTTTTGAGCAGTACAACCGTTAGGTCACTTCAAATTGTTGCGGATGCGCCCAAAATTTAAAAAGATTTTTGGAAGTTTTTTCGGATTTTTCTTCTAATCAAGCCAAGATAATTACTTAAATTAATAAAATATCTTTATGGCCTTAATTCAATTTTTATGAAAGTGATTCTTATAGCACATTATTTTAATGCTTCAAATTATTTGTTTAAGTGAAAACAGTTAGACGTAATATTTAGTAGCATGCAGATAATTATCTCCACATACTCCTAAATAATGATTATGGCGAAAAGTTTGAACGTTTGAACATTTTAATGTTTTCGAAATGTTAGATAGAGGGAAATTGTGGTCATTAAACATAATGACAGTTAATATATCTATTCAACACAATTAATTACCCTAACGGTGGTAATTACAAATATTTTGTTAGAACCCCCGAAATTGAAAACAACGATAAATCTGACCTTTAATTGGTACCAATTATTTCAAAAATTGTTGTAAAATGTAGGTCGTTACCTATTGAGAACACGTGGTTGGAAAGCTTTTAGGGAACCCCGCCCCTATACTGGTGACTCCGATAAGAACACAGAAGCCTGACGGAGCCATCACGTCGGGGTCACCAGTATAGGGGTATAAGGAACAGGGTGTAAAGTTCACTCATCTTCAGGTGGGCAGGTAGCCCACCAGACACAACACTCGTCTGGTCGGAGGATCTTCCCTTTTATATAGAGGATGAGTAAACTTTACAGCCTATTCCTCATGATGCTGTGACACCTTACTTCTTGCCTTCATTCTAGGTCAACGGGAAGTACCACAGATTTTGATTTATTTGCGAGTATCAAAATTTCGCTTAGATGGCCGTATTTTTTATTGCGTTGACTTAGAAGCTTGATTTTTTTAGAGCTCGCTCTAAGGGACCGTTGACCTACGTATTTGATATTAATTTCAACCTGATACCTCCACGCGTTCTTGAGAAAAAGGGTCTTGACAGACTGACAGACAGACAGATGGATAAAGAAGTGATTATATAAGGGTTCCGTTTTTACCTTTTGAGGTACGGAACCCTAAGTAACATAAATAAAGGAATATAACATTAACTTGGCAGCAGTTCATGAAATACAACTTAGTGCTAAGGTGTTTGGTTCTCGACAGTTTTGTCAGTAGTATATTTTAGTTTTGTTATAAAAAAAATGTACTGTATGTATGTTCTTCAGTAAGAAACATTGTTTAATACAAATAAAACCTCGGGTCGGTCAACACCACGATCCCATTTTAGAAAATAGCGAGAAAGAAATCGGGAAAGTGAAAAATTTAGAGACAAGAATAAAATATTGCCAACATCAAGATAAAAGATAAAGATTGACTCAGTAAAGTTACTTTTAGAACTTCGTGAATTGAATTTGGAGTTAGAATAGAGACGTAGGTTTACCCGAGATTTTATATATTATTACAAAAGCTTTTTAAAAATAATACAATATAAAAATACCTAAAAGTTTCATTTGAGCTTGCTAAAGTAAAGGCGTGTACAAATGAAGATTATGAATGAAGATGAAGATGATGATGAAGAAGAGATGAAGATGATGAAGAAGATGATGAATGATCCTGTAGTGTAACGCGAATAGTTGGACGGCTTACCAATGAGCACTGTGTTCGCGATAGAAACCAACAGCCGATGGATCAGCTCGAGCGTGACGAGATTATACGCGTCTGTACACACCATAGATATATGAAAGAAGATTTATATTTCTATGGTACGAAGATTTATATTTCTATGGTAGATTTATAAGATTTATATTTCTATGGTACACACTGCCAAGCCGTTTCCCAACAATGTCGGGTTCAGCTTCACGTCTAACCGAATCCAGCTGAATAAAAGTATTTTACATGGAGCGACTGCTTATCTGACCTCCACAACCCAGGTGCTGGGTAATACGATAGTCTTTGGTAAGACTGATGGTTATCAGACTTCTGACGACCCGTAAAGACTGTCAAAGATCCAAGAATGACAACCGGGACGAACGGTGCTTTCCGAGGCACGGATGGTCGCCCATTCACGGACCAACCGCGGCAAGCGTAGCTTAACCTGATCGAGGGACTAGTGCGGCTTTCATTACTTAGCCACGCGTCTGTCCCCCGCCTTTAGTAATAAAAGTTTGTTTAAAACGAGGCTAAGATGGACGAATTCATTAATAATTTGGGATTGGCGTAAATAAAACGTTGGTTTTACTTTTTCATCAAGAAAATTAACTTTTCAGTGGTTTAGTGGTTTTATTAAGCGTCTAGAAAAAGCCTATCACTTAAGACTAACTTTGTGCAATTAATAAAAAACAAAAACATATTTTTCTTTCGATAAATTTTCACGTCATTCCTGAAGTGTTAATAGGGATGATGACTAAAAAAAATTCTATTTGTCCGTCATGTAAATTACTAAAAAATATTGGACACGTATTTTTTCGTTTTTTACGTAATCAAAAGATTACGGCAATACATTGAGTTAAAATGTGGCATGACGTCACTCCTTGCTAGATTTTTTTACGTAGTTTGTTATAGTTGTGACGTAGCGAGCGCCCCACTTCCCAACTTTAACGCGTTGTACCTAAGTAATTTTTCATTAATATGATGAAGCAAAAAATACGTGTCTAATATTTTTTTATTATCTAACTGATGGACTAAATAGAATTTATTTTTTTTATCCAGGCATCATCCCTATTATTGCACAGCAGGCGTTTGATAAGACAACACCGTCGATATCACAGGTGTTCAGTTCCTCGTAATTTGATCAGATAAACAGCTGTGTACCTACAATAGGATTATGTCGCGTGTGTGTTTGCGTGTGAGGGTTACTAGGTGCCAAAACATTCCCTGCATTTGTTTCGTGTTAGCCGAAAAACACTGTTGGATTTTCGACCCTCGGCGCTAAGCAGAGCTTTGAAAATACAGTGCGCGAAAAAAATCTCCACGATATTTTTACGTCCGTGCGAACGTCGACTTAATGTGTGAGTGTCGCGAGCATTTGGCAGATTTTAGATTCGCGTGTCTGTGTTTCTATTATTTTTACTTGCAAAATTTTGATGAAAATATATTTTCTTGGAAACCAATTCTTGTAGAAATACTCGTAGTTGCGTTTGTTTGATTGTCTATCGTGTAATGTTTGAAATTCTTCAAAGTTACATAATAAAATGATAATATTAAAGTTACCTACAGAATCCTAACAAATCTTACTACCATTATAAATGTGAAAGTTTGGATGGATGGATGTTTGTTACTCAATCGCGCCAGAACGGATGAACGAATCTGGATGAAATTTGGCACATAGATAGATTATAGTCTGGAATAGCACATAGATTAATTCTTATCCCGGAAAAATTTAGATACGGTTCCCGTGGGATAATTACCGACATCCACGCGATTGAAGCTGCTGGCAAAAGCTACATGCGAAAGTGAGTTTCTGTGTTTGTTACGCTTTCACACTAAAATGGCAGAACGGGTTTGGATGTAATTTGGCGCATGGGTATACCATGACCTGGAGTAGGACATAGGTTACTTTTTATCCCGATAGTACGTTTCCGTGGGATAATTTACGATCTCCACGTGCGCGAAGCCACCGGCAAAACCCAGAATCGAAAATCAGCAATGTATACCTTGGGGTATACATTGCTGATTTTCGATTAGCCAAATCAATTTACCCTTTACAAAACGAAAACAAAAGAAGCAGCCACATATTTTTATCGTTTTTAATATTCGCACAAAACTAATTAACGAACAGTGTAACACAGTGGACCAGAATAAATCCAATAGGTGGGCCCACGTTCCCTCGCGCCGGCCATATTTAGACAGAAAACAAATAATTGCTTTTGCCTGACACAGGAAATCGAGTTATTCCGTCTACGTGCTTAGAATTTTTCTCACAACAGAACCTGCTTTTTATATTTTATGGGTTCAAAGTTACCTCGGAATTGTTTATTGCTGGCCACAGCGGTGGTTAATGTTGTTGAAGTAGGTGCGAAACTTCTAAATGAGCCAGGAAGGTTTGTAAAGTAGTTTCAGTCTATATTTGCGTCGGCGAGATGAGTTCGTGCTCTTAAGTATAATACGCGTACGTGGCTCACACGACTGTCATTAATAATGTAGTTTCGGGCACCGTAATGAGGTAAGCCGGCTGGCAACCTTCGCACGGTATATTAACACTTTCCAGTCATTACTGAAATGATAGAATTGGGTTGGAGTTTAATACAAAGGGTAGTTTAAAGGAATTTGATGAACTGTGAACAATCATGTAATTACTGCCCATTGATAGTCACCCGTCTACGGTCCAACTTGCGACTGTTAAATACTTAGCCACGAGCTCCACACAGTGGGTACTAATAGATCGATAGGATACTGATAGTTATCTTAAAAGTAAAAACTCATAAAACTGCAAACTATGTACTTGCTACCTTGTACCTCTTTTTTTTTTTTGTGGATGGGAAATCATCAAATGACTTCTCCCGCTCTGGGCAGAGCGGGAAGGCGTGTCAGATTTTTACTGACTAAAACCCACCCGTTTTCCTTCAGTTGCCCGTGCCAGGGCCACGGTATCTCTTTCGAACTACCCGCGACCCCGGCGGCATCGGCCCAATTGAACCCCGTCACTGCTGACATCTCTTTGAGGCGCGCGTGGAACACAACGCGCCGTCGACCCGGGCCTGGTCCTTACCGGACGGCAAGCTGCCCATTACTCGTCGTCCGCAAGCCCGCGCCTACGGTGGCCGAGAATCGGCTTTCGATTCCCGCCGTCCAAGGCGTCTCCTAGGTTAGGGGCGCGAGGGCGCGGCTGTTGCCTCTCCCTCACGCGTTCCACTTCCTCCTTCGCGAGCATTACTGCTTCTCAGAAGGAGGTGACGGCCTCCCATGCACTCTCGCTCCGCACCATGGCCTGGACCAGGTTTGGACGCGAGAGATCGCCGCCGCCAATCGCCTCCGTGAGAACACGGCGGTGCTCCGCCCAAGCCGGGCAGACCTCCGCTATATGCTCCACCGTGTTCTCCGGGCGATCCACACAATGGTGACACCCGCCTTATCCGAAACAGAAACCTCCCGAAACAACCGTGTCCGGTGAGGACTTGCGTCAGGCGGAAGGTGAGGACGCCGTGGCGCCTCTCCAACCACTCCTCAAAGAGGGGACTTATCGCCGCAATAGTGGCGTGCTCTGCGCTGGGTTGCGACAATCGCACTCTCCATGTCGCCATGAGATCTCGCCGGAGCTCTGTCCGCTGTACCGTGATTTCTCGCGGCAGCGGAGTTACGTCCCGGCGTTTCGCCTCCTCGCGCCACTCCCACACGTGCGCGAGGACTTTTGCCTCCAGATCCCATGGCGGTAATCCGGCAAGGAGGCTCGCCGCCTCACAGGAGACCGTGCGGTGTCCCCGGACTAGCCGGATGGCCATGACCCTCTGGACCTTGGTACCTCTGAGAGATTCATAACCCTACAATTTAGCTTTGTTGCTAAATGCTTATTCAAAGTAACAATATCACTATATTTTAAATGTCAATTTTCGTTAATATTCCGTAGCGTTATCTGCCATTAGTTGTCATAATATTTATTGTGAAAACAGCGCAAGAGAATGTGCAAAGAATTTTAATGTTTTCTAGCTCTGACATTTAAAGGCTAACTGAAGCTTTACTACTATTTTATACAATAATAATATCATTCTTAGTATTCCATTGTAATGTGTGTTTCATAATAGTAATGACTGCTTGTTATTTCGTAGCTATTATAATAATTATTAAAATATTTTTAAAGGAGATGCAAAAATGGACCACAAGGTAAGGTACCTTTTAGAAAAAGATACTAACCAAGTCATTATTACTTATCATAACATCACATAATGTGACACCTGAACGTTCAAATTCAAGTCGCAATCTCATGCCAGCGACAATCAAATGTCAAAAATGTAGGTAAACGCTATACAATTTTTGACAGATTGAGACTGAGATGAGATTGCGAACGTTGTTAAAAATACGGGAATTGCCTCTCTGGTTTCCCTGAAGAGATATGGTGTACTTATACAACAGAATAAATAACTGAATCAATTACAATAATTTTTATACCGTGTTATATTTTGCTCCAAAAATCATTAAACGGTTACAATATGAACACCGAGCGACGAACACAAGTCACGGCAGGTCATAGCGGCACTAGGCACGGGCGCACAGCAGGCGCCGCGTGGTGATCATGTTTTTGTACGGACAACCAGGTAACATAACAAGCTTATAACTTTGTGATTTTTCATGATACAGTTTTGAAATTTTGTACATAGATTCTTTACATAAAAATACTAGACACGTGTTTCGGGTTTCGCATATATTAAAACTAATGTTGTATAGTACCCACACCCGTATTTCGTCAGTTATGACGAGCCTATTACCATCAACCAGGCATAAATCCAGACTCCGGGCTGCTGCTGAGAAACTTCTGATGGAAAACCCAATAACGCTTTGCCCGACATGGGAATCAAACCCAGGACCTCATACTCAGCAACAGCATTTGTGACCCCTACAATAATGACGAAGTAATTATAATTACTAAGTACCTGAGTTAGCTAAGCTAAGGGAAATTGAGAGGGCTATGCTTGGTGTTCCTACGCGATTGAATCAGAAATGAAGAGATCCGCAGGAGAACCAAGGTAACCGACGTAGCCCGAAGAATTGCCAAACTTAAGTGGCAGTGGGCAGGGCACATTGCTAGCAGAACATTATGGCCGATGGGACCAAAAGGTTTTGGAGTGGTGACCGCGTACCAGAAGACGTAGCGTTGGAAGGCCTCTCACAAGGTGGACCGATGATCTTGTAATCCGCTGGACGCGTGAAGCACAGAACCGGTATAAGTGACGCTGCTTGGGGAAGGCCTATGTCCAGCAGTCGACGTTTTTCGGCTGAAATAATGATGAGGATGATGAAGTTAGCTTGTTTTAAACCACGATCAGTAAAAGAGGTTCTCTATTATTAACTTTTTAATGCCACAAAGCCGTTTGATTGACGATTCACAATAAACGTGGGATGAGACTAAAGAACGATCTACAATCATTTGGCAATAAAATACCCTGATATTTATAGTTTTGATTTTATTTGTATTTTGACAGCCATAAAATCCTTATTTCATTGAACAGAATACTAAAATCTAGACGCAGGAGCACTAAACATTTATGTATCAACAACTTATCTGTTACTTACAATATTGTAAGCAACGAGCATTAAGCTTGGATTAAATTCCGACTCATTATATTCAGATCGTTCTCAAGGAAGAGTTTTGGCCGAAAGTTGTCGTGTATCGGCGATTCCGCGAAATGTTACGCGCAGCGCAAGACGACGCCGTTACTATATTATACAATAGATAGAAAGAATACATTTTTATGGTTTTTATAAATTTGTATGATTACAGACTTGTCAGGTATTTATGTTATGGGTCATTGTTACCCGAAATAAATGATATATTATTATCGTTTAAATGTTCTACCTATTCGCGATAAAAAACATAACTACATGGCAAAGTACGATTTCATACGTTCAATTTTCAAAACAATATGTACTTACCGAATAAATAAATTTAATCTTATAATACAGTATCGATCTTGAAACTTCAAATTGTTTAAAACTATCTAGGAGTCCACGAGACAGGCTTGACCTGGTGTGGAGTCCACAAGTTAATTTATTAAATTATGTTTCCTTAATTCGTAAGTATCATTTAAAGAGTAGTTTAATTTTTATTACTTTTAAGGAAATGTAAGAATATTATTTGGTTAATAAACGATTATTATTTATCTACCTACATGTCAGAATTCGAAGACCTCGTGGCTAAGTAATATCAGCTGCACGGATCGATCTATCAGGTTAAGCTACACTTGCCGCGGTTGGTCCGTGAATGGGTGACCATCTTTACATACCGAGACTCCTCCATGCCTCGGAAAGCACGTTAAGCCGTTGGTCCCGGCTGTCATTCGTGGATCTTTGACAGTCGTTACGGGTCGTCAGAAGCCAGAAAGTCTGACAACCAGTCTTACCAAGGGGTATCGTATTACCCAGTTACTGGGTTGTAGAGGTCAGATAAGCAGTCGCTCCATGTAAAATACTAGTATTCAGCTGCATGCGGTTAGACCGGAAGCCCACCCCAACATAGTTGAGAAAAGGCTAGGCAGATTGATTTTGATGTCAGAAATTAGCTTTGGTTTCCTATATCCGTCTTTTATAAGAAAACAAAAATCATCCTCATCATCTTCCTGCTGTTACGTGGGGTCGGCGCAACACGTTTTCTTCTTCCATTCTCCCCTGTCAACCGGCACGCTATCATTCACTCCCTTCTCCTTCATATCATTACTTACACAATCCATCCATCTTTTCTTTGGCCTTCCTCTGCCTCTCCATCCATCAACATGTATATTCATCACTCTTTTAGTCAATGCGTTTCGTCTCTCCTCATCCCATGCACATACCAAGCCAAACCTTTCAACTTTTCTGTCACTGGCGCCACTTTCAAACTTCCTCTTTTAAACTCATTTCTTACTTTATCCATTCTCGTCACTCCACACATCCGTCACAACATTCTCATCTCCGCTGCATGCTATCTTTTTTCATCCGTCTCCTTCACTGCCCAGCTCTAGCGAAACTCTTCAGACGAGATGGGGCATCCAATCTAAACATGATAAAACAAAACATATATTAATTTAGTGATATTTTTTTGTGAGTTCATTGACCGCAGTTAGTGTAGTCATTTGAAATATCAGTTAACTTTTTTTTCGTGTAAGCTTAACCAACGTGATGGGTATCGGTTTCTGAACACGATAACACAAAACAAAACAGATTTTCTCAACTTATACACGAAGGGTTCCGTACCATTATCTATATAAACGGCAAAAAAATCACGTATGTTGTGTGGGAGCCTCCCTTAAATATTTGTTTTATTTTAATTTAATTATTTATTTTGAAAGTGAATATTTTACTAAATATTCTGTAAAAATTTCAACTATCTAACTATCACGGTTCATGAGATACAGTCTGGAGACAGATGGTCAGACAGACGGACGGACAGCGTAGAATAGTAATAGGGGGATCCTATGGGTATTTAACCCTTTGTATACGGAACCCTAAAAACATCAAATCATTTTTAAAGTATTGTGTTTAGATATTAATACCCATCACGTCTGCAGGGTTTCCCTAGCTAATTTCATTTGACCCTGTATAGAATTTTGAAAAGTGCACTAAATACTTACTAAAATATTCTGCTATTTGGCTTAACCACGACCATAAAATCTCGATTTTATCGACATAATAATCTTAACTAGCTCCAAACACATTAATGTATCGACTGAGTTCAATTATCACCGCAAAATTGTAAATGCAAGCATTATTTTCAATTTGCAACGAACTCGCTCATTCCTCTCAATTTGCGACAAAACGCTAACGCGGGAAAGCACGTTACGTGATAGCAAACGCGGCTCCATTTATGTGTCTGGGATTACCGCGGTGAATCCGTCGCGGGTAATCGTACGAGCTCGGCTAACCTAAGCTTTTTTCGATAAATGTTCGATTAGTTTAATCCCGGCAACTGCATGAGGATTTTTATGCGAGGCCAGAGAGCTAAACTATAGGAAAAAGAGGTTTATATTGCTTTATAGTGATCTGAAAACCTTTTTGGCTTGTTCCTAGAAAAGATAATGGGGTGGTGTAAAGAATTATGATGCACGGAAGTGTTTTCCTTTAGTCATAAAGATCGCTTTTTAAATACTATCGAACTGTGAAGCCTGACTGTCGTGACTTTCACATAGTTGCATTAGAAAAACGTACTAAAATACAATGTAACTGTGCCAATAACAAAGAACTTATAAATTATAGGTACAAACTGTGACATTTATGTCTAATTAAATTCAAAATATTATGCAGAACTTGTGCAAGTCGGTAATATTCTTTAGTATCGCATGCGGTTTACTGCCTTGTTTATAAACCAGGTCACCGAGGCACCTTAGTAATACCTAGTAAATGACGTGTCACCTATTTTATACTAACTTTAATCACCTTAAAAGCAGGTGAGTTGATCCACAGGGTCTTTTAAGAAAATATTGTTGTGGAAATTCATTTCACGGACTATCATCTTCAGGAGTAAAAGAAAGTATTGTGAATTGTTCGTAATTTTAGAATAAATTATATAAAAATTATAAAATAAAAAATTGTTTATTTTTATTTCAGAAAATGTACATCAATTATAAATAAGGGTCACAAAACCAAGTAAAATAAACACTACAGAATAAAGTGTATCGTACTAGTGTATGTATTTTGATATATATAGGGTGACTGGGAGGAGCTCGTGGCTAAGTAATAACAGCCGCACGGGTCGATCCATCAGGTTAAGCTACGCTTGCCGGGGTTGGTCCGTGGATGGGTGACCATCTTTACATACCGAGACTCCTCCGTGCCTCGGAAAGCACGTTAAGCCGTTGGTCCCGGCTGTCATTCGTGGATCTTTGACAGTCGTTACGGGTAGTCAGAAGCCCGAAAGTCTGACAATCAGTCTTACCAAGGGGTATCGTATTACCCAGTTAATGGGTTGTGGAGGTCAGATAGGCAGTCGCTCCATGTAAAATAATGGTATTCAGCTGCATCCGGTTAGACTGGAAGCCGACCCCAACATAGTTGGGAAAAGGCTAGGCAGATTGATTGCAGATTGATAGGGTGACTGGTAATTAGTGACCGATAGTTAAACACATGATTGTACTCATGATAACAAACAACTTTTACTATGGGACCAAACCTGAAAACGCGAAAAAAAAAAATCAGCTGTCCGATACATTCATGTTCGCATAACTAGTCAAAATATAGGGAGCAGCAGATTTTTTTTTCACGATTTCAGGTTTGGTCCTATAGAAAAAAATGTTTGTTATCATGAGCACAATCATGTGTTTCAGTATCGGTCACTAATTACCAGTCACCCTATATATTGTTTGGATGTGGAGGTGAGACCAACCAAGTTGGAAAATTGCCAGGCTAATGATGGATACAGAAAATGTTACATAAACTAAATAGTAGCAAGTGGAAACGCTTCGCTGCTGCAGCACTAAGCACTCCTTAGGGATTAGGTCGTTACCAGGTAGATTGATGAGAAGAACAACACTTCTTTTCGAAGTAGTTAAGTCAGGATTCATAGAACTTAGGTACCGTGCCCACACCTGTTTGTAAAGTTCCTGTTTGTCTGTTTGTAATTGTTTCTCGGCTCAAAATCATCTTCTATTTAAAACAAACTCACCACACAAACAAAAAGACATTTGAAATTCAAAACTACAATTCTAAGGATCGTGTACTGCATATTTAACTCCGAAAATTCACTGAAAATAACGGTGATCTCATTAAAAGTTTGACTGTAACGTAAAATTTAATCAGTCGACCACGCTAGCCACTGGAAGTGTTAAAACACAACTTTTTGTCATATGCTGGAACAATGGGAATGCCGCCGGGAACTGGTGGTTTAATAGAGACTGGCTTGACATCACACATGTCATTGTATTTATAACGCAGCCAACTAGCTTTAGCCGTTTAGTTAAGGAGTGTAAAGCTGCTAACTGGCGCCACCATAGAGAAAAAAAAATAAGTCTGGAGGTATAGAGCATTTAGAAATTTTCTATGCTCACATTTTTAGTCAGATGAGGTAGAATTTTGTTCGAAATTATAGCAGTCAACGCCAAAAATGGCTGTTTTTGGCGTGAACTGCTATAACCTGGAACCTAGGAGGTTTTGTGTTGATTTTATAGATACAATAAGTTCCACCTCATCTGACTAAAAATGTTATATAGGAAACAAAATGATCTATATCTCCAGACATATTTTTTTCTCAATGGTGGCGCAGCTATACTCGCCAGGCTTTGGAAGAAGCGCACGTGCGTGGTTGGTCATAGTTTTAACCTAACCCGTTTGGTTTAGGTGCCCCGGCTTAGTTACTTCGACCAATTCAGCTCGAGCGTGCTTGGTCACAGTTCCAACCTAACCTGTAGTTGAATATTTTTCAGGCTGCTAGTTGAACGGCGCCGTTTAGTTAAGGCTAGGTTATTAACTGAAAGACTATTATGCTAGTTGTCTGCGACATTTAGATCGGCCAGTTTTTTTGTGAAAAAGGGAAGGTTCACAAAAAGGTTTACAACAGTGTGTTTTGATTTAATTTTCCATGTGTTTTTCTACTCGAGAAACGACCAGAATGATGAAGCTTTTTCAAGATATTCAAAGTTAGACCTGTATTCTTTTATTCATGGAGGCGCAGTCCTATGACGGGGTCATTGTCAACGGGGTGCATAATGTGTAGGGTTAAAGGCCACAACAGAAGTGATGTCACAATACAATACGTAAGATAAATCCGTCTGGGAACAGTTCCCAGTATTTATTTGCAAGGTTCGAACAGTGACAGAAAGGGCTTGCTTTAAGAATTCATCAAATACCCTTTATATAGTGCTTTAAATAGGTTCAAGGCCCTTCCCTACTAGAAAATAGTCCTTATCATTAAAATTGTTGATTTCGAATAATCATCACACTTCACACTATATATATATATACATATATTATATTATAATATAATATAATATAATATAATATAATATAATATAATATAATATAATATAATATAATATAATATAATATAATATAATATAATATAATCACATAGTATAATATTAGGTCTTTACCTATGAAATTGCCGTTCTGCAGTACTGGCCATTTCAAATCAAAATAATTTTTGTTTGGCTAAGAATTCTAATTTCAAATTAATTTTATTTTAAAAACATGGATTTTTTTTTCTAAAAGTAGTCATTTGTTTATTGATTAGTGTTACATTTTCATCGCATTTCAATCTTTTTCGTCATCATGGATACGTTAAAAATTCGAGTAATTATGGAATATGAGTACCGTCGTGGCAGCAACGCGGTACAAGCGGCACGCAACATCAACGACGTTTACGGAGCTAACACTACAAACCAACGCACCACTTGTTATTGGTTTGCTCGCTTCCGTTCTGGAAATTTCGACCTGAAAAATGAACCTCGCGGTCGTCCGAAGACTTTGGTCGACAATGACGAATTAAAGGCGATTGTGGAAGCTGATGATACACAATCTACGGCTGAATTAGCAGCACCTTTCGACGTTAGCGTCAAAACAATATTGATCCATTTGCGTCAAATTGGCAAGGTAAAAAAGCTTGACAAATGGGTGCCCCACGAACTCAATGATCGCCAGTGCGAAGTACGCGTCGAGACGTGCCTTGCACTGCTCAACAGACACACAAATGAAGGAATTTTGAACCGCATTGTTACCTGCGATGAAAAATGGATTCTGTTTGATAACCGCAAGCGCTCAGCAAGTTGGTTGGATCTTGGTTCAGCACCTAAACAATGCCCTAAACGAAAACTTACCCCTAGAAAAGTGATGGTCACTGTTTGGTGGTCTAGCGCCGGTGTGATTCATCACAGCTTCTTACCAAACGGGGTGAGCATTACTTCAGATGTGTACTGTGAAGAACTGAACACAATGATGGAGAAGCTGGCACATCTCCAACCAGCATTGGTCAATCGCTCGTCTCCGCTGCTCCTGCACGACAACGCGCGACCTCATACTGCACAGCAGACGGTCTCCAAGTTGCAAGAACTGGGGTTGGAAGCTCTCCGTCATCCGCCCTACTCACCAGACCTTGCGCCTACAGACTACTACTTTTTCCAGAATTTGGATAACTTCTTGGCGGGAAAAAAATTCAATACCCGAGAGGCAGTACAAAATGCCTTTGAAGAATTTGTTGCCTCCCGTCCAGCTGATTTCTTTAAGAAGGGCATCAATAAACTGCCACTGCGTTGGCAAAGATGCATTGATTGCATGGGTGATTACTTCGATTAATACAAATAAAAAATGCATGAAAAAAATTCGTTTAAATTTTTTCATACAAAACGGCAATTTCATAGGTAAAAACCTATTATTATAAAGGTGAAAGTTTGTGAGTGTGTGTGTGCGTGTGTGTTAATGTTTGTTACTTCTTCACGCTCAAACGGCTTTGACCGATATGGATGAGGAAAGTAGATACCTTATACCCTGGAATAACACATATAACGTAGATAACGTAGATAGATAAAACATTTATTTGGTGCAAAAGATATAGCACAACACACAAAAGTACAATTAATTAAATGAATATAAAAACATGATGCCAATAATGAAAACAAAAAAAGAAAAGAAAATCGTACATATACAAAAAAAAATAAAAAATAAATAAAAATTGAGACTATGACGTAAGTACTTTAAAACAAATTGACATCGAATTTACACAGTGCGGTGTGCGTCTCAAGGTTGCACCAAATGGGAGTCCAGCTCAGCATGTGTCAGACAATATACCTGACGCTGATATTCTGCTGGATCCCTGCAGTGACATACGGACGTCAAGCAGACGAGATTAATTGCTGTTGCAATAAAGAGTTATGCGCGGATTTTGGTCTACGCGGGAGAAACCGCGGGGTGCAGCTAGTTGTAAGTAAATATCAGAACATTTTATAGGAAACTAGGAATATAAAAAATAATATATGATATTCCTAACACTACACAATAACGAATTGTAGATAGTATTTGTACAATGTTTTTCTCTAATAATACTAACCTGTCAAGTAAAATAAAAAGCTTTTTATATTTTACTATTTACTCGTAGGTACCGCCCGTAACATGTATAATATAAAATGTCAGACTCAGAATGATTTATGGTTTCGTTTATTTTTGCTTTATAATAATATTAGTTCTCACCATTTTTAGGGTTCCGTACCTCAAAAAGAAAAATCGGAACCCTCACTTCGTCTTCGTCAGTATGTCGAGACCCTTTTTCTCAGGAACGAGTGGAAGTATCAAGTTGAAATTTATATCAAACACGTAAGTCTATGGTTCCTTGGAGCTCCAAAAAAATCAAGCTTCTAAGTTAACGAAATAAAAAAATACGGCCATTCATGCGATATATTTTGATTCCCGCAAGTAAATCAAAACTTCTCATTGGCCTAGAATCATGAAATTTGGCAAGAAGCAAAGTCTTCCAGCACAAGAAAAGGAAAAAGTCCCAAAATCAGTAATTTGTAATTTTATCACACAAAAAATATTTTTTTGGGATTACAAATTTAAATTTGCTGTTAGAGAATAGACCGTGACGTATAATATATCAATGTATAGGAGAATGTTGTGTTATTTTGGGATAAATTCTTTTCAACTACGGAAACCTTCATTGTGCGTGGTCCGACACGGACTTGGTCGGTTTTTTTTTACCTGAGCCTCAATGAGTAATAGAAAAGGGTTTTAACAATTGAGCAGTCGTAAGTCATGGGTAGCATTTTAGGTCTGGTGTACAACATCCATTACCTCGAGGGCAAGGGAGGGTTGATTTACGCTCCCATCTAGTTTGTATATTTTATACCAATGCGACGTAGGTCTCGTACTAAATTTGAGCCCGGTGACACAAGCTGTGCATGAATAATGTACAGCACTTTATTTTCTGTGCACACGCGAGCATTGTCGAAAGAAAAGTGAGGGTTGGATACAGGTCAGCTCTGTGTACAACGGAATCAAAGATCAGCCTTGTGCTTTGATTGCTAGTAATATTTTTTGTGCATGAATACGTTCCTGCATTCTAGAAAAGAATAGGTCCTATCCTCCTATCCTATCTATCCGATATTGCTTTACATATAAGTCTGTTTTATATAAACTGTTGTTATAGTTAGTCAGAAAGATGCATAACTTTCCGCTAAGTATAGCAATATTAAATAATGTGACTAATAAATAAATTATGCGGTTTGTAATAAAAGCAATATAAAAAAAAAAATTTTTTACACAAAGTTCTGAAAATATACAAGCAGTATGGTATGAATTCTCACTAAGATATGACTAACACAGAATAAACAGCGGGTCCCAAACTAGGCACAGCTTGTATCTTGGTGACCTAAACACTACACGAAGTATAAAATTTTGTCTGATAGCGCAAGATTGTTGTTATAAGTTTATTACAAAATATAATGTGAGTACAATGAAAAGGAAATAAAATAAAAACTTACATTTGCAGTTGGAGAATTGACTGTGACGTATATTATATAGGTAGTTGTATGGGAGAACATGTTTTTCAACAATGTAAATATAATTAATCATTTTCTTTTAAATAAAAAAAAAATAAAATTATAACAGCACGTCAAATAACCCCCCGGCTCGTTCTTGGTGCAAAGGTTAGCCATTGCCATACAACGTGGCAACGCTGCAAGTGTTATGGGCACCTTTGCGCCAGGAACAGTTAAAATAAAATAAAAAATTAACATAGATTTACATACAATTCAGATCAAACATACAAAAACAGTTAAGGTGAGTAAGTGTGTGGTGTAAGTGTGAGATATCTATCATGTATCCTCTTTTTTAACCGACTTCTTTTACATCTATATTATTTTTATTAGACTAGCTAGACCACATTACTTTACGGAGATGTGATACTTAACTTCGGAACGACTATTCAGGACATTTGATCGATAAAATGTTCAATGCCATTGCCGGTAAGATAAAAGTTTATACAAAGTTGTTTTGCTTTTATATACATAACTCGTAAGTCGTCGTGTAGTTTTTCTACATAATTTAGTCTTTTTATCAATTTTCTATAAGCGGTCACTTTTACTAAAAATAAAAAGAGCAATAATTATGTAATAAACCACCCGCCAGAAAAAACTGAACCTAAAATAATATTTCAGCAAAAAAAAAATAGAATAGAATAGAATAGAATACTCTTTATTATGCACACCATTTAAATTACTAGTTACAATTTTACAATGTTGAAATTTTACATACGAGTGACACAATGGGCGGTCGTATCGCTAAAAGCGATCTTTTACAGACAACCTTTGGATGGAGTATGGGGACAAGGAGAGACAATTCTGTAGGTAGTCCGTGGTGTACCATATACATATACAACATATACATACATTAAAAAAAATGAAAATTGAAAATTAATTTATTTTTCTTAAATTATAAATTCGGTTTTGCATTGCATTCTGGTTCAAAGAAAACTCCCACATAACGGAAGTCTGTTTCACGTTCCGTTGCGTGCTCACAAAAGGTACAAACAGTACTCATTTTTAATACTATATGTATTTTACTGCTTAATTAAAGAGTGTTGGGGGCGTTTGTGGTTTTAGGTAACAGTAACACCGTTGTTTTATGTTACGTACGCTCACCGCCCGGCGTAAAGCCTGAAAGAATATGTTCACATTTGCAAGTTTGTTGTGTGGCAACCCTGGCAAGCCCGAGTGGTTTAGCGAATTTTGTTTGTTTTTAATGTGTCTGGAGTCTATAATTTTTTTATGAGGGACTGGTAAAAATAACATTTTTAGGCGATCTCTGGCTGAGATTATTGAACATACATTACGGGGCCGGTAAGGTTCGATAAATATCATTCATAACTGTTGACAATGTTAAACAATGGTGCCGATTCTCTTGTCACAAATGCCTCTTGTAGGTATTTAATGGTTAAAAAGATAAACACCCACTACAATAGTCATTGATATAGTTTATTTAGCAGTTAGACAGAAACAACACAGCACAGTAGTAGAAAGATAGATTTTAGAAAAACAATAGTAAGTAGAAGGTAACAGCAAAGAATTTGCATACAGAACAACGCGGGCTTCGCGGCCGTGTATTAGTTAAGACTGCCGGTAGGTGTCGTCTCCGCGAGCGGTCAGCGTGCGCGCGCGCCGGTACATAGCTATGCGTATATTATACGAAACTAGCCGGCCCGCCGCATACTACCGAGTGTCATCCGGCGATGCTTGTGAATTATTTTAATTATAATTTTTATATGGTTTTGTGATGTGGATGAATGTAAGTGCGATTTGTATGAGTAATGTATGTCTATGTGTTAAACAATACATAAATAAGTAATATATAAATTTATTAATATGTATTTATGATAGGTTTTTAATATATAAAGATAAATAAATTAATGAACACAATAAGTTGCCTACATCACTCCCCTCCAGAGGCCGTGTCTACGGACGATAATAATTTGGGAAATGTACGCGCCTTCCTGATCGTGTCGTCCGTGTGGCTGGACAGTCTAGTGACTGAGGTTGAGGGGTTTGAGAAGGAGGTGTAACGCTTTTTGGTGGTCTTTGGTCATCTGACAATATATAGGCTGGTTTCAAGCGGTCTATGCTTACTGTCGAGTCTTTACCCTTGACGCGAATTACAAAATATTTGGCAGCCCTCTTCAGTACCTCGTGTGGCCCTGTGTAAGCAGGCTGCAGTGAACCACGTAGCATGTCTTCCCTCAGAAATACATGGCTACATGTGGCAAGGTCTTTGTAAACGAAGATTCTGCGAGTAGAATGGTGCTGGGCCGGGACTGGTCGTACTTTCTCGGCATAGGACTTGAGTCGTGCCGAGAAATCGGTTATATCGGTGGTATATGTTGTCGAGTCGTGGCCGAAAAATTCGCCAGGGAGGCGCAGTGGCTCACCGTAAACCAGCTCGGCTGATGAAGATTGCAGGTCTTCTTTGAATATACTCCTTATGCCGAGTAGCACGAAAGGTAACGTCTCAGTCCAGTTTGCGTCAGTATGGCAGGTGATAGCTGCCTTCAAGTGGCGGTGAAATCGCTCAACCATACCGTTGCATTGTGGGTGGTATGCTGTTGTCCTGCGGTGATTGAAACCGATCAATTTGGACAGTTGTTGAAACAGCGCCGATTCAAACTGCCTTCCGCGGTCAGTAACAACTTGTGAAGGACAGCCGTATCGGGACACCCAACAGGATATGAACGCTTTGGCTACCGTTTCGGCGGTGATATCGGTAATTGGTACAGCTTCCGGCCATCGCGTGAAGCGATCGACGAGTGTAAGGCAATACCGATAATCACCAGCTGGCGGTAATGGGCCGATCAGGTCTAAATGGACATGTTTAAAACGCGCTGATGGTAAATCGAGCGTCCCTAAAGGTGACGCGACATGCTTATTCACCTTCGTGCGCTGGCATGCTAAACATGCCTTTGACCATTCACGACAATCTTTGCGCATAAGAGGCCATACAAAGCGCTGCGCAACCAGTTTGGCTGAGGCGTTAGCACCTGGATGGCTAAGTGAATGCAAACTGTTAAATACCTGCTGACGCAGTTGCTCGGGGACGAAAGGCCTTGGAGTCGTTGTACTTACGTCGCAGTACAACTCAGTTCGACTACCAGGGACCTTCATCTTGTTTAGGCGTTGACACGTTTCGCCCTGGAGGTGCAATGCAAGGTCAGGGTCTGTTGCCTGGAGTTTGGCCATGATTTCCAAATCAACTGGAATCTGCAGCTCATTAACGCGGGAAAGCGTATCAGCGACGACGTTGTCTTTACCCGAGATGTGGCAAATATTAGTTGTGAACTGCGAGATGAAATCTAGTTGCCTAAATTGACGGGGAGAGCAGTTTTTCTTTCTCTCATGAAAAGCATAACACAGGGGCTTATGGTCTGTGTAGATAGTGAAAAAAGTGGCCTCCAGCATATGGCGGAAATATCGAATACTCTCGTAGATTGCCAGAAGTTCGCGATCGTATGGTGAGTATTTCATCTGTGCTGGACTCAGCTTACGCGAGAAAAATGCTAGAGGCTGCCAAACTCCGTCTTTACGCTGCTGTAGTACTCCACCTATCGCCGTATCAGAGGCGTCAGTGACGAGTCCTAACTTGGCGTTCGTGTCGGGGTGAGCTAAAAGAGCTGCATTACAGAGGCTCTTTTTGCAGTCCTCAAAAGCTTGCAGGGAAACTCCTGTAATATCGACAGGGTGGGAAGCTTTAACTGATCCAGTCAACAATGCGTTCAAAGGGGCTTGTATCTGTGCAGCGTTTGGCAAAAATCGCCGGTAAAAATTGACCATCCCCAGAAAACGTCTGAGCTCCCTAACAGTTTTGGGGACGGGGAAGTCGGCAATAGCTTGCACCTTACTATCGAGGGGTTTAGTGCCCTCTTCTGAGATGTGATATCCCAGAAATGTTATTTGTGAGACGCCGAAGACACACTTACTGGTGTTAATAAGTACACCGTAGTTTCTCATTCGGGTGAAAATTTGTCTGAGGTGGTCTTTGTGCTCTTGGCTCGTTCTGGAAAATATTAAAAAATCATCTAAATAAGGGTAACAAAAATCTAACCCCCTTGTCATTTCATCGACAAATCTTTGAAAAGTTTGGCCTGCATTTCGTAAGCCAAACGTCATAAAAGTAAATTCCCATAAACCGAAAGGTGTAGTGATTGCAGTTTTTGGAATATCGTCCTTAAATACAGGTACGTGATGGTAGGCTTTCACTAAATCAATCACTGAAAAAAATTTACAACCGGACAGACTGTTTGAAAAATCTTGTATGTGACGAATAGGGTATTGATCGGGTATGGTTCTAGCGTTAAGTAACCTATAGTCACCACACGGACGCCAACCGTTATCCTTTTTGGAAACTAGGTGGAGAGGTGATGCCCATTGACTGTCAGACGGACGTGCAGTGCCATTAGCTAACATGGCCTCAAATTCCTGTTTAGCTATCTTAAGTTTATCGGGCGCGAGACGACGAGGTGAGCATGTCACTGGGGGGCCTGATGTAGTGCGAATATAGTGTACAGTGTTGTGCTTGACGACACCCGGAATACCAGCAGGGCGTGTTATTTCCGGATATTCGGACAAAATTCTGTGAAATTCACTATCACCAACAGTCGAAACTTTTACACTTTGGACATTACAATTTAATTTATATATAGTGGCTACAGTGCTGACAGTGGTTAAAGTATCAATAAGTTTTTGTTTGCTGACATCGACAATCAGTTGATAATTAGAAAGAAAATCTACCCCTATTATAGCTTTCGTGACGTCAGCAATGACGAAACGCCACGGATAGTTACGACGTAATCCTAAGTCTAGGTTTAATTGAATGTAACCATACGTATCGATAGTAGAACCATTGGCTGCACTTAGTTGATATGACGTTTTACAATGGCGGCGATCACGAAGCGCGGTTACAGGGTATACACAAATGTCACTGCCCGTGTCTATTAAGAACTGTATATTTGACTTGCGATCCGTAACAAAGAGGCGACCCGTAGAACTAAGGCAGTCGTCCGTCGCCATCACTGACTGCCCGGAGTGTTTTCCGCCTTGTAGTCACAGGGCTTGATGCATTTCTTTGCCTGGGTGCCATGTTTGTTGTGGTACCAGCATATCGGGAACCGTCGATAACTGGATTGCGACCTGTGTGGTGTCCTACTCCGCTGTTGTTGTCGGGGTCGTGAATCTCGTTCGCGTGGTCTTGACTGCCGATTCACCTGAGCCGTGAGTGCGCTCACTTGACGAGTCAGCTCCGCTACTTGCCGCGTCAACTCGTCCACCGGTGATGATGAAGCTGCTGCAACGTGTTGCGTCGGCGTCGCGATGTCGTTTATACGGTCTGCGAGTTCGGCTAGGTTATCCAGTGACAACGTCGATTGCGACGCGACGATCGGCTGCATACCTGTAGGTAGACGACTGCTCCAGATTGTCCTCAAAAAATCTTCGGGTATCTCTGGGCCCGCAAGGTGCTGAAGATGCCGTAGAAATTGTGAAGGTTTGCGGGTACCAAGCTGCTCGTGCATCAGTAATTGCTTGACTTTATTCTCTCGCGACACTGATAAGCGTTTTATAAGCTCGTTCTTCAACTTGTTGTAGTCGGGTGGGCCGGTAAGTACATCCTCCACTTCCGCGGCGTATTGTCTGTCTAACGTGGCCAAAATATGGTAAAATTTTGCCGTCTCATCCGTAACTTTCATAACGGCAAACTGCCCTTCTACTTGCGCAAACCATATCGCCGGTTTTTCGGGCCAGAAAGGTGGTATCTTCATATGTATCGGTGCAGGCGTAGTGGATATGGTCGCCGATCCCGGACTAGGCATCGCCATTTTGAAACGTCGGTCTCGTGTACGCTCAGTCACCTGAGATTTCCTGGAGTCCTCACTGCTGCTAGACATCAATCTTCTTTTCTTCTTCGCGTCGGGGTCACCAGTTGTAGGTATTTAATGGTTAAAAAGATAAACACCCACTACAATAGTCATTGATATAGTTTATTTAGCAGTTAGACAGAAACAACACAGCACAGTAGTAGAAAGATAGATTTTAGAAAAACAATAGTAAGTAGAAGGTAACAGCAAAGAATTTGCATACAGAACAACGCGGGCTTCGCGGCCGTGTATTAGTTAAGACTGCCGGTAGGTGTCGTCTCCGCGAGCGGTCAGCGTGCGCGCGCGCCGGTACATAGCTATGCGTATATTATACGAAACTAGCCGGCCCGCCGCATACTACCGAGTGTCATCCGGCGATGCTTGTGAATTATTTTAATTATAATTTTTATATGGTTTTGTGATGTGGATGAATGTAAGTGCGATTTGTATGAGTAATGTATGTCTATGTGTTAAACAATACATAAATAAGTAATATATAAATTTATTAATATGTATTTATGATAGGTTTTTAATATATAAAGATAAATAAATTAATGAACACAATAAGTTGCCTACACCTCTAAACTAGACCAATGAAATTTAGTTTATTCCTGTCAAACGACGATTTCCCATTCTGAAATTGATTAAAGTGACACAACTTAACTAAATTTTAGTTTGACAGCACTAAGATTGTACTGAGATAATAATTTTGTGCAAATGGCAATTTTGTTATTCCGTATTTGACGTTTTTTCACCTAAAATTTTGATTGTCAAACTAAATCAGACTATTTTTAATCGCGATTAAAAAGGTGTGGAATAAGATTAGTTGTTATGAGCTAAAATTCACACCAACACCTTGACTTCAAGTGCAAAAACCTCCGCTAGGAGTAATAGTGTTCTGTGACAAAAACAGTACTGTATTATTTTTTCTTTTCCATATATCTCAAAAACGGTGTGTCCTATCGCAAAAATAATAAAAATTTGGCCCCCTTTATAAAACGCTTAAACCCCTAAACCTCAACACGTAGGTACCAAAAAAAAATCCACAAAAACACGTTGAAGCTGCCCCTCCCTGCCCCCCTCCAGCTCTAAAAAATATAATCTGACACGGTAACGGCGGCGATATCAGATTGTCGGTAAACAAAATATGACCAGCCTTCACACTTTTCACAGTGATTTCGTCAGTTCCAATTAAAGCCACCGGGTCAAATATACTACGAGCACTATACCACGCGGAGTCACGATTGTCAAACTCGATTTTAGTTGTGTCAAAATTGGTTCCTAAATTTAGAGGTTTTTTTTGCAGAATGGCTTTAAGATTCTCATAGCCAAAAGTAAGGAATTTTAGTGATAGTTTAGTTAGTTTAGTTCGGTGTACAAGAGAATCGGCATCAATGTAAATCAAAAGTAAAAGGAAACAAATATCTACACTACAGGGAACGTTACAATTCTACGAAATGCAATCAAAATTAAATTGTTTATTCATGCAAATAGGATATAGGAATCACTTTTACACATCATATTATTTTGTTTACGTAAGCTAGATGGAGTCGTTTCATATCTGACTACTCCTGAGAAGAAATGGCGAAACTAACTCAGTTAAAATCTCTTTTACAGTCCAGACATAATCTTGACCAGATAATGTTGTGAGGACCATGTAGATCCGTGTCTGAAATTGTATTTTGAGGAAAGAACCACACAAATTTGAGTGGACCTGTCAAGTCAGTGCAAGTAATAAGTCCGTAATTTTGTTATTTTGTCCGTAATCGTGTAGCTCACTCAGGACTTAAGGAGCTCAACAACTCAACGAATAATACCAAAGAAAGGACATTTGGGTAGGCCGTATAAAGTAGGCTCAAAATGCATTACGCATTCATTCACGAGACTCTTAATATTCCTTTGCCATACAAAAGATACAACAATGCGTTATCTTTTCATTTGTTGCCATTCACTATACAGGCTGATACTTCAGCATCCAATTATTTTATGAAAAGAAATATTTTCATCCTTTCCTCAACTTTTCTTACAATCTCAAGCTCTTTTAATAAGCTAGTTAATTAATACCCATCTTCTAACTTTAAGGGTTGTAATAAAAAACACTTGGACCCTAAACTGCATTATTAAGTCAAAGTTATTATTAAGTTATGCCAAGTTATCTTGGGTTAACTGAACGGGAAAAACTTAACCCGTTTTTAGTATCAACATTTCATATCCGAGCTCTTTAGGTTAGAAAGAGTTTATTTATTTGTTTTTGTTTTCAGTTTTCAACTTTTGCAGTCTTTTGTTTTAGTTGAAAGAAAAGCTTTACAGCCGGGATCGCGGCTGGGGGGGGGGGGGAGAGCGCGGGATCGTAAGGATTCGCAGTATCGATAATGGAAGTATTAAAAACTGTTGGTTTAGAATTGCAAAGCATGTCTTAGAAATCAATATATTATAATAGGTATTGCTTTGCTTTGGAATAGGGATGTTTTCTGGGTAAAAAAAAAGAAATTCTATTCAGTCCATTAGCCCGCGAAATTCAAATTTTCTTACGTTTTTTGCAATTTGCAGGTCAGTGTCAGGTTGTATGTTGATTAAACTATGATTCGCGGCCGTAACTGACATAGCTTTACAGAATCATCATCATTAGAATCAGCAATACAACTCGATACTAGATTTGAGGTCAATTCTAACTTATGGAGTTGTACTGCTGATTTTAATGATTATAATTCTGTAAAGCCATATTAGCTACGGCCGCGAATCATATTTCAATCAACATACAACCTGACACTAATCTGCAAATTGCAAAAATCGTACGAAAATTTGAATTTCGCGGGCTACCTTAGCGCATCCTCCTTAATAAAAAAATACTTAGAAAAAACGGATTAAAGTTGGGGAGTGGGGGCTCGCTACGTCATAACTCGAATAAACTACGTATAAAATCTAGCTATGAGTGACGTCATGCCACATTTTAACTCAAAGTATCACCGTAATCTTTTAATTACGTAACAAAAGAAAAAATATGTGTCCAATATTATTTAAGTACGACGGACAATAACAATTTTTTTTTTGTCAACATGCCTATTTCTAAAGCGTATTTAATTATATTTTATGTATTTGTATATTTTTGCTTTCTAATTAGAATCCTACGAATAGTAAGCACCTAGGTAGGTCATTCGTTTGTGACTTCAAAGGTGATGTGATTATGTTAAAGGTCAGACCAGGTATTCGCAGTATTGCAAATAGCTGGTTACCGATTTCTATGAACATTCAAGCCATTCAGTAAGTGTGTCATTATTGTCACTACGGATAAGACGTTATTGCTTCTACGTAGAACAGTCAACCGCACGTCAGTGGGCTACGGACCACAGTGACGTCATGCAAAATCCTGCATCGCGCAATCAGAGTTTACCGCGCAACTAGCATATATACAACGCCCCGACATCAATCGTCGTGCAGTTGCCGACCAGACAACACCCGTCTGGTCGGAGGATCCTCCCTTTTCTGTGGAGGATGAGTGAACTTTACACCCTGTTCTTCATACCTCTATAGACAGCACCTTTAGCAATAAAGGCAATTTTCGAAGTGTACTTGCTATAAAAACCGCGGCACGAAACTTGAGCGCTCAGTGAAGTGGCGGGGGTTCTTTGAGCATACGTATTGTCTCAGGAGTAAAGTCCAAAATCGCTTGAACTAATTCAAGGTCAGCGCTCAAGTTTCGTGCCGGCAACTGTACCACTGATTTGCGTTTGAGTGTACGTCACAGGTGATTATGGTAAACTAGTTAACAGCTCAACACTAGTTTCCAAGTATTGGGAGTACATTAGAATTGCGAATAATTGATTCACAAGGTCTGTTAATGAAGTACCAGATTGCTAAGTTAGAGCAGCTGTCGTAGAAGAACGACCTGCATAATGATTTTCTGGTTTCCAGAAAAGCAGATTTTGAAATCAGATATAAATTGTCTGAAAGAAACATTGTCGAATTTCCTACAATAATAACTCACTTTCAGATTATCTACTTATCTCAATGGTATGGTAGGTATGAAGTAAAAAATAACTTCGTAAAGGAAGGATTTTTTAGTTCCTCATTGAAAATAAAAAACCCCAGATTTTTAACAAACATTACGTCACAACAGTACAAGCTTATCGTACCTACGTACTTACCTATACAAATGTTTATTCTAATTTATAACACAAGCAAGCAAAGTGGCCAGATGACTAAACCTCAGGAGAAAAGCTCGCTTCAAAAATAAAGACGGTAGCGATACGTAAACTCGTTTCACTAAAATTCGAGGAACACAGAAATGTATTGAAGACGAATTCCTTCATTCCTTAGGCCCGTTGTACACGACATGGTTTCTTTACCGTACGGCGTGCTAGTCGCATCGCAGAATAATCGTGTGAGCTTGTATTCGATACGGCAAACCACTAGTTCTATGGTAGAGCTTGTCCACTCTGAAATGACGGGCCCCTCTACTTAAATATGTATACCAATACTACGGTAAATGCGATTGAGGGGTTCAAATATGTATACATTTCAGAGTGGACAAGTGTTGCCGTATTGTCAACAAATTTCCATAGGAGATCCACACAACACTGACAACCCCGCACACGACGAATATACTTTAGTTTTTCACGGCAAAAAAAACGCCTGTGTACAACGGGTCTTAGTCGTGTTCCCCCTTTATCGATTTGTTGTTGAGGGGTACGAAAACAACTGTCTAGTTGATGTTGTTGCATGTTTTATTCAATGTTTTGTTTACGATACGGCGTAGCTTCTGATGATGTACCGTCCCGCTGTTGTCAACTGTTGTTGTGACGAGTGCAACAATTTCCCGTAGCATGTTCGAGAAATTGTTGTTTATTGAATCTTTGTTTAGTTTGAGTAAATAGTTGGGGTATACTATTATCTGTATCAATGAATGGCTACCTATTACTTTTAAATTCAGTCTTAGAATTCAGTAGGAAACAATTCGAAAATGGTTTTTAAGTATATTTTGTTCCTTTCAAAATTTTCGTACAGAACAAAATGTGTTCAAGCTGCTTCCTAATACTCGTAAATACAATAACGGCGTGTCAAAGTGCTCGTAAAAACATTTTCCTTGAAATCAACCCGTTGTTATATCGCAATAAAGTACTTTGCGGGGTTTCCAGACCTAGCAATATAGAACGCCTCAATTTTGCCTGAAATCTTGTAATAAACGCCACGCTGAGATGAGTCATAAAAAGAAATTCGAGAAAAATATGTAAACAGTCTAGATTCTAGAACTTAGGGTGAATTCGACCAAACTTTTATACCCAGTATAAGTCTAAATCTTCGAATAAATTTTGAATTTTTGACAGTTTCTCCATACAAAAACTGTCAGTCATCAATTTTATTCCACGGATAAAAGATATTCGACTTTGGTCAAATTAGCCCTTAGAGGTTTTGATATTTTCGTAATGAAACTTTAAGCGTAGAGTGACAAAGTATTATATATTTTGAAAAATAAAGCAAAACATGAGCGTATGTGTATCGTTGACAGGTTGCAGCTCAACTTTGTCGCATGTCAAAACATATATGTTACGTAGCTGTAATAGGTAGTGCGTATTTGTAAAAAATCATCAATTCAGTATATTATTAAACTTCTTTCAACTGTTGACTGCCTATCTGACCTCCACAACCCAGTAACTGGGTACTACGATACCCCTTGGTAAGGCTGGTTGTCAGACTTTCGGGCTTCTGACGACCCGTAACGACTGTCAATGATCCGCGAATGACAGCCGGGACCAACGGCTTAACGTGCTTTCCGAGGCACGGAGGAGTCTCGGTATGTAAAGATGGTCACCCTTCCACGGACCAACCCCGGCAAGCGTAGCTTAACCTGACTGATCGACCTGTGCGGCTGTTATTACTTAGCCACGAGCTCCTAATTAAACTTCTTCCATTTCAGTAAAAATAGGTACCGAATTAAAATTTTAATCGAAGTTCACACAGTAGATGCTTTCCGTATGAACATCGAATTCCGTTAAGTAAAGAAATAAGTAGAAGTTATTTCAAAAGTTCAGAGTAAGTTATTAATAGAATTAAACAAAGATTACCTGCTTTAAGAAAAAGTTGAATCTACTCGTAACTTGATGCTGATTGAAATTTAATTATTTTGAAATATGTCTGGAACAGTTAATTGTGAAGCAAGATGTAACAAACTTTTTCTTCTATAAATATTATAAATTAAAGTCGCTTTTCATATTAATGTTTGTGTGACCTCGTTGTTCTTTTAAACTACGCAACGGATTTTGATGCGATTTTTTTTTTTTTATTATTTTTTTTTTTTTGTTTTTTTTTTTATTTATTCCAAAAGGTATAAGTGATAATCAAATCGAATCAAAAATTTCTTTATTCGGACATCAAAGATCCATAATGTTTGTAATACCTTATAACTAGTGTTAGTAAGTAAAATTGTTATTAGAATTTCAAGCATTTGGCACAGAAAATGATCAAGTAAGATACAAGTTTCTCACTCGGCCATCTTCTCCACAAGATAACTCAAAATGGGAGAATAGAAGCTTTCTGTCACTGTTTTCAGATTGCTGTTGCTACTGGCCTGGGATCTAGTTACTAATGTAATAATAATAATTTACTATTACCATTACATAAAATAAATAAATCTCGATGTTTTGTCAAGTCGTAAAAACCTTGCGAAGCGGGGGCGGGTCGCTTCTGACGCGCCAATTGCACCCCATGTGTGCATAAGGAAAATCCTTTAAAACCCTTTACATAATAGGTATATAAGCTTATATATTATATATATATATAAACGTAAAAAACTAAACTTGACATTGGCTAAATGCACAAACCGTGCGAAGCCAAAAAAAAAAAAAAAAAGAAACGTATAAAAAACATCATCCGATGGGAAAAAAAATCATCATCAGTAGTTTTGAACATATGGGGTTCGCAACTAACCTCTCCTCCTGGGGTTTTGGGTTCATACATAAGTACATTATGTTCCTATGAAGGGTTAAGGGGATACATCGATAATTTTGTGTTTGTGAAATTTCTATAAAACCCAATGTAGGTATATGGTTAAATCATTTGGATTTTCCATATGTGTTATTTGACTATATTGTCTACCGGAACATTACACCCTACATCATTTGCCTCGCCTTTTCCCAACTAAGTTGGGGTCGCCTTCCAATCTAACCGGATGCAGATGAATAACAGCACTAACTAACTGCATATCTGACAGCACAACTAAGTTACTGGGTAATAAGATACCCGTTGGTAAGACTGGTTGTGAGACTTTCAGGCTTTTGGACGACCCGTAAGACTGTCAAAGATCCACGAATGACAGCTGGGACCAACGGCTTAACGTGCTTTCCTTGACACGGGGGTCTTGGTATGTAAAGATAATCACCCATCCACGGACCGACCGCGATCGATCTACCCGTGCGGCTGATATTACTTGGCCACGAACCCTCCCTACATAAACTCATAAAATTTACCTCTTCATAATTTTAGTATAAATAAATAAACGGGGTTGCTCTATTTCCTGGAAGCAACACGGTAATCTTATATTCCTACTAATATATTATCATAAATGTGAAAGTTTGTATGTTTAGATGTTTGCTACTCAATCAGGCGAAAACGGCTGAACGGATTTGGATGAAATTTGGCATACAGGTAATTTATAGCTTGGATTAACATATAGGATACTTTTTATTCCGGTAGTAGGTTCCCTTGGGATAATTTCCGACATCCACGCGGGCAAAGCCTCAGGCAAAAGCTAGTTGTAATATAACTCGGAATCAAAACGTTCATACCAAACCACAAATCGGTGGTTGGACAGTGAAACCTGTAAATGAACTGGATTAGCGAACTGTGGCATTGTGGTCGGGTCAGATCCATACTGTATATCTCGAAGGCGAAAGCGCTAAATAACTCAAAGTATAAATTGGGCAAATTCGCGAAAAAAAAATTCAGCTGTTGCCTACGGATATGGATATGTTCGGATATCTCGTCAAAATGTACGGAACAGCCGATTTTTTTTCGCGATTTCAAAGTTGGTCCCATAGTAAAAGTTATTCAGTTCGATGATCGAAAGTACTCCTTAAAGTTTTTAAAGTTAATTTTTAACAGCTTATAATATGACTCATGAAAACATGACGTTTACGTCCAATTCTAAGTTACAGAGTTTTATTGCTGATTAAAATGATTACTTTTCCCTCCCTCCATTTTTTTTACCATACTTGCTTGAACCTATCTCAAGCGGGACATCCACTATACGAGTATTAGCGCACCAACTGCGCTCAGTGCATCAACTTTGTCGTGGTTGTTGACACCGCGTCCTAACCGAAAGCACCTTCGCGCGACTCCGCGCGAGTAGGTAATCGCCGCGCTCGTTTATATAACATACTCGCGCGATCAATCATGTCGAGTATGCACACATTATTATTCAGGTACTCAATACTCAACTCAATACTTTATTTACAGTCTACAAAGTGTACTTAGGTGGTAACTTAAAATTATATGTGATCATTGTGGACCCAGCCGGGCACAACAAACTAGTAGGAGAGAGGAAGCTTTGAAGAGCTTAGTTTATTAGTCTTCTGAACTAAATTTTATTTATCAGGATTTTTTTAAATACATTTGTAGTTTACTGTACCTACTAATAATTGTCAGATGTGTTAGCACTTAGTACCTGGGTGTCCGAGCTCTGCTCGGGTAAAAGTAAAGAAAGTAAATTTTCCAAGAAATGAGACCTAGCTAGATCGATTTTTCGCCCCCATAAACCCCTATATTGCAACTTTCATCAAAATCGTTAGAGCCGTTTTCAAGAACGTGATTACATATATATTTACATAGACAAATATTGCTCATTTAATAGTATGGGATATATTTTTGTCGTTTAAATATTCGTTTATACTTAAATAGCATTTTCTTATTAAAAATTATTTTAGTTTTTTTTTATAAATATGTCGGATCCGATCAATAGTACAGACGTGTAACGAATCGCAAGCGCGCCACAGGCGACATCACGTGAGGTACCCACACCTACAGCGCGCTTCTACAAAGTCGTGATATTTTAACCTCATGGCGAGGAGAACAGTCTAGTGTCGGATCGCATCGGGGTTACTACGTCACGGAACTGTATTCGATTCGTTGTGCTTAGTGATTGTGTTGGATTGTGATTTTAAACACTGTGTATCGCACCCAGTGTGTTTTCATTGCACGAAACCCATCTTCTGCCCACATGTCAGTCTAAATCTAACTGAGTAAATCCTGACGTTCCGACAAATATATTAATTTTGTCTTCTTTTTTATTAGTTTAAGTAGTTTGTTATATATTTTTATGGACATTACAGACAGACTTGTAGAATGTTTTTTAGCCGAGAATTTAGGATGTGTAATCTTGATTTATGTTGCCGTGCGTATCGTGACTATACAGTCAGTCTTCAAAATACGATAATTTTCGAGGTAAACGATCGCATAATCGCATATTCGCGCGACAATTACTTTCGGTTAGGACGCATCTTACCCTTCCACATTAACATATGAAACATTATTAAAGCAGCTCCTTTAATTCATAATTCATGCTCCGCCCCTGGGTGCAAAGGAAATTGTCGCAAGCTCCACAGTTTGCACCCAACTGCATAATTACTGTGTCATGGCGGAACTTAATATAGTATTTTACTTAAATCGTCATAAGCTAGTTCATGCATGTTTTTAGCGTGGAATTAGTTTTAGATTGGGTGGCACGCGCGACTTCGAGTATGCCACGAGGTGTGGCTGAATTTGCTTTTGAGTTAATAACTACAACATTGCAATCATTACCAATGTGTCCGAGAATTTAGTTAATAATAATTTGTCATTTTGCCGCAGTTTTCACCAACAATGTGCTATTGTGATAATAATTTCACTATGCAAAGGTTGTTTGGTATAGGTAAGTACCTATGCATTTTCCACTTTTTAACCGACTTCAAAAAGGAGGAGGTTATCAATTCGTCGGGACCTTTTTATGTATGTTCCCCGATAACTCGAAGATGGCTGGACCGATTTGGATTTTTTTTGTTTTATTCGAGAGGGTCACAGTTCGAGGGATCACAGTTGGTCCCATATAAAATTGATTAACTTTGCTTCGGTAGTTTTTGAGTTAGCTTCAATAATACGTATTTTTTCCCCACATTTATATGGACGATGTTCTAGTTTGCTTTGCAGGTAGTGGTATTAGAATTTGTGTGGGGTAGGTACACAACTAAAAAGTGAAAAATAAAAACTTTTTTACAAAAAAATACAACCGACTTCCAAAAACAACACTACAAAGTGAAAAATAACTTTAATTTCGGAAGTCGGTGGCAAAAAACGAAAATAGGTACATTTAACTAGACACCGACTCCCGAAATTAAAGTTATTTTTCACTTTGTAGTGTTGTTTTTGGAAGTCTGTTGTATTTTTTTGTAAAAAAGTTTTTTATTCATTTTAATCATACATAATTATAGAGATGCACATCTTTACATACCAAGACCCTCGGAAAGCAAGTTAAGCTATTGGTCCCAGCTATCATTCGTGGATCTTTGACAGTCGTTAGAAGCCCGAAAGTGTGAAAACCAGACTTACCAAGGGGAATCGTATTACCCAGTAATTGGGTTGTGGAAATTAGATCAATACTGGTATTCAGCTCTGCACCCGCTTAGACTGGAAGCCGACCAGTTGTTGGGAAAAGGCTAGGCAGATGATAGAACTAAGAGTACCTATGTAAGTGCTTCAGACTAGCTAAACTCCTGACCTGACCTAGGTTGGAGGTTCCACATGCTTCATATAAACTCCGGTAAAGTAGAGTACGCCGCGCCCATATACCGCTATCTTTAGCCTCGAGAGCTGCAAGCAAAACGTTTTTAAATAAATTATTTCGGCTCACATTTTGTAAGAGAATTAAAGTATTTTGGGAGTTCGCGAGAATTCGGATAAACTTAAATGTTCCATCGAATTCAATTTATACGTTGTTATTTTCACATCCCGAAAACCGGACAGCAACGTCCTCTTGTCAAGTATAGCAATTATTATTATTTATCCGTTTTGGTATAGCTTTTGGCAATTTCACCTTTGAATATACCAAGTACAGTTTTTGCCAGCGGCTTCGCCCGCGTGAATGTTGCAAAATATCCCGGGAACGTACTACTGGGAAATCCTTCCTTATTCCTTGTTTACCTTACAAAGGAAACCTCTGTGCAAAATTTCAGCTTTCTAAGTTCAAGGGTTTGGGCTGGGCGTTGATGAGACAGTCAGTCAGGACTTCTCTTTTTATTTATATAGGTAGATAGGTAGATTGCATCCTAACAGGTCTATTTTCACAAGGAGGAAATTTTGAGTTTCGGTTCGGTTTTTTTTCTTGCCCGTTCTTCTCCATAGGTACCTACTATGCTTTGGAATGGGCGCCTAGCTTCATCTTTTTGACTGACCGACCCCTTGACAATTCAAAAGTGCCTGTAATTGGTTTAATTGAAATAAATGCTTTGAGTTTGAGTTTGAGTTTTAACTTCTAAAAAACATACTTAATGACACCGCGAGCGGCGCCGCGTGTGACACCGTGAGCGCCACCGCTTGCGCCGCCGCGCCCGCCGCGTGCTTACCATAAAGGAAAAAATGCTTGACGCTCCGCAGCCCGCCCCGCGCTCCGCGCCGCCTGACGCCCTGCGTGTCCGTAAATGAGGCCTATGGGCATATTTCACGATGTCCGAATAGCCACAACTTTCCGAATAAATAAAAAAAATGGAACAGATTTTGTATGATATAATCTGCCAAGTAAGATAATAGGAACTTAATTACGATTAAGTCCTGTAAGGGCCTGTTTCACCACCTACGGGTGGTGAATTAGGCCCTGAGGCTTATACTGGGTATAAAAGGTTGGTCGAATTCAGCCTTAGTTAGCAATGACACTCTGTCATGACTCTGACTTACTGGTTTAAATGAGTTGAACCTGAAACCAACCACCAGTTAATGTATATGTAAAGTATGACCTACTTCCATTACGTAATGTCTCATAATTATGTACATTTTAATGCCACTTAATGTAATGAATATATCAGTTAGTTTCGTGTTTCGTTCATTATAGAACTTCCAAATGTACATTAACTTAATAAACAGAGGCTTTCGTTTTATTGTTTTAAAAATTATGAATCTTCATCACATTAACTTGTAATTAGCACATTAATTTCCAACGTTGGGCCAAAAGTTTCCGCGTCATTTCCGCTTGTTCTTAAAGTCCTCAACTTGATTTTAGCCATAGAGCGGTACAGGCACCACGACAATGAACACCGTTTTTTTTTTGTGGATGGGATATCATCAAATGACTTCTCCCGCTCTGGGCGGAGCGGGAGGGCGTGTCCGACTTTTACTGATTAAAACCCACCCGTGTTTCTTCAGTTGTCTGTGCCAGGGCCACGGTATCTCTCTCGAACAACCCGCGACCCCGGCGGCATCGGCCTTATCGGACCCCATCATTGCTGACATCTCTTTGAGGCGCGCGTGGAACACGACGCGCCGTCGACCCTGGCCTGGTCCTCACCGGACGGCGAGCTGCTCGGCATTACTCGCCCGCGCCTACGGTGGCCGGGAATTGGCTATCGATTCCCGCCGCCCAAGGGCGTCTCCTGCGGCGACTAGGGGCGTGAGGGCGCGAAAGTTGCTTCTCCCACGACAATGAACACCTGACAATCCACACTATCCGTCATAATCCTACTAATATTATAAATGCGATAGTAACTGCGTTTGTCTTCCTGTCTGTTATCTTTTCACGCCTAAAGAGCTGAACGGATTTCTGAATAATTTCCAACCTTCACACGCAAAGCCGCGGGTACAAGCTAGCACTATTTATACCTACAATACAAATAGGTTCTGAGCACCCTCGTAGTCTTCCTTGCTACCACAACCACGTCGACTGCCATTGTTTTTACCACTGCTTGAGCTATTTTTATGTAGCTATGGAGCGATATCTTTTATTTTTCCATGTTTTTACTTTTTTAAGGTTCCTTCAAACAGGCGCGACAGGTGACGCGAATCGCACAGGACACAAAGGCACCGCTCGTCACGTGCGATTCGCGACGCGTGTCGTGCCTCTTTGTCGGAGCCTTTATTAACGTTACAATGCAAGTGTACGTAGATTCACATCTCTGTTCACTAGCTTCGAATGGCTTTCACTGGTTCATCGGATAATGTCATTATGCTGTCCACACAGACTTTGTGTGCAATGTGCATGTTGTGGCCACGCCACCGCCGCGCTGCACCGATACAACAGTAGGCATCGGTGCGGCGCGGCGGTGGCGTTCCCTTTCAGTATCAATAATGCTGGGAATATGCAGGTCAAGCAAGCTAGACCTGTGGAATTGCTCCTTTCCAACCTGTATGGATATAGGTACCATCGACAAACGCTAGGCTTTTCCAATTTTGAATCAATTTTGATGGCAAGCTGTAAATGTATTTATGACAAAGTATACAACAAAGAACCATAGGGGCAGGGTATTTTTCAATGAATCAGTGTATACAAAAAACAACTTTAAAGTGTAAAGGCGTAAGTTTTGTCGATAGTACTTCAGTTGAATTAGTTAAGATTTTACTGCAACGTTCAGTAAGTAGGTATACCTACTTAGATCAAGCTCTTATTTCAAAATTAAATATTAACCTAAGCACAAAAGAAACTAGTACCTAGTTGTTCGAGAGTGATCTCACCGTCAGGACAAAACAACAAAATAATGATACGATAAAAAATATACCTACCGTCACTGAAAATATTACTATCCAATATTGCCAACCTTACATAAACAAACTCGTACTATACACCATTGTTCTCCCCAAAAACTTAACAAAAAATCTAGAATAATAGACCAACCGTCTTAGTTTCCATTATCCATAGATCTACGTCTTTATTACGTAGCTGGTTCAAGGTAAGAACAGCGGTACGGTCGTGTCGGGGAGTCGAGCCCGAATGTTGCCTCGCGATCGATACCGCCCGACCTCCATTCTACATCTCTAAAATTATCCGATACTACTTACCGTCAACGTTGCTAACGTTCGGCTCAAACGACAAACTTTATGTTTATTTTCAAGTTTTGCGAAGCGGTTTTGTGTTTCTCTTGAGGATATTGGTAGAATATGTTGTATCAGGTCTAATTTTTAGAAAGTGGAATGTTTTGTTAAAATTTTTTAGTACCTAGGTAGTGTTTCACGACACATTTTTGAAAGGTCTGACCATTTCGTTTCGATTTATTAGGTAACGTGATCTCTTCGTTTTAAACTCAATTACGAGTTTTTAATTAGCATACTAGAACAATAATAATCTCTGAATGACGTGTACGACAAAATTAAAATTCGTTCTACATTTTTGCTAGTCATTGAAGAATAACATTGTGTCCAGGAAGTATCCATTTTTAGATAAAACACATTGAAACAGCGTCTACAAAACACAGGTAACTTTTTAGTGTCTGTATTGTAGTTTCCAAGTAGTTCCCCTTGTGGTATTATCTGAAAAATATTTATAACGGTTCGCTTTGCTGAATACAATTTTCAGTGTCTGCAAAAGTATTATTGAATACTGGACAAAGGCAATCTTCTTTTACGTCTACAAAATAAATGTTAAATTTTATGCTACGATGCACATAGAGCATACTTTGCAACTATATGTTTATAGGTATACAGGTACAATATGAAGTACCTACGTAGATTTAATATTGTTCTGTTTTTTCTAGAAAATACCTGAATCCGTCTCTGTTTAATGACATTACTCTGTGGCTGTCAATCCGTTTACTAAGCGTGTGGAAATGACATTAATCTTCGGGATCGCTCGAGAGACTTGTCTATCGGGATTATCTATAATATATTGTTCCATTAACACTTTATAATCACACTAATATTATAAAGGCGAAAGTTTGTGTGTGTTATGTCGCATAAATGTAAGTATTTTTGTATTGTGTTGGCTTAGAAGCTTGATTTTTTTAGAACTCCAAGAGACAATACACGAACGGTTTTGATATTAATTTCAACGTGATACCGCCACGCGTTTCTGAGAAAAAGGTCTTGACAATTGACAGACCTGAAAATATTTTTTATGTGATAGAATTAAAACTTAACAATTTTCTGACTTTTCCTTATCTTGTGCTGTAAGATCTTGCGTTTTGCCCAATTTTATGATTCTAGAACAACGAGAAGTACCCTATAGGTTTTGATTTACTTGCAAGTATCAAAATATGTTGACATAGAAGCTTGATTTTTTAGAATTCTCAGGTACTATAAAATTACGTATTTGATATTAATTTCAACTTGATACCTCTACGCGTTTCTGAGAAAAAGGGTCTTGATAGACTGACAGACAGACAGACGGACAATGAAGTGATCTTATAGGGTTCCGTTTTTTTTTTCTTTTGAGGTACGAAGCCTAAAAATAGAATAGAATAGAAAAAAGCTTCATGACAAAAAGCTTGATGACAAATCTTATTCGTTGCGAAATTATACGCTAAGCCATGCATTGTAGGTAAGCAAATTTTTCTTTTCAAATTATCGTTAGAAATCTGATGTGATTATTTTGCTTACGAAGGACGATGGCTCTCAGAGTGCCCATCTAATTTAATGTTACGTTGTAAGGGTCCTAAAAGACACCCATGTGTAAGGTTTACATTTGTAATTTTACCTTCCACGTATACTTTGTTTTAGGAACAACGTAAACATTAGCATTTAGATTTAAGGTAATTCTTTTAAAATATTCACTGAAGTAGTGTCCTTTGTAAGTTCTTAATAATAGGTTGGGGAAAAAGTTTCTTCGCATTTTTTAAGAAAATTCAAAACATTTTTTAATATACATTATTTACATTTATCTAAAGTATGTAGGTACCATTTTGTTCGATAACTTTTTGCCATCTTGTAGGTATGGACATGATCCCATTGCTATAGAAATTTTGGGACTTCTGATCAAAATACCGCGACAAGTGGTTTTGGCAGACCTCTCGCGATGTTAACCTGACACTGCCTAAAGAATTCTGAAGAGACCGAAACAGGTGGAAATCTGAAGGTGCAAGGTCAGGACTATACGGCGGATGCATTAACACCTCCCAGCCAAACTCTCTTAATTTTTGCTGAGTGGCTAAAGATGTGTGAGGTCTAGCGTTATTATGATGAAAAACCACACCCTTTCTGTTGATTAATTCCGGCCGCTTTCTCTCAACTTCTTGCTTTAATCTCATCAGTGGTTCGCAGTAGAGTTCAGAACCGATGGTCCTGCCTGGTGGTAACTGCTCATAATGAATAATGCCCTTCCAATCCCACCACACACACAGCATCACCTTGTTGCGAGTTAACCCGGGTTTCGCCACAGTCTGTGAAGCCTGACCGGCCTTTGACCACGACCTTTTTCGCACGTTCTTGTCGTACGTGATCCACTTTTCATCACCAGTTATCAGCTTCTTCAAAAATGGTTCGGTTTCATTACGTCGTAATAAAGAATCACAAATGAGTAAACGGTTCATTAGGTTTCTTTCAGTGAGCTCGTGAGGTATCCAAATATCGAGCTTTTTTGTGTACCCAGTTTTTTTCAAATGCGCCAAAACTGTTTTGTGGTCAATTCCCAGTTCTTCAGCTACGTCGTAACTACTGATATGCCGATCTTGCTCCACTTTTTCAAAAATGGCATCCATTTTATCCGTAATAGGGCGACCAGAGCGACGTGCATCTTTGACATCAAAATTTCCGGATTGAAAACGCTTAAACCAAATTTGTGCTACTCTCACAGACACTGCACTGGGTCCATAAACATTGCAAATTTTTTTCGCGGCTTGCGTTGCATTTTTACCTTTTTTTTAGTAAAATTTTAAAATGTATTGAATTTCTTCATTAGATTCACTCATCTTGACAGTACGAAAAACTAATGAAAATCACACATTTTCCTAATTTGAATTTCGAATTATGTTCTTTAAAATTTAAACTTGCAATGATGCCAAAACCAGCCAGATACAAATAGTATAGCCAAAGAGATTTTATTTTAAGTTCATACATACTATAATGCGAAAAGACTTTTTCCCCAACCTAATATAATGTAACTGTATGCAGTGTGAGTACCATTCTAGAATACCATAATTTTGCATAGAGGATTTCTTTCAGAAATTATCCTAACTAATATTATAAATGCGGAAGTGAGTAGGTATGTTTGTTTGTTACGCTTTCATGCTAAAACGGCAGAACGGATTTGGATGAAATTTAGCAATGGGTAGACCATGACCTAGATTAGGACATAGGATACTTTATATCCCGGTTGTACGTTAGAATTCCAATTTGAAATTCTAATTTTCTGGTAAATAAAATAAAATTGAAACATGAATTAAGAAATTTTAAAGACATTTATTTGCAAAAAAAAAAACAAGTTGGGGGTGTCGTCGGGCACCCAGTTAGAACGAAGTTCCTTTCACTGTATATTATGTATAAATACTTATTCCAGATGGCTCTGTATTAAATAAAAAAAAAACTTTTCACATTTGAAACTGACTTTTTCGGGCATAACACTATTTAGTTACGTGATGATTTCTGCCAGTTTACTCCTACTGCAAGCCGCGTTTTAAAGAACTTCGTTCCAAAAATTATAACGAATTATAACTGTCGAATATTAAATCACACGGCCTACACAATAAAATCATAATATCGAAAGATCAATAACTTTTTATTACACCAACTCCCATTAAAATCATTTCATCTACATTTCAATAAATCCATGCGTGATTTGTCATAACATCCTGCTGATAGGAATGCGCGTTCCCAGCACGCTACGTTACCTAATTACAACGATTGCAAAATGCACACATGCGTGCTATTTGCGCGGCAAACATTTGTAATCATGATCGGATACGTGATTCAATCCAGTATCTATGTGAATTGAACACAGATTGCTTCGTAGTGAACGCGCAATGGTATTATGCTCGGCAATTATGTCACAATTTTGTGTGAAGCCAGAAGAAGGCTCTGTGATGAGGAAGTCTTTAAGTGAAAGAAAGGTCGAGACATGAGCAAAATAAATTAACTAAATTGTTTCGCGTAGTTTGTCTCTTTGTTTTGTTCAATTGTTTAACGTCAATATAATTCTGTTTAGTGACGAGTTCACCGACTCACGCATTGAATGGCAATCATTCCCTGCCGACACGTGAATCGAGTTATCAACGACAAAACGATCCGACACTTCCTCGCACAACGACTCGGTCCTAAACGGAGGTGGCCTATCAAATGATAATAGAATATGATCAACCGAAGGGGCCTGGACAGTCGTGCGACGTTCTGCGCAGATAAATTTGACATTCGAAAAAAACTTGAAACTCTTTGTGTTACGTTTTCGCGATCCGAGAGTGCATTTCGCTATAAAATATAATGGTTGATTTTTCCGCTGTTCCACGTAAAAGTGCTTTTAGAGAGAGTGTTACGTAATAATGCACGGAGTGATATGATAGGTGTAAGTGATAGAAACTGGTTGACAGTGATACTGGGCGTATTCAGTGTACTTTACATATCTGTTATTATATGTGCGGACTGTGTATTTCAGTGGGATTGTGTCATTTTAAACAGACTCTAGGAGGTATCTGTTTGTATGGCGTAAGGTAATTTTTTTTTTTTTTTATATACCTAATCATTAATTAATTGTAGTGGACTTACATAAAAACAGGGACAATCGAATGTAGAAATAGTCCAGTACCCACTTAGTTGTAAGAAGACTGTATTTACTATCTATCATTACAAACACAAACAAAGAGTAGGTCTCCCTCTTTGTAATACTTTTTATGTATTCTGTGGTATACTCTTTGTACACTCTTACCAACTTATCTGTGAAATGGCGAAAATTGGAACTACGGCCGTCATGTTGAAATGTCTTCGATTGTGCCGACGCATGTCATTCGATTGTGTCGACGCATCGACGGTGGCGTCCTCTTTCAGTTCACAGATAAGTTGGTAGGACTGTAAATAACTTTGCAAGTGGTCGAATAAATGACGTCTACACGGTCATCCGTAGCAATTGAAACAATCGAGTAGGGTCCAGTGTGTCAAAATTATTTAATGACATCTCTTACACTTGGAACAATTTAAAAAGCAGTCCCTCTGAAACCAGTGCAGAGCAAAAGTCTTTTTCTTTTTTACGAAGAAACAAAGGTCCTGGGTGGTTGTGCAGTTGCGTCATTTATGTCGGTAATTGCACTAGCAATTGGAATCTGGAATATACACGGGCTTGTAGTCGCAAAGTTTTGCATGATAATGATAAATTATTTAATTTTTATTTCTCACTTTCTTCTTCTTTCTTCTCTCTCTTCTATTTTCTTCTTTTTTTTTCTTTTTTCTTTCTTTCTGCTTTCTTTTTTTTTTTTTCTCTTTTACACGTCAATCATATTTTTTTTTAAGCTAACTGAGGTTGGAGTTTCTTATCTGAATAGTCTGATAAGAAAGGCTGAAACAAACTCAGAGGTCACACTCTCATTTAAAGTCAGACAAAATCTTGGTCAGCTCATGTGAAGACCATGCAGATTGATGTCTGAAATGGTATTTTGAGGAAAGAACCACACATATTGAGTGGACTTGTCCATGCATTAGTTTAGCTAAATAATTTTGGTTGAAAGTTACCATTTAAGGTTTGTTATTAGACAATATAGGTACAGTCAGCAACAAAAGTCGATTAACAGTTGAGTTTTCTAAATCTTAATTATTGAAAAAAATACTTCATTAAAATCGGAACAGATGTAAATTTTAAAGAAAATTAACTCTTGTCTAAATGAAAGGCGAAAAAGCAGGTTATCATATCATGTTGTGTTAATTTAGATGATGTCCAAAAGTCTTCTGTTGCTGACCGTACCACTTAGTAATGACAATTCTAAGAGAACGTTGTAATTTTAACTTCTATTCCAACAATTCGAATATTTATGAGCGTTTTAAGTCTGTTGTCAAAAGCTATATTTTATACTAATGTCGGTATGAAATTTTAAACGAAACGTTTTGACGTTTTGAGGCTTAACTATATTGTATGTTTGTCTTATTGTCTGTCGAGTAACAGGACCTTCCAAAAAAATAACCGTTTCGACGCATTCTACACATCAAACTAAGGGGTCCCTGAAATGATCATCCCATTGATTCATTACCATCAATTTATCTTGTAGTAATATTGACAATCGCTTCAATTGCACTTGGTAGTCGATCAATTTGCTCATCAATGTGTCTCAATCATGTAAAAATTGACAATTACAACTGATCTTTTTTGCTATATTACTAAAGGGTTACTGGAAAATTCTTTTTTTTTTGGTGTGAAAAATTACTGTATATGACAACAATCTGCCTAGCCTTTTCCCAACCATGTTGAGGTAGGCTTCCAGTCTAACCGGATGTAGCTGAATACCAGTATTTTATATGGAGTGACTGCCTATCTGACCTCCACAACCCAGTGACTGGGTAATACGATACCCCTTGGTAAGACTGGTTGTCCGACTTTCGGGCTTCTGACGACCCGTAACGACTGGCAAAGATCCACGAATGACAGCCGGGACCAACGGCTTAACGTGCTTTCCGAGGCACGAGGCAGTGTATACAACAACGAGTAATGTAACGCACGCATCACATTGTGCTTATGGGAGTATGCAATGGTATAGAGGTATTTAAAGTTATAACATTTTAAACTTATTTTCGTGAAAAAAAGTTGGGTCTTTGACCTTCAATATCTCCGTAACCAGTAAGTTCCCAGCTATGATCCAGTACAAAACAAATATCAAAATGACAGGGAGTTCATGAGACTCTTGGTTAGATTTGTTATATTTCATATACTTAACTTTAGCCAATGTGTTAATGTGTGTCTGAAAGACGAAGCTGCATGAATTTTTACCTCTAATAATTCCCATTGTGCACTCCTAAATATATTATTGAACAAATATAATGATTGCGCCTCTTTTATTTTATGGTCCTAATCCTAAAAATACTAAATAGCCTCACAACAACAACAACAACACACAACACAACACAACAACACAACAACACACAACAACAACAACGTACAACTTAGATGTAGTGTAAGTATTTAAAAAAAAAAGTAAAAAAGTGTCCATTATTTGAGATGCAAACAATTTTTAGAGGGTCAGTAAAATATGTCCTATTAATATTTAGGTTGACGCGTCACTTTATTATTTTTGGTTTTGGTTGGAACGATGAATGATATCCAAAGAGAAATAAACAGGAGAGACTACTGAATCAACTGAAAATGAATCAGAAATAATAATATAATCAGATTAAATCTTACCAACCATTAATACATCATTGTTATCAAATAAATGTTCGCATTACACAGGAGAACTACGATAAAACATTCATAAAACAAAGTATTTCCGTTAAATAATGCAGAATATTGTGAAGCTGGTTTTACACAGATTTTATTCATTCATGCTTTCAGAACGTTCCCGGAATTCAGTGTTCAATCATATTTATTTAAATGACTACGGAACGTAAATTTTGAATTATTACGCTCTAGTTATTTCGCAGTACAAAATGAAATGAAATGACAAAATTTATTGGAATCTAACAACAGGATAAAGTTTTTCAGGAGTTTTTTTTTAAATAATTATGTTAAACAGTACCTAATTTAATTATAATAAGCCCGTTAGCATTTCAAAGATGGGAAGACGACTTGAAAGGTACTGCGTGGGGACATGGAGGAGAAATACTCAAGACCTTGAGTTATGGAAAAGCCTGGGGGAGGCTTTTGCTAAAGAGCAAAGCAATCTG
Organism: Cosmia pyralina; assembly: GCA_946251885.1. NCBI lineage: Eukaryota > Metazoa > Arthropoda > Insecta > Lepidoptera > Noctuidae > Cosmia > Cosmia pyralina. Next base: position 20,368,334 of record OX276352.1, on the reverse strand, counting down.
GAGATTTCTCATCCCTAAACCTTTAATTTAAATAAACTGTAAAAATAGTTCTAAGATTGTTAATAAAGATCATTAGAAATTGAAATTGAAGCCCATGTAGCCATGTGCCCATGCCCTTTCTATGGTCAGCCTCGAATAGTAGAAGGTATTCTTGATTAAACACTAAACAGCTAGTGTTATCATTAATTATCCAATTAAGGGGATACATCGATAATTTTGTGTTTTTAAAATTCCTATAAAACCAAATGTGTATGGTTAAATCATTTGGATTTTCTATATGTGTTATTTGACTCTTATTGCCTGCTGCTGTACTCAAATCAAAACATGATTACTTGAAATTTTTTCCATAGAAAAAAAAATCCAAATTAACACCGTCTATTAAAAAAAAAACAGTTACTCATTATGCCATAAAATTTGCCTTAAATCGAAGGTATTTAAATATGTTAAGAACTTACTATGCTACAAATTTATTTAAATATATCATTTTGATTTAAACGAAGCGAGTTTAGTTCCGGTGCGCGTGAGAGTCTCCTATCTCGCGCGTCAAGTTAGATAAACGTATTGCCATTTCACTTACACACCGAGCTAAATAACACTTCGATATTATACTCTTAAATTGAATGTAAATAAGACATTTTTTCTTTTTATTTTTTTGTATTATGTACGTTTTTCTTCTCTTTTTTGTTTTTTTTTTCTATTATTGGCATCTAGTTTTTATATTAATTTACTTAATTGTACTTTTGTGTGTTGTGCTATATCTTTTGTGTGCATCAAATAAACGTTTTATCTGTCTATCTATCCATATTTATAGTCAGCCTGGCCTTATCTGTACTACATACAAATATGATTTTCATCAGCGTTGTGGCTCACCACAGTGGCATTTTGTAGGTTTCAGCTACAAAAATCCTTATTTTGTCCATGATATATCACATACAATACACAGTTCTTGTACTAGGCACTTGTACAGACTCCTTCATACAAGATCGGTATTAACAAGAGTCCTAGAAATACAAGATCATGCTCCAGCATATTAAAATATTATTAGCATCAATGTTATCTAATCACTATGCCTTGCCGCTATAACATCTGCCTATTACATTTATAGTTGAATACACTTCATGCAATTAATTACGCAGTCCAGTGGCCACAATTTATGGACTATGGTTTCATGTAACGGCTCTATATACAAAACTAAGGGTTACGGCATAGCCTGATTGGCAATGAACATGAACGAGCCCCATGCGTGTTCATAACTTTACAGGGAACCTTTCTAAGGTCACTTCCTTAACACTCCTCGATTCCTATAACTTACCGATCGTTATTGGTTAGTAGGTACTATACCTTATCTTTGAAAATATCAAAGACCTTCACACCTTTGCGTATCAGTAGGTAATTGACCTTTTTAATTAGTAAAAAGCATTTGTTGGTAAAAGTCGTTAGTTAGAGGAGCTCGTGGTTAAGTAATAAAAGCCGCACTAGTCGATCCATCAGGTTAAGCTACGCTTGCCGCGGTTGGTCCGTTGGTCCTGACTGTCATTCGTGGATCTTTGACAGTCGTTACGGGTCGTCAGAAGCCCGAAAGTCTGACAACCAGTCTTACCAAGGGGTATCGTATTATTATCCAGTTACTGTGTTGTGGAAGTCAGATAGGCAGTCGCTCCATGTAAAATACTGGTTTTCAGCTGCATCCGTTTCGAATGGAAGCTGGCCCCAACATATTTGGGAAAAGGCTAAGCAGATTGATTGGTAAAAGTCGTTAGAAACAGAATGAATTAGCTTTTATAGAATTTGGTAAGTTTAACGATCGGTTTTAGTCGCACTGGGAATTAGTAAATGCGGGGACTATACATACATATTACGTACGTATAGATGTTCGATTCAGTGTCGTACCACTCCCAATTTTGTCAAATACGGTTTCTATCGATTCGTGTTCGTCTGCGATAGGTTTATATATAGATAGCTACATACCTGTAGGACGGTGGCTTCATTCCGTCGCGAAAAAGAGAGTTTTCTTGAAATGCATTTTATGATACACATTTTTAAGCTTAGGCTTTTCGTTTTTACTTTGGAATAACCTAAAGAGCGAACGAAACATTTTGTATTATTTCTTTATAGTTAACTTGCTTTTGCCAGCGGCTTCGCTCGCGTGGATTTCGGAAATTATCCTACGGGATCCAAACATTTTTCCGGGATAAAAAGTAGCCTATGTGGTATGCCAGACTATAATCTATCTATGTGCCAAATTTTATCCAGATCTGTTCAGCTGTTCTGGCATGATTGAGTAACAATCATCCATCCATCCATCCAAACTTTCTGTCTCTTTCTAGTAGAAAGATGTAAGATTAGGTTCAACGTTGTTGGTCCCTATTGTTTGAAAATAATATATTCTGACAACAATGCATAATATACAACGCATAAATTCTTAACATATTGAAATTCATTTTTTATTTGTACAATACAACGTATGATCTTAAAAAAAAATAATGACCCCTTTACATTCTACCATTATATTATGGTGTCCAAATATTTAATTTCATCGTGCACGACGCTATTATTTTAATTGAATTACAAAAAAAAAGAAGACAGCAACAACAAAAAAAAAATACAACCGACTTCCAAAAGCAACATTACAAAGTGAAAAATAACTTTAATTTCGGAAGTCGGTGTGTAGTTAAATGTATTTTCGTTTTTTGCCACCGACTTCCGAAATTAAAGTTATTTTTCACTTTGTAGTGTTGTTTTTGGAAGACGGTTGTATTTTTTTGTAAAAAAGATTTTATTTTTCACTTTTTACTTGTGTATCTACCCTACACAAATTCAAATATCACTACCTGCAAAACAAACTAGAACATCATCCATAAAAGTGGGGAAAAAATACTTATTATTGAAGATAACTCAGAAACTACCAAAGCAAAGTTAATCAATTTTATATGGGACCAACTGTGATGTATACACTCTCGAACAAAACATAAAAAATCCAAATCGGTCCAGCCATCTTCGAGTAATCGGGGAACATACATAAAAAAAAAAAAATAAAATAAAAAAAAGGTTCCGACGAATTGAGAACCTCCTCCTTTTTGAAGTCATTTAAAAATAAGGACTCACGCATTAGGATTTTTATGGAACAAATTAACTAATTGATGTCATAGTTATACCTGTATGAGCTCTACAGATCAAGTTGAATGTAGGTACTTATTGTTAGATTAAGAATTTAAATAATTGTAACATCCGTAGGCATAACAAACACATGTAGATTCCCATAAAGTCCCCAAACACATGTACAATCACACTAATAAACTTCGGGGCACGACGGAAAGGATCGTTTCCTTTGTTTTCCTCGTTAATTAACATTATTATTTCCTCGGCCGTTTGTCCAATTTGGGCCCAAATTGGTACAGTTTCCAAGAAATAAAACCTCGTGGAATGGAGACGTTGGTTTGGTTTGGTACAGACGTAATTGACCGAAACTGAATTATGTCCTTATGTAGGTGTACGATGTAAATGGTACGCTGTTCGGTAATTATAGTATTTCTACTGGTAAAAAACTATTTTTTTTTTTAATTAAATCTGGATTTCATGTTTTTTTAACAAGTAAGAATTAGCATAATTATGTGCATACAGACTATAGTCTGATTTTTAATTCGACGTAATTCTGACAGCTGTAATTTTTTGACTCTTCAGATATCATAAACCTTTTCTGTTTTGTCCTTTTTATAAGTTATTTATACGGCTAGAATTTTTGGATAAAAAATAACAAAAATATGAAAGAGAATAAGTTCAAGTAAACTTTATAACAATGTGAATAGTGTTTGTTCTGTGCATTCAATGCACACTAACTAAAATATTAATTTTATATGGCCAAATGGAAAAAAAAGAGTAAAAGAACATACTTTTTTAAATTTAAATATTAATTTAGGTATTTAGGTATTAGTGGGTTCACCCGAGCTTCGAGTGAGCAACATGTAGGAACCTCTCAGAATTCCAAGATAGATCACGGCGAAAAGTCTAGACGGTTGGTATGTAAAGTTATGTAGTTGTGTTGTTGTTGTGTTGTGTTGTTGTGTTGTGTTGTTATGTGGTTGTGTGTGTGTTGTGGTTATGTGGTTGTGTTATGTAGTTGTGGTAGACGACATAATAAAAATCAAAAGTCGTTTATTCAAATTAGGCTGGGAATCAGATCTTTTCGAATTTCAAAATTACATAAGACAGTAGACAGTCCCACAAAACTCCCGCCCTTCACCACTTCCTAATGCCTTAGCTGGGAAGAAGTGGCACAACAAACTCATACACATACACTGAGCAGTAAGGCTGAAGTAGTTTAATTAATATGTACGGTTCCTTAATTAGGACGTACGTACATCTTGTACATTTAGGCGTCGTCCTAATATACATTTTTGTTCGGTGAACCGGAGCGCGTGGTCGCGCCAACAGAGGACGCCTTCCGGTTTTCCGAACAAAAACTGATCGCGATCGCGTATTCGCGCGACCATCGCTTTATATTAGGACGACGCTTTAGGCTGATACCAAAAAAAAAGTATGATTATAACAATGAAAAGTCCCTTGCTAATTTTACAATGGGGACACCAGCAGAAAACTTGCACTTAAAACAATGGATGCGGTTACAATAAAACTACCTTTTTACTACCCACCAAAATAATATACTGCCCCTTAAGTTATTCGTTAGTTAATAGACCATTAACATAAATAAACATTGAGTACGGTAGATTAACAACATCAAACAATTTTCAGAGCAACAAAACGCAGAAATGACAGTAGTTCACAGGAAACATGTGTTTGTTAGCATTTCTTAATGGAGCGGGAGTGTGACAAGGACCAAGCTTGAGTCTATCAGTAAATAGAAAATAACTTACTCCGGCTGTCCTAAGCAAACATTCAACGTGTTTTATTCCCTCCGGCTTAAAGTACCTACGTACACTGTACAGTGGACCAAAGAGTTAGGTATACAGGCAAAAATAGTTATTCACCTTTCCGTTACACTGCCGATAGTCATTTTTATTGTGTGTGTAATAACTTTTTATGCTTAACGCTTTGACTGTCAAGTGCCCTACAATGTGATGTGCAACGATTTTGCGGACAGTAAACCCTGTTAAAAGGGTGCATACTCAAATGTGATAACGTCGCTAATAGTTAAGTATTCAAAACTGCGTAATATTGAACAGCAAGGGCCTGTTTCACCACCTTTTTTTTTTTTTTTTTTTTTTTTTTTTTTTTTTTTTTTTTTTTTTTTTTTTTTTGTGGATGGGAAATCATCAAAATATGACTTCTCCCGCTCTACACTAATACCCACCCATGTTCCTTCAGTTAACCGTGCCAGGGCCACGGTATCTCTTTCGAACTACCCGCGACCCCGGCGGCCTGTTTCACCACCTACGATTAAGTTCCTATTAACTTACTTGGCAGATAATTTCATACAAATTTTGTTCTATTTTTGAATTTATTCGGAGAGTAGTGGCTATTTGGACATCGTGAAATAGGCCCTTAATATCGTTAAACTACTAAAACACACAATACACTGTTATTAAATTCCATATTTTGGCTGCTGAGACCAAAACTACAAACGTACTAGACAGGGAAGTTTTTTAAAAACGTGGCTGTTATTTTAGTATACAGGGTCAAATTTAAGAAACTAGTGAAATTCCGCAGACGTGATAGGTATCGATATCTTAATATGATAAAACAAAAAAGAGATTAATTTGATGATTTTTTATTTGGGATCATCAACCGCATGTAGTGTAGTCACTTAAAATATCAGTATTAAAATCAGTTAAGTTTTTTTTGTATAATACTCACAGACGTGATATCTCAACACGATAAAACAGATTTTATCAACTCACACTTCAATAAACAACACTACTAGCGTTCATTGACCCCAAAAACATCATCAAATCTTTTACTTTTTATTTTGTCGTGTTTAGATGTTGATACCCATCAAGTCTGCGTAGTTTCGCTAGCTAATTTAATTTGACCTTGTATTGTCGTGTCTTAAGACTTCCACAGAAGCTAGTAATTAATATTTTAGTACACTACAGAGCGCTATTTTATCATTTCATTTAGTAATATTGATAAATTACATGGGACTTAACTAACTTTACTTACTAAACATATCTGGCGAAACGTGAGTGCGCAGGTACACCTCTTCCTCACCCTTCGGGGATAACCGGCGTGATGTTATGTAATAATCGAAACAGCGAAGTATTTACAGCTATAATTTGCGACGTTGTCAACTTTCAGAGTGCACCCTCTTAAAACACCCTTCAAAGGGTATTATTACTTGACTACTCAGCGAATTCACTTTATTGTTTACAAGCTTCTGCTCGCAAATTTGTTCACGTATTTTGATATAAAATATCCTATGGCACTCGGCAATACCGTACCGTTAAGTTAGTGAAAGAATTTTTGAAATTGGATGAGTAGTTTTGGAGATTTACCTCCCACATCCAAACTTCCAAATTTACAATCCTCTTTATCCACTGAAACGACCATTGCACGAAAGTGAGCCCGAACGAAAACCCAGGATTGTCCGAGTGCACGAAAGTGAGCCTGAATGAAAATTCAGGATTGTCCGAGTGCACGAAAGTGAGCCTGAACGAAAACCCAGGATTGTCCGAGTGCACGAAAGTGAGCCTGAACGAAAACCCAGGATTGTCCGAGTGCACGAAAGTGAGCCTGAACGAAAACCCAGGATTGTCCGAGTGCACGAAAGTGAGCCTGAACGAAAACCCAGGATTATCCGAGTGCACGAAAGTGAGCCTGAACGAAAACCCAGGATTGTCCGAGTGCACGAAAGTGAGCCTGAACGAAAACCCAGGATTGTCCGAGTGCACGAAATTGAGCCTGAACGAACAATGACAGCGCGCGCGTTATTCTTTTATTTTTTGTAATTTTGTGTGTGGACCCACCCTTTGCGTTCTAAGTTCTTTGGAAAGGTGGTTAGGTACGGTATATTTTTGCCAAAAGCCGTGAGGTTGTATCGGCATTACGAACAAAGTTGTCTGTGGTTGAAAATCAGTTTGCGGAACGAGAGGCGAGAGATTATTGTATTAGTATGGAAAAGTCATCTGCCTGTATACTTATCTCTTTGTTAGACTGTACAGTGTACCTAGAGACATTTACTCGTGTGCGTGTTGATTTACATTCAGATTTGCGGAAGGAAAGAAAAATACTGCAGAGGGAGTGTGTGCTTTTCATTTCAGTCGTGTTTTTTGTATGTATTGAGAATATTTGGCGATTGGAGCAAGCTGTTTCCCCTTTTCTATTTCTTGGTAGATTTAAGGGTGGCTATGGATTTACCTGCTGTGTTTTACCGATGTTTTATTTTGCTTAGATACGATAAAAAAGACTCTTTTATCGTACCTGAACAAAAATAGACAGGAAAGAGTAGGTATACAAATAGTATTGTTGTTTTCTTTGTTCATAGGTTTGACGTTTAAGTTATTAGGATATCAATCTGCCTAGCCTTTTCGCAACTATGTTGGGGTCGGCTTCCAGTCTAACCGGATGCAACTGAATACCAGTATTTTATATGCAGCGATTGCCTATCTGACCTCCACAACCCAATTACTGACTAATACGATACCCCTTGGTAAGACTGGTTGTCAGACTTTCGGGCTTCTGACGACCCGTAACGACTGTCAAAGATCCACGAATAACAGCCGGGATCAACGTCTTAACGTGCTTTCCGAGGCATGGAGGAGTCTTAGTAAATAAAAATAGTCACCCATCCACGGACCAACCCCGGCAAGCGTAGCTTAACCTGATGGATCGACCCGTAAGGCTGTTATTACACCGCCGACCTCCCTAGCGGCGTCAGCGTTGTATGTTACGCTGACGACACGCTGGTCCTGGCGCAAGGGAGGTCGCACCAGGCGGCGGCCGAACTAGCGACACGCGGGGTTGCGACAATCGTAGAGAGGATCCGGCAGTTGGGACTCGAGGTGGCCCTGCACAAGTCCGAGGTCATGTGTTTTCATGGTCCTCGGAACGCGCCACCGTCGGGTTCCCAAATAACGGTAGGAGGGGTTCACATCGGGGTCGAGTCGACGATGAAGTACCTGGGACTCGTCCTCGACAGCCGGTGGAACTTCGTGGAGCACTTCCGACGTTTGGCTCCCAGACTGGAGCGGGCCGGGGCTGCCTTGAAGCGGCTCCTGCCCAATCTGGGGGGTCCAAACGCCTCCTGCCGGAGGCTTTACGCGGGGGTCGTGCGGTCCATGGCCCTTTACGGGGCACCGGTGTGGGCGCGTTCCCTGAGGCTGCGACCAGCCCGCCGGTTGAACGCGTCCCAGAGGGTCATGGCCATCCGGCTAGTCCGGGGATACCGCACGGTCTCCTGTGAGGCGGCGAGCCTCCTTGCCGGATTACCGCCATGGGATCTGGAGGCAAAAGTCCTCGCGCACGTGTGGGAGTGGCGCGAGGAGGCAAAACGCCGGGGCGTAACTCCGCTGCCGCGAGAAATCACGGTACAGCGGACAGAGCTCCGGCGGGATCTCATGGCGACATGGAGAGTGCGATTGTCGCAACCCAGCGCTGGGCACGCCACAATTGCGGCGATAAGTCCCCTCTTTGAGGAGTGGTTGGAGAGGCGCCACGGCGTCCTCACCTTCCGCCTGACGCAGGTCCTCACCGGACACGGTTGTTACGGGAGGTTCCTGTTTCGGATAAGGCGGGAGGAAACGCCCGGGTGTCACCATTGTGTAGATCGCCCGGAGGACACGGTGGAGCATACAGTGGAGGTCTGCCCGGCTTGGGCGGAGCACCGCCGTGTTCTCACGGAGGCGATCGGCGGCGGCGATCTCTCGCGTCCAAACTTGGTCCAGGCCATGGTGCGGAGCGAGAGTGTATGGGAGGCCGTCACCTCCTTCTGCGAAGCAGTAATGCTCGCAAAGGAGGAGGCGGGACGCGAGAGGGAGAGGCAACAGCCGCGCCCTCGCGCCCCTAGCCGCCGCAGGAGACGCCCTGGGCGGCGGGAATCTATCGCCGATTCCCGGCCACCGTAGGCGCGGGCTTGCGGACGACGAGTAATGGGCAGCTCGCCGTCCGGTAAGGACCAGGCCCGGGTCGACGGCGCGTTGTGTTCCACGCGCGCCTCAAAGAGATGTCAGCAGTGACGGGGTCCAATAGGGCCGAAGCCGTTGGGGTCGAGGGTAGTTCGAAAGAGATAACGTGGCCCTGGCACGGGCAACTGAAGGAACACGGGTGGGTTTTAGTCAGTAAAAGTCTGACACACCCTCCCGCTCTGCCCGGAGCGGGAGAAGTCATTTGATGATTTCCCATCCACAAAAAAAAAAAAAAAAAAAAGGGTGTTATTACACAACAACAGGCTGTTATTGTTGTTTGTTGTTGTTGTTTTGTTGTTGTTGTTTATTGGCTATTGTTTGTTAGCCACAAGCTCCACCTCCTCCTAAGTTATTAGGATTATACTTGACTAAATCCTGGACCCTGGTGTTGGGGATTATTTAAATAATAATAATTGTAGCTCAGGTTTCAACCTATGAGCCTTATCATTGACTCCCTTTCGATGCTATAACTATTGTCAAATGATACGCAATTCAAGTTGGTGACAAGATAAGCTTATATATATTTCTTGCATCAAATACAACAATTAAAACTATTCTCTAAAAATTATTCTCTAGTTTCCATGTCCTCGCCTCGTGACCTTCACAGTGGAACACGTTTTATTTCCTTCTTTATTACAGTTTGGTGTGTAATGACTTAATGGCGGACGTTCAAATCTGTTTTATTACAGCCAAGGGTTTATGATAGGTAGAAGGGTTAAATCAAAGTTTTATAATAGGACTTTACCAAGGCCGTACCATATAACTGCCTGTTAAGGCGATGATAACCGTCTTTTAATGATTTTAAACTGAACGTCACGTTTAAACGAGTAGTGTTTATGATTTAGAAAAAGTATGTGTTAAATTAGAGCATTTTTTTAATAACTTAATCTGTGAATATTTTATGTTGTGAGCGTCAAGATGAAGGGACCAAGTCTTGGATCTCAAATCAGCCTACATAAAAGTTTAATACTATAAATCTACTATTTGATACCTATGCATTAATTTTAGCTACCTCAATGTCTGAGTAGTTATTTATTAAATTCCTTTGTCCCCTTATTTTCAAATCAACAATCTCTAATGCCCGGTTTCTGAAAAATTCTTAAACGGAGTTTAAATTCTGAATAGCTATTGATTCGACAAAATTATCTATTTAAGCGAATTCCTTCCTTATGCTCAGTTTTTGAGGTCCTCAGATAAACCCTCGATATTCATTCACTCGACTTTTAAGCTAAATTCTTCCTTAATGGAATGTTCAGAAACACGATATCGAAGCAATAATCACTATCGAATGGATAAACTCCGTTTAAAAACCTCAGAAACTAGGCATAAGAGTGGTCCTCGTCGAAACATGTAAAAGCACACAGTTACCAGTAAAACCGTGTTATTGTACAAAGTTTACTGAACAAAATGAAAAAGCTCGGTGCCATGGAAATTAAGTTAGAAGACAAAAACCCACGTACGGTAACATTTATCGATTGGAGCCAACGCCGATCTGAATGAGTCCCATGACGCAAAATATCAAATAATAAAGTTGTCGTAAAGGAAAACTTTGAAATGACGAAACTTCATTGACTGGAATAATGTTTTATGATAATATTAGTTTATTTTAGTACATGAAGGTTACCCCGTGGCTTCGCCCGCGTGGATGTCGGAAATTATCCCACGGGAACCTATTACCGGAATAAAAAGTATCCTATGTGTTAATCCAGGTTATAAACAACTTGTGTGCCAAATTTCATTCAAATCCGTTCAGATGTTTTGAGTGATTGAGTAACAAACATCCAATCATCTTCACAAACTTTCACATTTATAATATTATAAGTAGGATTTAGATCGTACACACGGCTACACATCAAGCTATACATTTTCAGTTTACACTGAACTCTCATTGTAAGGAAATTCTATACAATGCGAGATCAGCTTATACTGGAAATGTGTAGCCGTGCGTGCATGAAGGTTTGACGGTATTTTTGTTTACATAATATCCGAATAATAGGTACAATGTTTTGGTTAGCAATATTCTTAATGTTGAAAGGGTATGTGCTAGGATAATGCTTGCTATACATTGTTCACGAGTTTTCATTAAGCGAGGCCAATTGGACTGGGAAGATTTTATCTCTTCTAGCTGTTACAGAGGTTTCGTTAGCCTCTATTTAAATAAGCATGTAATTCCTTACCTACACAAAAAAATTACCAAACGATTAGTTAGTGCGCATTTTTTCTATCTTTGTTTACTATTAAACGCACATGTATTCGAAACTAGTAGTGTAGTCTCCGATATCGTATTGAAATGTTCAACATTTTTGCTCAGAAATAAAAAAAAAAAACAGACTTCTGTCGTTGGTTTGCATGGCAACCAGCTAGTTAAAAGCGTGGTTCTGACATACACACATTTCTGTTTAGAAGAAAAAAATCAACTGTAAGTAAAATCCAACTGAAAGCTTTTGCGAGTGTAGGCGTGTAAGGCAAATTTCAGACGCACAAGATTTACCGATGGTAGCATTTTTACAACCAAAATAGGGCCTATGTTGTTTTGGATTTCTTTATGGAAGCTTTGCTTTCTCAAACTATGAAGTATTTGCTTGCTATTAATTGGTACACTATACGAATTGGATTTTCGTGTCTCGGTATCTACCACAGGGCAAGGAATGCGTCTATAGATGGCAGTACAAAAAAATACATGGCGCCGAAAGTGCGGTGAGTGCACAGGTTCTGTCATCTACGCCATTTACACTCCTACCAACTTATCTGTGAAATGGCGAAAATTGGAACTACGGCCGTCATGTTGAAATGGCTTCGATTGTGCCGACGCATGTCATTCGATTGCGTTGACGCATCGACGGTGGCGTCCTCTTTCAGTTCACAGATAAGTTGGTAGGACTGTAAAGCTGAACAAATTGAGCTGAGCTGAAGCTGAAGCGGAACGTGCGTTTGCAGTTGCAAACGCACGTTTCGTTTTACGGTGAGCACAAACATACCAGGTTTCATTTATTAATTTTAGCATTTTATATTTAAATAAACATCAATATTGTCTATCCTATAAATAAATAATACATTCTGACACAAGTTGGTTGACTATTACTCGTAAACTTGAAAAGCCTACTTAGCTGAGATAGTTATCCTTTTAATTTCGTTATATATACTACTATCGTGAATTTTTTTAGCCATCCAAAACTAACCGTTTAGCTGACTTGACTGACATGACTCTAACAAAAATAGCAATTTAAAGCTTATTATTTCAGAAACGGATTCCTAAATCGAAAAATTGTTTTCACAAACCTGCAATATTTTTGAAAGACCTATCCAACAACACCCCACTTTACGTGTACAGAAGGTACCCTAAAAAAATAGTTTTTTCATGATTTTATTTTATCACTTTATCGGCGTGATGAATATGTATATCCATACCAAATTATAGCTTTCTAGTACTAAGAGGACGGACAGAAGGACGGACATAGCGAAATTCTAAGGGTTCCTTGTTGACTACGGAACCCTAAAAATGGGTTGTACCATTTAGCAATTTGTTAGCTGACGTCATAACTTTAACCTTAACCGCCCACGCTTCGCTGGTTAATGTTATTGTGAATGTTAAATATCTGTCACTTCTGTCAGACGCGTACCTACTCTGATAACTTTAACTAAGCTGATGAATACAATATAAGCCGATGCAAGACATTTCAAGTAACCGTCAAAGTCAGCGTTACCGTGTTATTGTCAAATTTGACATAAACTTTTAACTACTATTATGGTGGAACCCAGCCTAACTGACTCTGCTAACTAAGGCTAAATAAACAAAGTAGTTTGCAGCTGAGTAAGCTTGTGTAAGCATTCGACACTATTTTGAATAATAGCTTTCACGCTGCATGCACGGTACACGGTTACTAACTGATTGCTTAGCGGGACCGTGTTGTAAAGCTAATCGAATATGCTTTAAGCATCGGAGATATTCGGCTGTTTTTGGGAAATGCACAGCCAATAGGAAGCCAGCCCTGTATTGAAGCTAGGCTGCTAAAGAGAATACGACAGTGCAACTCTGCAGATGTAATAGCATCTCGAACAGTATTAGAAACTGAGTGTGAGTTCGTTTTAGCCGTGGTCAGCAGTCCGTTTGTAAAACGAGAGGTCGGCTAAAGTTGGAAAGGTTACGTTGCATAATATTTAATTTTAAAAATAGGTAGCAACATATGTTCTCTTTTAGCAGAGACTAGACTCTGATTTTTAATTTGCTAGACCAAAATGACAGCTGCGATCGAATTTTTTTGACATTTTAGTCATGAGGCCTTAGTGCGAGGTTTTATACTTACAATCCTACCAATTTATCTGTGAAATGGCGAAAATTGGAACTACGGCCGTCATGTTAAAATGTCTTCGATTATGCCGACGCATGTCATTCGATTGTGTCGACGCATCGACGGTGCCGTCCTCTTTCAGTTCACAGATAAGTTGTTAGGACTGTACTCGTTTTACATAAACTTCAATTTGTACTGGAATTTTGCTATGTCATTTTAGTCTAGCAAATTAAAATTCTGAGATATGTTGTATTTGTATAGTAATATATTTACCTACTTATATATCGATCTTTTATGTTTCATAGGCTTGTAATGTATTGTAACGACGACAGGGTACTAAATTCTAGGCTTTATAATAGCCTCGTTAAGGTATTCCAAAGCCTTTTGTGCCTTTTTAGCAATAAAAATTTATTTTTTTAGGTATGAAATGACTAGAAGTACTAATAGTTGCAACATTGCAAGCAAAAATGTGTCCTTTGTCTATAATGTTTAAGTCTTTACCTATAGGCCTTTCAGTACCTTTCATAACCAATGCATATCACCCAACTTTGTTAGTGTAAATAACTGGAAATATAAAACACATGTCGACAATACATTTTAACGTAGGTGATACCTTTCCGCGGGCGTGAACGATTGGTGCGATACATCAAGTTCAAATATCCAACACTACTGACGTTAAATTAACTATTTCTAGTTTGTATGGCATACAAACATATAATTTATTTTATTTTAATTTTAAGACTTTTGTTTATTGTTTTGTTTTATATTGTAAGCTCCAAAAGTATTAAAACGATTATTGTGATACTCAAATTGAGTTGACTCTCTTAAATACAAATTACTGATGCCCAGTTTCTGAGGTTTTTAAAGAGTTTATACATTCGATAATGATTATTGGTTCGATATCGTGTTCTCAAACAATCTCATGCAGTCAGAGGCCTTTATTTAATAGGTCTTTAATGTTAAATTTAAGAAGATTCCTCCGTCTGAATGGTTTGTTTTATAGTATTAAGTGAGGTTGGAGACAGAAATAGGTCATCTTGTTTCCATTTTTTTACGCGGTCAGGTTTTTGATTTTTTTTTTAAATTACTGCTTTTATTTTATGCTTTTTAGATAGGATTATTTTTCTCTCACTGAAGTTCCTAACGCTATATGTACCAGCCGTGTATTTTTTCTTTGATGGTATATATAGGGTATTTGAGTTTCAATTACACACAACACTTAGCTCAAACAAAAGGCATTTATTTGAATTAAAACATTTACTTATAGGCGCTTTTGAATCATTATTTATCAAGGAGTCGTTCATTTTGAGTTAATAAGTGAATCTAGTTGCCCAGTTCCAAATGAAATAGGTTCCTTATGGAGAAGAACGGGCAAGAAATTCCATGGACACTCTTTCAAATCGTAACATTATGTTACAGAGGTTTTCTTGTTCGACAATTTTGTCTTTTTAACCAACTTCCATTTTTTAATACGATACAGAAGTGGCTTTGTATCATTCTTTCTAACAAAATAATCGTATTTGATAAAAGAGACAACAATATTTAAGTTAGTGCTTATTTTGGCAACATATAGTTGTGATGTAGAGACAGTTGTAGGTATGTGCTTTATCGGTCATCTTATGCGACAAGTTTTGCTGTCAAACGGTTGTTTACTTTTGTATTAGTGATGTATGAATAATGATAATTAATATAATATAATGCAAATTGTATAACTGTAATATTGAGTAATTACTTATACCTATGTTTTATATTTTTTTATATTTATAACAATTTAAATTGCAATGCCTTAACAGGCAACTAAGTCCTAAGAACCTATCTATTGTTAACATCTTCAAAATTATACACTTATTTCGCAATAAAGAATTTGAATTTGAGATTAGCGAGAAAATGACGACGAGTTTACCTTTAAAACTGCATGCCAATGTTAGTAAACCGCAATTTAATTTAGTTATAGTAACAACTATTCTTTGATTGACACAACCCTAGCAATGGCAGCCATTTTATGAGACATTATGAATGAGTAGGGTGTAGATATGCACCTTTATTTTGTAAGTATTTCCAGTTCATATATTTATATGTTTATGGAATACTATTACCGGGAACCCCATTCCCGGTAATAGTACTGGGTTCAAGGCAAAGCGCTATTGGATTTTCCCTTTACGAAATTCATATTAGCTGTATTTTGCAGAGAGCAGTGGTAGTCACTAGAGAGCAGTGGTGGCCAAGTGGTAACGGCCGCGACTTACGAGTAGGTCCTAGGTTCGAATCCCGACAGGCGCTTTACTTTGTGTAAATTATTTCATCACCACTGCTCTCAAAACGGTGAAGGAAAACTCGTGAGGAAACCGGCATGTCCTAAAACCAAAAATTCGAAGACATGTGATATCTACCAACTCGCACTGGGCCCGCGTGGTGGATTACGTCCTACTCTCTCTCACAGTTAGGATGCCTAGGTCCCAGCAGGCTATATAGGCTGATTATGTATGTATGTATGTAATGGCAATGGCTACACTGGCCTACACTGTCCTCTCATACCTGCATTGTAGTTGGAAAACATTGTAAAAGCCAATTATTTTTAAAAGAGTAACCCTGTTACCGTGTACTTTCTTGCCGGCTCTTTTCCATAGGAAACTACCAATTGGAGCCGTGCACCTAGCTTCTGACGTTTCATAAGTGTCCATGTAGGTTTATGTGAAATAAAATATTTTGATTTTGCTCGCACCCTATATGGTACTTGTCAATTGCGATATGTGGAAGTTTCATATTATATGTTTCTGTATATCCCTTCAGGAAAAGCATGCGTGATGATATGACGAAATTCTCAGAAAAAGGATTGGCCGAATCAGAATTTACCGTACCTACATCTTCTATACAACTAAACAAAATATATGGCAGTTGACTCATTTAGTCAAAACCTCAATAAAAAAAAGTCTGTTTGTAATGTCAAAATAACCAGCTTTTTACTAAATGCACATGAAAGTAGGTATATAGGTACTGTACTTATAACAAAAAATAATTTAAACATTTTTTGTCTTTCTGTCTTTTTGTTTCGGCTAATCTCCGAAACGGCTGAACCGATTTTGACGGGACTTTCACTAATTAGACTACTATTATTTTAGAAAATGAATTAGGGTCCGCGCAAAAAAATTATAATCTATGAAATTGTGAAAATTCGATTCAAATAGGGATGTATTGAAATTCGCGCGGGTATCATCTAGTACCTATATAACAATAACTGTTTAATTACTGTCATTAACAGTTCATTCTTATTAACCCAGTATCGGCTAGTGTACTTAATTAAACTTTCTATAAATATCCATTTTCTACAAATAGTTCGTTTCGTTTAAGTAATTCTAATAGCTACTCATTCTATTTGGTCGTGTAATAACCTAAATATAAAAAGACAGAATAAGTGAAACAAGAAAATGTCGTATTATATTTGTCCAGAATTAACGTTATTAAGGTCACGACATAAAGGACAGGTGTCCCACCCCTCGGTCCAAACATCTTGCTATTCACTCTCCCGTCTTATTCGTCTCGAACGAATTAGTATTCTTTGTCCATTCACGGACGAATATACAACTACTATACATGATATGTACACATTGAGATGTGGTAGATGTGTAATTTCTTTGACCTAAAGTAATTTGTGGAACGTTGACGCTAGCTGTTTTTTCTATTGATGAAAGAAATTAGTTTGTGGTAAGGCTTTATTTTTCTAAGTCCATCTACCTTTTGTTGTTGTTGGAAGTACGAATTATCATACTTTACTTTCCGTTTTCTTCCCATTACTTTTTTAATAAGCGGCAGCAAAGTATCCATTTCTGTGCATTAGCTACGCCACTACGCTACGGCGTAGGCACTAGGGCTACGAATTTTCTCGTAGCACCTGTCAAGTGCTACAAGGCTATGCTGTGTATTTAAGGAGGATGCGCTGTGGTAGCTCGCGAAATTCAAATTTTCTTGCGTTTTATCCAATTTACAGGTCCGTGTCAGGTTGTATCTTGATCAAAATATGATACGCGGAAATAAAACATATGTATTTTCTTACATAATTATAACCATAAAAATCATCAATACATCTCTCTAAGTTAGATTTCGTGCAGAGTCGTTAGATTTCGTTCGTTAGACGAATCTGCACGAAATCTAACTTAGAGAGATGTATTGATGATTTTTATGGTTATAATTATGTAAGTAAATACATATGTTTTATTTCCGCGTATCATATTTTAATTTTAAGAGGGCCTCTAACAGCCGCACGGGTCGATCCTTCAGGTTAAGCTACGCTTGCCGGGGTTGGTCACTGGATGGATGACCATCTTTACATAACGAGACTCCTCCGTGTCTCGGAAAGCACGTTAAGCCGTTAGTCCCGGCTGTCATTCGTGGATCTTTGACAGTCGTTACGGGTCGTCAGAAGCCCGAAAGTCTGACAACCAGTCTTACCAAGGGGTATCGTATTACCCAGTTACTGGGTTGTGGAGGTCAGATAGGCAGTCGCTCCATGTAAAATACTGGTATTCAGCTGCATCCGGTTAGACTGGAAGCCGACCCCAACATAGTTGGGAAAAGGCTAGGCAGATTTGATCATATTTTAATCAAGATACAATCTGAGACGGACCTGCAAATTGCAAAAAACCAAAAAAAACTTGAATTTCGCGAGCTACCACAGCGCATCCCCCCCAAGATGTTTATTTACGGTGTATGTATAGTTCGCGTTTCTATCCGGTATGGGATTAACCAAATTCTGCACGGTACAGAGCACCTCTTGTTAAGGAGATAATTAATATTGGGGAAAATGTGGTGTAGGTTATATTACATTTATTGTTACATTTCTATAGTAGGTATGTTACCGATTTGAAAAATGCTAGTAGTATTTTATTTTTTAATTTTACAAACTATATCACTAACACTAATGACGAGCTCGTGACTAAGTAATAACAGCCGCACGGGTCAATCCATCAGTCTTACCAAGGGGTATCGTATTACCCAGTTACTGGGTTGTGGAGGTCAGATAGGCAGTCGCTCCATGTAAAATACTGGTATTCAGCTGCATCCGGTTAGACTGGAAGCCGACCCCAACATAGTTGGGAAAAGGCTAGGCAGATTTGATCATATTTTAATCAAGATACAATCTGAGACGGACCTGCAAATTGCAAAAAACCAAAAAAAACTTGAATTTCGCGAGCTACCACAGCGCATCCCCCCCAAGATGTTTATTTACGGTGTATGTATAGTTCGCGTTTCTATCCGGTATGGGATTAACCAAATTCTGCACGGTACAGAGCACCTCTTGTTAAGGAGATAATTAATATTGGGGAAAATGTGGTGTAGGTTATATTACATTTATTGTTACATTTCTATAGTAGGTATGTTACCGATTTGAAAAATGCTAGTAGTATTTTATTTTTTTCTTTTTACAAACTATATCACTAACACTAATGACGAGCTCGTGACTAAGTAATAACAGCCGCACGGGTCAATCCATCACGTTAAGCTACGCTTGCCGGGGTAGGTCCGTGGATGGGTGACCATCTTTACATACCGACACTTCTCCGTGCTTCGGAAATCACGTTAAGCCGTTGGTCTCGGCTGTCATTTGTGCATCTTTGACAGTCGTTACGGGTCGTCAGAAGCCCGAAAGTCTGACAACCAGTCTTACCAAAGGGGATATATTACCCAGTAACTGGGTTGTGGAGATCAGATAGGCAGTCGCTCCATGTAAAATACTGGTATTCAGCTGCATCCAGTTAGGCTGGAAGCCGACCCCAACATAGTTGGGAAAAGGCTAGGCAGATTGATTGAACACTAACACTAATAAGTAATAACGCAATTACATTTTTTTAATAAATCCAAAAAATACATTCACATCCTAAAAATACATTTTACATATCAAAACAAACATGTCTCCGGAAATGTTTTTGTGAGTTGTAGTCTTTTTAAAAAGGAGGTTTTTAAAAAGGTGGGTTGTACAAAACCCTTGTATGGCAACGTGAAACATGGCGCTAACTAGTGTCAGTGCAAAAAACGTTAGTTCACTGTCTACTGTGACGTTCGTTAAAACTTGTGGTTTCGCTAACCATTGACTTTGGTCATCACTAACATTGTTATTTATGTTTTTTTTTTTAAGATTTGTTATTGATTTATTGTTTTTTATGTTTTTAAGTTACAAATAGGTAATGTTTTAGCTACGATAACTTTAACTTTTAATTTAATTTTAGATCTAATGATTTAATTTTCTCAGTTGCAAGTTTCTCAGGGGCCTGTGGCTAAGTAATAACAGCCGCACGGGTCGATCGATCAGATTCAGAGGAGATCTTTACATACCAAGACCCCTGCGTGCCTCGGAAACGTTAAGGCGCAGATAAATGCGAATAGCTTTGAGTGGTTAGCTTGTGCTTGGGCTCGCCTATCAAGGAGCTCTGTCCCAAATCAGACTCCTTATTAATTTATTATGCATAAAACAAAACATATTTTAATTAAACACGTATACTAAACGATAAATAATTAAATTATCTTTATAAAAATGGTGAAGGTTTCATAAAAATACGGTTGATACTTTTTTGTGATTCTCAGTTTTTAATCCGCGTTAGAAATAAAGTTACAAATTTTCGTTTAGTCCACCCTCGACCCCTAAAAAAAGATTTGTTTATTTGTTTCCTCTCATCCCCTAAACAGAGTTTACACTCGACCCCCAGGGGTTGAGACTGAATTTTCATACAAAGGACAGGCATACCTTGTCCACTTTCGACCCCTAGCTCGGTAAGTACCTAAAATTAATATTTTGGTACAATAAGCTACAGAAAAGCAAAACTCAGGAATTGATATTAAAAAAAATAAACGAGCAATATTAGAGAATACTAAAAGCAGAATTCTTTATTATTACCCGACTGCCCCAGAAGGAAGGTAATGATTTTCGAGAGTATGTATTATGTCTATTTCTTTGAACGCTCTGTAGCTTGAACGGCATGATGGATTTTAACATAATATATGAGGTGTCGTTAGATTCGTCTTAATTGCGAGAGTGACAGG
Source organism: Cosmia pyralina (assembly GCA_946251885.1). Taxonomy (NCBI): domain Eukaryota; kingdom Metazoa; phylum Arthropoda; class Insecta; order Lepidoptera; family Noctuidae; genus Cosmia; species Cosmia pyralina. The sequence continues at coordinate 20,347,936 of OX276352.1, read as the reverse complement.
CTATATAATATTTATATATTGTATCTGGAAATACAAAAAAAAAAAGGGAGGGGAAGGTTATTTTCAAAATCAATTACAACAATATTGGTATCAAATAAAAGCTAGTAATGAGTCAATTATAAATATACTCGTATATTAATAAAACTAAAAAGATTGAAATAATAAAAATATGATAAGAACAAAAAAATAGACAACTATTTTCCCATTTTGAGGCATTTTGTGGAGAGGATGGCTAGGTGAGAAACTTACTCGGTGGTCTTCTGTGCAAGACGTTTCCAGCTCAAATAGTTTTAATAATTACATTACTTACTAACACTAGCGTATTACTAACATTATAGATCATGTTGTCCGAATAAATAAATATTGATTTGATAGTAAAAAAAAGTAAACTGTTATTGCAGATAATAAAAAAATATATTTTAAAAAACAAAAAACTCGACTGCAAAAACACATAGCTGAAAAGAGAAAAACGAGCATTATAATCTATAGAATATTGGTACTGCAGGCGGGGACAAACCAATAACCTGAAATATGTGACTGATGATTTATCATCGTAACTGACTGTACTTTGGGGGTCGAGAGGAAAGTAAAACTTGCCTGGAAAATAAAATCCACTCTCGACCCCTAAGGGTGGATAATATTAATAATTAATATTAATAATAATTATTATTAATATTTAGAGGTCCAGTGGACACATTATTTATTAGGGGTCGAGAGGCCGAGAGTGGACTAAACGTAAGTTTTATTATGTTCTTAATATAAACTTAATCTAAAATATTCACAGATTAAGTTGTTATATTTCCCAAATCATTAAAGTTTCTACGTAATCTTAAGCCGTTGGTCCTGGCTCGTGGATCTTTGACAGTGGTTACGGGTCGTCAGAAGCCCAAAAGTCTGACAACCAGTCTAACCAAAGGTCTCGTTTTAGCCAGTAACTTGTTGTGGAGGTCAGATAGATGCCTATCTATCTGACGTGCACAAACCTACTACTGCCTAGTCGCTCCATGTAAAATACTGGTATTCAGCTGTATCTGGTTAGACTGAAAGCCGACCTCAACATCGTTGGGAAAAGACTAGGCAGATGATGACTTAATTTTCCCAGTGAGAATATTATTATGATCTTTACAATTACAATTGGACTATTTTTAGTATCAAAAGGGTTCGGAGAGATTCATGCTAGAGCAAGATAATCGAATCAGAGCATTTTAAATTTCCCAGAGGAAGACAAGTCGCTCCCTTTGATTTAATTTTATTTGAAACAAAAAGAACCTTTGCTTTTGTAAGTTAGCTGTTCAAGACCCGTTACGATTCCGGAGAACCCTTTCCAAGAATTAGTAACACAATTATTTTATTCTCTTTGTCCAGATTCTTAATTTTTCTTATTCTTATTCTTGACCAAAATACAATGTAAAACAGCGCTGTAGTTTGCAAAAATGGACTCACCTTGAGAAACTAGTAGCCCCACTTCGAATTTTTAAAACCGACTTTCAGTTCCTGTGCCAAAAAAAAAACTTTCTAAATTGCAAAATAGTTGAGCAAACGTCATCCAAATTTCAAGTTAATAGCATTAGTAGTTCTTGAGATATCCAGCTGTACCAGACGGACAGACAGACAGACAGACTGAGTCGCACCATAAGGGTTCCTATTTACCATTTTGGTAAGGAACCCTAAAAACGAAAAAAAAAAAAATTCGACGTATCCCTCTTAAAGTTTTTTTTTTTTTACATAATAGTGCAGTCCACTTTAGTGCACATACAAATATTACCTACTGTGATAATTCTAGGAAACATTATGCGTATGCCTACATATTTCTATTTACCATTTGCCCAAAGCTCGCAGGCACACTTTACTTAGTAGGTTTACTTAGCTGCACTTACCTGCACGACAGTGGTAATACTTGCACTTCGAAAATTGTCCCAACTGCTACAAGATAAAGGCGCTGTCTGTGTAAAATTATTACCATGGAGGTATGGACGTGCGGTTGACTGTACTACGTCACTAATGGCTTGTGGTTTTATTATTAGATTTTATTGTAGAGGTTATACAAGGTTGATATGAGCCATAGGCATTAAATTAAACCACATATACTTTGTACCACTTTCAGCTTCTTTACTAAAAATCAGATAAATAGAAGCAATAGTTTAGTCACAGGATTATTTTTTAGTTTTTCCTTTGTTGAAACACGACGTATCTGCCCTAACAGCTGACTAAGTATGTTGTTGAAAATTCTGTCGTTTAAAGGTGTATGACCCTAGATAACTGTGCGTAGGTACCTACGCATAGTTATCTAGGGTCATACACCTTTAAACGACAGAATTTTTGACGCGACGTTGCCGTTTTGTTACGCACGTCAGTGGAAATGTCTACAAAGGATGTTTACATTATAATTAGATCATTAAGCTATTTTATTTGTTCGAAAAAAGCTTTTTCTTATTTTTCTTCTAAACTTTTTTTTAATAGTTCCGAGTTAACACTATGCATCTATAGTATATGTTGTTTAATTTAATGCCTCTCGCTCATATCAACCTTGTATATAAATTATATGACCCAATAACGGAAGCGCGACCATCGTTCAATTATGTTTGCAAGTGGCAAATGGAAATTATTATTATTAAAAATTATTATTATTAAATTATTATTATTATTATTTTGATTGATATTTTGCGTAAAAGGAAAGTCAGTTTTTAACACTTTCACTGTCCCAAGCTCAGATCAATAAAAAAAGGAAGATGGAGTGCCGCGAACATTAAAAGTGAAGCCACCTTTTTATCTATGTGTGGGTCGAAGGATTGATCTGAGGTCCCAAAGTAATCCTATCCTATCATCATACGTCCAATAATATGATGTTTTATTGATTATATGATGTCATTTACTACTTAATTCATCCTCAAGTAACCATTACATATCATTTTCAAAAATGCATTACACGCAATGCTCGGAGGTATAGGGATACGTCTTTAGTGCATTAGATCCATGTCATTACATGGACAGTGAAAGGATTGAATAATGTATCGTATTATATTTTACGTAAAGACAAAATTACACAAAATTACATATTAACATATTTCGAACTTTTTCTTTTACTTGCACTGTAAGACCTCGCTTCTCGCCAAATTTCATGATTCTAGGTCAACGGGAAGTACGCTATAGATTTTGATTTACTTGCGAGTATCAAAAAATGTCGTATAAATGGCCGTTTTTTTTTTATTGCGTTGACTTAGAAGCTTGTGTTTTTTAGAACCAAGGGACTATATAGACCTACGTATTTGAAAAGGAAAATTGTTAATAAGGAATGACATTCTTGGTAATATAAAGGTCTAAAATAAACCATACATTGTCTAACTTTGTTCGACCTCTCGCTCGAGGGCCTGATCATCAAAATTTACTAATTAAGTCCTTAATAAAATAAAAGCATTAACCAATTTTTATCTTATAACACAACAACAAACTAAGACAAGACGCTAGCTATAATAGATTATTATTAGTTATTTAAACTAGCATTGGTGTAGATTAAGTACAAGTATGTAAAATCCTTTAATCTACAATTTCTAGTAAGAACTACTACTCATGTTATTACGGTACACGATATTGAACAAAGCAAACTGAATTCCAGGAATGTTTCTAAGAGTAAACACGCTTGTACATAACAAACTAAGCACTTAAGTCTGTAGTCTCCCACAGTAAATCAACAATAGACTCGCAACAATCACAGGACGTACGAGTATGTTAACAAATTAGTCCCAGTACGTAATAGTGAGGAGGGTACTCGGCAAATACTGTGCAGTTCGTCCGTCTGGGCTGAACGCCGAATGCCAAATGTTTTGCGTCTGTTTCGACGTACTAAATTGATCTAATCTTCAGCAGGGACGGGCCACGGACGACTCCGGTGAACATGACCTAGTGCCCCATGACATCGGCACACCCCTCGCCCCCACACCATAATCGCTCGCCGACCTGACGCACACAGACACACAAGTAAGTATATCGAATGTAATCGCCATGTAACACGTCACGTGACGGAGTGACTACACGACTGTCTTAAGGTGCCTACGGATTTGCTAAATTTTTGACGATGGGCACGTGTGATCAAACAATATCGAATAATGTGTAAGCAACAGATGATCGACATCGTATTTATTTTGTCGATCGGTTGAAGAAAACGGAGTTTTAACTCATAATAACTACTGATTTGACAACATTATCTATTTAAGCGAATTCCTTCCATAAACTCAGTTTTTTAGGTCCTCAGATAAACCCTCGTTAGTAATGTACTCGATTTTTAAGCTAAATGCTTCCTTAAAGAAGTGTTCAGAAGCACGACATTGTACCAGTAAGCATTATAATAATAAAAAATAATAATAATAAATATTTATTTCCAAAGTAGGTACAACAATTTCTTAAACTAATAACAGTTTAAATCTTTGTGAGATTGTACGCTGTCACATAGAAAACATGGAATTCTCTAACTCCTACACTAAGTCAAGCTTGTATTATAGGAGTTAGTGAGCTGATGACTTAGACACAACCTTGAACTTATATAAAAATATAACATAAGAAAATTATTGCTTAAAAAAGAAACAAGACAAAGTAAAACCTACCGTAAAGATAAAAAATGATATCAATAAATGTCTACTACCTACATATACGAGCAATACTAGACACCTATTATACGTACTTACTTTTTAACTATTAGAAGTAATTCTGTCTGATCATAAGTGAGTGTGAGTGTGAGTATTATCGAAGGATAAACTATGTTTAAAAACATCAGAAACCTGACATTAGTGAAGTTTTCAATCAATAAGAAGACTTCACTTAGTGTCGCCTGTTACCGATCAATATCGTTAACAGGCAATAAGCAATCGAGCAAGCTGTAAGAAGCTGACACATCTTATTGATCGTCAAAACACACCATATCGTGTGATAATAAACTATCATCAAAAATTGTGCAAATGTGTAGGCACCTTTATGTTTTTGTTTTTTTAAGATCAAATTAGGTTAAGTGTCGTAGAAGTGAAGTGGTTTAATTTTTAATTAGAAGTTAACACATTCGTCCTAAGTCCAAAGGAAGAATTCCTTTACAAGTTCTTCTTTTAGTTTTTCTTTATAAATTCGTGTACTTATTGTATTTCACCTGGCATAATAAATTATTACTGCAAATTAAACGTTGGCAAAAGTTAAATTGACTATTCGCTATAATCTTATATTTTCTATTTTGTATACAAATTGTGTGATTAAATTTTTGGAACTGGTTTTAAACCATCTTAATGGAAGAAAATAAATAAAACAAAAATAAATAAATAAACAAAGGTGCTTGTTTGTTTTTCCATCTCTAAGTAAACTAAATAAAACATAGACCGCTTTATTAGAAGCCCGATAAACTTAAGTGCCTTAACTTTCAACAAAAAAGCTAAACAAAGTTAATTTAGACCTTATTTCTTTATAAAATAAACAATACCGTTGTCGTAATTCTGTTTAGTGTATTTAGAATCAAATTAATCTCAAAGAAGCACGAACATACAATTTTTTTAATAAGGCTTCCGCTTTTCAGGAGTTTTATAACTTGAGACTGTTTTGTACTGGAACAAACCATGACGAATGAAAGCAAACCATAAAAATATCTAGACAAAGAAAGTAAATGTAGGTATTTTGTAGCTTACCTTTTTATTCGATGGTAAAATCGGGTTGCTCCAAGTTATCAACGGTACTAATCGTTGATGAAAATAGCGTTATTTCCGTTGCTTATATTATATTAAGTGGCCATGACCTTTGTCAATACCACTAGTAGGTTTACTTTCTAACCAATGTAAAATAGCTTCTTTTTAACTCCTTGAAGGCTTTCTGCACCCCATGTGTGCATAAGGAAAAACCCTTTACATAATAGGTATATATGCTTATATATTTCCAAATCTCCTATCCAATTTCTCCGATTTCCAAACTCTGTGTGTTCGCTAAAATTGTGGAGAAAATTGTGCACAGACAACTTTCTTCTTCACTTAAATTAAGTTTCTGTGAACATCAACATGGGTTTCTAAAAGGTCGCACAACCACATCCAATCTCGTGGTCTGTAGTGACTATCTTACAGAGCACATGTCCAAACAGTCTCAGGTCGACGTTATATACACTGACTTCAGCAAGTGTTTTGATCGAATTGACCATGCGCTTCTTATGCATAAACTCATAATGGTCGGTGTGAGGGGTAATTTGTTTAGATGGTTCTCGTCATACGTTGAGAATAGATGCCAGACGGTGGTTCTCAATGGGTATACGTCGAGAGCGATGTACATTCCGTCGGGAGTTCCTCAAGGATCTTTGTTGGGACCTCTCTTATTTAATATCTTCATAAATGACGTTGGATCTTGTTTCTTTAACTCTAAAGTCTTATTGTATGCAGATGATATGAAGATTTTGGGTCAATTGTCAACTGTTGAGGACGCACGCCTATTACAGGACGATCTGGACCGGTTCCACGAATACTGCACTAGAAATAGGTTGGATTTAAATGTATCTAAATGCTATGTATGTACATTTACGCGGAAACCAAATCCTGTTAAGTTCGATTATAGGCTTTCGAATACCTTGGTAGCCAGAGTGAGTGTCATCAGGGATCTTGGAGTTACTTTTGACTCTAAGCTTCTGTTTGATGCACATATTAATAACATAGTTAACCAGGCTTCTAAAGCCTTGGGTTTTATATGTAGGGTCTCTTCAGATTTTAAGAATGTTAAAACAATGAAAATTCTTTATTGTGCGTTTGTCCGTAGCCACCTGGAATATGCTTCTTGGTTTGGAATCCAAATTATAATGTATACATTAATCGACTTGAAGGTATACAAAGGCGATTTTTGAGGTACATTCAATATCGCTCAAATATCTATCTCCCGAATTATATAAGTCGGTGTAAAAGATTTCATATTCTGCCTCTACACGAGCGAAGAAAAATTGCGGATCTTGCTTTCTTGTTTAGCGTTATGAACGGATCTACTGACGTCCCTGAGTTGGTAGGCAAGATCGGACTTTGTGTACCGAGTGCATTTCTTAGGAGACCACGTCTTCTCCATGTGCCTCAGGTTAGAACTGTATACAGACAGAACTCGTACGTGCGTGAGCTTGCCGTACTTTTAATATTATGGTGTGTCAGGATGTTGAGTTAGATTTATTTACTAGTAGCATTAAGGAATTAAAGAAAACTTTCAATAATTGTTTTTTCGATGTATAACCATTTTTTCTTTTTAACTTTTTTATTGTATTTTTTGAGCGTGAAATTTTAGTTATTTCTTACGTCGCTGTTTTCGCGTATTTGTTAATGTTGCTCACTTTAATCGTTGGTGGAAGCTTGTAATTGGCCATCTTTTACACATTGTATTTAATATGGAAATGTATTAGCTGTAAGTTTTCCTAAAAGTAATAAAATAAAATAAAATAAATAAAATAAAATATTAATAAATAAACAATATTATATATATAAACGTAAAAAACATCATCCGATGGGAAAAAAATCATCCTAAGTAGTTGTGAACCTATGGGGTTCGCAACTAACCCCTCCCCCTCCCCCTGGGGGTTTTGGGTTTATAAATTATATTATAGTATATTGTATCACCTGAAGAGTCAATAACAAGACAAACAAATAAACAAACCCATTTTCCAGTTTACATGGTCAGTTAATTGAAAGTGAATAGAGGCTCCTACAAATAGGTGCGATACGCGACGCGAATTGTACGCGACACAAAGGCACCGCTTGTCGCACGACACGCGGTGCCTTTGTGTTGCGTGCGATTCGCGTCGTGATTCGCACTTGTTTGCAGGAGCCTTAAATTGATTTTCCATAGTCTGCTTACATAAAATAATTCGATGTGACAGTGTCATTATGTGGAATTTCATTAGTCATTAGTAGGGAAAACACTATAAATATTAATTAAGGTTGTCACCTAGATCATTAATTTTGAGTCGATGTTATGGGTTGACAATTCTCACTAGTTCCTAGCACTTTACTCATAGTAAGTAGGTAGATATTTACTGTTCCTAATTTTATTGAGAAAACCAATACCTTCTATCCAAAAGAACTTTTGTATAGTTCTTTGCAAATAAAAATTATTCATGGAAAAAATATACGTAAAGGAAGAAGAGATTACTTTTTTATTTTATTCACAACATTTAGCTGTTTTACTGATGATTTTCTATAGCTATGTGGAGGGGTTTGCCCGGGAAAATACCACGACTAAAGAAAATACAGTGTTGGGCATTACACCCCAATATCTGGTCCTTCGAGCCGGATCAAATGTTGGGTTGTAATGCCCAACAGTGAAAATGTTATGTAGGTAAACTTGTAAGATATGTTATATTATGTAAATGAGTAGACGAACGATTCTCCTGATAGTTTATTGCTACATGATTACACAATTATTACACGTATGTGTTATGTTATACAATTGCACAGCTAAACAATGTTGATGTGCATAAATAAGTGTGACGCACGAACTACCACAAAAGTCAATGTACAGTGTAGCTTGTACACACCGAGTAAGTATTTTTTTCAAGGATAAGGCGCTTCGTATAGGGTAGAAAACCAATTGTAAAATCCCTTGGTGGTGACAGGTGGGTGTCTTTACTCACGTGTCTATAGTCACTTTCAATCAAGTGGGTCGTCGACTGTTTGCCTGCCAGGCACGTAAAAAAAGAGTATTAGAGGTAGTGGGCAACGGCAGGGGTGTTAAACAATTTGTGAATAAACCTTCACGTCAAGAGGCGTGCCCGGTTCCCTGTATTATTAGTATTCGTATCCCGTGCACCGCCGATAGAATATTCAGCTCACCAGTATGTACTGAACGTACTTCAATCTAAATGTAAACGAACATTATTTTTTGATACGTGCCTCTAGCGGTAATAAAGGATTGCAGATTTACAAGGACTGAAATAGAATTATATGCCGTAATGAACTTTTTTTATTCAGCTCACATAGGGTTTTGTTTCGAATATCTTTACCATATTTCGGGTCCTTAGAGCTGCAAATTGCGAGCAGCATTTGATAAGAATCATATGCTGCTCTGAATTTTAAACAGTGGGTTTGTGAGTGTTCAGAAATTCAAAAATAGCTGCTAGTGTGTTTGCTTCACAACAAAACCATAAAACTACACAGAAGGACCAAAATCAATCTTTGCTCATTTGCTGCACTCAAACTTAATAATGACTAGCTTTTGGAGGTCGGAACTTATTGGACAGGAACGTACTATCGGGATAAAAAGTATCCTATGTGCTAATCCAGATCATGGTCTACCCATGTGTCAAATTTCATCTAAATCCGTACAGCCGTAGCAAACAAACCAACTAACACTGTCGCATTTATAATATCAGTTAGGATTTCATATTTCAAAACTAAAGTAAGATAAGAAAATTATTTTGTTGAAGGTTCATGAAATGGTAAATAATGAAGGTAATTTCTCAAGGCACTTTTCTTCGAATTTTCTTTTTGGGCGCATTTTTCAGATTATAAAAAGCTGTAAGAATTAGTAATAAAAACCTGTAAGCAGGATGTATAAAACCAACTACGAGACGAAGAAAGTAATTCAAAATCTTTACACAAGAATTCCTTAAAGAAAACATTTCATGAATATTTTCTATCTCGAGAAAATATTTTGAAACTAAAATGTAAATGTAAAATTGCTACATCCTTGTACCTACAAAACGGAGCCTCATTTTAAAGCTGGGAAAACTTGAGACAAAAGAAGTCTTGAGATTTTTCTAGAGTTTAAAATTTTAACATTGGTATCTTCCAGGAATTTTGAGCTTTGCAAATGCGACTCTATGAAAAATAAAGTGAATGTTTCTACGGTTAGATTGAAGACTCAGAAAATTCTATGCTGTGCTTCTCGGTGTTTTGGAGAACACGTAAAGCTGTCAACCCTGGCTTTCATAAAAAAAAAAAACATGCGACAATCGTAAAATACGTGTCATGTGACGACTGTCACATACATGTTTTTACACTACACAGTCGGACTACAAAATCAGCTGCCTGTAAAACACGTCACAACTTGTCTCGTCGGTATTTGTTACCTGAGGCCTTAGTGCGAGTTTTTATACTTACTCGATCGTGTTAACGTAAACTTCAATTTGTACTGAAACTGAATAAGCGCCGTCTGGTGACTATAATAGGAAACACAATTACTCCATACAATTTGACGTAATGTAACGTGAACGTCAACGCGTTCGAGTAAATATAAATACTCGCACTAAGCCCTGTGTTGGGTTCTGGAGGTTAAACGTCACTCACTGTGAGTGAAATACTGATAGCACTAGACCGAATAAGGAGGAAAATGTGACAAGCCTGGTACACACTGTCCAGTCGGCATTACCGTATAGAGGCATGAGGAACAGGGTGTACAGTTCACTCATCCTCCATAGAAAAGGGAGGATCCTCGGACCAGACGGGTGTTATGTCTGGTAGTTGCCCACCAGACACAACACCCGTCTGGCCCGATGGTTGATGTCGGGACATTATATATGCTAGTCGCGCGGTAAACTCTGATTGCGCGATGCAGGATTTTGCGTGACGTCAGTGTGATGCGTAGTTCGCATGTGGCGATTAAAATTGAATTATTATGATTACACGATTTACAAGTTTCTTATGTCCCACTACAGGGCACAGGCCTCTCTCTTTCCACTGTCAAAACGAATATATTATATGAAGATTTATATTCGGTAAAATGGCCGGCTAAGATACATTGAGATAAAATGTGGCATGACGCCACTCTGTTACATTTTATACGTAGTTTGTTATAGTTATGACGTAGTGAGCCCCCACTCCCCAACTTTAATGCGTTTTTCTAAGACATTTTTAATGAATATGATAAAGCAAAAATATGTGTCTAATATGTTTTTATTATTAGACTGACGGACTAAATAGAATTTCCTTTTTTTTTTTACCCAGATATGCAAGTAAGGTAGATGCCAAACGGAGTTTGTCGCTCGGCACGAGCCAAATAATGAATAAAATAATGATGATAATGAATGATGATATTGTAGTATAATTGCTTCGGGTCGGCTTTGTTGTTCAACCATACTGCCGAAACGAATGTGCTGACCCGAACAAGTGTGTAGCAGGCTAAAGCGCAGGCCATACTGGGAATGAAACGAAGCGAAGCTAAGTTCGTTTAGCTTTACTCCGCGTCTTTTCATACTTCCATCGACGCGAAAGAAAGCTAAACCAACTTAGCTTCGTTTCGCTTCGTTCCTAGTGTGGCCTACGCTTAACAGCTGCTAGGCTAGAGAAGATTAGACACATCTTCTAGGCATCCAAAATTAGTCTAGCTCAGTGATTCATTAATGAAGGGTAAAACTTGATCTCTAAGCTTGTTCGCGGTAAACTTCTGCTTTGGTAACGCTGGTAGCATCATGAAAGTTTAGGCTAGATTATGTTTGACTATGTTTGATTATGTTTGATAATGTATATAATTGGATTAACTTCCATAGACGTTCGTAAACTTTGGATTTAGGTTCTAAAGTATGAACAGAGGCTAATGGTTTATTGTTTTAGCTAATCGTAGCCCTTTTTTCGTGGAAACCTTGTTTAGTGCGAAGCCGCTGTCTTTATTTATTTATTATTTATTTATATATACTTTATTGTACACCACAAAAATACATAACAAAAAAAAAGACACAAACTACAAAATATACAATGGGCGGCCTTATCGCTTTCTGCAATCTCTTCCAGGCCGCTGTCTTTGTTCTTGTTCAAAAGACCTATGGCATCCATTTTCCGATATCCATCAATAAGCATCATTCTAAGCTATGTTATGGTTATGTTTCGGTTCATCATCATCTTCAGCCTATCGCAGTCCACTGCTGGATATAGACCTCTTCAATTGCAAGCCATTCAGCTCGATTCTCGGCAACTCCCATCCAGCAGTTACCAGCCACGCAGCGATTCAGCCAGTATGACGATGTCATCTGCAAAGCTCAAGTGTGATATGTACTCGCCGTTGATGTTAATGAAACGTCCTTCCCAGTTCAGCGTCTTAAACTCATCCTCCAATGCGTTAGAGAACAATTTCGGGGAAATTACGTCCCCTTGTCTCATGTCTCCCTCTATGCAGTCCTGAGTTTGGATGAGGATTGTCGCATTTTCATAAAAAACATCTCAGCACTTGGATGTATGCCAGTCGAGAGTCGACTTGGCATCGGTGCTGAGACTCCAAAACAGACCAGGTCTCGATAGAGTCAAAAGCCTTCTCATAGTCAAATCAAGTTACGATTACCCAATCTAAATTTATTATTTTGTTATTTATGAAATGCTATTCAATGACATATTGATGTCTAATATCCATATGCTGCTATGCCATCAAAAAGTATCAAAGAATCAAAATACTTAGCAAATACGAAGTAATTTTTCTCCAATATTCGAAGGAAGGATCGTATTTCTTGTTAGTACAAAATACTCAGAGTTGCAGAATTGTCTTTTAACGAGGTGCCTTGGGTCAGATACTATAATACTTTGAAGCAAGTTATGAGCTTCCACAGTCGTCGTAATTTGTCTCCTTTGTAATATTCTACCGAGGAGATAGTAGGCAATGAATTAGTTCAGCTTACAAATTCGTGAAGGTTGGAGCTATTGTTTAACATAATATATTATGACGTGAATGTGTGTTCCACGTAAATGTTTAAGCTCCTTGTAAGGTAATTTAAGGTTGCAATTCGTTAATCGTTGTTTAGTATTAAATATTATATTTTGAGGTAAATATATAATAACTTTCAATAGAGGGATGCTTTATACTCTTTATAGGGTAAAACTCTTTTTTCGGAAGCAATCCTAGTTTAATAAAAATAACTGAAGTAAGGAAAACGATACCTATTTTAGGTTTTTTAATCAAGATAAACGTTTAGAACCTGTTACAAATTGTGAAAAAATCTCAGTAATTAATATTATTAGCAATTCTGAATAATTATCTCGCAACCGGCGTGCGTGTATGACCAGCCTAGATGTATGAACGTAATCGAGGCAACAGGAATAGTTTCTGCCTACCCTACTATAGGAAACAGTCGTGAGATAATGTATCTATGTAATAAATATTATGTAATATTGTTTTGTAATGCAGGTCATAAACAATGGTGCCACGTTGGTTGCTGGTGTGCTGCGTGGTGCTGTGCGCGCGGCCGGCGCACCCGCAGGGTGCGCAGCAGTGCCCCGCGCCCAACACCATCACCCCCTGCAGCTGCACCGTCAAGAAGAACGGCCTCGACATACTCTGCGAGTTCACTGAACAGCAACACATACAGAAGGTAACTTACAATCTAAACTAAGCGTATATACTCGTAGTAGTATGGAGGCATGAGGAACAAAAGGCATTCCAGAACTGCAAGAACAGCCTTTGTCAAGCCTGCACTCGTTAAGTCACCCAGATACCAAGGCTCCGGAGTATTGTCAGGGATCTACAAACCCGTCTGGTCGGCGGATCCTCCCTTTTCTGTGGAGGATGAGTGAACTTTACACCCTGTTTCTCATGCCTCTAAACTGGTGACCTCGAGGTTACCAGTTTATAGTCATTCAGAACAGCATAAGTTCAGGTAAGTTGTTGTGGCAACAGGCGCAACTTAGGTTAGATATAGGTAGAAATAGGAAGTGAAGAAGTGGTTTCAGTTCACACACGCCATATGCTCGAAAGTTTGAGGAAATCAATGTAGTGTAGGGCGTGTGTGAACTGAAACCTGTGTCTGTGTAACTAATAAACTTTTGTTCTCCTTCTAGTGTACTTGGGACTTATTTCTTCACTTCCTTTTTCTACCTATACACACACGCCCTACACTACAGTAGCAGTTCCCTTGTAGTCTACATCTAATCAAGGATTTAGCACCACTCCTAAACTTAGGCACAGTCTCTGAACAGAATAACTAAGTTGCGCCTGTTGCCACAATAAGTTACCTGAACGTCACACACACACACACACACACACATGTGTCATACAGGTCTATACATGGTCTATACAGGATCACATCGACGCGCAAACTGTAACCGTGAATTCAGCACATGATTCTAGACCCCCCCTAGCGTAGAAGAAGTTTTTCGTCGGTTATCAAAAATTAAACAGCTGTTTCATAGAAAAGTGCAATTTTACACGGTCAAAATGTATGGAAAAGTATTTTTTTTTTAAATAGCCGACCAAAAATTCCAAGGGGTCCAGAATGCCATCCGGTAAGGACCAGACCCGGGTTGACGACGCGTTGTGTTCCACGCGCGCTTCAAAGAGATGGCAGCAATGATGGGGTCCGATAGGGCTGATGCCGCCGGGGTCGCGGGTTGTTCGAAAGAGATACTGTGTCCTGGCACAGGCAACTGCAGGACCACGGGTGGGCTTTAGTCAGTAAAAGTCTGATACGCCCTCCCGGTCCGCCCAGAGCGGCAGAAGTTATTTGATGATTTCCCATCCACAAAAAAAAGGGGAATCATGTACTGAATCCATAGTAACAGGTTGCACGTCGATGGTGTGAGGCTGCCGTCCTGTATATTACCTACTATGGAAAGCTCAGCAATATGATCTGATTTCATGATTCTTCCAATAATACGAGTATCTGTCGTCGACGTGACGGCAAATATATTTGATCATTTGTGGAGGACAGCACAAATATGTGACATCGAAGGAACAACTATCTGACGAGCAAAGCGGGACCAAAATGTAGCATGCTGCATCGGATTTAAAAATATGTGTCTTATCTGAGATGCAATGTGTCACATTCATGTATGCACATTGTCTATGCAACGACATTCTGACACCAGCTGCATACAAGAATAGGTAATGCTGATAAATATTTTGGTGTTCTTAAAATTCTAGTCGCATATTCGAATAATGTTTATTTGATCATAGTAGAAAATGTTTGGCTTCGTGCCAATTTCCTCCGGTTTTAAGTTTATATGAAGTTGCAAGATAGGTACTGAAGAATGTTGTTTCATAGGAGGTTTTTTTCCAGATCATATGTTAAATTGTGTGTAGTTAATAATGTCTTGATTTATACGTTTATAATGAGCTATGATCAATGTATGACACTCAGTAGCATGTAGGTTTAAACGATTAACAGATAACTTTATCTAGTGAGGTTTATGATCTATTTCTTGGTCAGTTATTGATCTGTCTGCGTCCTTCAAGGCTCTATTTGGCGTAAGTGCCACCTACTTGAATGTCTTAGGTTTTAAAAATAATAATTAGCACTTTAAATGTAAGTCATGTACAATTTTTTTTTTGGTTTCACAGGCAATGAACACATTACGCTCGAAGCCGATGATAATCTTCTACCTAAAGCTGCGACACAACAACCTGGCCAAACTGCCTTCGTACATATTCCTGGGACTGGACATCCGTCACTTGACCGTTCACAACAGCAGCTTGGCTGTGATAGAAGACTCCTCACTCAGTTCTATCGGTAACTATGATATTTTTTTAACTCAACGGGGAATCTCTTGGCCTTCATCTCACCTGATGGTAAGTGATGATCAGGCCGAAGGTGGAAGCGAGCTTCACCCGGAATTCTCAACCACAGAGAACTGGCTATCTTACCTCTAACTACCGAAAAGTGTAAACATTGTTGTTATGGCAACAGATTTAGATAAGATGGTGGAAGCTAGCCAGGCGGACTAATAGAAAAAATATCCTCTGCAGGGATTCGAACCCGGGACCTCTGGGTCTGAGACAGATGGTCTTACCACAAGACCACAGAGGCGACTAATTTTGTTCAAACGAATCGATGTCATATTTCGTTTCCTTGTTTGAATAATTTAGTATAATTATAAGAGATTATAAGTCAATAGAAACAATGAATCGATATCTTGAGTGGGTGTAATTTTCGAACGTAGCCTACTAATAAAGGCGCACTACTATTTGTAAGGTGTAGGTTTATATATTAATATCTTCTTGCGACAAGAAATAACTGTAACTAAGCGTGTCACATTCAAAAATAGATTTAATTTAGAAGAGCGTGAAACATAAAATAAGTTATCAAAATTCACGTATGTAGACATTAGCCCAATTTGCAAAATTATCCTACCTACCTACCTTTGTAATGTAACACCTATGACAAAACTTCTTCCTCCGTCTAATTGTTACAAAGTCCCAACACCAACATGTTTCGAACCCGCCCGAGGCCTTGAAATTCGAAACTTCCACGTGTAACATAAAATTTCTCTGCGTGTTTCTCTGTGACTCAAATAAAGACAGCACCCTCTTCCTCAGGTAACAAGTTAACACAACTTGACGTGTCGCAGAACAGTCTGGCGACAATACCGACCTCGTCGTTCACACATCTCAATCATCTGCTCATTCTCAACATGAATCATAATAAGGTAAGTGCTTGGTACGAATCTTGCTGTTTTTAAGAACCATTTTCTTAGGACTATTGAGAGTCGATACTTATTTGTTAGTACTGATTTTAGACCGTACTGAACAAGGTACAACAGACATTCAATTGTTTTTTTTTTTTTAATATTTATTGAACACTCGTCATTGCATATTGAACGATGTACAGTGCATCAAGTGTGTCATAAATGCAAATCTAGTCATCTCTGAATGTGATTGTGTGAGCAGCTTTATTTATGCATTGGTTTCCAATTCAATGATTGGACTCAAGTTTCCGCTAGACAATGTTGATAAATATTGTCACTAAAGCAACATGCTAAAGCATATACGGATTCAGAAAGCATACAAATAGGTATGAATTATAAATAAATAGTGATATAGAGTGTAAGGGACAGCCCTCCGCAAATTAAAAGGGTGCATTCATCTCCTTATCATCGGAAAATTTTCATTTTTGTTATCGTTTTATCAGTTCATTTCTTTATTTCAATGTAAAATTACATCATCTGTATGCAGCACGCAATTTATGTAAGTAAATAAAACACTAAAATAAAAAAATCAGCAATTGATGTTGAAATTAATACTCTAACAAACGACGCGTGAAATCAGCTGTGGGCTGCCGTTCGCTACGTGCGTTTTGCCACGGTAACGATAAATTGAGCGTGAGGTAATAAAATAAATCAAGTTTATTGATTCCCGTAACCTTGCTGAAATAATTTCATGTACCGGTCATCTTAATATGATATACTGAATTCACTCCACCAGTCTGCGGAGGGCTGTCCCTTACATCCTGTATAATGTTAAATAAGGGCTGATTGTTCAATAGGTTGATAACTTTTACCTGAAGAATAAATGTGACAGTTTGACATATTTTTCATACAAAAGCTGTCAAACCGCCATATTTATTCCTCTGATAAAAATTATCTGACTATTGAACAATCAGCCCTAACATGAAAGTTATAGTATGGATTAAGTATCGGATAGGGAGGATGCGCTAAGGTAGCCCGCGAAATTCAAATTTTCTTACCCTTTTTGCAATCATTAGAATCAGCAATACAACTCCATAAGTTAGAATCGACCTCAAACCTCATGATTTCATGAAATCACTAGATTTGAGGTCAATTATAACTTATGGAGTTGTATTGCTGATTCTAATGATTATAATAATCTGTGAAGCCATATTATAGTTACGGCTGCGAATCATGTTTTAATCAACATACAACCTGACACTGACCTGCAAATTGCAAAAAACGTAAGAAAATTTGAATTTCGCGAGCTACCTTAGCGCATCCCCCTTAATTAGAAGTATTCAATAAAAATGACTACGTTTTCAAAGGTACAGTTAGCCTATATTTAATTGTTTTACCTTACTGTTTGTTACCCCACGGAAGTAAATAAACCACGTTCTTGAATTATATATATGATGTCAAAAGCATATGTTTATAGGTGACAGCGGTACACAATAGAGCATTCATGGGACTGGATACACTGGAGATACTCACATTGTATGAGAACAGGATATCTGTGGTTGACGGAGAGGCTTTCAAAGGACTCGAAAAGTAAGTTGTATCTCTCTGGCTTACATTCTTAGAACTTAGGTACTTACTTTCATCATCTGCCTAGCCTTTTCCCAACTACGTTGGGGTCAGCTACCAGTCTAACCGGATGCAGCTGAATACCAGTATTTTACATGGAGCGACTGCCTGTCTGACCTTCACAACCCAGTACTGGGTAATACGATAGTCCTTGGTAAGACTGGTTGTCAGACTTTCGGGCTTCTGACGACCCGTAACGACTGTCAAAGATCCAAGAATGACAGCCGGGACCAACGGCTTAACGTGCTTTCCGAGGCACGGAGGGTCTTGGTATGTAAAGATGGTCACCCATCCACGGACCAACCGCGGCAAGCGCAGCTTAACCTGATCGATCGACCCGTGCAGCTGTTATTACTTAGCCACAAGCCCTTCTTAGAACTTCATTACTTTAATTTTAATTTTTTGTCCAGTTATTAAAATAAATTTATTAAATTAAGATAAACCTTCAATATGAAGAGGGTACCTACTTGAATTGCAATAAGGTAAATTGCAGAATTTAACCGGGATTCTAATGAACGATTTGGAATTTGTATAATTGTATCTAGGTACTATTCAAATAAGTTGGTTAGTTTAAACGGTTTCGACTCGACTCGAGGCCTAAAGTGATTTAATTTGGAGGTCTAACTACCTACATAAATCTCATTTATTAAGATTTCAATAATTATTTAAATGAAACTGTATTTAGGTAGTAGTTATTATTTTGATGTTAAAAGGGAAATGCCCATCAGCCACACAAAAAAATGCTTGAAATGAACAACAATGAAATATACGCCAAATTGCACTACAAATCGTAGGGAATCCATTACAATTTCAATAATTATCAAAAAGCTAGGTAGAAGCCATTTCCAAATTTTTTTTCTTAAATATAGGTTAAGTCAAGGTTAAGGATTAATATGCAATAATTAAACAACAAAACAGCATTTAAATGTTTTAATCATCGTTAAAAACCACTAACATATCATCAAGAAACTGTGCAGGAGGATAGATATTGGATTGGTACTGGGCCCAAGCTTAGTACCATATTATTGACATAGTATGAGCACAGGTACCAACTGTTCGCCGTCCCACTAGGCAGTTACAATAACGATGCTGTATAGCCCTAATTCCGGATAAACAATTGTTAAGTATTATGTAAACAAAATATTTTTTTTGAGAAATATGTCTACTATGTATTTTTCCTCGCAGTAAAAAACAACTACCTGGAAGACCTAAATCCTCAAGTAATTCGTTATCCATTTCCTTGCATATCTCAATCCTATACATACCATTAGCTCGTGTATGTTCGCCAACGAGCCTGTTTTATTTGATAAGTTCCACATGCCAACAAAACCTTTTCGCTGTATGTCAGTTGGTAAAAATGAGTCAAAATGGGTAACGTGTGCAGAAGTAAAATCAATGTCCTTAAAAAATGGCCAAAGTCGTCGTTAAATATCCTAAGAAGTAATGTACTAGTAACTCAAGTCGCAAACGCAAAACCATGAATCGATCAATACAACAATCCAAAAAATTAAATGCAGTAATGTCAAATTGTCAGTAAGGCAAAGGACATTATGATGCATACAGCCTACGATACGTTTTCTATTTTGAAAATAATTTGATTTTAATTAATATTGACATGCATATATTATTTTAATTAGATTTACGGTATAAATAGGTCGAATTATATTAAATGAATGAATGACTGTGCAATAATCCTATAAAATAGTTCGTTAAAGATTATTTGACGATTCCTGTTTGGCTGAATGTCGATTACTCATGTCAAATAAACACTGACCTCCATGATAAAATAAGAATGAATTAGACGGATATCAAGTTAAATATTTTAATGATCGCTACATTTTCACCCTAGGTATACAAACTTACGCCCGGGTGTCACCATTGTGTGGATCGCCCGGAGGACACGGTGGAGCATACAGTGGAGGTCTGCCCGGCTTGGGCGGAGCACCGCCGTGTTCTCACGGAGGCGATCGGCGGCGGCGATCTCTCGCGTCCAAACCTGGTCCAGGCCATGGTGCGGAGCGAGAGTGCATGGGAAGCCGTCACCTCCTTCTGCGAAGCAGTAATGCTCGCGAAGGAGGAAGCGGAACGCGTGAGGGAGAGGCAACAGCCGCGCCCTCGCGCCCCTAGCCGCCGTAGGAGACGCCCTGGGCGGCGGGAATCGATTGCCGATTCCCGGCCACCGTAGGCGCGGGCTTGCGGAAGACGAGTAATGGGCATCTCGCCGTCCGGTAAGGACCAGGCCCGGGTCGACGGCGCGTTGTGTTCCACGCGCGCCTCAAAGAAATGTCAGCAGTGACGGGGTCAATTGGGCCGATGCCGCCGGGGTCGCGGGTAGTTCGAAAGAGATACCGTGGCCCTGGCACGGGCAGCTGAAGGAACATGGGTGGGTTTTAGTCAGTAAAAGTCTGACACGCCCTCCCGCCTCTGCCCAGAGCGGGAGAAGTCATTTGATGATTTCCCATCCACAAAAAAAAAAAAAAAAAAAAAGGTATACAAACTTGAGAATTATTTCATTATACCCACCTAATTTATTCTGAATAGAATTAAGGACTATTAGTAGTTTCTGTCTATTTCAAGCATTTTTCAGGCATTCCCCTCATGGCAAAAGTTTGTAAAACCATTTTGATATTTTTGAAATACAATATTCCCGAAAAGAGAAGTTGCAACATAGCAGACATTTTAGAAATAAAGTTTTTCGTTTACCCAGTTAGGAAGTTCCGCAGTTTGTAAATGAAAAGCTATTTTCTATTCAATCAACAGCTATCGCAAATTGTTCCAGCAATAGCCAAATTGGAAAAGGAACTATTTTGGTACTAGGTACCTACCAGTTATGTATAATATCAATTGCCTTAACTGTCGGCCATTTTGATTTTGATTATAGTCTGCAGTTGATAACATTTTATGAGTTTTAAACTGTAATGAATGCTACTGGATACAAAATACACAATAATATGTGTTTTATTTCACACACTCAATTAAATGCTGTGCTCAGTGCTGTCATTCATATTGCAATTATGTAGTCAGTGCTGTTATTCATATTGCAATTATGTGGTCAGTGCTATTATTCATATTGCAATTATGTGGTCAGTGCTGTTATTCATATTGCAATTATGTGGTCAGTGCTGTTATTCATATTGCAATTATGTGGTCAGTGCTGTCATTCATATTGCAGTTACTAAACAAAAACTGATAGCAATTATTTTGATGCAGAAATATTCTGAACTAGCTGACCCGTCAGACGTTGTCCTGTCAAAATTTCAATTTTTTTTTTGCTGTTTTTTTTTTCTTTTAAACCACCCCTGAAACCTTCAGGTTCGGTCCCATAGTAAAAGTTGTTCAATATTAATACCCTAGAGTTATGGGATATAAAAAAAAACACGTTGTATATAACGGACCGAAACCTTTACATCGGTATATTTTGTATAATATTTTATATTAAAATTGCCAAAATTTACCCTAATAACAATATGAGGCAGTGCTTGTTTTACTTTTTATATTTTGTGAATACCTGAAATCAACAGAGGCGCAGGTCAAACAAATCCACCTCCGTTATAAATTATTTTTACTTTCTCACCAAAACGTATGTAAAAATATCTCAATACATCCAAAAAAAAAAAATTGCCACAAAAATAACACAAATGGAAAACTTGTTTTAGAAAGCTGAAACGGCTAAATCTTGGCGGCAACGACTTGACAGCGGTGCCACAAAAAGCTCTCGCTTTGCTAGAGAATTTGAAAAAACTTGAAATGCAAGAGAATCGCATCGCTACTATTACTGAAGGAGATTTTGCAGGTAATGTTTCTCTTATTCTTTGTTTATTTCCTGTTTAAACCAATCTATATAGTTCTGTCTTTGTATTCGGTGAATATTGTCTGGCTATTTTACGAAGTAGGCTGGCCCGTCACTTCCCATGGGCGTCGTAAAAGATACCTCCGAGATATGGGTTGGATTACATCATTCACTTTTGATTATGGTTAGCTTTCCTTAAACATGGCTTTACATTTAGCAGACGACCTTTTTAACGTAAACTTAGATAAATTATATTTTTCTTTGTTTTGTAGGTCTACGGAGCCTAGATTCTCTAGGCTTGGCTCATAATCAGCTCCGCGAAGTACCGTCCCAGGTATTCTCGCACCTGACGTTCTTAAACTCTTTGGAGCTGGAAGGCAATTTAATCCAAAGGATTGATGAGAAAGCCTTTGCCGGACTTGAAGGTAAATATTTATTTAAATGACGATTAAATAAAGAGAAAGAAGAAATTCACGGCAAATGCTGAGGGAACGAAATGGGTTTAACATTAAATATTTCCAAGGCTTACGGATTACTATCTGACTTTATGGCTTGTTTATGTATTTCTTTCATTCTCGTTTATTGCTTTTTTATTGGTGTTATATTTATGAACGATATTTTATAGAAAACCTGCAATACCTTCGTCTGGGAGATAACCGTCTGCACGAGATTCCTTCTGAAGCTCTTCGCCCGCTGCATCGCCTGCGTCACTTGGACCTGCGCTCCAACAACATTACGTACATAAGCGAGGATGCCTTCACTGGCTATGGAGACTCCATTACTTTCCTCAACATGCAAAAGAACATGTAAGTTGATTAGCTCATTATCATCATCCTTCCCATAACGAAATTTATTTAGGGTCAGCGTAGCATTTTCTTCCATGTCAGCTAACATCTCATCAAACCCTCTCTAAGCTTACCATCTGTCACAATTTTTATTCCTAGTTTGTTCTACAATTTTTAGTAATATTTAATTAATAATATTTTGGATAGATTGTTGCTTCCATTAATCACGATTATTGACGTTTACGATTTCACGATTATGGGTTTCAATAATCTAATTTTCTTTTGGATTATGTTAATGGATTAGATCATTAGACCTAACAGATCTAGATTAGCTAGATTGTTTTTATGGATATAGATTATCTACAGGTAATAGATAATAATAATAATAGGAATTTGAGGATATTAGGGAAGCCGCCGGGGTCGCGGGTTGTTCGGAAGAGATACCGTGGCCCTGGCACGGAGCAACTGAAGGAACACGGGTGGGTGTTAGTCAGTAAAAGTCGGACACGAAGAGCGGGAGAAGTCATTTGACGATTTCCCATCCACAAAAAAAAAGAAGGATATTAGGAAAAAATAAATCTTGGTAAATCTTAACTTACAACGCTACAGACATTTTTTTGTAAGGCAAATAACCGACAAATCTTCTAATAAGTAAGGTTTTATCGCCGCTAAGGAACCTAGGACAAAAAACAAATTGTTTGTATTAGTAGTCATTCAATATCGTATTACCCAGTTAATGGGTTGTGGAGGTCAGATAGGCAGTCGCTCCATGTAAAATTCTGGTATTCAGCTGCATCCGGTTAAACTGGAAGCCGACCCCAACATAGTTGGGAAAAGGCTAGGCAGATTGATTGATTTTAGTAGTCATTCAATATTCAAATAAATAAATATTCATGAAAACATGGATAAAATATTAGAAAGTAAAAGGCAATAATAGTAGTTGCATCGAGCGCAAAGTGAGTTATTAATGCATGAGTGTTATGTTTTAACAGGAGGTAAATTAACAGGAGTGTAAGTACATAAAATAAAAACTCATGTTAATGAAAACAAATTTTGATTTTACTTTTATTTTGTACCGATTCCTCTATGTAGCCTTCTGCTACTTGGTCCGATTTTCATCCACCATGACGCTTGAGCGTAGTCAAATTAGTACCGGAATCAATTATGTTAAAAACACACTTTCGGACAGTGATTTTACACGTCTTTCGTTTCTCCACTTAATAAAATTTTCATAAGCTTTTAAATATTTATCCCGCGACTTTTGCGGCAAAAGATTATTAACAATTTCATTTGCAGTTGTTTTTATACTTTCTGGAGTTAATTCACATCGCTATCTATTTTATTTTTTTTTAAACTTTTCTTGCTAAATATGAAGTATCAAAGTTTTATAATGGTACAAAATGCGCACCATTTGTTTTTTTTTTTTATTCAGCCGATTTTTGTTTTCAGCCAGTATCTTTTTGATCTAATGCGTACATTTTATATTAAACTTAATGGGAGACATTAAACCTCTGTGGTAAATTTATATTTAAATAAAAAATAAAAAACAGTGCATTACTGGAAACCTGTGCAACCACAGAACAGCTCTTTATCTTTTCTGTTTGTGCAACCATGAGATTTCATATAACATTTCTGCACTGTTTTGGTTCTAAGCAAAAAATACGTCCTTTGTGATCGGTTTTGTAGTGATTAATGATAACATTACTACGTAGTTGAAAGAAAATACATTTTATAGCCCATTCGTCTGAAATCCCGAAATTGTAAAGGGACTAAAAAGATGAAATAACAGAAGTAAATTATTCAAGCAATGTTCATCTTGTATCCCTTTATTATATGCTGAATTCTATTCGGTGTCAAGTGGAACATTTTGACTATAGTTACACATATAATAAAATCGAGCGAAGTGAAAAATTGACGTTGAAAAAAAGTGATTACTACGAGGTCTGGGATCGTTTCTGGTGCCAAAAATATAATTTTTAGAATTTTTGTCTGTTTGTCTGAATATATGTTCCAGCATCACGCAAATACGAGTACCTACTACCGGATAGATTCTGTTAAAATACAGAGATATTCTCTATAAGCCTGGTCAGTCTGCAGGCCATAAATTATCACGTTATTAAATTAGCTATGGGGATGAGCAATATTGCATTATGTTCTTATTCTTCTATAGTTTACCGCCAATTGTAAAAAGACGAGGCAAAAGGTTAGAATATTGCAGATAGTTACAGATTTAAGCTTTTAAATGATTATCATCATACTATACCTTTATGGAGCTAAGCTGTCAATCATGACAATTATTAAAACGGCTATTTTGGTTATCTTTGAACAATTCGCAAACCTGTGGCTGTCAGATAGAACTATAGATATTTTTGTGATGAAATCAATAACCAAACAGCCTAATAGTATTAGGCTGTTTCAAGTACGTTGTGTTTATAATAAAATAATCGGCATTTATTGTGGTCGACGCAGTCAAAACGTTTTTGAGAGGTCACAGAAAATGCTAACTGCACCCTGGGATTTTTCCCAGGATTCCAAAATGTGACTGAGAAATTTGCTTCCGCGTCAGTCCTCGACCTACCTTTCGAGAAACCGAATTGGCGAATATGTAAAATCTCATTTGAATTAAAATGTAACAACATGATTTTTTCATAGATTGAAATAGCATAATCCAAACATGCATATTATTCGCCGGCAGGCGCTTTTCAGGTTGAAGTTGAAACACTGTTTAACTGAGTAAGATTTAATAGAGCGTTTTCTATTAAATCGGCCATATAGGTACAGTCAGCAACATAAGTCGATTAACACTGCTACTTTTACACAACGTGTAAGTTTATACAAAATTATTTATTATCTCTTTTTTCCTAAAATACCTAAGAATCTAGTAGATCTTTAAATTTTATTTCTGTTCCGATTTTAATTAAATGTTTTGCTCAATAATTAAGCTTTAAAAAACTGAAGTGTTAATCGACTGTTGTTGCTGACTGTACTATCGATTAACTGCTAACCTAGCCTAACACTGTGCGTGGAAACTAGATTATAGAATATACATATTGTGTTGAAAAAATCCACAGCCTAGTTTTAACTAAGTCTTGCTCCAAATTCTCTAGGGATATCACCTTCACGTCCACGTCGTTAAGATTACATAGTAGTTGGCACTAAACCGCTTCGTATCGCGTGTTGCACCGACTTCGTTCCCACAACTTTAGCCACTTCGGTTAAATCTAACAACTTTGTTCGTAACAGGATCCACCAACTGCCGACTATGGGCTTCGACAACTTGAACTCCTTGGAGACTTTAAATCTGCAGAACAATAAGCTGCAGCATATTCCAGAGGAAATCATGGAGCCGATTTTGGACACTCTTCGAGTGGTTGATATTATGGGTTTGTATACCTATACTCCATTTATTATAGAATTAGAAAAATAACATAACAAAACAACAACAACAATAACTAACTAAGAAACACATTTAATTTGTACACGTATACACACAACACCCAGACATCCTCGCGCTACACATACCACATATCTCGCACACATGCCCCGTCCAGTACATCCCGCCACCTACACAAACACACACTTACACACAAACGAACCCACATACATACACACACTCACAAACATATTCTACACCCAGCGCGCTCCCTTACTGATCCTGTATAAGAATTATAAAATGTTAATTAGTCTTAAATTAATCTGTTTGCTTATTTTTGCTTTTTGCTTATTCCTCACATCTGTAGAATGATTGTAAACTGGAGGTGCGGAACCACCTAATACAAGCAAATCTTTGCTTAAAAGGTGACTCCAAACCTAACATAGTTATATCCTTAAGTGAAGAAATAATTTTTTTTTTTTTTTTTAACAGCAAACTAACAACAATTATTTTGTAATATTGTAGAAAGTACCTACTGCACTTTTGAGTTATTTTTTTAATGTGAATGGTAAATATAATGGTTGGTTTGTATTTACCGTGGAATAACAGAGTTTAAATCGAAATATCGCAAGGGATATCAATATTACCGTTACTTTTCTACTGGTAAAATAAATGGAGTCTATGGTCTACCAAACATAGCTTAGAAAACATATAAATAATTTTTTGAAAATTACATGACGGTAATCGATTGATATTTTCATTCTGTGAGAAAAACGTTCCCCTGATCAAAATATTCTGAAACGATGCTTCTTTTACATGAACCTAGAATATGCAGTGTTTCTTTTTGGCGCAGATAACCCTCTTATATGTGACTGCGAGCTGGCGTGGTACGAGGCCTGGCTCGCGGGGCTACGGGACAGAGACGACGAGATGATGCAGAAGAAGCGCACTGTATGCACCATGGTGAACGAGCACCGGGAGTACAGCGTCGCCAAGATGCCACTCGAGAAGATGAACTGCAAACGGAAACCGGCGTACGGCCGCACCTCCAGCGCGCCCTCGACCCGCCCTGACGTCTGCTTCGCGACCAATGTACTCTTCGTCGTAGCGGCCAGGTGGCTCTAGAATAATCATAACATTATTTTTTTTATAAGTTAATCCTAATTTAGTTTCTCGCGAAGGGTTACCCTCGGGCCAGCTGTGGCCGGATGGCTCGACGCGTACCTCTTCGCAACGTTTGTATATTCCGTTCAAAACTTGTAACGTGATGAATTTGTGCAATAAACTACGATACATATCAATTTTGGGCTGATAAACAAAATTTAGTAATATATATATGGAGCGGTAGCTTGGTAAGTGAAGAAGGTCGTTTTTCAAGAGTGGTAAGTTAGTGGTACAGTATTTTTACACTGTAGTAAAAACCTCTTACGGTATGCCTTACTAATAGTAATGTACCAGAATGTAGGTAACTACACGTTCTAACACCAGGCATCCTAGTATTAGTAGGTATCACTGAAGGTGTGCTTCATATCTTTGTGGTCGTAGCATGCTCTTAGCATGGAGAAAACTTAAATAACATTTTCAAAAAATGTGATTTCACAATGAGCTAGAACTTTTACACAATATTTAGCAATGAACAATTTGATTTGTAATTTTATGATTCCATATGAATTTGATGGAGAATTTCTAATATTTTTTATAGTTTACCCCCTGCCTTACGATATAACCTATTAGTAAGCTTTTACGTATTTACAATGTTGACTATTACGATATTATTATTCTATGGTACGTGTAAGAGGGCTCGAGGTACGAGTAGTATACCTCATATTACGTACATTTATACCTCTCTAATTATATAGCAAAGGAAAATGATTGCTGGTTGAATCTTCTCAATACATGTACACTGAGTATCGTTTACAGGTAGTTATGTTAGCTTTCGGAACGGTACGAATATGTTATCTTGATTATTAAATTACATAGTTTTAGCCCATAAAATAAATGTTCTATTTGATGTAGAATTAGTATTAAGTAGATATATAAGTGTTAGATAAGATTCAGTAAAATCAACGCTGTTTATATTTTGGGAGTTTGTAGCATTTAACCGATCCACAATTTGGTTCGTAAAACTAGTAATAATTCAATATTTTAATTAATTAGCTTAAGTTCACTAAATTATATTTATTTTTTAATATAAATTATAAGTTGTTAGGCTGTATTACGCAGATTTTTTAACCGTGTAGCTTTAAATTATTTTATATTGAGTTATTACTTGATGTTAAAGTTTATCCTTAGTATAGAGGAGTAATAAATGTGACTTTGAACTGTAGTCACCTTGCCTCCCGGTAGCACTGATAAAAAAAAACATTATAATCACAACCTTATAATAGAAAGAGGAAATGAAATGTTCTGAGCCCTGTGATCAATGTACGACGTGTATCTAAATCATAATAAAGTGATAAAATTGTAACCAAAAACATATCCTTTAGTCTGAATTACTAATTATAAGAATGTTTATAATATACAATGTTTAAATTGAATATATTTGAATTAGTAAAAAATTGAGACCCGAACCTTTGATCAGCAAAATTTGGTGAGAGTTAACTTGATAAGATACGTAATCCGAAGATAATAAATCTTACATTTCGCGTTGTCCTTCGGATTTCGTTCTTTGCTAGTAGGTTGGTTAAGTCCACTCGGGTTTTGGAACTATTTTGGATCACTGAAGAAAATTGGAGTTGAAGTATCAAAAAAAAAATGTTGCAATATTCTTGTATAACGTACTTTAGTTAATTTGTTCATGATGGACGTAAGATTATTGGATTCAAAATTAGCACGAAATTAACGATTAAAAAAACTTGAAAAAATATCAACAATCATAAATACAGATGTGATAATAGCCAGAGGTTTGCGATATCTTTGGATGACCAAATATTTTAATTTATCCCACATGTGATTTTTTTAAACCATAATTATCGTATATCGTGTATAAAAGTAACATTATTAGAACCTATTTAAAAAAAATGTGTTAATTATGTAAGGCGCGAGATTGGGTACTTATTGTACCCAATTTACATAACATTGACGCATTTTGGTGATAATCCATTTTTATATATTCAGTAGTGTTGATGTTAAAGCTTGAGTGTTTATTGTCATTATCACTGTTCACATATTTAGCGGTTTGTGCACTTTATATAAAAGTAATGCACTTAAATGTACACTTAAAACTTACCAATGATCAGAGTCGAGGCAACCTGATTAAATTTAAGGAATTTTGTGAACCGTCTCATGTTTATTCGATATATTTATCTCACTATATACATTTTTGATGTTATATATGTCGTGTTACACTGTATTCAGATGTTCTATTGTCTTTTAACGCTTTATCTGAGATCCGACGCAAGTTAATGTTAAGAATCACTCGTTCTTAACTTTGAGATACTGTTGTAAAAGTACCTACCTAATTTAATACGTGATCAAGGTTTAAAATGATCCTAATATTACTTTTTGCTAGTGTTTCAAAGGATAGACATTTTATTCCTATCATACTTAATTATATAGCTACTAACTTATTATAATTTAAGTGTTCTTCATGTACCTATAATATATATTTATGATTATATAAATATATTTACTTAGTCAACTATCATGTCTCGAATTACACTCACTTAAAGAAATGCTTATTGTCACACTGTGGCTCATCTAACATAGTTAATTAAAAATTACAATATATTTGAAAATATATTCATTCAAACAACGTCAATATTCGTTGGATTAAATTTATAAAAAGAACCAGCATAAAAACATATCGTGGAAGTGGCGGCTATATAATCAAATTGGGCACCACTGACCTTGCATATCAAAATAGGGTTAAGTCAACGTAATTTTAATATAAATCCACTGTTATATTATAATATATGTGTGTTGTTTATATAAACGTATATTCATTGTTAATCTTTCACTGTTGTATGGATGGATATCGCTTGTAATATACTCTGTGTACCTTAGTGCGTAAGTCGGATTTACATTTGATATTAAATGGTTGGTATTATGTTGAGCAATAATCAATATATTCGATATTCTCTTAACAGTATAAGATATACTGTTGGAATCAATGTTAACCCAGTTTGTGATACCCAACCGTTTACAGTCACATTTATTATTTAAATTAAATTAAACATAAATGTAGGTACTTTAAATCTAATATTGAAATTTTGCTGTAAAGGTGTATTTATTTAATTTCGGTTTAAATAAAAATTTAACTATGATTATTTGTTTTTTTTTTTGGCACCTTTTTAACCAACCCCGTAGCCACGAGCTTTATGCTCAAGCAACACGCGTTTTGCAACAGCTACTGTGGAGAAAACAGATGAAAGATGTTTAGACCAAACCACGATTCATCACGACGTGACTTGTGGAGTGATGGACGGAAACAGAAGACGCAAGCGCGGGTCGCTTGACACAGGATGTCATCAGAGGATACCTGAAAATTAAAAAATATATATCATTGAGTTTACCTTTGTAGCATACTCATAACAGCCAACGCCAGCAGTATGTACAGCTGACGACGGACCCCTGACCGAACATAGATATAACATACCAGTAGGTAGTCTGATAAAATAATTGACGGTGAAAATGTTCATAATAAATCTTTAAAAGAACAATATAAACTTAGGTACCAGTGTAGGCGTTACCAAGCCTACACTGGTAAGTTTATGTTCGTGGTATGTTATTTTTAGGTTTAAATAATAACAGCTGCACGGGTCGATACATCAGGTTAAGCTACGCTTGCCGGGGTTGGTCAGTGGATGGGTGATCTTTACATACCGAGACTCCTCCGTGCCTCGGAAAGTACGTTAAGCCATTGGTCCCGGCTGTCATTCGTGGATCTTTGACAGTCGTTACGGGTCGTCAGAAGCCCGAAAGTCTGACAACCAGTCTTACCAAGGGGTATCGTAATACCCAGATACTGGGTTGTGGAGGTCAGATAGGCAGTCGCTCCATGTAAAATACTGGTATTCAGCTGCATCCGGTTAGAATGGAAGCCGACCCCAATGTAGTTGGGAAAAGGCTAGGCAGATTGATTGTATTATATGTTCTTTTTAGAGTTGTAGAAGGATAAGCATGGGTCCATCTAAGTTTTCAATTTAAATCAATAGCAATCGTAACGTAACAATATATTAAGTAACGGAGAAATCAATTCAAATCGACGCAAAACAAACAGCACGACAGCCGGCAATCCATTGATGGCTATTAATTTGATATAGGTACATCTTTTTGACAGTCCCGACCTTTGGTGTCATTGTAACCAGGTATAATTTTTGACAGTCCCGACCTATGGTGTCATTTTAACCAGGTATAATTATTTTTGACAGTCCCGACCTATGGTGTCATTGTAACCAGGTATAATTATTTTTGACAGTCCCGACCTATGGTGTCATTGTAACCAGGTATAATTATTTTGGTAATCGATTGGGTGATATGTTAGGGTTTCGTACCAAAATGGTAAGCAGGAACCCTTATGGTGCGACTCAGTCTGTCTGTCTGTCTGTCACAGCTGGATAGGTATCTCAAGAACTACTAATGCTATCAACTTGAAAGGAACAGTTTTAGATGACTTTTGTCCAACTATATGAATGATCGCTTAGTTTGGGGATGGCCTGAAACACAGGTTTTTATTAACCTAGCTCAGGCAGGTCGCCACAAGTTATAATGTAGTACCAACGCACCTTTCATAGGTAACAAACATGTGTAAATTAAATTATACTAGTTTCTATAAAAGTATTTAGGTAAGCTAATCTGTTAAGAACTTGGTACTACTAAGAAATGTAAGTTTTGTAAATGTATTACTTTGTAAAAAGGACGTAAATAAAATTATTTATTTATTTTATTTATTTATTTATATTATTAGGTTGGGGAAAAAGTCTTTTCACATTATAGTATGTATGAACTTAAAATAAAATCTCTTTGACTATACTATTTGTATCTGGCTGGTTTTGGTATCATTGAAAGTTTAAATTTTAAAGAACATAATTTCAAATTCAAATTAGGAAAATGTGTGATTTTCATTTGTTTTTCGTACTGTGAAGATGAGTGAATCTATTGAAGAAATTCGTTACATTTTAAAATTTTACTACAAAGAAGATAAAAATGCAACGCAAGCCGCGAACAAAATTTGCGATGTTTATGGATCCAGTGCAGTGTCTGTGAGAGTAGCACAAATTTGGTTAAAGCGTTTTCAATCCGGAAATTTTGATGTCAAAGATGCACGTCGCTCTGGTCGCCCTATTACGGATAAAAGGGATGCCATTTTTGAAAAAGTGGAGCAAGATCGGTATATCAGTAGTTACGACGTAGCTGAAGAACTGGGAATTGACCACAAAAAAGTTTTGGCGCATTTGAAAAAAACTGGGTACACAAAAAAGCACGATATTTGGGTACCTCACGAGCTCACTGAAAGAAACCTAATGAACCGTGTACTCATTTGTGATTCTTTATTACGACGTAATGAAACCGAATCATTTTTGAAGAAGCTGATAACTGGTGATGAAAAGTGGATCACGTACGACAAGAACGTGTAAAAAAGGTCGTGGTCAAAGGCCGGTCAGGCTTCACAGACTGTGGCGAAACCCGGGTTAACTCGCAACAAGGTGATGCTATGTGTGTGGTGGGATTGGAAGGGCATTATTCATTATGAGCTGTGAAAGGAAGGAACATCGATTCTGAACTCTACTGCGAACAACTGATGAGATTAAAGCAAGAAGTTGAGAGAAAGCGCCCGGAATTAATCAACAGGAGGGGTGTGGTTTTTCATCATGATAACGCTAGACCTCACTCATCTTTAGCCACTCAGCAAAAATTAAGAGAGTTCGGCTGGGAGGTGTTAATGCATCCGCCGTATAGTCCTGACCTTGCACCTTCAGATTTCCACCTGTTTCGGTCTCTTCAGAATTCTTTAGGCAGTGTCAGGTTAACATCACGAGAGGACTGCCAAAACCACTTGTCGCGGTATTTTGATCAGAAGTCCCAAAATTTCTATAGCAATGGGATCATGTCCCTACCTACAAGATGGCAAAAAATTATCGAACAAAATGGTACCTACATACTTTAGATAAATGCAAAAAATGTATATTAAAAAATGTTTTGAATTTTCTTAAAAAATGCGAAGAAACTTTTTCCCCAACCTATTATTTTGCAAGAAAGTTTTTTTTTTTTTGCAACAGGGATTGAAAGGGGGTCCTAAAATTCAGCTATGCGGAATATGAAAGAGCGCTGTTTGCATATTCTCAAGCATTTTTTTTATCTTTTTTTTAAGCTGCATAGTTTTCGACTTTTGATGCAAAATGTAAAAAGAAATACCATTCCCCCCATTCCGATTCGATCCGATTTTTCTATGTGTAAACTTCGGAGTTAAGGATCTCCGAAGTTTGCACATAGAAAAATCTGAAAATGTAATAGAAGTTTATGTAAAGATTACAGGAAATATAAAACGATGTCTCTAAATAGCACACTTTTCAAAAATCGGAACGGAACCCTCGGTGCGCCAGTCCGACTCCTTCTTGACCAGTTTTTTAAAAAAATGCCATAACTGTCTCGAAAAGTTTTTATGATTTTGAGTATATTCAGAGGTAGATGAGTATTTTTATACTTACGTACAAACACGTACGTAACGCGTATAGAACGGTACTTTACCTGTATTATTTCAGCCATATTTTTACGCAGATTGCAAAGTGAAACAGAAGCCCTGTTTTTATAACAGGCTCTTACATTAACTTTGTGACGGAAATGTTAACGGACGTGCTCTAATAAAAGGCTTGATATCGTCGGAGGCCATTACAACCATTACAAAAAAATACTCCTTCTGAATATTTGAAAAGTTTGCCTAGGTACCGAAAAATATTAACGTTCGCTTGACTAATGAAATTTTATGTGGATTGTCGGGGCTTCTAAAACTTTAAATAAATGTCTCAGATACTTTATGACTTGAGTAGGTCCCATTATTTGGTGTGGTGAAAAATAAGCTACTTTTTCCAAGTCATCACCTTTCCTTAACCGGCTTTAACTACACCCATGAGCAGGAAAAAATAGCTTATTTTTCATTAAGCTTGGGTGTCGTTAAAGGCGGTTAAGGAAAGATGATGGACAAAAGACTTCTTGTCTTGTCTGCTAAGTTGCATCAGTTTATTTTCCAAATGAGGTAATGTAACTAAATACTACTATTACTCACCTGCTCAATATGCAACTCCTAGATAGGGCATAGTGAGCAGCCGCATCTTGAATTACTCTTTTGTTTTTATAAATCATTTATTTGCACCAAACACTACAAATATTACAAACCTGCCAAACTGCAAGACAGTTTGTCGGCAGTATAGAGGCACGAAGGCTGCGTTGATGTTCATACTCGGGGTCACCAGCATAGGAGCATGAGAAACAGGATGAAGTTCACCCATCCTCCATTGAAAAGAGAGGATCCTCCGACCAGACGTGTGTGTATGGTGGGCAACTGCCCCGACTAAATGCTAGTCGCGCGGTAAACTCTGATTGCGCGATGCAGGATTTTGCGTAACGTCAGTGTGATACGTAGTTCGCATGTGGCGATGTAGATGCCGCCACAAGTCAATAAAAAAAAACTATAAACATGCCATGTATTATTTAATTAAAACAGAACGCGAATGACATATTTTATATTTTTAGAAATGGTTCAAATTACTATGCGCTAACGTAACCTAAATACCAAACGGGTACCTACTTTACATACATTTAGTTTAACATCACAAGTTTTGGTACACTTTTCCGCGAAAAAGGGATGCAGAGCCGTCCCAAAAAAATAATGGACGAGTTTCTTTCAATATTTTTTTTTTTGAGGATCTCATGGCTAAGTACTATCAGCCGCACGGGTCGATCCATC
The DNA here is from genome assembly GCA_946251885.1 of Cosmia pyralina. Lineage (NCBI taxonomy): Eukaryota > Metazoa > Arthropoda > Insecta > Lepidoptera > Noctuidae > Cosmia > Cosmia pyralina. The sequence continues at coordinate 20,313,159 of OX276352.1, read as the reverse complement.
ATGTATCTACGCTTGCCGGGGTTGGTCAGTGGATGGGTGACAATTTTTACATACCGAGACTCCTCCGTGCCTCGGAAAGCACGTTAAGCTGTTGGTCCCGGCTGTCATTCGTGGATCTTTGACAGTCGTGACGGGTCGTCAGAAGCCCGAAAGTCTGACAGCCAGTCTTACCAAGGGGTATCGTATTACACAGTAACTGGGTTGTGGAGCTCAGATAGGCAGTCGTTCCATGTAAAATACTGATATTTAGCTGCATCCGGATAGACTGGAAGTCGACCCCAACATAGTTGGGAAAAGGCTAGGCAGATTGATTTCTTTCAACATTTTGTCGGACAAGTACAGTAGACCGCTAGTCTGTGGTAACGTTTTGACTATGAGTTGGTCCAGCATAGTACGGAGTTTCAATAGAATGCAAGGCGAGCTTATGCTAGATTGATACCACTGACATGCGGCCTAAAATGCAAGGTCCGTTATCGGATGATTTCACAGTTCTTAAGAGGGCTGTCGCATTTTGTTTCTCTCTCGCTCACACGGTACCAAATTTTTAAGAATGTTAAATGGAAATATGCTTTTTTGAAAAATATAATCAATTGACGAACTAATAAATAATATTAATTGAATAGATATTAAAAATAAATTTTTACTGTGGCATCTATTTAACTCATCTCAAAATCATATAATAATACTAATTGCGCTGAGTTTAATAAATAACACAATATAAATGTGTTCTTAATAATTACCTATTAAATTAATAGTATCTATTAGTTCGTCAATTGACAGCCCCGAGTTGTTATCAAAATTTTATTTGAATGTTCCAAGTAAAACTTTCGATTCAATCCACCCTTACGTGTTCCTCCTCATACATCTACGAATTATAGGCAGAACAGTCATATTGTGCGTGCAAGCAACATTTGTAATGACATACAGGGTGTCCCGTAAATAATGGATAACCTCTTAAAGAGTCATTGTACTCATCATTATGAACAACTTTTACTATGGGACCAAACCTGAAATCACGAAAAAAAAATCAGTTGTTCCCTACATTTATGTTCGCGTAACTCGTCTAAATGTAGGGAACAGCAGATTTTTTTCGCGATTTCAGGTTTGTCCTAAAGTAAAAGTTGTTTATAATGATGAGTACAACAACCCCTTAAAAGGTTATCCTTTATTTACGGGACACCCTGTATATAAGCGACATAATTTGGATTTGTTTACGACTAGTGTGCCATCAGCCAGAAGGTGATTAAGCCTCAAGTTTTTCAAATGACTGTAAATTAATAATGTATGTATCCTTTTAATACTTATTTTTTTCCTTTTTATTAGTGTCAAACCAAATGGTTATTTAAAGAGTTTTAACTATTATAATTTGTGTAATATGTTTCTGTTTTATGCTCACAACATAAATTCTAATAGAAAGCTAAACGCGAAGACTTGTGGCTTTCTGTTGACTGTTGTTTCCGTTTTTGTTGTTATGTTTTTTTTAGCTGTAAGCCTTCCATGCTGAAATAAATAAATAAATAAATTGATTATATTTTTCAAAAAAGCATCTTTTCATTTAACATTCTTAAAAATTTGGCCACAGCTGACAAAATACGTCAGCTCTCTTAAAATTAAATTGAATTCGATTATCTCTAGTAAACAGGCATCTTCTGCGTACGCTCGTTCCATCATAGACCTCATGCATCGCTTTCCATCAGGCCTGATCGAGGTCAAGTCCTTCAGCAATAGATAGAATTTATTGATAGTTTAGTCGAATTTGAAAGGACCAACATACTGTTTACTAAAGAAAATATGATTACTAATAGTCTAGTAGGTTTTAAAAAACCTCAAGTACGCGACTTCGTTTGGATTTTGTTCACAATCACAATTTCCAGGGTTTAAATTTTTTGCGCGGAACCCTAGTTATTTTTCTAAAATAAAAGTAGCATATGTTACTCTTTATAACATCAGCTAGCAGTTGCCAGTGAAAGTCCTGTCAAAATCGGTCCAGCCGTTTCGGAGATTAGCTGGAACAAACGGAAAGACAAAAATGTTAAAAATTATTTTTTTTGTTAGAAGTTTATTTATTAAAATTATTATTTATTTATTTATTTTAAAAAAAAGCTAAAAACTGTTATTTTGCCATTAGAAACATACACTTCAATTTTATTTATTTATAGACTTCCGGCATATCCTGGTAAATTAGCCTGACTATAGACAACGCTGCCTAACCGTTTCAATACAATATGAAAACGATTTTCAAAGATACAATAATCCACCAGTAAAGAATTTATTTTGCAAATAGGGATTCTGGGTTGTACCTACAACATTAGAATTATTTTATTTTCTATCTTTAAAACTAACACGGTTTTCAATGACAAACCCACTGACCTCCAAAATATAATGATCAATGAATATTGACTCGTTAAGTTATAAAGTTGGTGGCGCGTAGAATGTCTAAATAATACTTATTATTGAAAAAAGGCGAATCAAAGTTCAAAGAAAATATACTAGTCACGAGAACTCTCATAATATTTATACTATGTTCGAACATCTTATTTTTAGAGATCAAAATATTATTAGTTTTCCAAGAATGTTTTTCAAAGAACCTTTCAAAGTTAATAATAACACAGCTTACAACGAAATCGATTTTATTTAAACACACATGAATAATAAAACAATCACTGGCAGCTTACATGGGAACCCATTATGTTTTTAACAATTGATATTCAATACGACCTATATTTTACTTTTTGAAACAGTACTCTAACAAACTAAACAATAAAAGCAGTTTTTAATTCATCAGTTTTTCAGCCACTGCTTGTTGTTCGACCTGAAAAGTAAAAAATAAAAATAGCGAAAATAAAAATTTGGTAATATGATTCCATTGTGACATAGATTCCAAACCAGTACGTTCGGACCACCAGTGACGAGTTTAATATGAGCTCAAACAAAAGCGACTTTGCACGCCGGACTTGCCATAAATTATGAACAGTTTTGCTACTTTAATTACCATTCATAATGAGGCAACATCGGTGTTATGACGGCGTTGTATTATTTCTAACGTCTGTATTGCGGTTCTCAAGTTTTGGGTAGAATCCGAGAGCCCTAAATAAAAATTAATTATAGCAATAACACCTAATTACCGAAATTTCCGTCTGAGGGTCGATTTTTATAGTCCTTGTTGGCTTGGATATCAACTCAAGTATCCTTTTTATTACAATTTTAATTATCTGATACTACGAAAAACCTAATTACTACGAAAAAGCCAATTTCATAATAAGGTTTTCGTAGTATCAGATAATTAAAATTTTATGAATTAAGAATTCTAGAGTGATCACCAGTGGTCAATCTGCCTAGCCTTTTCCCAACTATGTTGGGGTCGGCTTCCAGTCTAATCCAGTATTTTATATGAAGCGACTGCGTATCTGACCTCCACAATCCAGTAACCGGGTAATACAAACCCCTTGGTAAAACGGGTCGTCAGACTTTCGGGTTTCTGACGACCCGTAATGACTGTCAAAGATCCACGAATGACAGCCGGGACCAACGGCTTAACGAGGCATGGAGTAGTCTCGGTATGTAAAGATGGTCACCCATATGATATACGGAGCAACCCCTGCAAGGATCGACCCGTGCGGCTGTTATTACTTAGCCGCGAGCTCCTCTTACTTACTTACCTAGTGATCACTCTAGAATTCTAGATCTAGTACTTACAAAGTTTTCAGCGATTTGGCCGTCGCGTCGGTGGTTAAAAATGCTGCATTTACAGTAAAGAAAACCGTCATTATATGTCTGAAATACAATGTTAGACACAATTTCAAAGTTATAAAAAATCTTTAAATGTCTTAGCAAAAGAAAACAAAAGAAAGCGGAGGGACAAAAAAGCAAGTTTGAGAACTTCAGTCGCAGACGCGACACTATTAATCACTGTCGGAAACAGTGTGAGGCGATCCTCATAAACTACGCTGATCATGCAGTAAAACATTCAATTTATTATCGTCATATTTTTGTAGAGCCGCTCTATACTACTAATAGCCTATCGATCCGGCTAATGCTCGCGGTTACATTGATTAATATTTAAACTTAATAACATATCAAACATTACGAGGCACTTCCCTTGATAAGAGACCAACAGACTGGTAAACTAATCTGCTTTGACCCAGTTTTTAACCCGGTGTAATCGGGTTTCAGTTTTTTGTCTCGGGTTTTCGGTGGTCTTTGGTGTAGGGATTTTTACCTATTCCATGAGAATATTTTGTTTTTCCGGAATGAAAAGTACCCTAACTGCTTCGTTGGTCTAGTGTTAGCACGCTCTACTGCTGAGCCTGAGGTTCTGGGTTCGAATCCCAGGTCGGGCAAAGCGTTATTGGGTTTTTCCAACTGGAATTTCTCAGTATCAACCCGGAGTCTGGATTTCGTGCTCGGTTGATGGCAATAGTAACTGGTGATATGAGTTTGTCCTACACCTCTGCTTAACCCTTCGGGATTACAGGCGTGGTGTTACGTTATTTTAGCGTAGAATATATTATTATTAATGCATACAAATGAATAACCCGAAGACAATTTCAAATGAAAATTCTATTTATAGGTACAGTCAGCGTCAAAAATATCTGGAAGAACAGACTATTGAAAATGATCTCAGCAACTAAGAAAATTAAACTTTATCTCAATTGGATAAATTTCTTGTCAGAATGACAGTTGTCGCGTACTGTCTTCATTCTGAAACACTCCTTGTGTCATTGAGTTAATATTTCATTTTCATAGTTATTTAGATCATTTTGAACGGTCTGTTTATCGATATTATTGATGCTGACTGTACTATGAAATAACATTAGCTTTTGAATATTTACTTATACCATCCCGGGGATTCCCAAATGAATTAAGTACCTACTGATTCTAAAAACAGAAAGCTTATAAAAATAGAACATAATTAGATTTGCTTGATTACTTCCTCTTACTGAGGTTTTCTTGTTTGGGAGGATACGATTGTGATGTAAAATTCTTTAAGGAAATAGAAAAATCCATGTTCCACGTAGCAAAATCAGTAGCCAAATATTACGTTAGCCTTGCCTCGATATTTAAGTAATATAGAAACCTTCATGTTTTGTCAAGTTGTACAAACCGTGCGAACATGGCCGGGTCGCTAGTACTCGTCGATATGGCTTTATATTGTCATAACTATCACTACCAACGAGTTAATGTTGTCTATGATCTAATCCCAAGGCTGTTTGTGGGTACCTAATCTTTTGGTAAAAAATAACCAGCTGGCAGTTTTTACAAGATTATTCAGCTGAAACGTCGTCATTCAGAGGCTTCATATTAGCTTTCACAACGTCTATTCTCAGGCTGAGTAACCGATAAGTATTCTACCACCAAATTACTAGGCATCTCTTAAAATGTCAATTGCATACCATGTGTGCGGATAACAATAAAATTTCTATTGTGTCTGCTAATTGGCGTGCGACGGGTGAAACAGAAAATTATTTTCAAATATGGAATGGGGTTTTACATTTTCAACGTTAAAATTCAATATTTGCCATTATTTTATCTCGGTTTGTTTTGTAAAAAGTAATGTTATTCTTGTAACATCATCATCGTCATAATTTCAGCCGAAAGATGTTCACTGCTGGACATAGTCCTCCCCAAAGTACCGCCACTTCGACCAGTTTTGTGCTTCCCGCATCCGGCGGATTCTTGCGGCCTTCACAAGGTCATCGGTCCTCCTTGTGGGAGGCCTTCTTACGCAATTCTTGTAACAATTGAATAAAATTAATGGTCTCCAGTTCTTGGAATACTTTTGCCCTCAAAAGTTTAACGACAAAAGAATTATTTTTACCCAGTCACAAACGCCTTATAGCCTTATTTTATATTGAATCACTTAGATGCCAAAGTTCTTAGAAACCATTATCAAATTATGATTTACCTTTCATATCCCAATACGTTTTTTGCAATTTGCAGGTCAGCATCAGGTTGTATGTTGATAAAAATATGATACGCGGCTAAAACAAATATGTTTTTACATAATTATAACCATAAAAATCAGCAATACATCTCTCTAAGTTAGCTTTGTTCTCTTTAAGTTTGATTTCGGAAATCATGACATTTTGGAACAAATCAAACTTAGGAAGATGATGATTCTTGTGGTTAAAATTATGTAAATATTTGTTATAGTCGCGGATCATATTTTTATCAACATTCGACCTGGATACTGACTTGTAAATTGTAAAAACGAAAGAACATTTGAATAAGCAAAACAGTTCGGATAATTATTACCAGTTCATTTTGAGTAGCAAAATGGTCCAGTACTTATATTTTTTGTAAAGACCTTTAATTTTCATAGGTCGTTAGGTCTAGCTAAATAACTGAGAGTTATTAAAATTAAAGGTCTCTTTAATTGTAAGAAAATGCAAATAAAAGATAATTAGGTACCTATGTTTTAGCTACAATCATGGTAAGTAACACAAAACATTATTATGCTAGCTAGCCGCGAGTGGCCGTAAATATTATTCTACCTTTTTTTTGAAAAACGGGAATTCTTAAAACTGAGATTCTGTTGGCAACACAACATTTAGTGTCATTACTGTCATATTATTACGTTACTGTCAATGTCACATGCCACTGTACTGTACAAAGGAACATTAAATGGACCACACGTCTTTTACCTTAAATCTGCATTTTTTATTAATTATAAACACACAAGTTTCCAAACAGATTCGGATTTTTTTTTGCGGTATCATTATCATCATTCTCCTGCCCTTATCCCAATCTATTTGGGGTCGGCGCAACATGTCCTTTTATTCCATACTTCTCTATTATTCGTCATCTCGGTAGTCACCCCCTTTCTAGCCATGGTTTCACCCCTTTTGGCGGTATATCCTACTGAATAATTAATTAAGGCCCTAATAGGGATGATGACTAAATTTTTTTCTTTTATCCATCATGTAGATTATTAGAAAATATTGGACACGTATTTTTTCTTTTTTTACAAAATCAAAAGATTACGGCGGTACATTGAGTTAAAACATCGCGTGACGTCACGTGTAGCTAGATTTTAAACGTACAAGTGACGTAACGAGCCCCCACTCCCCAACTTTAATGCGTGTTATATAAGTCATTTTCTATTAATATGATAAAGCAAAAAATACGTGTCTAATATTTTTTTATTATCTGATTGACGGACTAAATAGAATTTCTTTTTTTTTTACCGAGGCATCCTCCCTATTACTGATGTCCATCCATCATGATCATGATCCATCTAAGAGCAGACCAACCTAAAAGCAGTGGTGGTCCAGTGGTAACGGTCCCGACTTACGAGGGGGTTGGGTTCAAACCCAGGCATGCGCTTTACTTTCTGTAAATAATTTCATCACCACTGCTCTCAAAACGGTGAAGGAAAACTCATGTCCTAAAACCAGAAATTCGAAGTCATGTGACATCTACCAACCCGCACTGGGTCCGCGTGGTAGATTACAGCCCACTCTCTCTCATAGAGAAGAGGCCTATGTCCCAGCAGTGCGAAGCATCGGTTCGCTCAGGTTTGTGAACTGGTGCCGTCAGTAGGGACTCGTCATCTCTTAGCTGCCACGACTTATTTTAATTGAATTTAATTTTTGAATTGTTCTTTTCAATCTTTTTATTACGGACGTTTTTAAAGTTCTGATGCATCGTTTTCAAATGTATTATTTCAACATGAATGATGTAACTAATATTTTTTAACCATAATTTGATTTAAAAGAGTGTCCATGTAGTTTCTTGCCCGTTCTTCTCCATAGGTACCTACTACGCTTTGGAATGGGCAACTTTTGACTGTCCGAGCCCTTGACAGTCCAAAAGTGCCTGTAATTGGTTTATCACACTAATAATATAAAGACGAAAGTTTGCGAGTGTGTGTGTTTGTTACTTCTTCACGCTCAAACGGCTGGACCGATTTGGATGAAATTTGATATTTAATAATATGTAGACAGCTTATACCCTGGATTACATATTACATAGGCTACTTTTTATCCAGGTCTACACGGGTGAAACCGCGGGGCGTAGCTAGTTTGAAATAATTGCTTTGAGTTTGAGTTTGAAATATTATAGACAGATTATGCTACCCACCTTATTCTCATATCAATCCATCTACAGGTTCCTAGGGTCGAAACAATAGAAAAATTAAGACCGTATTGAAACTGCTATTTTGATGCTATAGAATAGCAGTCTAAAATCAGTTTGCATAGGCGATGGCCCAGCCGATCGAAATCAATAGCGTGCGTTATTATCTCAATCCGGTAGTTTCCAATACATTGCTGCCTGTACGAATGTGACTATAAACTAATGCAGAGCGAGTAAGCAATATCTCTCGGTGACAGTTGATTTATCGTGTTTCCTACGCCGCGTCGGCTTGACGCTGGCTCAGGGGGACGCAACCGCGTGGTGGGAGCGTAATCTAAACACAAGCTTTTTTCTGTGAACCTGCTTTTCCATAAGTTCTTTTAAAAGAAGTAAATTATTATTAAGATATTTTTTATAACTTACTAACTAAGAAATAAAACCTAAACTAACTACTTAAATAAATTATGAAGAAAAATTAGTACTTAATAAATTAAAAATACAATTACCAGAGTTTAAAAATAATAATAAACACAAAAGAAGAAAAAGAAAAGAAAGAAAGAAAGAAAAATATTTTATTTGGGACACGCACAGGAAATACAGTTAAAAAGGAGCATATAAAAGTAACAAAATAAACATTAAAAAACAAAAAAAAAAGAAATTAAATTAAATAAAAATTCAGACTAAAAAAATGAGACCTGTGCGAGGCCAAAAAGGCTCCCATCTCAGCATAAAGCTGCGATATTTAAAAAATAAATACCGCAACGCTGGTATTCTGATAGGGCCTGTGTGATGCCACGGACATACCCATAAAAACAGAAAACAAAAAAAAAACAAAAAAACAAAAACAAAAGCGCTCTTCCTGCTCTCTCCCACTATGCAGTGCCCGACAGGGTCCATAATTGTGTCATTAATTTTAAACTTACCAACCAACTGTTTTACATTATGGAATGCAATAAAGAAATGAGGATTGAGAAGTTCTGAGTTTAAAATCTTACCAAAACCTATAATAATATATGAGGAGGTTAGGAACAAAAAGTGATAAATTACATGTTTGCTTTTTTCAAGAAAAATGAGAATTACTTTTGAATTTGATATTTTGTCATTTTAACACGTTTTGATACGAAAACATGCCGAGGCTGGATGGTTGACACTTCTCGTGACCAGGGGCTGGCTTTAACCTTGGCCAGAGGCTAAGTATTGCCATACAACGTGGCAATGCCGCCGCCTCTTGTGTACATTACCAGCCGACAGATAGCGATGCGGATGAATTTTTCGACGTCATATTTTAGTTTGTTAATAGTTTTAGTTAGGTTATGATAAATATAAACGTTGTAAAAATTATCAATATTGAATAATAAACCCTGGATAGAAAAGGTGTAGAGTAGAGAAAAAAACAGGAAAATATCGATTTATTGCTTTTTGTTCCTAACCTCCTCATCAAGCCCTAACTTCACAAACTCTACACCTCAGTCAAAATATAGCTTGGCCGTTTCTGTACTACAAGAACTATTGTATAACAGAAAAGTAATGAATAGTAAATAAATTTTTACCAAACGCCCATGTGACGGTAGCGAAATAGCCAAGCCACATATTTTGACTAAGGTGTAGAGTTTGTGCCGCCGGGGTCGCGGGTAGTTCGAAAGAGATACCGTGGCCCTGGCACGGGCAGTTGAAGGAGCATGGGTGGGTTTTAGTTAGTAAAAGTCTGACACGCCCTCCCGCTCTGCCCAGAGCGGGAGAAGTCATTTGATGATTTCCCATCCACAAAAAAAAAAAAAAAAAAAAAAGGTGTAGAGTTTGTGAAGTTAGGGCTTGTAGAGTTAGGGCGTGTAGAGTTAGAAGGTTGGCTCTACATGAGATCTGATAACTTTTTGACAGTGCGAAATATAATTATGGTCTCGTCTTGGCAGCATTTTACAAGTAAATGCAACTTGGTGGGATTTCACATTTTTATTTTGTGAAAAAAGTGAAATCCCACCAAGTTGCATAATTATGACAATATTTTTTTATTTTGTTCATTTTTTCAAGGGTGGTGATTGACTAAAAAATCTGAAATATGTATTTTATTCGGTCTTTACCTATGAAATTGCCGTTCTGCAGTACTGGCCATTTCAAATCAAAATAATTTTTGTTTGGCTAAGAGTTCTAATTTCAAATTAATTTTATTTTAAAAACATGGATTTTTTTTTCCAAAAGTAGTCATTTGTTTATTGATTAGTGTTACATTTTCATCGCATTTCAATCTTTTTCGTCATCATGGATACGTTAAAAATTCAGTAATTATGGAATATGAGTACCGTCGTGGCAGCAACGCGGCACAAGCGGCACGCAACATCAACGTCGTTTACGGAGCTAACACTACAAACCAACGCACCACTTGTTATTGGTTTGCTCGCTTCCGTTCTGGAAATTTCGACCTGAAAAATGAACCTCGCGGTCGTCCGAAGACTTTGGTCGACAATGACGAATTAAAGGCGATTGTGGAAGCTGATGATACACAATCTACGGCTGAATTAGCAGCAGTTTTCGACGTTAGCGTCAAAACAATATTGGTCCATTTGCGTCAAATTGGCAAGGTAAAAAAGCTTGACAAATGGGTGCCCCACGAACTCAATGATCGCCAGCGCGAAGTACGCGTCGAGACGTGCCTTGCACTGCTCAACAGACACACACAAATGAAGGAATTTTGAACCGCATTGTTACCTGCGATGAAAAATGGATTCTGTTTGATAACCGCAAGCGCTCAGCAAGTTGGTTGGATCTTGGTTCAGCACCTAAACAATGCCCTAAACGAAAACTTACCCCTAGAAAAGTGATGGTCACTGTTTGGTGGTCTAGCGCTGGTGTGATTCATCACAGCTTCTTACCAAACGGGGTGAGCATTACTTCAGATGTGTACTGTGACGAACTGAACACAATGATGGAGAAGCTGGCACATTCCAACCAGCATTGGTCAATCGCTCGTCTCCGCTGCTCCTGCACGACAACGCGCGACCTCATACTGCACTGAGCAGACGGTCTCCAAGTTGCAAGAACTGGGGTTGGAAGCTCTCCGTCATCCGCCCTACTCACCAGACCTTGCGCCTACAGACTACTACTTTTTCCAGAATTTGGATAACTTCTTAGCGGGAAAAAAATTCAATACCCGAGAGGCAGTACAAAATGCCTTTGAAGAATTTGTTGCCTCCCGTCCAGCTGATTTCTTCAAGAAGGGCATCAATAAACTGCCACTGCGTTGGCAAAGATGCATTGATTGCATGGGTGATTACTTCGATTAATACAAATAAAAAATGCATGAAAAAAATTCGTTTAAATTTTCATAGGTAAAGACCTATTATTATTTACAACAAGGAGTCAAGGAGTTTCAGACCTCTAGCATCAAAATTTGTGGAAGTTTCGTACAAACTTCCATCCCGTTTAAGGGGTTGGGGGATAATAGTTCCAAGTTTTAGATTTTTTTTGTTGTTTGTGTACTAATACTAACTTAAATACCAAGTTTCAGCTTTCTAAGATTTCAGGAATTTCCCTAAGAATTTTGATTATCATCAGTGAGTCAGTGATGAAATCGGGGTTTTTTAGATATCAATAAAATCTAAAGTGCAATTGAAACTTTATATATTTCATAAGTCCACTTTTGACATCATATCCCGAGCATTTTGTTTATATTGTCTAATCAAATCAAATCAAATATATTTATTTCGGATTCATAAATTATATCCATAGGGATTAGTAACAATAAACTTGGCCTAGTGGTAGTACAGTTTATTCTTAAGTATAATATTAAAATTTAATTTAAGCATGCGCCAGGCTGATAATCCAAACCCAAATTAGGACTATTCAAAAAACGACGAAGCACTTCGAGAAAAGGTAGCTAGTGCCCTTGCGCTTCGTTTGGCTCGTCTTGGCGGAGGCACTACCGTGCCCCCAGATTCGCGGCCGTATCAAATATTTATTTACAGAATTATAATCATAAAAATCATCAATACAACTCTCTAAGTTCATATTACCCTATTGAATGACTATTTCATGAAATCATGAGATTTGAGGCCATTCTGACTTATGGAGTTGTATTGCTGATTCTAATTATTATTTCTGTAAAGCCATATTAGTTACAGCCCCGAATCATGTTTTAATCAACATACAACCTGACACTGACCTGTAAATTGCAAAAAACCTAAAAAAATAATAATTTCTCGGGCTACCTAAGGGCAAAGCTTTTATCTGTGACCCTGCTTGTCCATTTCTTCTTTTCCGCAAAAGAAGTTCTATATTTAAAATCTTACCAAAACCAATAATATTATATTTCTAGAATAATAATCATGTTACAAAACATGTGAAAGTCTATTAGGTATCTTTTTTAGACGACACGTGGGAATAAAGCATTCTGTACCTAAGTACAAGTTCACTAAATAAATCCACATAACGTTTGTTTTGTAATTAGTTTTGCGCAGTATTTTACTCGTGAGGGCCAATTAAGACGCAATTACCTACTTTAAATTATTCAGTTACCCTATCTTTTAGACAGTCTGAAACTACAGGTGGTGGAAAATATAGCGTACCTACATAGATTTGTGTAGAGCGTAGGTAGTATATCTTACAGCCGACATCTAATTGAATTTACGCCGATATCCCGCCGTCCTACCTAATATACGTATCTATATATATCGTCTATAATACATAGGTACTGTGAGAGTTATGTTTGTGGGGGGCGTATCTTAACTAATATTATAAATGCGAAAGTGAGTTTGTTTGTTTGTCACGCTGTCACGCTAAAACGGTTGGACGGATTTGGATGAAATTTGGCACATGTGTAGACCATGACTTGGGTTAGGACATAAGATACTTTTTATCCCGATATTCTTACGGGATCGAGACTTATGCGGGTAAAACCGCGGGGTGCAGCTGGTCTACAATAATAAAGATAAACTTGAATACACATATTTGTGTTTTTATCACTTAATCTCAACGAAACGTACACAACTTAACACCACTATTTTCTTTTTGACTTTTTCTTCAAACAAAAACATAATCTTACTACTATTATAAATGCGAAACAAACATCCATCTATCCATCCGATAGATGGATGTTTGTTAGTCAATCACGCCAGAACGGCTTAACAGATCTAGATGAAATTTGGCACAGAGATAGATTATAGTCTGGAATAGCACATAGGCTACTTTTAATCCCGGAAAAATGTACATAATGGAATAATTTCAGACATCCACACGCGCGAAGTCGATGGCAAAAGCTAGTACTTCATATTCAAAAGTAATTCCAAATTGGCTTGAACGATCGAATGCAATCTTAATCAATAGTTATTTTCACAGCCTGTACGACATAAGATTGCTTTTTGCATGTAACCTTTACACGACCTATAGCATAAGGAAAGGCAACTACACTTAGCAACATAATATGACCTCATCGCTTCGAGCAACAGTCGGGGCAATTGAAAAAAAGTACAAAAAATAACCAGGAACATATTTTTCATCAGAGCGGGGCGCGCGCGCGTGACGCCGAACGGAGGGAATATTGCAATCACGGCCCCCGGACGCGACGCCCAGTTGGTATTTCCAACGTTTTCACGAATAACTAACTGTAGTTTTGTGATGAAATTTCCCACACTCCGTAGAAATTCACTTCAGCAATTTAATTTCCGTGTTAAGCGTAGGTGTCAAACAAAACACCTTGGTTTTTTTAAATGTTTCTCTTTCAACGAAGCTAGTCCGTATAAAACCTTATTTGCATATAAATAGTTTTTCTGAATACAATTTGTTCCGTTCAAGTTATAAGGGATCAAAGAAAATGTGGTCCCATCGACTGCTTTTGTCCCAACCGAGCTGAAACAATGTTTGTCTGTTTTTAGGGTTCCGTACCTCAGAAGGAAAAAACAGAAAACTTATAGGATCACTTCGTTGTCCCTCTGTCTGTCTGTCAAGACCCTTTTTCACAGGAAAGTGTGGTAGTATCAAATTGAAGTTAATATCAAATACGTAGGTTTATGATCCCTTGAAGTTCTAAAAAAATCAACCTTCTAACGTCAACGCAGTAAAAAATACGCCATTAATGCGACATATTTTGAAAGAAAGACTGGTTGGTACCTTGGTAAGACTGGTTGTCAAACTTCCGGGCTTCTGACGACCCGTAGCGACTGTCAAAGATCCACGAATGACAGCCGGAACCAACGGCTTGACGTGCTTTCCTTTCCGAGGCACGGAGGCGTCTCGGTATGTAAAGATGGTCACCCATCCACGGACCAACCCCGGCAAGTGCAGCTTAACCTAATGGATCGACCTGTACGGCTGTTATTATTGAGCCACGAGCTCCTCTTGGCTTGGTTCGGTACCTACCTACGAAATAACACGCGGCCTAATTGATTCTTTAGATCAGCAAAAGGCTGTTCGTTGGCTAACATCGATCAGAGACCCTAGATCTTTGTTTCTTGCCCGTTCTTCTCCATAGGGATCTACTACGCTTTGGAATGGGCAACTAGCTTCATCTTTCTGACTGACCGACCCATTGACAATTCAAAAGTGCCTGTAATTGGTTTATTTGAAATAAATGCTTTGAGTTTGAGTTTGAGTTTGAGTTTTTCATTTAGTTAAGTATTCTGCCTTCCTATAGCGAGGAAAGGGATCCAGAAACAATTTGATTCCATTATAGCGTCATCGGAACTTATTAACAGCTTTTAAAAGCAATTAAAATCTAACTAGGTTAATGGTTATGTGTTTTTAACTGAAAATATTTGAAGCAGGTCAGGTAGGGTAGGTCGGTCTTGATATCAGCAATAAAAGGAAACTGTCGTGACTCTTCCGAACTGAAAGCGGTTTTAAAGGTTGTGAAAATCAATAACAATTTATTGGACCAGTCCTTGAACTTGCTAAAGGTTTTCATATCTTCATTCTTCAGTTTGGTTGAAGTAGCACGTCGTGCTCTATTGCTGGCGTCTACTTGATCTTTGATGATAAGATAAAATGTTTGCATGTTAAAAGTATACAGTACTAGCAGCGCCCTGCGGTTTCACCCGCGTAAGTCTCTAACCCGTAAGAATATCGAGATAAAAAGTATTCTTTGTGTTAATCCGGGTATAACTTATTTGCGTGCCAAAAATCGAAATCCGTTCAGTCGTTTTTGCGTGAAAAAGTAACAAATATCCATCCATCCATCCATCTATCCATCCATCCATCCATCCATCCTCACAAACTTTCGCGTTTATAATAGTAGGAACTAGGATATAAGCAAAGGATAAATGAACATATAACGCATTGAAATCATTATATCATTTCTAGTTACTTTCTCCCTAATGTGGTCACAAAACAATCTCTCCAACGAATATGATAATAATTTTCTCCTCAAAAGACTAAAATGGCGCCTCTTTGCGATATAACTAATGGCTTTCGCATTTATTTAGTCGCTAGGATATTAATATTTTTTCTCTTTAGGAGCATTTTATTCAGCGTTGCTGTCGCCTTTAGACACTGATTTAACGTCGCACGGGGCTGATAAGATTGTTAATAATTCAAAATACTGTCTTGAATTTTTCTCGCATTTAATTATGGAATTTTCTTGAGTTTTCCTTTACGTCTGTTTCCTCACACATTATATATAATATATATGCATAATAATGTACTTCAAAGAAGAAAAAAAAATCCTTTAAATACAATAGGTATGGAGAATGTTGACGTCAAGGTAAGATTAAGTGGTGCTTGAGCAAAACTTAGACATGACTGCTTTGAAAGAAAATTATCATTCTCCTGTCCATCTATTTGGGGACGGTGCAACATGTCCTTTTTACCCGACTGCGACAAAGCCAAAAGGAAGGGTTATTATTTTAGCAGTCTATGTATGTATGTAAGTATGTATATAAGTTTGTATTTACGTGTGTTCCACCGTAGCGCCTAAATTACTGAATCGATTTTAATGAATGAGGTATCAATCGATTCGTAATAATGGCCCGGGTGACATAGACTATATAAATTCTCCCTAACTTTAATATGGTGGTCTTTACATGTAAACTTCAGACCACGAAAAAAATTAAATTGAGATAATAATGACATGTTTGCTGTCAAAAGAAAAGTTTTGACGAGCACATTACAAATATGTATATATGTCATATTGTTTAAGTAAATAAATATGTTTAAATTGTTAAAAATAAGTAAAAGTGGAGGTAAATAATATTAATTTAATTGGTTACAGATCGACCGCGGCGAGCGTGATTTTTCAGTAGTCGGATTTTAGTTTTTGAACATACTTTTTATTATTTTCGATACTTCTCTATTAGTCGTCATCTGGGTAGTCACCCCCTTTCTAGCTATGTCATCTTTCACACAGTCCCTCCATCTTTTCTTTGGTCTTCCCCTCTCAAAACTTTCCTCCCGACATTTTCCTCATTCCTCCATACCATGACAACCGATCTCCGCACAACTTTTCAGTCACCGGTGCCACTTTCAAACTTCCTCTTATGTACTAATTTCTTATTCTTTCCATTCGTGTAACACCACACATCCCTCTTAGCATTGTCATCTCAGCTGAATGCCTTTCATTCATCCATTTTGTGGCCCAACATTTAGCTTTGAAAGAAAATATCGTAAGGAAATTGCAAACATCGCCAACACCTAATGAACAAGCTTAGTGTCAATCCTTGGCTATATGAAAAGAGGCCGCCCTAGCAGTGGGACCATTTTAAGCCCGGATTTTTGAAGTGAAAACTTCTTCAAGCGCGTTGAACAATTTTTGATAGGGGCAATACTTATGGATACGGCTCACGTAACGCGTCACGTAACATGCTAATAACTAATGTGACGTTTTGCGCAGTCAAGTTTTCACTTCTGTCGACAGGTTAGGGGTCATTTGGCCCACTATGGAACTGGGCCCGCGGACCAGTTACCCCTTTTAAAATTTAATAGTGGTAAACTGGGCCCACATCTGTTTTGCTTTCAATCAATCGAAGGGTGGCTTAAAATGGCTTATATATTAATAGGTCTTTACCTATGAAATTGCCGTTTTGTATGAAAAAATTTAAACGAATTTTTTTCATGCATTTTTTAATTGTATTAATCGAAGTAATCACCCATGCAATCAATGCATCTTTGCCAACGCAGTGGCAGTTTATTGATGCTCTTCTTAAAGAAATCAGCTGGACGGGAGGCAACAAATTCTTCAAAGGCATTTTGTACTGCCTCTCGGGTATTGATTTTTTTTCCCGCCAAGAAGTTATCCAAATTCTGGAAAAAGTAGTAGTCTGTAGGCGCAAGGTCTGGTGAGTAGTGCGGATGACGGAGAGCTTCCAACCCCAGTTCTTGCAACTTGGAGACCGTCTGCTGTGCAGTATGAGGTCGCGCGTTGTCGTGCAGGAGCAGCGGAGATGAGCGATTGACCAATGCTGGTTGGTGATGTGCCAGCTTCTCCATCATTGTGTTCAGTTCTTCACAGCACACATCTGAAGTAATGCTCACCCCGTTTGGTAAGAAGCTGTGATGAATCACACCGGCGCTAGACCACCAAACAGTGACCATCACTTTTCTAGGGGTAAGTTTTCGTTTAGGGCATTGTATAGGTGCTGAACCAGGATCCAACCAACTTGCTGAGCGCTTGCAGTTATCAAACAGAATCCATTTTTCATCGCAGGTAACAATGCGGTTCAAAATTCCTTCATTTGTGTGTCTGTTGAGCAGTGCAAGGCACGTCTCGACGCGTACTTCGCGCTGGCGATCATTGAGTTCGTGGGGCACCCATTTGTCAAGCTTTTTTACCTTGCCAATTTGACGCAAATGGACCAATATTGTTTTGACGCTAACGTCGAAAGCTGCTGCTAATTCAGCCGTAGATTGTGTATCAGCAGCTTCCACAATCGCCTTTAATTCGTCATTGTTGACCAAAGTCTTCGGACGACCGCGAGGTTCATTTTTCAGGTCGAAATTTCCAGAACGGAAGCGAGCAAACCAATAACAAGTGGTGCGTTGGCTTGTAGTGTTAGCTCCGTAAACGTCGTTGATGTTGCGTGCCGCTTGTGCCGCGTTGCTGCCACGACGGTACTCATATTCCATAATTACTCGAATTTTTAACGTATCCATGATGACGAAAAAGATTGAAATGCGATGAAAATGTAACACTAATCAGTAAACAAATGACTACTTTTGGAAAAAAAAATCCATGTTTTTAAAATAAAATTAATTTGAAATTAGAATTCTTAGCCAAACAAAAATTATTTTGATTTGAAATGGCCAGTACTGCAGAACGGCAATTTCATAGGTAAAGACCTAATATTAAGTATACAATATATTTATTTACAGGTACAAGCATTTACATATACAGGGTGTAAGGGTAAACACCGTTGTCACTAAAACCATAGGTAGTTGGCCTAAATATAAAAATATTTATCCGAATTTAAAAAACAATAAACGTCATTTTCATTCAAAAATTTCAAAAAGTTTCTGTCTGACACCGTCCTTAAATTCATGGATAACTGCGCCCGAGTCACTCGCTTTCGATGATATCGACAAGGCCGAATGCCTTGCCGATAGTCTTGAGGCCCAGTGCTCACCCAGCTCTCAACCAGTAGACGAAGCCCACCTCTCTGAGGTTGACGCTGAAGTCGAACGTAGAGCCTCCCTTCCCCCCGTTGAGGACCCTGATTGTCCCCTGCCTCCCGTCACTCCTGACGAGGTGCACGAGATAATCAAGGGTCTAAAACACCGTAAAGCCCCCGGCTCAGATGGAATCACCAATAGGGTGTTCCAACTTTTCCCTGCCCGTTTGATTATGCTCATGACCATCATCTTCAATGGTGCCATGGGTAATAATATCTTTCCTCACGCCTGGAAACAGGCTACCGTTATCGGTATCCCTAAGCCCGGCAAGCCTAAGAGCGATCCCTCTAGCTACCGGCCTATCAGTCTGCTCAACGTCTTCGGCAAAATCTATGAGAGGCTTATTTATAAGCGTCTCAGAGATTATGCCGAGACAAAGGGTCTCATTCCCGACGAGCAATTCGGTTTTCGAACCCAGCACTATTGCGTGCAGCAGGTCCACCGTATTGTCGAGCACATCAGCGTTGGGTTCCAACGCGGTGCGATGACTGGTGCTGTCTTCTTTGATATAGCGAAGGCCTTTGACAAAGTCTGGCACAACGGCTTATTATATAAGCTGTACCAACTCGGTGTGCCGGATCGCCTCGTGCTCATCCTACGAGACTTTTTGTCAAACCGCACCTTTCGCTATCGCATTGAAGGAGCACTTTCCTCCCCCCACCCTATTCGCGCAGGAGTCCCTCAGGGCTCTGTGCTTTCCCCCCTCATATTCATCCTCTTCGCCAGCGATATCCCGAAGAGTAAAAAGGCACAGTTGGCGCTGTTCGCAGACGATACGGCCATTTTCTCCAAGGGAATTCGCCCTGACTCGATCGCTCGCACCCTCCAAACCGCAGTCGATGCCCTCGGCAAGTGGTTTCGAAAGTGGAGAATCGAAGTCAATCCCGATAAAAGCCAAGCCATTCTCTTTATGAGACGGCGTAATCGGCTCACCGCCCCTCCTCGGCCGATCACCATGTTTGGCAAGCAGATCCCTTGGGAGAAGCGAGCCAAATATTTAGGTGTGACGCTCGATAGTCATTTATCATTTTCAGAGCACATAAAGCAGGTTCGTTCGCGGGCCTACTTTGCTCTCGGCCGTTTACACTCCGTTCTGAATGCACGCAGCAAGTTGTCCCTTAAGTGCAAGTTGCGTATTTACACAGCGTGCATTCGACCTATCATGACCTATGCGGGCCCAGTCTTTGCGCATGCAAAGCCCCACCTCATCCATAGGATGCAGACCCTTCAGAACCGTCTCCTCCGAAAGGTAACGGGAGCCCCCTGGTTCGTTCGGAACGCGGACCTCCACCTTGACCTTAAAGTCCCGACCATCCGTCAGTACTTGAAACGCCTTTCCAAGCGTTTCTTTGATTCCGCCGTGAAACATCGCAACCCCTTGGTTGTCGAAGCCGCTAGCTATGTCCCCAGTAGAATCAGCAGTATCCGCCGTCCGCGACATGCCCTCACTGAACCCGATGACCCTATCACCCTCCTCCAGGAAAGTAGTAGGGACACTAGCACAGTCCAACACAAACACAGATCTACATTCCGGCCTCGCCGCCGAGGCCCACCGCGTTTAAGACCATCTAACGTAAATGTAAATTCATGTCCCTTGATCGGTTTAATCGAGCCAGCTGGTGGCGTAGCTGAGCCTGTAGCTCTATACTCCCCTGATAATAATAATTCCCCTAACTTGATCCAGCCTATTGCTTTGCCTTGTATATCATTGGTCAATGACAACGACTCCCTAAGCCGAGGTCCGTACCCCACAGGGGGTGCCCTTAGTGCGCAGTCGTTTAGTTTATAATTTAGTTAGTATTTTATGCCCCTGGCTGGAGGCTTTTGAGCTCGCTTAAAGGCACCCACAGGAAAGTCCGGTTAAGTAGTCGGGACCTCTCATGGTCACACTACGAGATGCCATTCCAAAAAAAAAAAAAAAAAAAAAAAAGACCATCTAACGTAAATGTAAATTCATGTCCCTTGATCGGTTTAATCGAGCCAGCTGGTGGCGTAGCTGAGCCTGTAGCTCTATACTCCCCTGATAATAATAATTCCCCTAACTTGATCCAGCCTATTGCTTTGCCTTGTATATCATTGGTCAATGACAACGACTCCCTAAGCCGAGGTCCGTACCCCACAGGGGGTGCCCTTAGTGCGCAGTCGTTTAGTTTATAATTTAGTTAGTATTTTATGCCCCTGGCTGGAGGCTTTTGAGCTCGCTTAAAGGCACCCACAGGAAAGTCCGGTTAAGTAGTCGGGACCTCTCATGGTCACACTACGAGATGCCATTCCAAAAAAAAAAAAAAAAAAAAAAAAAAAAGCCCGAGTCACGTGATCACTGCATAGGTCGCCGCCCTTGCCGGTCGCCACCCGTCCTATTTTTTTTCCTACATTCCGATAATAACAATACGTACACGCAACCTGCGATGTAACTTTCCCTTCATACTTCCCTGGCTTAGGACAGGCAAAAATACCTACCTTATGTGTTGCGTGACCAGTCCAAATGTAAGTTAGATTCAACAACAAAGAAAATGAAAAATAAACAAACACTAGGTAGGTATTTTTGGCGTATTTAAAAAGTTAATCACAGTTATGTACAGTTTAATTAAAAATTACTTGCTAAATTTACACTTGATTGAATAGGTATCTACACTTATTATTTACACTTACATTAATCGTAAAAGTTGTTCGAAATGCGATCCATTTACGGCCACGCATGCCTCCGCACGTTTTCTTAAATTGTTTCTCACTCTAGGAAGCACAAGAGTGTCATTTTTAAGGTCTCTGAACGCACTACGAATTCGCCTTTTGAGTTCCGATCTAGTGTGGAACTCAGTAGCATACACCCGGCGCTTCGCTTCCCCCCAAAGATAAAAGTCCAGAGGTGAAAGGTCTGGCGAGCGCGCGGGCCACGCGACTGGTCCTCCACGGCCAATCCATCGCCCAGGAAACTCCTCATCCAGCATAGCCCTGATTTGCAGCTGAAAATGTGCAGGGGCACCGTCATGTTGGTAATACAAGTTTCTTAGGGAACGAAGAGGCACATTATTCAACATTCTGTCGAATACATGTCTTAAAATTTCCATGTACGACTGTGCATTTAAATGGCCGTCAATAAAATACGGTCCGATTAGTTTGCCATCCAGAATTCCCGCCCACACGTTTACGGAAAAGCGATGCTGGTAACTGTCTTGCCGTATTCGGTGTTCATTTACCCGGCTCCAGTAATGTTCATTATGAACATTGTAAATGCCCGACCTAGTAAACATCGCTTCGTCCGTAAATAAAATGGAAACGTTGTCAAAATTTTCTAGTAACCATTGTGAAAACACCACCCGCGGTATGTTGTCGTTTTCGTTCAATTCTTGAACCGGCTGATAATGATAAGGATGTTGACGGTCAATATGGAGAATTTTCCATATTGTCCAGTGCGAAACATCAAAAATACAGGCCGCCCGCCTGGTACTCTCGTCTGGGTTATCCGCGAAGAATTCCAGTATGCGCTCCTGGAGGTCAGTTGGCAGCTGCTGGTTTCCACGCCCCTGAGCATGGGCCGGCACTGTGAACTGGCCGTAGGTACGTAACCTTTGAGTAGCCGCCAACATCGTTTCACGATTTAGCACAGGTTGTCCGCGAAATAACTCTGCGTACATTCTCCGAGCCGCGTTCAGGTTATCACCCGCTGCGGCGTAAACCCGTACCATTTCGGTCCACTGTACATTTGTGCACGACATTATCACTAACTATCTTAACAAGTTAACACACACGCGCGACAAATGAGCGGGAGGCGCGGCGCGGGCGTTGCGCTCGCGCTGAGTCTAAGCGTTACGTGCACTCGACAGCGAGACAGCTGACAGACTGAGGTGAGCGAGGAGAGAGGGGTCGCGCGCGCGCCGCCGGCCGCGTCGCGCACGTGGCTGGTTGGGTATTCCCCGCGCTACAATCTGTGGCCTTGTGCATAGGGTGAGAAACTTTCGGGGAAATATGGAGATTTTTCTTTAAAAAAAAATGTTGTTATTTTTCATTGAACTTACGTTCTATAAGTGAAACCAAACCACTGGTTTCAAGGACAACGGTGTTTACACTAACATCCTGTATAATTTAATATATTTTTTTTTTTTTAGATTTCTGGTTTGGTCATATAGGCAATAAAAGTTGTTCATAATGATGAGTACAATAACCCCATATGAGGTTTTGCGTTAAAATACCAAAATATGACAAACAATATATAGGTTAGGTTAGGTTAGGTTAAAACTGTGACCTTCTACGCACGAGCCGAGCGAGCGAAGCGAGCGGTGCCGCGGCAGCGGCCGGCGAGTGCCAGAAACGACTAGAAGCCTCTGTCGACGTCCCCCGTCCCCATGACTGACTATGGTTTTTTTCTCAACAGAAAAAATTGCTCACAAATCTGCTGTAGCTCGTTACTTACAATAAGCTGGCATTCATAAATAACGAGCATCCGACTAGATCCTAATTACGTACTTTTGTAATCTTTCAGTCGTTAATTGCAGTACCAGGCAGCAAGAAGTGCTTTTAAAGGCTGTATTAGTGTCCTGTAGTGTCGCCGAGTCCTGTATTAAAATAAAAACTTATACATCTATATTTACCATCATCATCTGCCTGCCTTTTCCCAACGACTTCCAGTTTAACCGAATGCACCTGAATACCAGTATTTATATGGAGAGACTCCCTATCTGATCTCCACAACCCAGTTATTGAGTAACACGGTAACCCTTGGTAAGATAAGATGTCAGACTTTATGGCTTCTGACTACCTGTAACGACTGTTTAAGATCTACAAAATAATGACATCATCTACGATTACTGAAATCTGAATACATAAATGTTTATTTACTTATCTAAATTTATTAGGTTTAGAAAATCGTCAAGGTATGGAAATAAATTGAGAGGAAATAAACAAGGCCTTAATCTCGGCTCAGGAAACAATAAATTAATGAGCTAATTATTATGCTAGGTATAGCATCTCCGCTACCCGACCATTATTTTTATCTTGGACTGACCTTTTTTTTGTTGGATTCAAATATCTGTTTTAGTCTGTTTTTCCTGAAAAAAGGTTTTTTAACGATTTAAAAAAGCTTCCAAGCTTTCCAACAGAATAAGGTCATCACACTCATCCCAGATATTCTAGATATTCGATACCGATTACGTGTTTATAGTACTTTCAAGTATGTAAAACTTTTTTTTTACAAATTAAAAATAATAGCAACCAGCCTATTGTTGTCCCGCTGCAGGCCCCATTTTGTACAGAGAAGACGTGAGCGTTGATCACCACGCTTGCTCAAAGCGGAATGGCGATTTCAGACTCATAAACTCAAACTCAAAGCATTTATTTCAAATAAACCAATTACAGGCACTTTTGAATTGTCAATGGGTCGGTCAGTCAGAAAGATGAAGCTAGTTGCCCATTCCAAAGCGTAGTAGATCCCTATGGAGAAGAACGGGCAAGAAACTCCACGGACACTCTTTTAAATCATAATATTTTTACAAAATATTGGTTACATCGTTCAAGTTGAAAATATACATGTGAGAACAATGTAGAAAGACGTGCACGTTAAAAAGCGTCCGTAATAAAAAGATAATAACTAAAACAACTAAATTAAATATTAAAATTAAAAATAAGCCATGGCAGCTAAGAGACGACCAGTCCCAACTGACGGCGCCCGTTCACGAACATGACGCATGGATCAGCACCATTTAGCTCAACCATTTTGAAGGGAACTTAATGATCCAACACACACGCCACCATCAGCGAGACATTTGAGTGAGCATGACATACTCTCAACCGCCAGGGCACACTCAAGTCAGTGAAAGACGTACCCAGTAAAAGGTAGCTTAATAGTAGCTACATAGTGCTCACACGTGCTATGCAATTATATAATACTAAGAGATTGAATCTAAACAATGCAAAGAAAGTTTTCTCTCATCTTAATCTTCAGCAGGTCCAACAATATATCCGAATGCTAATCAATTAATTAATGCGTCCTTGTGGAGCAGGACAAGCATTCAGCCAAGCATTTTTGTCAGCGATGTAATCCCCCAACTTATAATATGCCTGGCTGCATAGTGTGCGTTTTATACAAGATTTAAATTTCCTTTCATTCAGCTGGAGTATGTGGGGAGGTATTTTATTATAACATTTTAAACAGTACCCCATGAAGGATGAGTCTACTTTAGCCAGTCTGAAACCTGGTTGAACTAATTGGTCCCTATTTCTAGTCCTATAATTGTGTCCTTCACCTCTTTTACCGAAAAGATTTAGATTTTTCCTTACGTACATGATGTTTTCGTAGATATATTGACAAGGTACCGTCATGATGTTAATATCTTTAAACAGTTCCCTTAGAGAATCGCGCCTGCGGAGGCCATATATTGCTCTGATGGCTCTTTTCTGCAGAATAAAAATAGACTCTATGTCTGCAGCCCGTCCCCATAGTAAAATACCGTAAGACATAATACTATGAAAGTAACTGAAATAGACCATCCTTGCGGTGTCTACATCAGTGAATTGACGGATTTTTCTCACCGCATATGCTGCTGAACTTAGCCGTCCTGCAAGAGATGTTAAATGCGGACCCCATTGCAGCCTTGAGTCGAGCGTGATCCCCAGGAAAACAGTTTTATCGACGAATTCTAGTTTCTCTTTATTCAATACTATGTCACAATCAGTACTTTTAACATTTGGTAAAGCAAATCTTACACATTTAGTCTTTTTCCCATTTAATACTAAATTATTAGCAGTGAACCAATTATGGATCTGCAGTAGGGCGTTATTTACGTCGTCAAGATTTGATGCACGTCTATTTATCTTAAAAATTAAGGATGTGTCGTCAGCAAATAACACCATTTGTGGTTGGTTTTTTAATAAATGGGGTAGATCATTAATATATACTAAAAAGAGGAAAGGACCCAATATCGAACCCTGTGGAACACCCATTTGTACTTTTAGACCGAGTGAATTGACACCATTTATTTGAACTTGTTTCTGTCTATCATTTAAATAAGATTTTACTAAACTGAGCGCAAGTTTACCTAGTCCGTAATGCTCAAGTTTCAAGAGTAAGGTTTCGTGATTTACGCAGTCAAATGCCTTGGAGAGGTCACAAAAGATTCCTATGGCATCTTGGGCCTCCTCCCACGCTGAAAATATGTGTTTTAATAAAGTGGCACCCGCGTCAGTCGTGCAACGTCCTTTGGTGAAACCAAATTGCTGATCGTGCAAGATTTGGTTGGTGTTAAAATGATTAAGCATTTGATCGAGCATTACCTTTTCGAATACCTTGCTGAATACCGGCAACACGGATACTGGTCTATAATTGTTGGTGTGTTTACTGTCCCCAGATTTAAAAAGTGGTATAACCTTACTAAATTTCATTAAATCCGGGAAGACTCCTTCATCCACACACAAATTAAATATTAATGCTAAGTATGGTGCTATAGTCTCGATTATGGATGTACAAACTTTGATAGACATTCCCCATAGATCTTCGGTCAATTTGATTTTAATGTGCCGAAAAGCTTTTTTAACTACCATGGGGTTTATATGTTTAAATTGAAATTCAACCGGGCAGCTTGGAACGTTCGCTCTTAATAAATCAATTGAGACATCGGGTGAGGAATTTAAAGCTTCCGTCGTTTTAGATGGTATATTTGTAAAGAAGTGTACAAATTCTTGAGCTACTTCTAAGTTAGAGCTTATATCACCATGAGAAGTCTCCAATGTAAAATCCGTGTTTCGTATTTTTTTCCTATTAGTTTCATTATTTATAACTTTCCACACTGCTTTTACTTTATTTTCTGCTGATTTGATCTTGTTACTAATATACAGGGCTTTAGCTATTTTGCAAGTATTTCTAAAAATTTTGGAATATGTAGCAACATACCTGTTGAACGTCACAGTGTTAATGTAAGGCTTAAGGCCATAAATCCAGGTCTCCTCACCATGTTTTCCTTCAGCGATGTCAGTTATGTACAGTGGGCTGCATCAATTGGGTACCCCAGTTGTATTAAAATTTTAATACAACTGGGGTACCCAATTGATGCAGCCCACTGTACAAGATAAACTAATAAATAAATATGAATTGAAAAAGTAACATTGGTAGGTACTTGCTCGATTTTGAACTGCACTTTTTAGGGTTCCGTACTCGAAGTGTGCCATGCCAAACAGAACTCTATTACTAAGCCTCCGCTGTCCGTCCGTCTGTCTGTCAGTGGGTGTGTCTCAGTCATGAACTGTACTATAATGTTGAAATTTTTCACAAATTGTGTATTGCCGCTATAACCCCATACTTACTCGATATTTTTTTAGTGTTAATTATTGTACGGTGGCACGGAACCCTTCGTGTGCGAGGCCGAGTCGCACATGGCCGATTTTATCTATTAAGCAACAACTAAAGCGATATCTACTCAACTTAGTAGACACGTTACATAATAGCGAAGTAGTGTACCCCCGCCATCGCTGTTTACCCAACCGAGACAAAAGGGGTAAGTTCGGACACCGTAAGTTTTGATCTGCGATACCAAGTTGCCGACTTGGGCGCTCCCTGGCTGGCCAATTAATGCCAATGGAACTGACAACTTCGTAATTAATCTTTGGCATCTTGGAAACCTGCTTTAAGATTGTGCTAACTTCAACAACAATCGTTTTAAAAAATACTAACTATTTACTAAAACGATTGTCTTATCAGACAATCGTAAGGAAATGTAAAATGTTTTATCAGAGAGAACGGTTTCGTTATTGTAAAAAATGTAGTTCGAATTTTAAACGGTCATCTTCAGATGGTTAAAGCAGCTTTAACGTATTTTTTTTAATTTTATAGTTATCTGCTCCACAGAACTCTTTAAACTGTTTAATAATTACAAAAAAAAAAAAAAAAAAACAGAATGTGTAACAATGGTGTTGTTTGTTTGTAAATAAAATAACTAAACTTTTGGCTTGCACAGTTTTTCAAAGACACATAAAGAGGTAAAAACACAAAAACGAGCTAGCCTTAGCCTAACCACCGTCTGCCTTTAGTTAATAATTGTTTAGACAAATCTGTCTAATTATAAAAGTCCTAGTATTTACCTAGCATTCATTATTTAAAGCAACTTATATATTTTATGAATGCTGCATAAGTTTCTCTTTATCATTGATGGCCTCAAAGCTTTCGCGGTAATAGGTCTTCGGAAATATAATTCACACATATTTAAAAAGTTTGTACGGAAACACTTACTCTGCTTATATTACAATAGTACTGAAGATACATTTAAAATCCTGAAGTAGCCAACTTCATACATACATAGATATGCACAGTGGGCCCCATTGGGTACCCCACTTGTATTAAAATGTTAATACAACTGGGGTAACCAATTGATGCAGCCCACACATAGTAGATACCTACTATCAATCAAATTCACACACAGTCAATCACAGATAAGCCAAATTATTGTTAAGTGTAGCTATATCATTGCATTGCTTATAATATTGTAAGTTTTTAGTTTTTATCTTTTTAATACGGACGCTTTTTAACGTGCACGTCTTTCTACATTGTTCTCACATGTATATTTTCAACATGAACGATGTAACCAATATTTTGTAAAAATATTATGATTTAATAGAGTGTCCGTGGAGTTTCTTGCCCGTTCTTCTCCATAGGGATCTACTACGCTTTGGAATGGGCAACTAGCTTCATCTTTCTGACTGACCGACCCATTGACAATTCAAAAGTGCCTGTAATTGGTTTATTTGAAATAAATGCTTTGAGTTTGAGTTTAATTTGTTTATATTTCTTTTCCTAAGGGACAATTTATACTCAATTGTAGAGTAGAGTATACGGGTCACAGCAATGAGGAATAATACCCTACTATAATACAGTATCAACTACGAGTAGTACGCGGGGTATTGCGACTGTTATTAGCGGCCATATTGTAATGTTAATAGTATACGTATGGTAATAAATTATGCACCAATAAATAAATAATTTTAATAGCAAATACTATCAAATCAGAAAAATCAACCAGTCACAAAAAAATTAAATGAACAAAATACACAGCGATAAATTGTATGGAAAATCTAAAACATAACTCCGGGAGCCCAGTGGGAAATTTTTAGATTAACGAGTGAAATAAAACTCAGAATATAGAAAAATATGTGGTTCGCAGTGTAGTTACAGGCCATTTGTATGCTCCGTCGAGTATCAATCGCTTTGCACCAGTGTGAGTGCTTTTCACAGGAAACTATGTAACGAATACATCAATATCAGTATTCAGTGATACTGCCATAGATGTAGAAAGATGGATAGAGGAAGCTGTTCGTCACAACATGCTACTCGTATATAGGTAAACCTTAGGGAAATTCTAAAAATGCGCAAGAAATTCTTGCTAGTTTTGTATGCGCTTTTGTCAATCAATCTGCCTAGCCTTGTCCCAACTATGTTGGGGTCAGCTTCTGGTCTAACCAAATGCAGCTGAATAATACAATTTTTTTACAGGGAGCGACCCCTTTTTTTTTTTGTGGATGGGAAATCATCAAATGACTTCTCCCGCTCTGGGCAGAACGGGAGGGCGTGTCAGACTTTTACTGACTATAACCCACCCCTGTTCTTTCAGTTGCCCGTGCCAGGGCCACGGTATCTCTTTCGAACTACCCGCGACCCCGGCGGCATCGGCCCAATTGACCCCGTCACTGCTGACAGCTCTTTGAGGCGCGCGTGGAACACAACGCGCCGTCGACCCGGGCCTGGTCCTTACCGGACGGCGAGCTGCCCATTACTCGTCTTCTGCAAGCCCGCGCCTACGGTGGCCGGGAATCGGCGATAGATTCCCGCCGCCCAGGGCGTCTCCTGCGGCGGCTAGAGGCGCGAGGGCGCGGCTGTTGCCTCTCCCTCACGCGTTCCGCCTCCTCCTTCGCGAGCATTACTGCTTTGCAGAAGGAGGTGACGGTCTCCCATGCACTCTCGCTCCGCACCATGGCCTGGACCAGGTTTGGACGCGAGAGATCGCCGCCGCCGATCGCCTCCGTGAGAACACGGCGGTGCTCCGCCCAAGCCGGGCAGACCTCCACTGTATGCTCCACCGTGTCCTCCGGGCGATCCACACAATGGTGACCCCCGGGCGTTTCCTCCCGCCTTATCGGAAACAGGAACCTCTCGAAACAACCGTGTCCGGTGAGGACCTGCGTCAGGCGGAAGGCGAGGACGCCGTGGCGCCTCTCCAACCACTCCTCAAAGAGGGGACTTATCGCCGCAATTGTGGCGTGCCCAGCGCTGGGTTGCGACAATCGCACTCTCCATGCTGCCATGAGATCCCGCCGGAGCTCTATCCGCTGTACCGTGATTTCTCGCGGCAGCGGAGTTACGCCCCGGCGTTTCGCCTCCTCGCGCTACTCCCACACGTGCGATACCCCTTGGCAAGAATGGTTGTCAGACTTTCAAGCCTGACAACCCGTAACGACAGTCAAAGATCTACGAATGACAGCTGGGACCCGTGGCATGGAGGACTCTCGGTATGTAAAGATGGTCACGCATCCACGGACCAACCCCGGCAAGCGTACGAGTAGCTAAGCTGATGAATCGACCCGTGCGGCTATTATTACTTAGCCATTATGCCCCATTAGTTGTTTTGCACAGGTTTTTATTGCTGGCTTTGGTGACTTATCTCGAGGGAAAATATTGCGATAAACAATTTATTTTTCTTTTATTATAATAAAAGTGTTAATACGTCTTGTAACTAAAAATTAGTTTGGCTCTCCCGAATGAACAGTAAGCATTTTTTTCCTATAACTATAGGTAAATTCCAAACACTTTTACAATCTAGCGTTATCTAATATTATCTACATCTGTGGGCCTTGCATTAAAACCACAGGGGAATTGAACGCGACCGTTCGGAAATATCGTCGATAATTATGACGTATGCATAATGCTCGGAGCATTGGCTGCGAGCGTACAATAGGGATACAATATGTATTGTCATATTTTGGCTATCCCTATGTAATTCTACTAATAAAATACCGACTGCCTTGTGTGGTCACAAGCGCTATTGCTGAGCATGAGGTCATGGGTTCGATACCCAGGTCGGTTAAATTGTTATTGGGTTTTCTATCAGAAATTAGGATTCTAAGTAGCAGCCCGGAATCTGGATTTGTGTTTGAGTGATGGCAATAGGCTCACTCGCCTCCTATTACATGGAACTTAAACATACTAGTGAAATGTGGGTGTACTGTAGATCACCTATTTGTTACTCTTCGAGGAATATAGGCGTGATGCTATATTCCAGGAGAACCAATTTCATAAACCTTAAGGTCGGTATAAGTAGGTATTCAATCTGCCTAGCCATTTCCCAACTATGTTTTGGTCAGCTTCCAGTCTAACCGAATGCAGCTGAGTACCAGTATTTTACATGGAGTGACTGCCTATCTAACCTTCACAACCCAGTAACTGGATAATTCGGTATAAGTAGGTATTAAAAGGAGAAATTAACTAAATAAAACAAAGCCCAATTCCGTTCGCCTGCAAAGTTACTCGTATAATTTTGCATTTTTTATCCTTTTTTTTTGGCAATCTATTTACACATTGTCATAGACAAGCACCTACAGCTGTGTGTTTTGTTTGTTTAAGTCTAATGATTCACCTAATTCTCGATTGTGTATTGTTTTCCTTGTTGATAATACTATACTGGTAGGTCTGCGAACAGTAGACCAGGTTATTTAAGATGTTTTTTGTTTTTATAAACATACTAAATATCCCGTTCTAAATAATTTTAGTAGTGAAAATAATCATGTCAGTTTAAAATACTAGTGCACAGTACGCCATCTAGTGATCTTATTGTAAAACTAACAATTAATATTGGTTTTAAATCTTCGTTTTAGAGAATTCTGATAATTATTTACAGAATTCTCTAGTTTTGCGATGAGAAGGTGGTCCCAGGTGTTCTATTAATCCCTACTAGTAGTTATACGGCCGATTCCACTGATGGAAATCTAAAAGGGAGTAATTGACTGCATCTTGAGGAGCTATTCTGCTCATCATGTCGAAGATCCTAATCAAATCTTCACCAACATTTTATGAGACCAATTTTATTATAAGATAGACCTTTCAAATAAAAAGCTTGTTACAAAAAAAAAAAAAAAAAAAACAACCGACTTCCAAAAAAAATACTACAAAGTGAAAAATAACTTTAATTTCGGAAGTCGGTGTCTTTGGAATTGTATTTTAGTTTTTTGCCATTGACTTCCAAAATTAAAGTTATTTTTCAATTTGTAAGTAAGTTTTTTATGTTTCACTTTTTAGAGGGTCAATTTGTAAAGTATCGATGTTACAATAGCCTAATGTCAACTACTCGTCACCTTTTTACAAAATATTGCTTTTCCCGATGCAGGGACGTTAATAGTTGAGGAATCGAACCGCAACCCGTGAAATACTAAGGTATAATCTAGTAGTTCCGATGGCCATCCGTGGTCTTCATCATCAGTTCCACTTCACCAAATGGTGCTTTCCGAGAGCAAATGCACGAATTACTATAAAAATTCCCAAATCACTATAGGTGTGCTTCTAAAATTTGAGGGTTTCCCTCGTTTCCATGGGATCCCCTCCTTAGATTCTGATTTGGTGACAATAGGATCACCTCGATACCATACCCTTTCAAACAAAAATAAAGAATTTTCAAAATCGGTCCACAATTGACGGAGAAATCGGTGTACATACATAAAAAAATACACGATGAATTGATAACGTCCTCCTTTCTTTGAACTCGGTTAAAAAAAAGAAACATCGAAGTCGGATCTCATAAGGCGGAGATATTCAGTAGTCACCTTTTGCCCCTTTTTGGATGAAGAATCCCTCCAATCAAAAATCCCCGACGGCAAAAAAATCTAATAAGTCGTTAAGCCAGCTATATACCAAGTTTCGTCCAGATCGGTTGTAAAAGACGACCTGTAGTCAGTTTGTTGCTATTTCTAGCAACAAACTGACAGACGAAATCAATTTTGCCATACTTGAAGTAGAGACGCTTCGCGAATTTAATACCTAACTTAATGGGTAGGTATAAAATTGAGCTTTGCTTTGCTTTCACTCATCATCGTTCTCCTGCCCTTAGTCGTGATCTCGGTAGTCACTCCCTTTCTAGCCATATCAACTTTCACACAGTCCATCCATCATATCTTTGGTCTTCCACTACTCGTATAGACATCCGAATTCATACACAAAACTTTCCTGACGATATTTTCCACATTCCTCCGCATCACATGCCCATACCATGATAACCGATTTCCGCACAACTTTTTAGTCACCGATATCACTTTCAAACTTCCTCATAAATGGTACTCATTTCTTATTCTATCCATTCGAGTAACACCACACATCCCTCTCAGCATTCTCATCTCAACTGCATGCAATTGCCTTTCATTCATTCCTTTTGTAGCCCAACATTCTGATCTATACATGACAGCAGGTCTAACCTCGCAGATTGTTCCCATGACCTGCCGCCATTTCATCTATCCACTGTTAATTTTGTGCTTAACAGTCCGATCTACTTCGCCAGCGCTTTGCACAAGTGAACCGAGATACCAGAAGTCGTAGCAGACCGGGAGAAGTGCACCATCAAGCGCTATGGCCCCAGAACTAGAGAGACCACCAAAATCGCAAAACATATACTTGGTTTTGGTTCTGCTAATTTTCAAGCTAACGTTCTCCAGCTTCCGTTGCCATTTTTCCAATTTGCTCTGGATCCCAGGTCCATCTTCACAGTGAAAAGCATAATCGATAGGTATCATGTCGGTTTTATTTTTGTTTTTTTTTCCGCAGTTCCTGATTATTAGATGAAAATCTAATAATTTTTGGTTACAAGATTTTGTACCCTAGCTTATCAATTATCATATTCATAACAGAACTAACATTTCAATCTTTACCTTAATAACATCCCTACCTTTTATAGACAAAGGTACCGAATTGGAAAGAGTACTTAAGCTTAGATGGTTTGGTCATGTTGAGAGGATGAATAAAAGGCGACTATCAAAAGATATTTACAAGGCAGATGTGAGTGGAAACTCCGGGACCCACGCCCTTAGAGGACATAATATAGTGACCTTATTGTTGATGTTCTTCAGAAAGGTCAGGTACGTAGTACTCGGGACCAGCGTGCCACCAGACCATTATGACCAGATGTATGATGAACGTAAACGAGGCAAAAGGAGTACCTCTGTAAGGATCTTGGTGGCGTTCTGTAGTTTCTGCCTAACCGCATGGGAAGAAGGCGTAAGTTTATGTATGTATGTATACCGAAGGTTGCTCTTTGGCACAACTTCTTCTTCTTCTTTGGTTCTGAACAATTTACACACATATATTACGCCCTCACGCCCGTATTCTCCAAAGGGTTCGGCAGAGGTGCACCAATACATCTGTACATCTACATTTGGCCACTTATGTTTAAGTCCTATGTTACAGGGAGCGTACATTTTGTCATCAACTGGGCATAATCCATCCAGAATCCGGGCAGGAGAAATGGAAAACCCAAAAACACTTCAAGTCTTTTCACCTACATATTATGGATGCGAAGTTCCATATTAAAGGAGTTAGCTCTCAAGTTAGTCATCACAGAGGAGTATTTTACTATTTCATATTCCTGAGTGGTTTGGGATAGCAAAGAGCAGATAAAATTTATTTCCTTGTAACTTGCGAAGTGTCCAAAGGTCGTACGAGTATATTTATTGTTACTTTGTGATAGTGTTATGCTCAGGATAGAAACCATCAGATAGAAACCATATTGACCATAATAGTCCATCATTCTCTTTAATTAAAACATTTTATTTTTGTTGGTCAAAAAGAAAAACTGTTGAAGACTTTCTGACGTACTACAGTTTCACAAGTCTACTTATCTAATTTAAATAAATGAGAAAATGTTGGATGTGAAAAACCAAATCTTTTTCAACTTTTTAGTAAGAATTCCAGTGATATACCGCGTTCAGACCAAATGCAGTCGGCCGCTAACTGGCCGTCTAGTTCAAAATTTATGAAAAAACATAAAAATCTTTGGTACTGTCTTTTAAGTGCTTTTCAATTAAAAAAACAATATATTAGGTTTTTACGTGGGCAACGTAACAGCAAATAGATATTTTTTGAAAGTACCAAAACGCAAATAAACAAGTCAATTTGCAAGTCGCTAATAAATGTTTTCATTCTTTCTTTCTTTTCTTTCTTTACCACTTTTTAGGGTTCCATACGTCTTAATGAAAAAACAGAACTCTTATAGGATCACTCGTGTGTCTGTCTGTCAGTCCATCTGTCACAGCCGATTTGCTCCGAATCTACTGAGCAATTAAGTTGAAATTTGGTACACGTATGAATTTCTGTGACCCAAACACGAATGTGTGGATTCACTTTTGGAGGACAAATTAGAACATTGAACAAAAAGTTTTGCAAATTGTACCGTGTGACATATAAAAGGACTTGTTATAAGAATTTCAAATGAATATATATTTATTATAATTTTAAAATAAACAGTTTTGTTATTAAATAAAATTACTAACTTACATTTGCAGCTGGAATGTATAAGGGAACATGTTTTTTTAACTATAATGTAAAGTTTGTTCTTGGCATAAATTCATCCCAACTGCGGAATGTGTGAGCATTGTGGTGGCCGGTTTTTTTTTTCTAATGTATTCCAGGATTTAACTATGAATTAAGGAGTGCTAAGATCGCGTGTGGAGTTAATGAGCTTGTACAGCAGACTTTTAACACAATCTACCTTAACGTCGCGTGTCGAGCAAACATTTTTTATTCCCTTTTACTCATAATCTAGGCTTAAACTTAAAAGCTTATTATAAAGTTTTATTAAGAAACGCTTCTGAAATGTAATTTGTTGTGCGTCATAAATTCATAATTCTAACTGTTGTTGGAAATGCAAATAAAAAAAAAACTCTGGATACATAAAATAACTTTTAAATAACTTTCTAGTTGAACGTTCCTCGCCACCATTCATTCACTGTTCTTAGGAGACGGGACTGATTTGCACGACATTTTGTGCAATAAAATAATATTGACTGATTGTGATTGTCGCGTCGGACCCCGTGTCCTAACCAAAGCCATCGGTTCCACGGCTACGTAATTGTCACGTTCATAATACGTTGATGTCACTTATTTGTTCGGAAAACTGGTAGGCGCCCATTATCGGCGCAACGACGCGATTGGGTTCGCCGAAAAAAATTTACGCGAGGGTCGGTCGCGTTACGATCGCTTTGATTAGGATATGGCCTTATCATCAAACAACATAAACGTGTCTTTTTGTCATAGTTGCAAAATTCCCCCTACTTGCATCACACGTCATCACACTCTCTCTCATAGAGAGGAGGCCTACTTCCCAACAGTGGGAACGTTGTTGGCACACATGCATCACACTTAATAATCCATGCTTCCATGCTAAACCTATCAATCAGTCTCATCCATCTAATATGCAATAAACGCCCTTGCCCGTGAAATTACCCGTTCGATCACTTTTGTATTTACAAAGTTTATCAGGGAAATCGCTAATGGGCCGATAAATTATCATCACTGTCTCGATTATCCTTATTGAGATACGGACGGGCTATCAAACGATTATATCCGTGGGTTGAAATGAGTAACGCAGTTTAGTCAGTAATTGTTCGGGATGCGTATCTGAGGACCTAGTGGTCTCGCGTTTGCACGAGCTTATGAGGTGGTGAACATTTTTTGAGTCAGCTGGTTTTGGTAAAGCAGGGTGAGCCATACGAACGCTTGGTCACTGGTGCTCTTTTATTGCAATCAAAATTCCATTAATTTGGCTCTCTAAATGAGAGGAATGCAGTTGATCCGGCCTGGATCCTTGGCACAAAAATCTAACGTATTGTCTTCAGTAGCAAGGTGAGCTTTGTATTTATTAGTTGTAGTGTTGTGTTGGTTTGTTGTTGTTTAGTTGTTGTATTGTTGTAGTGTATTATTTGTGTTAAAAAACTTATGTAGCAGCATGCTAAATCAATGTTCTTCTATAAATTATATAACTTTGAAATGGTATGGCTGACTTGCGTTGGGTCATTCACAGCATCTGCACTTCTGCAGCTGCTTGAAAAGTTCATAGTATCATTTTACCCAGTAACTGGGTTGCAGAGATCAGATTTACCACCGCTCCATGTAAATACTGTTATTCAGCTGCATCTGGTTAGACTGGAAGCCCACCTCGACATAGTTGAAAAAAGGCTATATGCAGATGAAATAGTCAATTAGTTATGAAAGGTAACCAATTTTCTAATAACACAATGTACTGTTTTGCATGTACTTAAATTAGTCTTTTTTTTGCTCTCAGAAACACATCATGCAGTCGAGGTTGGTTGCGACTTATGGTCCAAAGCATATTCGCAGCTGTAACAGTAGCGAGTTTCATCCTAATTCTCCTGATGGCTATTCCAAAGTGGCCGCCAGTGATTCCTATCGGTCGAGAAAGTCGCTGCAGCACCAACGTGTGCAGGGTCTTCTGCAAAGAGGCACCATATTTCGGAGAGTACGAAGATGACATCAGCCAGGCAGTTTCGGTAAGAACATTAACAAAAAAACTCCTGTATTGAAAATTGTATTGACCTGCCATTTCTAAAGAGGTAAATTAATATAAACATAATGAGCTTTGGACGACTTTAAAAGTCCCTATTGTAAATCCAATATCGTTTTGTTACAGGAAGTAGACGGAGCTTGCAAATCTGTTATTCTAACTTTGGACAAACCCATGTTCCCCAAAAACACTATGCCACCACAATGGTTGTCAAGATTCCGAACAAATATCCATGAATTGACAATAATGAACGGGAATTTGATGCACGTTCCGTGTGACGCCTTCATGAGCCAATACTCTGCAAGCATACGAGTACTAGAATTCAAAAATTTAGAGCTGAGAACTTGGACGTCGAATAGTCTCGTAGGACTCTCGAGTTTACGACAACTATTTATCCGGAATAGCACCATCCGTAATGTACCCAGAGATGCTTTGCGGTCAGTCGATGACACTCTACGAAGTCTTACCATAACGCGAAGTAACCATTGGGATCCAACAAACGTAACAGGTTCAACATCATTTGCGGAGTTAAGAATCGTAGATTTTTCCTTTAATTCTTTTAAAGACGTCCTAGGGCGAAATAGTTTTACTGGACTTCACAAATGTAGAGATCTGTATCTAAATTCATGCGAGATAACTTATATTGGTGCAGGAGCATTCGATAACTTACACAGTATTCAAATGATATTCTTGCATAACAACCAGCTACATACAATACCCGCGGGACTGTTTAAGACTGTTATGGCAATCGCTTATCCTAAGCCTAGAATTAATCTACAGGATAATTTGTGGTATTGTAATTGTTCGGAAGATGAAATCAGACAGTTAACAAACAAGGATATGTTGCTTACTGATCCGTATTGTGACAGCCCTGAAAACTTTAAAGATAAAACTTTTAGTGATCTCGAAACAGTTTGTGCTCAACAATATAATTATTATAACAATCTTGAAACAAATACAACAGATAAGCGCGGCTATAGATGGGATGTGTGGGATGAATTGGATGATGATAATATTTGTGGAATTGTTTATTTGAGCAATGACTGCCGTAATGGCAACGAGACTACTACAAACTCGACTTTGAGGATGGTTTCACCAGTATATGGGCACACATGCCCTGAAATTGAGTTGATTGGCTTGTATGCTCTTCCTACTTTTGCTAAAAATACAATTAATGAACTAATGCCCAGAAATAATTGGATAAAGCTAAAATACTTCTTAAAAACTCATAACTATTCTATGGTTGAGATAGGTGCTTTAGAACCAAATGAGTTTGGTCTCTTATGGTATCAGACTGCATGTCCAAATGAGGTGTACTGCATTAGTGATGTTCCTTCCGTTTTTAGGATTTACAATAGAGACGTAGTAGCTGAATATGTATTTTGTCCAATATTGCTAAGCACGGGACAAATTGATCGTGATAATTGCGTTCTCTACCAAAATGCTACATTTGATTATGAGGAAGCGTATAATAAACTCCATATTTTATTGTACGTCGGTGTCGGGACAGCATGTATAGTATTTGGAGCTCTTTGCGTTTATGCTATAATTAGACAACACCCTTATCTTCTAAAGGGCAGTAAGAGAATTTTGTTTGTCAAACACAAATCGGTTGATGCTTTAGTAATGCCTCCAAAAGTTCCTTTGAGGAATGACTGGGTAAATCCAGAGTCAACGCCACATTTTAATCAAAAGAAAATTTTCATAATGCCTGCAAACCTTAATCCAAGTAGATTCAGCAAGACAATATCAAGGAGAAGTTGTAAAAGCAGCGCTCCCAGTTACATTTCCGCTCTTCAGCCGACGGAAGACCAGCTAGCTGAATGGCGTATACGACACCATTTCAATAATGATGTGTCTCTTACTTCCAATACGTCGGAACTTTCTAGCTCTTCGTGGGTTTCTAGCGATGATAGTCTGTACCATTCCATTGATAACTACAGAATTTACGAAAGCTTAAAGTAGTTGATTTACGGCAGTTGTAACAGGAAATATTTTCCATTTATCACACACATGACAGGTATCATTTATCATTTCAGGAGTCGTTTAGGCATTCCATTTTTATGTCCATTAGTGTTCATTTCCTTTGAGCTAATTTCTATTCATATCCTGTGTAGTAGCTATTAGCAAGAACTTTAGTGAAAAGTAGTTATTTCATAAAAGTACCAGTTATTTCTAAATATTATAGATTACGATGGTAATTTTTAAGTAAGCAGTATTAAGTTATCTGGGAAAGCTACAAAAAAAAACAGCCGAGAAAATTCGAGGAAAGACCAGTATAAAAAACAATATGAAATGTTTAAGAACTTAATTGATAATGAACAGTTGAATCAAGAACTAAAAAAATAAAAAGCAGTAGCGGTAGTAAAATATTTTTAGAGAGCCCCCAATTTATCCAAGTCAGTATTTCCCGGATCTGGAGCAGTATGCTTCGGCTTTCGAGTTCGCCGAACAACTAAAATGTAGTCACAGTGTATCGGATAGCCGTCAAAGTGAGTGTCCTCGCCATGAATCAATCTGTTACAGCTGTTTCTGACGTTGCGCCGGCGACGTTGCACGAAGCGCGACGTGCATTGTCTTGCCCATTGGACGATTGTTCTATTCCTGGCCACATTTAAAACCGACTGTAGGTTTAGAGAAAATCAATTAACAATCACGAATCACGCGAGCTTGTTACTTCTGACGTATCGTAGGAAAGTGACATGTGAGAATGTTTCGAAATCAATAAATTTGCTATTTGCTGTCTTTTCGTAACACTATATGTCTTTAAATAAAATATATCGTGTTACTTTATGGACGTGATTTTGAAGTTTATAGATTAAGTTTATTGTATGTATTAGTATGTATGTATTTGTATTGTATGTTTTAGTTTTTCTTACTTAGATTTAAGTTGTTTTTGATGTCTTAGACAAAAAATAAAAATATTCTAAAAATAAACAGTTTGTGATATTTTAAAACACGACTCTAATTTCATGACTACTACAACATTATTTTAAGTGGCTACATAATTTATATCATGATACCCACCCGTGAAATTCATTGTAGACTATTAATTTAATAAATTGAGTATTGCGATTATAATAACTGTATCTTAGCGTTTGCCCGTTCTGATGCCAGAGTGCGATTTGTGGGAATTTTGTTGAGGCCTCGATGCCGATGTAGTGACTTGCTTCCCTTGCTCAAGATGTAGGGAGACTGATATTGCCAATGATACTCGTAGTATTTATTTATGAAATAATTGAACAAAGTGGAACTTCCTCTGCAGTCTGAAGTCTGCCCTGTTCTATCCTGTTCTCCTTCCAAAGGACCAACAGTATCGGTACCTACAGTACTCGTATAAGCAATAGCAGGAAACTTATTAATATTTTGTCGATGATTATGTTCCTGTATATCGATGGCAAAAATATAGAAGAACGGGGTAAAATGCTACCTAACTTTTCCAAGCTTGAATCCGTTATAATTATGTGTGCAATGGGTCCAGCACCCTAATTGCGTAACACTCTTTCAATCACAATCTGAATGATTTTGAAGGATATTGCTAATTCATTGCTTCATATGTTCAAAAAATTTGTCCGCTCAACAACGTAAATAACGCAATGAATGTTGTTGAACTGTCAAAATGAAAGCCATTGCTACTAGTGTTAGTGTGTTACTCAGTTACCCCGCTTAAGTGGCAATTGATAGATGATGGGTTAGTCGGTCTTTAGTCGGCCTCGACTATTATCCAAAACTCTTTTCTCCTCTTTTTGGGAACTCTGTTTTGATTAATTCTCTTCTGAACAAGAATTTCAAACATTGAAAAACGCATTTTTCAGAAAGCAAAAATTAAAAGTTAAAATCTAGCAAACAGTAATAGTAAATTCATAACACAATTTTAGTTTTGATTATAAAAGATGAATTCGTTTGACTTATAATTTTGTCTGCAAACTTTAATCTTTTCGGTGCTCCAAGCAATTTCGCATTGTCATTTTGTTTTGCATTGTATGAATCTAAAGTTAAGTTAATAACTGCCAGGTACGTGTACTCTCGTAGAAAGTTCATCGCACACATGTATGTATTTAGAATTTTTAGAACTTGGCTAGACAACAGAATATGAGATTAGACTGATATTACTTTGTAGTTTGATTGTTGTATTGAAAGTGGAATATTACTTACTAGTGACGAAGCTCATAAATTATCGTAATGTTTTTGATGGACTAGCTTACTTATCAACACTGAAGCTTATCGGTCATTTTGAATGGATCATAATTCGATTTTTTATGCAATTTGCGACACGTATTAATATAGTTTGTGAAATTACAGTAAACAGCGACATTTCAAAAGATAGTTAGGATGTTCCGATGTCCATCTACATGGGTACCTCTTGTTGTCAGATGAGCCGTTGGTTTGTTAACAAGAACTGATGGTTTGTTAAACATAACTGGTTTAAAGTTATAATAACGTAATTTCCTGCAAGATCACTCATTCGTCATGGTGAACATACCGTGATGCGACACCTACTTAAAGAATAGCATAATTATTAAGGGAAAACTAAAAAAAACACTTTTGTATGGAGATCTGTCTCGGAAAACTGAACGGACGCGTTCAGCTTTCCGCTTCGTTCCATAGAAAACTGTTTTTTCTACGGACAAAAGCTGAATTAAACTGACTAAGTGTAGTTAGTCCGTGAGGAGTTAGAGAGGAGCTCGTGGCTAAGTAATAACAGCCGCACGGGTCGATCCATCAGGTTAAGCTGCGCTTGCCGGGGTTGGTCAGTGGATGGGTGACCATCTTTACATACCGAGATTCCTCCGTGCCTCGGAAAGCACGTTAAACCGTTGGTCCCGGCTGTCATTCGTGGATCTTTGATAGTCGTTACGGGTCGTCAGAAGCCCGAAAGTCTGACAACCAGTCTTACCAAGGGGTATCGTATTACTCAGTAACTAGGATTGTGGACGTCAGATAGGTAGTCGCTCCATGTAAAATACTGGTATTTAGCTGCATCCGGGTAGACTGGCAGCCGACCCCAACATACTTGGGAAAAGGCTAGGCAGATTGAAGTGTAGTTAGTCCCTGAATGGTACCGCTGAATACCGTCCATCTTTCACTAGCTGCAAGGTCCAGTACCGATCTCAAATCGCATCAGGAAGTACACAATACTACCGGTTACACATGTATGCACAAACCATTGAACATATCATTGATATCAGTGCTGCTAACAATAGCCCGCTAAGAGAAACGGGCTAGACTGCTGGCAGCAATTGTTTTCCTAGTGCAGAACAATGCACTTGGCAGTGACATTGTCTCCCTTGGCAGCTGGTGATGACATCGTCACCTAGTGATAATCTATCACTCGTTAGAGATAGGTCGGTGCGAGTGACGATTAACATTGGCCAATTAATTTTACTGTTTGTAATGGTTCCGTACCTCAAAAGCAAAAAAGCCAGCCAAGTGAGTGTCGGACCACGCACAATGAATGGTTGGGATAAATAATAATTTATCCCAAGAACAAACTTTACATTGCAGTTGAAAAACATGTTCTCCCATACATTCCAACTGTAAATGTAAGTTTGTACTCACAATATTGAGAGGTTTACCATGTTATTTTAAAACCACCGACTTCTTATAAGTTTTCCTGTAATCTACAGGTAAAGAACTACTCACAGTAAGACCTTTCATTTGATACTCGTATGTCACTCGGTACAGTTTGCAATTTTTTTTTAATTCTCTTTTTTGCCCTCCAAAAAAAAAATACTATTAGTTCTTTTTTGTCATATTCAAAATTCATTTATTTACGTTACACGTCTGTATTTGGGTCACAGAAATTCATATGCGTACCAAATTGGCTGTGACAGACGGACAGACAGACAGACACACGAGTGATCCTATAGGGGTTCCGATTTTTCCTTTTGAGGTACGAAACCCTAAAAAAGAAGGTTCGATATTTGTAAAGCCTGTGAAGATTTCAGAGTCTTTGTACTACCTACACAATTTAAAATACTAAACTAAAATCTAGATTTAAAATAGATATTTATGCCTGAAAATCATTCTAGAATACGGAGCTAAGGATACAAATTATAAAGGACCACGAGTTTTCATAACACATTTTCTATATATAAAATGTTTGCTAACTTTTCACACTCAGCAGATAAAACTTCTACGCAGAAAATATTTACTTTACTTTTAAAATGGTTCTTTTCCAGTAACATAAATAAACCAAGTAAGTTTTGTAGTCTTTTTGCAACAATATCTTGAATCTTGGTATTAAAAGAAATAAATTCATTAGGTACTATTGTCGCGGTAAGCCACAGTTGGTTAATTATTTAGATTCTACAGTATGACTAACTGTGGTTCCTGCTGAGAGAGCTGAGGTATGAAGTTAAGTTTTACTATTACTTTCTTACTTCTTTTCTTTTTTCTTCTTTTTCTTTCTTTTTTTATCGTCTTTTTTTTATTTTTTGACTGTGGACTATCTACATCTGTAAGATGTAAATTAAATCATGCCGTTTAGATATTTTTATGAAAGTTACTGCGATAAGTGAGACCGGAATAGAGAAGCTTGGATGAGGCCTTTGCCGATTGGCAAACGGACATACACAATGTAAACATACGCCAAATACGAGACTGACGACACTTTATGTTTGTCCGACCAAAAGGCTAATAAATAAAACTGTATTAGAA
Source organism: Cosmia pyralina (assembly GCA_946251885.1). Classification (NCBI taxonomy): domain Eukaryota; kingdom Metazoa; phylum Arthropoda; class Insecta; order Lepidoptera; family Noctuidae; genus Cosmia; species Cosmia pyralina. Next base: position 20,269,306 of record OX276352.1, on the reverse strand, counting down.
AGGTTTGGAAAAAAAAGTAAAAAGTAAAAAAGTTTATTGATAAGTTTGATAACATAGACATGTTTGGTATGACACTGGAAAAGAAGAAAAGAAGAAGCTACTCGTAATTCGTTTTGGAAAAGCTGTGCCCGAAACTACATCATCTATCAATTTAAATAAAAATCTTTGTATTTATTTGTATAGTTAGTAATAATAATAACTCGTTTAATGTATTTTAAATATAAGTAATGGAATAAAATAAAAATGAATGGCTAAATGTGTTGCTAAGCGCAAAACTCGAGAACGGCGGGACCAATTCGGCAATTTTTTTTCAAATATTGTTTGATGTTCGGGTAAGGTTTTATAAAGAGATTTTTTTTTATGTCACGATTTCTTAATTAATTACCAACACTATGTAATATTAGGTCTTTACCTATGAAATTGCCGTTCCGCAGTACTGGCCATTTCAAATCAAAATAATTTTTGTTTGGCTAAGAATTCTAATTTCAAATTAATTTTATTTTAAAAACACGGATTTTTTTTTCCAAAAGTAGTCATTTGTTTATTGATAAGTGTTACATTTTCATCGCATTTCAATCTTTTTCGTCATCATGGATACGTTAAAAATTCGAGTAATTATGGAATATGAGTACCGTCGTGGCAGCAACGCGGCACAAGCGGCACGTAACATCAACGACGTTTACGGAGCTAACACTACAAACCAACGCACCACTATTATTGTTTTGTACTGTTTTATACTGTTATTGGTTTGCTCGCTTCCGTTCTGGAAATTTCGACCTGAAAAATGAACCTCGCGGTCGTCCGAAGACTTTGGTCGACAATGACGAATTAAAGGCGATTGTGGAAGCTGATGATACACAATCTACGGCTGAATTAGCAGCAGCTTTCGACGTTAGCGTCAAAACAATATTGGTCCATTTGCGTCAAATTGGCAAGGTATCATTATCCTAAAAAAACAAAATTATGTCCTAACATAACTAAAACTGCCACCAGTCTGTTGGGTATATTACCAGTTGACAACGATACGGATGTATTTTTCGCCGCCATGTTTTAGTTAGAGAAAAATTGGAAAAGTTGCCGGGAAAATTGTAAAATTCCGGAAAACTGACTAGTGCATTTTTTTATGGGTTTTTTTTTATAAATTATTGAAATTTGGACAAGATAACGTCTGTTGGGTCAGCTAGTAATTAATAATAATAATATAACGTGATAAACACTACTAACCTAATGTTTATTTACTTTTTCAATAGAATCGTCAGGACTATAAAATACAGAAAGACTACCGACTAGTATCTAGTTCACAACTCACCATCTGCCTAGCCTTTTCTCATGAACCGGCTGCAGCTGAATACCAGTATTTTACATGGAGCGACTGCCTATCTAACCTCCACAACCCAGTTACTGGGTAACACGATACCCCTTGGTAAGACTGGTTGTCAGACTTTCGGGCTCCTGATGACCCGTAACGACTGTCAAAGACCCAAGAATGACAGCCGGGACCAATTGTTTAACGTGTTTTCCGAAGCACGGAGGAGTCTCGTCGAAGTTGGTCACCCATACACGGACCGACCCCGGGAAGCGTAGTTTAACCTGATGGATCAACCAGTGCGGCTGTTATTACTTAGCCACGACTTTCTCCTATCTAGTTCTCAACAAGCATACATAAAGTAAAACAGTGTACATTTTCACTTTAAATTGTATATAATTTACTCTCTGCTCTAACACAAAGTTAGTTCATGAAATTCTGACTTCACCTTTTACAGTGGAGTTTAACAGTTCCCTAAGGGATTTAAGTAATAAAACTTTTAAGTATTACAGAAGCCCTATTTTAGTATCGACACAGATACAGATATCTAGAGCACCCCGGGGGCTCCAATATCGGAAATTTTGTAACATTTATGAGAACTTTACAGGGAGGAACTTATTAAAATTCTAGCCGCGATTATTTCATGCTAAAACGTTACTGTATATTACCTGGAAATTGCTTTGGATATGCTAATACGGTGGGAAGAGGAGAGCGGAGAGAAGATTTTGTTTTATTTGTATTTTAGTAGAAATATTGTAATGTTATTAATTTGTGATATAGGTAGGCAGGTATTGTATCAGCTTTAATATTAAAGTTAAATTTTGTTGGCTACGTAATATTTCTAAGTTGGATCCTTTTGGATATATCAAAAGATCAATCTAATCAACAACAACAACTGTAAAAACGACAACAACAACTGCAACAACTGTATAGTTCAACATTTATACATTACACCACAGAAAGTTGAAATAACAAGTGAGTCACCTCTTTATCCTAATCCTAACTATATTATAAATGAGAAAGTAAGTTTGTTTGTCTGTTACGCTTTCATACTAAAACGGCTCAACAGATTTGGATAAAATTTGGCACATGGGTAGACCAAGACCTGGATTAGGACATAGGATACTTTGCGGGATGATTTCCGACCACCACGTGGGCGAAGCCGCAGGCAAAAGCTAGTCTTCAAAAAAAGACATAAAATAAAACTAAACAAACATCTGAATGACATACTAAATTAATTTAACAGTCTTAAACGATAAACATGTAATGTAAATATTTATATCCTACTTATTTATTGGAACAAACTATGTTGCCACAGTCAACCACTAGCAGTGAACAGGCTATAAATAATCTCACGAATATATTCAGTCTATTAATTACAGAACACCTGTAACAGTGATTAGGGCACGACTAGATGAAACATTAATTGGATGTGGCCGGCCGACTGCGTGCGCGCAATGCCAACTCGCCCAGGCGATGCGTGTGACGTCAGCCTTACAATACATTACAAGGAAATACTTAGTTAAATACCTTCAACAATTTATTGTTTTTTGTACTCTTTCTTGCTATTCTTGTTTGTTAAGAGCATCCAGTAGTTTATGAGAGTACCTATAATAAGCTTTTGAACTGATTGCTAATATTAGCCGTGTCGATTCTATCACTATAGGTCAATATAACGTACCACTATCAATATCACTACAGGTGGTGGTGGTATCAGAATGTTGGGCCACAAAAGGGATGAATGAAAGCAATTGCATGCAGATGAGATGAGAATGCTAAGAGGGATGTGTAGTGTTACACGAATGAATAGAATAAGAAATGAGTACATAAGAGGAAGTCTGAAAGTGGCACCGGTGACTGAAAAGTTGTGCGGAAATCGGTTGTCAAGGTATGGGCATGTGATGCGGAGGAGTGAGGAAAATGTCGTGAGGAAAGTTTTGAGTATGAATGTCGATGGCTATAAGAGTAGGGGAAGTCCAAAGAAACGATGGATGGATTGTGTGAAAGATGACATGACTAGAAAGGGGGGTGACTACCGAGATGACGACTAATAGAGAAGTATGGAAAAAAGGACATGTTGCGCCGACCCCAAATAGATTAGGATAAGGGCAGGAGAATGATGAGGTAGGTATAATTAGATAATGGCATTTGAATCCTTCAGAAATACGAAGAGCCATGTGCAATGTTTGACTGACTTTTTATAAAAAAAAAGAAAGGTGGATTATATAAGTCACGTTTCTTGGAATATTCCCCGATATTTTATTTCAATATTATCTAATAATTGTATTTATTTCAAAAGTGTGTTACTATCTGTTACAGTAAATAATCTTATATAAAAGATAATCGCAAAGCTAAAAAAGTAACAAAATATAACAGAATTGTAACCTGTAATATACTTCTTACCTTAAGTAAGTAATTATATTTCCCACACCGGAAGTTACAACTATGTCATAATATAGAGCTGCAGTTATTCTTGTCAGTTCTAAATATCGCTATATTGGTTTCGACCTGCCTCACAACACAACAAAGACAGAGAGAGATGGTCAGATTTCAGTGAGAAACTTGAGGAACTTGAAACTTTTCTGGCAGCTAGATACTTTTTACTATCGTTTGCAAAGAACTGTATTTATTTTCGATACAATTTACTCAACATAGCTATAAAGAAGTCTTGTCATTCTTTCGGGTAATAAATCAGGTGGATGCAATTAACTGAGTGAATTGGTGCCTTAATAACAAGCGCATAGTTTTAATTCCTTTGTTTTGATAATTGTTGACTTGTTGACTTGTGTTACTGTCATAGTCTGAATTGCAGTATAGCTATCCTTCGATTCTCTGGAAAAGCAAATTAGAGTTGAAAAACCTGAAGAGATGAAAAAAATAAATTAAAATTAAACTTAATCATAGTGTGGGACGCAACGTGTGTCGATACTCTTGCGCCATCCCATCTTCCTGGCTCTGCGTGCTGTGCTGGCACTGCTGCTGCCGCTGCGGAAAACCTCAAGCGGCGAAAGTATAATAACCTTATCGGTAATTATATTTTTGAGCTGTTTGGGGTTGAAACCCTTGGGCCGTGGGGTCCGAGTGCACATAGTTTGTTCAACGAAATCTCCAAACGGCTGGTTGACACTTGCCGTGATCCAAGGGCTGGCTTTTACCTTGGCCAGCGGCTTAGCATTGCCATACAACGTGGCAATGCCGCCAGTCTCTTGGGTACTTTACCAGTCGACAGCGATGCGGAGGAATTTTTCGACGCCATATTTTAGTTTTTTAATAGTTTTAGTTATGTTACCTTTTAGTAAAATAATGTTTTTAGATTTTAACTTAATCATTTGAAGACAGCATTTGCACTTTTATTTTTGTGCCGGAAATGAAAACTCCTGAAACGCGTTTCTACTTTTACATATAAAAGGCTAAGGTAGCAACACGCGTAGTCGCAGCACCGAAAAAAAATATACCTAGTACTTTTTCAGCTGTGGCAGGAAAATTCAGCATCAGCCTCTTGTATTATTAAGTTATCTAAAATTGTATATCAGATCTCTTTGTGTTACGTTTGACAATTAGAAAACGAGTTAAAAAATAATAATATAAAAAGTTTTTTACAAAAAAATACAACCGACTTCCAAAAACAACACTACAAAGTGAAAAATAACTTTAATTTCGGAAGTCGGTGTCTAGTTAAATGTATTTTCGTTTTTGCCACCGACTTCCGAAATTAAAGTTATTTTTCACTTTGTACTGTTGTTTTTGGAAGTCGGTTGTATTTTTTTGTAAAAAAGTTTTTATTTTTCACTTTTTAGTTGTGTACCTACCCCACACAAATTCTAATACCACTATCTGCAAAACAAACTAGAACATCATCCATATAAAAGTCATGGAAAAAATACGTATTAGAAGCTAACTCAAAAACTACCAAAGCAAAGTTAATCAATTTTATATGGGACCAACTGTGATGTATACCCTCTCGAATAAAACAAAAAAAATCCAAATCGGTCTAGTCATCTTCGAGTAATCGTGGAACATACATAAAAAAAAAAAAAAAAAAGGTTCCGGTGAATTGAGAACCTCCTCCTTTTTGAAGTCGGTTAAAAATGACGTTTCTGCATGTATTCTGTATTAACATACCTACCTGGTACAAAATGTTGTATTATTTATGGCCTTTACTAAATATTTAACAGCTTTGTAATCTGTTCTCGGCTTGTGTAAACTGTTTACGAGCTAGTAAAATTATTGGCATACGTTATTATTATGCTGTACCTTTCAATTTGCGGTGTTTACTCAGTGCACAATAAATTATGTGCATGATACAATTAACCACAGTTGATTTTGTATTGTTTAGCAAATCAGTTGAAAACTTGCTACATAAAATAGAACGCTATTTTAACAGTTTATTTGTAAAAATATTAAAATTACTAGCCGTTGCCCGCGGCTTCGCCTGCGTGGATGTCTGAAATTATCCCACGGGAACCTACTACCGGGATTAAAGTATCCTATATGTTAATCCAGGTTATAATCTATCTGTGTACCAAATTTCATCCAAATCCGTTCAGCCGTTTTTGCGTGATTGAGTAACAAATATCTTCACAAACTTTCACATTCATAATATTAGTAGGATAAACGTTAAATGAACAGGCAGTACACAAACACGTATTAATCGCATGACTACGCAAAGTATCAAAACTTTTGATTGACCTTTTACGACAACAACGTCAAAGGTTCCATCGTTTATATTTTTGGAAAAACCGAACTTTGACGAATTGAATGTCACTGATCCAATAAGGGAGTGACGGAATTAGTGCCTCCATAATTTAGGTGGGAGTAAATCAATTTCTATTGGTCGAAAGTCACATTTTATTCGCTATATTTCGGTTTTCCCGAAGATAAACGATGGAAGTTTTGAACGTTCTCGTTCTGTAACTGTAGGACGGCACTTTACTTGATTTTTAGGGTTACGTAATCAACAAGGAACCCTTATAGTTTCGCTATGTTTATCCGTCTGTCCGTGTGTCCGTCCGCACCATAGCGCAAAGACTCTTACTACTAGAAAGCTATAATTTGGCATGGATATTCATCACGCCGACAAAGTGGTAAAATAAAATATTAAAAAAAAAAATTTTTTAACGTAAAGTGGGGATGTTTTTTGTTTCTCGTCTACCCCATGGTGTGGGGTGTTATTGGATGGATCTTTCAAAAATATTGCGGGTTTGTGAAAACAATTTTTCGATTTAGGGATTCGTTTCTGAAATATTAAGCTTTAAAGTGCTAATTTTTGTTAGAGACAAGTGCCCTGTCAGCTAAACGGTTAGTTTTGGATGGGTGAAAAAAATCACGGTAGTAGTTTATACGAGTATAACGAAGTTAAAAGGAAAACTATCACAGCTAAGTAGGCTTTTTACGTTTACGAGTAATAGTCAAATATTTATGAAACAACAAAAAGCCCTCTTCTTAGTCCGCATTATTGTACTACTACGGAACCCTATTACTGGGCGTGGCTCGACACGCACTAGGCCGCTTTTATTGAATAGGTAAGCTACGAACAGCTAAAATATTCGGAAAAAATGCTTAGCTATCATTTAGCTAGTTAAACAAAAAATATTCAAATTATGTAAGGTATCATCTGCTTTTCATTGCATTTGGCAACATCGAGAGCAACAAAATATGTCACTGTCTGCAAACAGGCGCACCTGCCCCCTCCCTCCCCCCTACCGCACTATCCGCGTTTAGATCACTGCCTCTATTTACACTGTTGCATGTGCATTATGATGGCGATACCACTATTTAATAAATATTTATTTATTAACCGACGAAAAAAAAAAGAATTAGGTTCTCAAGTCGACACGTATATTTTTACATAATAATGATGATCCACAAAATGCTAAAGAAAACATAAGGTTATAATAGAGACACACACACTTTTTCCTAAACGTACTACAGATTAGTTGCAAACTGAAGTTACTAGGTGACGGACTGTGCATTTGTATTGAATCAAATAAAAGAAGTGTTCGACTCCTTTTTTATGATGATAAGGAAGTTTCCGTCCAACTAATTGGTTATATTATAAACCCCGCCACGGGGCAGCGCCAACAGACTCTTGGTCACTGTGGCCGATAGGCTGGAACGTATAACACTCAGGCACTGAACCAGGATACAAGTATTGCCTTATTGATTTTGACCTTATTATTACTTACTATCTGTTCGTGCCCGGAGTCGCCTCGGTTAATTTAATGTCTCTATCTCCAGTGGTTGGGGTAAGGCTGTGTGTGTTGTCTGTTTTCATAGTAAAATACCATCCGAATCTCCGACATTTCCGGTGAATTTTCCAATAAAAAAGTCATACAAATCTTGTCCTGACAATTATACAACAAAAAAAGAATTTGCCAAGTAGGTGCAACCGTTCTGTGATGTGCTTACATCCATTCGGCAATTGATTTTTATTTATATAAATTACCAAAATGTGACATAATTAGGTAACCTAGTGTTACATATTTATGTCCGATTTTGGTAATTTGTTGTGTAATTAAGTAATGTAATTACTAACAAATGGGGTTTGATGAAATAATGTAATAATGTAATCACACTTATATAATAATAATAATATCACACTAATATTATAAAGGCGAAAGTTTGTGTGTGGTATGTTGTATGTTTGTTACTTCTTCATGCTGAAACGACTGGACCGATTTGGATGAAATTTGGTATGTAGATAGCTTATACTCTGTATTAACATATAACCTACTTTTTACTCCGGTCTACGCGGGTAAAACCGCGTGCCACAGCTGTAACTACTGGATGGTAACAAAAAACTCACTAACACTGTCAATAATTTATTACATGGTCGTAAGTTCACAAAGGCCCGTCATACTCTTTTTGTTTTGTTTTATGGAGATAGGCGCGTCAAGTACTGCCCTGGCTTGCGCGTAGCTGTAGGGAAGCTGGAGCCGAGAAGCTGGGTACAGGACCCGCAGGGATGACAGCAGCGGTGTTACTAATAAATGTAATTACTAACAAATGGGATTTGATGATCTTTAAAATAAATGATTATATAATAAAGCCTGTAACGTATATAACTTTAACAATAATCACTCCTGCTTCTGTAAATTAGTTCATCATTGATGCGCCTTTTGCAATTTTGTGAGCAATACTAGATTTAAATTAGATACAAGTGGAAATCCAAATTAATTAATGCAGCCAATGCTTAATTAGTTCATTCACAGGTTTGTTAGGTGTTGTCACATAATTATGAGCTTTGTTAATTTGACATGATGTTATATTTTATAGCACACTTATCATATCCCGGTAATCAGAAGCCCGAAAGTCAGACAACCAGTCTTACCAAGGTGGATGGTATTACACAGTAACAGGGTTGTGGACGTCAGATAGGTAGTTGCTCCAAGTAAAATACCGGTATTCAGCTGTATCCGGTTAGACTGGAAACCAACCCCATCATAGTTGGGAAAAGGTTAGGCAGATGATGCAAAAACAGTTGCGCTTTGAGGAATACCCCATTTTTGACACATAAAAATGATTTTGGTTTTGGGGTAAGAACAACATGTCCGAGGTTTTCAAGGTAGCCAACGTTTTTTCCCGAGAACTATATTTAGTAGGTGTGTCCTTATCTTTAGCGAAAATGCACAATACAGTATTATCTACAACATATAAACAAAATATACCATCACATCACACTAAGATTATAAAGGCGAAAGTTTGTGTTTGTTTGTATGTTTATTACCTACTTCTTCAAGCTCAAACGGCTAGATCAATTTTGATAAAATTTAGTATGGAGGTAGCTGACACCCTGGATTTACACATAGGCTACTTTTTTATCCCGGTTATACGTTCCCGTGGGATAATTCCCGACTTCCACGCGGGTGAAACCGCGGTAAAAAGCTACTAGAAAATAATATCTACGAGTACAGCTTATTTAAAACACAATTCTATTTCCGCTAAGCAGCTACCTACTTTTATTACTATTGTTTATAATCAGAAAAGTATTCTACAAATGGCATGGCAACCGTCCAAACAGGGTGATATTTTAATTAATCTGTAATTAATAACCAAACGGAATCGATCCGTTGATAGTGAAATACGCATTTGGCATATCGTGCACGATGCACATCGGTGCAGTGGACATCCGGCAACTGTGTTAATGTATGATGACCTTACAGACAACGGTTAAAAGCATTTTGCGGAGCCAAATCTGTGCGACTCGCTGCTCGGGGTACGGACTAGAGAACGAAGGCACTGTCTGTTTCAACCTGGGTGATATTTTAGCGCGCCTCCGCACAGTCGCTCATTCCATTCAGATAAAAGGGCTTGTGTTCCTCCTACTGTGGTTCACTATTGCGTACATCATCGTGCGAAACCTGTAGCTAGAACCCGCGAACCGTAATAATGGTGAGAGGATTTTTTATTGTGACTGTGATTATGTGCAGTGAATTAAGTGATATTTGTTTTTGGTGAAAAGTTTTTATTAATATTTTAAAATTAATTTAAAACTTTCTGGTGATTTCAGGAAGAACTTCCCCAAGAACAGATCAACAGTGAGTACCTATTGTATTTTTTTTTTTATTAAATTACTTTGAAAGTAATTTAACTTCACTTTGTACAATCAATATTTTAATTTTAAATTAACTTCTGGCTTTTTTAGTAAGGCGTTAAACGATAAGAATATAAATTCTTCTTCTAGTCCTCAAGAAGGCGTTCGATGTCTTCGACCAGGAGAAGAAAGGATGCATCGGCACAGTGATGGTGGGCACAATCCTGGGCATGCTGGGCCACCAGGTCAGCGACGAGTCTCTCCAAGAGATCATCGCTGAGGTAGATGAAGACGGTCAGTACCTTGCATAATTACTTATTTTTAAATCTCACTGCCTGGCTAAGGCATCAAAAGGGAGAGCTTTTCCTTTCAAGATGTTCTAATTTCTAGGCCGTTTTAAAAATGACCAAGCCTGCTCCTTAGATCATATAGTATGATACTTATTAAAGTATTTAGACCAGAGGTCATCGCCATTATTGTAGTAGTATGAAAAAGTGAACCAATTTTTTTTCTATTTAATTAAGGGTGATTTTTTAAATAGGTAATATAAGTATAAATCACAATACTCCTACTAAAAGAATAGCCGTGACAAATTTAATTAAAAAAAAAAAATCGGTAGACGTGTTTAAAAAAAAACAAGTTTTTTTTTTTTTTTTAAATAACTTTAATTTCGGAAGTCGGTGGCAAAAAACGAAAATACAAAACCATTTGCGTTTTTTGCCGCTTCCGAAATTAAAGTTATTTTTCACTTGGTACTGTATTTTTTGGAAGTCATTTGTTTATTTTTGGAAAAAAGTTTTAATTTTTCACTTTTTAGTTGTGGTACCTACCCCAAATAAATTCGGATACCACTACAAGCAATGTAAATTTCAGTGACAGGAAGATTTATAACATTATCCACTAAGTGCGTAAAATACGTATTATTGAAGCTAACTCAAAAACTACCCAAGCAAAAAAAAACAATAAATTTATATGAAACCACCCTTTCAAACAAAAAAAGAATTTTCCAAATCGGTTCAGCCGTCGTCGAGTAATCGGCAAACATACATGAAACATAAAAAATATTCCGACGAACTGAGAATCTCCTCCTTTTTTTGAAGTCGTTTATAAATTACCTTACCTACACCTACACAGTTCTGTTAAAAACCAACGTAGGTATATCTAAATTTATGTAAATGCTGGAGTACCTCATGCGTCTAGGAATATACCTACTCACCTTTTCCTCACAGTCAACATGATTTGCGTGGGAAACATCGCAGCTGATACATTCTGTATCTCACCTACATTTCTATTTCAAGATGGAAGCTGTTCCTTTAGTAATAATATTCTAATCTGAGCCCCAGCGGTACTATGCTACTATAAGCAGCACATCATAAGCATGTTTGCTTTGCACCTACTAAACAGGAAAGATATCTACTTTATATAGCATTTTAATAATATTATACAGACTAATGAATGAATAATGAAGGTTATCTAAAAAATGCAATCAATCAATCTGCCTAGCCTTTTCTCAACTACGTTGGGGTCGGTTTCCAGTCTTACCGGATGCAGCTGAATGCCAGTATTTTACATGGAGCGACTGCCTATCTGACCTCCACAACCCAGTGACTGGGTAATACGATCTTGGTAAGTCTGGTTGTCAGACTTTCGGGCTTCTGACGACTCGTAACGACTGTCAAAGATCCACTTATGACGGCCGGGACCAACGGCTTAACGTGCTTTCTGAGGCATGGAGGACTCTGGACTCTGGGCGGTATGTGAAGATGGTCACCCATCCACAGACCAACCCCGGCAAGCGTAGCTTGACCTGATGGATCGACCCGTGCAGCTGTTATTGCTTAGCCACGAGCTCCTCTGACTAAAAAATGCAATCATGTAAAATTGTAACTGCTTTCAAATTATTTTAAGTTTTATGCCTGAGAAAATCTTTTAATTAAATCTGTTTTAAAAGCAAATCTCAAAAAAAAAAATCCGGTAGGCTGCAGGATCCTAGACATCGTTAATTTGTCTCAGAAACACGAGTGTTTAAATATCAAGAAAAAAAAATATGTAGCACAACTAATAATGTTTCTTAGCGTAGAAAATGTTAACCAGATTTTAATCTGTTTAATTATTGTGAACGGGAGTTTTACAGATGCCAATTTACATCACAGTTGGCTATCTAAATTACGAAAACATCTTAATTGTACGATAAATAAATTGTTTCGTTTTAAAGTACATTGTCTTTCCATTTGCGTTCCATTATAGGACAGATGAGGAAATGGAATGCTCTGTTGTTAGTCAACAATTTTAACTTGCCTACGCGCGGGAAGAAACTGGGAAGACATTTTTGAAATGAATGCAGTTCGGCATTTTATCGCTAATCAAAATATCTGTCGCTGAAATTATTGTTTTTCTAAATTATCACGGTTTAAACCTCATTTAGAATAAGATTAGACATTTATGCAAACCTTTTTACAGTCCGTTCAACCGATTTTGACTTCTATTCCGTAGGGTTAAGGATGGCATTAAAGGCAAAAAAGTGGTTACAATACCAACTGTAAACAGTTGGTATTGTAACCACTTTTTTGCCTAATAATGACAGCTGCAGTAAACTGCAGCTGTCATTTGTCATGCCACCAACGCAATAGAAGTCAAAATCGGTTGAACGGACTGTACAAAACGTTTGTTAGTCTAACTAAATCTTATTATGAGTAGATTATCCGAAATACATAGGTACAGATTTCAAAGACTTTGATAAAAGTCAAACTTTAAACTTTTCTTCTTAATGGTTTACTAAACATAGACCGTTTGTGTTCAGCCTACAGTTGAGCCTTTCTAAACAAAAGGGGCAACTTGAACTAAACTCGTTACGCGTAGAGGATGATTTGTAGGAATTTTTGTGAATTGCCTTTATTTGAGTCGGCTTACATCTGTTTCACTTTGTTTGAGAATCGTTACTTTGTGTTCAGAGTTTGTTTGAATAAATATGATATTTGTTGCCATGAAATATGTCGCTTGGTTGAAGGTTTATTGTCATTCTTCTTTTGTTCATCAGAGTTCAGGATATAGTTCTATTGAAATTAATTAATGAAATTCGGGCTTTCAAACTGAAAGCCGTCTAAAAATTCAATCTTAGTTGAGACAAGGCTCGTTTGATGACATTAACGACGTACCTTAATTATTTTGGAAAATTAAGAAAATGTTCGCACTTATAATTGCAGACCGTTTAAAACCAAACATTACTTTAAACAGTGCAAAAGTTAAAACATCGATCACTAAATATTTCAGGCTCTGGTGAGTTGGAGTTCGAGGAGTTCGTGACCCTGGCTTCCAGGTTCATGGTTGAGGAGGATGCTGAGGCGATGCAGCAGGAACTTAAAGAGGCATTCCGGTTATATGACAAAGAAGGTACAGAACACATACAATATTCTAACATACCCGACACTTAAATTTAGGTACTGTAAAGTTTGCCTACAAAAGGGAACCTTACATCATGCAGGTTATCAGTAAAATGCTGTTTGTTGCATTCATCATCTGCTTAGCCTTTTCCCAACTATGTTGGGGTTGGCTTCCAGTCCAACCGGATGCAGCTGAATACCAGTATTTTACATGGAGCGACTGCCTATCTGACCTCCACAACCCAGTAACTGGGTAATACGATACCCCTTGGTAAGACTGGTTGTCAGACTTTCGGGCTTCTGACGACCCGTAACGACTGTCAAAGATCCACGAATGACAGCCGGGACCAACGGCTTAACGTGCTTTCCGAGGCACGGAGGAGTCTCGGTATGTAAAGAATGGTCACCCATCCACTGACCAACCCCGGCAAGCGTAGCTTAACCTGATGGATCGACCCGTGTGGCTGTTATTACTTAGCCACGAGCTCCTCTCTGCATTCCATCACTCAATTCAAATTTCGAATTGGTTTCAAAATTTTAAAAGATGATTTTGTTTTATAATACGACAGTATTGTTTAAGCGCGTAAACGTGGACATGTCCTCCTGAAATCAATAACTAAAATTCAGCATTGTGTTCTCATACCAGGGGGTAGTACGAGGGGGAGGTACGGTTTCGTCCGAACGTAGTACTGGTCACCTCGTGGTGAACCCTGATCAACTTTTTCGGAGGGGCAAAAACACATCGGGATTAAAGACAGCTGTCAAATCATGGTGTCATTCATTCTTAGGTTGGGCACCAAACTAATCTTAAGTCCGTAGGTGATACGGAGTAGGAATCGCACGTAACTTCGGCCGAAACTACGGATTTCCTGCTTAGAGAGTATACCTCCAGGACTCGTTCGTTCGTTCGTTCGTTCGTTCGTTGCTTTACAGCACCAGGTATACCCGGCGCATTCTAGGCAGCCAGGTCTGGTACCACCATACCTACTGATACATTTTTATCTTGTCATGACCTATTCGCATAATATTTTTGCCGGTATAAGGGAGGAAAAATATCTTTTGAGGGAGGTCCAAGTTCAAATAATAGTTGCGTGGGACCTATTGGTAAATTGCGTTGGGAATTAATTGAAAACATCGCTTTACTCATTATTATTATTTATTCATGATCGAGTAACAATAGACTTATAATTGGGCACACAATTACAATAATAATAATACTGAAAAATAAATTAATTCAAAGTTAAATCAGAATTGTATTAAACTATAATTAAATCAAATTAAATAGCATTATTGGTTATAAAAAAAACACAATAATCATCATTTTCTAACAGCAACATGCCTGCCACAGCCATGCCGGATATAAGGACAGTCCAGCCTGTCGGCGATCATTGCCACACTGCTTGCTCTTAGAAGCATGGAAACAGTCAGTGCGTGCCACCGCGAACATCCCTGATGCGCTAAACGGGGCAGCCCCAACACCGCCCGGAACGCGTGGTTGTACTGGACCTAGTGTATAAAAGTTATTTAAAAATATTTCGCCTTCAATATGAACGATAAAAATTGTAGACGCTTATTTTTCAATAGATTCGTTTTTCTTTTTTCATTTGACACGCATACTCGCGTCCAAAAACGATGATTGCAATGAAATTGAATTCTGTTCAAAGAAAGCTTTTACTGTCATGGATAGAACTCGCGTTTTAAAGGTATATTTTATGTTTTTAGGGTTCCGTACCTCAAAAGGAAAAAACGGAACCCTTATAGGATCATTCCGTTGTCCGTCTGTCTACTGTCTGTCTGTCAGTCTGTCAAGACCCTTTTTCTCAGGAACGCGTGGAGGTATCAAGTTGAAATTAATATCAAATACGTAAGTCTGTAGTCCCTTGGAGCTCTAAAAAATCAAGCTTCTAAGTCAACGCAAAAAAAAAACTGCCATTTATACGACTATAGGGTACATCCCGTTGACCAAGAATCATAAAAATTGGCAAGACGCAAGGTCCGAAAATCGTTAATTTGTAATTTTATCGCTTAAAAATTTTTTTTTTTGGGATTTCCAGTTTTTCATCTTCATGTTAAGTTTGTTTTGTGATAAATAATTTTCAACTACGGAACTCCTCATTGTGCGTGGTCCGATACGCACTTGGCCGCTTTTTTTTTCTCAGTAGCTTTAAAATTTCCTAAAAAATACTAAAATTCGTCATCTGAATAGATTTAGGGATAAAAATAAATTCTTATACCTGACAAACGGAGTAGAAAGACAGCAAGGTTTTCAAGTAAAGAACTGAATATTTCGTTTATAACAGGATCAAACAAGACTAGCTTTTCAACGATAACATTCAATGAACTGAAACAGAATTTAGTGAGCAATTTCTTTTAAGATTAAAATCATTATGAAGATTAGGACGACCTTCAGACTTTTACTTGAAACGTACTTCGTTTGTCCTGAGACGATAACGTTGGCAATGAAAAGAACCGTGTTTAGTGAAAATATGCTTGAGGTAAATACCCGTCAGACGCCTATTTATATACTTACTAGCTGTATTAGCTAACTAGCACTTTCACCCACGCAGACCGGAATAAAAAGTAGCCTATGTGGTATTCCAGGGTGTCAGCTACCTCCATATCAAATTTTATCAAAATTGGTCCAGCCGTTTGAGCGTGAAGAAGCAACAAACATACACACTCACACACTTTCGACTTTATAATATTAGTGTGATGAACCACATAGTTTCATAATTACTGTAAGCCCGCGGTCACCATTGGATGATGGTATTTTACGTTTATATAATGATATACGTTTATATTATGTATTATATAAAGTTTTCTTCTTAAGAACACTTGGTGTACGTCCGACGTTAATTACCAGTCCCCATATGGGGTAATTGCTGTAGTAATTGGCCACGCTTTAATAACTAGCCATTCACAAAAAAGAGGTAGAAACAAGGAGAAGAAGCAAGCTCATGAATGAAAAGGAAGAAAAATATTGTTTTGGTCCTTTTCATTCATGAGCTTGCTTGCATTACTTTGTTTCTACCTCTTTTTTTATGAGTGGCCATTTACTAAAGCGTGGCCAATTACTACATTAGTTACCCTATAATGTAACTTGTCGGTCACAGCAGTGTCGCACTTAAGGACGTTCCAACCTATTTGCTGTCATATACCCAGAATAAATTGGGCTGGCTGGATTTAACAGCTGCGTAGCGTACCTACTACAAACTAGAAGCGATTGTTACTTATTTGGTTTAAAAACATTCCGATTTCATTTTCAAGCCAAGAGTTTGTACAATGTCACGATCAATTGAATATTAAATCACACGTGACTGACTGGCGAGATAAATACTAATGTAGTACTTACCATTGTTTTTGTTATTTTAAATACCATTGCACAATCTGGCAATGTATATTAGATTTGCAAACGATAGTAATAATATGTCACTAATCATATCGTTGACATGACAGGACAGCCAGATTTTAATTTCTAAAAATAATTAGCTTCATTGTTGAGTCAATCTAGGGCTTAAATCACAATGAGGACGGATAAATGGCGGAAGAATCCTATTTCTTCATAACCACATTTTGCGATAAAACTCGAGCAGGTAATGAATACGTGACTTACGTATGAGTTAACCGCTATAGACTGCTTACGTGTGTATGGTTTAAAAAGTAAGTACTCAATACTCAATACTCAATACTTTATTGCATTCCACATGTATTCTTAGATGGTAAAGCTTATAGTTAGACCACATGGACCCTGTCGGGCACAGCAATAATAAGTGGGTTAGGAGAGAGGAAGCATTTATAGATTTTATTATACAACATAATAGGTGGGGAATTTCTGAGATAAATTAATTAATAGTATATAGTTATTATTAGATATGTAGGTACCTATAATTATTATATTAGTATAAAATATGAATTAAATCAATAGAATAAAATATTAACAGTTTCCAATTTTAAGATAATATTAAGTAGCTAATAAATCAAACAAAATTTTTAAGTCAACTAGTTATGACTGTATTAGTCTATCACTTAGATATTCATTTACCGAGTAGTAACTTTTCGTGAGCAGAAATTGTCTAAGTTTTTTTAAAAATGTGTTAATTTTTTCTTCTTTTTTTATTGATGCGGGTAGTTTATTATATACTGTAAAGGACATTACATAGGGACTTTTTGAGTGCATTTTTAATCGGGAACTGGGTATGTTTAGTCTAGATCTGTGTCTGAGTAGATAGCGTGCCTGGATGTCTTCTCGTTTGGAATAGAATTTTGGATGTTTCCGCACAAATTTGCATGTTTCTAAAATGTAAATACAGGGAAGGGTTAGAATATTGTGTTTTCGAAAGAAAGGCTTGCAACTATCGGTTTGCTCAATGTTTACGAGGATTCTGACCAATTTCTTTTGTAGGGGTAGTAGGTTTTTAGTTGTATGTGAATACTTGTTAGATATCAATATTTATCTTTGTATATATACATTTTGAAAACTTGAGAGGTCAAAGCTTATTCAATGTACAAGCGTTGTAGGTATGTACACACTTCAAAAACAGTTTGTGATCAGTAGCAAAAGCTGATATATTTTTAAAATTGAACTTTATCAAGGAATAGTGTTTACGTTACATACAATAAAATACACTGTGTATTTCTATTTAAAAAAGTTATACCTTAACCTAAACATTTTTTCTTGATAAAGTAAATTTTAAAAATATAAGTATCAGATTATGCTAGTAATCACAGACTTTTTTGATGTATGTATAATAGATCGATTTCATTTCATAAGTAGGAAAGATTTAATATATGTATTACGGTATGAAGTTTCAAGGTTTGAAAATATATAATTATGATACGAGATGATGTTGACATAGAAAGGAGCTTCATGGTATTATCGGAATAAAATTATTTTAACTTTTTTATTAACAACTAATACAAGCTAGGTTTTATTCACGGACTAGAAAAAAAAGAAATGTCAAATTGTCAAATCACGCACACTTAGACTATGTGTGTGTGATTTGACAAAGACGCCGTCGTGTCACGTAATGGCGGCCGGTCGGCATACTATGATGTAAATGTGTGCGTGAGGCGTGTTTGTACAAACGGTCCCGGCATACCTACTGTGCTTCACTTTGGATACGCGTGGCGCGGAGTCCTCTTTTTTTTTCTAGTCCGTGGTTTTATTCGGTTTTTTTCATTCTGTTAAGGTTTGCAGGGCCAACATAGCTCGCACAAGACAGGGAAGTTTGGAAGGAAAAAGGGGAAGCCTTTGCCCAGCAGTGGGACACAATAAACGGCAACAAAAAAAAAATATCGTTTTGTTATTGTTACCTAAGTACAGTAGGCTTTTTACTAGCTCGGAAATTTGACTATTGATCAAAACTGGCACATTTTTGTGTAGGTACTTGAAAACATCCCAGATGTTATTGCTCTTGACATTTATGTTCGCGAGCTTATCTATTTTCCCATTCGTACGTGTAAGACGATTATATTTTATCCAAGATGGCAGCAATAATAAATAGGTGCCTTTTCCATTCTTTCTAACACTTTGCACGGATAGCACTTTGCTTTGGATCCATGAGTACGAACACGCAGGCGTTAACCTTTTCATAAATTATTTTTGTGAACGCATACTCGTACGTTCATGAAATAACTTTTTACACAAGCGTAGGTTGATCATCCGCTAAGGATTGTAGATGTTTACTGCCAAATACGTATTTAAATATTAGTATCTTTAATGAAATAGACGATTATCTCCGAAATTACAACACCTACACACGTGTTTGCCGACCCTATTTGACGGAAATACGCAGAGCTTTGAACATTTATTCCTCATGAACATGTATTTACTATTAAAGTCTTCTATACATTATTAATTAGTTACAAAATTCTGTGTTCAGGTGGATATCCTTCCTATCATAAAAAATTCAAGTAAGGTTGGAACGGATGAACCCAGAACCAAGACTTCGGCTACACGTTATAAATATGAAATATCTTTGCCAGAATTATAATTTTATTTCATAGGCTCGTAAATCAATTTGTGAACCTATAGAACTTTATTACAAATAAAAAAGAAAAGGATCAAAAATACTACCATTTAAGTTGTTTGCCCAATTTACTACAGTTAACCTTTTCGGTCATCAAGGAGACAAATTGAGTTTTAAGAGCATTTTGTCCATGATTGTCCCAATAGATTTCAGGGTCTTACATATTAGGACATAAAAGCTTTACATATGGTACCGTTATGAATTTGTAATGACGTAGTTTTCCGACAGAGTTAAAAACATACCTACCTATACCTACTCAACTTAACGAAATCAAAAATATGGAACACCTCTAAATTAGGAGCTGAGAAATTTAATAATTTACATCTGACTACTTCGCGTTTTTGCAAATTATAATTTTCCTTTCTGCTTGCTTTCAGTTGCTAATGCCATACAAACTAGTTTTTACTTAAATCTGAACTAATTAATTAATTTACCTACTTACCATTTTAATAACCCTGACTGACAAGTCGAAGGTAGTGGATTCAAAAACAGACAGCTACAAATTATACTTTGAGCAAATTCAATTCATCATCAATGGTAAAAATTTAAAACATGACGTCACGTCCGTCAACGCGCACTGGGCCCGCGTTGTACGGCCCACTCTAGAGGAAAGGCCTAAATGCCAGTAAGGAGGAGCATTATAAGTAATGATGAGTACCTATTATAGGCTAATTATGTTTTATTAAGTGTACTTATAGTAGTTTTCTTTGTATTCCAGGCAACGGTTACATTACAACAGGTGTCTTAAGAGAAATCCTTAGAGAGCTGGATGACAAGATCAGTGCTGAGGAGCTAGACATGATGATTGAGGAAATTGACTCTGACGGCTCAGGAACTGTTGACTTCGATGGTAAGTCACTTTAACAATATACTCGTACCATATATTATATATTATTATTTAAATAGTTTATTATCCAGCTACGAGTATATACAGTAATCAGGGACATGTTAAAAGCAGGATGAGACAATATCGGAGGGCGCGGAATGCCCCCCAGCCCCCTTAGGGTGAGGCCTGCAGGCAACAGACTGGGGGAGTTTGTTGCCTGAACAGTGAAAGGCCCGAGATGGCGGCGCGCCGTGTTCCGCGCGCATCTCTCTAGAAGGATTGCGGCCGTATAAGGCCGCTGAGGGTGACGGGGTCTGCATGAATTCATGCGGGCCGACACCTAGCCGGGGGAGCGTGACGAAATGCGTAAGCACTCCAGCACCCCGGCTAAAGGTAGCAGCAGAACATCGTGTGGTTTTAGTCAGTAAAAGTCTGACAGACCCCTCCTCCCGCCCCAGGATGGAGGACATCCATGAGGAAATCCACACGATAAAAAAAAGGATGGGACCATATGAGTAGCTTTTGTTATAGAATTGCTGGCACGAGCCGTGAGCACAAATTCCATCTTAACCTTAACTGCCCTCATCAGCGTGCTCTTGTATTCTATTTTTTATCTGTTTATAAATTACATAGGCTGCACTAAAAGTATCGGGAATGGAATATTTCCATTGTTCCTGTCATATTAAAATCTTTTTAATTGAAAACTCCTTGGTTTTAAAAATCGAATACCATTTATTTATTTAAAAAAAGAGTCTCGGTCTTGAGTCGATGAGAAAATGGAATTGACTCGAGAAAATTCAAGAGCGATGATTTATTATGACTTTCGAAGTGGTTTAACACAAAAACAGTGTGTTGACGGATGATTTCTGCATTTGGTGATGAAGCCCCATCCAAAACCACAATTTATCGCTGGTTTGCTGAATTTCAACGTGGACGTGTCAAGCTCAGTGATGATCCCCGTCAAGGTCATCCAAAAACTGCAGTCACCCAAGAAAACGTTTATGCTGTGCGTAAGCTGATTGAGGAAGATCGACATGTAACATACCGCGAAATTCAGGCAACTTTAGACATTGGCATGAAACAAATACAAATAATCTTGCATGAACAATTAGGTGTAAAAAAGTGGTTTTCCCGATGGATACCGCATTCGCTGTGTGAAGAGCAAAAAGCGGCTCGCGTTACTTGGTGCGTCAGAACACTCGAAAGATTCCACGCAGGATCCTCAAATGCTGTATACAACATCGTATCAGGTGACGAATCCTGGATATACGCGTACGAACCCGAAACAAAAAACCAGTCACGAGTTTGGGTGTTCGAAATTGAGTTAAAGCCAACAAAAATTGTTCATTCACGGAGTGTTGCAAAAAAAATGGTGGCCACTTTTGTCTCCAAAACCGGTCATGTTGCGACTATTCCTCTTGAGGGACAAAGAACGGTTAATGCAGAATGGTATGCTAGCATTTGTTTGCCACAGGTCGTTTCTGAACTTCGTAAAGAGAACTGCAACCGCCGCATCATCCTCCATCACGACAATGCGAGTTCTCACACCGCGCACAGAACAAAAGAGTTTTTAGAGCAAGAAAACATAGAATTATTAGACCATCCGCCGTACAGCCCCGACCTAAGCCCTAATGATTTCTATACTTTCCCTAAAATAAAGAATAAATTGCGTGATCAGAGATTTTCATCACCTGAAGAAGCTGTGGACGCCTACAAAACGGCCATTTTGGAGACCCCAACTTCCGAATGGAATGGTTGCTTCAATGATTGGTTCCATCGTATGGAAAAATGTGTTAAATTTCGCGGAGAATACTTCGAAAAGCAATAAAACATATTTAAATAGTAATGTTGTGTCACTTCCTTGATTCCCGAAATTTTCAGTGCCGCCCTCGTAATATGCTTGCTCATATATTGATTTGATTGCTCCCACCCGTGTGCAACCCGCCGTGATAGGAAGTAAGATTCGTTCTCACGACTCGTGCCGATTAGGTACACCTTAGGTTACAAAATATTAATTCCTTGAACGTTTTCAAAAATGATTTACATATTTTTAGGAATATCTGAAATCAGTGTTTATACAAATACAAATCCACTTTAGAAGCTTTCTTCACTTTATATTAAATGATGATGTTGTAAAACATTATATGTTTTAACAAAAAATACATGACACGGTAACAATATAATCATTTGTAGATCAGAAAAGATGTTTCGGATTTACCTGAATTGGTTTGATTTAAGTATTAGGTATTTTTTTCTTTTTTTTCATAATTAATTTGAGGAAAGATAGCCAGGTTTTACTTATGCATATTTTAGACGAAACAATTATTTTCACACCATTTTATTAATAAACTTTTTTGTAGTAACTCAATATTCATAATTGTGAATTCATTGAAATTGCTAACCACCTTTGGTATCTATAAAATTTTCCAAGGATTTAATAAAATATGTAGTATGTTGATATTTTTCATACGTTCCCATTTTCTGGGAAAACATTTATTTTACCCGCGCTGAAATAATTCAGTCGTTTTTTTAGGATAACATGGAGCCAATATTTACTTACCTACATAAAATTGACTTCCCAGAGGTAATGTAAAAAACGGTTCAATAATTTAGGTTATCTTTTTAGCATAGATAAGCTTGTTAATGCCTACCGCTACCGCTGAATATGACCCTATCAAAGGCAACATTGCCTCAACCACCACGCTAAGTGGACGGGCAAATTGGTAGTAGCAACAGACATACCCCGCAGCTCATCCTTTATTTTCTCATACAATCTATTTAAAGACAAACTGCTGGATTCTTCCAGGTCGGGATTAATAGGGATATTACGCAAAACTGAGACAGCAGATGGCGCCACTTTGACGCGGGATAAACAAAAGCAAACTCGAAGGCGCGCGGAAAAGTTTTTCGACGTTTTTGAAGATTATTTCAGCCTTGTTACTATAATTGTAGGTTAAAATAATTCCAAGAAGTTAAAAACATGCTTAAAAGAATTTCAAACATATTTGTTTTTGTGATATTGAACTTCTTTACAATAGCCTACTTTACAATATACTTTTAACGTTACTTTCAAGTAAAACACAAAAAATATTGTTTTTTTACATTACGTTTATAATCTGACCTGTAAAAAATCCACCATTCTTATAGTCTCAAGCTCTAAAATGATCAGAACACAGCCTTTAATGTTTTGTGACTCTAAAATGCTTGCAACGTTGCAATTTACCATTGCTTTCGAAATTATTAATTTTTAGTTGCCTACTTAATGAACGCCTTCGTTCCTGCATATACTAAGTCATCATCATCATCATCATCATCATGTCGTCCACACCGTATCCGGCGATGGCGACTCCTATATGTTTTTTTAATCTGGGTCTTTATTCTAATTATATATTCTTTATATACTAAGTACCTACCTAATGGTACAACACTGATTCATTGACTGATGCATTATTACAGATTATTCCTGACGAACGGGTATTACTAATATAATAATATGTAGTAGATTTTAAATACACCGGATTTCTCATTAACAGTCACCTAACCATAGATATAATTGTTTCTATAACCATAGATGACAGAAGAGGCATAAACTTCGAGTTTTTATATTTACGTTATTTATTTATATAACTGTCCCCCTTATAACAGGGTTACAAAACGTAATGCATATAGTGCGGTCTCATGAAATGCATTTAATATTAAAATTATTAAGAACTTTAACCTGTTTACTATCACATTTTTGTTAAATGTGGTGCAGTAGTGCCCTCTAGCGGGAAAAATTGTAAGTAAGGTTCTCTATTAAGTGCCTTAACAGCATTAGTCGCTTTTCAAGCTTCAGTTAGTATATCTCATTCTTCTCGGTCTTCATACAAATCTCGATAAAACGTAGCTATTAAACTACTACGTTTTAAATATAGCCCTAGAGGTAAGGTTAGTGACAGATTCTTAGCCAAATCTAAAGATAGTTTGCTATTAGCGCAACATTCTCGTTACAGAGTCGAGTTCAGCTGGTTTGTTAATAAATTGATTACAGCGAACTAATTTACGATCTTGAAATCGCATGTTCTGTGTAGTTTATCTCGAGGCTATAAATTATTTCACCAGTAAACTGAACCAAAATAATATCTCGGAATATTTGAATGTAGTTATTTTTGAAAATGTATTATAATACAAAATAGATGTACCTATTTATTTTGGATTCTTTGCTCGTTTTGCATCCAAAAAAAGACTAAACAGTCCTAACCGACTGTAAGTCTTATTTTGGTTTCAAAATTCTTCGTAAGCAGATAGGCATTTAAAAAAAAAAATGGCAATTGTTTTGCCAAAGACATAAGGTCTTTGGCAAAACAATTGCTATTTTTCTCAGTAGTGGACTCGACTGTTGCTTTTTGAAGGTGTTATAACTAGAAATCTCCTTATTTCCAGAATTCATGGAAGTCATGACTGGCGACAACTAAGCGACGACTAAGCGACTGATATATCACCTAAGGGTTCTGCTCACCCCAGAATATGAAGGAATATCTTCACGGATATTGACATGATACCAAATTGTAATTTGACATGTCTTCAAAAGCTACCTTTATCCAATGTGAACCTTAAACTCTCCATTTATTTAAGCTATTTATATTATTATAAACATAATAAATGATTTTGCTAATAAATAACTCATAATTCTATAACTGTGTTTAGCTATGTTTTATACACATTGTTGTTATAGATACACGATACTTTAATAATGTAAAACATCACCAATTATCAAAAAGGAAAATAAAAGAAGTTTTGAAAAGACCTTCTCTTTTGAAATCAATGCCATTTAAAAAATTTTCTTATTTATTTATTTAACAATTTATGTACACACAAATAAACAGACAAACAGAAAGGAACAGAAAAATACGTACAAAGGTGATGCTTATTTCAAAAGAAATCTCTTCCAGCATACCTGCGATAGGACAGAGGATAAAAAGAGATGTAGACAACGTGTGTAAGAGTAGAAGAGAAAATAAAATACATAAAATCCAAAACAATTAACTCATTAAATAAAACATATAATAAATACTTAAATACATACATACTACTAAAATAAATACCACTAAAATAACTAACAACTATGACGAAGTGGAAAGATAGTGTTCTTTCACTCTTCTTTTAAATACTGCAATTGTTTGGCAGTCCCTAATGTCAGGCGGAAGTGAATTCCACAACCGATCCGCGTGGACAGTGAAGGAGTAGGAGTAGAAGTCAGAGGAGTGGGAAGAAGATTTAAGGAGGTTTCTAAGATGCGACCTGCAAGGCACATCAAAAGGACGGGCGTAGGAAAAGCGTTCCCGCAGATAGGAAGGCGTTTTAGGGTTGTGAAGGATGTTAAATAAAAGACATAATATCCGAGAGTTCCTGCGAAGTCGAAGATTATTGTTTGATATCACACTAATATTATAAAGGCGAAAGTTTGTGAGTGTGTGTGTGTGTGTGTATGTTTGTTACTTCTTCACGCTCAAACGGCTGGACCGATTTGGATGAAATTCGGTATGTAGACAGCTTATAACCTGGATTAACACATAAGCTACTTTTTATCCCGGTAAAATGTAGTGTTCCCGTGGGATGAGCAAGAAATTCAAATATATTTGCTACTCTTTCAAACTCAAACGCCTCGACCGATTTTGATGAAATTTGGTGTGGAAGTAGCTAACACTCTGGATAAACACATAAGCTACTTTTTATCCCGAAAAAATAGAGAAAGAAAGAAAAATTATTTATTGTGACTAGCACAGGAAGATCACCAACTAAACAAAAAACAAAATAATAAATGTTTGAAAACAAAAATAAATAATCACACTATCACACTAATATTATAAATGCGAAAGTTAGTGAGTGTGTGTGTGTGTGTGTATGTTTGTTACTTCTTCACGCTCAAACGGCTGGACCGATTTGGATGAAATTCGGTATGTAGACAGCTTATAACCTGGATTAACACATAGGCTACTTTTTATCCCGGAAAAATGTAGTGCTCCCGTGGGATGAGCAAGAAATTCAAATATATTTGCTACTCTTTCAAACTCAAACGCCTAGACCGATTTTGATGAAATTTGGTGTGGAAGTAGCTGACACTCTGGATAAACACATAAGCTACTTTTTATCCCGAAAAAATAGAGAAAGAAAGAAAAAGTATTTATTGTGACTAGCACAGGAAGATCACCAACTAAACAAAAAACAATAATAAAAGTTTGAAAACAAAAAAACAAAAATAAAATAATCACGCTATAATATTAAGGGCAAAAGTTTGTGAGTCTGTGTGTGTGTGTGTGTGTGTGTGTGTGTATGTTACTTCTTCACGCTCAAACGGCTAGACCGATTTGGATGAAATTCGGTATGTAGACAACTTATACCCTGGATTAACACATAGGCTACTTTTTATCCCGATAAAATAGAGAAAGAAAGGAAGAAAGAAAGAAAAAGTATTTATTGTGACTAGCACAGGAAGATCACCAACTAAACTAAGACACCACTACAAACAAAAAACCCACAATAATAAAAGTTTGAAAACAAAAAAATAAAAATAAATAATCATACCATCGCACTTAATAATATATAAAGGCGAAAGTTTGTGAGTGGTTGTGTGTGTGTGTGTGTGTGTGCGTGTGTATGTTTGTTACTTCTGCACGCTCAAACGGCTCGACCGATTTGGATGAAATCCGGTATGTAGATAGCTTATACCCTGGATTAACACATAGGCTACTTTTTATCCCGAAAAAAATTTAGTGCCCCCGTGGGATGAGCAAGGAATTCAAATATATTTGTTACTCCTTCAAACTCAAACGGCTCGACCGATTTTGATAAAATTTGGTGTGGAAGTAGCAGGCATCCTGTATACACAAAGCACACATAGGCTACTTTACATCCTGAAAAAATGTAGTGTTCCCGTGGCATGACCAATTTTTTTGTGAATACTTTTCTCACCGATTAAATAATACACGTTTAAGTGTATCTCATAAACCGCGGGTAACACCGCGGGGCGCAGCTAGTTATTAATAAGTAGATTTTATATTACTTATTTATTTTATTTTATTGCGATGTTTCTTATTCTAATAAACAGGTAGATTATGAATATAAATTCTGAATCCGATATAATCAAATACCTACATTAGTAAAAATCTAATTAATTTACAAGAATACTTACGACAGGAAAAAAAAATTTTTTGCCAACTAATCTTATAACTAGTAATGCCTAAAAAAATATAGAATAGAATAGAATACTCTTTATTATGCACACCATTTAAATTACTGGTTACAATATAATAGACTAATTTTAGATAAAATAAAATCTAGATAAGTTCCTGTATTATAAAATAATCTAATTTCTACCTATAGTTATATTTAGTGCAACCTAGTCGTACCAATATTAAATTCGTTAAACAAACTCAAACTCAAAGCATTTATTTCAAATAAACCAATTACCTACAGGCACTTTTTAATTGTCAATGGGTCGGTCAGTCAGAAAGATGAAGCTAGTTGCCCATTCCAAAGCGTAGTAGATCCCTATGGAGAAAAACGGGCAAGAAACTCCACGGACACTCTTTTAAATCATAATATTTTTAAACTGATTGATAGGTGTATAAAAAGCCATAGATATAATACGATAAAGCTTGTTCTGAATATCGGAACAGCTCACTGAAAAAAATAACCAGCACATTTGTTTTCCAGCAAATCAGAGATTGTTAATTTAACAATTTATATCTTAGGGCCTGTTTAACCACCTACGATTTCCTGTTAAGTTTCTATTAACTTACTTGGCAGATAATTTCATACAAATTCTGTTCCATTTTTGAATTTATTCGGTAAGTAGTGGCTATTTGGACATCGTGAACGATTCAGTTCCTATTAACTTACTTGGCAGATAATTTCATACAAATTCTGCTCCGTTTTTGATTTTATTCGGTAACTAGTGGCTATTTTGACAACGTGAAATAGGCCCTCTCTGTAAGTAATTTATCTGCTAACTAGCTGCGCCCCGCGGTTTCACCCGCGTAGACCGGGGTAAAAAGTAGCCTATGTGTTAATCCAAGGTATAAGCTTTTTAAATACCAAATTTCATCCAAATCTATTTAGCCGTTTGACTGTGAAGAAGTGACAAACATCACACACACACACAGACTCACAGACTTTCGCCTTCATAATATTAGTGTGATTCTACTGATATCAGCATGTAAGATTTGTTTACCTTTTGCAATTAAGTAGATACCCTGATTGTTTGGCCGTAGGAGGCTCAAGTTACTTGTGTATGACTTTACACAATACATTTTTTGTACATATTTATTAGAATAAATAAACAGATTGGCTCGGGTGACGCCGAGACGAGTGGTTGTTCCTTGAGTGCAAGCTCCCTCAAATATTTTTATTGTTTAGCATCTGGTCGTGTCGTGCAGTGTATATTTCGTGTGTGGTGTGTGATTGAGTGTCTGTGATTATTTCTATAATAGGTACCTAGTGAGTTTGTAACGGTCTCCTGAAAGTACGAGAGACTAATAGGCTGCCGAAGGATCCAGTTTCCCGAGCGTCAAGCTGGGTGAGATCTTTTCATGTCTTTCAGGGATACGCTTCTCTCTGTAAAGTCATTACCTAGGTTATTTTCTGCCTTCCCAATATATGTGCTTGTCAATATATGTAACTTTGAACAATACGTGTGTGACAGTTATAATAAAGTTAATCACGACAATCGCAAAGCAAGCAAGCAATCTTAGACATTTTCAGGTACTCGTAACCCAAACCAAGGCAAAAAACTTAAAAAGTAGTGGCTATTTGGACATCGTGAACGATTCAGTTCCTATTAACTTACTTGGCAGATACTTTCATACAAATTCTCTTCCATTTTTGAATTTATTCGGTAAGTAGTGGCTATTTGGATATCGTGAACGATTCAGTTCCTATTAACTTACTTGGCAGATACTTTCATACAAATTCTCATCCATTTTTGAATTTATTCGGTAAGTAGTGGCTATTTGGACATCGTGAACGATTCAGTTCCTATTAACTTACTTGGCAGATACTTTCATACAAATTCTCTTCCATTTTTGAATTTATTCGGTAAGTAGTGGCTATTTGGACATCGTGAACGATTCAGTTCCTATTAACTTACTTGGCAGATAATTTCATACAAATTCTGCTCCGTTTTTGATTTTATTCGGTAACTAGTGGCTATTTTGACAACGTGAAATAGGCCCTCACTGTAAGTAATTTATCTGCTAACTAGCTGCGCCCCGCGGTTTCACCCGCGTAGACCGGGGTAAAAAGTAGCCTATGTGTTAATCCAAGGTATAAGCTTTTTAAATACCAAATTTCATCCAAATCTATTTAGCCGTTTGACTGTGAAGAAGTGACAAACATCACACACACACACAGACTCACAGACTTTCGCCTTCATAATATTAGTGTGATTCTACTGATATCAGCATGTAAGATTTGTTTACCTTTTGCAATTAAGTAGATACCCTGATTGTTTGGCCGTAGGAGGCTCAAGTTACTTGTGTATGACTTTACACAATACATTTTTTGTACATATTTATTAGAATAAATAAACAGATTGGCTCGGGTGACGCCGAGACGAGTGGTTGTTCCTTGAGTGCAAGCTCCCTCAAATATTTTTATTGTTTAGCATCTGGTCGTGTCGTGCAGTGTATATTTCGTGTGTGGTGTGTGATTGAGTGTCTGTGATTATTTCTATAATAGGTACCTAGTGAGTTTGTAACGGTCTCCTGAAAGTACGAGAGACTAATAGGCTGCCGAAGGATCCAGTTTCCCGAGCGTCAAGCTGGGTGAGATCTTTTCATGTCTTTCAGGGATACGCTTCTCTCTGTAAAGTCATTACCTAGGTTATTTTCTGCCTTCCCAATATATGTGCTTGTCAATATATGTAACTTTGAACAATACGTGTGTGACAGTTATAATAAAGTTAATCACGACAATCGCAAAGCAAGCAAGCAATCTTAGACATTTTCAGGTACTCGTAACCCAAACCAAGGCAAAAAACTTAAAACTACTAGTGTATAGTGTTCCTGTGTCCCAAAATCGGAGTGTTCAGGGTGCTTTTTTTTTTTGTGAGTGGTGATGTGTGTTGTTTCTGTGTAGGCGCATTCAATTCTTAAGCTCGGAGACGACCCGAGATGTAAACTCAAGTACCTACGGACACAGATGGTGCGCTGGCGCCGCCCTGTCGCCCGACAGGATTTTTGTTGCGGTCCAGTTTAATTAATTATTTGTGCTGATTTGCGTGCATTAATTTGTACTATAAAACTGTAATACCTATCTGCAATCGCGTCAACCTGAACTGAACAGCGGCGAGCTATAGCTCGAACTTTGAATAAAAACAAAAATTACATTATTTGAAGTTGGAGCTGGACGACATCGAGGAACGGTCCGACCGCGTCCTGGACATTCTGCTGCTGACAACTCATCGGAACGAAAAAGAAAAGAGTCTAGAAGGCAGATTACCCGTAATACAGCATAGCAGCGACATAAAAAGAGTCGAAAACGCAGTTTAACCGCCAAAAGATTCACCGGGGAAGCTGGACTAGAAGCAACATGGCAGCAACGTCGTAAAAAAGCCCATCCATATTATATCACCCGTCTCTCCACTATTCCAATGCTTATTTTACGGTGCATACTGGATAGGCTCTATATCCCCTCCATATCCTAAGGGCATGTCTTCCCTACCATTACCGCGCCCCCCGGTCTACTCCTTGATATGCAATGGTCTCTGTTGCACCATGTAACATGAGGCAACAGGGTCTAGTGTGAATCTTTGGGTTCATTCGAGTGATCGAGTCTGGTTAAACCACGCTGGGATCGGTGCAATTCATTCATTCATTCACATTCATTCATTCATTCATTCATATTTATTAGAATAAATAAACATCGCTCACAATTGCAGATATCGCACACACAACACAAGTTAGAATCATAAATAAGACAGTAAAACAACTTGAATAAAAAAAATAAAAATAAATAAAAACCCCTAAAAAGTAAAAAAAGAAAAAAAAAACTAAATAGAAAAAAAAAACCCCCAAAAAAACCTAAATAGTATTAATTTGTATATACAATAAACATTGTATATACAAATTAATACTATTTAGGTACACTAGGTACTAAATTAAATGAATAACTAGACAAACAAATACAAAAACAAAAGAACACTTCACGATGTCCGAGTAGCCAATACTTACTGAATAAATTCAAAAATGGAACAGATTTTGTATGAAGTTATCTGCCAAGTAAGTTAATAGGAACCTAATAGTAGGTGGTGAAACAGGCGCATAGGCGTCGAAGTACCTACTCGTCCGCATCGATGTCATCCGGAAACGTGCCCAGAAGACTGGCAGCATTGCCAATTGGTATGTTCTTCGAATAATTTATGTTAACTCCCCAATTACTAGGTTGGCTAGGTCAGATAGGCAGTCGCTCCATGTAAAATACCACCAGTATTTTACAAAGCTGACCCCAACATAATTAGGAAAATGCTAGGCAGATTGATTGTTCTTCGAATAATTTCTGAGTACGCGTAGCGTAGGTAGCCGGTATTAGGTACACAATACAACACACGGTTTTAACACAGCGAAATAACGATAAAGGATACCTGAAACACTTCCCACGCAACACTTCAGATAAAGTGTTCGTCGGTTCCATCAATTGCGACATTAGTACAACATCATTAAGAATTCGCTTAAGGACGCTGTTGCAAATGGTTAGTCAAATCATTACTTTTTTACACAAATGTATGTTTATTAAATAAAATGCTTCGCATTCTTGAAATGTTTTTTGGCTGAATTGTTGATAGATGTGCAAGGTACGATTCTGAACTGTTTATATAATTTTAGATAGGTACGTTTTCTCAATAAATGTACCGAAGTAAAACGTTTCACTTCGGTACATTTATTGAGAAATTGTTTTATAAAAAAAATATATTTATAGTTCAGAATCGTACCTTGCACATCTATAAACAATTCGGCCAAAAAACATTTTAAGAATGCGAAGCATTTTATTTTTAATAAACATACTTTTGTGTAAAAAAGTAATGATTTGACTACCCATTTGTAACAGCGTCCTTAAGTAATGCAGCAAAGAAAGTTTAAGTTTAAAGTTTTTTGCGTATTTTATTTGAAGATATCTTGGTATTCGGTTAGTTTCCTAGGAGACGGCGCGCAGATGGGATGGATGTCTCCACGGAAAGCATTCAAGCAATTAAGACGCGAAGTCTGCAAATGGGTGCAATGGGCTATAAATATTACAAATGTTTCAGCACGTTCACTCACAGGAACGATATTAAAGATGCTGAAATGTTGCAAGTTTCAAGCTTGGGGGATTTTTAGTTGGAATTGCACATTTGGGATGGTGTGAACGTAAGTGAGGCATTTTGCTTGGCCTATTCTTGAATGTAGGTAAACCTGAATTGCATAAATGAGTTAGTTTATTGATACACGATATTCTATATACATAAAAATGAATGACTAAATGTGTTGCTAAGCGCAAAAAAGAGATGTCAGCAATCTTGAGGTCCAATAGGGCCGATGCCGCCGGGGTTGCGGGTTGTTGGAAAGGGGTCTCCCTTGTTTGACCAAAAGGAATTTGACAAATTTTCACTTCCCAAAAAATTTTTCGCATAATTTCATTTGCCAAATTATTACTTAGCAAAAAATCTATTCACAAAAAGTTGTAACGCAAACCTAATGTTTGGCAAATGAACGTTTAAACTATAACTTGTTTACCAACTAGTACTTCTAACATTTTTGATTTAGTCAAATATTTCATTTGGAATAACAGTTTTTATGCAAAATCAAATAAGCCAAATACTTATTTAGTATCGTCAGTTTTCAATTCACCCTTTCCTATTCAGTCAAACTTCAATGACAAAAATGTGAACTACTAAGTGGGTAGGAGGTAAATCATAAATGGCGCTCAATGTGTGCTCTTCTTTTTCTATATAATGTAGTCGTTCCTGGCACAGTAGGTAGGTCACAGTTTTAACCTAACCTAACCTAACCATTTTTTTAAAATAAGTAATTAAACTAAACTAAATAATTCAGTTCTGGGTAACCTACTAAAAGCAATCTCTTTTTTCTATTAATGTAAGTCGTTTCTGGCACTCGCCGGCCGCTACCGCGGGACCGCTCGCTTCGCTCGCTCGGCTCGTGCGTAGGTCACAGTTTTAACCTAACCTAACCTACCCATTTTTTTTAAAGAAGAAATTAACCTAATCTAAATTGTTGAGTTCCGGATAACCTACTAAAAACAATATATTTTTTTCTATTAATGCAAGTCGTGTCTGGCACTCGCCGGCCGCTGCCGCGGCACCGCTCGCTTCGCTCGCTCGGCTCGTGCGTAGGAGGTCACAGTTTTAACCTAACCTAACCTAACCATTTTTTTTAAATAATTAACCTACTCTAACTACTTCCATAAATAAACTAATATCAAGTAACTATAAATTTGACTTGTTTCAGACAAATTCAAGCACAAAAACTTACAAAGAAGTACGCAAAAGACATCAAATTTAACCAGCAAGTCAAATGTCTAAAAATCTTATTTTTGCCTTAATATTTTTTGTCTTAACAAATCATTTCACCAAACGTTTGTTGTCTGAAGATTGTTTGCTGTAATAAATCATTTGATTAAAGACCAAATTCCATAATGACATTATACTTAGTAATATTTTGCCAAGTAAAAATTTGACCAAATGAAAATATGCGTACTAAAATCATTCGAAATATTGCAATGGTATAAAAAACGGTTGCTAAAATTTGTTTGGGTAATGAAATTTTGTCAAAATCTTTTTGGCAAAACGGCAGGCACCCGTTGGAAAGAGATACCGTACCCTGGCACAGTCAACTGAAGGAACACGGGTGGGTTAGTCAGTAAAAGTCTGACACCGCTCCGCCTAGAGCGGGAGAAGTCATTTGATGATTTCCCATCCACAAAAAGAAAAAAAAAGCGCAAAACTCGAGAACAGCTGAACCAATTCGGCAATTTTTTTTTTTAGTATTCGTTGATGTCCGAGGAAGGTTCTCATGAAGAGAAAAATTCGGAAAATTACACGAATAAACGTACTACTTAACCATTTTCTTTTTCTCATTTAAACTGTTCCTAACTGTCAATTCTGGGGATGGCAATCTGTACCCCAATTGCGTAACTTATTAACAATCCGAGTTGGTTTCATTTTGTCAGTTCAACAATATTAGTTGCGTTGTTTACTTATTTATTTATTTATTTATGATTAGGGTGCTGATGTAATAAATTAACTACTTGAATGCATCCGTAGATTTCATACTTTCTCTTTCTACGATATACAGTTTGACTTTGATAGTTAAATTTGGATAGGACAACGTCTGTCGAGTCAGCTCGTTTGAAATACAATTCGTTGCTGTGTTGCTCTATTACCTATTTATTTATTCCTAAACTTAAATAAATATTTAGAATTTCAGTGTACACTGAGATTCGATACTATGAAATTGGATGGTACCTACCTACAAACTCAAACTCAAAGCATTTATTTCAAATAAAGCAATTACAGGCACCTATGAATTGTCAAGGGGTCGAGAAAGATGAAGGTAGTTAGTTGCCCATTCCAATGCGTAGTAAATACCTATGGAGAAGAACGGACAAAAAACTCCACGGACACTATTTAAATAAAAAATTCCTGGTATGTACCATCGCGGACATTTACGATGAACCACTTTTCGACCTTATTGCTATGGTAAAGATTGAAAAGTGGTTTACCGCTAATGTCCGCGATGAAACCTACTGAGTATCCTCCAGTTTGTTTGTCTGATAAATGTCAACATCGCAGGAATTTTCTACTGTTGAAAACTAAAAAAAAAACAATAAATGACAGCGAGAATCATTTGTAAAATGGAAAAAGTAACATCTCGACAAATTTTTCAATATTGTGAAGGGTATTGTGAAGGCTACAACTCAAAATTTTTTTTTTTTTTACTGTTAAAAAATGATCTACGTTACAAGACAAAACTTATGAATAATCGAAGCGTAATCGCTTCGCTTCGCTTAGTACTGCTAATGCAGTTGCGCTAAGCGCAAAGTTTTACTTATTGTACCCATAACTAGGCTCCAAAAATTTGTAATTCATTTAAGTGCCAACATAAAAGTTTTTTCAACAAATCCCAAGCCATGTTGAAGAACTAAGCCTCAATAAATTTAAATCACAGAAACTCTGTCTTAAAGGTAAGGTAAGGTTATAAGTTAAAGATTAGTTAGACGAAAAAAGGCAGGGATTACTTAAACTACTCCGATGTACCCCCAAGCAACAAACTAACTAAAAATTATTTTATCTTGTGTGTTTTATTGACATTTTTATTTGTATTGATTTACGTGACATAACTCATGATATTTTTTATGACATCAAAGATAAAGTGGTCCCGGATAAAGAATGTGGCCACACCATCTCATCCCGTGGGTGTCGTAGGAGGCGACTAAGGGAGCTGTAGACCTTACGATTTTGTAACCTCGGGTCACCCGCGCGGTGGCGGATATACCACCAACAAAAGCATTCCTAAGGACGGTTGGTGTCAGGCGGGCGGCTGACTGTAAAACTGTGCCAAATTCTTTAGCAACATGACAAGTAAAATGGTATGCGCGATAGGGCTAGGGCGTACCCCACAGGCGATGCGCAAGGGCAGCATCCGGCTCCTGTAGGAAATGGGCAAGAGTTGTCGCACCAGAACGGGCGGGTGCGACGTAAGACGCAAGTTGAGGAGGATATAGGTTTTGTTCTATGGAAGCGATGGCAATCGAAATGGTGTGGGTATAGTTTTGGGCATAACTATACTCTATGGTTTTGGGTAGTGAGTTGAAATAATTGCTGGGTAACTGCTGCTATGCTATTGCCATCTAGTGTGGACATTTAAAACTACAATATTTAAGTATTGGGATATCGACCACACGGTAGCGCTAGTTTCCATACAAATAAATATTTAGACATCTACTTCTAGTGACATAGCCCTGCTCTGGGGTTGCCAACGTACAAAATGGGGACTTCACACGTTCATTCAGCGACCCCAGAACGACGACGGTAGCACGTTGTGGTCAAGTTGGTTACGCAGGTGTAAACTAGCAAGGGATGCGGAGATGACGAATACGTTGTAACAAGAAAATCTTCTTGTGATCGGCGCCGCGCCCCGCGTCGTGTTACACTAATGTTCCTAGAGTCCCCCTGCATGTGCTGAGTGCCACTTGATCTACCTAGCTACTAGTTATAGCAGGTAAAATCAGGCATTTTATCTTCTTCTGGCCGATACTTTAAATACGAAATTCGTAAGGAAAACGAAAACAACGCAAACTAATACTATATCAATATTAGATAAACCTTGTGCAACAGGGCAACTCGGGTCAAGTCTAGACAGAATTGTTTACATATTTCAAATACCTACCGATAACGTATCGGTTAACGTGAGTTGGGGAAAAACCTAGTCGTAAGAAGATTAAGGAAATAATATAAAATTATAAGTTCGCTTCATTGTATTCATGTAAACGTTCACATATAAAGTGTCATGTCTGCCGTAAGAGTAAGACGCTAGTTGGGTAATAATTACAACAATGTTAGCTAATACTTTGTTTGTGATTATTATAGTGACCTTTTCATCGGATTTCTCATGTGAGTACAGTGTTGTCAGTATTTTATTTATTTATTGGAACTCAGCGAACCTTAAACAATCGAATGTGCTACATAAAAACTTATTTTGCTTTTCGTAGATGGACAGACTGATGTAGTGTTTTTCCGGAATGACTACACCTACATATATGCAACAAAAAGTTACTATAAGATCCACACGACACAGCGGACTTGGTTTGATGCAAAACGAGAGTGTGCTCAGGAAGGAGCCAGTTTGTTCTACCCAGAAAATGACGACGAACAAGATGCCGTGATGTCGTTTCGAAACAGTACCCAACCTGACATCAAGTGGGTGTTTGTGGGAATCTCAGACTTAATGTCTGAAGGAGAATTTGAGACCATTGACGGTGCGTACAAATATAAATTAATCTTGTATTTTGCTACCTACTCCGATTTTTTTCATTTTCATAAATTGGACTGTATAAAATGTAAAATTTCCATACAAAATAACTTGTTAATTTAGTCCTTCCCTTTTCATATTTTACACATACATAAGTCCATTTAATCTTTACATATTTTATTTAAATTCATGTTATAATGTTCGGACGCAAACCCCTTAAATAATAATTACTTTCATATTTTTAGGTAAATCAGTCTCTGAGGTATACAACAACTGGAAGTCAGATGAACCGAACGATATAAACGGTGATGAGGACTGTGTGGAACAGGACAGAGCAGGCAAGATGAATGATTGCAAATGTTACAAAAAGTTTCCCTTTATTTGCAAGAAGAGCCGCTCCCTATCCCTAGAGCAGAACAATAGCTACAATATAGGTAAGAATGAGGCTTTGCAGAAGTAAATTCTCTTGGCAAGTCAAATAACTCTAACTAGGGCCCAAGGCCCGGGCTCTCTGGGCCCAGTGACAAGAATAACTATTATGTGTCGTGTGCCGACATTGCCAATGAATGCTATCAATCTTGTATCTTGTACCTTAAAAAATATCAATTTTGTACCATAATAATGACGCCATATAATTAGATTAAACAGCTATACGGTCTGCGTCAAAAATCAAAACAAGCTGTAACTTTTTTCCTTTTCGTAGATGGACAGAGAGATAATGTGATTTTTCGGAATGATTATACCTACATAGAAGCAGTAAACAATTTTTATAAGATCCACCCGACACCACATACTTGGTTGGATGCAAAACGAGAGTGTACTCAGGAAGGAGCCAGTTTGTTCTACCCAGAAAATGACGACGAACAAAAAGCCGTGATGTCGTTTCGAAACTGTACCCAACCTGACATCAAGTGGGTGTTTCTGGGAATCTCAGACTTAATGTCTGAAGGAAAATTTGAGACCATTGACGGTGCGTACAAACATAAATAAATCTTGTATTTTGCTACCTACTCAGATTTTTGTTCATTTGCATAAATTGAATATATTATATGTAAAATTTCAATACAAATTAACTTGTTAATTTAGTCCTTCCTTTTTCATTTTTTACACATACTTAAGTACTAAATGTACTTACACATTCACAAGTCTTTACACATTTTATTCAAATTCATGTTTTAATGTGCGGACGCAAACCCCTTAAATAATGATTACTTTCATATTTTTAGGTAAATCAGTCTCTGAGGTATACAACAACTGGAAGTCAGATGAACCGAACGATAAAAACGGTGATGAGGACTGTGTGGAACAGGACAGAGCAGGCAAGATGAATGATTGCAAATGTTCCAAAAAGTTTCCCTTTATTTGCAAGAAGAGCCGCTCCCTATCCCTAGAGCAGAACAATAGCTACAATATAGGTAAGAATGAGGCTTTGCAGAAGTAAATTCTCTTGGCAAGTCAAATAACTCTAACTAGGGCCCAAGGCCCGGTCTCTCTGGGCCCAGTGACAAGAATAACTATTATGTGTCGTGTGCCGACATTGCCAATGAATGCTATCAATCTTGTATCTTGTACCTTAAAAAATATCAATTTTGTACCATAATAATTACGCCATTTATTTAGATTAAACAGCTATACGGTCTGCGTCAAAAATCAAAACAAGCTGTAACTTTTTTCCTTTTCGTAGATGGACAGAGAGATAATGTGATTTTTCGGAATGATTACACCTACATAGAAGCAGTAAACAATTTTTATAAGATCCACCCGACACCACATACTTGGTTGGATGCAAAACGAGAGTGTACTCAGGAAGGAGCCAGTTTGTTCTACCCAGAAAATGACGACGAACAAAAAGCCGTGATGTCGTTTCGAAACTGTACCCAACCTGACATCAAGTGGGTGTTTCTGGGAATCTCAGACTTAATGTCTGAAGGAGAATTTGAGACCATTGACGGTGCGTACAAATATAAATTAATCTTGTATTTTGCTACCTACTCCGATTTTTGTTCATTCGCATAATTTGAATATATGTAAAATTTCAATACAAATTAACTTGTTAATTTAGTCTTTCCTTTTTAATTTTTACACATACTTAAGTACATTTAATCTTTACACATTTTATTCAAATTCATGTTTTAATGTGCGGACGCAAACCCCTTAAATAATAATTACTTTCACATTTTTAGGTAAATCAGTCTCTGAGGTATACAACAACTGAAAGTCAGATGAACCGAACGATAAAAACGGTGATGAGGACTGTGTGGAACAGGACAGAGCAGGCAAGATGAATGATTGCAAATGTTCCAAAAAGTTTCCCTTTATTTGCAAGAAGAGCCGCTCCCTATCCCTAGAGCAGAACAATAGCTACAATATAGGTAAGAATGAGGCTTTGCAGAAGTAAATTCTCTTGGCAAGTCAAATAACTCTAACTAGGGCCCAAGGCCCGGTCTCTCTGGGCCCAGTGACAAGAATAACTATTATGTGTCGTGTGCCGACATTGCCAATGAATGCTATCAATCTTGTATCTTGTACCTTAAAAAATATCAATTTTGTACCATAATAATTACGCCATTTATTTAGATTAAACAGCTATACAGTCTGCGTCAAAAATCAAAACAAGCTGTAACTTTTTTCCTTTTCGTAGATGGACAGAGAGATAATGTGATTTTTCGGAATGATTACACCTACATAGAAGCAGTAAACAATTTTTATAAGATCCACCCAACACCACATACTTGGTTGGATGCAAAACGAGAGTGTACTCAGGAAGGAGCCAGTTTGTTCTACCCAGAAAATGACGACGAACAAAAAGCCGTGATGTCGTTTCGAAACTGTACCCAACCTGACATCAAGTGGGTGTTTCTGGGAATCTCAGACTTAATGTCTGAAGGAGAATTTGAGACCATTGACGGTGCGTACAAATATAAATAAATCTTGTATTTTGCTACCTACTCAGATTTTTGTTCATTTGCATAAATTGAATATATGTAAAATGTCAATACAAATTAACTTGTTAATTTAGTCCTTCCTTTTTAATTTTTTACACATACTTAAGTACATTTAATCTTTACACATTTTATTCAAATTCATGTTTTAATGTGCGGACGCAAACCCCTTAAATAATGATTACTTTCATATTTTTAGGTAAATCAGTCTCTGAGGTATACAACAACTGGAAGTCAGATGAACCGAACGATAAAGACGGTGATGAGGACTGTGTGGAACAGGACAGAGCAGGCAAGATGAATGATTGCAAATGTTCCAAAAAGTTTCCCTTTATTTGCAAGAAGAGCGGCTCCCTATCCCTAGCGCAGAA
Source organism: Cosmia pyralina (assembly GCA_946251885.1). NCBI lineage: Eukaryota > Metazoa > Arthropoda > Insecta > Lepidoptera > Noctuidae > Cosmia > Cosmia pyralina. The sequence goes on along the minus strand of OX276352.1, from coordinate 20,228,916 downwards.
CAATAGCTACAATATAGGTAAGAATGAGGCTTTGCAGAAGTAAATTCTCCTGACAAGTCAAATAACTCTAACTGGGGCCCAAGGCCCGGGCTCTCTGGGCCCAGTGACAAGAATAACCATTATGTGTCGTGTGCCGACATTGCCAATGAATGCTATCAATCTTGTACCTTGTACCTTAAAAATATCAATTTTGTACCGTAATAGTTACGCCATTTATCTAGATAAAACAGCTATTCGGTCAGTGTCAAAACAAATAAGCTACTTTTTCTCTGTTAGTAGATGGACAGAGAGATACAGAGTTATTACGAAATAACTACACCTACTTAGAAGCAGTAAACAGTTCCTATAAGATCCACACAACACAAAAAACTTGGTTTGAGGCAAAGGAAGAGTGTGCTCAGGAAGGAGCCAGTTTGTTCTACCCAGAAAATGACGACGAACAAAATACCGTGATGTCGTTTCGAAACAGTACCCAACCTGACATCAAGTGGGTGTTCCTGGGAATCTCAGACTTAATGTCTGAAGGAGTATTTGAGACTATTGACGGTGCGTAAAAGTGTGAATTTTTTCCATTATGACCACAAGTCACAAAAGAATTCGTTCCGTTTCTATAATTGGATTGGATAAACTTAATATATCAATACAAAATTACTTCTTATTATTTCCTTCACAACCTACAGTTTACAAAAAAACGCATTTCATTTCACGTTTAATTTTATTTAAACGGATAGTACCAGAGTAAACCCTTTAACTCATGATACGTTTCATATGTTTAGGCAAGGCAATCTCTGAGGTATACAACAACTGGAAGTCAGATGAGCCAAACGATAAAAACGGTGATGAGGACTGTGTGGAACAGGACCATGCTGGCAAGATGAATGATTGCAAATGCTCCAAGAAGTTTTCCTTCATTTGCAAGAAGAGCCCCTTGTCACTAGAACAGAACAGTAGTGACAGCAATAGCAACAATAACAATGAAGGTAGGTTTTAATGAGATTTTTTAGTAGTAAATTCTCCCGATACTTGAACCCCCCTCTCGGCGATTGGGGCTCTGGATCCGTCCGCTGGGCGCGGTGAATTAAATGATGATGTGGTGTCGCGTGCCAACAGTGCCAACGTTTGTGGGCCCCCTAATACGAGAACTTCTGGGCCCTGGTGTGCCGCAACACTTTGTACCTTAGTAATTACGACACTTACATAAAACAGCTTTACGATCAGCGTCAAAATCAAATAAGTAGTAATCTTTTTTTCTTTTTTTTTTAAATAAAGTTTATTAGGAACAGTTTTCAGGTATTAAACATAACAATAGACACGAAGATAGCTGCAAAAGTAAAATACTGTGGCGCAGCTATCAACGCCCAACACAAAGTACAAGGAAGACATTTTTGTTCCTTACTTTCACATATTTAATGAACTCTTAATAAATTAAAAATTACAAAAGAAAAAATCATTATAAGTTTTAAAGTACCTACCCAGCACTGATGTGGAGTGGAAGTGGGGTTGAGTGTTTGTGTATGTGTGTGTGTGGGGGTGTTGTCTGTGTAAGCTGTGCAATTTGTCTATTATTATGAGAGACCGTTCTAGCGTGAGAATTTGTTTAAGATAACACAAGTTGTTCAGTTTCATCATAGGACATGGATTTAAGCCAGTCTGTAATTTTTTTTCTCAGTAAATTCCTTGTTAAAGGGTAGATATTGATTCTCCTATTTATATAATTACTAGCTGCGCCCCGCGGTTTCACCCGCATAGACCGGGATAAAAAGTAGCGGTATGAAAAATAGATGTTAGCCGATTCTCAGACCTACTCAATATGCTCACAAAATTTCATGAGAATCGGTCAAGCCGTTTCGGAGGAGTACGGGAACGAACATTGTGACACGAGAATTTTATATATAAGATAAAGCTTAGAGCTAATGTGGTTGAAGTGGCGACTTACTATCCTGCAGAGCTCAGTCTTGCAAATAATATCAGAACGACGTTTTTTAGTGAGGTACTGAGGGTCGTATAGCAAACGGTGGTGTTTCTTAAGCACCGTTTGTAGTATGAACAGCTGTCGTACTGCGAGAACCTCGCAAAGTGAATATAATTCTGTAGTCGGATATTGAATAGGTTTCTTCGCGAGTACTTTTAAGACTGCTCTCTGTGCCCTCTCTAAACGCAACATGGTTGACTTGTGTGTACCCCCCCACGTAGTAATGCAGTAACCGAGAACTGATTGAGCTAAAGCGAAATTAATCATTTTTAGGCATTGAAAGTCAGCAGCCGCGCGTAGTTTTATAAATAAATATATCAGCCTTCTGACACGAACCACGATAGAGTCAACCTGTTTTTTCCAAGTTAGAAGATTGTCCAATATGACGCCAAGATATTTGATACTGTCAGACCGTTCTATCTGAGCACACTTACATGTGGAGGCCGCTGGGTAAGGACAAACATGGGTCCTGATCCCAAAAGTCGTAGGTGGTTGGCTAAGAATACCCGGGGTAAATGGGATGAACTTGGTCTTTGAGATATTGAGAGTCAGAAGATCACACCATGACCACACCACACCATGACCACAACCACATCCACATCATGACTAACCTCAAAGCAGCCTCTGCCTTCGCACGAGTCTCAGGCCAGTCCTTACCATGGGTTATAAGAGCTGTGTCATCCGCATATATAATTATTTTTGTGTTCGGAAGAGATAACTGACACAGCTCATTGACATAAATAAGAAAGAGGGTTGGTCCTAGGACACTACCCTGGGGTACACCAAAAATCATATTTTCTGAATTACTAATAATTTTTTCGATTTTTACAACCTGTTTACGCCCCGTCAGGTAGCTACGAAAAATATCGAGGGCAATGCCACGAATGCCAATTTGTTCCAGCTTGTTAATTAATTTGGGGACGGAAACTGTATCAAACGCCTTAGATAGGTCGAGGAAGACACCAACAGACTTTTGCTTATTATTTAGGTGTTCTACTATTGTATTTGACAATTCCAGGGTAGCGTCTTCTGTGGATTTACCAGCTCTGAAGCCATATTGATTGTCGGCCAGGATATTGTGTTTTGCTAGAAATTTCACTAGTCTCACGTTAATAATTTTTTCAAAGATTTTTGAGATAATTGAAAGGACAGAGATAGGCCTGTAATTAGAAACAAGGTCCCTGTCACCCCCCTTGTGAATAGCAGTTTTGAAAACATCCGGAAAGACACCAGAAGATAGGCACAAATTAAAAATGTGGACAAGGAGAGGAATAACTGTCTTTTTTGTGGCTTTAATAACAGTGGTAGGGATTCCATCAAAACCGACAGCACATTTATCTTTAAGATTAGTAATGATGTTTTCAATTTCGGTGTCATCCACGTCATGTAAAATCATCGACTCACAAGGGGCAGACCGGGAAGAGCTTGCTGCTAGTGTCGTAGAGTTAATTTCTGAAGTACGGCTACCTTGTGGTGAAGACGGAGAAAACTTAGATGCGAGGCCACATTAATATATTAATATATTAATATATATGATAAACCACTATTTTGCGAATGTGGGCAGTAGCCCACATTCGCAAAATAGTGGTTTATCATATTGACAGATAGAACTGGATCGTCACTGCACTTTAATAATTCGGAAGGAGATGTTTTGCCCTTATCCAAATAAGATTTTTTTTTGATAAATTTCCAGATGGCATTAGGATTGTTCCTGGCCTTCCGAAGTTCTGACCTTTCATATTCACGTTTAAGTTTCATCAGCAGATTATTGCAGAAAGTTCGATATCGACAAAAAATGGATCTATGGAAGTCGTCCGGGTGTTTCTTGAAAATTTTATAAAGCTTATCTCTATGGCAGATACATCTCAGAAGGCCAGGAGTAATCCAAGGCTTGATAATGCGCCTTCTACTAGGAATGACAGAACAATGAGTGTGCTGAACAACGGAAGAAGATATGAGAGATACGAGAGTTTCAGCAGCAATGTTTGGGTTATTTGATTCGAGGATTTCTGAAAAATCTAATTTTTCGATGTCAGATTTAACTTTTGAAATATCAATTTTTGAAATTGAATGTTTTGGTGCATCTCTTGTTATATCTGGATTGCAGAACAGAATAACCGGAGCATGGTCTGTTATATCACAGTCAAGTACCAAGGTTGTGGCAAAGTGTGAAGATTTCAGCAAGACATGGTCAAGGCAATCTGTAACTTTTACCCTTTTTCGTAGATGAACTGACAGAAAAAGATTTTTTCCGGAATGATTACACCTACATAGAAGCAGTAGACAGTTTCTATAAGATCCACACGTCACCACAGACTTGGTTTGATGCAAAACGAGAGTGTACTCAGGAAGGAGCCAGTTTGTTCTACCCAGAAAATGACGACGAACAAAACGCCGTGATGTCGTTTCGAAACAGAACTCAGCCTAACATCAAGTGGGTATTTGTGGGAATCTCAGACTTAATGTCTGAAGGAGTATTTAAGACTATTGATGGTGCGTACAAGTATGAATAAATTTAGTTTCTTGTTCCCTTACTGATCGCTACAAAGCTGATAAGCTACAAATGTACCTAGCTACTTCATCAACTTCATTTCGTTTAATTTATATAAATTGGATAAACCTAATATCAATAAAAAATTACTTATTAGTTTGGTCGTTCCCATCTTACATTTTACACATAAACACATTTTTTTACATGCACATTTTATGTTTTGTAAATAGAATGTGCGGAAGCGAGCCCCTTAAATACTGAAACGTTTCATATTTTTAGGTAAGTCAGTCTCTGATGTGTACAATAACTGGAAGTCAAATGAGCCAAACGATAAAAACGGTGATGAGGACTGTGTGGAACAGGACCATGCAGGCAAGATGAATGATTGCAAATGTTCAGAAAAGTTTTCCTTCATTTGTAAGAAGAGCCTGTCCCTAAACTGGAACAGTGGTTGCAATATAGGTAGGTTATTAATTTACGGGTAATTTCTCCCGATATGTGGCGTTTAATCTCAGCGGGCATCGTGAAACTAAAAATTACTATGTGCTAAATTGGCGTACCCAATAGCGCATATCGGAGCATCCTCCCTTTTCTTTGAAAGATGAGTGAACTTTACACCCTGTTTCTCATACATCTGTAGGCCTATTTAATCCTAATTATTTTTATCAGGTACCAAAGTCACATACTTAGGTATAAGAACCTATATGATAAGAATCATAGACTCAAAAACCCTTCTTTATGGGTGCAACCAGACTGCTGTCGAACGACGACATTATTACATATTTTAACGGCGCTTCTTCACATTCGGCGATCATAAACTTTCATCCCCTTCATCACCCTCTTTAGGATTATATTTGAGACAAAGAGTAACCTATGTCCTTCCCCAGGATGCCATCTATCTCCATGCTAAATTTTATCGAAATCCGTTCGGTGGTTTAGCCTAGTTTTTCAGGTAATCGTCTATGATCGCCGATTGTGAAGACCAGGCACCATGACGGCCGTCGTCCATCGATCGACCGCGGCTAAGTTGCAACTTAATTAGATCTCAACTAAACCAATAAACATTAATTTTATTATTTTAATACAAATCAATTCCTTATTTTTCCAGATTACTCTTTTAACAAGGATATTGGCAAGTGTTACAAGCTGCACGAAACTCCATTGAAATGGACTGGGGCCTATGTAGCGTGTCGCGCTGAGCGATCCCACCTGGCAGTGATTAGCAATCGGTTGGAAGCGGATTACCTCGCAAAGTTAACGGAGTCAGCATCGAAACAAAGAATTGGAGAGCACCATCACCTTTTTAGAGGAATATATCACCTGGGCTTCCATTACAGATTTAAAGAAGGCTGGCAGACAGTTAGAGGTACGTGAGCGAGAGTATCTGATTTTCTCGGATCTTGAAAGAATTCCGGAGTCCAATAACAAAATATTATCAATCTGCCTAGCCTTTTCCCAACCATGTTGGGGTCGGCTTCCAGTCTAACCGGATGCAGCTGAATACCAGTATTTTACATGGAGCAACTGCCTATCTGACCTCCACAATCCAGTGACTGAGCAATACGATACCCCCTGGTAAGATTGGTTGTCAGACTTTCGGGCTTCTGACGACCCGTGACGACTGTCAAAGATCCACAAATGACAGCCGGGACCAACGGCTTAACGTGCTTTCTGAGGCACGGAGGAGTCTCGGTATGTAAAGATGATCACCCATCCACGGACCAACCCCGGCAAGCGTAGCTTAACATGGTGGATCGACCCGTGCAGCTATTATTACTTAGCCACGAGCTCCTCCAATAACAAAATACTGTGTTTGCCAATATTGAGCCGGTGTCATTTATGTTTTTTCTTTTCAGGAAAACGATTTACGGTAGATGATGACGTCTGGTGGGACAAGCACCAGCCTATCATAGATGAGCGTGAGCAGTGCGGCTCAATGTTTTACAACGGACGTCTGAACAGCGTAGACTGCGATACGAAGAGCTTCTTCATTTGTGAACACGAAGTAGACAGTTCGAGGTTGTCTGAAGAAATGTTTCAATAAATCGAAACTAATTTAAATAGAGATGTAATATCTACTTATTATATTACTATTACTATTTTATTACTGTATACTACTGCTACTACTACTACTATTACTACTACTATTACTACTATTTTATTTTATTTTTATTTACTATTTACTTTTTTATATTATTACATTCGTCTTCTTATAACGTAAAATAAAACAGTATTTGAATATGTACCATCCACGTAAACTTTGTAATAAATCATTTTCTATCTGGATTGTTTATATTAATTTGTGTTTCAAAAGTCAGGTTTTTCTTCATAAGTGGATATTAAAGGAAAGACCGGTCTATTTTAGTTACATTGCGATAAATTATAAAGGCAATCGAGCTAAACACCAATTTACGAGTAGATGAGATAAAATTAACAACCGCTGGGTTGATGGCAATAAGCTCGCCGCCTATTAAAATAGAATTGAATCCTATTACATCAATCAATCAACTCAGCCTATCACAGTCCACTGCTGGACATAGGCCTCTCCCAGGCTGCGTAATAACACCCTATCCGCCGCCTTCCGCATCTAGTCCCAGACAGCTTTTTAATGTCGTCAGTCCATCTAGCTAGGGGGCGTCCCACCCCTACGCTTGCCGATACGCGGTCTCCACTCCAGTACTCGTCTGCTCCACCGGCAAAAATATGGCCAGCCCATTGCCACTCCAGCTTGCATACTCTACAAACTATGTCGGTAACACCGGTTAATCAAATCAAATCAAATCAAATCAATCTTTATTTGTGAACATAAGTACAAAAAGGTGTTATTTATACATTTTAGCTGATCTGTATGTTCGGCCAATAATCGGCATACAAATATAATATTAGTAAGCAGGTTATTTTTACTATCATAATTAATAAAGTTTAAGATAAAAGAAATGAAGCAATTGAAAAATGTCAGGAGCCGCATAAAATAAAGTAATTGAATTATATTATTAATTAATTAGAATGTCAAAGAAATTTAAATTTAGTCATAATTTGTCATTTAAAAAGTCATCAATCGAGTAATAAGTCTTTTCAACTAGAAACAGGAACAACTTTTTTTTAAAATGGCTGACATTTTCCTCACTTCTGATACACTTTGGCAATTTATTGTATAATTTTGGAGCCATTACGAAAATACTGTTCTTGTATAAAGCAGTTTTAGATCCAACAGTTTGTAGCCGATCAGCTCGACGCTGACTACCTACTCGGTCAAATTGATACATATTATTTTTGATGAACATAGATGTCTGGTATATGTACAATGAGGGCACTGTTAAAATTTTCATACTTTTAAAATATTGTTTACAACTGTCAGTGGTTTGCAAGTTACAGATCGCTCTAATACACCTTTTCTGACACTTAAACACCATATCTTTACCCGACGCGTTTCCCCAAAACATAATGCCATATCTTAATGTTGAGGCTACTAGACCATGATATGCAGTTAGTATGGTGTTTCGATTGGCCGTTTTACTTAGCATACGTAGCGCATGAGAAAATTGGTTTACTTTACTACATACTTTGTCAATCTGGGTATTCCATTTTAATGTGCTTTCAATATTTAATCCCAGAAATTTTGTCACATTCGTCTCATTAATCCTTTTATCATTATATATTATATCTAAATTTAAATTTTGATTTACTGTTTGTTGAAATTTCATTATTACTGTCTTGTCTAAGTTTATTACCAAATTATTATTCTCTAGCCAATTTATAACTGATTTTATGTTAAAGTTAATGTCTGATTCTAATGTATCTAATTGGTCACTGTTGAAAAGTAGAGTGCTGTCGTCTGCAAACATTGTCATGGGATAGGTCGATGCTTTTGGGAAGTCATTTATATATATATAATAAATAGGAGAGGTCCAAGTATGCTACCTTACTTACCTACCTACGGTTCTTTTCCGGATAGCTTTCTTTTTGATTTTATCCTTCAAAGAAACTCTGAGCATAGCCCGCTCCATAGCGCGCTCAGCAACCTTAAATTTTTGGACCAGCCCGAATTCATATTACATGGGACTTAATAAAAACAAACTATAACTGAAGAAATGTGGGTGTACTATTCTGCCTAACTCTTTGGGGGGTGCAGGCGTGATGTTATATATATTATTTATTTATATAAATAAAAAGACAAGTCCTGACTGACTGACTGACTGATTGACTGACTCATCAACGCCCAGCCCAAACCCTTAGGCCTAGAAAGCTGAAATTTTGTACAGAGGTTCCCTTTATATTGTAGACAAGGAATAAAGAAGGAATATCCGGTAGTACGTTCCCGTGGGATATTTTCCGACATCCACGCGGGCGAAGCCGCTGGCAAAAGCTAGTGAAATATAAAAACAAGATAACTACATACTACTCGACCCGTGGTTACATTCATCTGGCAGGGTATCTCACACAAGCCATATACACTTCGTTAAGAGCAGTTAACGCTGTCAGCGTCACCGTCGGGTGTCGGGAAATGCATTCGACCGCAAAACAAACAAATGCCGGGTTCTCACTACCGGTGGTTTTGCCAGATTTCGTCACCCGGACAACACCTAGGGTGTTCACATTATACCGGATAAAGTCAAGCGTGTGACCTACAGAATGCCAACGTCAAAAAGATGGGAAGAACACGAGCGGAGCGAGCGGGGGCATCGATACTGGCGAGAACTCGTTCACATTACACTGGTTCAGGCGCTCCGCGGTGGTAAAACGTCCGACAAAAATACCGGGCTCGGAATTTTTGCCGGATCGGGTTAAATGTGAACAACTTCATATAATTTGTATAGCACTGGACCTTCCGGCAGTTTTACCGGCTCGGCAAAACCACCGGTCCTTGGCCTTAGACACTACCAACCACGACTCACTGGACCTGTCACGGGATATGGTGACTACTACGATATTATACTAGCTACAATTAGGCACCTGTGAGGAATAGCTAGCTATCATCGATTTTCTCGCTCAAGAAACAAGGTTTTAGGTCTTGTGTAAGTAAAAGAGAATACTTATATTAATAGTTGATCGCTGAGTGTTCACGCTGTCGGCGAGTACCTACTCGGCTGTCACTGTGACAAAAAAAAAAAAAAAAAAATCAAAAATTCATTTATTTTGTGAACACAGAGAGTGTGATGAGTCAGAGACAAGAGCTATCAAAGCGAGTACTCGCTCAGCGACGCTCGCTTGACAGGCAGAATACTCGCTAAGAGACTCACGCTTGGTACATACGCGTAACAGAAAGTAATCGCTTGTCAGTTGTCACCGCCGCCCACTTGCTGCTCATTGCTCGCCAACTCGTTTTCAGTTGCTAGCTCTACTTGGCGGGACAGGTGCCTTAAGCGAACTTACGGACTTGAACTACGCAATGTCGTTCGAATGCTCATGAAGTTTCGAAATAATGATCATAATTTTCTGAGTGGGTAAATATGATAATTTATGATTAGATTGTTACTTTAAAATGGAAATGGCAAGGAGTAGGTACCTTTTTTGTCACGACAAGTTGTCTTACTGCTGGAGCTTTCGACTACTGACTTAAGCACTAATAGGTCAAAGAACTAGGAAATATCAAAGACAAACGAGACAAAGTCTATAGCAAATTGAATCTAAGACCATCTTTGTTGATGATGGGCATTCGTTCAAGTTCTTCTTTATTTAAAGAGGAGGACTAAACTCTTGAAATGGAAACATTAAAAAGCATCAATCAAGCTTAACAAACAAACAAAATTCACTTTCTCATTTATAATATTAGTTAATCAATCAATCTGCCTAGCCTTTTCCCAACTATGTTGGGGTCGGCTTCCAGTCTAACCGGATGCAGCTGAATACCAGTATTTTACATGGAACGACTGCCTATCTGAACTCCACAACCCATACTGGGTAATACGATACCTCTTGGTAAGACTGGTTGTCAGACTTTCGGGCTTCTGATAACCCGTAACGACTGTCAAAGATCCACGAATGACAGCCGGGACCAACGGCTAACGTGCTTTCCGAAGCACGTAGGAGTCTCGGTATGTAAAGATGGTCACCCATCCACGGACCGACCCCGGCAAGCGTAGCTTAACCTGATTGATCGACCCGTGCGGTTGTTATTACTTAGCCACGAGCTCCTCAATAAAAAGCATATAAGAGTTAAATTTATGAATGGATGCAATATACAGTCAACAATTAAAAAAATCCACATAACAGGTTGCCTGAACAAATAATATCAATTTTGTCGGCATCAGGTAGCGCGAGTTCACATTTGATTGGTTTTTCAATCTATATAAATAAAAATCTATTGCCGAATGTATGTAAGCGCATCACTTCAGAACGGTTACACCAACTTGGCTAATTCTTTTTTGTTGTTTGTTTTAAAATTGTCACGACAAAGTTTGTTTGACAGATTTTTTTTTGGAAAATTCACCAAAAATGTCGGAAAGGATGGTTTTTTTTTTGTATGGAAAAAGATAACAACCACGGGACAACTCTGCACAAACCACTGGAGATAGCTCAGAGACGTGACATCCACCCGGGCGACGCCGGGCACGAACAGCTAGTTTCCAATAAAAATACGGAATCTAAATTACATTTAGGTACGCTGCTTTCGCTTTGCACAGTTTTTTTTCGTATCGATTTTGAAGTTACTATTCTGCAAATATTGAAGTCTGCTTGTCAACATGTTATTCGTATCAATACTAACTAATATTTCGTGGCTAAGTAATAACAGCCGCACGGGTCGATCCATCAGGTTGAGCTACGCTTGCCGGGATTGGTCAGTGGATGGGTGATCATCTTTACATACCGAGACTCCTCCGTGCCTCGGAAAGCACGTTAAGCAGTTGGTCCCGGCTGTAATTCGTGGATCTTTGAAAGTCGTTACGGGTCGTCAGAAGCCCGAAAGTCTGACAACCAGTCTTACCAAGGGGTGTCGTATTACCAAGTTACTGGGTTGTAGAGGTCTGATAGCCAGTCGGTCCATGTAAAATAATGGTATTCAGCGGTAAGACTGGAAGCCGACCCTAATATAGTTGGGAAAAGGCTAGGCAGATTGATTGACTAACTAATATTATTATAAATGAGAAAGTGAATTTTGTTTATTTGTTAAGCTTTCACGCTAAAATAGCTCAATGGATTTGGGTGAAATTTGGCAAACAGATACACCATGACCTGGGTAAGGACATAGGCTGCTTTTATCCTGTATGGCTGACGATATCGCGGGCAACAGCTAGTAATGCAATAAACAACAGTAATCTCTGAGACGCTACGCTAAGTAAATAAGCGAGATGTAGGATATTCTGCAATATTTCTAACGAGGGGATTATTTTTAATCATGTTTGATATGAATTTCTTTGTTTAAGCACTTTTCATTTTAGGCAGTTTCATAAAATAATTTCTGCAATATTCATGTTTTAAATTGAATTTGCTCATAACGAACTTATTAGAAACGCTACTATGAGAATGTACTTACTGTTTTCTAGATCGAACATATGCACTACATAATATAATGATCAAGCAGTGCATCCAAATTGTAAACAGTTTCTATACATGCACACACACACACACTCTCACACACACACACGCAAACACACACTTCTTCTGTTTCTATACTCTGCATAAACACATAGGTAGGTACATACAGTTCCTTGTTAGTGTATTTATTATACAACGTGTCGTTTTACATCCTCGTTAAATTTAAGGGTGTGATACAGAACATCAAAACGAATAACTTTCTTCATGGGACCAATATCGTTATCGAGAAAAAAATTTTCATCTGTCCCATAGAAAACTTCAATACCTAGTCGACGCAAATGTATGGGACGGCTGATTATTTTTTCGCGATTACGATGTTGGTGCCATGGAAAAAGTTGTTCGGTTTGATGGTCACACCCACCCACCCACAAACACACCCACACCCTACAACAAACAACAACACCAAAAAAACCCCACACACCCACCCACCCACAAATCACACCCTTAAATTTGACCTGACAACGTTCGCAACCTCATCTCAGTCTCAATCTGTCAAAAATTGTATAGCGTTTACCTACATTTTTGACATTTGTTTGTCGCTGGCATGAGATTGCGACTTGAATTTGAACTTTTTTAGGTATGAGAATTAGCCTTCAGGACTGGAAAAAAAGTAGCCTTAGTGTTAATCCAGGGTGTCAGCTACGTCCATACCAAACTTTATCAAAATTGGTCCAGCCGTTTGAGCGTGAAGAAGTCACAAACATACAAACACACACACACACATACTCACAAACTTTCGCCTTTATAATATTAGTGTGATACAGTGTGATGTCGTTTAAAACTACTTTTTCTACTGCCTCATTGGTCTAGTGGTCGCAAACGCTACTGCTGAGCATGAGGTCCTGGGTTCGACTCGCAGGTCGGGCAAAGTGTTATTGGGTTTTTTCTAAATCTGAAATTTCTCAGTAGCAGCCCGGAGTTTGGATTTGTGCCCGGTTGATGACAATAGGCTGTCCCCCTATTATACATGGATACATGGGACTTAAACATAGCTGGCGAAATGTGGGTGTACACCTCACACCACCACCTGTGTGTGTGTGTGTGTGTCACCTGTGTGTGTGTGTGTGTCACCTGTGTGTGTGTGGGTGGGGGTGTATGTGTGGGTGTGGGTATGTGGGTGTGTGGTTCGGGGAAATAAGGCGTGATTTTACGATATGTTCTTCTAATTTGTGAAAATAATATAGAATCACCAAGTTTGCTATGACACGATGTCATGAGCACAGTTTATGTTCGCGAAAATGTAATACCTAATACACGACATCGTTATGAAGTTGGAACTCCGCCTTATAAATTATTGAAGCTTCCAAGTAATCTGATTGGAACACACTTTAGCCAACTATCTGTAATCTAATTTGGGAGAATTTGGTACAGTCAGCGTCAATAATATCGGGACGAACAGACTGTTCAAAATGATCTAAACAACTATGAAAATTAAACATTAACTCAATGACACAAGGATTCAGAATGAAGACTGGTTACGACAACTGTCATTCTGATGAGAACTTTATCCAATTGAGATAAAGTTTAATTTTCTTAGTTGTTGAAATCATTTTGAACAGTCTGTTCGTCCCGATATTTTTGACGCTGACTGTACAAGGCGCCTTACACAAGATCCACTCGTGAAGTAATTGACATTTTCCCGAACGTTAAAAAAGTCTGAAATGAGAATTTCGAATCTAGAATGATTTTCTTGATTACATTGCAAAATCAAACGACTTTACCATAAAAAGAAATGCTATGAAATAAAATACCAATCAGATGAACGTAAAAATACAGATCCTTTAGAGACCCGTTATTCTAAAAACACAACACTAACCTAAAAAAAAACCGGCCAAGTGCGTGTCGAACCACGCGCAACGAAGGGTTCCGTAGTAGAAAAGAATTTATTCCAAAAACAAACTTAACATTGTAGTTGAAAAACATGTTCTCCCATACATTGATATACGTCACGGTCAATTCTCCAACAAAAAAAATATGTTGTAAAATTACAAATTAACGATTTTCAGACTTTAACTTTACTTGTGCTGTGAGACCTTGCTTCATCCCAAATTTCTTGATTCTAGGTCAACGGTAAGTACCCATTATACTCGTAGGAAGCTCGTAGGTTTTGATTTACATGCGAGTATCAAAATATGTCGCATAAATGGCCGTATTTTTTATTGTGTTGACTTGGAAGCTTGATTTTTTGAAGCTCCATGGGACCATAGACCTACATATTTTATTTTAATTACATCTTGATACCTCCACGCGTTCCTGAGAAAAAGGGTCTTGACAGAATGACAGACAGACGGACAACGAAATGATCCTATGAGGGTTCCGTTTTTTTTCTTTTGAGGTACGGAACCCCAAAAATACACATAGTAGGTAATGAACTTATGAAACTTTACAGTCATGGTTAAATAAGTAGGTAATAAAAGGGATACCAATGAAAAAAATCCTCCATATTATCCCAAATCAATGCAAATAAAATGATTACCCTTCCTACGCCAGTTACGACTTGATTATATAGGTCACACGCTCTTTGAATAATAAAAGGTTATCCACGACCTGACAAACGTGTTATTATCAGGTCATTTTGAACCCCATTACTATCGATTACTGAGTTTTGTCTACTTCTTTCTGGCACAGATTGGGCCGTTAGCGGAAATTACGTCATGGCAGGCCAGGCGCACTCCACATTTTAGGTATAAAGCTACAAGTACGCGGCAGGCTCGACTTGTCGCGCTAATTCAGTGTGGGCTGCCGCGCACCGGATTTTGGGGTGCCATTTTGTGGAGATCAAATTTTTTTTTTTTCTTCTAATACCGTCGAGTGGGATATCAATTTGAAGGGTTTTAAAAGGTGATTACAAGAACATATGCAACTTATATGGTTAAAAGTAATTCAAAGTGACAAATCGTAAAAAACACGCTATTCTTTTCCACTACTATTCTTGTGCACTTGATCTAAAAAAATTACTCATGACCAAAACTCCTTGCTAGAACTAAATCGTCTGCGAAATCTTTCACATTTGTAAACTAAAAAGCTGTAGGTAAATAAAAAAAAAGTAATTAAAGAAACTAAAAAACCCGACTGCGGTAAAAAACTGAAAAGCTTTATAACAGCCCATTTTAAATTCAATAAAAGTTGGAAGCAGGTGGGACCCATTCCATTTTTTATATTTTCTATCTCAAATGGGTCCCGCCTGCTTCCTACTTTTATTTAATTTAAAATGGGCTTGTTTTTAGCTTTTCAGTTTTTTACCACAGTCGGGTTTTTTAGTTTTTATAATATTGACATCATCTAAATTAACAAAAAATTATACGATAACCTGCTTTTTAGCATTTCATTTATTATATAGTTAGTTAAGAATGAATTTTCTTTAAAATTTACATCGGTTCCGATTTTAATGAAGTATTTTTCTCAATAATTAAGATTTGGAAAACTCAAATGTTAATCGATTTTTGTTGCTGACTGTACAAAATCTAGGTAGCCTTGACGTCATGCCACATTTTACTCAACGTATCTCCGTAATCTTTTGATTACGTAAAAAAAGAAAAATATGTGTCCAATATGTTTTAATAATGTACATGACGATGACGGGCAAAAAAAATTTTTAGTCAATATTTCTAGGTAATAGCCGGCACTAATGCCAACGAAATACAGCAACGCTGCTTGGCGGTAGAGATGGGTACGGCGATAGTTCTTCCTCGGTCAAGATTCTTCACTTAGAGCTCTGCTACTCGTACTAGGCTGCGACAAGCTCTGAAATTACTTACAGAAAAAGTTCATGTAGTTCGGGAGCATGTGACGTAGTTTCCACTTGAGGAAATGTGAATATATTAGCCGATTAATTGGGATCAACAATTCTAGCTATTCGTTACCTAATTGCCATGATTGTGCCAAGCGGTGTGACGATGACGTACGTACACTAGAGGCGACAATGACTGTTTACTTGTATTTTGTACCTACTTTAAAATTGTTCCGATTTTCATTACCCCGCGAAGCCACAATTTAATCAGCGCAAATGTTTTTACTTTTATTCTCTGTCGTCATAAAAACGAAAATTATCTGAATTATGTTTGTTCACTTGAAGCAATGGATTGTCAAGATGCTGATCCCACTGTGTACCTATATACAGGGTGGTTCAAAAATCGTCGATCAAATGAAAGAGGGCGATAGTTGGGGTTATTTGCATTAAAAATATCTCTGTGGCAGAGCCCTAACTTGATCTCCTTAACAGTTATGAGTAAAATGGCTACTTATTTTAAAACAATAAACGGTGTTTAGTTGCCTCTATAATTATCATCAGTACAAAAGTGCTTTTATGACAGTGGGCACTATGATTTATGAGTATTGGCACTTTTTAGATATCTTTTTATTGTTACCTACTTATCTTTTTTTTATTATTTTTAGCAATATTTTGATTTGTTTACCAATTTTTTTTAATTTTGTTTACTGTAAATAACCCCAACTATCGCCAAACATGGCGATAGTTGGGGTTATTTACGAAACATCGTTTGATCCACAATTTTTGACCCACCCTGAATAATAGCGAACGAACATTTTTGTTCGCCGATCACTAGTTATACGAACAAACATGTCCATGTATCGTAGATATTCTTGCTCAGAATATGGATTTTCGGAATTAGATATCCGTGGTTCAAAAAACTCTCCTACAAAAATCACTGACAACTAGTCAACCAACCAACCCGCTGACCGATTGTCGGTGAAACAAAATTATCAGTAGATCTATGTAGGTACGTTACCGACGAACAGTTTCTACCGATGACCGCAGAGAGTGTTTCTATGTTCTGTGTTAGAGGATTTCGTTTCCTCACTCAGTCCTTCATGTGGACCATTGAGCGTGGATCATGGCGGCCGTCGGGGGTTATTCCCTCCAGAAGGTGATCAAGTCTCCTAGACTGTTAAGAACATCTGTGAAAGATCTGGGTGTTCCGAGGGTTTCTGTTCTAATCTGGGTGACGCCTGTGTATTCAAAGAGCATGTGCGTAATGGTTTCCTCAGCCTCCATGCAAGCCTTGCACAGAGGACTGTCCGTTACTCCTGTTGTGTGCAAGTCCAGGCGTAACAAACGTCTGGTTAGCTTACCATCTAGAATAGCCTCCCTAGACTGCCTGCAGCCCGGTGTCGAGGTCCACCAACTCTCCGTTTGTGTATGGGTGGACTCCTCTAGCCACCTGCGTAGCTGGTTGAAGGGGATGGGTACGAAGGCAGACAGTGGTTGTGTCATCTGTAATACGCCTTAGAACGCGGCCCGTGAGGAATGCGAATCTGTGTTATCGAAGTTTGTTCGATTATAAATCAGTGTACGGCTAATTATATCATAGATAATCAATTTAATAAATTTAATATTAAATTGATATGGCTGCTTTCAAATAGTATAAGTATCTTTTCATTTACCACGGAAAAAGGGGAAGTAGCAGGCACCTAAAACATTCCATACAATACAAACGGTCTAAACTCCATCGGTTTAGGTAATTAAATAAAGGTAAGCAAAAAAAAAAAAAAACACGTGTCTGATTAACCGAGTAAACGTAATACCTGTCACTTCAGTCGTCACGCTACGACATTGTTGGACTCTTCAATTTAGCAACAATATACAACGAATTATAACGTTGCTAAATTGAAGAGTACAACAGTGTCGTAGCATGACAACTGAAGTGACAGGTATTATGTTTAGTCGGTTAACCAGACACGTAGTTTTTTTTTGTTGTTTACCTTTATTTAATTACCTAAACCGATGGAGTATAGGTAAAATATCACTCAGACCTATATGACCCAATGAGCTTTTATAATAGGTCTTTACCTATGAAATTGCCGTTTTGTATGAAAAAATTTAAACGAATTTTTTTCATGCATTTTTTATTTGTATTAATCGAAGTAATCACCCATGCAATCAATGCATCTTTGCCAACGCAGTGGCAGTTTATTGATGCCCTTCTTAAAGAAATCAGCTGGACGGGAGGCAACAAATTCTTCAAAGGCATTTTGTACTGCCTCTCGGGTATTGAATTTTTTTCCCGCCAAGAAGTTATCCAAATTCTAGAAAAAGTAGTAGTCTGTAGGCGCAAGGTCTGGTGAGTAGGGCGGATGACGGAGAGCTTCCAACCCCAGTTCTTGCAACTTGGAGACCGTCTGCTGTGCAGTATGAGGTCGCGCGTTGTCGTGCAGGAGCAGCGGAGACGAGCGATTGACCAATGCTGGTTGGAGATGTGCCAGCTTCTCCATCATTGTGTTCAGTTCTTCACAGTACACATCTGAAGTAATGTTCACCCCGTTTGGTAAGAAGCTGTGATGAATCACACCGGCGCTAGACCACCAAACAGTGACCATCACTTTTCTAGGGGTAAGTTTTCGATTAGGGCATTGTTTAGGTGCTGAACCAGGATCCAACCAACTTGCTGAGCGCTTGCGGTTATCAAACAGAATCCATTTTTCATCGCAGGTAACAATGCGGTTCAAAATTCCTTCATTTGTGTGTCTGTTGAGCAGTGCAAGGCACGTCTCGACGCGTACTTCGCGCTGGCGATCATTGAGTTCGTGGAGCACCCATTTGTCAAGCTTTTTTACCTTGCCAATTTGACGCAAATGGACCAATATTGACGCTAACGTCGAAAGCTGCTGCTAATTCAGCCGTAGATTGTGTATCATCAGCTTCCACAATCGCCTTAAATTCGTTATTGGTGATTCTGTTGTGCACAAACTAAACTTAATTTAGGCTATTGCTAACTTTTTCTCTCTATTATGGCAAGAAAGGGACGGAAGTAAATTAGAGCTGTCAAATTAGTCAGAACAATTTTTCCATAGACATTTAGACGACACGTTAAAACATGTCGACTAAAAACACGGTGAAGCGCAAGGCGTGAACTAGTTTGACATCTCCAACTTAGTTCATAGCTATAGCCGTCCTTTTCTCGCGCTGCCTGTTAGTAAAAGATAGCGATTCTCTAATTTTAGTTTATAAACTAAAATTAGAGAATCGATATCATATCCGATTCTCTTATGAACGTACTATAGTACGTTCACAAGAGAATCGGCACCATTGTCGACCAAAGTCTTCGGACGACCGCGAGGTTCATTTTTCAGGTCGAAATTTCCAGAACGGAAGCGAGCAAACCAATAACAAGTGGTGCGTTGGTTTGTAGTGTTAGCTCCGTAAACGTCGTTGATGTTGCGTGCCGCTTGTGCCGCGTTGCTGCCACGACGACGGTACTCATATTCCATAATTACTCGAATTTTTAACGTATCCATGATGACGAAAAAGATTGAAATGCGATGAAAATGTAACACTAATCAATAAACAAATGACTACTTTTGGAAAACAAAATCCATGTTTTTAAAATAAAATTAATTTGAAATTAGAATTCTTAGCCAAACAAAAAATATTTTGATTTGAAATGGCCAGTACTGCAGAACGGCAATTTCATAGGTAAAGACCTAATATAAGGAAAAATACTAGGTACCGGCAACAGGTCTCAAATGCACGAGGAGAAGGTTGAACCATCGTTTCTTACCACATATTTACTTAAAGAGATCTCGTCGATAATTCATATAGTGTAATTCTTATGGGCAAAAAAATCGAAATAAAAATGTAAGCTGGTATTTTTTTGTACCAATTATGACTCTTTTACACAACAATGAAGCTAGCATTTAATTAAGAGGCTCAAAATTGCGTTTCGACAGATTAAGTCTAATGAAACACGCATCGCAATATGTAGTAATTTGGCAGTTGTAATTACTTTTATTTTGAGTTTTATAATTTTTTTTAAAGTAAGAAATTTTAATTTTTGAACGAACTAATGTTTATTCTGGTTTAAATTTTTTAAACAAGACTTTAAAAACAAAATGATAAATGATTTATTTCTGCAAGTAGGTTTGCACAAACACTTTTATACGTCAATCATATTTTTAATAAAAAACGTTTTTACAAAAAAATACAACCGACTTCCAAAAACAACACTACAAAGTGAAAAATAACTTTAATTTCGAAAGTCGGTGTCTAGTTAAATGTATTTTCGTTTTTGCCACCGACTTGCGAAATTAAAGTTATTTTTCACTTTGTAGTGTTGTTTTTGGAAGTCGGTTGTATTTTTTTGTAAAAAAGTTTTTTAATTTGTAGTAGTAGTAGTAGTAGTCAATCCACGAGCTCGCAAAAATGCAGTCGCACATTTTATGAAAAACTTGCTTCGTAATTTTGGCTGTAAGTATTAAGAAAAGATTGAGAAAAACGAAGCCGCTATAAACTATTCTAAAAACTATACTCCACCACTCAATAAGTCAAAGTTGTCGAAGTCTTTCAGTTTCTCAGAATAAGAACGCCAAAGTTGGTCATTTAACTCAAAAATCGCGGTCGAAATGAAACATGCCTCTTATATTAAATGACTGTTCTTGTTAGTAGTAGTCACACAGGAAACGCCGATCTCATCTAATTTTTAACCGACTTCAAAAAGGAGGAGGTTCTCAATTCGTCGGAACCTTTTTTTTTTTTTATTTTTTTTTTATGTATTTTCCCCGATTACTCAAAGATGGTTGGACCGATTTGGTTTTTTTTTGTTTTATTCGAGAGGGTATACATCACAGTTGGTCCCATATAAAATTGATTAACTTTGCTTTGGTAGTTTTTGAGTTAGCTTCAATAATACGTATTTTTTTCCTTACTTTTATATGGATGATGTTCTAGTTTGTTTTGCAGGTAGTGGTATTACAATTTGTGTGGGGTAGGTAAACAACTAAAAAGTGAAAAATAAAAACTTTTTTACAAAAAAATACAACCGACTTCCAAAAACAACACTACAAAGTGAAAAATAACTTTAATTTCGGAAGTCGGTGGCAAAAACGAAAATACATTTAACTAGACACCGACTTTCGAAATTAAAGTTATTTTTCACTTTGTAGTGTTGTTTTTGGAAGTCGGTTGTATTTTTTTTGTAAAAACGTTTTTTATTAAAAATATGATTGACGTATAAAAGTGTTTGTGCAAACCTACTTGCAGAAATAAATCATTTATCATTTTGTTTTTAAAGTCTTGTTTATGAGAAATGCGCACAAGCGCCATATGCCACGAGGGACATACAGAGCGTCAGCCAACTACTCGTAGTACCGTGTTATTCAAAGTACTTAACAACCAGCAGGCATTATAGTGGGTTACAGATGACTTTTTTATACTGTTTTATAGGAACTTGGCACCGTTCCTTTAGAAAACGTTAGTATTTCCGGTTTATTTTAGCTTGACCGAGTGTTAAAGTTTAAAGGCGAGGTCAGGGCTATGAAAATCATCTGCATAGTGATAGATTACACACGCAAGGGGTCAAGCCTGCTATTTCAAGATCTCCTAAATTCGTAATGGACTTTCAGTGATAAAAAATGGTGGTGGAAAATGTTAAAGTAAAGGAAATTACTATTTTTCATCATGTATGAGAATACCAAAACTAAGTATTAAAATTACGGTGGCAATGATCGGCTATCCCGACAGAATTGCGTTAGCAGACTTGGCCCCCTGGTCCAATAACAGTTGCTCTATTTATACTTGCAATTGACCCCAATACAGTTTTAATGACAATCAATCTGCCTAGCCTTTTCCCAACTATGTTAGGGTCGGCTTCCAGTCTAACCGGATGCAGCTGAATAGCAGTATTTTACATGGAGCAACTGCCTATCTGACCTCTATAACCCATTAACTGGGTAATACGATTAATCTTGGTAAGACTGGTTGTCAGACTTACGGGCTTCTGACGACCCGTAACGAATGTCAAAGATCCACGAACGACAGCCGGGACCAACGGCTTAACATGCTTTCCGAGGCACGGAGGAGTCTTGGTATGTAAGGATGGTCATCCATCCACGGACAACCCCGGCAAGCGTAGCTTAACCTGATGGATCGACCTGTGCGGCTGTTATTACTTAGCCACAAGCTCCTCCTTACAGTTTTAATGACATTTATGAGAAATCTTTATTTTGGTTTTGCCAAATTGATCATAATCAGCTTATAACAGTTCCCTGTAGGATACATAAAGGCCTCTGCAATCACAGCTCGATCCTTAGACCCACACTCATCGGATCCAGCTGCTATCACTCTCCCTGTACAGTGGCGCATGTGCTCTTTGAATGCACAGGCGTCACCAAGATTAGAACAGAAACCCTGTTCAAGCTAGGTTTTTTGCAGATGTTCCAAACAGACAAGCACCGTAATTGCGTAACATAGGTTTATCAATCGGAATTTTGAAGCAAATTGCTATTCCATCGTACACTGGTTTATTTGGGCAAGTGTGGTTTACTTTTATTATTATCTAATTTAATACTAACATTACGCTAAGTTATACTACTACTAACATTATATGGATTTATCTGAAATAATATATTTATAATTTGAATTGCTTCATATGTTCGAAAAATTTGTCTACTCGACAACGTAAATAACGCAATGAATGTTGTTGAACTGTCAAAATGAAACCGATTCCGATTGATAGTGTATTACGCAATTGCCCCGCAGGATATCTAATCTACTTGGGCTGGTTGGAATGACCCACGACGGCCACCATGGCCCATGTACAACGATCCACTTGAAGCACTAAGTGGGGAAACCAAACCCAATAACATAGAATACCCTGCAAATATTTCGCTGAGGTGTACTCTAGGGGGAAATCTGTAATGAATGCAGATAACACGATTTAATCGATGACGATGTTTTAACGATGTTGGTAAATTGTGTTGGATTTAGGTAGATATTATAAAGGTACCCGGATAAGATTAATGATATTTTTAAGAAATATACCAACAATGTACCTACGATTTATACTTCAACATCATCTTTTCTACCGAAAGACGGCCTGTTGGACATAGGCCTCCCGGGACCAACCATTACCACTTTGACCAGTTCTTTGCATGTCACGTCCAGCAGATTCCTGCGGTCTTCACAAGGTCATCGAATAAACTTAGTTTATTAATTCTCAAAAAAAAAAACTGTTTAAATAATTAGGAATAACAACTTAAAATTTTATTCGAATATGAAATGAAAAGGCGACGCAAAATTCGATTAAAATACGACTCGTAAGTATTTTATGCTTGCAAAAGAACATGAGCTTTAATTATAATTTCGTTTATAATTGACCGCATTAATGTTAACGATGAAATATTTTCTCATTTAATATAAATAAGTTTGCCTTTCCCTAAAAACAATATTTGTACCAAAGTACCTACGCAAAAGTGAATAAGTCCGTGCATTCTAAATATAATCCCTTTATTCATAAAAAAACTAAAACTCTCTACAAATATATTTTAGTTAAGATTGTGTTTTGTCTTCTTTTCGAAAGAAATTGACAAAACACCTATTTTAACTAAATTAGGTATGTTGAGCGTTTTAGTTTTTTTTTAATAATTAATAACATTTTAGTGCACTGTAGAGCGTTATTTCATATTTCATATGTATTAATTAATTAATAAAAATAGGTAATTATTTGACAGCTATTTGTGACGCATTTCCAATGTTTACAATGCACACTCTTAACGCTTAGACAGCAAAATGGCATAATAAATAAAAATGTTATTCAGACGATGACAGCATAGGAAAAAGTTTGAAATAACCAATTGAATAAAATCGTAGTAGCTATAAGTTGACCATCATAACCCTATCTATTTATTAAGTCAATAGCTCTAACGATGGTACAGTCAGCGATAACATTTGAGTTTTCTAAATCTTAATTATTGAGAAAAATACTTCATTAAAATCGGAACACATGTGAATTTTAAAGAAAATTAACTCTTATCTAATAAATGAAATGCTAAAAAGCAGGTTGTCGTATCATTTTGTGTTAATTTATATGATGTCAAAAAGTAGCAGTGTTAACGGACTTCTGTTGCTGACCGTACAATGTTTGTATCGCCACACGCTGCTCTAGTAAATCATCATCTGCCTAGCCTTTTCCTAAACGTTGGGGTCGGCTTCCGTCTAACCGGATGCAGCTGAATACCAGTATTTTAGATGGAGCGACTGCCTATCTGACCTCCACAACCCACCTCACTGGGTAATACGTTACGATACCCCTTGGTAAGACTAGTTGTCTGACTTTCGGGCTTCTGTCCCGTAACAATGTCAAAGATCTACAAATGACAGCCGGGACCAGCGGCTTAACGTACTTTCCGAGGCACGAAGGTGTTTTGGTAAGTAAAGATGGTCACCTATCCATGGACCAACCGCGGCAAGCGTAGCTTAAGCTGATGGATCGACCCGTGCGGTTGTTATTACTTAGCCACAAGCCCTTCTTGTCTTCAGTAAATCAACCCTTTAAATACGCACGGGGAAACCATTAGAAAGAAGAAATCATTATCTAAACAAAAATGAAAAAAAAATAAGAAAGAATAAGAATGTTTACAACTTGATTTATTGTACGTAAATGTCAGTGTAGTGTTTATACTGATGATTTATTATTAGATTCACTGAGGGCGGCCCTGTCGTTAACATTGGTTGTCACAGTCCAGGCATTCCGACCAGCATCCTATCGTGACAGGCAGGTGCCACCAACTCGTGTAATTGATTGACGAAATTAGTCAATAATTTTTGTATGAATTTTCTAATAATTCGTTTCATTTACGAAATTGACCTGCTTACTGGGCAATCAGACTTAGGAAAATGTATTTCATGATGAAAGTAACTGCTTATGAATCAGCAGTTATGAAAAAGGAAATAAAAAGTTGAATACTATGCAATAATAGAACATAATAACTACAAGTATTTATACAAAAATCAATTGCCAAATGTACGTAGATACGATATATTGGCTAATAATTTTTTTGTTGTGTTTGTAATTTCAGGACAAGGTTTGTATGAAAGAAAATGTTTGAAAAGTTGCCGGGGAAATTGAAAAATTCGGGAAAAGTGAAAGTCCATTTTCAATGGGTGTTTTGTATGAATTATTGAAATTTGGACAGGACGACCTTTGTGGGGTCAGCAGTCAACTAGTAGTACATAATTCTGAAGATTGACATCTCAAAGCAGTGCAGCACTGGGAACCAATTACATTAAACAGCAAATATAATCAAATTTCAGCATATTTCAGAGAAAATTAAACAGGATTGTTAACCGTATGATACAGTTACGATACGTACAGTTAATTAAAAGGTCACAACGAAAATAACTCCGATGATATGAATGAAAAGGTTATAGAAAACGCGAAACGTTTTCGCTTTTCGACATGTATAAATATTTTCACAACTGAAGGAGAATTCCTGATATTGTTATATAAGAATTTGCTTTGTATTTTAAAATCTTTGTTTTTTACCCGACTGCCCCAGAAGGAGGGTAATGAGTTTTACAAAAATATATGAGGCTGCGTTAGATATCTGCCTGTCTCTATAAGGTAGATAGAGATAGTTCGCAGTTAGTAAATGTTAGCCATTGAGTCATCTGCCGTGACCTTACGTTACTTGACGATACAGAATGATAAATGGGTCCAGTTAGGGCTCTCTGCTGCATGTATGTAGGTACTACAACGGTTATTGGTTCGATAAGAGGGCTGTTGCATTTTGTCAACTCTCTCGCTCATACGGGACCAAATTTTTAAGTGAAAAGATGTTTTTTTGAAAAATGTAAACAACTAGCGGACTAGAAAATAATATTAATTTAGTAGGTAATTATTAAAAATACATTTTTATTGTGGTATATTTATCTATCTCATCTCATAAACAGATAATAATTTTTGAGCTGAGTTTATTAGATAACACAATAGAAATGTGTTTTCAATAATTAGGTACCTATTAAATTAATATTATTTACTAGGTCGCTAATTGATTACATTTTTAAAAAAAAAAGTATCTTTTCATTTAACAATCTTAGAAATTTGGTCCCGTGTGAGCGAGAGAGGTGATAAAATAAAATCCTCTTAAGTCAGCACAAAGGGGCCTGAAATCTTAGGGTCCAATAAGGATTGCAGTCGTTTTGCACCAGATTTCTTCCAATACTCTATGGCCAAGAGCCAAAATGCCACAGTGCATGAGTGTTCGTATCTAAATTATAATTATTTGAAAAATAATTAGGAAAGCGTGAAAAGTCTAAAACAAAACTTTCAGTAAAATAATACCAAGTTTTCTTGTAGGCGCTTTTTACGAGAGGGCAGTAGTTACATCATCATCTGCGTATAGCTTTTTCCCAACTATTTTGGGGTCAGCTTCCAGTCTAACTGGATTCGAGCTGAATACTAGTAGGTAATATTTTACATGGAGCGACTGCTTACTGGGTAATACGATACCCCTTAGTAAGACTGGTTGTCAGACTTTCAGGCTTCTGACGACCCATAACGACTGTCAAAGATCCACGAACAACAGCCGGGACTAACGGCTTAACGTGCTCTTCGAGGCACGAAGGGGTTATGGTAGGTATGGTATGGTATGGTCGGGTATGTAAAGATGGTCACCCAATCACGAACCAACCACAGCAAGCGTACTTTAACCTGAACGATTGACCCGCGCGGCTGTTATTAAGTACTTAGCCACAAATATCATGGATTGCCAATTTTTATGTGTTCATCTTGGCTACAGGCTATCATTTTGTTTGAATATTTCTGAAGCTACGGTTTCTTAGAAGAACGGTGGCCGTAATGTCAGCGGTTTTCATGACCGCAACCATCTCAACAGTGCGGTATTGATAACTATTTCTACTCAACGCCTACGGATTTCAAGAGTATAAGTTTCTCTCTGATAATTTGCTGTTTTTATTATAATTTATTAAAATTACTGTGGATATGTCGCAGGCGATTTGTATGATTCCGCTTAAAACAAACGGAGTTGTCCGTTTAAAAACGCTCGCAGTTTTGAAATATGCTGATGGCAAAATGTAAATTGCCTTGTATAATATATGCCACAACATTTATTTTGATGGACAATTCAAACACCGTTTACAAAATGCCGCGGCAAATTAAAGGAATTAGTTCTATTTCTCAAGGCTCTCGCCGGCCACTGCCGCGGCACCGCACGCTCGGCTCGCACGCCGTTGGTCACAGTTCTAACCTAACCTAACCCATTTGTTTGGGGTGCTTAGTTACTGCGACTAATTTGGATCGCACGTGGTTAGTCACAGTTCCAACTAAACTTACAATAGCAATCAATGTCGAAATTATAACAATTGAACGAGTTGCCAATTTGCCTTCGGCATATTCCATAACTGCGAGCGTTTTTGAACGGACGACGGTCGTATGTATCAATGACGAATCATACAATCTGCCTGCGACAGACACAAACGAATTCAATTGAATTCGTTTAGTTTATGTCAAACTAATTAGTTTATGTAGTTGATTTACCATAATCAGCCTACAATGTTCCCACTGCTGGGACACAGGCCTCCTCTCTGTGAGAGGGAGTGGGCCGTAATCCACCACGCGGCCCCAGTGCGGGTAGGTAGATATCACATGTCTTCTAATTTTTGGTTCTAGTCTAGGACATGCCCGTTTCTTCTTGACGTTTTCCTTCACCGTTTTGAGAGCAGTGGTGACGAAATTATTTACACAAAGTAAAGCCTTGGGTTCGAACCTACGACCTACAACTCATAAGTCTGGACCACAACTGCTCTAGTTGATTTGGTACCCTAAAATGTCTAAGTAAACTGAGAACTGACACAACGAAATCTTCCACAAATTCAATTTCTCGTACTTCCCTCATCCCAATATGTACTCGTAGGTAGGGTAGGCACCATTTGGTGGTCACAAACTGTATGCATATCACGCGCTGACATAGAAATCATCTGTCATGTCAAACTGTCTTCGTGAAAAAGGGGCTCTGACGTCCGGACAGACAGACGGAGAATTGGTTCCATAAATATTTGGCTTTTCGTTTTTTTTTTTTTGTGTATGCTGACATATTTTTCACACAACTAGGTAATATCTGACGTCATAACAAGTTGGATGAAACTATTGTTATCTGCATACAGCCTTACTAATAAATATTTACATACGACGTATACCGGAGTTATAACGCTTTTGGCCCTTTTAAAAAGCGTTATAACTCCAGTATACGTCGTGTGTAAATCTTTATTAATAAGGCTGTTAATGTTTAAAGTGCAGATACCTACTTATACTAAGCTGTGTAGGTATAAACATTATATTCTGGTAACGTGGTAAATAAGATATCATGTAGACTAGCTGTTTCCCGCGGCTTCACCTGAGTGGATGTCAATACTTCCCTTTTTGAATTGGATTTTGTTCACAATTTCATAGGATTTAATTTTTTTGTGCGGAAACCGTAATTATTTATGTAAAGTTAAAGTAGCCTTAGTTAATCCTTATAATATTAGCTATCTGCCAGTGAAAGTCCCGTCAAAATCGGTCTAGCCGTTTCGGAGATTAGCCCGAACAAACAGAAAGACAGTCAGACAAAATATTTAAAAATTGTATTTTTGTAACAATTTGTTAGGTATATTATACTTTCATATGCATTTAGCAATAAGCTATTATTTTGACATTATAAACAGACACTTCAAAAGAAGATTTGTCAGTTTAGAGATAGAAAACAGCATTCTCTGTAGAATTCTGAAATTAGGTAAACTATGGGAAATAATATAAATAGTTATGCAAATTGAAACAACTTAAATTAACTAAAACTTTAATGAGGTTTATTTAAATCACAACTGTTATTCGTTGACAGTTGTATGAAATGGCTTTTAAATACATGGTAAATTGACGTTAGGTAAATAATACCCTGGCTGCACAAGCATCCCTTTGATGACGGCCTTTATAACCGACTTCGGCAAAGCCAAAAGGAAGGGTTATGATTTTAGCAGACTATGTATGTATGTAAGTATGTATTTACGAGTGTTCCACCGTAGCGCCTAAATTACTGAACCAATTTTAATTAATGAGGTATCGATAGATTCGTAATGATGGTTCGGGTGACATACGCTATATAAATTTTCCAAATATTTAATATGGTGGACTTTACACGTAAATTTATGACCAAGAAAAAATTATGCGGTCCACAAATTAAAATGCGGTTAATGCGGTTAAATTAAGATAATAATGACATGTTTGTATCAAAAGAAAGGTCTCGACGAGGACATTACAAATATGTATATATGTCATATTGTTTATTAAATAAATATGTTTAAATTGCTAAAAATAAGTAAAAGTGGAGGTAAATAATATAAATTTAATTGGTTACAGACCGACCGCGATGAGCGTGATTTTTCAGTAGTCGGGTTTTAGTATTTGAGTTTACTTTTTATTATTGGTGTCTGATTTGTTTCAAATATTACTATTAAAGTGTACCTTAGCCACGTGGCTCATAAAAAAAAAAAACTCTTTATAGACTTTAAAGATATGCATGAAATACTAAAAATTACATAATACTTATAACTTTACTAATTTAACTTTACCTTTGATTATACTTTTTAAACTTTCGCGATTTGCAAACAAAACCAAAACCTAACCTAACCTAACCTGTTTACCTCGTAAAAAGGAATATCGCGAGAAGACACGTTTTTGATTTTGTTTACCTTTGATGTTTATAATACGTAGGTACTAAAGTTATTTTATGCAATTTTATTAAGATAAATAATTAATATCTAGTGTAACTCGTTTTTAGGGTTCCGTAGTCAACAAGGAACCCTTATAGTTTCGCTATGTCCGTCCGTCTGTCCGTCCGCAGCTTAGCTCCATTAAGAGTCTTTACTCTTAATACTAGAAAGCTATAATTTGGCATGGCATATTTTTAGGGTTCCGTAGTCAACAAGGAAGCCTTATAGTTTCGCTATGTCCGTCCGTCTGTCCGTCCGCAGCTTAGCTCCATTAAGAGTCTTTACTCTTAATACTAGAAAGCTATAATTTGGCATGGCATATTTTGGCTGTTTTTTTTTTGGCATATTCATCACGCCGACAAAGTGGTAAAATAAAATCATGAAAAAAAAATTTACTAGGGTACCTTCTGAACACGTAAAGTGTGTTTTTTTTTTCTCGTCTACCCCATGATGTGGGGTGTTGTTGGATGGGTATTTCAAAAATATTGCGGGTTTGTTACAACATATTTTCGATTTAGGGATCCGTTTCTGAAATAATAAGCTTTAAAGTGCTATTTTTTGTTAGTCAAGTGTCCCCCCCCCCCCCCTGCCAGCTAAACGGTTAGTTTTGGATGGGTGAAAAAAATCACGGTAGTAGTATGTAATAACGAAGTTAAAAGGAAACTATCAAAGCTAAGAGGCTTTTCAAGTTTACGAGTAATAGTCAACCAACTTACATTTGCAGTTGGAATGTATGGGAAACCATGTTATCAACTACAGTGTTAAGTTTGTTCTTGGGATAAATTCGCTCCAACTACGGAACTCTTCATTGTGCGTGGTCCGACACGCACTTGGCCAGTTTTTTTTTAAATAAAAATATTTATCAGCCCTTTGTATTACTTACATGATAATTTAATTAGGTATATTTAATTCAGATTAAACAAATACCTTACCACATTGGTGTATAAATAAGAAAGAAAGAAAGAAAAACTGTTTATTCACGTGAAAGTGACGCACATACAAGGAAGATATGGTTCGCACTCCTCGTTGTGCACCGTATAAATTGTGCTCACGGGCCTAATTTACCTTAGTCACAATCGAACTGGCGTTTGTGTAACACATGTGTAGCACTTTAAGTAAAATTACTAAATAAGCAGCAACAATGCCATCCCGTGTTTTCAAAATGTGCACAAATAGTTAGTAGCACAATCATGACGCACGACATCGGGAAATGTAGTTATGTGTGTGTTTACATGTAATTGTTTCTAGTCGAATAATGCTTACGTGACATTAGAGTAGAGTGAGTACCCTATCTTCCCATATTTATACATCAATGCCTTACTGCTAACAGAAATAAGAACATCGTTTGATGTTACTTTTCTTTTGAACTAAGAAAACAGATTGATTTAAGCTTCGATCAATAATGCTATTATTGATCGAAGGATTTAAGTTCACATTATGGATAAAAATTATTAATCCAAATGATAAAATCATCTGCCTAGCCTTTTCCCAACTATGTTAGGGTCGGCTTCCAGTCTAACCGGATGCAGCTGAATAACAGCATTTTACATGGAGCGACTGCCTTTCTAACCTCTACAATTTATTGGGTAATACGATAACCCTTGGTAAGACTGGTTGTCAGACTGTCGGGCTATTGATGACCCGTAACGACTGTCAAAGATCTACGAATGACAGCCGAGACCAACGCAACGGCTTAAAGTGCTTTACGAGGCACGGAGGGGTCTTGGTATGTGAAGATGGTCACTCATCCACGGACAAACCGCGGCAAGCGTAGCTTCATCCTGATCGATCGACCCATGAGGCTGTTATCACTCAGGCAAATGGTAAAATGTTTTACTTAAATGAAAATATGTACCTACGATTGATTAAGTAGGTAATCTAAATAAATAAAAATAAAAAATAATAAATAAATTCTTTATTTCAAAAAGAGAGCTTTTTTACATACATGACATATTTAAAGTAAACAGAAGTCTCAAACATAGGTCTCCTGGCTCCCAAACTAGGCTTACACCTGTGACTTGGGAGTCAGTGATCCTCCATGAAAAAAACAAAACACATCACACACTCATGAAATACATCTTACATCTTATTTACGAAACAAAATTGCGCGTACACGTAATAGAACTGAATCTTCTTAAAAAAAAGTTATATCTTTCTTATCTCTCATGAACAAAATGTGCCCAAACGTGAGGCGTCCTTGAAATTTCACTCTCTTGTCCAATTAACGAATGGCTACCTAAGAAAGTTTCACTTCAATAATATAATTAACAGGGTAGGTACAGCGACGTCTGTACGCTTACACTAAGCTAATTTAGCTTACTTTTAATACTTTTAAGGCTTCTATGCAATTACTTATACGCAAAAGAACTGCGTCGCTACTGTGGAGAGTGAGGGACAGTCAAAACAGTATCCTGAAAACTGTAGCCGAGAGCCTCGGCTCGCCGATTATACAGCAGTTTGTGCGGAGGTTGATATTTACTAACACTAGCTAGGAAATAAGTTAGTTCTTTGTATGTTACTAACACTATATGGATATTGTATGTCCGAAATAAAGATATTATATTCTATTCTATATATACACCTTTGTCAAATGTGGACTAGAGTCGGGCCATCGAGTGAATGCGTTCCTGCAGACACCTGTCAGTTGGACAATTTCTAGTAGTACGAGTATTAGTAGAATCTGTAAATCACGCTTTAAGTGGTGCCAGAATAACAGGGAGCAGATAAAGATGGATATCCTCACTTCTCGCCATTCCAAGCATGACTGTCGTAACTTTGGAAAGCTACTAGCAGGAGCACACCTATTTATGTCTGTTTTCTCGACTTCTCAAAGGCGTTCAACCTGGTTAGCGTGGTGTCATACGGCAAAAATTAAATAACATCTCGAAACCTATCGAACTAATAGAAATTTTCAAGTACTGACCCATAGAATTGAATCGGTTCAATATCAGCCGGTGTATTCTGTAGAAATGTAACAGTGAAAACTTAGTTGAAGTGAGCTTAAAGTGAGCTGTCGTTCCACCTCATGGTGGAACGACAGCTCACTTTAAGCACACTCTCACAGCTAGGATATACCTACACTATGGATACGTTCCGAATTGCGCTGTAATCGATTTGAGCGTTTTTAAACTCGTTCCGAATTAGCGCGAGCGCGATAACGATGTCCCGTGAACCGTCATAGAAGACGTCATGACATGTGTCATCTTGCGATAACGCCCACTATGCCCTAAATTAATATCACCGTGAGGCTGTCAAAAACAACAGTTGTGCTGTTTTGTTTTGGGTCGCATCATATCTTTAAACTAACGTGGCATTTTCGAAATTATGCTTCTGACTACAGTCACCACCTAACCAAAGCAGAAGAAGAAATTTTTGTTGTATACGAGTATGTTACCGGAAATGTATGAAACCTAGGAATTGCACACAACTCGTAGGAAGTATATGCACTTCCGAGCTTACTTAGGAAATATGTAAAATAATGTTTCAAAGATTCTATAATACTCACATTTCCTGTGAAATGTATGTATTTCCTAGGAATTGTTTGCAATTCCGAGATGATACTAGGAAATATATAAAAAGTAATGCTTTCTGTGACTAAAAGAAATAAAACACGTTTGTAAACTGAAATCAGAATTTTGATTAAGATTCTCGTTGACATAATTAGCTGTAATAATAACATCGTAAAATATAAAATATTCATAGGGCTTATTACTAATTAAACTTCAAAAATCAACTATTTATTCCTTTTTAAGACCCATCAAGAAACATAAAAATCTACGTATAATTTAATACGAACATCAAGAATGTAATACATTTCCGATTTCTATCTAAGAAATGTAGGTATAGATTTCCTAGGAAAAATGCATATTAAAAAATATATCATAGATCTCCTATCTATTTTAGGAATTGTACCTACATATTTCCTAGGAATTGTATACAATGATGGATTACACACTTTTCCGTCAACATTATACACAAAGGAATATACTGTAATCCAACCATGACTGTGTTTTACAGTTCAGGGTATTAATGTTGAGCGTACACTGTGAGCGCGTTGACCAGTGTTCCGCATTGTTGACATCTCTTAGCTGTCATAATCGTGATATCTAAATCGGATCGCATATTATTGATGGAGCGCTGTGAGTGATTCTGGCATAATTCGGAATGCAGCCTACATTGGCAGCTAGCTTTACCTAAATTTTCACGGGGAAATTTTTACAGCTGTAAATAAGTCCCAAAACGTTGTGATGAGAAACGAACTACATTGGCACAGAAAGGTTGGCGATCTCTGAACTATTCCACCTAGGCGGAAATAAGTCCAACTGAACTTATATAAACAGACTATCGTCTTGATAGACTCAATCAATACTTGTAACGTTACCTGTTAGAGATTCAGAGCGTCTGTGACAAGGAAACAAAATGGTGTGTGCAGTGTCCATACGGGATTTGAATACGTTGTTTTGTGTACAAAATGTTGTTGATCAGTTATTATTTACAAATTATTTTATTTTCTTTCATGCGTGGTGCACAGGAGACGCTTGACAAGGAACAAATTAAGCGTGAGTTATACTGCTTTAAGGGGGAAACGCCAGGGTAGCCCGCGAAATTCAAATTTATATTTAACAAATATTTTATATTACGGCGAAAGCGCCAGGGTAGCTCGCAAAATTCAAATTTTCTAACTTTTTTACAATTTGCAAGTCAATACCTATTAGGTTGTATGTTGATTAAAAACTTTTTTACAAAAAAATACAACCGACTTCCAAAAACAACACTTCAAAGTAAAAAATAACTTTAATTTCGGAACTCGGTGTCTGGTTAAATGTATTTTCGTTTTTTGCCACCGACTTCCGAAATTAAAGTTATTTTTCACTTTGTAGTGTTGTTTTTGGTAGTCGGTTGGTTTTTTTTTGTAAAAAAGTTTTTATTTTTCTTTTTTTAGTTGTGGTACCTACCCCACACAAATTCTAATACCACTACCTGCAAAACAAACTAGAACATCATCCACATAAAAGTGGGGAAAAATACGTATTATTGATGCTAACTCAAGAACTACCCAAGCAAAGTTAATCAATTTTATATGGGACTAACTTTGATGCATACCCTCTCGAATAAAACAAAACATTTTCAAATCGGACGACTCTGTAAAAAGTTATGCGTGGTCAGACATAAAAAAAAAAAAAAAACGTGTCGAATTGAGAACCTCCTCCTTTTTTTTCGTCGGTTAAAACTATGATTCGCGACTGTAACAAATATGTATTTACAGAATTACCTATAATCGTTAAAATCAGTAAGTAATGTATAATTCTCAAAGGTCAAGATTTCATGAAATAGTCATTCAATCATTCAACAGGATTACTGGATCCAATTCAATAGAATTACCCCTAACAAACTAAACTAAACACCCTAATTGCGAAACACAGTTTGGTCTTAAAGAGTTGTATTGATGACTTTAATGTATAAAATTGTATAATAAAATTCCAAGTACTATAACGAAACATTGATTGATAAATGCTTTTATAGTGTACTTGAGTCCCTAGACTATAAGTTGTAAGTCCTGCATTGTAGTATCATGTCCCATTATAAATAATTGATTGTTATCAAAAAAGAAATATGAATCGATTTAATTCAATTTACTAACTGCATGCATGATTCAAAATAATACTATATATAATTTTCTTGACATTCAATAATTAAGCAAAATTTGCACGCCGACATTAATGGCAGAATAAGAGAATCATATACCTATCTTTAAGATCCCTCTGTACCTTATTTATGCAAATAAATGATTTTGATTTTATTTTGAATGATTACCTATAATTCGTAAATACAGACCTGTTACGGTCGCGAATACGACTTTAACCAATACAACCTAAGAGTGACTTGCAAATTGCAAAAAACGTAAGAAAATTTGAATTTTGCGAGCTACCCTGGCGCTTTCGCCATAATATAAAATATTTTCTTCTTACCGGTGTGTAGGTCCACTTCTGTCTAACCTTTTGGAGAATACCGGCGTGATGTTATGTTATATTGTCTTTCATGTTAAGCTTATTAATTATGATAATAAGCTGCCAAATTTTATAATAGAGGCTATCAAAAATCAATTAACTTTTAAGAAGTACCTACTAGCAAGAAGAATGCTACTTTTAATCAAAATAATACTATAGTAGGTAAGAGCACCTATCTATCCCAAAGGTTGACTGGCAAATAATGTCTTGTGGTACTAAGTCCACATATTATGTAACCTACCACTTTGTACATGATGTGACTTTGTACATCGTACATCTATATCTATTAGTGTTGCCCAAATTCAGTCTTGGTCTTGCAGTCTTGGTCTTGTTCTTGCGTTTTTGCAAGACCAAGACCAAGAACAAGACCGCGTATTTTTAGCAAGACCAAGACCAAGACTGACCGTGCAAGACTTGAGCAAGAACAAGACATAGCCTGCAAGACTCTTGCGTCTTGCAGCTAGGACTTAGCGCTATTTCACTGAGTAGTTGGGTGTAACAGTTCGGTGTATAGGTAGGTATGCTTAGGAATTCTATGAGACGCAAAAAACTGTATCAAAGAATATGAAAAACTGGACCTATGCGCATTACGACTAATACCATAAACATAGCGAATAAAAAAATATCTATTAAAATCAAACTGAGTGCATGCATAGTTATGTTTTAACCATCGGCACTTTGATAATGCGGCATCAAAGGTTTGAACCAAGAACTGCCAGCTCGGAAGACATTTTAGATTGGTGGAGGACGCATGAGACAGAGTATCCGATTTTATCGAAAATGGCCCGTGATTTTCTCTCAATACCTGCAACTTCAGTACCTGCTGAGAGGTTATTTTCTAAAGCATCATTAGTAATTAGAAAACATAGAAATAGGTTAAGTGATGAGTCAGCCAGATGGTTACTTTGTATTAATTCTTGGTCAAAAAAAATTATATAAAGTATCATAACCTAATGATAAAGCTGTTGATTTGTGTTGTATTTTATTTTTTATTCAAATAAATGATAAATCGTAAAACTCTTTTATTAAATTTCTTATAAGTTGAGGGTTCAATCTCTTTCTAGACAGATAAGTATTGTTCTTTAAAATACAGTCAAGTTATTGTAATTAATTTGTTTTTTTACATGTTTTAGCAAATGTAAGCTTATAAATCATAAATGTTTATTAAGAAACAGTTACTTTCATGGAAAACGACATATAGGTCAGTTGATTTTTCGAATTTCTTATCAAATCTTCAGTTATTTATTAATCTGCTTGATCTTTACTATGGCTATGTTAATTCAAGCTCACAATGTTCCAATTCTAATACGTTTTTCTAAGATTTAAAGTAAACTTTAATAAATAGTAATAGACTAATAGGTAATTGCAAGACTTGCAAGACTCTTGCTGCAAGACCAAGACCAAGACCAAGACTGGGAGCGCAAGACCAAGACCAAGACCAAGACCAGGTGTATTGGCGCAAGACCAAGACCAAGACTGGCTAAGTCTCGTCTTGTTCTTGCATTTGGGCAACACTAATATCTATAGGGTGACTGGTAATTAGTGACCGATACTTAGACACATGATTGTGCTCATGATAACAAACAACTTTTACTATGGGACAAAATCTGAAATCGCGAAAAAAAAGTCAGCTGCTCCCTACATTTCAACGAGTTTTGCGAACATGAATGTATGTGGCAGCTGATTTTTTTTTTCGCGATTTCTGGCTTGGTCCCATAGTAAAAGTTGTTTGTTATCATGAGTATAATCATGTGTTTAAGTATCGGCCACTAATTACCAGTCACCCTATATACTTATTATAAAATAAAGTCGCTCTTTGTATCTGTATGTGTGGCCGCGTTGTTCTTCTAAACTACGCAACGGATTTTGATGCGGTTTTCACTATCATTTAGAAAATGTATTCAGGAAGGTTTACATCTTAATATTTAACTTATTTATACTTAATATAGAAACCTTCATGTTTTGTCAAGTCGTACAAAACCGTGCGAAACAGAGCCGGGTCGCTAGTTAAGTAGGTATAAACAAATAATAATAAATAAATAAATCTACTGAAAACAAGTATGTATGTATAATATAACTGAAACGAATAACATTTATATTCCGACTTTCATAATTATCATTATTTCTTTGTGCAGTTCTGCAGAATGCCTTTGATGCATTCGACCACGAGAAGAAGGGAGTCATCAGTACAGACTTCATCGGCACCATCCTAGAGATGTTGGGTCATGAGCTGGACGACGACACTCTGAAGGAAATCATCGCTGAAGTCGACGTCGCTGGTAAATTGATGTATTTTTTATAACTTTACAACCATAATTGGACAAGAGTTGTCATGAACCCAAATTCAATCAACAAAAAAGGTTGTTAATAGTCTCTTAAAAACGTAGAATGGAAAGTCTATGAACGGCCTTGGCGATTCTTTCAGGGCCGCTCACAGACTTTCAGTAAATTGGTATCTGATCTAGGTAAATACTGAAAGGATATTGATATACGAGTGAACTTCTACATACTTAAATCTAGTTTTAAATAAACTACTGATTAATCTATTTGACATCGATCTGCAAAAGACACAATAATTCTTGTTGATACCAATTATTTTTGTTTAATTTGTACCTAATGGTTTATACGATAGATGGCGCTAGTAGTGAGGCAGATAGCTATCGTGTCAGGAAGTACATATAATCGTAGCTAGGTGGCGCTATAAAAAGAAAGATAAACAAATGTAATTAAAAATTTCATGGCTATTTTGTTAATTATTTATTGCTAATAATTTTCATTCTAAAATTATCAATAAATATACTTAATTAATATTTTTTATCATACGAATAAAAACATATTATGATTATTATCAGGCAGTTTTACGGACATGAAACTGTTTGAGAACTATTTCTAGAGCATTTATCTAGAGTAATTTTTAGAAAAAGTAGCAAATAATTTCAAAAAGTAAGCCCCACCGTGACAATGTTTGCACATTGCCGTGACCAGGATTCGAACCTGGGTTACTACGGCCACAACGTAGGGTCCTAACCACTAGACGATCACGGCTATAGAGGCATGTTAAATGTTACTGAAATTAAGTATTGGCTTCAACGTTGTATTTTGTTGATAGCGCATAGTGACGTCATCGATGTTTACAGGAACTGGCGAGCTACAATTCCAGGATTTCTGCGCGTTAGCTTCTAAATTCTTGACAGAAGAGGAAGATGATGAGGCGATGCTCAGGGAACTCCGAGAAGCCTTTAGGTTATATGACAGAGAAGGTTTGTAAACTATTCAGTAGTAACTGTTCAGATTATGTATCTGGGTACCTACTGAATAGTAAAATATTATTATAGTTAGTTTTGGTATAAAGACTGAAAGCGTTCTATAACTATACTAATAGAAATACATAGGTACCTACTCGTATTACTTAGCAAATAAAGTCCAAAGTCAAAGTACAAAGTACTAAGAAAAAACGAATGAATTTTACTTCTTTTTGTCAGGAAACGGTTACATAACGACAGATGTGTTAAAAGAAATCTTCAAGGAGCTGGACAACACCATTACAGCAGAAGACTTGGACACCATGATTGACGAGATTGACGCTGACGGCTCAGGAACCGTGGACTTTGATGGTAAGAGAACCTTTAGAATTCAAATTTAATTCAATAAACCATGGGTCAACAAGAACGGTTAAATACGTAGATATTTATTTATTTAACCGTTCTTGTTTAACCATTTTTGTCTAAACAGTGTCCTTAACTCATTTTTTATTAATGCTAATTAATTAAAATGTACCTATATGTAATAGATCCTATTCTTACAATAAGTTTACCGAATATGCCTATAACGTTCCCATTGCTGGGACACAGGTCTCCTCTCTTCGAGAGGGAGTGGGCTGTAATGTAGATGTCACATGTCTTTGAATTTTGTTTCTAGGACATGCCGGTTTCCTCACGATGTTTTCCTTCACCGTTTTGAGAGCAGTGGTGAAGAAATTATTTACACAAAGTAAAGCGCCTGCCTGGGTCTGAACCCACGACCTACAAGGTCAGGGCCGTTACCACTGGGCCACCACTGCTCTCCGAATTGTAATAAGAGGGGAAACCGAATTGTGAAAACCGGTCAAGAGCGAGTCGGACGCGCGCACCAAAGGCTCCGTTCAGATTTCTGAAAAAGTGTGCTATTTAGAGAGATTGTTTTATTTTTCCTGTAATCTTTACATACATTTCTATCCCATAGAATAAATTCAGAGCAAACTTTGGAGATAAGGGGGAACGGTATTTTTTTTTTTTACGTTTTTATCAAAAGTCGAAAACTATACTTACGG
This sequence comes from Cosmia pyralina, assembly GCA_946251885.1. NCBI lineage: Eukaryota > Metazoa > Arthropoda > Insecta > Lepidoptera > Noctuidae > Cosmia > Cosmia pyralina. The sequence continues at coordinate 20,189,103 of OX276352.1, read as the reverse complement.
CATAAAAAAAAGAAAACATATGTTTGAGAATGGGCAAACAGCGCTCTTTCATAAGATACCCCACGTGTCCTAGTGTCCCACTTCGAATTTTTAAGAAGAATTGTCAGTCCCTGTTGCAAAAAAAAAAATCTTTCTTATTTGCAAAATAGTTGGGCAAACGTCATCTAAAACAGTACCAAATTTCAAATTGATAGCATTAGTAGTTCTTAAGATATCCAGCTCTGACAGACGGACAGACAGAGAGACTGAGTCGCACCATAACGGTTTCTTTTTACCATTTTGGTATGGAACCCTAACCTAAGAGGGGAAAAAAGAGGCATAAAATTTTTATTGAATTAAATATTAAAATCATCATCCCATGTTACTAGGGGTCTGAGGAGCTCGTGGCTAAGTAATAACAGCCGCATGGGTCGATCGACCAGGTTAAGCTACGCTTGCCTGGGTTGGTCCGTAGATGGGTGACCATCTTTACATACCGAGACTCCTCCGTGCCTCGGAAAGCACGTTAAGCCGGTCCCGGCAGTCATTCGTGGATCTTTGACAGTCGTTACGGGTCGTCAGAAGCCCGAAAGTCTGACATACAGTCTTAACAAGGGGTATCGTATTACCCAGTTACTGGATTGTGGAGGTCAGATAGGCAGTCGCTCTATGTAAAATACTGGTATTCAGCTGCATCCGGTTAGACTGGAAGCCGACCTCAACGTAATTGGGAAAAAGCTAGGCAGATGATGACTAGGGGTCGGCGCAACACGTTTTCTTCTTCCAGTCTCCCCTGTCAACCATAACGTTATCGTGCCCTCCCTTCTCTTTCAATATTCCTTACACAATCCATCCATCTTTTCTTTGGCCTGCCTTTCCATCCATCAACAGGTATAATCATAATCACACTTAAATAAATATTAAATATTGAAATACCATACAAATAATGGCTAAAATCAAAACAAAGTAACGGCTAGTAACAACGGCTTAAGGACGCTGTTACAAATGGGTAGTCAAATCATTACTTTTTTACACAAAAGTATGTTTATTAATATGTTTTATGGCCGAATTGTTGATAGATGTGCATGGTACGATTCTGAACAATAAATATACTTTTAGATAGGTACAGTTTCTCAAAAAAGGTACCGAAATGAACGTTTTTATTTCGGTGCCGTTATCGAGAAAATGTTCCTTTTTTAAAATTATGCACATCTATCAACAGTTTGGCCAAAAAACATTTTAAGAATGTAAAGCATTTTATTTAATAAACATGTTTTTGTGTAAAAAAGTAATGATTTGACTACCCATTTGTAACAGCGTCCTTAAATGGCTATTATAATTGGCGAAAAGTGGGTGTACCATAGGTACACCCCCCGCTCTACCTAGCCCTTCGGGATTACAGGCGTGATGTTTTATTATGTAATGGCTCAGTTTGGTTCAAACACTGACGGAGCATTTTTTTATTGTTTCAGAATTCCTTGAGGTAATGACTGGAGAATAAAAGTAGGTATGTGGACTGGATTATAGGATATTATTAAACCAATTGTAAAGTAGAACAAAATAATGTAAGGAAATTTTAAATAAGACAACGACGGAACACAATTTCATGGGCTTTTGCTATGGAGAACGAAGACCTCTCGAGATATTTATTTGTTTCGAAAACCAAAGAATTTAAAAGTGTAATAAATTAAGCTAAATTAGGTGTATAATAACTGCGCGCAGTATTTTTATTAAAAGCTATTTCTAATGTCATCGTTTTATTTTTGCACATGCCTATCTACTGTTAAAAGTGACATCTGGTGGTCGATTGTAGAACTACGAACAATCAACGGGTGTTTGTTTTAAGTATGATACCTACCTAGCTACTAGGTGGCAGTACTTATCTGGATGAAAACTCTTTACGTAGCATGTTACATAAGTCCTAATTTTGCACTGTTCTATTATTATTAAGGCTATACGGGCACATAAATGTGTTAGCATTGAGACTTCGTTCTAGCAAGTACGAAAATGTTTCATCACACTTGCTAGTGGAAAAAACACTACCAATTTAATCCAAATGGCAGTAGATAATAAATAAGAAGACATAAAACCATAATGAATGTTCAATTGTTTCAGAGAGATAAAAATAAACTACCCTATGGGCAGTCAATCAAAAAGCATTGTGAAAAAATATATAGGTAGATACTGAAAGTTTGAATGAAATTTTGATAGGATCACCAAAGATAGATAGATAGATATACATTTCTCTGCTTAAGGTTATGCTCTTTAAACCTTATCGATTCCCTACTGAAAGTCTTTACAAAGCCTCTGGCCTTCTTTCTGTGAGGAAACTTTACCTACTCCAACTTATCCTGAGAAAACACAAATCCATTTCGTATGATCCCACAAAGCCGCGTAAAGATGGCAGAAGAGGCTACTTAGTTGCTCCATCTGTCCCAGTCAGATCTGTTTTTGCTAAGAGGCAATATGAAAAGCAATCTTCCCACGTATACAACCTGCTGAACAAAGAGCTACACATCTTTCCTATGAAACTCCGTGACTGTAAATTAGCTGTGTCTGATTGGCTTAAGAATAAATCCTATGACGACATTGAGGCTTTGGTATCAACGCTTCCTTAACCTTTCCTGTAATTAGTAGGACCATGGTAACCTATCTGTTAGTGGAGGAAGTTGTACAAGCTTCCTCCGATCCCAAGACATTGTCGTAGGGCTAACCTAACCTTACCCTAAACAGAAACTTAATGTTTATATGAAATTAATTCATATACTCAATTCCACGCTCACACCATTACACACGCACTCATACCTTCTCACTCACACACCCACACACAGACATACACACACACACACACACACCACACACACACACACACACACATTCTATAAATCACTCATATACAACACACTAATGCGCTCCTTGTTGTATTTTTGTATTTGTATTTTTTATTTTTATTTTTTTATTTTTAAATAATTTTGGTTATTATATTGCTTACTAATTGCATATTTGTGACTATGTTAAATGGAAGGGCGGAGTCACCTAACACAAGCATCCTCTTGCTTAAAAGGTGATCTCCAACTCATGTGAGTTAAGTTTTGTTTAAATGCAATAAATATTTTTATTTTTTTTTTTTTTTTTTTTTACATTATAGGATAGGATAGGTTTTGGTTTTACATAAACTCCTTAAAATTATTAAAAGCATCAATTGCGGGGTATAAACCTAGTAAAACCATTTTACCAAGAAAAACTAACCCATAGAGTTAGCACACAAAAAGTTTGACAAACCTAATCACTAGTTCGAAAATTTTGCGCAATGGCCCCGATAAGGCCGCTTCACCAGCTTCACATAATCGGCGAGGACTAAAATTGTATCATTGTTCAAAGTAGAATGGAACTCCATGACGAATTCTGTTTTCTAAACAAAATTAAGTTAGTTATTGACAAAAGTGTTAGATCGGAACAAGACTCAACGTAACTCAGTTGAATTTCTTCACTAATTGTATAACGTTCTGTAGCAATGCTTTTACTTTTGTTGTTTAGCTTTACGACACTGAGGCAATAACTATAATGCCTACAAGTGTCGTTATTATACCGCCATTTAAACGTTTTCACATTCTAATAATTTACACTTTTACTGTAAGTTGGTCGTACCATTATGCGTACGCGTAGATATAAATTGGAAATCGTGCGATCCAAATAGTAAAATATCATCCGCATAGCATGGTTATTATTAGATATCATTCTGATAATTGATTGATTTAATATCCAATGGCATGAAGCCAAAAATAAATGGAAATAGAAAAATAATATAATGGTACCTGGGTACACATGGCGCATATTGAATCCTTGTATTATCAATAATACGAACCACACGATCCAATTAAATTCTTGGCAATCTAGATGACACATTGACAGTTGACTCCCTTTTTGGCCCGAATACAAGTTCCACTGTCGTGTGAGGCTATAGAGGTCGTGTCAGTCGTAGGGCATTTAAAAGGTCATTGCGTTAGCCACAGGTAGGGCTGAACTGATCTAATTTGAAAGCCTGAAGGTCCATACAAACGTCATTTTATGACTGTCATGCAAACATTATTAACACTCATGGACATAATACATTATAATGTTTGCTTGTCAACATTTCACAAGTCGGATTGGTAAACGTTAAAATTTAATCATTCTGACGACACCAGGAAGACCCATGACACCCGCACCCTAATTGCGTAACACATTATCTATCGGAGTTGGTTTCGTTTTGAAACAAATTGCTAATCCATTGCTTCATATGTTCGAAAAATTTGTCTGCTCGGCAACGTAAATAACGCAATGAATGTAGTTGAACTGTCAAAATGAAATCAACTCCGATTGATAATGTGTTACGCAATTAGGGTGCAGGTTAATTATAGCAGAGACTATATTAAACTGAGTAATATACATATAAATATTATAATTTATTTAAGTAACAGTATAAAGTTGACCTCTGTCTCGCGGTATAAAGGGAAACTCAACCGTATCTCGTTAGTTAAGTATGAAGGAAAGGCCCCGCATTTTTGACATCACATCAAGTTTGTTTGTCATAAGCATGATATTCATAACACTTCCGTTTTATGTCATAAATATTTATACCAGCTGGGTCAAACCAAATAAGTAACACAAGAAATAGTACGTAAAGATCTATGGGCAAAACTCAATGCCAATGGGTTTGTCTTAAGGCGAGTCGAGCTGGTAACCGGCTGCGCCACCATTGAAAAATGAATAAGTCCGGAAATATGGAACATTTTGAGATTTTCTATGCTCACAGTTTTAGTCAGATGAAGTGATTGGCTCGGGTGACGCCGAGACGAGTGGTCGTCCGTTTAATTAATTATTTGTGCTAAATTGTGTGCATTACTTCGAACTATAAAACTGTAATAATCTGCAATCGCGTCAACCTGAAGTGAACAGCGGCGAGCTATAGGTCGAACTTTGAATAAAAACAAAAATTATATTATTTGAAGTCGGAGCTGAAGATAAACAACGAGGAGCGGTCCGACCGCGTCCTGGACTTCTGCTGCTGACAACTCATCAGAGCAAAGAAGAAAAGAGCCAAGAAGGCAGATTACCTGTAATACAGCATAGCAGCGACGTAAAAAGAGTCGAAAACGCAGTTTAACCCGCTGCCAAAAGATTCACCGGGGAAGCTAGACTTGAAGCAACATGGCAGCAACATCGTAAAAAAGCCCATCCATATTATATCACCCGTCTCTCCACTATTCCAACGCTTATTTTACGGTGCATACTGGGTAGGCTCTCTATCCCCTCCATATCCTAAGGGCACGTCTTCCCTACCACTATCGCACCCTCCGGTCTACCCCTTGATATGCAATGGTCTCTGTTGCACCATGTAACATGAGGCAACAGGGGCTAGTGTGAATCTCTGGGCTCATTCGAGTAATCGAGTCTGATTAAACCACGCTGGGATCGGTGCATTTCATTCATTCATTCACAGTTTTAGTCAGATGAGGTAGAATTTTTTGTATCAAAAAAATCAACACTAAACTTCCAAGGTTCGAAGTTATGCTGCTATAACTTCGAACCATATGTCCTTGAGCATAAGAAACAAAATGTTCCATTATCTCCTGACTTATTTTTTTTTTTGTCAATGGTGGCGCAGTTAGCAATACTCACCTTTAATGGGAAACAAAATCGCGGCAGGCCCAGGTGGAGGCGGTGGTATAAGCTGGTCTCCTTTGTTAAAGAGTTGAAACTTGGCGGCTCTAGACAATGCGAGATGGAAGGAGAGTAGGAGGCCTTTGTCCTGGCAGTGAGACAATACGACCTTATAAAAATAGTCGACAACGATAAAATTAAATAGATGACAAAAATCTTTTTTAATATGATTCTGGCGGTCTGCTAGAAAAATGAAACTGGAAGATAACTAGATCACAGTCTACTTCTGATCTTCTTTGCATCATAATTGCAAATGACCAATTGCTTACAATTGCTACGTACGTGACAAGCTAGACTATAGACCCAGCTATAGCTAAAATGTATAAAAACGAGAAACAAATATTAGTTTGTGGTTGTCCTCGTTCACGTAGATATGGTATTTTATTTTTAGTGCCAATTGTACTGGAATGTAGTGTTTTCACTCGTTTAATGTTTAGTTACGTGCTTTTAGTGTAAATATTTACTGTTGCATCGACTAAAGGCTATTACAAACAGGAACGCGCGATACGCGATATAATCGCACGACACACACAAATGCTTTCTTTTAAACGTAGATAGGATTTATTACTTGTTTTTTATATGTACTTACTCGCCTCCATCCTAAAGATATCCGTTTGTACTACAGACAATACCTTTCAGTTACCACTTTCAGTTAAAGAATATCCAATGACTAGTTTTTGCAAGGTGGTTGTGGCATTTGAAAAGAAACCTAAAACATTTTGCAATCTCGAGGCATCAACAGCTGTCAATTTCAACCTCATTTAATAAAATCGGCCAAGTGCGTGTCGGACTTTGCACATTTAAGGTTGCGTACCAAAAGTGATTTATCAATATAGTGGTATTTGTTAGTAAAATATACGTAATAATAAACATGATCACCAAATTTCGAGTTCTTAAGGTTAAAGAAAGGTGGAAGTTAAAAAATAATTAAAAAAACGAAAAACACGACTGCCCTGCAAAAAAACGAAAACAAATTGCATTAGTTTTTTTTTTTGCATTATTTAGGTAATCTGTATACACATATACAAAGCGAAATGTCACTCATTTACTCTCAGACTAAACAGATAAATAAAATTGTCATTGCAGTCGGCAGTCAGGATTAAAAAGTGTTCCAGAGAACGGTCCTTCGACAACAATGACAAGTGCCGATTCTGTTGCACACCGAACTAAACTAACTAAACTATCACTAAAATTCCTTACTTTTTGCTATGAGAATCTTAGAGCTATTCTGACAAAAAAAACCTCTAAATTTAATAACAATTTTGACACAACTAAAATCGAGTTTGACAATCGTGACTCCGCGTGGTATAGTGCCTGTAGTATATTTGACCCGGTGGCTTTAATTGGAACTAACGAAATCACTCTGAAGTGACAGGCTTGTCATATTTCGTTCACCGACATCGCTGTCGTTACCGGGTCAAATATCTTTTAGAGCTGGAGGGGCGCAGGGAGGGGGCAGGGAGGGGGCAGCTTCAACGTGTTTTATATGGAATGTAGGTATCTTTTTTTTGGTACCTTTTTTTTGGTACTTTTTTTTGGTACTTTTTTTTTGGTGCCTACGTGTTGAGTCATAGGGGTTCATGGGTCTTATAAAGGGGGACCAAATTTTCATTATTTTTGCGATAGGACTCACCGTTTTCGAGACATATGCAAAAGAAAAGAAAAAAATACATTACTGTTTTTGCATCCGAAGTCAAGGTCTCGGTGTGAAGTTTAGTTCATATCAACTAATTTTATTCCACACCTTTTTAATCGCGTTTAAACATAGTCTGATTTAGTTTGATAATTAAAATTTTAGGTGAAAACCATGTGAAAACAGTCAAATTCAGAATAGCAAAATTGCCATTTTCACTAAACTAATAACTCCGTACAATCTTAGTCCTGTCAAACTAAAATATAGTTAAGTTGTGTCACTTTAGTCAATTTCAGAATGGGAAATCGTCGTTTGACAGGAGTAAACTAAATTTTAGTGATTTTTAGTCTAGTTTAGTGGCATTTGTGACAAGAGAATCGGCACCAATGTTTAGTCAGGGGGGAGTAAATGAGTGACTTTTCGCTTACTTTTTAGTTCGTTTTATGGCAGGGCAGTCGTGTTTTGTTTTTTATGCAATACTATTTACAATATCACATTATCAACCTGTCCCGTCTATGCGCAAATTGCAAAACGCAAATGCGAAGGAATGAAATCCCAACAAGATTAATGCTTCATTAACTTCAACTAGCGGCACATTTAGGGCCCGGTTGCGGTCCAATCCCTATCTCAGTAGATTTCTTCCTGCTACTGAGTGAGCGCGTGGATTGGTATTTCAAGACGGAAATTGCGTTGAGACAAATTGTTCATGTAACTTTATAAATTAGGTTGTAATAGATGCGTTGTTATGTGCATGTTTAAGGTCGTTATTTAATTAAGGTCGGGTTGTAATTCTTTCTAAGTAGGTGCAGTCAGCAACAAAAGTCGATTAACACTTGCAGTTTTTTAATCTTAATTATTAAGCGAAATAATTAATTGAAATCGGAACAAGTACTTAAAATTTTAAGAACATTAAGTCTTAACAGTTAAACGAAAAAAAAGCAGTCTATCGAATAATTTTGTGTTCATTTAGATGATGTCAAAAAGTAACAGTGTTAACCGACTTCTGTTGCTGACCGTACATAATGTTGTTTAGTAGTCATAAAAAGTTGGGCTAATGATGCCAGTTGGTACTGAGTATTAAAGTAAGTAGGTATAAATTTAGAGATAAAACATAATAAAATGTGCTTGCCTAACATAATACCTAGTTTATAATTATGTGTTGCCTTAAGGGATATTATACTTTAATAAAAAAACTTTTGACTGACATCGAGAGAGACGACGCGACGCGCGACGGCGAGACGGTGAGATTTTTACAGAATTGACCGGCTGTGTTTGATTGCTACTACTGCACATCAAACTGAACTGGAACCTGAGATGAACTGTGGCATTATTCTTAAAAGTTTAGTCTGAATAGACACTAAGCCCCGTTCCCACGGGCGTAATAAAATCGCGGCGGGATTTTATCGCGCACTGGATTTTCAACTCTCGGTGTTGAGCCGAGCGTTGAGATTCCAACTTAACAATAACAGTGTACATTCTAGCACGTCGAAAACACACTGTTGGATTTTGCACTCTCGGCGCTAAGCAGAGCATCGAAAATCCAGTGCGCAAAAAAAATCGCCGCGATATTTTTACGTCCGTGCGTACGTCGACTAACTACACCTATGCCCAATTTCAGTCGTCGTTCTCCTTAATTGGTGCGTTCCTTATTTTTATTTTATTTTATTTATTAGGGATAAAAAACGGTTACATGCTGCAGATTATAGAGAAATAATTAAACTAAGATTGAACAAATATGGATCTATATTATGTTATCTTATCAAAGATCTGTCAACACCACCTCCCGTTACGGTAAAAGTCTAGTTATTATCAGCTATCGGCTATCTTAGGCTGGGTAGCCAGTACATACAGTGTCTTATGAGAATATTAGTGGCATTCTTTGCAAAGTTCGTGACTGAAACATAATTACTTAAAGAGTATCCATTTCAGTGTACAATGCATTTAGATAAAACAATCTTTATTCTAGTTTATTTCTATTAAGCGTGTCCTGATAACAACTGAAGTGTTTTTAATATTAAAAATATACGATAATTGTTTGCAATAAAAATTATTACCTAAACTATTTTAAAACATAAACTTCAAGGTCATAATAATTGTGTCAATCTAATTCTTTATTATTATATAAGATTTGCATACATTAAAGCAGATTTATGTTTTTGATTTTTATAAAACAAAATATTTATTACAGTTTTCCTGAAACCGGACTGAAATGTGTTCTAAAAGCGGTTTTGTGGTTTTGAGCGTGATTTTAGCAGCATATATTTTTTTTGCTTCCTTATTTTCCATTCTTCACAAAATCCCTACACCAATAGGTACTTATGACCACTGTAGATGAAATAGGTACTTATTGAGGTGAAGGGATGTTTCAACACACACCACCGAAACAGGCATTCCATAACTGGAGCAGCCAGTCTGAAACCACTAGGTATTTATACCTAGGTACTCCGGGACGTAATATATCTCTGCCTTAAAGCAGGTTATGTAAGTATATTTTAATTTAGCAAGAACATATCCTATACTTAACTATGCTAAATACTTTAGCAAATAATTCCTAATTTTAATTAGAGTTTATTGCTCCAATTGTATATATTGCTTAACGAACCAAATGATTTAAAACAAATATTTATTATAATGAATTCTAAATTCATTACTGAATACTGATGCAATTTGTCTGAACATGAACACTGGACTCGAATCTTTGGAAATGTTTGTTGACTTAATAGTTAGGAATGATTTATCTTTGGCAAGTTAAGACAGATAATCGGACTGGATCCTGTCATCTGTTGCAATTAACATGCAAGTTTGTTGTATTGAAATATGACGCAAACTATTTAATGAATGCACAGGTATCAAATTACTAGGACTTGTTGGTAGTTATACATGGTGAAATGTTAATGGTTGTTTTCCTCTTAAAGGTTCATTGTACTGTGAAGGCCTCGAACCTCACAGTAGAAGATTAAATGAACTACTAAATAATACAAGAGGGACTCTAGTTACGAGTATATGGGGCTGATGCCCTCTGTATTTTAAGCTTCAGTTTATATTACAAAACACTCCTATTAAATTTAATTGTATGCCGAGCCTTCACCAGATTCTATATCTGTCATCCTGTCAAGAAAACGAGGATTGTTTTCTTGACAGAATATATTCCTTAGTTGAATAATTGAATGTCAGCCAGTATTATATTAACGAGGCTTGATCAAGCATCAATCCTTACAGTACTCATCTTTATGAACAACTTTTAGTATGGGACCAAACCTGAAATTGCGAAAAAAAATCTGCTGTTCAGTATATTTTTAACCGACTTCACAAAAAGGAGGTTTCTCAATTCGACCGTATATACATTTTTTTTTATGTGTGTTCGCGGATAACTTCGTCGTTTATGAACAGATTTTTATGATTAAATTTTTATTGGAAAGGAGATATCTCAAGGGTGATACCATGATAAGGAAACCAGGATCTGATGATGACATCCCAGAGAAGTCGAGGGGAACCTTAAAATTTTATAGTCATACCTATAGCGATTCGGGTATTTTTATAGTAACTCGTGCATTTGCTCCCGGAAAGCACCGCAGTGGAACTGATGAGGAAGACCACAGATGGCCATCGGAACTACTCAATAATACTTACGTATTTCACGGGTTGCGATTCGATTATTGCTAAGCAATATATGCTCGTCACAATACATATGTTGAAATGGAGCTGATGGTGACTTCACCATCAGTTCCAGTTCTCCTGGTTCCTTACTGGGAGAACTCCTCAACAATTAACGTCCTTGTATCGGGAAAAGCAATATTTTGTAAAAGGTGATGAGCAGTTAACATAAGGCTATTGTTACTTTGATGAATTACAGACAGACCCATTAAAAAGTGAAAAATAAAAAAAATAAAAAACTTTTTTACAAAAAAAAAAAAACAACCAACTTCCAAAAAAATACTACAAAATGAAAAATAACTAATTTCGAAAGTCGGTGGCAAAAAGCTAAAATACTAATCCAAAGACACCGACTTCCAAAATTAAAGTTATTTTTCACTTTGTAGTATTTTTTTGGAAGTCAGTTGTTTTTTTTTTTTTGTAAAAAAGTTTTTTATCCAAGTACATCAAACTCGTCAAAATGTAGGGAGCAGCTCATTTTTTTTTGCGATTTCAGGTTTGGTCCCATAGTAAAAGTTGTTCATAATGATGAGTACAATGACCCTTTAACAGGAAAACAACCATTAAAATTTCACCCTGTATACAATATTATTTTTAAGTATATGCCAAACCTGAATTTAGTTTGTTCTGAATAAGTAACTGAATCGATTCCAATAATTTTTATACCGTGTTATATTTTGCCCGAAAAATCTTTAAAAAAGTTTACAATATGGACACCGCGCGACAAACACAAGTCACGGCAAGTCATAGCGGCACTAGGCACGGGCGCACAGCGGGCACCGCGTGGTGATCATGTTTTTGTACGGACAACCAGGTAACATAACAGCGTAAAACTTTGTGATTTTTCATGATACAGTTTTGAAATTTTATACATAGATTCTTTACATAAAAATACTAGACACCTGTTTTGCGTTTCGCATATACTAAAACTGATGTCGTATAACTGCTATGAGAAGAAGTTTGAACATGAAATAAAACTTGTTTTGTTCAGTAGTAACGATTGATTTTGCTCAAAACTATATCCAATTTAGTCATTTGAATAGGTACCTACCTACGTATTTTTAGGTTTTTCCGGTTAAACCTTTTACTTATTCTTTTCAAAAGTGATTTGTGGGTGAATGTATATCAATGAATGGTCCAGACATTCTGGGAAATCGCAAGGACATTAGGTCTATTTCACTTTTTTATAGACACCGGGTCTTTCCTTATTGTAAATTAGAGTTGGAAAAATGTCGAGGGCAAGTTTAATGCTTTGTTTTATGCTTTCTTTCTTTGTTATAGTTCAGACAGTACCTGCTTGTGCACACGTATTTCTCAAATGCTCATAAACCAAGGCAGTTTTTTTTTTGCAAGCATTGAGATATAAAGGTAATTATTGACTTCAATTATATCGCAATTTTGTAGATCTTCATTTCTGCAACTGCTTCTTATAAGGAGCAGTTGCAAAAACAAGACAACACAAACAAGACAAGTCGCAAAATCAGAAAAAAACTCTTGTGATGGAGGTTGTACCTGATAATATCAACCCAAAACCGCCTACCAGTGAACATGGCTTTAAAAGTGGCCTAACAAGTAAGTAACAACTAGCCCCCTCATTCATAAAAAAACTAAACACTATAAGCCAGCTTCATGTGACGAGATGACATTGTGAATTAGTGATAATTATTTTTGACATGAGTTATTTTATTATTTGTAGTTTGAATTATTTATTTTTTATTTTATTTCACCACGTTTCATGCAATACTAACATAGTTTGTCAGACCTTTGTAACTAACATAACATATTATGGACATTAATTTAGTCTGAAATAAATGAATTTAATTTATTTTAATTTTATAAACCTATCTTAGTTATAGAACTGTTTTAATGTTTTAAGAGGAGCTCGTGGCTAAGTAATAACAGCCGCACGGATTGATCCATCAGGTTAATCTACGCTTGCCGTGGTCGGCTCGTGGACGGGTGACCATCTTTACATACCGAGACTCCTCCGTGGCTCGGAAAGCACGTTAATCCGTTGGTCCCAGCTGTTATTCGTGGATCTTTGACAGTCGTACGGGTCGTCAGAAGCCTGAAATTCTGACAAACAGTCTTACCAAGGGGTATCGTATTACCCAGTAATTGGGTTGTGGAGGTCAGATAGGCAGTCGCTCCATGTCAAATACTGGTATTCAGCTGCATACGGTTAGACTGGAAGCCGACCTTAACATAGTTAAAAGGCTAGGCAGATTGATTAATTGAGCAGAAGTGTTTTGTCTTTTGTAATTCTTTCGAATTATGATATGAGCTTGAAAGAAGAAGACAAAACACTTTTATAAATAAAATAGGTTTATAGACCGTTTTAGTTTTTTATGCATAAAGAAAGAAAAAGTATTAATGTGACTCGCACAGGAAAATCACCAACTAAACTAAAAACACAATAATAAAAGTTAAAGTCTTGTACGAGGCCAAAAGGCCTCTATTTCAGCATGATGCTGCGAAATTTAAAATAAGTGTAATAAATGGGTAAATAAATAGAATTAAACATTGCCAAAATCACAACACCTTACGTACTGGCAACTGACAATCTAAATGTTATGTCATTAAATCATTAAAAATGATTGTAATAAATCTGGCATTGTCAGCAATAAGCATTTTATAAATCACTTCATGTTCCGGTTCAAAAACCCACCGTCATGTAATATTGTATGCCATAATTAATTCTAAAAGCATTGATAACGAGACGCCTATTATATTCACGATTACGGATCTGACATAAAAAGGTCGGGCAGTGAGCAATGAACTATTTTCTTTCAAGGAAACCCCACTTGCAAGGATATACCGTCATTATGTTCATAAGAAGGGATAATTGCTTGAGTCAGGTACACGTGGCGGACTTATAGAAATAAGGCTTTTTTTATTCGTGAATCACGAGTGTGGGAAAAGTGAGTGTTAAATTATTTTACACGTTGGGTGTTTTATTAAAAGATTTTATTCGGAGTCATTACGTACGAAGCTTGCTTACAATAATTTTCTTTGAACCCGACGCTCTGTATAAACCAAAAACAGAGTTACCATATATCACAACCACAGAGTCTATAAACACTTTATCTGTGGTCCAACTATTATTCTCTAACATCCTCTAACGCCGAAAAACAAATAATAGAAAAAAATACAATCATTGACGCGTTTCAGAATACTGTGTGACAGCTTTGATATCAAATACAGATGACAATAATTAACAAGTCTTGTCAATCAGTGACATTGACATTTGACAACCACAAACTTACGAGATGATACAAAATTAATTATTATAACAAAACTATATAATTTTAGCCACTAGGTAATTAATTGTCTACTTAAGCTAACATTACATGGTGGATTAAATTGGTAAGAGTTAGGTGTGGTATATCATTAATTTAAGGTTTACAATAATTGTTTAACTTTTACAAATACAAATTCTTTTTTTTTTATTAGATATGTTAATTAAACATAAAAACTTCAATAACTATGCTAACAATCAAAATTTGACATAATTATGAATTTTTCATTATTCTAACACCAAAGGGTCCTGTAAATCAAGCAGGTACAATTTGTTATGATTAAGTTATGTCAAACTTGCCATAAACTTATATAACTATAATTTGTTTTCTGTGATTTAAATACCATTGACTGATCTAAGCAGTTTTATAGTTACATGGAAAATACGATTGGTGTAGACAATAAAGTTATACATAATATAATTTGAACTTAATTGGAATTCCCAATTCTCACCGATCTCCCACTACGAGTGGACGGTGGTGGTGGTGGTGGTGGTGGAGTGGTTGGTGGAAGTTCTACTGGTGGTGTAGCGTTATTTCGTTACCCTTGGTCCTCAGGGAGTGTGTCTATCTGCTATGGGGAATCATTAATAGAAACAGACTGATCCTGCTGGAAGGTGTCAGCCGCGGAGACTTCTAATTTGTATAATCTTTGGACTGGTCGAACCTTAATACCTAAAGCAGTCTTCACACGTGCTGTTCTCTCAACACCATCTCTTCCTGCGATTATCTCAATTATTAACCCTAACGGCCATTTTATTCTTTTTTCTTCTGTTTCTATGAGTAGGTACTACATCACTTTTATTACATCATTTTTTTCTTTCCCTCTTTGAACTAATGAGTACAAATATTCGGTCTTAAATCTCTGTCTAAATTGGTCTCTTAAGTTGTGTAAATACTGTAAATGACGATTTAAGTTTGTACCATCAACCTGATCTAAGTCATCAACATCACTTGTTGGAATGGGTTGTATGAAGCATGCTGGAGTAATAGGCTCCAAACACTCGCCTTTATCCGAACCTACATTATGTGAGAGGCCGTCCATTCATTATAGCTTTGCAATCACAAATAAGTCTGAAGCTCATCATACGTTACCGATGCATTGCCAAGTACACGACGCAGTGACTCTTTCATAATTACATTACATAGTTATTTGTTTGTTTGAAACGCTTTCACGCTAAAACGGCAGATTTTTTAAATTTGGCACATGGGTAGACCATGACCTGGAATAGGATATCGGATACTTTTAATCCCGGTAATACGTTCCCGTGGGATAATTTCCGACCGCCACGCGTGCGAAGCTGCGGACAAAAGCTAGGAGAATAAAAACTTTTTTATAAAAAAAAAAAAAACAACACTTCTAAAAAAATACTACAAAGTGAAAAATAATTTCGGAAGTCGGTGTCTTTGGATCTATGTTTTAGTTTTTGCCACCGACTACCGAAATTAAAGTTATTTTTCACTTTTTAGTATTTTTTTAGAAGTCGGTTGTTTTTTTTTTTTTGTAAAAAAGTTTTTTATTTTTACTTTTTAGTGGGTCAGTCTGTAATCTAAGTTACAATAGCCTAATGTCAACTGCTCATCATCTTTTACAAAATATTGATTTTCCCGATACAAGGACGTTAATTGTTGAGGAGTTCTGCCAGTAAGGAACCAGGAGAACTGGAAATGATGGTGAAGTCACCATCAGCTCCTTTTCAACATATGTATTGTGACGAGCATAAATTGCTTAGCAATAGTCAAATAGCAACCCGTGAAATACTTAATATTGAGT
The DNA here is from genome assembly GCA_946251885.1 of Cosmia pyralina. NCBI lineage: Eukaryota > Metazoa > Arthropoda > Insecta > Lepidoptera > Noctuidae > Cosmia > Cosmia pyralina. The sequence goes on along the minus strand of OX276352.1, from coordinate 20,173,064 downwards.
AGTTCCAATGGCCATCTGTGGTCTTCCTCATCAGTTACACTTTACCAAATGGTGCTTTCCGGGAGCAAATGCACGAGTTACTATAAAAAAATACCCAAATCGCTATAGGTGTGCCTATAAAATTTGAAGGTTCCCCTCGATTTCTCTGGGATGCCATCATCAGATCTTGGTTTCCTTACCATGGTATTACCCTTGGGATACTTCCTTCCAACAAAAAAAAAAAAAAAAACATCAAAATCGGTTCATAAATGACGAAGTTATCTGAGAACACACATAAAAAAATATATATAAAAAAATATAATATAAGTACAGTCGAATTGAGAAACCTCCTTTTTTTGAAGTCGGTTAATAATAATCGTTTATTTTTCCAATTATATTTTAGTGTTTTTTTTTTGCGGGCATAGCCTCGAGTCCTGGGTTCAATCCCCAAGTGGGCATTACCTTATTGGGTTTTACCTAAATGATTTTTTCAAAAGCAGTATGGAGTCTGGGTTTTTTGCCGGTTGACGGCAATAGGTTTGCTTCATAACTGGCAAAATGTGAGTATACCTATAACTGTACTCCTCTGCCCCATCGAGGAAATTATGTTACGTTGTCGAGGATGTCCGTAGTTCCGTACACGATTAGTTTTACCGAAGCGCAAACCTTAATTATAAATTTTCATTACAGAAGCATATATTCAATTCAATTCAATTTTTATTCAGGAACAATTCACATTGTGTTTGAAATCATAAATAAATAAATACACACATTCATTATCTTTTTAAAACTAACTCATTAATAAATCATCCTACTTATGTGAAAGTTTGTGAAGAAGTTTGGATGTTTGTTACTCAATCACGCATAAACGGCTGAACGGATTTAGCTGAAATTTGGCACACAGATAGTTTATAACCTGGATCAACACATAGGATACTTGTTATCACGGTAGTAGGTTCCCGTGGGATAATTTCCGACATCCACGCGGGCGAAGCCACGGGCAACGGCTGGTAATACAATTAATTATAAAAAATTAAAAAAATTCAAACTAAAAATTAAAAAATTCAATAAAATTGAAGAGAAAGTATGAATGTTGAATATTGTCGAGAAATTATTAAACGCTATATTAGCGTTTAAAAAGTTCTCGACAATATCCATGGCCTATCATAATAGAATTATTGACACACTCAATAATGATCAATAGAGAAGTTGAACCCCGAAAAGAACAAAGGTAACAATTTGAGGCCAAGCCGAAGGTCATCCTATAGGCCGATAAGCTGTCAACATGACATGACCGTACCCTAACAAGGTCAAACCACATACGTCTTATTGTTCTTATAATAAAGTCGAAATTCTCTTGTTTATGGCTAATTTGGCCTGACATGTTTATTAGTCCAGTGGGTATGAATAATTTGTATGAGATCAGATTAGACATAATGTATGGTTGCCGAGCATGTTGCAGGAATGTGGTTCATGGTGCTAATCAATCATTTTGTAATGGAAAGGCTTCTGGCGGATGCAGGAAATTGTTGAAAATAATACTTATGTTGATTATGCCTTCCGCGCTTTTAGTATGACGTGTGTAATTTAATTAGTTTATTTGACGGATAACTTGAAATATTCGTTAAGTGCATTTTATAGTTCAGCACTTAACAAGTAATACCTTACTTAATAAAACTAAGTAGGTATTTACGTACTTAGTCTAATTTCATTCTTATAGAGTCTACAATTTTAAATCACAAAGGCGAAAGTTTGTGAGTGTGTGTGTGTATTTGTATGTTTGTTACTTCTTCACGCTCAAACGGCTGGAGCGATTTGGATGAAATTTGGTATGTAGATAGCTTATACCCTGGATTTACACGTAGGCTACTTTTGATCCCGGTCTACGTGGGTGAAACCGCGGGGTGCAGCTAGTAATTCATAAGCAAAACTGAGATGGCGTCAAAACCGCAATTTTCACAAACAACAACACAGGAGTATGCAAAAAAAAACTACTTAAAATCAACATGCTAAAAATTTTTACTGATTGAAGTTGATAGAGGTATGTTTACCACGGTTATCCGGTACCCTGCGTAAACATATAAGTCGTAAGAGCTCCACGCAGGCCATCTAGGACAAACCACCCGAAGTGAGAGGAAAATTGTGGCAAAACAAGCATTTCTTCGTCAAGCTCCAGGAACATTTGCCTCCCGGGCCTGATCTGTAGTGGACTGTATGGAAAGCTCTCATTCGATTGCATACCTAGGTAGGAAAATCAAATCAAATTAAAAGTCATTTATTCAAATTAGGCTGAGAATCAGGACTTTCTGAACGTCAAATTACATTGACAGTCCCCACAAAACGCCCGCCCTTCACCACTTCCTAGTGCTTTAGCTGGGAAGAAGAAGTGGCGCAACAAACTCCCCAGTAGCACAGCTGTCTGTTCAGTTAGAAGAACTTGATTCTATACAATAAATATGCGAAATAATTTACGCAACACAAAACATTAAATTATATTATTTGTCAAATAAAATAAGCAATTTCAGGAACTCGTACAAGCTGTCATTATGTAAGCTAATTCTGGAGAAAGAATATAAACAATGTCTTGAGTTAATTAAGGCCGCTGCAAACACAATTTGATGAAGTGGGGAATTACTGACTCATCCAACACCCAATGCGAGTGCGGTGCCTCTGATCAGATCATGTCCCACTTGATGGAGTGTCGACCTAAGTGTCCGTTCACTTCACCATGAACACCTCAACTCACCTCACCCCACACTCACTTCACGGTGTGTTCACCTTTGAAGACCTAAGGAATGCCACTGATGCCGCGATCAACGTGCCCATCTACTGGGCTCCAACAATACAGAGTGGCAGGCACATCGACTCGTAACCTGTTACATGCGTTAAAATTAATTTGTAGGTTAATAAAAAAATTATAATAATAGTATTGAATTTTTGTAGGATACAGCAGTTTTTTTTTTTAATAGTAGGAAAATTTCAACGCACGGGGGTCCAGAATCATGTAGGTACAGAATCCAAGGTACCAGATTGTGCATCGATGTCCCTGCCCTGTATAATAATAATAGGTCTTTACCTATGAAATTGCCGTTTTGTATGAAAAAATTGAAACGAATTTTTTCATGCATTTTTTATTTGTATTAATCGAAGTAATCACCCATGCAATCAATGGATCTTTGCCAACGCAGTGGCAGTTTATTGATGCCCTTCTTAAAGAAATCAGCTGGACGGGAGGCAACAAATTCTTCAAAGGCATTTTGTACTGCCTCTCGGGTATTGAATTTTTTTCCCGCCAAGAAGTTATCGAAATTCTGGAAAAAGTAGTAGTCTGTAGGCGCAAGGTCTGGTGAGTAGGGCGGATGACGGAGAGCTTCCAACCCCAGTTCTTGCAACTTGGAGACCGTCTGCTGTGCAGTATGAGGTCGCGCGTTGTCGTGCAGGAGCAGCGGAGACGAGCAATTGACCAATGCTGGTTGGAGATGTGCCAGCTTCTCCATCGTTGTGTTCAGTTCTTCACAATACACATCTGAAGTAATGCTCACCCCGTTTGGTAAGAAGCTGTGATGAATCACACCGGCGCTAGACCACCAAACAGTGACCATCACTTTTCTAGGGGTAAGTTTACGTTTAGGGCATTGTTTAGGTGCTGAACCAGGATCCAAGCAACTTGCTGAGCGCTTGCGGTTATCAAACAGAATCCATTTTTCATCGCAGGTAACAATGCGGTTCAAAATTCCTTCATTTGTGTGTCTGTTGAGCAGTGCAAGGCACGTCTCGACGCGTACTTCGCGCTGGCGATCATTAAGTTCGTGGGGCACCCATTTGTCAAGCTTTTTTACCTTGCCAATTTGACGCAAATGGACCAATATTGTTTTGACGCTAACGTCGAAAGCTGCTGCTAATTCAGCCGTAGATTGTGTATCATCAGCTTCCACAATCGCCTTTATTTCGTCATTGTCGACTAAAGTCTTCGGACGACCGCGAGGTTCATTTTTCAGGTCGAAATTTCCAGAACGGAAGCGAGCAAACCAATAACAAGTGGTGCGTTGGTTTGTAGTGTTAGCTCCGTAAACGTCGTTGATGTTGCGTGCCGCTTGTGCCGCGTTGCTGCCACGACGGTACTCATATGCCATAATTACTCGAATTTTTAACGTATCCATGATGACGAAAAAGATTGAAATGCGATGAAAGTATAACACTAATCAATAAACAAACGACTACTTTTGGAAAAAAAAATCCATGTTTTTAAAATAAAATTAATTTGAAATTAGAATTCTTAGCCAAACAAAAATTATTTTGATTTGAAATGGCCAGTACTGCAGAACGGCAATTTCATAGGTAAAGACCTAATATTCAACCAAAGTACCGTCGACACAATCCATCTGCCGAGCCTTTTCCCAACTATATTGGGGTCGGCTTCCACTCTAACCGGATGCAGCTATTTTACATTGAGCGACTGCCTATCTGACCTCTACAACCCAGTAACTGGGTAATACGATACCCCTTGGTAAGACTGATTGTCAGACTTTCGGGCTTCTGACGACCCGTAACGACTGTCAAAGATCCACGAATGACAGCCGGGACTAACGGCTTAACGAGCTTTCCGAGGCACGGAGTCTCGGTATGTAAAGATGGTCACCCATGCACGGACCAACCCTGGCAAGCGTAGCTTAACCTGATGGATCGACCCGTACGGCTGTTATTACTTAGCCACGAAAAGTACCGTCGACACAGAAAGAAGAAAAAGATGGTTATCTGAGGCCTTAGTGCGAGTTTTTATATTTACTTGATCACGTTTACGTTGATGTTAACTTACGTCAATTTGTATGGAATAATTGTGTTTCCCATTGTAGTTACCAGACGGCGCTTATTCAGTTTCAGTACAAATTGAAGTTTACGTTAACATGATTGAGTAAGTATAAAAACTCGCACTCGCCTCTGGTGAATGAATAATCCTTTCGGAGGAAGCTTTGATGTTTGTCTGTTGAAGACACGGACTAGAAAAAAATGAAGGACTCAGGAAAGTGAAGCACAGTAAGTATGCCGGGACCGTTTATACAAAAACGCCTCACGCACACATTTACATCATAGTATGCCGACCGGCCGCCATTACGTGACACGACGGCGCGGCGTCTTTATCAAATCACGCACACTTAGATCGGTACGGTGCTTCACTTTCGATACGCTTGGCGCGGAGTCCTTCTTTTCTTTCTAGTCCGTGGTTGGAGATTATTATTTTTATGAATGATCGAATAAACCTGTTACCAGCTTTATAACACGTTACAATATCTGCATTTTCATTCACAAATAAATATGAATAACAAACAAAAATGCAAATGCAATATTATGCATTCTTTAGAGTTCATTATGCAGTGTAAAGTGTGGTAGAGTCAATGTTGCGCGGTCACCTTTGACCTAGATCAGCTACGTAGGGTACAGTATAACTATTTTCTTAATGTCCCTCGGCAAACTTCGTGTGTCGTCAGACTTTAGCAGCTTTCCTCCCATTTTTTTAATAAATTACATTAAGTTATGATTATTAACAAGCTTATATACTTCCAAGTCGATTGAGAACGTCCGGTCTGCACCAAGTGCAAAGGGCAACTAACAGAAATCCGACGACTGACGAAACACGAAGTTTACCGAGGGACATTAAGAAAATAGTTGTACTGTACATTCATGTATAGCTATAATAGAATTAACAATGGATTTGTTATGGGATTGTAGAAAAAGTTATGACTCGAATGTTTGTGTTGTTTGGCTTCTTTTCTAAACTGAATATTGATTGAATTTTCTCAATTTCTTCTGTTTCAAACTTCAGTGGTCTGATACTAGGTAAACTAACACCCATATTCTAAGATTTTTCCTCGAAACTTCCTCACTTCCACTCAACCTCATTCAAGGAAATCGGTATTCACAGTTGCAAAAAGTCTCCTTCACTTTGCGTCACTCGACATTTTCCTTCACTCGAGGTGAGGAAACAACTGTCAAACTCAAGGTACGTCGGAATGTACCTTAGGGAACACTCAAAAAAGATTTACGCCATTATTTGCGTCTTTTACTCGACTCTCACCCACGCTTGTTAAACAGAGCTGATTATTTTATTTGAATAACTTTTCCAATCGAGTTTTCAATGGATTGCCAAAGGTTTCTCAATTATCTGTATGATAATCCGCACGATTATCCCGATCGACGTTATTTACGAGATGCCGAAAACCCCATACTTTTATGACAGTGTAGAATTCCAAAGACGCTATCGTTTTAGGAATGAAACTGTGTTGAATATGTTGTTACCACTTCAATAACAGAGCTATGTCCAGTAACAGAAGACTACCCATTCCGCCTTTAATTCAGTTGTTAATTGCGTTAAGAGTGAGCATAGACAAAACAAAATCAAAGTGTATGCTGAATCTATGATTCAATGACGTATTCAATGACGTTTTACCTCGACTCAACCTCACTCGAGGACCGAGTTTTAACTAAGAATACCGATTTCGAGGATGAGTTGAGGTAACCTCAGTTGAGTCGAGGTCGAGGAAGTTTCGAGGAAACTTGTTAGTACTGGCATATAGTGTAAGTAGTACTTATTTGAATATTTCTCATCAAATAAATAAATAGGATACCTAACTATTACAAAAAAAAAAAAATGTAGATCCGGGATTATAATGGCAAATAAGGCGCGAATACATCATAAATCATAATTATTATGTAGTAGTATAGTATGTAATAATTATTATCATAATATATTATACAGTATAGTTATAAACATTTGTAAGTGTTTGTTTGTATTTCTTTTAATCCGGGTAAGGTGTAATAAAATGAAAAACAAGTGTGAAATATCTACGACATATTTTATAGGACCACAAATTATAATAATTCTTACTTACTGCGTTTTACATAATAATGGACTCGTATGGAAATTAGATTGGTGGAATTTATTATTATTTTATTGTTGATTTAATTGAATTGTAGAGTTCTACTGAATTCTTTGGTAGTTTTATTGTAAATTATGAACACAAGTCATACTGTTACATTCAACACTAAGTAATTAAATAAAATAATAATTCAATATCAATTAAAAGATTTTGAGCCGAAGATTATAATTTTATTATCTAATTTCATACCTACGTGGTTATGTAAAAATATAAATGTAACGCCAAAAGGCGAAGGGCAAAGGCGGAGGGGGTCAGGTGTGGAATCTAATAAAAATGAAATAGCAGTTGAATCATTACTTTTCCGCTTTCTACCATTTCAAATTTGCAGTCGAATCTACGTGTCATTAATCTAATAGCTTATTTTCTAGATCAAACAACTCCCTCAATGATAACCCGAAGGTAATTGGCGGCCAAGAGCAATTCTCTTATCGGTAGAAAAAAGCGTGACACTGCAGTTTTTGCATATATTTCACTATGCACTGCATAATTATGTTTGTAAACAACATGGGCTGTGGGCAATAAACAGAGCTTCTTTTCTAGGGTTCCTTACCTCAAAAGGAAAAAAAACGGAACCCCATTAGGATCACTTCATTGTCCGTTTGTCTGTCTGCCAGTCTGTCAAGACCCTTTTTCTCAGGAACGCATGGAGGTATCAAGTTGAAATTAATACTGAATACATAAGACTATGGTCCCTTGAAGCTCCAAAAAGTCATGCTTCTTAGTCAAGGCAATCAAAAAATGCGGCCATTAGCTTATTACATGTTTTGATACTCGCAAATAAATCAAAACCTATAGGGTAGGTACCTACTTTCCGTTGATCTAGAATCATGAAAATTGGCATGAAGCAAGTCTTACAGCACAAGAAAAGGAAAAAGTCCGAAAATCTTAAATTTGTAGTTTTATCACATAAAAAAATTGCGACTACAAACTTACATTTGCAATTGGAGAATTGACTGTGACGTATATCGATAGGAGAACATGTTTTTCAACTACAATGTTGTTTGTTTTTGGGATAAATTCATCCAAGTTCCTACGGAATCCTACATTGTGCGTGGTCCGACACGCACTTGGCCCTGTTTTTTAAGTGTTACCTCCCAAGGTGCTTGCTTTTAGTAAACGCTTTCAAAGACCGCATTGAAACTGATTTGAGGCAAAAATTTACTACATACTACCTATCTATCATAAGGAGCTGTCACAGATTAATTTCTTAGTTAAGTTTTGAACCAATTGCTTTGTCAATAATTAATAATATCATTTATTTCCTTTCTCTAAGAAAACTTTAAACTTAATTATAATGTTGAACTTAGGTAACAAAACAGTAGGGTTACCACAGTCGATGTTATCGCGAATAAAGCGAGCCCCTCTGACTGAGCAATTGATATTAGACGTATAAGGAACTGGGAACAAGTGAAGTCGTGAGCATAGCTAGTTTATAATGGTGGAGTGACTAAGTAGTAGCCACGACCCGGCAGATCTTATCTGCCTTGTAGACAAGACTAAGTTTGACTTATTATGTCTTGTGACACGATACATTTTTATGTCACGTGAGAGAGACACGTCACACGTAATTTGTGAATGGATTTGCTTTAATTGTGGAACATACTTATGTAATTTTGTGCATAATATGCCTACGCAGTAGATCAAGTGCTAAGTAAATATCTATTTGCAGAAATAGAAGACTTCTGTCTTGTTTAACAGACAATCAATCTGCCTAGCCTTTTCCCAACTATGTTGGGGTCGGCTTCCAGTCTAACCGGATGCAGCTGAATACCATTATTTTACATGGAGCGACTGCCTATCTGACCTCCACAGCCCATTAACTGGGTAATACGATACCCCTTGGTAAGACTGATTGTCAGACTTTTGGGCTTCTGACGACCCGTAACGACTGCCAAAGATCCGCAAAGAGCCGGGACATCTTAACGTGCTTTCCGAGGCACAGAGGAGTCTCGGTATGTAAAGATGGTCACCCATCCACGGACCAACCCCAGCTAGCGTAGCTTAACCTGATGGATCGACCCGTGCGGCTGTTATTACTTAGCCACGAGCTCCTCCTTGCCTTGCCTCCTGCCTTGTTTAACAGACATTAAATAATTAGATGAAAGCCCTGCGTGCAGGTAGTATGTACCTACAGTGAGGAAAATTGTCTAATGTTAAACTAAGAAGCCGGTACGTAGGTACAGTCAGCAACAAAATTCGATTTACACTTGCAGTTTTTTAGTCTCAATTACTAAGCGAAATATTTAATCCAAATCGGAACAGAAGTAGGTACTTAAAATTTTAAGAACACAGTTGAACGAAAAAAACCGTTCATCGGATCATTTTGTGTTAATTTAGATGATGTCAAAAAGTAGCAGCGTTAACCGACTTCTGTTGCTGACCGTACTTAGTAACAGGATGTAAAACACCGTAGGCAATAAATCAAAAGAAATCACAATTCAAAATTAAATTTCAATCTAAGAATTACTAAAAACGAATCAATACTTTCTTAATTTATTAAATTATTATTTAGCTTTCAAAAATATAAATTCTATTAACCCACTATATCAAAAACCAATAAATGAACGGTAAAATATTAATCCAGCTTGATAGTCAATCTGCCTAGCCTTTTCCCAACTATGTTGGGGTCGGCTTCCAGTCTAATATTTTACATGGAGCGACTGCCTATCTGACCTCCACAACCCAGTAACTGGGTAATACCCCCCCCCCCCCCCCCCTGGTAAGACTGGTTGACAGACTTTCGGGCTTCTGACGACCCGTAACGACTGTCAAAGATACACGAATAACAGCCGGGACCAACGGCTTAACGTGCTTTCCGCGGCAAGGAGGAATCTCGGTATGTAAAGATGGTCACCCATCCACGGAGCGACCCCGGTAAGCGTAGCTTAACCTGATGGATCGACCCGTGCGGCTGTTATTACTTAGCCACGAGCTCATCCAGCTTGATAATAAACAATATTTATTACAATGAAATCGCAATAAATCCTCTATCGAGATCATTTCAGTAGTAATCGAGAGCGCAGAATATGTCCATAATGCCTTATAGATTTAACCTACCGAGGCATAAAATGGCGTTACAAAGCTATTAACAATGAAATGTATACAGAGCGTTAAGCTAAAGTCCATTGTACGAGACAAGGTGATGTTACGAAACGACAATAGGGTTACTAAAGATTGCCTCTGAAATAATTGGATAGTGATGAAAAACGTTTCTTAATTTCACGATTTTGTTATATTTTTTTAAACGCTGTAGGTACCTGTGTTTAATAACTGCCAGCTCAAATCTATGGACTAAAAAAGTGTGGTGTTTTTTGTGTTACATAACAATAGATTATGTCTAGAAACGTTTTTTAGTAATCACTAAATAATATTTATTTATTGACACAGACAGGACTCTACAACTTTAAATAATTCTCTGGCTCCTGCCGGGTCGGAATCGGAGCGTCGCCGACGCGTCGGCACTGTACGGATTTGTTGCTTTGTATAGATTTTAATGGAACTGCGTGCACTGGATCGGCAAATCTGTGGCAGAGACTGGTATTTCTGCCGATGACCTCATCCGCAGTGAACGCGCAGTGTTACCAGGTACACGGTTTAAGGGTCCCCGAAACGATCAACTGCAATATTTGTCAATTGATGCTCAATTAAAATTACTTTCAAACGAATAACCAAAGGGCTACTTTCTTGATCCATAGTTAACTCAACCAATAGTTAAAAATAGTATCTAAGGGTTTTTTAGTTCACATTAGTTACTATTTTTAACTATTGGTTAACTACGGATCCAAAAACCGGCCCATTAGGGCCGGTTTTTGGATCCGTTCTATTAAGAACACTTTAAATTATTGTATCGCTATTGTTCCGCGACCTGTCGCAATGCAGCCAATTCTAGGTACTTACATATAAATTCCTGTGAAAATAAAATAGCCCTAAGCTATGCTTAATATTGGTAATTTTACCCTAAAAAAGGGAGAAATCCCTAAAAGTGGAAACACTGGTTGATATCGCCGATACAAAATCCGAATGCATCTAGACGCACTCTATCGGCAGGTTCTAAATCCGGACGCTCCGTACGGTGCGGATGGACCGATTCCGACCCGGTGGACGTACAACTTTACAGGAGGATGCTAGAGCAGCGCTAACATTTTTGGAAGTTTTGAAAAATAGGGAAGATCTACTCAGCAATAAAAATTCACATCTATAAGCGTGATAACCCTGAGTTTGCAAATTGGAAAACATAACCTGAATAGTAGGTATGACGACCGATTATAACGCGGCTTTGTTATGCTTTTTATCAAGTCTAGGTGCTGTGTGCTATTTCGTTATATTTTTAACCATTAGTGATTCTAAAAATCTAGAAACTTAGTTTAAAGAAAATTATACTAAATTATAGTTAAAAGATGTTAACCGCTCTAAAAGTGATAACTGAATTTCTGAGAATTTATCGTTTAATTGAATCAATGGATAGAAAAACATGTCCTTACTGAAAGTGTCCGGTTTAACTTACAAACTTGCGAAAAAAAAAATTCGTTACGGTTTGTTTTTTTTCTATGAACTATTGTTTCCACTTAACGTTGAAACTGAATTTACTTTTTGTATACGTATTTATGTATATTCGTGGAGGAGCTCATGGCTAGATAATAATAGCCGCAGGAGTCGATCCATCAGGTTAAGCTACACTTGCCGGGGTTGGTCAGTGGATGGGTGACCATCTCTACATAGCGAGACTCCTCCGTGCCTCGGAAAGCACGTTAAGCCGTTGGTCCCGACTGTCGTTCATGGATCTTTGACAGTCGTTACGGGTCGTCAGAAGCCTGAAAGTCTGACAACCAGTCTTACCAAGGGGTAACGTATTACCCAGTTACTGGGTTGTGGAGGTCAGATAGGCAGTCGCTCCATGTAAAATCTGGTATTCAGCTGCATCCGGTTAGACTGGAAAAAAAATAGTTTATTTGTTAATCTTATACGTACAACAAATTTGAGATTGGAGCCTCCTTTTAAGCAAAAGATGCCTGTATTAGGAGACTTCGCTCTTTCAAAAACAAGAAGTGTAAACTATACAATACGAGTACATAATCAAAAACAAGGGGATTTGGTGAGGTGGAGGCCGACCTCAACATAGTTGGGAAAAGGCTAGGCAGATTGATTTATGTATATTCATCCTCTTATACTTAGGTAGCATGTTCTCCTTCTTCTATTCGTCCCTTTTAGCCTCCTTCTCAGTTTTCACACCCCCTATCCAGCCATCATCTTATACAACCATCAATTTTTTGATCTTCCCCTACTCTTTATGACGATTGATGCTTCATCTTTCCAAACAGCCACTTAATTTTCTAAAAGAGACTACCTATAACTACTACGTATAGTTCACGTATTATCCTAGTTAACAAAAATGGATATACCCGTGATACTAATTAAAATAATGGCACAGATCGATCGATCAGGTTAAGCTGCTTGCCGCGCTTGGTCCGTGGATGGGTGACCATTTTTACCTCCGTGACTCGGAAAGCATTTGCAGATGATTGACAGTTGTTGCGGGTCGTCAGAAGACCGACAACCGGGCCAAGGGGTATCGTGTTACCCAGTAACTGGGTTGCGGAGGTCAGATAGGCAGTCGCTCCATGTAAAATAGTGGTACAGCTGGTAGTATACGGCTGTCAAATTATTTGTCAAATAAAATAAACTATTTTAAGAACTCATGTAACCTGTCACTTAGTAAACTAATTCGGGAAAAAAAAAGAAAAGAAAAAAAAAAAAGAAAAAAAAATTGCATGGAAAATATACAATAATATATTAATCATGAGCATGTGTATATGTATGGAAAAAAAAAACATGGATGGATTCACGTAGATTTTAAGATTAGAGTAAGTGTCTGAGAGAGGAGTTTATGATTGTACCATAGATTTAAAAAAAAAAACACAAATAAAATACAACAATAAAAAAAGGCGCGGACCACCAAGTCCGCGGTAGTCGTACTCATATAAAAAAAAAAAAAAAAAACTAATTCTAGAGAAAGAACATATTAAACATTGTCTTGAGTTAATCACAGCGACTAACTATTGTTATCGTTTAAGTAGTCGTTGCCTTTGAACAAAAGTCTTTACATCGAATCTATGGCTGTCTATGTAACAAAACTCGAGGACATGTAATCTTGTCGGAGTTGTTAATGTTCGGAGACTAAGAAAAAAGAACACAAAAAAAAATGCAACAGTAAATCTCAAAAGCTGGAGACAAAATTTACGACAAATTCAGAAGATTTATGACCAACTTTCCAAAACGGAAACTAAGTAGAACTAAAAAATGCTTAAGCTGTAAGAAATAATGTAATAAACGAAATCAAGACACAACATAGATCTTTTTATTAAGTTAAGTGGTCAAATCGTCAACATCCGGGAAGTCAACATCCACGCGGTATCCTAACCATTGATCAATATAAAATAAGAAATTAATTTAATGAATTCGACATAAATCAACATGGCGATCACTCGATTGACAACTCTGATCACGTTAATACACCTTTAAATTGATAATATTATGCACTCATTGTATTTAAATATTTAAACACTCAATAATCAGCTTTAATTTGAAAGAACAGGGTTCATTTTTGTTAAGCTACAGTTATTTATTAAGCCTAGTCCACCTGTCGGTTTGCTAGCTTTCAAATTATTTGTTCACAAGATATCGTGTTATTGAGAAAGACTAACGACCTTATTGTTATGGAGATATAGGTCAAGCTAGAGTATGGGTGCACAGAAATATAGTAATACAATGGCCAGTTAGCCATTTAGATCACATCGACCGTATTAGTTTTGGTCCAAGGATAGAATAGGAAATGCTAGCTGTAGACTACGTTTCGACTGATAATAATTTCAATAAAAATTATAAAACAAAACAGGTATGTAAACAAAGACAGGTATGTAATATGAAGGAGACTATTATATTTATACTAATATTTTGTAAAAATATTTAGATTTACAAGAGTGTCCGTGGATTTTCTTGCCCGTTCTTCGACATAGGGACTTATTACGCTTTGGAATGGGCAACTAGCTTTTATCTTTCTGACTGACCGACCCATTGACAATTCAAAAATGCCTTTAATTGGTTTATTTGAAATAAACGCTTTGACTATTTATACGGCGAAAAAACAGTCTACTGCTGATGTTTTGATTATCCACAAAACTACTGTCTCATTTAGTCTATATTTCGCAGTAAGATGGTTGTAACTGTGATATAGTTGTATCCCTGAGAATATAGCTATATACCGTACGTAGTTATATGACAACTATCGGAGTGCCCTAATTTTGTTACTGCAACCAATTTCGACTTAGCGCTCGCCGGCCGCTGCCGCGGCACCGATCGCTTCATCATCATCATTTCAGCCAGTAACGTTCACTGCTGGACATAGCACTGCCACTTCAGCCAGTTCTGTGCTTCCCGCATCCAGCGGGTTCACCAGGTCATCGATCCACCTACTATCTTATTCACAAGTTATTTGGATCGAAGTTCTAAAATAAAACAGGTTCAGGATTAGCTGCTTGGGCTTAATTATACTGAAACGGATTTTTTGTTATCATTCAACTAATAAAGTATTCATCAACATACACACTAACACTCATCACATGCATACTTACACTCATCACAGGCACACTCACACTTATCACTTATATACTAACACTCATCAAAGAAAGAAAGAAAGAAAAACGTTTATTTGGACACAGTTCGTGAAACACAAAAAACAAAGGAAAAAAAAAGTGAAAATAATGTTTTAACAACAACAGTGTGCCTCACGGCTGCGCCAAAAAGGTTCAACACATCCACATAATTGTGGATGTGTTTTAGTCCTAAATTTAATTAATTATACTGCAACCGTTACATTTATAAACTTTTACAATTCATATCATCGTTGTAAAGAGACTGGATCCTGCGACACAAGGTGTCCTAGTGCGGGTGTCATACCTACATTTTTGTAAAACTTTTTTTTTTTAGGGTTCCGTATCTCAAAAGAAAAAAAACGGAACCCTTATAGGATCACTTCGTTGTCAGTCTGTCTGTCTGTCTGCCAAGACCCTTTTTCTCAAGAACGCGTGGAGGTATCAAGTTGAAATTAATATCAAATATGTAGGTCTATGGTCCCTTAGAGTTCTAAAAAAATCAAGCTTCTAAGTGAACGCAATAAAAAAATACGGTTATTTATGCGACCTATTTTGATACTCGCAAATATATCAAAACCTCTATGGTACTTCCCGTTAACCTAGAATAATGAAATTTGGCAAGAAGCAAGGTCTCACAGCACAAGTAAAGGAAAGGTCCGAAAATTATTAATTATAATTTAAAAAAAAATAAAAAATATATATTGGGATTACGATGTTAAGTTTGTTTTTGGGATAAATTCTTTTCAACTATGTAACCCTTCATTGTGCGTGGTCCGACACGCACTAGGCCGGTTTTTTCTTTAATGCTGCTTGCTGTAGGAGTTTACCGGTAAAAATCGGCACTAACGAAAAAGCGTTCACACGTTTTGTTTTTTATAAGGAGCCATTTGAAACTTAAGACTAGACTAGACTAGATGGCTCTATAGTAATATATAATAGATAGATAGAATACATAATATACAGCGAAAGGAAATTCGTTCCAAGCGGGTGTCCCACGACACCTCTCGACATTTTTGTTGTTGCTTTACATTTTACCGTAATTATATCCACGCTTTTATTCAACTAGAATAAAAAACAATTCGTTCTGAATGTGCATAAACAGGAGACGTCCGTAATAAATACGGCTAAGTAATCGATCACTTTCAAAAGTGCATGATAGCTTCCGGATTACCGCTTCAGTGGATTTGTTTTTTGTTACTCTTGTGCACAACTAAGTGGCTATTGTATTTCATTCAGTTTCTAATTCAAACCATTTGTTCACAACTCTCTGTTTTCATCACACACTCATAACTAAAATAAAATAAGCAAGCGCTGCGATACTTAATGTCATGTTTGGGCATACATCGAATAGATTACGTGTGACTCCGGATTTTTAATTTGTCTGTCTTTTTCTAATTTCAGATGAGAACATTTTCCTGTTTCATGCTTTATAGAGCGTGATTATTCAATAGGCGGGTTTTAGTTTTTAAACTTACTTTTTATTTAAAATAAACGGCTAAAAGCTGGCTTCTCTCCCTGTCATACAACGACACTAAGGAAATAGTGAGTTAACACCAAAATGTACCTACTAGCAAGTCATTCACGTAATCATTTAGTTCTTCCACACAAAAATTCATACCTACAACGGCTACAACTCATCACCGCACTCACACTTACACACACACACACACACACACACACACACACACACACACACACGTACACACACACTCAAACACACACACTACAACATTATTTAGAGTTTCACCCACGTAGACTGGTATAAAAAGTAGCCTAAGTGTATAGCCAGGGTGTCAGCTACCGCAATACCAAATTTTATCAAAATTGGTCCAGCCGTTTAAGCGTGAAGAAGTAATAAACATAAAAACACACACATTCACAAACTTTCGCCTTTATAATATTAGTGTGATAGTGTGATTATTTTATTTTGCTTAATTTATTTTTAACTTGTCACTAATTAAGTTAAGTTTAATTTAATTAAGTCTTATATAGTATATTTATTGTTATAAGACAAGTAAAAATAACCTAAAAATAACAAAAATATATCCTAACATAAAACTAAAACTTCACAAACAAGGCGTCGAAAAATTCATCCAAATCGCTGTCGTCTGGTAAAGTACCCAAGTTTTGTATTAAGTTCATTTTGAAACATCCTGAAATTAAATGAAACAAAATGTCTCGAATTAAAATTTAAGATAACACAACTCATGTCCCCAAACTAGGCAGCGCCTGTATCTTGGGAGAATAGGCGCTGCCTAGTTTGGGGACCATCAAATAAATATGTTAATTATTCTAGTTACAGTAAGCCTATATTATTATTATTATTTCTTGTCTTTGGCTTATCTCGGGACCCTGGGGTCCCGGACCTTTGGAAGGCGTACGAGGGGCCGAAGCCAACTCGCAGAGGCCCCTTAGACAATTTCAAATGACGAGGAGGCACCAGCCGACGATTATCCCTGTATGCACTATGCAAGTGCACTCAAGGACAACCCCCGGTTGGTGCAGGACTATTGCAGAACATGGAAACAAAACACATTGGGCCTATGGGTTTGGGTGGCTACATGGATTGGGTACCTTGAACTATGGAAGAACTATGTCCCCTGCCTGACCAATGTTATATAATATACACAGATAAATTGGCAGGGGGTGACTTGCACACACAATAATGGGCCCCCGAAAACGATCGCTAGCACATAGTGACGTAGCGACAAGGGGCAACATGTCCCGAGGTGCTTAAGGAGTGGAGAGGTATTCCACGGCTCTCAGAACAATCCCAGAGCCCGGAAGATGGTCAAGATCCCTACAAGCACTTACTGAAATACTTCCTTCCTCCGAGCACGTTTGCTCTTGCGAATCTCCACTCAAGCCGGCCAATAAAGGCAAGAATGAGGTGGGAGCTCTGTTCCCGTCAGTGTTCACTCCAGCCGGCCAATAAAGGCAAGCCAGAGGTGAAGAACAAGACTTCTCCCGGGAAATAGGGTCCGTGGGGTCGCTACTGCCCAACAGCTCGCCACATGCTGCCCTGCGGGTTCACGTATCTCTCTTGGTCTGGCTCCTCACCCTAGACCTGTTTCGGCAAAGTAAACTCCACCGGCACAGACCCAGAGTTCGGAGCGCGCAAGCCCCACCACGACGTCAACGTAGAGATACGGCGGTGGGGTTATTATTATTATTACTATATTTTTTTTTTAAATGGACCAACAAAATTATTTTTATTTTTATTAGGCTTAATCGAATGCTTCCTATAGCTAGCTTAATTCTGAACTGTCTCCGGAAAGTAATGGGCTTCCTCCTTTTTAAAAGGTTAGGCAGTAAGAACTACTCGTATACGGTGGAGCATACGGTGGAGGTCTGCCAGACTTGGACGGAGCACCGCCGTGTCCTCGCGGAGGCGATCGGCGGAGGCGATCTCTCGCGTCCGAACCTGGTCCCGACCATGGTACGGAGCGAGAATACATGGGAAGTCGTCACCTTCTTCTGCGAGCATTAACGTAGCAGTAAGAGGAGGCGGAACGCGTGAGGGAGAGGCAGCCTTTGCGCCCTTACGAACCTAGTCGAACATAGGCGCGAGCTTGCGGACGGCTAGCAATGGATAGCTCGCCGTTCGGTAAGGACCAAGCTCAGGTCGACGGCGCGTTGTATTCCACGCGCGCCTCAGAGATGTCAGCAGTGATGGAGTCCGATAGGGCCGATGCCTGCCAGGGGCGCGGGTTGTTCGAAAGAGATACCGTGGCTCTGGCACAAGCAACTGAAAGAACACGGATTGGTTTTAGTCAGTAAAAGTCTGACACGCCCGCCCGCTCCACCTAGAGCGACAGTAAGAACTGAAAAGAAACAAAAGCAAGTTTATTAGTCACAGAAACACGTGCATACACTAAACCTATACACGTAATGTTGTCGGCGTCATGTTTCGCTGCACGGAGTCGCGTAAGCGTCCTCGGAAACGTCGAAATACGACACCTTACGGCCAAAAGCACGCAAATATAATCACGAGCACATAACATAAATAGTCGACAAAATAAAATAAACAGTACTTAAATTACAACCAATTGTATGAATAATTAGTATCTATTAAATAGCATAAAAAAAACCATAGGCATCGCCATGCGTATATTAAATATACCTACGAGTACCTGAAACATATTATTATTATAAGAGAACATCCTTAAAACTTATATCTATGAGAACATCTAAAGTTGTTCAGTAGGCAGACATTTCTGGCAGGTATTAAAAAGTCGGTAGGTATTCGGAATTTGTAATGATTGAATTAT
This sequence comes from Cosmia pyralina, assembly GCA_946251885.1. Classification (NCBI taxonomy): domain Eukaryota; kingdom Metazoa; phylum Arthropoda; class Insecta; order Lepidoptera; family Noctuidae; genus Cosmia; species Cosmia pyralina. Next base: position 20,154,230 of record OX276352.1, on the reverse strand, counting down.
TGCCAGGATTGTAGTTTCCGAGCTGATAAGTGATGATTACAAGATTGTCTTTTTCTCTATGTTTCTCAAAACTTAATAAAACAGAACACAATCATGCTTTACTGATATGCACATCAACTTAGCCGACTCTCAAACATCTCCCGCCGACTAAAGAATCTCTTATCGATTATTTAATTCGTGTAATCATTTGCATTTCGCGACTAATGGCGAGTTGCTACCGACATAATAAGGAGTATTTACTTTCTTCGATCAAACAGATTAAGATTTCATTACACGCGTGCATAATGCGATGATGGGAGAAAGTGGAAGCTATAAGACAGTCTTATAGTGCACTATAAGAAGGCTATAAGCGAAAAATATCACCGCACACCAGGCGTACTTTGATGGATTAACGTTTAAGTTTCAGACAGCCGTGAATGATACTGCCGGGACCATTACGAGTATAGCATTAAAATAATAGTTGATATTATCCTTTATAGTTTCAATAATAATAACCACGTGTATTAAATTATCCAACTCAGATAGAGTTGGATAATTTAATATACATAGAGAGTTGTTGGTAATATATCGGCAATCCATTAAGGGGATGTAGGAGAGGTCATGCATATACAACCAAATGACCCCTAACGACCCCATTGCAAATGTCAACCATTTTCGAGTAATTTGACATTGTTTTTTAAAGATATCTGTGGTTTACGACTTTGAAAATTTATAAAAAAAAAACTATACATGAAATAATTTTTTCTATTATTATCTGCTTGCTAACACTTCATTAAGTAATAATCAACCATAAAATAACAATTATCTCTGATAGTTTTTAAAAGATAGCTACAAATCGTGACAATTTTTATAATTTTGAGGAAGTTTTTTGTATAAATTGGTCGATTTTTGCATGAAAAATGGTTGACATTTGCATACGAGTGATAAAGGATCATTTGGTTGCAAATGACCTCTCCTTCATCCCCTTAATGGATTGCTGACGTATTACTTTAGTCATTGATTGCATTTTAAGAAACTAATAATTAGGCAAAGACTTATGCTTTGCAATGCTGCAGTGTAAAATGATTTAAAATCGATTTTGTACGTGCCCAAATTCAATAGTGACTCTTTTTCAGAGTATTGTGAAAGAATGGTCTAGTTTAGTTTTATTTGTTCGAACATTTCTATTTTAAATTAATTTTGCAATGGTATTTTCAGCTAACAATAATATTAATCTTATTTATTAGCAGCCTGTTTCGAAACACCTTTTCGATTATTGTATCGAAAGGAAAAACAACAAGCCGATTGCTGGCCCGCGGTACAAATTGGCCCAGTTTTATGAAATCGATGACATAAGGTGCAGTCAGGACTCAGATAGCTTTAGTCCGACAATTGCATCTAGGGCTGACCTACTCTAATTTAACGACCCTTTTAAGCTAAATCAGTTCGTTTTACACTGTTATTTGGATAGTTTTTTCAGTAGGCTATTAAATTGTATTAGAAATACAATGTTAATACTTAAATGACTTGCATTGACACTCTTCTCATACATAACAGAATCAATCTGCCTAGCCTTTTCCCAATTATGTAGGGGTCGGCTTCCAGTCTAACCAAATGCAGCTGAATACCAGTATTTTACATGGAGCTACTTCCTATCTGACCTCCACAACCCATTAACTGGGTAAAACGATACCCCTTGGTAAGGCTGGTAGTCAGACTTTCGGGCTTCTAACGACCCGTAACGACTGTCAAAGATCCACGAATGACAGCCGGGACCCGTGCTTTCAGAGCACGGAGGAGTCTCGGTATGTAAAGATGGTCACCCATCCACGGACCGACCCCGGCAAGCGTAGCTTAACCTGATGGATGGACCCGTGCGGCTGTTATTACTTAGTCACGAGCTCCTCCTCATACATACATAACAGAAAAGGACTCATACATAACAGAAAAGGAACGAAAATTGATCACCATATAATTCTGAGTCTTGTCAATTTCAGTGCACTTTTTCCTCGCAAGGACATCCTTCACCATAAGTCGCTGGCTCAGCATTCTCAATATTTGCAGATGATAGACCCGAGCTTCTTTAGAAAACGAGGTAATTTCGTATGCTGGTGAGTGCACTTGAAATATAAATAAGGTGGCCACATAAAAAATCATTGTCTAAAATAACTCAGGAATAAGGTGAGAGCTTGTTAAATACGTTTGAGATCCTTACATGTACTTACTAATCACTTATAGAATCTTCGTTTCTACAATTTGTCACTGAAAACGGGAAGAATGTTCAGGCTGACAGCAGCCCTAATCGAATGCAGTGTTGCAACCGCCTGTTTCGTGACCAAACACGAATGCCCGGAAGTCAATGGCCCACTTACAACTCATTTTTCGTGGCCACGATCACATTATACACAAATAATTTATTTGCGATCAATAAAACCGATCGTTTTGCAACATTTGCTGTGACGCTTGTTCACTGACAGATAGATTAATTTAAGATGCATGAGTACCTAATTTCATAAGTGTGCCTAAATGCATATTTATTTGGTTCGTGCGTCATAAGATTGGTACAGTGAAGATCTCGAGATAAGTTTTAGCTGTTATTTAGCCATGTCACGGCCTACAACGAATTAGCTTATAGATTATAAACAAATTGAGAACGGGTCTTACCGCGATATTCCTTTTTACGAGGTAAACAGGTACCTACTTGTTTCCCAGCTGCAATATTGCCGCTGTAAAAAACCGTCAAACCAACAAGTCCGCGATAGCTGAGCATTTGCTGGAGGCTGGTCCAAACCACTGGATTCAACTACATAAGCCACAGGTTCTTTCCAGTGATCGTTACTATTACTCCAGAATAGTACCTACGTGAAGCGATTGAAATCAGGAAATATAAAAATTTCAACAGAGAGGATGGATACCGACTGCCTACAACTTGGAATCCAGTCATTAGCAAATGCAAGCAACGCCGGTCGTCCGACGAGGTCCGCCAGTGTGTAGATGTCCTTAGTGTTGTGTGTAGAAGTACCGACAGTGACAATAATAAAAATTGTGAAGACCAAGTGAGGGTAGATGCCTATACCCGCACTTTACGAAGACGTCGCTAAGCTGTCATCAGTCCTCCCGTGACCACGATTGCTGCAAGGCGGTCGAAGAGTCCGAAAACAACTAGGTACCTGTTTACCTCGTAAAAAGGAATATCGCGAGACGACATGTTCTCTATTTATTTATAATGTGTACAAATCGCGAAAGTTTAAAAAGTTTAGTTTATAGATTATTAGCAAACCTTCCAAAAAAGTCTTCCTACAAACGACTATTCTAGGGCTAAGAACCTGATACAGAACCAAAAACACAATCAGTCGTACATACACAGAAATAATTGCGTGAGGCAAGCTCCTCATTTTTAATTAATTAGGATACCTAAATGTATGCTTGAGTGATCATTCCAAGAATTGGGATGATCACTCATGCATATCAACCACTCATAACTCACCACCCAGTTGTATTTAGAGACAACAAAGCATTAATTTAATTCAGACTGCACCTAAGTTAAGAAATAAAATACTTAGAGTGAGTTAGAAATGTATTTATCTATAAAAAAATAGCACCATGGTCGTGAGTGGTGACAACGGCGCCGACGCCGACAACGTTCTCGTCAACTATTGTCATCAATATTGTGCAACAAATAGTTTTTCACCATTTATTGTTTTGTTCGGCAGGGTCGGCTAACTTAGCTCTTGACATAATTACACGGTTTCGTTACAATGGTGTTACGTTAATTATGATAGCAACAAAAAATAACGGGCTTCGTTTTTAATATTGTTCATATTTTCGTGAACTTAAATGTTATTATCAAGGTTTTGCTCAAATAATAATTCTACCGTTTTTTTTTTGCTCTACTTTAAGTAAACTTCGGATAATATTAAAAGATTTTCAGATACACCGGATTTTTCGGATTTCTTGAGAAATATTAATTGAATCAAAATAAAAGCCGCAACTGTAAGAGAGCATCTAATACCAGGTTTGAAAAAAATTGTAGAAGTCTGTTTCTAGGCTGGAACTATAATAAAAATAACATAGCATAATCAGCCTATAATATTCCCACTGCTGGGACCATAGATATAAGAAATTCTACGGTTGGGACACAGGCCTCACCTCTGTGAGAGAGAGTGGGCCGTAGTCTACCACGGGGGTCCAGTACGGGTTGGTAGATGTCACACATGTGACATATACCAACCCGTACGAATTTTTGGTTCTAGGACAGCATGCCGGTTTCCTCACGATGTTTTCCTTCAGAACAGTGGCGATAAAATTATTAACACAAAGTAAAGCATCTGTCTGGGTTCGAACCTACGACCTACCGTTATCACTAGGCCACCACCTACCTGCTCTAACTGTAATCCTACTAATATTATAAATGTGAAAGTTTGTGAAGATGTTTGGATATTTGTTACTCAATCACGCAAAAACAGCCGAACGAATTTGGATAAAATTTGGCACACAAATAGTTTATAACCTGAATTAAAACACATACGATATTTTTTATCCCGGTAGTAGGTTCCCGTGGGATAATTTCCGACATCCACGCGGGCGAAGCCGCGGGCAATGGCTAGTAGGTAATAATTATAGTCAACCTCTGATTGTTTTCCTTCTTATATCACACTTTATTTACAATTAACGTGTGAGATGCAATACAATGTTGCCAAACAGAAAATTATTTAATCTTTATGAAGGCAGTTTATTGACTTCGTGAGCTTGAAATATTTCACAACGTTCGCTTTGAGGTCTTTGCCGTGGACAAAACCAAATGAGAACTCTTTATTTTTGCAAGTAGAAGCAGGTAACACTTATTTATGTGGTAAATTATTATTCTAGTTAACAAGTGTGAAATTATTTATTGTGAAATATTGTATTATAGCATAATGAATTGGTAATGACATGAAATTCAATCGAAAGTTACCCGATTTAATTTTGTACAGTACCTACGAGTACAGTACGGCCTGAACATAGGCACTATGAACTTTCGCCCATGTTCTCTCACTCACACTCGCTCATGTCACCATTTGATTCCTAAAAAATGTTACTGCGTAGCCTTCTGCGCGAAGTTCGGATTTGCCAAGATACGAGTAAATCGGCCGTACTGTAGGCCGCACATCAATGATAACAAAACCAGTTTAAACTTGCATCATATACTAAATTTATTCTAAAGAAACTCTGTACCTACTAGGCTAGACCAGCTCAAGTTCAGTGTTGTGATGGTATACATAAGAGGAAAGGCTCCCGCAGACAGGCGCGACGCGATATTGCGACGAGACTGTAGTAGACCTCTACAGATAGTGCAATCTACGAAGGTACGCTCCTAACCGTTTATAGTATATGTGTGCAAACTTCCGCCAATGTTTGAGTGTTATCGGTACACACTAATTACCATGTACTAGTAGTGTACTTGTAGTGTGTACCGATAACACTCATATATTGGCGGAAGCTTGCACACATTTATATACTATAAATGGTTAGGAAGAATACTGGGGCGCGTCTTCGTAGGTTGCACTATCTGAAGACTAGAGTCTAGTAGAAGTTTTCAGAGAAATTGTTCCAGTAGAGTCGCGTCGCACCTGTCTGATGGAGCCTGAACCCGTGCAATCAAAATACCTACTGCACCATATTGTGGTGTCATTCACCTGTCATTTCTCATTATATAACCTACATTCGTAAGCAAAATTCTTGAATAAATCAGTAACCAAATGCAGTCATGTTGTGACATTTTTCAAAAATAAAGGAATACATTTTTTTAAATTTATTATTTAAACTCGCGATAAAATCGTAATAAACAAAAACGTAATCTCAAGAAAGATTTGATTGCTTAATGATTTTATCATAATTAAAACAATGTTACGGTTCTTTTCCCATACAAAGCATACAAATAGCTCTACAAAAAAAAAAAAACAAACGAAATTATTCAAATAAATGCTATACTTTACACTATCACTTTCCAAATATCTAAATATTTACATACGGAGCGCCGTTTTTTTTCCCACGGTACCCGATGAATAACGATGAATGCCGAAGTGTAGATGGAACGCGTTCGGGCACGTGAGCGCGCGCGCAACAAATTGGCATGCCACGCGACACTTGAGAGCTGATTTATGTGCCACCAATATGTTTTCTGGGAAGCTAAGTGAGTGTAGTGTGATCGGTTGTAATAAGTATGAAGTGTTGGATAGGTACTATGTAAGTAAGTAAATTAGGCCATCACTTCTAGTTATGGGATGTAATAAAAGAGAAATGTGGCCGAGCTAAAACCACCCATCCCTTTTTTTTTTGTGGATGGGAAATCATCAAATGACTTCTCCCGCTCTGGGCAGAGCGAGAGGGCGTGTCAGACTTTTACTGACTAAAAACCACCCATGCTCCTTCAGCTGCCCGTGCCAGGGCCACGGTATCTCTTTCGAACTACCCGCGACCCCGGCGGCATCGGCCCAATTGACCCCGTCACTACTAAGACGACATTCTGACCTTATAGAGATAAGGTCAGAATGTCGTCTTAGGGGATGGGTCCACTGGCTAAATAAGAAAAACTTATAAGTAAAACTTTTAAATAAAATAAAACAACAGCGGGCCTGTTAATATTTTTTAATCTAAGGAAGGTCATGAAACAATATTCGTATCGAGATACCATCGCATCGGCAGCAAATTATAATTTATTTATTAGTAAAAGTTATCAGTAATTAACAATTATTGTGATTGACGTTGTAATCATAACGTGAAAGTTTAATTTCATATGAAATGCAATGTACACGTTTTCAATGTTTAATCAGACACGAGAAATCAGAAAAACTAGCAACTTATTAGGATTGCGATCAAGAAAATTTTGAAAATACACATAGGTGTTTTTAGTTTAATGCATAGCTTTGCCCTGTGCGTGATTTATCTACCTACAAATACAGTACAATAAAAATCTGCTAAAATCAACTATGATAATTTTGAAATAAAGTTCAATTTAGACCAGAATTATTTTTATTGAGTCTATCAAATTGATAATGTTTAACATTACACGGTTGAAAGAGTCCGCGATACTTTTATTGTGAATCGCTGACCGATATTCGCAGACGAAATGTCACGACAGAAAGACGACAAGAATGTAGCATCTTTATTTTATTAAGGTTGTTTTTAAGACATTACTAAGTAGCAAAATATTTTTACCCAGCTAGATGAACCGACGACCATAAAAAGGTGGCTGAGACTGACTGGGTGTGGAAGGCGGAGGACAGGGTGTTGTGGCGCAGCCTGGGAGAGGCCTATGTCCAACAGTAGACTGCAATAGGCTGAGTTGATTGATTGATTGAAATAACGGGGTAATTAATGGTTTTGGGAGCTATGATTCACTTTTAAGGGTCAGCCTAAAAAAATAACAAAGAAAATGGTTACAGACCTTCCCAGGGCTGTTTGTTGTGATACTATGCTATGGTTATTAGCTATAATATATATTATTTAAAATTATAGACACGTATATACTTAAATCGACTGTCAATTATTGCGGTTTGAGTATGGTGATCAAACCGTGGACTGAATGTTAAGCATACAATTCCATAGTAATTGCTATGATAATGAAGAGTTTCAGTAAAGAAGTAAAAATAATATTTGCAATAGAAATAAAAGCATGCAGTTTTAAACGTAAATTGTGTGTCTGACTACATAATAATAGGTACTATCAGCCAAACTTCCGCATGCTCACCCTTAAGGCGATAATTGCATAGCATGACTCATGTTTCGATCGCCTGATGCATGCGTTTTAACCAATAGGATGTACGTTTGTTTTTTATTTGATTTGTTACTAATGTTTGTTGTTATTTTTTGTTACACGCCCTGTACTCACACATCATAGCATATTGACTCTAATTGAGCGAAACCAGGAAGGGGTGTGGTCTGTCGCTAGCTGCGCTTCCGCAGAAATATTTTCTAAATTGAGCATGCTTAAGTTTTGCCGATAGTACCTATGAAAATACCAATTTTTGATACCGGCTAGTGTGAAGATCAATCTTTAATTCTATTTAGAAATTCAAATTAATTTTATATTATAGCATGTTATTTTAAAAAAAAATTGTTGTTGATTTGTTTTCCCGCCGTTCGATTTTTCTTTGATATTGATGTTTCAGTAAACATGGAAAAATCGAAATAGTGCGCTATTTTCGAATACTAGTTCTGTCGTGGCACCAACGCAGCACAGACAACATACAATATTAACGACGTGTATGGACAAGGTACGGCAAGTGAACGCACGATGCGTTTTTGGTTTGATCGCTTCCGTTCTGGAAATTTTGATCTCAACAATGAGCCCAGGGGAAAGATTTCAAATCCAACGAGAAGATGAAAAACGCCTTTGAAGAAGTCATCGATTCCCGTCCCCAGGATTTCTTTTGCAGAGACATCGACGAACTTTCATTAAAATAGCAATGTGCACAGACAATGTTCTTTTAAAAAAAATTGTTTGTTTTTTTCTACGTAAAACGGCAATTTCATAGATAAAGACCAAATTCAACTGCCAACTTGCTGACAGTGTTAATAAAGAAATAAGTTCTATACAGTTACTGAGTTTTATATAATAGCCTATCCATTTTCAAGTTTACATAAAATTGCCAACACCTTACCCAGCAACTGCAGCACCAAAGTGTCTGACCTACATACGAAAATATAAATTCGCAATTTTACGGCACAGTTATCGTGGTCTTAAACAAAAAGCGTAATGCCATGGATTACTTTATTTACACAATTCATTTGTTCTTTATTTCACAAGTTTGGAATTGTTGTGATAGAATGGAAGGTGCAATGAAAAACGGAAGATCGGGCGCCCGTTGATTTGTCATTACGGTTTGACGTAGGACACTATTATGTAGGTATTCTGTGGAAATTGGTAAATTCATAATTAATATTTTTTTTTTGCTTTGCTTTGCTTTGTTACTAACACCAAAATACTAACATATTTATGGACCTAGTCTGAAATATATTTGATTTAATTTAATTTGGCAATATGATTTCGCTGCCTAACGATCCAATGCAAAAAAAAAACATTAATTAGTTTCTAAATATTACTCATCATTTTCCTGCTCTTATCCCAATCTATTCGGGGTCGGCGCAACATGTCCCTTTTTCCATACTTCTCTATTAGTCGTCATCTCGGTAGTCACCTCTCTAGCCATGTCATCTTTTCACAGTTCATCCATCGTTTCTTTGGTCTTCCCCTACTCTTATTTATAGTCTCAAAACTTTCCTCACGACATTTTTCTCATAAATATTACTGTTGGCAGGACATGTTTTCCTTGATTTCTAAAGTATCTACTTGATTATGAAAAACTATTGGTTTTCAGGGAGATATAACAATAATTAACAAAGTTCAGGCAGAGAAATATCTCTGCCTGAATTTTGTATAAATATACAGGTTGTATCAAAGATGTTCGGTCAAATTTAACGTACGATGCTTCAATACCTACTCGACCTAAATGTAAGGGACTGCTGATAATGTTTTCTCGATTACGATGTTTGTCCCATGGAAAAAGTTGTTCAGTTTGATGGTCAGCATCACACTCTTAAATTTGACCACACCCTGTATGTAGGTAGATTGTTATTTTTCACAAAAACTTTACGTTTAAGAATTTGAAGTATTAAGTCAATACGTAATAAGTAACTGATAAAGTTTCTTGTAATTAACAGGAAACTCGTTATATATAACTACTTATTATCCTACCTTCTCATAAATTAAAGCTTATCTTAAGTAATATCAAGTAAATGCTTGATAGTTGCTTGTTTTGTGTAAGTGTTCCGAATTAGGCAAATAGCTCGTTGTTCAAAACGGTGCCGATAACGTTTAATTATAGTTTTAAGTTAAATACACCGACTAACGTTACCCACTTAGAAGTCGTTTTATTAAGGTTCTTTTACACGTATTCAGTCCAAAGCTAACGGATAACGGCTAACGGATGGTATATCCAATTCCGAATTATTTGATGACAGATATATGGTATGGAGATGGGAGCGGGATTACACCAGTACAGGACAGACTATGGGAGGGGGGGGGGGGAGTTTAATTGTCGTTAGACGTGTGATTATGGCTCATGCGCGTGGCGAGTGGCACTCATCTGCAGAAGACACACACCCCACACACAAACACACACACACCCACACACACACACACACACACATACACACACACACATACACACACACCATAACACACACACAAATTAACCCTGCAACAAAGAAGACCTAGGACAACATACAAAATGCATATAGGCGTTGTTTACATTTGCTCGCAAAACCTAGGTAACTCATTAACAACATAGCTGGGTAACTATTCTGATAACTTGGCCAACATTATAATGGAGCACCCGGTCCACAAGTTTATTGTGCTGGGTGACTTTAACCAACCCAACATATCGTGGACCCCTGCAGATGATGGTTATTCTCTGCACCCTACTAACCTGAACGGTCATGTCCAAACCATGTTTTTTGACAATATTAACGCATGTAACCTGTTGCAGTACCTGAGGAGCTCGTGGCTAAGTAATAACAGCCGCACGGGTCGATCCATCAGGTTAAGCTACGCTTGCCGGGGTTGGTCAGTGGATGGGTGACCATTCTTTACATACCGAGACTCATCCGTGCCTCGGAAAGCACGTTAAGCCGTTGGTCCCGGCTGTCATTCGTGGATCTTTGACAGTCGTTACGGGTCGTCAGAAGCCCGAAAGTCTGACAACCAGTCTTACCAAGGGGTATCGTATTACCCAGTAACTGGGTTGTGGAGGTCAGATAGGCAGTCGCTCCATGTAAAATACTGGTATTCAGCTGCATCCGGTTAGACTGGAAGCCGACCCCAACATAGCTGGGAAAAGGCTAAGCAGATGATGTAATCTGTTGCAGTACAACTGTCACTCTAATAAAAACAATAAGATTCTAGACTTAGTATTTTCCAATAATGAAGTTTCTGTCTCCTGCAGCATTGATCCCCTAGTTCCGGAAGATCCGCACCACAATGCACTATGTATCACGGCGGACTTTGTTCAGTTGCATAGTCTGCCAGTTCGCCCCTATGTTAAATACTTGTACCGGTCGGTCTGCTGATTATGAAGCAATAAAAGCATCGTTGATTGGCAGTACGAGTTGGGCCACAGATCACTTGACGATGCCGTAGCATTTTTCTATGATGTTTTATATAAAGTACACAAAACTTATATTCCATCGAAAACAGTTTCACAGTGTAAATACCCCCTCTGTTATAAAAGTCCGTTAATAAAAATTATTAAAGAAAAATCTAAATTCCATGCTAAATTTAAAAGGTACGGGAACGATTCTGACTACCATTCTTTTGTTTTATTACGGCAACGTGCAAAGGAATTAGAGAAGTGCATGTTCGCTGATTACATGGCAAATGTAGAATCCGCTATTCGCGACAACCCTCGAGCCTTCTGGAGCTTCATAAAATCAAAAAAGCAAAACATCTCTTACCCTTCTGTGCTGCGGTTTGGAAACCTATCCTCTAGCAATGGTAAAGAAATTTGCAATTTCTTCGGCGAGTATTTTCTGTCAAACTTTCGTGAATCCATCAGCTCTGAGAATAATGCACAATACTATTGTACTGGTGAGCGAAATAAGTTCAGTGCATGCGATATTGCTGCTATAGAAGTTTGTGAAGATGAGGTTGTGAACCTAAAAAAAAAAAATAAGTAAAAAAAGTAAAAAGTTTATTTGTCACATAATTATGAGAGCATTCACAAGAATTTGGTACATACATACATTATTCATTTATTTTTGCTTTAGGTACTGAAACTGATACCCAAACTAAGCCGGGCTTGTATTTTGGAAATCAGTCTTCAAACATGAGCATTAGAGGGACGGGGACGGGGAGGGGCAGGGAACTGCTAAAGCATTTGGACTTAAATAAATCTGCTGGTCCAGACTTGCTCCCACTGGTAAATAGTAAACTGTGCTTCAAGCCTCTCGATTCCTCTTACAATCTTATTCAGACGATCTCTTAATACCGGGGTGATGCCTACTATATGGACGTCGGCTTATATAACACCTATCCACAAAAAGGGACCGAGAAACTGCGTTGAAAACTACAGACCGATATCCAAGTTATGCGTGTTTGCAAAAATATTATAAAAAATTGTGTATAGGCAAGTTTACTCTGCTCTTAGACTTGGTTTTAGCGAACACCAGCATGGATTTTTGGGTGGTCGGTCAACAACTACAAACCTCGTTCTTTGTAGTGACTTGATGGGTATAAGGGGTAATCTCTTCCGTTGATTTAAGTTGTATGTGGAGGACAGGCGTCAAACTGTTGTGCTGAATGGGTATTCATCAAGATCAATGCGTATCCCTTCTGGAGTTCCTCAAGGATCTTTATTAGGGCCGCTCTTATTCAATTTGTTCGTCAACGACAATGATTCCTGTTTGCTTCACTCTAAAATACTTCTATATGCGGATGAAATGAAGATTATGTCAAAGATATCCTCCTTATCAGATGCTCTAGCATTGCAGGAGGATCTAGATAGGTTCCAGTACTACTGTAGCACTAATAGGCTCAATTTAAATATCTCCAAGTGCTACGTGTGCTCCTTAACTCGGAAGCCCGTACCTATAAGCAACAATGTCTTAAATAATTGGAGGTATTTAATAAGCCGTTTGTAATGCAATGAACGCGCAAGTTTAGGCCATTTTCGCGCATTATGCTGGCATTAGACATTCAACCTCAATTAATAATGTATGGAGTGATAGTATAGTAAGTAAAATAAAGTACACGTTTGTCGCATTACCATTTTTATAGTTAGAGGTTTTGGAGAAATTCATCAGTAGGTAATGTAGGTACATAAAGTAAGACATTTTAACATTTTCGGCTAACAATTAAAAAAAAAATTTTTTAGAGTTCCGTAGTCAACAAGGAAGCCTTATAGTTTCGCTATGTCCGTCCATCTGTCTGTCCATCCGTCCGTCCGCAGCATAGCTCAGAGACTCTTAGTACTAGAAAGCTATAATTTGGCATGGATATACATATTTGTCACGCCGACAAAGTGGTAAAATAATATCATGAAAAAAAAAACATTTTTTTAGGGTACCGTACACGTAAAATGGGGATGTTTTTTTTTCCTCGTTTACCCCATTGTGTGGGGTGTTGTTGGGTGGATCTTTCAAAAATATTGCGGGTTTGCGAAAACAATTTTTCGATTTAGGGATCCGTTTCTGAAATATTAAGCTTTAAAGTGCTAATTTGTTAGAGTCAAGTGTCCCCCCCCCCCCCCTGCCAGCTAAACGGTTAGTTTTGGATGGGTGAAAAAATTCATGGTAGTAGTATATTTAACGAAGTTAAAAGGAAAACTATCTCAGCTAAATAGGCTTTTCAAGTTTACGAGTAATAGTCGACCAACTAAGAAAATGTATTATTGTGCAACTACGGAACCCTATTACTGCGCGTGGCCCGACACGCACTTGGCCGATTTTTTTTATTTACTGAAATCAAAATATAGTGGTGTTAGTGAAGTCTAAACTCGCCAAACTTTTACGTTTGATCGCGAGAGGTACTCTTTTACATTTAAAAAACAATGAACCACCTTACGTACACACAGCAGCAGGTCAAGCTACTACAAACTCTCAAATTTTCTCATTCGATTTTGAATATAACCATCAACATTTTAAGGTTTAAAATCATTTGGAGAAATTCGTATTTAGGTGTTAATAATAATACCTACCAATCTATTATTGTCCCACTGCAGATCAAAGGCCTCATCTCATACAGGAGAAGGCACGAGCATTGATCGCCACGTTTGCTCAAGTTTTCAGACTTATAATATGTTAACTATAAAATGCATAATCAGCCTATCATGTTCCCTTTGCTGGGACACAGGCCTCCTCTCTGTGAGAGGGAGCGGGCCGTAATCCACCACGCGGGCCCAGTGCGGGTTGACAAAACTCAATGAAAAATAAAACAATATAACAAATAGAACACGAGAAATTAATAGGAAACATGTAGAGGTATAAATGCAATCAACAGAAAATTACTACTTATTACTTATTTATCTTTCATTCATTAACTCACAGAATCTTAAACATTCACGACACACATCTATCCATCTCCCGGCAAATAAGTCACACTCCGGTGTTGATGTCAAAAGAGCATTAGGCCTCTGCCTCGAATTTCGCGGGCAGCGGGGCGGCGGCGGCGGCGCGTCTCGCATTGTCCCGCCCCGCTACCGCGCCGCGGTTTTGGAGGTCAGGTCCATTTGTTTTTACGCATAAAATCCTGCCGCTCCCGCTCCGCCGCCGCTGCCGCCCCGCTGCCCGCAAAATTCGAGGCAGAGGCCTTAAGCATCGTAAGCGCCCGAACGAGGGGCGAGTTAGCTCGTGACACTGTGCGTGCTGAAGGTACGGCCAATAACGGGTGTCTTCACGGCCTCAGTTGGTATGTTTTCGATTTTTTTTTTGGTTCTAGGACATGGCGTTTTCCCACGATGTTTTCCTTCACCGTTTTGAGAGCAGTGGTGATGAAATAATTTACACAAAGTAAAGCGCCTGTCAGGGTTCGAACATACGACCTGCGACTCGTAAGTCGCGGTCGTTACCACTGGGCCATCCCTGCTCATCCTGACTTCCTAACTAATATTATAAATGCGAAAGTAAGTTTGTTTGTTTGTTTGTTACCTTTTCACGCCAAAACCATTGAACCGATCATTCTGAAATTTTGCATATACGTTGTCAGGTGTACATAAAGTTTCTGTACATCTGACATTTCATCCCGAAAAAAAGTACTGTTCCCGAGGAAAACAACAATAACGTTCTTATGATAATAGATGGCGCCACGTGTCTTACGAATCATGATTGAATTATATTATTAAAAGCAGAGTAGAACCCGAATTGATTATCAATTTCTTAAAATAACGCGAGCGAAGCCGCGAACAACAGCTAGTAAATTATAAAGTCCAGCCGCCTAGCCGGTCAATCCTGTAAAAATGTCACCGTGACAACTAAGGTGAAGGGAGCTGTCATTCCATCCAATATGCTAGGGATTGGCACTATTGATAGCTCACGTCAAACACACCTAATACTCCATTTACAGTCCTACCAACTTATCTGTGAACTGAAAGAGGACGGCACCGTCGATGCGTCGACACAATCGAATGACATGCGTCGGCACAATTGAATGAAATTTCAACATGACGGCCGTAGTTCCAATTTTCGCCATTTCACAGATAAGTTGGTAGGAGTGTACAATAAGATTAGACGTTTAAACAAACCTTTTTTACAGTCAGTTCAACCGATTTTGACTTCTATTCCATAGGCTTAAGGATGGCATTAAAGGCAAAAAAGTGGTTACAATACCAACTGTTTACTGCAGCTGCCATTTGTCATGCCACCATCTTAATAGAAGTCAAAATCGGTTGAATGGATTGTAAAAAAGGTTTGTTTAGATGTCTAATTTAATTGTAAATGGAGTATAAGTTACCACGGTGAGGTTTTTACAGAATAGATCGGCAGGTTTCCTCACGATGTTTTTCCTTCACCGATGTCAGTAACGTCTAAGATAAAGATATTGTGAGATTTTAAAGATTAAAATATCTACTTTGTAATTCTGTAAAGCTGCGTCCATGATATAGTAGCAAAGATCCCAATTTTTAGTGCAGTACGTCTTTTGGATATATCCTAGCGTTATCAGGCAAATTATTTGTTAAACAGATTGACTTCGAACTTAAATTGTCCGTAGGTATATTTAAATCAAAACAACAATTTGACTTAAGGTGTCAATTAGCATAATAATGAATTTCCCTGACTGTACATAAAGTACAGTACCTACAACTGTTTTCTTAATGTCCCTCGGCAAACTTCGTGTTTAGCAGCTTTCCTCACAATCAATCTGCCTAGCCTTTTCCCAACTATGTTGGGGTCGGCTTCCAGTCTAACCGGATGCAGCTGAATACCAGTATTTTACATGGAGCGACTGCCTATCTGACCTCCACAACAAAGCAGCTTTCCTTCCATTTTTTTAATAAAATATATTAAGTTTACTACTAACAACTCTATATACTTCCAAGTGGATTGAGAGCGTCTAGTGTGCACCAAGTGCAAGCAGTGCAAAGGGCAACTGATAGTAATCCGACGACTGACGAAACACGAAGTTTGTCGAGGGACAACTGTTCTAAGTCAGTAAATCGACGAGGTAGCTACTTTAGGGCGTGCCGCAATAGGAAGCAATGCTAATTAAAACATTTGCGTAAACATAAATTCCAGTATGTGAGCCATTATTTTTCACATTGATTGCCTTCACAGTGACAGTTTCCACGGTCTAAGGATCGTATGTTCCGGAAACGGAAGTCGTTAATATACAAGTAGTGACGTATTTAGTAACCATGGATAAATTAACTTGCACACTTGCCTAAAATCTGTTTAGGCCTTTATAATTTGTTGTGACATTTTTTTTTTCTTTTGCGTGGGTATAGTGGGTAATGGAGCAGTGTTGGCCCAGTGGTTACGGCCCCGACTTATGATTTATGGTCGTGAGTTCGAACCTAGGCAAGCACTTTACTTTGTATATTTAATTTCATGACCACTGCTCTCAAAACGGTGAAAGGAAAACATCGTGTGGAAACCGGCATGTCCTAGAACCAAAAATTCGAAGAGATGTGACATCCGCCATCCCGCACTGAGCCCACGTGGCAGATTACGGCCCACTCTCTCTCACAGAGAGGAGGCTTGTGTCCCAGCAGTGGGAATGGTATAGACTGATTATGCATGGGTATTATTCATGATAGTAATAAAAAATAATTCGTCACAATGTTCGTTTGACGCGTAAGTTTGATAGAGAGGACGCTGCCGCTGATCTAAGCATAATCATAGTACGTTACCAAAAAAAAAAGTAAAAAGTTTATTTGTCACATAGGAGCGTCAGAACAAAAACCGATAAATCACATTTGTGTTTTTTGTGGAAAAATGTAAAAATACGGCCAAGTACATGGTTTTCTAATTTAGAGTTGAACGAAATCCATCAATTTATTGGTGTTAGAATCACTGTTTGGAAACCTAAATTATGCATTCGTGATTGTGGTACCTGTTGAATTATAAAAAAAAAGAAAATGGATATATCGGTTATTGACCAAACCAACTGGATATATCGGTTTTTGATAAAACTCTGTAGGATATATCGGTATTTGATAAAACGCTGGTAGGAATATGAGAGCTTGATAAAATGCGGCTAAACATGCGTCAGTATTTCTAAAGCCAGATTAGGTGGTTTCCAATCAAACAACTTTATTTAAAATCACATCATACTTTAATTAACTAAAAGCTTAATGGCTATTTAGGTTAAATGAAAAACTTAAACTATTATCGCTATTTCTGGTTCCAGGCAATCGCAATCAGAATCATGATCATGTCGTTCATGGTTGTCAGGAACATCTGCTTCTGTATCAACAGGTTCAGTGGAATTTTCACTCAATAACGTTCTGTACCAAGAAAAAGTTTCATCTTTCTCCCAGTCGTCACCAAATTGCTTTACCATGAGAGACTTTACGTCTGCTTTCTTCAGAGCACTTAGACATTTGTTTACGTTAAGTGGTGCCATTGACTGGGGATGTGTCTTTCTTGATTTTAAGATGCTAAACCGTTTTCTTTCTTGATCAGACTCGTTAACCAAATTGCGGAAGGTTCTCACCTCATATATAGTTTTAGTTTGTCTCCTTGTTCCTCGTCCCTGAATAACATTATATTTTTTCAAATGAATACGTTTTAAGTCCCTCATTCCTTCGAGTTTTTTATAATATGTTTCCAAAGATTTGACATCCTTCAAGCTCCAATCTTCTTCTAGCAATAAAACAACCCCATGTCTCTTATAAATCGTTTGATATTCTTCCTTTTGTGTAATTACTGGAACGGTTTTAACCGCCTTTTCTACTCTGCCGAAAACACGATCGGCGGGTAGAAAACTATGACCACGTACGGGAAATGTCAAATATATCTCTTTAATATTTTCTGGGGATTCATTGACGAGCCAAAACATAAGACAGTGGACTATATGCGAATTTTTGTTTTGGCCGCCACAGCCATCACAAAATAAACGCAACATTCTTTTGCCCTCTAAATTCAAAGAATTTAAGTGATGCAAGAGTGCCGATCCAACTTCAGTGGCTCCTCTTCCACCTTGATCTTCAGACCATTGATAGAAACGAGGATTTCTCGAGTCCATACCCACGAAACAAAGATTGTAATAGCTAATCTGTCGAGAATAAAAAGACTCTTGAATGGGTGTCCGAGGCAGTGGTTGGACTTGTTGTAAGTCGAAACAAAAATTTTCCGAGTCAGGATCATCATTTCTGCATAATTATAGAACGCTTTGGCCCGTAAATTATGAACCCTTTTTTGCACCATCAGAATGCGTTTATCGTCAGGGTCAGTAGCTATTTTTATTTTATTACTTAATAAGATACAAGTGCTACAGGCGTCAGAAGCAGGACTCTTAAATCCGATGTTGAAATCTTCAGAAAATACCTTCTGGAACATGGTCTTTGTCACACGGAGGTCTTGAGGAACCGAATCATTGTACATTTGCCTTAATTTTCGTTGATTCAAGTCACATGATAAATAAATTCTTCGAGATTTCGATCTATTATAGTGACTTTCGCTTGCAGGTAATTTTCGTATAAACTGACGTAGACTATCCTTTTTAGCAGCAGATTTTGCTGACTTCCGGTCGCCACCGCGATTTTCTTTGGGAATGTTTCCGTCAAACACCGTTCTAGTTATGTGATGCAAGCGGTCTTTTTTTAAAGAAAAGGTTTTCATAAACATAGACTTACAAACGGGTCTATTTTTATTACCTTTGTCATTGAGAAAGTATGTCGCGCTCATGAGGCGAGTCCTGCGTTTTGATGATTCCACTTTGCTCTGTCGACGTCGTTCTGGAGCGTACGGTGCGATCAGACGTGTCAAATAGACATCCTGATCGACTTTATTTCGCTTATTAAAAAAATTTTGCCTATTTTTTAAAATATAGCGGACAGACATCTTTTTGCATTGAAGTTTATTGGAATTGTGCGAACATGGCCACTCAAAATTTATTGCCAATGGATCAGTATCACGGTACCTTAAACAACCAAATACAAAATGTTGAAACCATGAAAATAAAACACTCGACTTGGCGGGGTCACTACCGTGCCCCCAGATAAACATTAATTAGAGTATGTTAAACCTTTAATCCTTTGGTTTACCAATTTCAGACACTTAGATAGACTAGACGAACGTGTAGTTATGTTATGTTATTGACGGGGTTACTAAAAATAATAATACAAAGGTAAGTACCTATTCTCCCGTTCCAAAGCAGTTCTACGCTTGCCCTTCGTTTTTTTTCGAGCTCCTAGATTAATGTCTGCTACAACAGGATTACCTAAATCTTCCATCATCATTAGTTTACTTGCGAAGAACAACTTGATAGTTTAAAAACATTTAAACATTATGTTACGGTTTGAAAGCCGACAACCACAATAACAATACGAGGTTATTTCTGACAAGTAACTGCGACAACGTCAATGTCAAGCTATCACCTGTCAAATTTAAAAATAAGGCCGCTTTACATTACAGTATCCTACAATTGTTTATGGTTTTGTCATGAGAAACTCGAAATTAGATATATCGGTTTTTGACAGAATCAAAAGAGTCAACAATGAAAAATGTTAGGGATTTATCGGTATCTGTTCCGATCGCCATCGTTGTTTAGTACGATTGATGTAATTATCGGTTTATGTTCAGATCCGGGTATTTCGTGGTCGGATTTAGAGTGGATTTATCAGTTTGCGATCAGGTTACATTAACCATAAAGCAAGATATGTACGAGAACAACCAATTGGCATCATAAAAAAAAAAAATTACAAAATGTGATTTATCGGTTTTTGTTCTGACGCTCCTCTGAGAGCATTCACAAGAACACCACCATTTTTGTGACCGCCGTTACCGTTCATCATGTTTTGTATTTTGGGATGTGGCCAACAATTTGCGACTAGAGAAAATACCACTGAAAAATGTTTGCTAAATAAATCGTTTTCTCTCACTTTTTCCTCAAAAAACTAACCCCGCTAATCATAAAAAACGAATACGCTCTATTAAACCTTATTCTAGTTATAGAAGTGTTTTGTCAATTTCTTTCGAATTATGATTTGAGATTGAAAGAAGAAGACAAAACAGATTTTTAACTAAAATAGCTTTATAATAATAATCAGGCAGGGGACATAGTTCTTCCATAGTTCAAGGTACCCAATCCATGTAGCCACCCAAACCCATAGGCCCAATGTGTTTTGTTTCCATGTTCTGCAATAGTCCCGCACCAACCGGGGGTTGTCCTTGGGTGCACTTGCATAGTGCATACAGGGATAATCGTCGGCTGGTGCCTCTTCGTCATTTGAAATTGTCTAAGGGGCCTCTGCGAGTTGGCTTCGGCCCCTCGTACGCCTTCCAAAGGTCCGGGACCCCAGGGTCCCGAGATAAGCCAAAGACAAATAATAATAATACATTTATTTCAGACCATAAGTCCATAAACAACACACAATACAATTTACATACATAAATACATGAAAACACATAACTACACTAAAAATACACTAAAACAATTTACTTAAAATATTGGAATGACGCACGATGAGTGGTCATCCATTGCCACATCAATGGACTGTCTGTCCTGTCGGCTACTGTAGCCACCAAGCTGTTGTTTATAGAGCGTTTTAGTTTTTTATGAATAAGGGCTCGTACACATAAAGACCATACGACGTCGCGTAGTACTACGACGACGTTTGCATCACCCCGGTGGAGTACCTGGTGGCGGTGGGGTCGTAGCACAACGCAACGTCGTATCGTGTTTATGTGTAGGAGCCCTCGGGTAAGAATTTAAACGTTATGCAATCAAACCTGACCCTGATCAGATATTTCATTTAAATAATAATTATGGTGAGAATTTCATATTATTAATTAATAATTAATTTAATTTCATAACCTTCACAATAGGTCACTATCTACGTAAGTAGGAAACTATAAGTACTTAATACGACAAGATCAAGACCGTATTTTAAATCGGCATTGAATAAACTATTCATTGATAGCTTTAGGATGTTAGTTAAGAAATAGTGTGTGCATACATTCATTATTTTGAATTAAAAAGTTGTTTTTAACTTGCATATAGAGTGAATGTATTACGAATAAATTGTAGCAAGAACGTATTATTAGACTCACATAAAGTTAGTGTTTAAATGGATAGTTACTTATTATCTACGGTTATATAAAGAACGGAAGCTTTGAAGAATCCGGTAGGATATTATAAGAAAGAATGGTTGAATTATACCGTTCAGACAAGAAAGTTTTATTGAAGCAAACCTAAGTGTGGAAACTGTTTGCCGTTCGAGAAGAATTATCTTAAACATTCTCCAAAACAAACCGTATCAAAGCTTAATGAGAAATGGGGACACGCATATTCTCAAATAGTGTACTGGCTGAAAGTGAAAATACAAATCTCAGTTATAAGAGCAGTTTCAATGAGAATAGAGGCACGCGAAAACATGTCAGGGCCTTTCAATGTGAAGATGGAGTAGGAATACTTTAGTGACAGCCTGATCTAGTGAAAGAGAAATAACTATATGTGTTTTTTTTTTTATATTTTTATAATGTATGTGCAATGTACAGTCCTACCAACTTATATGTGAACTGAAAGAGGACGGCACCGTCGATGCGTCGACACAATCGAATGACATTTCAACATGACGGCCGTAGTTCCAAATTTCGCCATTTCACAGATAAGTTGGTAGGAGTGTATGTAACTCTGTTTAGTTCCATAGACCTAACATTTTCATAGACAATATTTATTAAAATACTATATACGTATATACGACCTTCTTGTACTATGTTAATAAAAATATATTTTAAAGCTTTATTCTCCAGTTGTGTCTTTGTAGCTCTTTTGAAGGTAACCTTTCTCTCTCTCTCTCATTACCACCTCTCTATTCTTTTTCAGTCCGTCACCTCACCGTCCACTGTTCTCTCTCATGTTCTCATAATCGCTGAAGCATTGGGCGCACCGCTCGCAAAATAGCCCACCTTGATTCCATTCCATTATGACAGACAGCCCTTACATAACCTGCACAGAATTATGGAAGAATCTCATAACAAAATGTTAACCAGATTCCCTAAGCTTGTAATCTTGACTTTGAAATCTGTAGACTTAATATTGCTAATTGGCAGTGTTTGAGCGCCGCAAGCAAATGGACGTCATTTGCAAACAGGTTTCATGATGTTATCGCCATCCGTTTGTGTGGTGACGTTTCAATGGGATTTTGTTGTAGAATTTGTAATATGTTGTGCTACCAAGGCAGTTATTTTGTATGCCCTAAGGCTGAAATCGTTAACTAGTGTGATGGGAAAGTTATGTAAATATTTGTGTAATTCTGTGTTAGATAAACGTCAGTTGTCCGATGGAATGCTTCTCAATCTTGCAATGGATGTTGTAAGAGCCGTCTGTAGGATTTTATTGAGCATGCCATCCGCTTGTGGTTGTAACATCCTAAGTATGCGTAAACCTGGATTCAAAGTGGTACTTTGCATAATGATATCAAGTCGTCGTAGGTAAAGGGAACTGACTGATGCGTTTGCTAAATAGTGCGCATACGCAATGGGCTCGTTTTACTTTAGTAATACAAAACCGTATGGAAAAGACAATTTGAAGTTTAATTTGGATGGCTAAAAGAAAATTACGAGTATGGTACTTAATCAGGTATTTATAAATAGATAAGACAAGTCAATACAGAACTTTTATTCACAAAGCTTTTGGCATCTCTGATTATTACTTTCAAAGTCCCTAATTGCCCGGGATTACCTAACTTGGCAAAATTATCTGCAATCGGAGATCCTATTTGGTATTCTATGCAAAATTACTCACTATAAATTGAAGTTTGAATGAAGACAGGTCCAGTTGCGATTGTGATATTTATTGGGTACCATTTTGTTTCGACAGCGCGACTATTCGTGTACTTCTGTTTCACTGTTAGATTCTTATGTAGATAAAACCCCATAAAAGGTATTTTAGCAGTTTGGCCCAGTGAAATGTCAGCAATTCCAACTACTTCCTGTCAATGTTGAAGCGAATTCCTTTACAGCTAATTGCAGTTCCTAAATGAGAAGTGTCAATTTAAAACTTTTTATAAGACATTCCAATCAAGCTGTAGTTTTTAGATTTATTCGTCTTGAAATGTAAATATCAATTTATAAATTGAGGTGATTAATCAAATAAAGATATTTATTGAATCAGAACCATTCAATCGGTACCTGCTGAATACAGCTAAACGTAATTAGTTGCCACTACTGATTATTCGTAGTTTTCCCAGAAGCATTAATTTTAGCCAATTTATTCGTTTTTATGCACGACCCGATGTTGTAATTGAACTTAGCAATTAGCTTAGACTGGTAAAATATGTGCATAAAATACATAGTTGTGAATTTGTGATCATGTCGCTGACACCTGCCAATTTAGGGGCTAGTTGAGTACCGTTAGTAGGTAGGTAACATCGCGGACATCGACCTTATTGCCTTAGCAATAAGGTCGAAAAGTAGTTCACCGCAAATGTCCGCGATAGTTGATAATATATTTACTCTAAACCCCCGTACGCACGGGTGTAATAAAATCGCGGCGGGATTTTATAGCGCACTGGTATTTCAACGCTCTGCTTAGCGCCGAGAGTGCGAAATCCAACAGTGTGTTTTTTCGACACGCTAGAATGTACTCGGTTAATGTTAAGTTGGATTCTCAACGCTCGGCTCAACAACGAGAGTTGAAAATCCAGTGCGCTATAAAATCCCGCCGCGATTTTATTACGCCCGTGCCACGGGGGTTTACTGTAGTTATAGCTTCTGTAGTAGGTATGTCTTCGAAAGTCCTGGAATCTGTAGCAAAATATATTGCTATCTTCGATGCAATGTGAAACGTACCATCGCTATCGTGTCCTCCACACATTCAAATTAATTAATGGGTAACAAAAGTGTGAAATAAAGCAGAACAGGGAAACAAGTATTCTTACAGCAGTTGCAAATTACTATTTCGCAGAATTTTGTGCATCTGGTTTTTACCTGCCAAACAGACTTCCAATGACAGATGTTTAGTGATTGTTAAAAAGAGACAAAAACACTTTTCAAAGTGAATTGACATTGACAGTCGCATTTATAATTCGACGGCAAATTGCCAGTTAATATAATATAATAGGAGTAACAATTATTCAATACGTCCTTATATTGTAATTAGGTATAAAGATAAAATTCTTAATGAAATGACTTCTAGGTATGCAACAAGTAACAGCCATTTAAACACGTTATAACTTTGTAATAGTTAATAATTTCCGACATTTACGTGACTTAATAAGTGTGTGAGAAGAAATAAAAGGAATTGTAATATTATTATCCGTACTTCAACAGCTCTAGATGCATAGCTAGCAAAGCTTAAGATTTTTTTTCTTTAAATATCTTTACCTTGTTATTTCTCTATTTTGCGTTGTGCGCAGACGTAGTTTCCAGTTAACCTGCGTTGAGATCAACACTATTATTTGTATGCGCCACATTCCACTTTGTTGATACATTTCTTTCTGACAGACAGCAGAATCGGACTCGCTGATTGTTGGCCCAGCTCAGTGAAAAAACCTGCATCACTGCAAGACGTTATATATTTTGCTTAGGTATCGTAAATTTACCGCATTGTCCAGCTGAAAACTGCAAGATCTATTTTGAAAAATCTCACATGGATGGCTAAAAAGTGATCACTAAATATGTGGAATAGAGGAGTGGACTGTAAGAAATTACGCTGGTTCTAGAAAGAAAAAAATAGGTAGTTCTGTACGAACGGAGTTCGCCGTTCACCCCAATCCAGGAACAAATTCAACAGAGATGACTGAGTACGACTCACCTTTTCTCCTGCTGCGGCTGGCTCCCACTAGATCTGAACGTTCTTTTGAGTGGACCGTTTACCACGGAAACTGGCACGAGTGACACCACACGGTAATGCACAATTTGTCCTTGTTTTATCAATTTTCACTCACGGAGTTGAAAATTAGCTAGTTTATGGGTCAATGGCGGACGACAGACTTGCCGGCTCCGCGCGCACACCACGCTTCTTCAAGATGGCGCGCTTGTCGCTAATATGTGCAGCAGCTCGTGGGTACGGGACAGCCAATCGCATGCCGACTTTAGCGAGTGCACACAGACATTCATTGTCAAATATGTCCAATCATGGGATAAATACAGAACAAAATATAAGGTGACTGAAACACATGATTGTACGTATGATAACAAACAACTTTTACTATGGGACCAAACCTGAAATCGCGAAAAAAAATCAGATGTAGGGAACATCTGATTTTTTGACAGGTTATGCGAACATAAATGTAGGGAATACCTGATTTTTTTTCGTGATTTCAGGTTTTGTCTCATGGTAAAAGTTGTTTGTTATCATAAGTACAATTATGTGTTTAAGTATCGGTCACTAATTACCAGTCACCCTATGTGCAGGGTGAAATAGAATTCATGGACAATATTTTAAGGGATCATTGTACTCATCATTATGAACAACTTTTACTATGGGAACAAACCTGAAATCGCAAAAAATAAATGTGCTATTCCATACATTATGCTCGCATAACTCGTCAAAATGTAAGGAACAGCTGATTTTTTGTTGTTGTTCAAAATTTGTTCATAATGATGAGTACAATGACCTCTTAAAATATCGCTCATGAATTCAATTTCACCCTGTATAACACGAGTGAAAAAATTAGGCCAAAATGTAGTTTAATACCGTGGACAGAAAGATTTGTTTGTATGAAAGACGGAATATCTTGTAGCGTGCAAACCCAGTTTCAAATCCATTCCTAGAGTGTTAACTTATGAACGATCGCCTATGCATTTATAATGTTGTTTTACGTGATACTTAATTGCTATACGATTTAATTCTTCCGCGATATTGCGATAGGAATGCAGGCTATTTAGATTGATCTATTCATTACATCAATAAACACTGTCTTTGGTCTATGCTAAAAGGTTACGTAATAAGGTAGCGCTTTTACTTTCAGCCAATCTGGAGCAATATTTAAATTTTCTAGTCGGTTTTTCCTTTTTTTAGCAAGTTATAGTTACGAAATTTAACAATGAGTTTCCTCTAACTGTGGTTACTCATTCGGATGAATGCAGAGAACATTGATTTGGCATAGTCAAACTTTTTGTTTTGTGTCTGCATCGCTAAATTTATAAAATAACCGATGATATTATAATTGCCGGCACGAGTCGTGAGCACAAATTCCACCTTAACTTTAATTGCCCTCGTCAGCGTGCTCTTGTATTCTGTTTTCTATCTGTATCTAAATATGCTTGATAATTATACTGATTTCATTACTCCCAACAACAACAATGCAACCTGCCGTGATAGGAAATAAGATTCGTAAGATTTGAGAGTAGAGTTTGTGCTCACGACTCGTGCCGGCAACTATACTCTTATATGACAAATGACAATCTGTATCTACGCTACGCTTATTAAAGATATTGCTTTCATCGGGTTGTGTAAGATGTTATATTATATGCAAGATCATTAGTGATCACGCTCTAAATGACAACATTACTAGTAGTGTGTCTGATCCTGGTTAAGTATAATTTATGTAACTGAAGAAAGTTTTGGTTAACGTCACAGTAGGCCTC
The DNA here is from genome assembly GCA_946251885.1 of Cosmia pyralina. NCBI lineage: Eukaryota > Metazoa > Arthropoda > Insecta > Lepidoptera > Noctuidae > Cosmia > Cosmia pyralina. Next base: position 20,127,521 of record OX276352.1, on the reverse strand, counting down.
GGAGTTTCCGAGCTCAACGCTCAGCCCAAACCCTTGAACCTAGAAAGCTGAAATTTTGCACGGAGGGTTCTTTTTATAATGTAGTCAAAGAATGAGGAAGGTTTTCCCGGTAGTACGTTCCCGTGGGGTAATTTCCTATATCCAAGCGGGTGAAGCCAGGGGCAAAAGCTAGTTCCAATATGATATTGTAAAGCAGAATGATTTTACGGTTAGTATCGATAATTGTAATAGGTTGGGGAAAAAGTTTCTTCGCATTTTTTAAGGAAATTCAAAACATTTTTTAATATACATTATTTACATTTATCTAAAGTATGTAGGTACCATTTTGTTCGATAACTTTTTGCCATTTTGTAGGTAGGGACATGATCCCATTGCTATAGAAATTTTAGGACTTCTGATCAAAATACCACGACAAGTGGTTTTGGCAGTCCTCTCGTGATGTTAACCTGACACTGCCTAAAGAATTCTGAAGAGACCGAAACAGGTGGAAATCTGAAGGTGCAAGGTCAGGACTATACGGCGGATGCATTAACATCTCCCAGCCAAACTCTCTTAATTTTTGCTGAGTCGTTAAAGATGTGTGAGGTCTAGCGTTATCATGACGAAAAACCACACCCCTTCTGTTGATTAATTCCGGCCGCTTTCTCTCAACTTCTTGCTTTAATCTCATCAGTTTTTCGCAGTAGAGTTCAGAATCGATGGTCCTGCCTGGTGGTAACAGCTCATAATGAATAATGCCCTTCCAATCCCACCACACACACAGCATCACCTTGTTGCGAGTTAACCCGGGTTTCGCCACAGTCTGTGAAGCCTGACCGGCCTTTGACCACGACCTTTTTCGCACGTTCTTGTCGTACGTGATCCACTTTTCATCACCAGCTTCAGTTATCAGCTTCTACAAAAATGGTTCGGTTTCATTACGTCGTAATAAAGAATCACAAATGAGTAACCGTTTTCTTGGGGATCACGCTCGACTCAAGGCTACAATGGGGTCCTCATTTAACATCACTTGCAGGACGACTAAGTTCAGCAGCATATGCTGTCAGAAAAATCCGTCAATTTACTGATGTAGATACCGCGCGGCTAGTCTATTTTAGTTACTTTCATAGTATCATGTCTTTCGGTATTTTACTTTGGGGACGGGCTGCAGACATCGAGTCAATTTTTATTCTGCAGAAAAGAGCCATTAGAGCCATGTATAATCTCCGCAAGCGCGATTCTTTAAGGGAACTGTTTAAGGAAATTAACATCATGACGGTACCTTGTCAATATATCTACGAAAATATCATGTACGTAAGGAAAAATTTACATCTCTTTAGTAAAAGAGGTGAAAGGCATAATTATAGTACTAGAAAAAGGGACCTATTAGCTCAACCAGGTTTCAGACTAGCTAAAGTAGACTCGTCGTTCATGGGGTACTGTTTAAAATGTTACAATCAAATACCTCCACACATACTTCAACTCAATGAGACTAAATTCAAAACTTGTATAAAACGCACACTATGCAGGCAGGCATATTATAAGTTTGGGGATTACATAACTGATAAAAATGCTTGGCTCAATGCTGGTCCTGCTCCACAACCACAACTAATTAATTAACATTTGAAGATACTGTTGGAGCTGCTGAAGATTGTAAGACTATCATTGCATTGTATAGACTCAATCTCCTTTGTATTATATAATTGCATAGCACATGTGTGAGTACTATGTACATACTCTAAAGCTACCATTTACTGGGTACGTCTTTGTTTGACTTGAATGTGCCCTGGCGGCTGAGAGTATGTGACGCTCTCTCTAATGTCTCGCTGATGGTGGCGCGTGTTGGATCATTTAGCTAATCCATGCGTCAGGTTCGTGAACAAGCGCTGTCAGTGAAGGCTAGTCATACCTTAGCGGCCACGGCTTATTTTAATTTAATTTAAATATTTGAATTGTTTTTTTTTTTAAGGACGCTTTTAACGTTCTGCATCGTTCTCACATGTAAAATTTCAACATGAATGATGTAACCATTATTTTGTAACCATATCTTGATTTAAAAGAGTGTCCGTGGAGTTTCTTGCCCGTTCTTCTCCATAGGTACCTACTATGCTTTGGAATGGGCGCCTAGCTTCATATTTTTGACTGACCGACCCCTTGACAATTCAAAAGTGCCTGTAATTGGTTTAATTGAAATAAATGCTTTGAGTTTGAGTTTGAGTACACGGTTCATTAGGTTTCTTTCAGTGAGCTCGTGAGGTACCCAAATATCGAGCTTTTTTGTGTACCCAGTTTTTTTCAAATGCGCCAAAACTGTTTTATGGTCAATTCTCAGTTCTTCAGCTACGTCGTAACTACTGATATGCCATAAAATGGCATCCATTTTATCCGTAATAGGGCGACCAGAGCGACGTGCATCTTTGACATCAAAATTTCCGGATTGAAAACGCTTAAACCAAATTTGTGCTACTCTCACAGACACTGCTGTGGGTCCATAAACATCGCGAATTTTTTCGAGGCTTGCGTTGCATTTTTACCATTTTTGTAGTAAAATTTTAAAATGTATCGAATTTCTTCATTAGATTCACTTATCTTGACAGTACGAAAAACAAATGAAAATCACACATTTTCCTAATTTGAATTTGGAATTATGTTCTTACCAACCAGTCAGATACAAATAGTATAGCCAAAGACATTTTATTTTAAGTTCATACATACTATAATGCGAAAAGACTTTTTCCCCAACCTAATATGTATTCTGATGCTAAAGTTATATAATTATAAATTCTACCTACTTATTCTTAATTTTATTATTTAGTTTTGATTAATCTTTTCCACAGTTTATAAAAATATTTTCTATTCTGATCAACTTTTATACAGTTTCAGAACCTGGAACCACTTTCATTTCATATTCATGCCATGTAACAAGTACTTACGGTAATAGAATTAGTTACGTTAGTAACAAAAGTAATAAGTTAGTTAGATTAGTATTGATTTATATGTTCGAAGTAATAATTGAGCTCCAAACCTGCACTTAGGAGGAAATTAATTAAAATTTATACGTAGAAGTCAACAACGAGACATTAATATGGCCGATAGTTTAGTCATACAGCAATGATTGGATTAACTCAATTTATTAGAGTGATATTACCTACAGCAGTTATTAATGTTTAAAACAAAATGTCGTCTCTACTCAACAATTTGCTGCTTGGTTATTTTTATAAGCAAGACAGATGTTAGAAATGATTTACGTTTCGAAACATAGGACATATTAACACCCGGGTGTACACGCGACGTTTGATAGGTTAAACACCAGAAACTTCCTTAATAGATTAAAACAGAACCTAAAAAATTATGCGTTACAAAGATTTCCGTGACAAGTAGGTGAGTAAGGCCTCGCCTTGGCAGAGGCATTGCCTTGCCTCTAAAAACAGTTATTGGTTACCCAACTGTCAAAAAAAAAGCTATTTTACAAAAAAAAAAAAAAAAACAACTTTCAAAAAAACACTAGGTACTAAGTGAAAATAACTTTAATTTCGGAAGTCGGTGTCTGGATCTGTATTTTAGTTTTTTTGCCAGCGACTTCCGAAATTAAAGTTATTATTCACTTTGTAGTTTTTTTTTTGAAGTCGATTGTTTTTTTTTTTTTTGTAAACATGTTTTTTACTTTTCAGTTTTTAGTTATGGTACAGTCAGCAACAAAAGTCGTTTAACACTTCGTTTTTTTTTAATCTTAATTATTGAGAAAAATACTTCGTTAAAATCGGAACAGATGTAAATTTTAAAGAAAATTAACTCTTGTCTAATAAACAAAATGCTAAAAAGCAGGTTATCGAATCATTTTGTGTTAATTTAGATGATATCAAAAAGTAGCAGTGTTAACTGACTTCTGATGCTGACCGTACCTACACCCAACAACACCAATTCGTAACGTTCCTACTTGCTACGTAAATAACAGTAACAGGAAGTCATTATAACATCAACAAGATACATAATGTGCATTAAATACATAATTATCGAAGCTAACCTAAAAACTACCGAAGTAAAGTTAATAAAATTTATATGGGACCACTGTGTAAGCTTCTTCTAGGTACCAAATGAAAAAGAATTTTCAAAAACAGTCCACAACTGACAAAAATATCGATGAACATACATATAAAAACATACATACAGACGAATATAATAAATTCCTTCCTCCTCCTTTATTATTGTTGGTTAATAAAAATAATTAATTCGTTTATACACAACTGATATCCTATTATAAACAGTAGTAGTAGTACTACACTTGTCTTCCCACGCAAATTAAAAGAGATTGAGTAAAAAACTTTTTTACAAAAAAATACAACTGACTTCCAAAAACAACACTACAAAGTGAAATATAACTTTAATTTCGGAAGTCGGTGGCAAAAAACGAAAATACATTTAACTAGACACCGACTTCCGAAATTAAAGTTATTTTTCACTTTGTAGTGTTGTTTTGGAAGTCGGTTGTATTTTTTTGTAAAAAAGTTTTTATTTTTCACTTTTTAGTTGTGTACCTACCCCACACAAATTCTAATACCACTACCTGCAAAACAAACTAGAACATCATCCATATAAAAGTGGGGAAAAAATACGTATTATTGAAGCTAACTCAAAAACTATCAAAGCAAAGTTAATCAATTTTATATGGGACCAACTGTGATGTATACCCTCTCGAATAAAACAAAAAAAAACCAAATCGGTCTAGCCATCTTCGAGTAATCGGGGAACATACATAAAAAAAAAAAAAAAAAAGGTTCCGACGAATTGAGAACCTCCTCCTTTTTGAAGTCGGTTAAAAATGGATAACCAATTTACTCATGCCTCTGGGCGATTAAAAACAACTAGTAATTATTTGACCCATTGGGCAATGATGCAATGTATAAAATCATTGACTTTGCATATTATTCCACTTTCAAGAAAACGGATCGCATTACTCGCATTGCAGGCTGTCATAAATAACATAGACTGAATGATTATCAAAAGGTCTGATGTAAGAACTACCTTGCACCACTAATCACTAGATGCATTTAACGCAAAACTTATTTAAAACATCAATTCCGTCCCTGCCATCTTCAAATGATTGACAGAAATAAAATGTTATTTTAAATTCATTTAACACTAAATGCAATTAGTGATGTTTGGTGCAAGTGGGTCTGAATGCTGAACTAATTATTATACCCACTGATGATTTTTATTTTTTCTGATTTTGTGTATTTTTTTCTATGGGCTTTCAGTTGCCTGAAAATAAAATGATTGATTGATTGATTGATGATACCCACTTTTTGTTTGTGTGGGAAATCATCAAATGTCTTCTCACATTCTGGGTGGAGCGGGAGGGCGTGTCAGATTTTTGCTGATTAAAACCCACCTTCAGTTGCTTGTGCCAGGGCCACGGTAACTCTTTTGAAGAACCCGCGACCCTGGCAGGCATCGGCCCTATCGGACCACATCACTGCTGACATATCTTTGAGGCGCGCGTGGAATACGACGCGCCGTCGTTCTGGGACTGGTCCTTTCCAGACGGCGAGCTACCCATTGCTCGCCAACTGATGACACTGGATTCATGGATTCATTCCCGTGGATGCCTGAGGATGGCCGTCGCTGCCGAAGCAGGCGCAGGAAGAGGTGGCGAGACAGCCTAGACGAGTAGTAGAGGGCTGGTTCGAGGAGCCTAAGATTTCAGAAAAAGGATACCTGAGCGAATTTGGGGGACGCCTTTACTCAGCAGTTGGACAGTATCGACTGACAAAAATAAAGAAGAAAAAGAAAGAAAGAAGAAGTTGCAAAAGAATATGCTTAGTTCAATAACCTAGCTACGTTTCAAAGACAAAAAAGTCTATTAAAATGCTCTTTTCTACAGGATAACTGGTAATTCGACGTATTCCTTACAGGACGTCATAGTAAGGTAAAAGTGCAACAAATTAAGCCACCAAATCAGTCTGCCTAGCCTTTTCCCAACTGTGTTGGGGTCGGCTTCCAGTCTAACCGGACGCAGCTGAATACCAGTATTTTATATAGAGCGACTGCCTATCTGACCTTCACAATCCAATTTCTGGGTATACTGGACTTTCGGGCTTCTAACGACCCGTAACGAGTGGCAACGATCCACGAATGACAGTCGGGACCAACGGCTTAACGTGCTTTCCGAGGCACGAGGAGTCTCGGTATGTAAAGATGGTTACCCATCCACGAGCCAACCCCGGCAAGTGTAGTTTAACCTGATGGATCGACCCGTACGGCTGTTATTACTTAGCCACAAGCTTCAAATTAAGCCACCAAATGTTCTACCGAAATTCAGTAGTTTGATACGTCCTGCAAATTGCAAGAAATACGCCGAGTTACGCCGAGCCAGTAGTAACCCTCTTAACTATATAATCTTTGCTTCAGTGTTGCCAAACTATGCTTACCTACTTAC